>CM065117.1:11055998-12300373 GCA_033026305.1 Cirrhinus molitorella
TTCACGACAGCTCCCATTCCCACTCATCCTGACCCACATAAGCTGTTCGTGGTGAAAGTTGACGCATCTGCATCAGGCGATGGCGTCATCCTGTCGCAGCAGCAGGGGAATCCATCTGTCCTCCATCCATGGGCCTTCTTTTCACAAAAGTTATCCTCGGCAGAGCAAAACTATGACACCGGAGGAAGGAGACACTGGCTGGAAGGAGGTCTACATCCCTTTACTGTTTTCTCCAACCATCGCAACCTTGAATATCTCTGTGACGCCAAGAGACTCATCTCCGACAAGCCAGATGGGCACTCTTTTTCACCAGATTTAATCTCCTACCATCCTGACACCAAGAATACCAAAGCTGACTCTCTTTCTAGACTTCACTTTCCTGACGAGCCTTTCATAAATCCTGAGACCATCATCCCCACAAAGCTCATAGTAAGTCCCTTCCAGTAGACCATTAACGAGGAAATAACCAAAGCAGTGTCTCCGATCCTGCTCCACTGGGGTGCCCTCCAGATCACACGTATGTTCCACATACTCAATGCACTCCGCTTATCCATTCAGCTCATACCTCTCTGGGCACTGATCATCCAGGGACTGATCAAAGCCTCACTTTTGAAAGATCGCTTCTGGTGGCCCAATATGGCTGAGGACATCAGAAGGTATGTGAGAGGATGTCGGGAATGTGCCATTTCTAAATCCCCTCGCCATCTGCCAACTGATAAACTGGTTCCACTGCCAGTACCCCAACGTCCTTGGTCACACTTAAGGAGTAGACTTCATCACAGACCTTCCCAGCTCCAATAACTGCACCTGTATCCTGGTCACTGTGGACAGATTCTCAAAGGCTTGTAAATTGGTCCCGTTAAAAGGTCTTCCCACTGCCATTGAAACCGCAGAAACATTGTTTACTTTTTCCGTAATTATGGTCTCCCAGAAGAAATTGTCTCAGGCAGTGGACCTCAGTTCATTTACCACGTATGGAAAGCCTTTTTCTCCCTCCTAAGTGTGACCATGAACCTATCTTCTGGATATCATCTTCAAAGTAACGGCCAGATGGAGAGAAAGAACCAGGAGATAGGTCTATACCTATGTACCTTCTGCCATATCCACCAGAACTCCTGTGGCCAGTATCTGCCGTAGGCTGAGTACGCACAGAACTCCCTGAGACACAGGCAAGTCATTGTTATTTATGCAAATATATATATCTTAACACAATGTTAATGAAATCAATAATAAACAGTTGTGATGACAAAATTAATATTGATGGTAACAAGTAATAAGTGGCAGGAAACTAAAACAAAAACAGCAAACTGACATTAGCAAACTACAAGTCAATTAAAGTGAAACTAACTGAACATATCACAGCAGGTCAAAACCTCAAACATCTGCTGTTAAATTTTTATTCACTGAGGTAGTTGTTGTTGTTAAAAGAAAAGGAAGAAGGTTTGTTCATTGAACACAATATTCCAGTAAAGAAATAAAGCTCTGTTGGTGGCTTTGCCAAGCCCTATCTGTGGGTGGATGTCCTGCCCCAGTTTATAAATGCCATCCCTCTCTTTGAATAAGTCATTATTATACTTGAATTGTTACAGCAAACAAGGAAATCAACTGTAAGTTTTGAAAAAGTTCAAGGTATGTTGAAAATATACAAAAATATATGACTGGATAATAAACTATAACCAATGTTGTATACTTTTTTTTATTACGGTTCATACTTATGTTCTGTCTTTTAATACTTTTACAGGAACACAGCTCAATTAAAAGGATTTTCAGACAACTGTAGTTTTTTCAGCTCAAACCCTTTAATTGATGAGAAACACAAAAACATCATACAGGTGTCTCACTACTCCTGCTGAATCAAAGAAGGTAATATAAATAATAATTATATTTTTAAATAAATAAATGAAAATAAAGTGTCTTTGTGTGTGACACACAAATAATAGTATGATTTGTCCAATTTCGTAATGTAGCCAGTATTTGACACCACATTACAATTAACATGTAGAATTTATACATTTTCTGAATACTACAAAATTGCAAATACATTCATAATACCTTGATGGGAGCACCAGGACCCTGAGCTAGTTACATCATTAGTTAACCTGTCTCCCTGAAATTTATGTTATTCAGTAGTTTTATGCTGCTGAAGTAAATTGACCCCAGTTATCAATGCTGTCTATTTTATGAAACATGTTTTTATTTCCACTGACAGGGCAGAGGAAAAAACAGGGAAAGAAAAGGTTAAAATCTCTCCATACTAAAGGTCAGTATTAAACCCTGAATCCATCAAATACTATGTCTGTTTGATCTTTTTAAATTTTAACGTACACCATAATTAAGATGTGATACTCTTTAGGCAAGAAATCTGCCTTTAAATGTAACAATTGGCCACATTCACAAAACTTGCGTAAGTTGCACGCAAAACAGACCTTCCCAAAAACTCCTCTGGATTCACAAATGCTCCATAAACATTCGATTTGATAGTTAAATGTGTATGTTAATGATTTCCAATCGTTCGTAAATAGGGCACGCTCATTCACATTTAGCATAATCCCCACCTATGAATTACAGCTGCAGCAATGTATTACTAGTATCTAATTTTTAAGAATTTTACTAAATATAAAAAACAGTAACCAGTAATATTGACTTCTCTATTGTTGTAGGACGGTTGTTCGGTATTTGTCCTGCCCCTCCTCTATTTACGGCTGGGTAAATAGTGACAGTGTTGAGTGCTGCGTTTTACAGCTGCCATGAAAAAAATACAAATTTCTAGGAGGGCAAGAGCAAATGAACTTGTAATTGTTATGGCAGTGCATCAAAATTCAGTGTCATCAGTTTGCCAAAAAGGACACAGAATGTTTTACACACCATTACATGTGGTAGGAAGCAGGTGTACATGTCTTTCGTACCAAATAACATTTTAAAAATACAAACATTTTCATGAATTCAGAAGTTCACGTCAGAAAGGCTTTACAAACGATTTACACAAAAAATTGTTCTGTTCGCGTTTTATGATTGAGGCTCAATGCTTCTAGGCCTTTCTATTTACTCCATTTGTTAAACAAAGGGCACCAGGGTTGAACCTGGATCACACTGCTGAAACTGTATCCCTGATAGCACATGTACATCTCAGAGATGTCTATTTCATGTCTACATTTACATCTGCAAGATGTAGTTTGCTCATCTGCAATACGTCTATTGGATGTTTCCAGTCAGATGTCAAATAGACATCTATTAGATGTCTTTAAGATGTTTATGATTTAGAATGGATTTAAAACTGACATCTTACAGATGTCTAGCAGACGTTTGTACACAGCAGATGCTTTCCAGATCAAGAGGTAACAGACATCTTGCAGATGTATGTGTGCAATAACAGAAATTACATTTTTTACATTCCACAACCTTCATGAATAAAGTAATTCTTATGGTAGTTCTATAACTTTTGCAGTATAAAACATGTCTACACAAGAGCATGCTCTTTTGGAGGCAGTACATGAATCAGGTGAGTCCAACCTGGATAGGGCTACAGCAAAAGCGAAAGCAACATTTGACCAGCTGTTAAATGTTGTACTTAACATCGCTGTGACTGGAAGAACAGGATCTGGGAAATCCTCCTTTGTAAATGTAATTCGAGACCTAGGTGACGAAGATGAAGGAGCCGCACCAACTGGTGTCACAGAAACTACAACGGAGCCCACGATGTATGAGCATCCTACAATGCCAAATGTGAAAATCTGGGATCTGCCTGGAATAGGAAGTCCAAATTTCAAAGCAAATAAATACCTTAAAGAGGTGAAATTTAAAACCTATGATTTTTTTATAATCCTTAACTCAGAAAGGTTCATGGAGAATGACATCATGCTGGCTAAAGAAATAAGAAAACAGAAGAAAAGATTTTACTTTGTTCGTTCCAAGATTGACATTGACATTTCTTCAGAGAAAAGAAAGCAGAAAAGCAGAGAAGAGAGATTTAATGACCAGAAAGTCCTTAAAAAAATAAGAAAGGACTGTGAAAAAAACCTGAACGAAATTGGAGACTCCAAAGTTTTCCTGATATCATCTGTTGAATTCAGGAAATATGATTTTGAAATGCTTAAAAACACACTCTTAGAAGAACTTCCGGTCCACAAGCGATCTGCTCTTCTGCAAGCTTGGCCAGTGTGCTCTGCTGCATGCCTTGAGAAGAAGATCAAGTTATTTAAAAGTCTGTCCTGGGCTGCATCTCTTGTTTCTGCTGGTGTAGCAGCGGCCCCTGTGCCTGGGGTATCAGTATTATGCGATGCATCCATTGTGTTGGTTTTCCTTTCAAGGTGCTATTATGCATTTGGTTTGGATGATAGATCACTGAAAAGGCTTTCAGAAAAAGTGTCCATACCCTTGCTGGAATACCGGGCCAAATCAAAGTTTGCTGATGCAATTCAAAAAAAAGCAATAACCACACTACATGTCTCTGCTGCAGTTGTAACACTTGCTGTCGCTAAAGATTTGTTGAGTCTTCTTCCAGGTGTGGGCAATGCTCTTGCTGCAGGATTGTCCTTTGTTTCTTCTCAGTATCTCTTAAGAGAAGGAATAAATGAACTGGCAAATACTGCTCGAGAAATCAGAAGAGTTGCTGGGCTGGACAGAATCTAATAACTCCTTACTGGTCTGAAAACATGTCATTATCTTGAGAATGTAGATTGATTCTGTTTATATCATTTATTTCCTGTAGATCAAGTATGCATTTTCTGCCTTTGTCACGGACTAAATCATTGGATGTTGTTTTTGTTCGATTGTTTTTTGATGTTGAATTTGGAATAGATATTACCGCTGTCTTAATAGCTCTTAAAGAATAATCCTGTACATACAGTGCTGTTGCACTTCGGGCGTCGTGAGTTTGAGTCCCGGCCCACAGACCTTTAAATCTTTAAAAAAAAAAAGAATAATCCTATAACGCATGTAAACAGTATATATGTATAACTTTAATCAGCTGATAATAACACTAATTTTTCCATTGTTGTTTTTTGATTCTTTTAGTGGTGTTAAATTGCATTGCTGTAATCAGGAGATTTTTTCAGTCTCTCATGTAATCATGTATATATGCATCATGCATAATAAAATGTTCATATAAATGTGATTGACATTTTTGTTCCGAATATTTGTATATGCACAGTTTAATATTTATACAGTGCCTTGAGTGTTTTGACCAATCAGAATCAAGATAACAAAATTGTCTTCCTTCCCTTTTCCTCTGACAACTTTTCGTGAAACTTCAACAGCTCTGAGGTAAATTGGCTGCCACTGATGTAATTGTAGTTTGCCCACAGTGTCAAATTAACATTAATGGATCAACATTCTGTTCATGTTAGAAAACCTATAAACAGGAAGAAGTAAAAAAATGATTGAATGAAAAAAGAAGTAATGAACAAATAAAAAAAGCTATGTATATAAATGTAACAGTAACACTTTAGAATAGGGAACACTTATTTACTATTAACTATGACTTCTACCTCAGTAACTATTAATAATTTATTGAGGGAATTGTTAAATTTAGGTATTGGGTAGGATTAGGGATGTAGAATAAGGCATTAATATGTGCTTATTTAGTACTAATAAATGGCCAATATTCTAGTAATATGCATGCTAATAAGCAACTAGTTAAGAGACCGTAAAATAAAGTGTAACCAAGGTAACTTGCATTTTCTATTCAGCTACATTTCACATTGCACTTTAAAAACAGACATAATCTGTTAGGTAAACCACTGTTTATTGATAATAATAATAAAAACCTGTTTTGTTTGTTTTTCTCTTGGTATGTAAATTTTTGTACACTCGTAGTAGCTATAAGATTACTGTCTGCTTACACAAATCCAGTTTGTGTAATTTTAGTGTCTCTGACTCAAAAAGAGATGAGAACAGTTCTGCTGGGGTCACACACAAATGTTAAAGCTTCTTGTGGGAATGCAATTCTGGGACAAAAGGTGTTCTCCAGATCACCATCTTCCCAGAATTTGTTTGAGAAACTACCATTGAGAAACTCTAAACAAAGTATCAGTGCTGAGGGTAACGCATTACAAGTAACGCAAGTTACATAATATTATTACTTTTTTCAAGTAACTAGTAATGTAACATTACTTTTTAATTTCCATTACTTTTTTAAAAAAAGTAACATTAGTTACTTTTTGTTTCCTTTATGTATTTAATCCAGTTTTATTAAACAATAATTTTGCTGCTGACCTTTGTTGATCCAATTCAACCGTACGCTGCAAAAAATGCTTTCCTTAGATTTTTTTGTATCGTTTCTAGAATAAAATAAAAATCTTCAGTCAAGAAAGATTTAAGACAAGTAAATAATTATTTTCTTGTTTTCAGAGAAAAAAAGAGATTCAAAATTAAGTGAGTTTTTGCTTAGAACAATCAAAATAATCTGCCAACGGGGGGTAAGCAAAAAAACAAATCTTATTTCAAACAGAAATCCATATTATTTCTCTTGCCCCACTGGGAGATTATTTCGCTTGTTTCAAGCAAAAACATACTTATTTTTTTATTTCAGAAAAAAACAAGACAATTATTGTTTACTTGTCTAGAAAGTCCTTCTTGATTTAAGAATTTTTAGATACTTTGACTAGAAACAAGACAAAAAATCTAAGTAAGAAAAGCATTTTTTTGCAGTGTACTAATAAGCAAAGATTTACATTTCTTTTGTTTACATTTTTTTCATTGCTAAAGAGTGTTGAACTTTCTTTTCCTACAGTTCTACTGTACAGACATTTAATTTTGGTGTGAAAGGGCTTTTACATTTGCTAAGAATTAAACTTTTTATATTAAAAACAAACAAGAAAGCCCAGCCTAGATTTAAAAAGTAACGCAAAAGTAGTGTAACACATTACTTTCCATAAAAAGTAACTAAGTAACGTAATTAGTTACTTTTTTTAGGGAGTAACGCAATATTGTAACTTTCCCCACCACTGCAAAGTATGTTATAGATTTCTCATTAAGACCCTAAAAAAATCATAACAACTTGTGGAAAATGGGCATCCCATGACCCTTTTAAAGCTTTCTGTGTCCCTCTAAGTTGCGTTAAACAGTGTGTACATCTAAATGACACTTCAGATGCAGCTTCTGTGTTTCCTGTGCACTGCAAAGATGAATTTTGTTTTTACTGATTTTATTTCAGCCCAAATGCAAAAATCTGACTCAGAAGATGACACAAAATTTCAGAAAGAAAAAAAGGCTTAAAAAAATGCCTAAAACTTATTGGAAAAGATTAATTCCCATCACTGCTGAACTGACCACACAGAATATGAAGAATCTCAAAAAAGTCAGGAGGCAGATATCAGCACAATAACACACTTAGCAAAATATTGTCTAATCATTATCGATAAAATCCCAGAAAATATTGATATATATTTTTTTTGTCAATATCGCACACCCCTAATTTGTTATTTATTTATATAGTAATTTAGTGATAATACTTTTGACTGAAGGCTTAAATGTAAAGTGTACCATTTTATAAAACTTTTGGGGGGTTTTTTTCCTGAAAACTTGTGAACTGTAAACTATGCTTTTTACAGTAATTGTAAAAAATGTATATGGTACTTTAGACTTTGCCTTATCATGCCCAAATGGTAATAATTTTATAGTCTTTTTAAAGTTTTAAAAAAGGTCTTAAATTTGAACTTAAAAATCCTGCAGAAACACTGCTATTTGTCCCCCTGAGCACCTATGTGGCCCCTATAAATCAGTGATAAATCAGACTTTTTTTTTCTTCACAAATTTTAATGATGAAACCACTGTAGTACAAATGTAAAATGTTTAAAAAAGTAAACAAAAAAATGATCATAACCTGTAAAAAACTATTTACAACAATAAATGTATAAAAATACGCTATTATTAAACAAATTGAACCATATAAATATTCATAATGTTTACAATAAAAATGTTATAAGAACTATGTACACGTTAAAAAAGATTTAACAATTTAAAATATTTAAAAGTTCAAAAACTCTGACAGATTGAGTGTGTCCATGTCATTCAGCAGGGAAGGGTGTTGTGGGACCTCGGTCGAACAGATCATCAAACTGCAGAGATCACCACATTCCAGTCAAATCTAAAAGAGTCATCTCCCCGACCATGTGCCTATTGTAAAATGGGCCAGACCAGCTCCCCCTTTTCCTGGTCACTATCTCTTAGGGAATTTAAATAGCTAAAACCCTAATTCAATCGATGGAAGACAAGAACTCCCCTTTCATCTAGGCTCATTCAGGCAACCAGAGCATGCAGTGTATCTCTTACCAGGTACACGTGAATTGACAATCAAATATACAATGAAAGGTTTATAATGATAGGAACCAGCCGGTAAGGTTCAAAGGGGCTTCACAGCATGACCTCCGGACACTCTGGTCACCCAGACCCCCTCCTTTCTGCATTCTACTAAACCGTGGACGGCTATTCAGAATACACAAACTCTTAAAACTGACTATTTCTACCACAATTAGAGTAACAGTACCGATGAATAGTATGTTCTTTACCTTCCGATATGTGTGGTGTGTTTTGTGTAATCGAGTGTATGTGTATGAGTGAATATATTCCCCTTTTATGTGTTTGCATTATATTTCCCTTAGTAGATAAGGCTACAATGTATTTGACTGTATGCAAGATATCTGATGTTTGGTGTTGACCAGAAGCTTGTTTTATTTCCAATATGTTTAGATGAATGATAAGTTACTATTGGTTACAATATTCGCATCACAAAAGTTTATTGAAGTTATTGACAAAACTCACAGATATACCACGTGTGAGACACAGGTTAATTTATGCAAGGAGGAACCACCTGAAGCATGGCTCCGCCCCACAACCCGATCTGATTGGAGCAAACCTGAATGGGGACGGACCAAGATGGCTGGTTTAAAACCCTATGTTTCTAACAATGCCTTGCCTTTCGCTTGCCTTTCGCTGTGCGCCTTTCGCCGCGTGCCGCCATTCCACCGCGCTGACCATCACGCGATTGTGCCATCCAGAACCCTACAAGAAAGACTCAGCTCCGCTAACCGGCCGAATTCTTCAAAGACTTTGCGTCTGGCAACTCTGACTGCAGAAGAAACTCCCCGCGCATCACATTGCGTAACCCGGGAACCAATCGGAGCCATCCGGCCAAGCAGCTCACTCATCACTGACGTGTTTCCCAAAGACATCATCTACGAGCACCAATCAGGACCCCCGGCAAAGTCACGGAGGAAAACCCCGGCTGTTTCAAACAGGACGCAAGTAAACAAAGTCTCCTTTGCTCGCTGAATTGGTGCACAAGATCCTTATTAGCAGCTAAAAGCCGAATCTCTGCTTTTGTGGTTCTACCAGGTTGCAATCTAAGAACTATAGTAGCAATTTCTAGTAATGTTGTTTTGGGATTCCGTTTAAGCTCTGTTGACCCCATAACCCTCTAGAACAGTATGAATGTGTGTGTGCGTGGGTATGTTTATGTGTTAGTAGTTTAGGTTGTGTGTCTTAGAGTAATTCGAATAAATTCGTGTTTCATTTATAAAGAAGCATTGTCTTGTGTTGTGTATTTTAAGGTCAAATATGCCAAGATCCTGGTTACCTTGCTCTTAAGAGTTAACAAAATAACTGTTTGTAGCACTGTCGGGCCCAAGAAGTGCTATAAACCTCAGAATTGGTAAGATGTACTAATTTAACCATTTCGCTGGACGAACAGTTAATGGGTGCAAATTATTGATTCTGAACCAAGTTAATTTAATCAAGCTGAATCGAATCGTTAGATATGATTCCCATTTGATTCCCTAATAATAATAATAATAATAATAATAATAATTTGAGCTAATATCTTACAGTGTCCTGAAAAAAAACACACAAAAAACAGATTTGACTTGGTGTTATAGTTCAAGAAAACAACTGAATCTAACACAAAAAACTGACCACCTAATACTTACTGAATAGATCTCGATGATCCGATCATCTACAATGAAAACACACACAAAAGAGACTATTATTTGCCATCTTGCTAAAAAAAACAAACTATACTGTCTCATTACATGAAATGTTCAAGGCCTACCCAACAACTGGAAACACTCCTCCGGCTCTCTGGAGGCTGCGGCTGGAGAAGTGATGTTCCTCTGTAAAACTTTTACCAAGCAGATTTAAAGGCTCGGCTATCTTGTAAACAGAAAAAAGAAGTCACCTTTTTGTGATTCGAAACAGAATTTTTTCTCTTTAGAAGATACCATGAGCCATGTTGCTAGTTATTGTTGCTTTGGTGGATTTGTGTGAAACAAACAGTGAGTATATAAATGTTTACATACTATATATTACCGAGATAAAACGAGTGGTTTATAATATTATTTGAGTCATTCTATAATTAGGGGTACATGTCACGTTCATGGACTCTATTATCATTTTTACTAATTTTCACTAACTTTTCACTTCAAACAAGGATCACTTTTATATCAGGGGGCATTTCTAATTCATTAAATATAAAAATCCAATAGATCCCATCTTTTATTTTGTAAAAAATGGCATATTCTGTACTGGAATTAGCTGTTTTTGTGCTGTCTGAACTAATAAATGTGAGGTTTTGCTCTTCAGATTAGGTCTAAAATACATGTTTGTTTATGTATACATTTCTTATAAATATTTGTCCAAGATATTCATTAAATTATGAGAAAGGTGTTTTTAAAACTATTTTGCTTATGCATCTACATTAAATTGTCAATTTTGTGTATGTCTGAGAAATTACTGTCAACTGTGTTACTCCCTATAAATCTCCCTATAATTCAGCAATGGTTTGTTCCAAAGTCACATGTCCAACATCACTAATGTATATTCCTTTTTTGGAGGGTAACTTGAAGACAGTGTGATAATTCATAACTTCTCTTCAGTATTTTATCTATATTGTTGTCTACACAGAGAGTAGATTAATTCACTGTCAACTGTGTTATCAGCATTTTCTGATGAATTTGCGTCACGTTATATTTATGAACGTAGAAAAAGAACATAAAAACAAGTTAATCAAGGTCATATGCTAACTATTCCAATGTCTGCAGTTTGCACAAGGCCCTAAAATGGCTGAAATGTCAACTGTGTTACCCATCAGCTGTAACAGTTGACAAGGACTAACACTGTTGACATTGTTGGCAATTTGTTGTCAGTTTATGCTCACGCTGAGTGTTGTTGATAAAAAATATATATATATATATTGACAAATGATTGTTATTAAACAGAAATTACATCAAAATTGCCTAAAACCATGATTTGCAGTAGAATGGATAAACTGATTGAATTACTGCTACACTTTATATGAACTCAGTATGACATACATTTTATATTCACATTTGTCGAGGATTATACAGCATTCAAAATTCCTCATGATTGACCTATAAAATACAATAGGTTTGACATATATTTATTTCTGCTTAGTCATGACTGATGCAGTGTTGTTATTGTATTGTATTGTAAGTCTATTTATGTAGGTATTTATCTAGGTACTGTAACACACATTGACTTGCAAATTGTTTCCTGTTTCCCAAAAGGAGGTTTCACAATGACGTCAGCTAACTTCCGCTTTCCTGCAAAGCAGTGTATCTTTACTTCCTTTATACATTTACACTGGAGGCTTCTTGAGAAAATTAGGGAAAAACTTGAAAAATAAAAGACGTTTGCTAAGAGTTAAGACTAGCAATGTTAATGTACTTACAGTCAGGTTCTTTTGCAAACGTTTTTCTGCATCTGCCTTTGATGGGATCTGTGCGTGCAGATTTGTATGATAACAATTAGATGTCACACAAAATATATACTTAACATTTTCACTTGTTTTTTCAGTTTATATCATTCCCTGGATAATTTATTTATTTGTGAGTTCAATGTGTACATTAAATATTCTCAGTTCCATGCAAGTGTAGTTGTTTGGCAGTGAGTTTTTAATGTGAACAGTTACATGGACAGAAGTCATTTTTTACATGAAATCTTTTCATACTACATAGCAAGTTTCACATCATAAATGCAAGTGATCTCAAAAGCAACCCAATATTATCCAGTTCAAAAATAAAATGGCTTTATATTGAAACAACGCAAGAAGGACTGCCGTCAAGCCATAGTGTATTGGACTTTGGACAATTAATTTAATTCATCCGTTCAATTTCACTTTAAATGTACACCATTTTTTCTTTGTGAATTATTATTGGTCGATATGACCGAACATTATATTTTCATTATAGGCTATATGCAATTTTATCTTGAAAACGTGCAGCTTATATATAATGTTCACAAATTTTTATTGTAATATATTTAATATTTGTATTGTATCATGTTAATTAAAAAAAAAAAAAACATAAAAATATAGACCCCATTTTATTGATATTTAAATAGTACAAACTTATGTTGAACTTCATTCTTGTACATGCAGGCGCTGTATTGAGGAGTACATAAATGGTTGAATTAAAAGGACTTGTTGCCACATGTAAACTCCATTTGTGTTCCACAAAATAAAGACATATGAGAAGAGATGGTTTCTAAATAATTCTTACTTTTGAAAATTGAAGAGCTACATTGCAGATATATATATATATATATAGATATATAAAATATACACACACACACACAGTGCACAGCATAAATAAATGAGTATACCCCGTCTGAATAAATATAAAAGATGTGTTTTCTTAATGAACACTAATATAATTCATGGAAAGACGGCAAAACTGAAACGTATTAAACATATACTTCATAAAAACAACAAAATATATGCCAATATTTTTTGTAAAATAAGTGAATTAGCCAATTTAGTTTAAATGAAGGATTGCAGAAATGAGTACACCCTAGATTTAATTCTGCAAATGTTCTATATTCTAGCACTTGGTATGTCCTCCAGAACTTTAAGTATACTGCTCTGACCCTTCTTGGCACTGAGTGTACAAGTCAACGACAATTTTTCACATCTGTCCTGTTTAACTACCAAAGGATGACCTTTTTAAATGCCTTGGTCTTTAATGGGGAGTTTGTCTCTACAGAATACCCTACAGCTACTTAAGAGCATTAAGACAGAGTGAAATACATGTCCACTGAAGGATTTTCACCTTTGGAGAATGAATATCTTCATTGTCATGATAAAAAAATGCCCAGTAATGCAGGGAATGAGGAGAGAGTAGCATTTTCAGTTCCCCGTCTGTCATTCACGTTCGACGTTGTGTCGAAGTGACGATACTAGGGGTCGCTCTAGGGAGCCCGAACACCTCTGACAGCTTTGAGAAAAGGCCAATGAGAATTGGTGTGCAGAATTTGCATAGCCAGCTCCGCCCCGGACATCCGGGTATAAGAGGAGGGGGCTAAGCAACACTCATTGTTCTATTTCTTCGGAGCCGAATGCAGCATCTCTTTGTTGAGAAGCAGCGTTACTCACCTCTTCGTCGTTGGATCTACGGCATGGGCAGCGGTCTCTCCCTTCTCGGACGCGGCAGCAGTGAGAGTCCCCTAGGTGCTTCAACAGCGAATCTTGAAGAGCAGATTTCCTCTTATTAAAACTAAAAGAGTAAATTTCTCTAAAAGAGTCAGACACGGTTGGTTTGTGTGTTTACAATGCCTTTCCTTCCGTGTCCTTCTGGCTGCGGCTTCTATCTCTCCCAGAGCGATCAGCACGAGCTCTGTCTTCAGTGTTTGGGTCGTGAGCATGCTGAAGCAGCGTTCGCTGAAGGGGGATGTCTTGCTTGCGAAGACATGCCCCTCGGCACACTCCGTTCGCGGGTTGCGTTCTTCGTCAAAAGACCGCAACCCGCACCAAACGCTTCCACTGCTAGTCCTTCTACTTCCAGGTACGAGGCAGCTGCGGCGTGTGTTGGTGAAGAACGGGAGGGAATGAGTGGTTTTTCGATGGGTGAATCCCTGCGATCCTCTCGCCCTGTGTGTCCGCTGATCGAGCTCACGAATGACTTTGAAAATTCATCTTAGTACGGATTGGATTGGTTATTCGGGGCTTCTGCGGGAGAGGAGGAAGTTGCACGGCATGTAATGCTTCTTCCACTCTCGTGTGGAAGGCTTATAATGCTTCTGGACAAGCTGCGTCCGCTCTTCACGCTATGGCCGTCCTGCAGGTCTATCAGGCCAAGGTCCTAAGCGAGTTGCACGAGGGTGTTCCTAAACCAGAGCTATTGCAGGATTTGCGCTCGGCGATTGGCTATGCTCTCTGGGCTACGAAAGTCACGGCGCAGGCTCTGGGGAGGGCGATGTCCACTATGGTGGTCCATGAGCACCACCTTTGGCTGAATCTGGCGGAAATGAAGGATACTGAGAAAGTTAGTTTTCTTGACGCCCCCATTTCTCAGGCCGGCCTTTCCACTGTTGAGGAATTTGCGCAGCAGTTCTCCACATTAAAGAAGCAGACGGAGGTCATCAAACGCATCCTGCCTCGTCGGGTGCCGGCTCCCGGTCCCACACCCCCGAAGCAGCACCGCCTTCCAGAGCGGCTCAGGGCCCACCACAGGCTGGTCCTGCACCTAAACCAGCCTTGCGGTCGAGTTCTTGCAAGAAGGTGGCGCTGTCAGCTCATTCTCAGGCCGCTAAGAACCCTCATCAGGCTTTGAAGCGCTCCTGAAACGAGCAGCCCAGAGGAGAAAGATCTGCTGACCTGTCTGGATCCACCCTGGCTGTCTGCCTCACGGCGGATGGCCACCACATGGTCAATAAAAGAGCAATTTCCTTCTTCTCTGGGCATAAAAACCAGTGTGATTGCGTCCCTCCGGGGTACCCAGTCACTGAAACACATCAAAGCATGCTCAACTGCACACTCTGCGCTTCTGCATACTTTGATAAACCAAGTGCATCCTTCAGTCGATCCCCTGAGCTCAGGCGATCCTCGGTTGGATCCTTGTCTGTCGGTTACAATGGTCGGTACTCCCACCGTGACTGGGTCCCTCCGGGGTACCCAGCCACTGAAACACATCAAAGCACATGTCATTGTCACGTGCATCAGGTTCCAGGATTGGTTTGTGGCGATATACCTGAAAGATGCGTACTTTCATGTCTCGATTCTTCCAAGGCACAGGCCCTTCCTACGATTTGCCTTCGAAGGTCGAGCATTTCAGTACAAAGTCCTTTCATTTGGGCTCTCCCTGTCTCCCCGCATCTTTACGAAAGTTGCAGAAGCGGCCCTTGCCCCTCTCCGGGAGGTGGGCATCCGCATCCTCAATTACCTCAACGAATGCCTGGTCATACCAACTCTCAGGAGTTGGTATGCAAACACAGGGACATGGTTCTCAACCATCTGGCCCATCTGGGGTTTCGGGTCAACTGGGAAAAGAGCAAGCTCACCCCGGTATGGAGCATCTCTTTTCTCGGTGTACAACTGGACTTGGTCGCTATGAACGCACGGTTCTCCCCAGAGCATGCACAGTCAGTGCTGAGCTGCATCCAGAAGCTCTCACGCAGCTCAACGGTCCCCCTCAAACAATTTCAGAGGCTCCTGGGTCACATGGCATCCTCAGCCGCCGTCATGCCGCTGGGTCTGATGCACATGAGACCGTTACAGCACTGGCTGCATACCCGAGTCCTGAGATTCGTTTTGTTTTTCATTTCGTTTCTGCGGGCAGGAGTTCCCCTAGAACAAGTGTCCAGACGCATTTTGGTTACGACAGATTCATCCAACACGAGCTGGGGCGCCGTATGCAATGGGCAAGCAACCACAGAGGTATGGACGGGCCCTCGGCTGCATTGGCATATCAATTGCCTCGAGCTGTTGACAGTGTTTTTGGCCCTGAAGAGGTTCCGACCTTTGGTTCAGGGCAAACACGTGCTGGTCCTGTCAGACAGCACCGCGACTGTAGCCTACATCAATCACCAGGGCTGTGTACGCTCCTTTCACATGTCACAGCTAGCCCGCCATCTCCTCCTTTGGTGTCGAAACAATGTCAAGTCTCTACGAGCCACCCACATACCGGGCGAACTCAATCGGGTAGCGGATGCGCTCTCCCGACAGACTTCGCTCCGGGGCGAGTGGAGACTTCACCCTCAGACGGTTCAGCTGATTTGGAGTCTTTTCGGTCAGGCCCAGATCGACCTGTTTGCCTCGATAGAAAGCACTCACTGCCAATTGTGGTACGGTCTGTCCGAGGCGCCCCTTGGCACAGATGCACTGGCACACAGCTGGCCCCAGGGCCTTCACAAGTATGCGTTTCCACCAGTGAGCCTAATTGCACAGACCCTGTGCAAAGTCAGGGAGGACAGAGAGCGGATCCTGTTGGTGGCCCCCTACTGGCCCAACACGGTTTGGTTCTCGGAGCTGGTGCTCCTCTCCCCCGTTCCTCCCTGGCGCATTCCCCTGAGGAAGGACCTCCTTTCACAGGGGAAGGGCACAATATGGCACCCGCTCCCAGATCTCTGGAACCTCCACGTATGGTCCCTGGTCGCGACCAGGAAGATTTCAGAGATCTCCCACTGGCAGTGGTAAACACTCTGTTGCAGTCGAGAGCTCCCTCTACGAGGCAGCTGTACGACCTCAGATGGCGCAAATTCATGAACTGGTGTTCCTCCCAGGGGGAGAACCCACGGAGATGTGGCATCCGAGCGGTACTTTCCTTCCGCCAAGGAGGACTGGATAGACACCTTTCTGCTTCAACACTTAACGTCCAAGTAGCCGCTATTGCCGTTAACCACGACCTGGTGGAAGGCAGATCGGTTGGGAAGCACGACTTGGTTATACGATTCCTTAAAGGTGCACGTAGGCTGAACCCCATCAGACCGCACCTTGTCCTCTCTTGGGATCTGTCTGTGGTCCTGCGGGGCCTACAGTCAGATCCCTTTGAGCCTCTTCAGTCAGTCGAACTCAGTGCTCTCTCCCAAAAGACGGCTCTCCTGACTGCGCTCACTTCTATCAAAAGAGTGGGAGACCTCAAGCCCTCTCCGTCAGTGACTCATGCCTCGAATTTGGGCCGGCTAACTCTCACGTTACCCTGAGACCCCGGCCCGGTTACGTGCCCAAAGTGCCCACCACTCCCTTCAGGCCAGGGGTGTGCCCTGCCCACTGGGGGTGCACGCCCACTTCACCAGGGGCATCGCAGCATCGATTATGCTAGCGAGCGGGACCTCTTTAACAGACATTTGCAGAGCTGCAGGTTGGGCTACACCTAACACGTTTGCCAGGTTCTACAATCTGTGTGTAGAACCAGTCTCTTCAGGAGTGAACGCAAGCCTGGCGACTCCTGAAGCTGACACGGTGTAGAAGCTTGCCGTTGCGTTGTTCCCTACGGGTGATGACGCTTCCCCAGTTCAGTAAGTTTCCTGGTGTGAACCCTGAACGACACTTCCATCATGTTATACCCGCAACATAGCTATGTTCGGCGGAGGAACTAGCTATCAGAATCTAATATGAGGTTAGGTTGCCTCTTGTGAACTCTCATATTAGGTTGGTGCTCCACATGTAGTGGCTCCTAAATGTGGCCCCACGTGTGTATTTCCACCTGTATTCCCAGAGATGCGGTGTTTCCCTCAAAGACAATTTTGTCTCCGATCCTGAGCTCAGCAGTCTCTCCTTATGCGGAGCTCGTCTCAGGATCTTCCCTTTGTAGCGCTCCCCCAGTGCGAGCCCTCAGGTGTATTTTCCACACAACGACCTCCCTCCGGGCAGGGTGTGGTCGCCGTAGTGCCCATCCTTCGAGCACTGGCCCAATGTTCTCCAAGATGTTCAACCAAAGGTGAGGAAATGCTGGCTGAAGCTCTTGGGCATTGGAAGGTCACGCAGAGGTCAGTTGCATTTATTTAACACGTTGACCTGTTATTATTTGCACTCCACACACTCGTGATGCAGTCCGCTGGTTGGGGCGTTTTCAACTGGGAATCCCTAATGTCATCACTTCGACACAACGTCGAACGTGAACGACAGACGGGGAACGTCTTGGTTACGTATGGTAACCCTCGTTCCCTGATGGAGGGAACGGAGACGTTGTGTCCCCCTTGCCACAACCTCGGACTGCCTCTGAGTGTAGCCGAGTGGCTATTCGGCTCCTCAGATCAGAACAATGAGTGTTGCTTAGCCCCCTCCTCTTATACCCGGATGTCCGGGGCGGAGCTGGCTATGCAAATACTGCACACCAATTCTCATTGGCCTTTTCTCAAAGCTGTCAGAGGTGTTCGGGCTCCCTAGAGCGACCCGTAGTGTCGTCACTTCGACACAATGTCTCCGTTCCCTCCATCAGGGAACGAGGGTTACCATACGTAACCAAGATGCTTAATTTTTTTGTATTACATTACATAGTGGTGTATGAATTGATGACAACATTGACAAATCACAACACTCTCACACCTTCAGCACTCATTCATCCCTATAGAAGATCTTTACTACCACTGAACATCACTGTGGGAACCAGAACATTTTGGATGCTTTTGGATTTGAAATGATTGACTTGGTCTCTTGAGACCAGAGTATGGATTCCCAGAATTCTATATTTTGTAAATATGATCGTTGGAAGAGGTTAAATCAGTTTATTGTGCTTTGGGTAAAGCAGGGATTTCTAGTGGTGACAACAACCATGCATGTCACTTGTGCAAGCTGCGTCATACTCTGTAAGAAAAAGTGTCACTCTTTTCATTGCTTTTGCTGACTCTGAGACACATGCGTGGTATTTCTCCGGCTCTTTTCTAGCAAAAATTCACTCATTTTTGGTATTTGGTATTCCTCTTGTACCACTAGCCTTTTTTACACTAAGAAATAAATCATCTGGCAGTTCTCTCTCAAGTGGTTCCAATGCTGACAGCATTAAGTCTGAGTATGATTCGGTAGGCTATAAAACACTTTTAACTTTCAGGAAATTACCTGTTCGGTTCAATATGGTGATCAAAAAGCCTTAAACCTACACTTTTTTGTTTGTTTGTTTTTTAAGTTTTATTTAGTAACTTTCAGGAGGGTGTACTCAATTTTGCAACACAACATTTTATCACTCTGATAAGAAAATCTTATTTTACGGAATAATTTTGACATTCTTTGGTAATTGATCAAGCAGGCTTGTTGGAACATTATATCTCCAAAGAACCCTAACATGTCTTCTAAGTAAAGAGTAATTGCTGAATTTGTTAAATTTCAGAGGGGGTATACTCATTTATGCTGTGCACTGTATATATATATATATATATATATATATATATAAATATATAAATTAAAACTTAAGTTTTTTGTAATATCAGGGATGTGAACTAATCAGGGCTGCATTTCCCTAAAGCAGGGGTGGGGAACGTTGATCCTCAAGGGCCAGTGTCCCTGCAGAGTTTAGATCCAACCCTAATCAAACACCTGAACAAGCTAATCATGGTCTTCTGGATACAGGTTGGTATTTTTTTTTCCAGCTTTGGAGCTAAACTGTGCAGAGACACTAGCCTTCCAGGATCAAGGTTCCTCACCCCTGCCCTAAAGCGTCATAAGCCTAAATTGATTATAGGACCATTGTCATATCTGTAGATAAGATCATGGTGGAACGACTTGCCTATGTCAATTCGAGTCTTTAGCCATTTTCACACGCAAAAAAAGTCAAATTAATACTTGCACTTACCTATTCTGTATGGAAGCCCCTTTCTGCCACTGAATAAAAAATAAAAAAGATTGCGGCAACTTATCTTACAATTCTGCCTTTTTTCTTGCAATTGTGAGTTCATAATCACACAATTCTAAGTTATAAAGTCAGAATTATGAGATATAAACTTGCAATTCTGTAAACATAACCAAATTGATTAATAATTTAATAGTAGTATTAAATAATAGTAATAAAAAATTACAAAAATTTCATCATGAGCTGTTGTAAACAAACAGAATAGAGAGTCAATGCTTAAATTACAATGTGGTGTAACTAGGGCTGTGCAAGTGCAATATGTGATAGCATGCTAAATAATGTGATATTTGATACGATATTTCTTTTTCTAAAATCATTTTAAATTGTATTAAAATCTACTTAAAAAAAGAAAAAATCTGTTTCTATGCAAATAGCCATTATATATTTTTTTTAAGTATCAGAGCTTTGTAAACAGTTTAGAGTAATCATGTCATCTTCATAAGAACAGTATGATTGCCAGAGCAAAATTACTGGAATTTTTGAAAACGTCCTGTTCACACATGAACTTTTAATGTTGAAAGGGGCTAAACTCTTCCTTATAATATGAACATAACCAACTTAAGTCCATTATGTATTATGTGTAGGCATATTATATTACGGATTTTAACACTGTGGTTCAAATAAAACCATGTAGTTACTTGGTTTTGGTACTTTATTTGAGCCAATTGTTATTGCTGCCTCATTATTTCATCTATAAATATAGACCCTGAAAAACAGGCTTTAATAGGACTATTTGTATTACTAAAAATATCAGTTACTCAGTTGTCAAAATAGTGAGTAGATTACTTGTTCAACCAAAATAATCGTTAGTTACAGCGATTATACAATGGTGTTTGGCATATTCAGAGTTGTTTAGTGTTAAAGAGTTGGATTCTCATGCTAAACATGGCCAAAGTTTAAAAAATGACAGAGAATTTCTTTGCCGAAAATCTTACTTCTGAGTTGGTACAAGTTTCGGCTAATTTTTTTTGATCGTGGCACTAATGACATAATCTGGTGGTGGAACTCCTTATATGAGCATTTCTCCCGGAAAAGCGCGTCCGCGGCGCCCGCGATCACGTCGGCCAGACCGTGAGAAAGGGTGCCATCAACGTGCTTCATTCGGCTGCACTCTGCAAGGGATTTATTCAGGAAGAATGTCTCTAAAGAAGTGTGGTTTTGGTTGTAAGGCAAAGATAACTTTGCTCAGCTTCCTGAAGAACCCAGCGTTACGTGAACAGTGGATGCAGTTCCTTTTTCCGGGGCAGCAATGAAGTTTTGCAAGTGTGTGTTTCATATACGAGGACCAGCTCAACGCAGGATTTGCACATTGTTTAATACTAAAAGAGATGGAGTGGTCCCAGCTATAAAAGATAATGATTCATAACTGCAGATGGTAAGTGAAACAACATCAAATGTCTGTTTTATTGGCAATCCCAGCGCAAGTGATCGTCGAACTTAGCTCCGCCCACGGTGCGCCTCCAGAAGTTTGGCTTTTTCCAGAGAAAATCGGAAAGCTGTGTTTTTCTTTTATAAATATAATAAAACTAAAGACATTTTGGAGATATTAAGGATACATTACTACTACTACTCTATAGGCACTCAGGATTAACATGAGATTAGGTGAAACTGTGTATGTTATGTACCCTTTAAGTAATATTAAAATATTCAATATTCAAATCTTTCAAATGTTAAAGTTGCCACGGTCATTGCATTCTTTGCATCTGCTGCACTTTATTTGTACAATTTAGTTTTATTTGTTTATTTAGTCGAGTTTGAAAGATAATAAAGACATGAGCAGGATCTCTGATTTTAGTCCTTAAAAACCCAAAAAGTCCTGGAATTTCATTTCGCAATATCTGTATGAACTGTTTAAGTAACCAGTTATTGGAGCATTTGAATGTTTTTGTTGTTGTTAATTGAACTGAACTGTAGTTTTTATGTTCTTGTTATTGCTGTTTCAAATAGACCACCATAATTTGTAGTCTGAGCCTGTCAAGGGCTAATGACAATAGTTAGTTTAACAGGAAAACCATTTTCAAATAATGTTTGTTTTTTGTTTGCCAAATAACCCTATGTGTCAATGCAGACATCTATCTGCATATCTGTCTATCTGCCTCTCATATGAACACACATGCTCTTTCCATCAGGACACTGGGTACAATCATCTGTGGAAGATCTTGGACTGAGACCTTCATTTGACACTGCCTCCACTCAATTTTCCCGGTGAGGGATGCAAAACACTATGATCAATCATAAAACCAAACATAATCACCATAAGTTACTATCTGTATGCGTCATAAACATTATGAAATTAAATCATGTTTTGGAGACAAAAAAGGTCAATGTTTTGAAATCTGTCAGGTGTTCTATAAATTTTGGCCACCACTGCACATGTTGTTAGATTGTATATATATTTTTTAAAAAAAAGTGTAAATGTAATGACATTTATAATTAAACTGTCGACCCATCCTTTAAACCTTAACCCACCCTTAAACTTACACAAACCACCAAACCTGTCCCTAACCTTTGCTGCATTTGGTTTGGGTATTGTTTTTATCAATTATGATTCTGCTTATTAATTCTGATTCTTTTCGATTCCAATGTGACTACAAAATTATATCAAGCATATTTATTGTTTCTTGTTTTGTAAAACATTTAGTTGCAGCCAAATATCATGAAAAAAAAAAAAACAGGCTACATAACTGGATTTGCTTAAGAGTTGTTTGCAAAATAGAGCTATGTAATTCTGGATAAATTGAGTATTTTTTTTAAATAGATGTTTAAATCTCATGATAAAAAATAAAATAAAAATAAAAAAAATCACATGGAGGCCTATTTTATAAGTGAATGATTCTTGACTTGCTCAAGATTTACAGTGTTTTTGAATGAATGATTAAAGACATACAGATTATTACCAGCCTCTTTTCACCACCTACAGGCATAACAATGTAATCAATAAATTTTTGGATTGTCAAATTACTTTCAAAAGGATGCTTTACTCTACTCTATTTACTCTATTTGTCTTTCTAACCAGCATACGAGCAGTTCTCTCCGAGAGTTTTCTTGTGTGTCATATGAACACGTATGCTCTTCCCATCAGGACAACAAGGATCCTGGACCAGTGAGAGATGCAAAATACTATGATCAATCATAAAACCAAACATCATAAGTTACCATCTGCATGCTTCATGAACATTATGAAATGAAATCATGCTTTGGAGGCAAAAAAAGGTCAATATTTTGAAATCTGTCAGGTGACAGGTCTATAAATTTTGGCCACCACGGTACATTTTTACATTGTCATTAAATGCAGTTTTTTTTTTTTTTTTTTTTTTTTTAATATATGCACATTTATAATTTTAATTTATTCTGAAGAAAAAAAAACTAGACAACTAAAATTCACATGGAGGCCTATTTTATAAGTGAATGATTCAGTAACCCGCTCAAGATTTACTTGGTTCATTAGTGGATGAATCAGTGTTTATTAACACTTAATTATTAACAGCCTCTTTTCACCACCTACAGGCATAACAATGTAATCAATAAATGTTTAACATTATTTGGAATGTCAAATTACTTTCAAAAGGATGATTTACTCTATTTTGATCTTGAGTTTATATCCTGACTATAAACTTTTATCCTAGTACTTCTATGATTATTAGAATGTTTGTAACACACAAATAATGAACTGTGTGGTTAAAAAGACTGGTGGCCAGTGGATTTTCCTTTTGAAATTAGAAAAATAAAAATCTGGAATCGAGCTGTTTCCCGACTATCGTTTAGAAATGGGAGGACAAAAAAAATCAGAAAACGTGTTTTTGCCTTAATTACAGAAAATTAAAAATTTGGAAATCTGGAATTAAAATACACGTGAAAATCTTGTGTCTCAATTTTGTGCTGATTGTTTGTAGTGGCCCGGGAAGTGGAAGCTATTGAGTAGCATGACGTGAAAAAGTTTTTTTTTTTTTTTGGTAAAAAAATTGAAATGCATAAGTAAAATTAAAACATTAAAGGTGCAATAGGAGATCTTGGGAAATGTTAACTTTAGCCTGATAGCATTAAAAGTGAACGTCCCACCCTCCCTGCAAATCGGTGTCTAAAGCCACGACCCCAACGCAACCGTTACCCACACAGACCAGAGACAGCATTACTACAATACATTTTAACACCGAGTTGAAATGTTCAACAGGAAAACTGTGTGGTGCCAATAATGCAGTGTTTCGTTTATCTGTAGTACAGATCACCAACAAAGGAACACCGTTTTGCATGCAATGAGGCTAGTTTGCTAGTTTATTCACAAACACAAATATCTTGCATTACTCAAAACTTTAGTGCCCCCTAGTGGCACTCATCAGTACACACAGGAGACGAAATGATGGTGTATGTTCCCCGAGTTTAATAAAACGGCTCACGTGTCGACACACTCGTCCACATACATAGGGATTGAGTGAGGGGGAAAAATGTACTCAAGCATGCATCCAACTCAGGCCACAAACAGAAAGGAAAAAAATCAAATAAACAGAGACAGGGTAGAGCAAGTCACCTCTCCAGAACGTACAAACACATGCGCAGTTGTCAGTCTGCCACAAAACTACTGTAAATGCTCTAGTGGCCGTTACATTATATGTCATTAAGTCAAGTCAAGTCAAGTCAAGTTTATTTGTATAGCGCTTTTCACGAAACAAATCGTTTCAAAGCAGCTTAACAGCAAATTAAAGTTTGTACAATAATTAAAGTTTGTACAATAACGTTTGTTAAATTGAAGTTTGTACAATAAGGTTTGTTAAATTAAAGTTTGTACAATTTGTATAATGTTAACATTGATTATATGTGGCAATCAAATCACTGCAGTAAAATTCGGTAGTGATGCATGGTGTTTCAGGGCTGATATCATCTAAAGTCCTCTGAGGGGTTGGCATCATCATCTCTTCTTCGGTGCTCCTGATCCAGACTGTAGCTTGTGTTATTCCTAGTTAGCACAGGATGTCAATCCTGTGGCAGAAACAGAGAACAAATAGAAACATAATTAGCGTAGCTGCTGTTCAAACCAAGCAAAAGGATTTGTTCAACCAAAGCTAAAGATTCATAATGTGCAATTGATCAGATATAACTGCAGTAAAAGATGAGATGCATTATGTGAATGCTTGGCTAAAAAGATCTTTAATCTAAATTTAAACAGACAAAGTGTGTCTGAACCCCGAACATTATCAGGAAGGCTATTCCAGAGTTTGGGAGCCAAATGTGAAAAAGCTCTACCTCCTTTAGTGGCTGAACCATTTAGGGCCTTATGGGTAAGAAGTAGTATTTTATAGTTGATACGGAACCGCGAGAACACTTTATAGTACAGTTAGTAAAAGTATTACAATACCAGAAAGGAAGATCAGGTTGTTGACATTTGTCTGCCATTCTTGCTCTGTCTGCACAACGTACGTGAACGTGCCTATGACGTATCTGTCTGTGCAAAAAGGGTGCGCAGAGGTATGCAAATACATGTTGATAGGCAGGTAGAAATGTCAATAAAAACGCTCGGACCGAGGATTTCAATTGGACGAACATTTCTTGGTCCTATGCATTCCACAGATTATATAAATACATACAAATACATTTAGACCACTTAACTTAATGATTGCTATCTAGATGTGAAGAGACTTTCAACCAGCAATCACCTATTGCACCTTTAATCTCATAACATTTAAACAGTGAATTTGCAAAGTAAATGCATTCATGCTACTACCTCTGATCTTCATTAATCTGCATGCCTGTTAATAAATGCCACTTCAAATTGTTCAGATGCAGCATTTGTTTCCTCTGCAGTGGATTTTGTTGAGACTGAATTCGGCTGATTGCTAAGAGCCAGTGTTCTCGGTTCAGTTCCAAACAAACTCTGGTACGGTTTGTTTAAGGTGTGAATATAATCCGACCTTGATCCAACCCAACTGCAAAAAGAACTGCGCATTTTGAGTTAACAGGCTCCCGTAATTGGAGTTGCCTTATGGGAAAGTGTTGTGTGAGTCGTGGTTCAACCTGGAGCTCCAAAGAGACACGCTGCCTCATTGACATTTGGGCAGATTCCCACATATCACAGCTACTGGAGAAGACGCATAAAAATGCAGATGTGTTCAGCAAGTTCAGTGAAAGGATGAAGGGGTTTTGAGCGTTCTCCCGCACAGTGTCGCGTTGTGTCGGGGGTGGGGGGTCGCTCAATCGTGCATTTAGCTGACACATGCAAAAGCCTGCAATCGCTTTCCTATGCGTGCTGTTTTTTTAAGTTTCACTTTCTTTATACCTAGTCCATCTTCTGCGCAGTGCCACTGTTAGTATGCCATGGTAGGCACCTATAAGAGCATGCTCTCTCCACTAGAACGTCATGCAGCACTTCTTCGTCTTCGCAAAATCCTCATTACAACATCGTATAGATGACATTGTCACATCTGATGTTCATAAGTGTCTTCATATTGCGTTTGTAGCTGATAACAGAAAATCAGTAAAATAATAACAATTGCACTATGAAAAAACAGTTCAAACAGTTTTTGAACTGTTTTTTCCTGCTTGAGAATTTCTGTCCAATGATTGGATGACCTTTAGCACACATGTGGTTTTGTTTTCAATTTCTGGTTCACTTGCAAAAAGGGCAGTGTGAAAGCGAACTGCACAAAACCAAAAAAATAAACATTGTATTTGGTACAGACCAAAGCAAGTGAACTAGCATAGTGTGAATACACCGTTATTCTGATGGAATTGATCAAACTTAACATGAAAGATCATGCATATAAATGCTTTATAAAAGGTAAAAATGCCCTGGAAAATGGCTTTCAGTTAGATTTGATAATACTTGCAGAAATCCTGTAATGGTAGTGTTTTTTTATTATAACACACTGATGTTTATGATGATGCAGGACTCATGGTAACTGCTTCTTCATGGTGGAGGAGGAAGAGGAGGACTGCTTTCCTGTGCTCACGTCTGGATGTCTAGGTGCAGTGGGGTCAGTGTTTCAGTGGATGGATAAGAAACTAAGTAAAGGTAAGTGAAAAGAGGCTATCTTTTGGATAAACTATTTTATTTACAATATAATGTCTTAAAATACCTTATAGGGTTATAATAACCAAAACAGTTCTGAGCTAGATCAATCTTTGATCTCTGTAAACCAAACTATCACTTTAATAAAATTATTTGTTTCCCACTAATACAAATATTTTTTCAGTAGTCAGATCCACACTTTATAACAGGAAATCAAGTTGTAATTCTAACTGCTTTAACTGCTGCTTTCACACTGCTGTCAGTTTTCGCTGTTTATTTTGTTACTGAGAGGTAAATGTGTAATATATTTACATATTCATCCAAACACCACTCAGATTCCACTACTTTTGCTCTGAAGCGCTGTGTGAATTACACTCTTGCGCTACAGTGCCACACTGGTCAAACCGCATTATTGCAGACACTTACATTACCTTAACCCACTCTTAAACCTACCCATAACCACCAAACCTGTCCCTAACCTTAGCTGTTTGATGAATAGCTTCACAGGAACACATGACTAATGCACTATTAATATTATAGCAACTACTATAATAAAAAAGGGCAGTGTGAAAGCGAACAGCACACACACAAAACTAACAAGTAATTGATTAATAAATCAGTAGGTAATAAGTGTTTAGCTGATTATTAACTTTTTTTTAATATATATATCTCCCGGAGGACTACTATATACAGGTTCATAATTGATGTGAATGATGCAAAATGTATAATTAATTCAAAAGTGAAGATCATGGTAACCAACTAGTAATGACTCAAGAATTACCAAATCTGTCAGAAGACATTACTATGTCATTTACTTTATAACACTGAAATCCATCTGACGTCTTTAGAAAATGCATTTTTATTAGGCATTTTTATTGATGTATAGGTTTCTATGTAAGTACATCATGATTGGGCCAAGATGGCTTTTAGCTGGTTTTGCATCTGAACTCTTCATATAATTATGTTCTATTCTTTCTCCAAGAACAATACATTAACCAATTTGTATATTTTTTTTTTTAACTAGAATTGCTTCTGCGAGATGATCCGATCTATTCAGTAAGTATTTGGTGATGAGTTTTTTGTTTTTGTTTTTTTGTTTCAGTTGTTTCTCTTAAACCATAACAAGAAGATAATTCTGTTTTGATGATGTTTTGTGTGGATTTTTTTTCATGTTGTAGTTCACTCTTTCCTGCTGGATGACACAGACATCTCCACACTCGACCTGTCCGAGTTTTTGGACTTTTAAATATTTTAAATTACATTTTTTTTAACGTGTACATAGTTCTTGTAATTTTAACTATTTTATTGTAAAAATTTTGGATATTTATATGACTCGGTTTATGATTATAATTCGATTGTTTAATAATTTTTAATATGTATTATTATTGTTCTAAATAGTTTTTTACAGGTTATGACAATTTATTTTGTTTACTTTTTAAAAACATTTTACATTTTTACTATAGTGGTTTCATCATTAAAATTTGTAAATTAATTTTTTGTCTCTGTTCACTGATTTATAGGGAGTTCAGGGTTACATAGGAGGTTAGGGGGATAAATACCAGGGTTTCTGCAGGATTTTAAGCTTAAATGTCAGACCTTAAGACCTTTAAGACTTGCACAAATACAATTAATACCATTTGAGCATTATAGGGCAATGTCTAAAGTACCATATAAAGCTGTACAATTACTGTAAAAAGCATAATTTACAGTTACACAAGTTTTCACAAAAAAACTAGTTTTATAAAATGGTAAACTTTATATTTCAACCTTCAGTAAAAAGTATACATTTTTGTATAAAGATGAGACACTGCAGGTGAATAGGGTAAAAAAACAACAACTAATAGTTATCACCTTACCTAATTGATTGATTATATTGATAATTAATTTTTTTTTTTTGTATTACAAGTTTTCTAAAATGGTTTAAATATGCAAATGAGGCATTATTTATTGAAATATGCACTAATTTGCATACATTTCAATAGTACAAAAATTTAAACAATGGATGAAGTCAGTTTCAAAATTATAATATATATATATATATATATATATATATATATATATATATATAAAATATATAATTTTTTTTTTTTTTTTTTTTTACAATTATATGTGAACAAATCCCTCTGTAAAAAACCTTCAGGGTATAGACAGGAATACAAATGTAAACTTTGGTTTGTGTGTAAGTGCTACTGAAGTGGAGATTTATGGCTCAGTGAAGGAGAAAAAAACTCATTTTGAGAAAACTGCCTTTAAAAATATGAATTGCAATTGAAATCTATTCACACAGATGGATAAAGTGCTATAAAAGAAACACTTAACAGTGTCTTTTGGATGTTTTCCTTCCACTAGTCTGAAAACACACTTTATGAAAAACCAAAAAGCCCAAAATCTCAAATTTGACAGGTGACTGAAAAAACTGTTTTTGCTTGCAGCGTCTCACCTTAAACAATTATCAATAAATTATTATATAAATAAATAAATTGGGGTGTGTGATATTGGCAAAAAATGATCTCAATATTTTCTGGGATTATAATGATAATTAGACAATATTTTTCTGTGTGTTATTGTGCTGATATCTTAAGAGCTACCGTGGACAGCTGACTTTTTTTTTTTTTTTTTGATATTCTTCATATTCTGTCTGGTCAGTTCAGCAGTGATGGGGAATGAATCTTTGGGGATTTCTATGTTACACCCAACAACAGAACACCTAAATCGCTTAGGAGACATTCTTGTTATTTTAAAGTGAAAAGACTCCAAGGACTCCACATCTTTGATGTCAGTGTCAACGTCTTTACTGCTCACATATCCCTGGCCCTGATGCATGAAGACCACAATCACATACTTGGATGCACTTTCACGAAAAATATTGTTAATGTGCTTAAGGACACCTCTTTCTAGATCTATAAATGTTCCAGGCTTAAGGACCAGAAGTAGGGCATGAGGTCTAGGGAAGATCATATTAAAGAATCTCCTCATGTCTCGTTCATCAGGACAAGAATGAGACCAAGCAGGTCAGGAGTGTTGATGACCACCAAACGTCTCTTCAGCACCATCCCACATGCATCTCAAACAACTTCAGGGAAGACAGTGATCTTGAGAACACCTTTTGTCACAGAATTGCATTCCTACAGCCTAAACGAGCCATCAGTAGTTTGAGTTCCACTTCCATGGAGTCTACACATTATGGTGTAACACATTTGCATAGTGCCCACTTATGTTCTACATTGATCGGCTGCAAACAACTTGACCCGTCCTCAAACACAGTAGCATTTCCGTATGGTTAACGTCATGTCGAGAAGATGCCGTGTCCTACTCTGTGAAAGTACATTTGGTTTATTCTCACTTCTAAAAAAGATGTGGCTGTGAAGAAACAGTAGTTCAAATTAAAATGTCCACTGTACCACAGCAGTACAACGCCAATCTTATTTTGTTGCTGTCATTTTACTGATAACTACTTTTCTAATCTCAAAATGCTTGCTCTGGAAAGAGGGCTCAGTACATGGTTTATTTGGACCAGCTGGTTTATTTGGACCAGCTGGCTTCACTGAATCACAACCTGCAAGTATGATAATTAATAGATGTATATATTTTCTATCCAGAGTTCAAAATAAAAAACTATTCCGTTTCAGCCACAGAATGTGTAACGTAATGCACTGAGACGGGTGGATCCATATGCAAGACTTTATTGTACAAACTCATAGTGGGACAGGCGAGGTCAAACACAGCAGACATGTGCAACGCAGATAATCCAAACGGTAGTCAGTCCAAGCAGAATAGTCGCAAGGGGCACAAGCAAACCATCGTAAAACAAGGAACAGGCGAGGGTCAAAGGCGGGCAGAGAACAATCACACACAGTAAATTCCCTGGTGTTAAATCAGCACCGCTCTGTGTTCATATGGGAACCACCAGCAGGGTGTTAAAAGTAACACTGAAGCAGTGTTAGAGTTAATTAGGTATTTGAGTGGTTAATTAAGTGATGGTTGATCATTATTGAAGACACCTGATGATAACAAGCAGAATCACCAAAGGAGAAAATCAATATTTTTAAGCAACCATTATAGCGTTATTCATGACAGAATGTAAGCGGTAGACCAATTACAACAGACTGCATCATCTGACCAATCAGAGCAGAGTAGGCTCATGGAAATTAATTGTATTTTGAGAAAACTAAAACATTTTATGCATGCATGTAAACCTATTGTAGCGAACTCCCAAAACAACTTTAGGAACCTTAAAGTGTTAGTTCACCCAAAAATATAAAAAAAATTCTGTCATTACTCACCCTTATGTTGTTCCAAACCTTTGTTCATCTTTGGAACACAAATTAAGATATTTTTGATGAAATCTGTGAGCTTTCTGACCCTCCATAGACAACAATGTAACAAAAATGTTCCCAGACCTAGAAAGTAGTAAGGACATCGGTGACCATCTTCTGCCATTATCAAGAGTACCACTACACATGTGTGCTGCTGCTGAAGTAGAAAAAGCTTGCACTGTGCCTTGTTTATGAGCAGAGGAATGCAAGCACACAAAGGCAGAAAACGGTCACTTTGAGAAGAATTGTTAAATAGTTTTTTTTTTTGCACAAAAAAAGTATTCTAGTAGCATCATAAATGTACGGTTAAACCACTGATGTCAAATAGACTGTTTTACTGATGTCCTTGCTACGTTTCTGGACCTTGTCAAACACTTGCATTTGTTTGCTCTGTTTAATTGTAGTTACTTAATAGTTATAATTGATTAATTCAGTTTCAGGTGTAGCAAAAGGTTATTAATTTAAGCACAATAAACTATGTATAATTAATGGTTATTAATTACACATACTTTATACACTTCTCTGAAACAGCCGAGTCAAAAATAAACCGAACTAATGCCCTCGTCCAGTGAGCATTAGCCACTTTTATTCTAACTCTAATTTTCAAGGCTAGGAAGTTGATTTTTCTTAATCTTTCCCACTGTAATTGGCTAAGTTACAGGACTGGATCAGTTTTGTAACGAAATCAAAGCAGTTTAAGTGACGTGATGTTTGTGAGCAAGGAACACAGTAAGAAATTCATTTGTGAATACAAAATGTGGGTTTATTGAATACGTAAAAGGGGAAAATAAACACTAGCTAGCAAATAACGAACACTAAACAGACAACACATAAAACAAAGCAAGAGAGAGAGAGAGAGTGAGGAGGAGAGAGAGAGTAGACTGGCAATCTTTTACATCAGCACAACCAAATCATCAGAAAAACCTGAATCTCCTTGACCTACAAGGGGCACAGATTCCTTATTGCATCTAATAGTTAAATGGTTACTTGCATAATGGTTTCCTTTTGTGTGGTGCTTACGCAAGGGTCCAGATGCCAGCTCAAAGGTAGTCCTGATGATTTCATAGAGATGGAGCCTTCGTTGTTCCATTGATCGGCTGATCGGATGGTCACAAAGGGGCTGAGGTGTAGATGCCAGGATAGAAAGAGAGAGTCCGGCCTCATGCTGGGGGGAAACCGCATGTGGCTGGGCCACGGGGTTTGCCCCACGGCCTTTCCGTGGAGGACCTCCACGATAACTATCTGAAGATCTTTCGGAAGAAGAGGAGAAGAGAAGAGAGGGCCGGAACGGGGTGTGAGCCCCTTTAAAGTCTGGACAGAGTCACACCTTCCCAAGTAGTTCGGACCAATGAGAAGGCTGGCTTTCTCAGTGGGAGGTTTGAAACTGGGTCTTTGTTTTATGGCCCTTTGTTTCAGAAAAATGTCAGTTTGCATATTTAAATCAATAGGGGTTCAGGCCAGAAATACTAAAGATTATTAGAACGTTAATATGTTGCACCGGTATCAGGATCTAATACACAACATCTTTCAGAAAATCTACATACGAGTCAAAAGAGACCAAACTTGGCATATACTGTATGTGGTTACATTAGCATTCTATCAAGACACAAGCATAAAACGGTTATAAAGTAAGAAATACAAAGGACATGGACAGTCGTAATATACACACACTGATATATGAGCTATGTGTCTTCGTCCACAGAAAGGTCTGTCTGTGAATGAAATAGGGAAGAGTCCATTTCTATGAGCATTGTGTCTTTCCTATGGGGGGAAGTGAGTGAAGCAAGACAGTCTGCCTGCATAGTTGCAGATTCTCCTGCATAGTTTTACGTCGTAAACTGACATTATCAGTGGTTGCTAGAAGCGTCCTGGTTGAGACTTTGTCACCCACTGTTGGGTTGGGTGAGGGGAAGTCTGCTTCTTTGTTAATTGAATAAACCACTGATTTGGTTAAATCTAATGAACCATTGTCTGATTGGTCCTTACCCTACACAGGAAAAAAATGACTACTAGTTCTTCAGGAGGTATGACTGAATTTAATAGTTACTGATTAGCTAATGGGTTCTTAACACAATTATAAAATGCTATTACATACTGATTTGTTAAAACATATTCCTTAGTTAATAGTAGTGACTTTGTGGTGGGACTTATTGGCACAGTGCTTAACTAGAAAAATTTGAAATGGCGCTTCACGCCCACAAGGTCACCAACCCCTGTGTAGATGAGGAAGTATGACACATTTATTCTGATTCATTTATTTGACTGACAGTTTTAATGTCATAAAAAGACACTATAACTTCTCACTGTTACTGATTTATCATGCAGCTCAAAGCATTGTAGGGAATTTGTGTAGGGATACTCCACCAGAACCATAACCGTCATTTAAGATTTTATAGAGAATTTGAACAGAATCACTGTTTTACGGCTGATCAGAGTCGACCAGCGCTATATTTATGAACACGGTAACAAAATCAACAGTTTAAGACAAAACACAAGTTACTTCTCTTTTAAATATAAATATGGCTTTATTGGCCAAATCTAAGACACATAAACTAATCTAACACACACATTCACACTGGTTGCAGAAAGAGAGAGGAAGTGAGGAAAGGATACGTTTAGAAGAGTGTAAATACGAAATTCCCAAATTTATAGCAAATATGCAATTGCTTAGACCTGAACAACCATAAATCATCTAATCAACCCTCGCATTGAGTTTTTCAATGAGTCTATTAAACTTTATATTAATTAATGCACCAGTTCAGAATCTGAAGGATATACTTGCGTCGCCTTTTGTGTTAAACATAAGGAGTTTCCTTTGATGACGCTGCAGGGTTTCCTGAGGCTGATTGGTTGAAAATTCTGTGGTCATTCGGTGTGATGTCTTGGGCACTGTCTGGAGTCATGTGCTGTTTGAAGTTTAGGTGGGCACAGACGTTTGGTTATGGCTTGCAGCAAAACTTAACTAGAACACGAAACTCTCAACGGAAAGAAAGAAAAGAAACTAAAGTAAAATACAAGGTGGTGTTTTCTTCATTGTTCATTAGCAACGAACGTGCAGGCCAAAGCACACTGCAGTTGCCACAAGCATGGCGAGAATCCACGCAGCAGCCAAAGAAGAGCTGCAAAAGGATGAGAGTGTGGAGACAAAACAAAGAGGCAAGAGAGTGATTTGATGGTGTCCCGTGGTGTTAAACTGGGATCATGGACACATCCCAAATAGTGTCTTGACCAATGGAATATTGTCTGGGTTTGGGGGGTTACTACGTTATCCCCTCCCAGTCCATTAATCAGTACGTTATCTTGTCAGTCACATGGTTTAAGTTTTTCCACTTCTAGCAGAGTATAACTTGGATGTGATTTCTATAACAAGAATATAGTACATTTTACAAAGTACTGATTGATTGAAAATTCATGCCTCGAATGTTTCTAACTTATACCCAACACAACTATAAATCCTTTAACCATTCACTAATTACTAAAATACATACTCAATGAATAAACAGGACATAGTAGATATACATGTTGGTTACATAAATGATAGGGTAAGGCAATGGACGGATATTCATTTATAAGTCCTTTTAAATATAAATATATCCTTTTCATATAAATGAAAAAGACAGTATGTGCTGTACTGTTTGGTACCATTCTATGAGGATGAAGAGGTCAGAAGGTTATAGAAGGAATTTCGCTGGTTTTCTAAGATGGGGGAAGGCGGGAAGTTGTCATGTGATGTTCATGATGTGCTGTCTTTGACGATTAATCTTGGTTATGTGCCCCAAATTTAACAATCTTATTCCTTGGGATTATCAATGTGTTCTTTTGTGTTAATGTTGCCATTAAAAGCTCTTAGTTAGTTGGTTAGATTTTGCTTCAGGCTGGTGCCAGGGTTTCCTCAAAAGTTTCATGATCTGTCTTTCCAGGCCTCATTGGAATTTGGGGGATTGGTTTTAAGTCCTAATTTGAGTGGCCTGAATTGTCTGATTCACTGATCCCTTACAGCATTATGGGTAGAATCTCTCTGTTCTGATTCATCAACACAGTTTCACTGATGATTCATTACCAACTCTAAACCCAGGATAGAGCGGCTGAGTGAATGTGGTCTGGACTGTGTGGATGAGGCTCATTGTGTCAGAGATGCTGTAGAAGGACAGAGTTCCAGCACTGTGATCCACAAACACTCCTATTCTTAAGATATCATCATCATCATCATCATCGTCATCGTCGTCATCATCATCATCATCATCATCATCATCCACTCCTGTTCTACTGCTGATGGACTTTACAGGGAGAACAGTCTGAATGTTATTGTGTCTGAATGAGCATCTGGAGGGAGTGCAGATCAAACTCCATGACTGATCATTTTGTCCAAACACACACTCATTACCTCCCTTCCTGCTGATGCTCTTATATGACACTGAGATATACACACTACTTCCACTCCACTCAATCTCCCAGTAACAGCGTCCACTCACACTCTCTCTACACAATACCTGCTCCCAATAATCAAATCTGTCTGGATGATCAGGATACGGCTGTTTCTTTCCCACATGTGTTACCTCTCTGTTCTCCTCAGTCAGGATGAGTGCCTTGTTTGCTGTGTTTGGATCCAGTGTGAGAAACAAGGCATCTGAACACAAGAACAGAAACATTTATACACAACAACAATCACTACGGCTGTGTGTACACGTTTGTATACGTACATTTATTCAGTCCTGCTGTAATCCTGGATTCTCCTCCATGATTCACACTATAAAATACACAAATTGTAATTTAGTCAGTCAACAAACAAGCAACAGCAAATTATGATTCCAGTTATGATTTTGAAAACAAGATAAGCAAGATAAAGCAACATGTTAAATCAAAACTGTAATTTGTTCTTTCATCTTTGTCTTTATTTTCAGGACAGAAACTCATCAGCACTAAAGCTCAGAGATTCTGTAGCAGTAAAATGTTTCAAATGTATCAAATTTCATCTCAGCACTTTTGATCATTGACTACACTATTTTTTTTTTCACCATTCATCGTTCATCATTTCATCTGATTTTCTATATTTGTAAGATTTAGTGCAAAAAGTTTAGAGGTTTATTAATCCATTAATGAGTTTTGGTCTCTGATTTAAGGTCTCTGGAAAATAGTGATCTGTGACATTTTACATGAAGGTGCCCTTGAATGGTTTATAAATGTGTTCAGAAATGACTAATAACTCTAATGCATATTATAATTATTATAATACAATTAAAATGCAATACTTGCTAAATATTTGCCAAAAAAAAAAAAAAAAAATTTGCTCACTGACAAAGAAATGATCCGTCTAGAAATTTAATGGTAGGTTTATTTGAACAGTGAGAGACAGAATAACAACAAACAAAAAAACTGGAAAAAAAGATATAAATTGATTTGCATTTTAATGAGTGAAATAAATAATTGATCCTCTACCAATCAGCAATATTTCTGGCTCCCAGCTAACGAGCTGAGATTAGGAGCACTCTCTTAATCCAATATGAATGATCCAGAGAAGAACTGGGTGAAAGTGTTGTGGTCAGATGAGACCAAAATCCAGCTCTTTGACATTAACTCAACTCGCCGTGTTGCTGCCTATGACCCCAAGAACACCATCATCACCGTCAAACATGGAGGTGGAAACATTATGCTTTGGAGGTGTTTTTTGCTAAGGGGACAGGACAACTGCACCGCATCAAAGGGACGATGGACGGGCCATGTACCATCAAATATTGGGTGAGAGACTCATTAAAAATGGGTCGTGGATGGACATTCCAGCATGACAGTGACCAAAAACACACAACCAAGGCAACAAAGGAGTGGCTCAAGAAGAAGCACATTAAGGTCCTGCAGTGGCCTAGCCATTCTCCAGACCTTAATCCCATAAATAATCTGTGGAGGGAGCTGAAGGTTCGAGACATCAGCCTTGAAACCCTAATGACTTGAAGAGGATTAACTGTTAATTACAATTTTATTTTTACAAACCATTTTTCCCTCAGTCTATGCGTAGCGCATGTGCTGGTGTGAGCATACTTGTCTCATAAGAACCATTGTTTGTTTACAGAAGCAAAGGAAGCAAAGTTTCCTTACATTAACAATGGAAAACCAGTCACCAGCGTGTGCATGACCCGTACATCCTACATTATCCGGCAGAACTATGTTCAGTTGTGAACATGCATATGACAGTTACCCAAATTTACAGAAAACAGTTTATAACATTTTAAATATGGATATTTTTGTTACAAAACCACATTGATTCACTACATTAGGCTTTTATTTACCCCCTGGAGTCATGTGAGGCACGTATTATTATAGATGGATGTGCTTTATTTTACTTTGGAAAGTAAGAAAAATCACATATTTACTGCTTTGGAAATGCCAGGGCTATTTTTAATGTAACTCCAATTAGATTCTTCTGAAAGACAGAATATATACCGAAGATGCCTTGAGGGTGAGTAATACATGGGCTAATTTTAATTTCTGAGTGAACAAATCATTTAACTAATTTACTCACAGTGACTCCAATGTATGTTTATGTTGTCATTCTTTAAGTGAGGCTTACAATAATTTACAAGTTGTGAATGTTTGCAATTTAAACTTATAATTTTGATTGTTTCCACCTTTTATTAAAGCTGTAGGGAGGTGGGTGCCATTTTTGTTGTATTTTCATTGTGTTCTCATGTTTTGTGGCTATTTAGGGAATTAAGTACTGTTCTGTGGTTAATTTTTTAGTTAAAATTTTACTCCTCAGGCAGAACTTTTATTTTTGTTGGTTTGGCCTTGTCCCAATGCTTCTTATTTATTTATTTTTATTTAATAATTTTGTTTACATTGAAAAAATTGATCTTGGTGTGTGCTGCTGCCATTTAAATCCTTTATAATGTTACATCCTCTATAAACCCCACAGACTTATGTAGATGTAATAGTTTAAATAAGACCTGAAAACTTTTCTGCTCAACATACTTGAGTTTGTCCAGACTGAAGTTGGTATTATTGAGTTTTTCAGAAAGAAGCTTTACTCCTGAATCTGGGTGATTATAGCTCAGATCCAGCTCTCTCAGGTGTGAGCAGTTTGAACTCAGAGCTGAAGACACATAACCACAGCCTTCCTCCGTGACCATACAGCCAGACAACCTACAGACACACAGCAACAGTCCACATCACAAGCTGCATGTTTCAGTGGTAAGGGAAAATCTCCCTGTATTGCATGTAATCACAACACAAAAATTTTGTCAGGCATGGTTCATTTGTGTACTCTCCTCAGCTGACAGTGTTTTTGTTTAACTCTGAAACATGAAATGTGGGAGTTATCTGCCTTTGCCAAAAACCAACTGTTGGAATTATCTTCTTTTGCTTAAAAAACAATATTAAAATAATATAATATATAAATAATATATAAAAAACTACTTTAATTTTGTAAGTTACTTGTATTTTTGAGTGATTATTACTTAATTAAACAACCCAACTGCAGTTTGACATTACTTGGAATGCTCAATAAAAAAAATTATTTATGACAATTAATAAAAATTTTGTTATATGATTTCACAAATGAACTCTTCATTAGCATAACAATATTAAATCCTGACAAATTATTCTTCATATAGGATAAATGCTTAAAGTTTCAGCTATTTGACTACTGTTACAGTGAAATATTACAGTCGTGGCAGTGTTTGAAGAGTGCTTAGCTTTTCCTGTACAGTATTTAAGCCAGTATTTGAGGTGTGCATATTTATTTTGTCACCATTACTGTCAAAGATAAACAGTTTAAAACTTAAATCTATTAATACAGTGATGTATTCCAGCAGGTTATGTACATTTTTGCTATCTGTCTCTTTATGACACATCTATTCCAGTGTACTAAACAGTGCTGCTCATGACAATCTATGAAATTATTACTGAGATGCTATGGCCTTCCCACACACAGCCACTAGATGGCACCGCTAGCTCATGCAGTGCTATCAGAAGCTATACATAAATTAAATTAATATTTTAAAACATTTTGCTATTTGAATATTGAAAAAATCTAAAAAATAATTTTAGATTTATTCAGTACACATGGGTAATATTTCTAGGGGGAGAAATACAGACGTGCAAACATGAAAAAAAAAACAGTGTCTTGTTGTCTTATGTTCTGGCATTCCATTGAGAGCAAATGCTACATTTGTTGACAAAATGTAAAGGTAATTAATTTATTTGTATTATTTTATGAAAAAAAAAAAAAATCATTTACCCCAGTATCTCCAGCTTACAGTTTGGACTTTTCAGTCCATCAGAGAGAAGCTTCACTCCTGAATCCTGCAGGTCATTGTTACTCAGATCCAGCTCTCTCAGGACAGAGTTTGGGGATTGTAAAACTGATGACAAACTCTCACAAGACTGAGCAGTGAGATTACATAAGGAAAATCTAAACAAGAAAAACATAGCCATTGCATACAGAAAATGTCTTAATATGATTTTGAGTGAATAAGTTAATGCAAAATAAATAAACAAAAATAAATAATAAAAGTGTTTGAAAACAAACCCCAGAATCTCTAGCTGACAGTTTGGACTTTTCAGTCCATCAGAAAGAAGTCTCACTCCTGAATCCTGCAGGTCATTGTTACTCAGATCCAGCTCTCTCAGGACAGAGTTAGGGGATTGTAAAACTGATGACAAACTCTCACAAGACTGAGCGGTGAGATTACATAAGGAAAATCTAAACATGAAAAACAGCCATTGGATACAGAAAAAACCTTGACAATATGATTTTTAGTAAATAAGTTAATGCAAACAAGTAAATTAATAAAAATAATGTACGTGTTTGAAAACAAACCTCAGTATCTTCAGTGTACAGTTTGGACTCTTCAATCCAACAGAAAGCATCACCACTCCAGAATCCTGCAGGTTATTGTTATTAAAGTCCAGCTCTCTCAGGATAGAGTTTGAAGATTGTAGAGCTGATGACAGACTATCACAAGACTGAGCAGTGAGATTACACCCATGGAGCCTGCATAGAGAGAAAATTAAAACAATGACACTGATGTGCTTATCAAGTAATGGTTATAATCTGAAGCACATACTAAAGGGCAGGAAGTTTTTCTAGTGAAGCCCAAGAGAAGGTGTTAATTGGTGTAGTCATGAACAGATAATGCACTCATTTCTGTTTCATCAGGGTTCATTGAGTCAAATCAAATCCTTTTTTTCTTTGTTAATAGATAAGCATTGTTTTAAATGTTCCTCTCCAGCAATATGGTAGCAACAGATATGAGTTTTAAAATGTACTTTCTGCAAATAAACTAGCCATGGTGATTTTCCAGCCAGTAGTGACTGGCAGACCCGTAGTGATCCCAACACACATATGGTGGGCTGAGGGTGAGCAGAGGGGCTGCCAGATGACAGCAGTGGAGGAGGCAGGAGCAGGAGGGTGAGGGGACATTTGTAAACCTCTGGGCTTTCAGAACTGCTGTTCACTGCCCACACACACCAAATCATCACTCCCTATCTGGTGTCTGCTCTCCAGACACCAGATAATTGCCTACCTAAAGCACAGTTCAAATGGTGTCTCGGAGGTCAACGGGCTGTGGTAATTTCCCCCCGATTCTGAACAGTGAGTTCAGCTCAGCATCATCTACCATTATTAAAATGATGTGCTGACTGAACATCCCGGTTACTCTTGTAACCTTCCTTCTCTGAAGGAGGGAACAGAGACATTATGTTGACTGACGTCATGGGGTTTCACTCATGAGCCCCAATCACCTCTAAGCTTCGAAGAAAAGGCCAATGAGAATTGGCCACTCCCCTGTACATAAGTGTATATAAGATGGCAGCATGCATCCACTCATTCACGCTTGTGCTGAGGAGATGAGACACATCCCTGCATTCCACACAGACTGTGGCACTGATGGATGTAATGTCTCTGTTCCCTCCTTCAGGGAACGAGGGTTACAGGAGTAACCGAGATATTCCCCATCAGTCAGTTACGTTCTATGTCGACTGGCGTCATGGGGTCCCTATGGAAAATTTCACAACCTGAACTGTGTTACATAATTGAGGTACAAATGCTGCAAGGGTGTCAGTACAAATGAAGCTCAACCTTCCCAACGCCCTGTAACCAAGATAAAGGGCCCACCAGGGGTGCCAGGGTACTGAAACAACTGTTGGGGGCAGAGCACAATGACAGAATGTCATGCAGAAAAAAATATGGAAGACTAAGGAAAAGGGAGACATGTTAGAAATAAACCATGGAGAATAGTGAGACATGATGCCAGGTCCGTAGGGGTGAAGGAAGTCCACAATCAGACGCAGTGACCCTCCAAACTACTCCATCTAGTCTGGACTGCAGGGCAACAGAGGACCCAGAGCTCACCTAGGGAGAACAACTGGGAGAAAGTACATGGATCTAAAGGGCAGGGACATACACCTTCCATGTGCAGCCTCCGCTCCAACATTTCTTGTAGGAAGGAGAGCACCACGCCAGCCAAGCAGAGCCTCGGTCAGAGAGAAAAACACCTGGCAGTAGGAGGATACCTGGAAGGCAAACAGAACCACCTGAGCTTCCCTGAATCGACTCCAGATGAGCTGAACTACCTGAGGATAGAGTCTCTATTCTCCAGGAAGTGTGAGCTGCCATGAAAGCACATCGGCTGCGATTCTTCCTCCACAGGAGGAGATGGCGGGTGAGTTGCGACATGCCAGAACGCCAGCCTGGTGGTTGGTGTAAGCCACTGTCTGTATGTTGTCTGTACAAACTAATACATGTTTGTCCTGGAGCAATGATTGATGTCCCATCCAGGAGCCTGAGGCTGCATGCCTATTGCATATGGCACCCCAGCCTATCTTGGAGGCATCTGTGTTGACAACTATGTGACATAATACCTGTTCTAAAGGCACTCCTGCCCATAGAAATGCAAGGTCTGACCAAAGACTGAAGAGCTGGTGACAAACCAGTGTAACGCCGACCCGGAGAATGCCAAAGCATCATGTCCGTCGTGCAGCCAATGCTGAAGCAGTCTCATATGTAGCAGGATGAGCAGCATAAATGCAGCTGTGGCTGCCATATGCCCCAGGAGCCTCTGAATAGTTTTAGAGCAGGGATCCTCAAATCTGGCCCACGAGATCCACTTTCCTGAAAAGTTTAGATCTAACCCTAATCAAACACACCTGAGCATGCTAATCAGCATATTCAGGCTCATTAGAAAATCACAGGTAGGTGAGTTTGATCAGGGTTGGAGCTAAACTCTGAAGCGCACTGGCCCTCCAGGACAAGATTTGAGAAACTCTGTTTTAGAGGGACCGTTATCCTGCTCCTGAAAGTAATCAGGCAGTTTAGCACTGACAGTTATCGAAATAGTTGAGGAACCGACTGCTCTTCACTCAAAACGGGGCCAGTGCACCCTCCGCTATTTTGGTAAAAACACAGGGATTCTTGATAGTCCTTTGGGTCGGCTGCCAATCCTGGTGCCAGGTGCAAGAAAGAATGCGTTTCTGTGCCAGCATCTTGAATGGTAGCCTGAAGGGAGATCCAGATTAGCTGTAACCCATCACTCTTCTAAGTATGCTGAAATAGGAACTTCATCTCAGCTGGAGGGACTGGTTCTCTTGCATCCATTTCCCAAGGGACCGCAATTTCTGCATGCAGGGCAGAGGCATCCTTGTCCATTTTCAGACGTAAAAGGATGACCCTGAACCCAAGAGGATGCCTGGCAAACTGAATCGCAAGCTGAATTGGGCCATCCGGATCAACTGAGATGGACTGGCTAGCACAAACCATGCCAAGTTTTAACCCTCTGGGGTCTGAGGTGATTTTGGGGCCCTTGAGGTGTGCTGACATGCCCTGACATTTGTGCTTATTTCAGCTACTTATAACATACTATTTGCCCATATGTATTTTTCTTGTATTCAGCACACACTGTGCTACAATAATATGTGAGAAAAAAAGATGTACATGTTTGCATTTTGTAGAAAAAAAATATTATGCGTGGTTAGCACATTTTAGGAAAAAACATTCATCTAAAAGATGGCCTAAAAAAACCTACTGAATAGTTCTGACGAAATCATTTGAGTAACCAGTCTTGTAAGATAGAATATTTACTTCACAATGATGTGAGAATCATTCCAACCACTTCATCACAAACAAAGATATAATAATTTGAATTTTGAAAGTAAGTTTTTTGGCCAGCATTGCCATATTCATGGGAGTGTTAATAGCTCTGAATATTCATGTAATTCACACAAGGAGAGACAAAAGACACTCCCACAATGGCTAATGTTCCCCCCATCAAAGGTAATGTTCACCCATCAAGTTGGAGCACTGTGAAGAAAGAATGTGAGAATGCTCAAAGATTTTCATCTATTTTATTGTAATTCCTCTATGTGGAAAAGTGTTGTGCCTTGCTTGCTGTGCTAAAAATGTGAAGATATATTAACACTTTTCACTAGCAAATCTGTTAAAAAAAAGTGTGCGCTGCAAAAAAACTGCTTTTCTAGCTTAGATTTTTTTGTCTTGTTTCCAGCCAGAATATCTAAAAATTCTTAAATCAAGAAGGATTTTCTAGACAAGTAAAAATTATTGTCTTGTTTTCAGAAAAAATAAGTCAAAATTAAGTGAGGTTTGGCTTAAACCAAGCAAAATAACCTGCCAATAGGGTAAGCAAAATAATCTTATTTCAAACAGAAGGCTAGATTATTTTGCTTACCCCATTGGCAGATTATTTTGCTTGTTTCAAGCAAAAACTCACTTAATTTTCTAGTGTCTGAAAACAAGACATTGTTTACTTGTCTAGAAAATCCTTCTTGATTTAAGAATTTTTAAATATTTTGAATGGAAACAAGACAAAAATCTAAGATAGAGATTTTTTTGCAGTGTGAGCAGCACTCAGATAACAATTAGAGAATCTATATTATTATTTAGTAACGTCAAACAAGTACATATACTTCAATATTATGGCGATGCACATATAATTACATCAGTGAATTATTATATCTGTGCATTTACTCGACCGCAAAAACTGAACTACCCCTGGTATTCCGTACAAATAATGTTAATACAACTACCTCAGATTCAAGTGAAGAGTCATCACTAAAAACAGTACAGTCCTATTACTTATATATTTTGTTTTATATTATAGCCTATAGAGCATGAAACCTTCATTGCGTCGTAAGAATTTAGATACAATGAATTGTGTAGTAGCCTATTATATGAATTGTACCTATCCTTTTCACTCGATTTCAAACCTTTTAGCCAGGAGTTATAGTTTTAGAAAAACACAGCTATGTGTTCAAGTATATGTAAGAATAGCACGTTAACTAATGCAAATAAGAAACATTACTTGCTCATCAGAACGATCGCGTCACGTGGATCAGCCGCGCGTCGCATTCTGTTCTTCATCTGGTGAATTCAGTGTTTAGTCCTCTCAGTGTGTCTTCTTCCATAAGCGAACAGTAGCTGATATGAACGCGATGAATTCTCAAAGTTAGTTCGCGGTGATGTGGGCGTTAACATTCCCGCGCGGCGCACATGGCTAATTATCATATCAAAAGCGGAGGCGTCAACTTCATTATCGTTAATGAACACTGAGTGCAAAACTCAACATGTTGTTGGTTTCATACGGATTACTTTATAACAGAACATTTGTTTTCGACAAGACTTGCTTTATTTAAAAGTAGAGATATTAAGCTTTCTATCCATGTGTATTAACTGTCTGTGTGCTGAGCCTCCACCGAGTTAAAGATACATTTATTGAGGCGTTTCTAATCGCAGTGCGCGGAGACGCTGAAGACAGAAAAAACACCCCGTCTTTTTTCTTTATTTTAAAAAAGAACAAAGTTCAGTTGTTATTCTGAGTGTACACAAAAAAAAGTATACACTTAACCATTTTGAATGATGTATAACTCGTATTTGTGTGACTAATATCGACAGAGCAATTTTAGTATCTTTCGCACTGATCTTAAAAAAAGTGAGCTGGTCGCGCCGGCGCGACCGGCGACCCCAGAGGGTTAATGGTGAGTGTTGAGCCTGAGTGTGAGGAAGCTGTGCATTGCTTACAATCAGACCCAACATTAAGAGACCCAGAGATTAAGAAAGTTGCTCTTTTAGTGAAAGGGTCGGCAGCTGTGAAGAAAGCCCCTGGATTGACGCCCCTGCTGAGGGGGCTAAGGCCACAGAGGGATGCCCTCAGTGACGGGCAGACGAAGCCCCGTTCCAATGGGCAGGACGTATTTGAAGGTCACATCTGTGTCTAGACTGCCGAGGACTGGTGGGCCAAGTCCTCAACAGTGTCGTTAAAGAGGCTGGCCTGTGAGATGGGGGCACCAAGAAAGTGAACTTTGTCAGCATCACACATCTCAACCAGATTCAGCCAGAGGTGGTGCTCCTGGACCACAATAGTGAACATCACCTGACTGAGGGACCACTTGATTCTTCTAATAGGTTGGATCTGACTTCATACAGAATTGTTTTCTTCTGATGTCTACCTGGCTGCTGGTTCCTGGGGTCTGACTGGTGCTGCCTGTACCTGGATTCCCATTGCCATGGGAAACCTAGAAATTATATTTTAAAATATGATTTTCAGTACTGGAACAAATCATGGACATTTCTATAGTTTGAGTACAATGCATTTATATTTTTTCAAAAAAGTCACAATAGGGAAATTATTCCGCTCATGATCCTGCACCTGTTTGCTTGTGCCTGCACTGATGGTCTGTTCTTGATGAATTTGAGGATAATTGCCACTTGTGGGCCTTTCTGACACAAACACTTCAATAATATATATATATAAAAAATATTCACAATTTCTTCTGTCCTCCTTCACTACCACTTTTCTTACTATCTCTTTCTATCCATCTCTCTCATGTAGGTATAAGTTTCAACAAAAGACATGTACACACGCATAACTATAAATTTCATTTATTTGTGTTCAAATGTACCATCTATTCCTGTTTCTACTGACACCACAGACCAAGCAGCTTCTCTTTTTATTTTATTTTAATCATTTTTTAGAGATGTATTATATAAAATAGGATGATGTAATAGGCTTACTGCTAAAATTAGTAATTCATCTTTGCTTTTCTGTAGAGAAAGGCCACGCTATGACATTTGGGGTAAGATGCATTTGCATGCATATGAATGAAACTCAATGTAATGAAAAGTGATGTGTAACCATGCCTTAAGAAAGAAGTGATCAAGTGAGGATGATGTTGAAAACCCTTTCTGCAGGTGTCAATGTGAGGTATCCTAGTGATATCAGGAAATCTGAAATTCTGTTTGCTCTTTTAGATACATGCCGCCAGATGGGGTCATTTAAGGACCTGAAATGGGACATTCATATTGACTCCATTGTGTAAAATCCCAGTAGAGGTTGTACTTCCTTCATCATAGGCACAGATGACAAAATTTTACTCAACTGTGATCTTCTAACTGCCTTGTTTGGGTATATTCATAGTTATATATTGTTATACATGAATGTTAAAAATCAGTCAAATCATGTAAATTAATGGCAGTCTCCTGTTTGAGACTAAAAAATGAGTTGAAAACATACTGAGCATTGGAAGAATGAATAACCCCCTCCCAAGTTTCAAACATATAAACATACCTGTAACACAACAAGGAGAGAGAGATGCCATTGCAGCCAGACCTGTTTGCCATGTTTAAGCAAACTGAAGGGGGTCCAGCAATGCTCCAGTAATGTCATTCAAGTAGGCTAACACTAGACTCTTAAATGTTTTAATGTTCACAGACGTTAAAGGAAAAGATCTGTAGTCATTATGTCCTGTGATTTTTGGTTTCATGGGTACAGGGATGATCCCAACTAGAAATGTTTAATGTTCTGGGAATGTTTTCTGCTGCAAGTTTTATTTTAGTTCCCAGAATTTTCTCCTAAAGGTAGGATAACATTCTCTAAAAACATTCCACAAATGCTTACTGATAACATTGCTAGAATGTTATCCTCTAACATTTTAATAAAGCTTCCCATCACACTAGATGTGAACTTTTGGTTGAAAGTGAAAAAACAACCTTTGTTTGATGTCAGCGTCATCAAATATATCTAACAGCTGCATTACCAGCTTCACTTATTATAAACCAGATTGACTTTATTTCTGTCATACATTTACAAAAGGTCTTATTGAGATTAACAGAGGTTTAGATGTTGATGTCTGTTTGAAAGTAATAGTTTAGTTTAATGTCACTATTTGTTGGGCAATTTGACTGTTGGCTCAATGTTTTTCTCTTGCTGCTGTAACTATGTTTGTTATAGCAAAATAAATGAGAAAAAGTTGTGTTTAGATGATGTTGACTTCAATGCTGATTTTTCATTTGATGAAATACTGACAGTTTATAGAATCCACACTGCATAGTATTAAAATAAACCCTAAAGCAAACAAATGTCACTCTGATACATTCACATTATAATATACAAAGGGTATAGTTATAAAACAGTAAATGAGTTAATGTTAAAGTCAAACCTCAGTATCTCCAGCTGACAGTTTAGACTCATCAGTGCATCAGACAACAGCTTCACTCCTGAATCCATCAGGTCATTTACACTCAGGTTGAGCTCTCTCAGATTGGAGTTTGATGATTTTAAAGCTAAACACACAGTTTCACAGTGCTGATCAAAAGGCCAACATTCTGCAATTCTGTAACAAAGAATGGCATGCAATAAGGAGAAGACAGATGGATAAAATAATGTTTTCTGTATTCTGTGAATAACAATAAAATATGCCTTTTATTAATTACATGTCTAATATCATATGTGAAATATCCTAATATCCTGTGTTTGCTAGCAATATTCATTAATAAAGTGGTTTATGTCTAACGGAAATTTAGCTGTTATGCATTTACATCACATTTACATCATGAAATGTGTGGTATTACTGTATATTCTTTGGAACAGCAAAAACTTTGTTTGCAGATAAGACATACAGGCTTTGCATTCACAAAACTAGGTAGTACAAACGATAGTTGTCCTTCCATTCTTTCTATGCCCTATTTTTGCTGTCAACTTTCCTCTTTAGTCTTTTTCTCTCACTAGCTAGCTTAAATATTACCACCACTTTGCATTTTTTTTTATTGTTTGCATGCTGAAGGAGGTATGCTATTTCATTATGTGCAGTTTAGTATGTGAGGATGCCAATGAGTCTCCATTAGTGTCTGTGTATGTTGTGAAGATGCATGTATTATATTCTGTTTCACTGTCTCATGTGAGAAATATTTTTATTTTATATAAACAATAAAACCAGGGTTATGATTTAATAGATGTGTTTCTTCTGTAATGACATGAATGAATAAATACTCACAGGGCTTTTCTGCAGTTGATCACAGCTGGTAACAGTCTTCCTCTTCCCTCAGCTGATGTGTTGAATTTCATGAGATCAAGCTCATCCACCACTTCCTCTGACATCTGAAGCATGTAGGCGATTGTTGAGCAGTGAGACAGAGAGAGTTCCTCTTTTGAGTGCGTGTCTGATTTCACAAAATCTTGAATCTCTCTGGACAGAGTCTGATCTTTCATTTCCAGCAGACAAAGGAACAGACTGATGGAGCTATCAGCTGAGAGTTTCATGTTATAGTAATCTCTCTTGATCTTGTCTTTAATGTACAGTGTGATTGTCTTGATACTTCTTAAGCTGTTCTCTGTGTGTGTCAGTAGATCCTGTAAGAGTCTCTGATTGGATTCCAGTGAGATGCCCAGCAGGAACCGCAGGAACAGATCCAGACGTCCATCTTTACTCTGGAGTGCTTTATCTACTGCTGATTTTAGCAGCTCATACAGAGAGTTTTCCTCAGATCTATACCCATACCTCTCATGTTTATCATCCAGAGACAACTCCACTGGCTCCATGTTCTTTGTTAAAAAGCAGTAAAACTCATAGAAAGCAGCAAGAAACTCCTGAAAGGTCAGATGAATGAAGCTGTAGATTTTCCTCTGGTGAATCACAGATTCCTTCTTAAAGATCTCAGTGCAAATCCCTGAATACACTGAGACGTCTGTGATGTCTATGCTGCTCTCAATCAGGTCATCCTCATAGAACATCACATTGCCCTCCATCAGCTGATTGAAAGCCACTTTAGCAAGTTTCACAATCAGTTCTCTGTTGGACTGCAGGAGTTTTTCTGGATCTCTCTCATACTTCTGATTCTTCATGTTGATCTGAATCAGCAGAAAGTGGATGTACATTTCAGTCAGAGTTTGAGGGATTTCTGCACTCAGATCTTCTTTCAGGAGCTTCTGAAGCACATTGGATGAGATCCAGCAGAAGACCGGGATGTGGCACATGATATTGAGGCTTCTTGCTCTTCTGATGTGTGAGATGATTCTGCTGGCTTGATTCTGGTCACTGATTCTCTTCCTGAAATATTCCTCCTTCTGAGACTCATTGAATCCATGAATTTCTGTCAGGCGGTTGATGCATTCGGAGGGAATCTGATTGGCTGCTGCTGGTCTGGAGGTGATCCAGATGAGAGCAGATGGAAGCAGCTCTCTTTTTATGAGGTTTGACATCAACACACCCACTGATGAAGTCTCAGTCACATCACAAAATTTCTGAGTGTCTGAAAACATCAGTGTGATTCTGCTTTCATCCAGACCATCAAAGATGAACACAACTTTACACTCCTCATAAATCTTTGAGTCCAGATCTTGAAGTTCAGGATGAAAGTCCAGCAGAAGTCTGTGAAGACTGTACTGATGATCTTGGATCAGGTTCAGCTCTCGAAATGGAAGCACAAACATGAAATCTACATCCTGATTGGCTTTTCCCTCGACCCAGTCCAGAATGAACTTCTGCACAGAGACGGTTTTTCCAATTCCAGCGATGCCTTTAGTAAGAACAGTCTTGATTTGGTCTTTCTCCTCACATCCTGGTTTAGGTGAACCTTTAAAGATGTCATTGCAGTAGATTGGAGTGTCTTGTGAGTTTTGTGTTCTGGCGGTTTTCTCCATCTGTAAAACCTCATGTTCTTCATTCACTCCTTTACTCTCTCCCTCTATGATGTAGAGCTGTGTGTAGATCCTGTTCAGGAGGGTTTGAGACTTGTGTAGGTTGATTCCCTCAAATAATCTCTCATATTTCTTCTTCATGTTGTTTTTGTGCTGGTATTTGATTCTCTGTAGTTGGTCATCTGGTTGGTGGGAATCCTGCTGCAAGTCTCCAGACTGATCATCTCTATGCACACAGCAGAAACAAGAACAACACAATCAATGAGTGGAGTTTGAACTGAGACACAATAAACAGCTTTAATACAGACCCAGACTATTTGTACTATATTATCTCTCAATAGAGCTAGAACAGGGGTGCCCGCACTTTTTTATGTGATGATCTACTTTTAAAAGGATCAACTCAACCAGATCTACCAACAAAAACACAGTCTAATTTAAAAAAATAAACTTCAGATGCTATCTTAAAAATGTCGCACTCTGGGCCCAGTTGCATGAAAGCCCTAAGAAACCTTATAGCTAAGAAATTCCTAAGTTATAAGGTTAAGGGTACCCTTATTTCCCTTAATTATCTAAGTGTTTGCTTAAGTGTTGCTACAAAGTCCAGTAACCATTTCACTTTAAGAAATGTAAGGTAGCAAAACAGCTCCCTTAAATCATCTTAAAATCAGTATCTGCAAGGTTTTTAAGTTCAAATGTACATTTTTAAGCTCAAAGTCTTCTAAATCCTTTTTTAAGACCTGCAAAAATAAAATTAATACCATATGAGTGTGGTAGGGCAATGTCACTGTGGCATGTTAAACTGTAAAATGACTGTAAAAAGCATGACTTACGGGTTTTCATAAAAACAAAATATTCTATACACATTTTTAAGAAAATTGAGTCGTATCAGTCATTCTATTAATTTAAACATTTGTTATCAAAATTAAAAAAACATATAAATATATTCTTCTTGTCGATCCACTAGTTCACACTAGTTTCAAAACGTGGGTTAATTTTCACATTAGAAAATTTCCAGTCATCGGTCAGCAGGTGGCGCTTTATAAAAGACTTTAAAATAGCTGTTTCTCCGGCAATGACTGTACACAAAGCAGCGCAGGAACATGCAGCGCTCATGTTTAATTAATAAAATGTTTCTATTAGGTTATGTTTCCATTTCGTTATGTTCTGTTTATTATGAAATGCAGCAACTATAGCAACCGCAACCGGATTTTTTCTCCTCCAGGATACCGTTAAGACAAATTACTTAGCACTTTCATGCAACCCATTCTCCGAAGCACTTAAAGCAGCTAGTTGTCATGGCGACGGAATAAACAAAAATCTCGCCTGGTCAAAATTTATTCGTAAAGCACAACTGCAAGTCAGACAGAAACTAAAATGAGATTGAAAGACATTACATGTAATAATAATAATAATTATTATCATAATTATAATTATAATAAAAGCACATGTTAAAATGACATGCGATCTACCAGCACTGTCTTTGCGATCGACTGGTAGATCGCGATCGACCTATTGGGCACCCCTGAGCTAGAACAATCTTAATTCTTCACATGACATTTAATAAAAATTCTCTCCATGTTTGTTTTATCTGTCAAACATTGCCTTTTTAAATTAGGCTCCACAAATGAGCCCCTGACCTCAAATCTCTCCTTAATGAATGATGAGACTGAAATTCTCTGAAATCTGAAACCAGATTCATTAAAACCTCGGTAAACCTTCAGCTGCATGTTTGTACTCACAAAGGGTCAGAGGTCATGGCTTCATCACTGATGTTTAAATACTGTCTCTTGTCTCCAGTATTGGTTATTGTCTAACCTGGGGTTAAAGGCCACTGATCCACTGCTGAAGTTAGGGGATTCTGGCATGGATCTGTCGCTCCTCACAGACACACAGCTGGCTGCTGGAGATGATGCTCTCTTGTTCTCAGTGCCACTAGAGAAACAATTATATAAAAAAAATCTGATTATTTCTCTTTCTCACCAATGTTTATATTCTTATGACCCTGTCTTCTCTCCACCACTTGGTTATCATCTCACCTGGGGTTAAAGGCCACTGATCCAGTGCTGAAGTTAGGGGATTCTGGCATGGATCTGCCACTCCTCATAGACACACAGCTGGCTGCTGGAGATGCTGCTCTCTTGTTCTCAGTGCCACTAGAGAAACACATCAATATTCAAATTATTCCTATATAACCAATGTTTATATTCTTATGAACCCGACTTGTCTCCAGAACTTGGTTATCATCTCACCTGGGGATAAAGGCCACTGATCCAGTGCTGAAGTTAGGGGATTCTGGCATGGATCTGTCACTCCTCACAGACACACAGCTGGCTGCTGGAGATGATGCTCTCTTGTTCTCAGTGCCACTAGAGAAACAATTATATAAAAAAAATCTGATTATTTCTCTTTCTCACCAATGTTTATATTCTTATGACCCGACTTGTCTCCAGAACTTGGTTATCATCTCACCTGGGGTTAAAGGCCACTGATCCAGTGCTGAAGTTAGGGGATTCTGGCATGGATCTGTCACTCCTCACAGACACACAGCTCGCCTCCGGAGATGCTGCTCTCCAGTTCTGATAGTGAACATCCTCCTCTCTCCCCTCATCGAGACTCATTTTAGAGCCAATGATCTTCTGTCTACTCAAATGTTTTGTTCTGCATTTGCACACATAATGACACACAACTCATCTGCCATCTTTAGATAAACTGATAAATAATACATTTCCTTCTGTATAAAGAAAACATCAGACATTTTCTTCATTTTTGTCCCTGAAGTCGTTATTTAGAGCAGGTCAGAATTCAATTAAACATCTCTGATGCATTAAATGCCTGATTTACAGGACATTTCACAGTGTTAAACTTAAACTTAAAATGTGACAGTGGCGGAGCCAGGGGGTGACATAATCACGGCCACCCCACTCGTAATTGCATTTTTAAGAGACTAAAATAATTTTTCAAATATTGATGTAGGAGAACCTCGATCATGTCTATACCAACTATACAATAATGTTTTGACCGCAAAACTCGTGATGCTCACCGGAACTGATAGGCATCGTGAGAGTTTCCAAAATAGCGCACCTTTCCAGCTTTCGTAAAAAGTGGGAGACAAGGAATACAGCGCTGCAGCGCAAACTTTGGTGCCTGGATATCAACTCTGAGCGTTTCAGCACAACATCCTATCAGGTGAGGTATAAATTTGAAAAAATACTATTTTGACTCATTTAAAGACGAGCATCTATTCAGCGCAATTTTATCAATATCCTCATGTAAACAGAATTTAAAAAGCAGTCAGCTTTACATTAACTGAGCTAACGTTAGATGTTTAGAACTATTGTCACGTTATCTAGAGCTTTAGGAAATGTTTAGGATGTTTTTTTAATCATAAACTATGTTTAATATGATGCAGACATTCCAGTATAAATGCTAGGATCAAGATTGGTTTTATATAGCAGAAATAACAGAAATATTTAACTTCTATACATTGTTTTTTTAACATGGTAATGTTAAATGTTTTTTGCCTATGTGTATTATTCATGTCAGACAGTCAGTGAAATGTGAGAAACATGAAGAGAAAGGCAACAGATATAGCATCCTTCTTCAGGAGGAGTAGCAAAAAGCAGTCAAATGAATCTAAAGCACAGGAGAAGATTAAGGATGAAAGAAGAGAAAGAGAGAAAGAACAGACTGACCCAGAGAGTGAAGAAGAAGAATCTCCACAGAGCACAAGCCCAAAAGAAATGTTAGGTATACCACCACTCCCCCACTTGACTGCTCTACTGTTATATATCTGTTTTAATATAAGTGATTTTGAAATCAATAATATCAAACTGTTTAAAGAGTTCACAAACCTTGGAAATCTGAGACTGATTTTTGTCTTCTAGCCCAATCGCAGACAATTCAGGATAAAGACTCCGAGAATGAAGAGGAGCATGCTGATCCAGTTGGACCTCCAGGTAAACTATATATATCACACATACCCTTATAAGTGTGAGAGTCTTACTTTTTCAGATAGATTAAAGAACCTGAGGCAAGTTAGGTTTAGGTAGAAAAAAAAAACTATAAAATCCAATAACTGGCATGGAACTTTTCTTTATCTAATTTCTATAATACATTTTTCTCCTGTCCCAATTTCTGTATTGTTCTAGACATTTCCACATCAAGAGCTGATGGTCCAGTCCAGCCACACCTTAAAATCTTTTCCAGGACACTCCAAGGTGACAGATGAAGAAACTTTCAAGCTTCATGGCACAGTTTATACCCAGATTGTTGAAGTTTTGTTGATTGCACTTAATAAAAGCATTTCAGTACCCTACATGATTGATATGATTTTCTGGTCTTTAAAAAACTTTTTTTTTCAGCAATGGGAGATATGAAGTTTTGAAACTTTGAAACCAGAATTCAAAAGTTGTATTTGATCATAGTTTTGAAAAACATGAGGGTGAATTATGATTAAACATTTTATGTGAAATTTAATTAATTGTAATTAAAATCAAAGTATTGTAGCAATTGCACATTGTACATCATTGTGATTTCGGCACCTACAATACTTTTAAAAAAGTATTTTATGGTGGCATGTTTGCTTGTATAATGAAATTAAACGTGCCACCCCAGAGTAACTGCTAGCCCCTGCCTGGCCACCCCTATGAAAAATCCCTGGCTCCGCCACTGTGTGAAAATTTTCACGACCATGAGCGCAACGACTGACCCTCAAATTCTGGATGAACATTTGCTTATTTGCAACTTTTCCAAAGTTGGCCAAAGCATACCCAACAGCAAATAATTATGCTGCCATGATCACAAGGATGGCATTAATGCTTTCTACATCGGGTGTCACGACTACTGTGTACAGAACACTGGGAACACTAAGCACAGAGATGACAGAACATGCATCCTGTTTATTTGCTTTATTTTACAAAAAAAATTGTGCAAAAATAAAAGTAAACACTTTTCATTTTCAAATTATGTCTAACTTTTATCTGTATGACCAAAAATAGTGGAGCTATTCGATCACGTTGGCGCCTCACTCATACACACCACATATTCTAGCAATTCAAACTTGACATTGCAATCTGTACATTATTAAAATAAAATACAGTCAACCAAACATATAAAAGGTTACACTGGAGTCCGTAGTATACATTCTACTGTTATGCCTCTGTGGGGTCCCGATGGCCGCGGATTCCGGCATGTGTACAAATTTTTAAGAGTTTTTGAGCATGTTAATCCCCCTAAAAACCCCCTGGTTGAAAAAAACAAAAAGAAGAGAAAAATCCTTAGGAAAACAAGAGGGAGCAATTCCATTAGGGTCCTCACACCATTGGTGCTCGGGCCCTAATAAACACAATAAAACAATTCGGTCAAACATACAAAAGCAGGGCTTTGGTACAGGAATTAAGTTAAATATTTTCCCATAAGAATTAAAAATTAAGTTAAATATTATATTGCCTAAATAAAAAAAAAATCCTATCCATTAATCCAGATTGACTTGCTCTAGAGCAAGTTGTAAAGTAAAAGGATTGCCCCTTTTCATTTACCCAAAATTAATTATAGCTCATGCATAAGCACTATAGGAGCCCATGGCAAATTCCAAAAGGACTGGTTGAGATGAAGCTGTTCTCATATTGTAATTATTCATCACTATGATAGGGATCCATTTGCTTTAGAATCATGGTCATACAGGCGGGGGTCAAAATACAGGTAAAGCAACAGAGCAGGGCAGACAGAATCATAATCATAGACAAGTGTGAGGTCAGAGCAGGCAGCATAAACATTGGTAGTCCAAAACAGAAGCAAAAGTCCAAGGGACAGCAGGCAGCAAACATTCGTAAATGATAGGCAGGCAGGGTAAGGACAAAGACAATCCAAAAGAGTAAAGACTAAACGTTCAGAAATGTTCATCAGTGCAAAAGTTTTTAGGTTTTGTTTTTAGGACAACTTTGATGAAAAGTTTTGATCCACTTCCAATGTTTGTCAAATGACTACTGTATGTGACAATGGGATTATTTAGCACTTTATCCTTAGATTAGTCACAGGCAAGTCAGTTATATATAAAATTACATATGTCTCCATCTCTTTTATACTGAATGAAATGAAAAAAAAAAAAAGGATTTTACACAATGATAATGAAATCAATAACAAACAGTCGTGATGACTAAATTAATATTGATGGCAACTAATAAGTGGCAGGAAATTAGAACAGGAAACATGAAAACTGACAATCGAACTACGTGTCCATTAAAGTGAAACTAACTGAACATGTCACAGCAGGTTACGACCTCAAATATCTGCGGTTACATTTTTATTCACTGAGGTAATAGTTGTTGTTAGAAGAAAAGGAAGTAGGTTTGTCCATTGAACAAAATATTTCGGGAAAGAATTAAAGCCCTGCTGATTGCTATGTCAAGCCCTAACTGTGGGTGGATGTCCTGCCCCAGTTTATAAGTACCATCCTTTTGAATAAGTCATTATTGCACTTGAATTGTTACAGCAAACAAGTAATCAACTGTAAGTTTTGAAAAAGTTCAAGGTATGTTGAAAATATACAAAACTATATGACTGGATAATAGCATATAACTAATGTTGTAATTTTTTTTCATTATGGTTCATACTTATGTTCTGTCTTTTAATACTTTTACAGTGACACAGCTCAATGAAAAGGATTCTCAGACGACTGTAGTTTTCTCAAAACTCAAACCTTTTAAATGATGAGTTACGTATGTAACCATGGTTCCCTGAGATAGGGAACGAGACACTGCGTCCTCTAGGGGGCACTAGGGGAACGCCGTCAGCGTGACTCGTGTCTGAAGCATACATACAAAAACTACAAGCAGTGGCCGGCGACAGCCTATGACGTCACTCGTGGCGCGACTCGTCGCGGCCGGTGCGTCACTACCGGAGCGGCTATAGTATAAAAGGACGCCGGTAGAACACAACATTCGCTTCTTCGTCTGAAGCATATGTCTGAAGCATGGCAACCAGCCTAGAGGACGCAGTGTCTCGTTCCCTATCTCAGGGAACCATGGTTACATACGTAACCTGAGACGTTCCCTCTCGAGGGAACATCGAACTGCGTCTTCTAGGGGGCGCTAGGGGAACGATATACCCACGCTGCCATGCTGAGGGGAGTGCATACTAAGTAAGGCGAGCACTAAGTACCAATTCCCCAGACGTTTAGTGACGGCTGTCAGTGACATTATCCCCTTCGGCCAAAGGCCTGAGCTGTTACCCAACTTACCTGTAAAGGGTCAGGGGAGGACCCAGGGTAGAGCTCAGCCTTGGAATCAAGAAGACTCCTTCAAGGGGATACGGCAAGTGCCCAGGAAGTCTAGGTTTGCCCGTCATGCAGGAGCTATTACTGGTTCTGTAAGGGACTGTTCCCTCAGGAACCGATCTACAGAGCACGTAGCAGCATCCTGTTTAAGGAAACATAGGTGGATTAGTTCTAGGAGTGTCTCAACAGGTCCTAGGTAAGCAACACCTGAAACACTCGTAGAGGACCTATTCTGAAAGAAACAGTATAGGATTAGCACTTGGATATATACAAAAAGAGATATACTCATCCAAGAGAGGTTAGTTGCAGCCGCCGGCGAAGTTCTATCCCTGAAACATAGGAAAAACACGACAACAGCCATACATATACATACATAGGTGATTCTTACGCACAACTTCAGTTAGAAGTCTAATTTCAGACCATCAGTAAAGGTAGCCTCTAAACCATAGAAGCTATCAAAACATCATAGGTCCGATGAAGCGCGCAAGAAACCCTCACCTAACCTCAGTTAAGTAGTGTTATGTAAAAGAGGGAAGGTAAGGGCAGATGTTAAAAACCCCTCTGAGGGAAGGGAGTAGATGTTTTTAAGATTTACTCTGATCCAGACGAGAACGTTGCCTCGTCTGAATCACTTCCCTCAGATCTGGTCTACCTCCCCTCGACCCGCGCCCTTTCCTAGACCCACCCGTAGGTAGAGGAGGAGCGCGGGTTGCGACACTAGTCTTCTGTGCCCGTCTTTGTTCCTCAGAACGAGATGGGCCAGGACCCCCATGCTGTTCGGGCTCAGATCTGGACCTTTGAGGAATGAAGGTTTTAAAGGCCGCTGAGTGCGTCTTTGCCTCCCTAAACTTCTCAACCACCGTCTCAACGGAGGCACCGAAAAGCTCTGAAGGCGAAACCGGCGCATCAAGAAGAAAGCCCCTTTCTTTCTTCCCAATGTCAGCCAGGTTTACCCACAGATGTCTCTCCGTGACCACCATGGCCCCCATAGATCTACCCATGGAGGTGGCAGCCTGCCTAGTGGCACGGAGAGCCAGATCTGTGGTGCGACGCAACTCAGCAACCTCATCAGGGGACAGACCCTGACCTTTGTCCAGATCTTTCAGCAGGTCAGCCTGATAAGCTTGAAGCACAGCCATGGTGTGCAACGCGCCCACAGCCTGGCCTGCTGCTGCATATGCCTTGCCATTCAATCGAGATGTTATTTGAAGGGGGATTGATGGCAAGGAGGGAGTCTTGAGAGAAGATGTCTCACCTGTAGAGAGATAGCTAGCTAGCGTCTCTTCTACAGGGGGCATCTTCTCATAGCCATGGTCAGACATCCCCTCGATATTCGCATAATTAGCATGTTGAAAATTATGGATACGAGAAGAAACCGGCTTTTTCCAAACCTTCTCGATCTCCAAATGGAGATCAGGAAGAAATGGAAGACTCACTAGGGCTGGGGGTTTGTGGTCTGAAAGGTAGCGTTCGTCGAGACGACCCCGCAGCGCCACCTTTCTAGCCCGCTTCCACGGTAAGTCAAGCCTTACCGTGGCGTGGTCCATAACCTCCAACAGCTCCTCATATGCAGGGCAGGAGGTTTGAGAAGGCTCAGCCTCAGCTTCTTCGCCCTCAGACATCTCCTGCTCTTCTTGGGTGGACCCCAAAAGAGCACTAGCTCCTGGATCAGATGACGTCAGGGAAACTACGTCATCCTCCAGAAGCTCACTCTCATCTCTGACAGACGAGCACGAAAGGGAAAGCTCCTTTTTTAACTCATCAGCCAGATCTGCCTGTGATCCCCACGAACTCTTTTTCCTCCGAGCCTCAGTAGCAGAGGGTCCCGAGTCACGGGAAGCAGACGGCTGCTGCTCTTTCCTCGAAAAGAGAGCCAGACGAGAGCGGAGCTTTTTCATCGGAAAACGCTCACAATGCACGCAAACCGCCCCCCCCCCCCCCCCCGAGGACGTTGCGTGCGTGCTCTTCACCCAAACAGAAGACGCAAAGATCGTGTGTGTCAAATAACGTGGACACGGATGCACGCACCTCTAGTGCTCGCCATGATTATAGGAAAGAAACAAAATCAGTCTTACTGAAGTAAGTACTGATGAAAGTGAAAAGTGAAAGTGACGAGACGTGAGGCCAAGTATGGTGACCCATACTAGGAATTTGTGCTCTGCATTTAACCCATCCAAGTGCACACACACAGTAGTGAACACACACAGTGAACATACACCCGGAGCAGTGGGCAGCCATTGCATTGCTGCGGCGCCCGGGGAGCAGTTGGGGGTTCGGTGCCTTGCTCAAGGGTCTCACTTCAGTCGTGGTATTGAGGGTGGAGAGGGCGCTGATTAATCACTCACCCCACCGACAATCCCTGCCGGACCTGGGACTCGAACCTGCAACCTTTTGATTACAAGTCCGACTCCCTAACCATTAGGCCACGGCTGCCCCCATGCACGCTTAGACAAACAGTCGCTGAAGACGAAGAAGAGAATGTTGTGATCTACCGCCGTCCTTTTATACTATAGCCGCTCCGGTAGTGACGCACCGGCCGCGACGAGTCGCGCCGCGAGTGACGTCATAGGCTGTCGCCGGCCACTGCTTGTAGTTTTTGTATGTATGCTTCAGACACGAGTCACGCTGACGGCGTTCCCCTAGCGCCCCCTAGAGGACGCAATTCGATGTTCCCTCGAGAGGGAAACAAAAACATCATACAGGTGTCTCACTACTTCTGCTGGAATGAAAAAGGTAATGTAAATTATAATTATACTGTATATTTGAATAAATGAAAATAAAGTCTGTGAGTATGAACATATATATATAACATTAGTTAACCTGTCTCCCTTAACTTTATGTTATTCAGTAGTTTTATGCTGTTTAAGTAAATTGACTTTAGTCATTAATGCTGTCTATTTTATGCTGACAGGGCTGAGGAAAACACAGGGAAAGAAAAGGTTAAAACCTCTCCATACTAAAGGTCAGTATTAAACACTGAATCCATCAAACGCTATGTCTGTTTGATCTCTTTAATTTTAACATACACCATAACTAAGTTGCGAGACTCTTTAGGAAATATCTGCCTTTGAATGTAACAATGGGGCTCAATCATGAAATGTGCATAAATATATGAGTAAATTCTGAGTAATCTGCACGTAAAACAGACCTTCCTGAAAATTCACAAACCCTTTGTAAATGTCCAATTTGATAGATAAACGTGTATGTTCATGAATTCCAATCATTCATAAATAGGGTGCTCATGCACACTCATTCACAATTAGCATAATTCCCGCCTATGCATTACAGCTATGCAAATTGTTCATTCAGAAACGCAGTGGAATATTCTGATCTTTTACATTCCACAGCCTTCAAGAATAAAGTAATGCTTAAGGTAGTTCTATAACTTTTGCAGTATAAAACATGTCTACTCAAGAGCGTGCTTTTTTGGACGCAGTAAAAGAATCAGGTGAGTCCACCCAGGATAGGGCTACAGCAAAAGCAAAAGAAACATTTGACCAGTTGTTAAATGTTGTACTTAATATCGCTGTGACTGGAAGATTGTAAATGTAATTCGAGGCCTAAGAGACAATGATGAAGGAGCCGCACCTACTGGTGTCACAGAAACTACAACGGAGTGCACCATGTATGAGCATCCTACAATGCCAAATGTGAAAATCTGGGATCTGCCTGGAATAGGAAGTCCAAATTTCAAAGCAAATCAATACCTTAAAGAGGTGAAATTTAAAACCTATGATTTTTTTTTGAATCCTTATCTCAGAGAGGTTCATGCAGAATGACATTATGCTGGCTAAAGAAATAAGAAAACAGAAGAAAAGATTCTACTTTGTTCATTCCAAGATTGACAATGACATTTCTTCAGACGAAAAGAAAATGGGATTTAATGAGCAGAAATTCCTTTACACAATAAGAGATGACTGTCAAAATAACCTGAAAGAAATTGGAGACTCCAAAGTTTTCCTGATATCATCTGTTGAATACTGGAAATATGATACTGAAATGCTTAAAAACACACTCTTAGAAGAGCTTCCGGTCCATAAGCAATATGCTCTTCTGCAAGCTTGGCCAGTGTGCTCTGCTGCATGTCTTGAGAGAAAGATCAAGTTATTTAAAAGTCTGTCCTGGGCTGCATCTCTTGTTTCTGCTTGTGTAGCAGCGGCCCCTGTGCCTGGGGTATCAGTGGTATGCAATGCATCCATTGTGTTGGTTTTCCTTTTAAGGTGCTATTATGCATTTGGTTTGGATGATAGATCACTGAAAAAGCTTCCAAAAAGTGGAGTTACCCTTGCTGGAATATCGAGCCAAATCAAAGTTTGCTGATGCCATCCAACAAAAAGCAATAACCACACTACATGTCTCTACTGCAGCTGTAACACTTGCTGTTGTTAAAGATATGTTGAGTCTTCTTCCAGGTGTGGGCAATGCTGCTGCTGCAGGATTGTCCTTTGTTTCTACTCAGTATCTCTTAAGAGAAGGAGTAAATGAACTGGGAAATACTGCTCGAGAAATCAGAAGAGTTGCTGGGCTGGACACAATACAATAAAATTTAATTGGCCTGAAAACATGTTAAGAATGTAGACTGATTCTATTTATATCATTTATTTCCTGTAGAGCAAGTGTGCATTTTCTGCCTTTGTCACGGACTAAATCATGCGATGTTGTTTTTGTTAGATTGTTCTTTTGATGTTGAATTTGGATATTACTGCTGTCTTAATAGTTCAGTCATTCTTGAGAAGTGGGACAAAACAGGGTGCAAAATTGAAAAAAATAAAACCATGTACTCAGACAAATGAAACCACATTTATGTATCTTATATGTACTAAGCTACTGAGCTGTGCTTTGATACAACCTCCCAACTTTTCTCTTTTTTTAACAAAATGTGCTTTTTAACTTGGACTGTGTAATATAATTTTATCTTTATCTTTAACAGCATTCTAGATGTATTTAACATTTCAAAACACATTCTCAAGTTAGCAGACAGATTACACTTTCACATGTGACCAACAATTCAACACCAAATATAAAATATCATAATAAAATCTTATCAAAATATTCATCTGACGGAGGTGACACATCTGACGGTGGTGACCAAAACCTGAATTTGTAGTCATTGTAAGTATCAAATGCATTGAATCAATCAATTACTGTATTAAAATAAACACAACAAACCATGAGTATGTTATTGTTTATAAAGCTTCTATTCAAGAATCACATTTAAGTAGTTTGATCTATCATTGGAACACAAAATCTTATGGTGGTGACATCTGACGGTGTTGACAAATTTGCCATTTGTTTCACAAAACAAATGGAGTTCATATAGTAGCCATTTTGTTTTTTTCTGTTGATGCTAGAGGCTAATGGAACCTGCTTCAAGAGAATAAAATTACCTAAATATTTCAAATAATTTCCTCAGAAATTGGAAGATGGTGTTGACATATTACGGTTGTGACACAGGAAATATTAACATTAGGAGCTGACAAAATGAATATGCATTAAACAAACTTTGCTAAATTTGCTGTCTCAAGCCTGTTTCCACCCAACTGGCTTTTTAACGATAAAATAGTGTGCGTGATGACATCATCTCTAAAAAAAAAAACTAATTGTCGTTTAAGTTTTGGTATATCGCAAAAAAAAAAAAAAAAAAAAAAGTTACCCTTGAGAAGTTTCCATTCATACTTTCACTTATTGCACAAATTATATATAGGCTAGTTGCCGGTTCTTCATCCATTTGAAACAAAACTTTTTTGTATTTAGTTAGGCTTAGGCTATAGACTATTTAGATACTTGATTACGCAATATTCATGAACAGGTGCAGTTGTATTTTAAAATTATTATTATTTTCTGATTAACTTTTATTAGACTGTATTGGAAATAGGAATGCTCATTTTGCTTTTTTGTTTTGTTTTTTTATTTCTCCCTAATCGACAACCGATGGTCGTTAAGCCATAACCGTTAACCAACAAGATTACAAATAAATTACATGGTTGTGACCCATTAAAAATATCTTCATTTGTTTTCCAGGGATTCATTTTATACACACAAAAAGCAGCATAAACAACAGAGTGTGAGGATCGACATGGTCACATCACACACATGCAGCGTTTTTGCTAACGGAGAAAAATTTTATATATATATATATATATATATATATATATATATATATATATATATATATACACACACACACACACACACATATATATATGTAAAATAAATAAATAGGCTTATATGTGAAATCTATTTTTTTCTAAATAAATAATAAATTAAAAAGAAACTGCAACAATACTAGCCTATATGCCGAATTTCATTTAATTTTTGTGATGCACTCTTGAGAAAGCAGCATCCTGTTAGTTTCCTTCCTTACAATTTTTTTTTTTAATTGTGAATGTACACAAATAAAAGAAATATTTAAAATAGTTTTGAATAATGTCTTACACTTATATGACCACAAAAGTAGGACTAGGGTATGTAAGCGGTTTCTACTTTTGTGAGGGGGAAAGTACTAAAGCATTGGTCTCAAACTCAATTCCTGGAGGGCCACAGCTCTGCACAGTTTAGCTCCAACCCTAATCAAACACACCTGATCCAGCTCATCAAGGCTAATCAAGCTCTTCGGGGTAACTAGAAACTTCCAAGCAGGTGTGAGTTGGAGCTGGTTGGAGCTAAACTGTGCAGAGCTGCGGCCCTCCAGGAACTGAGTTTGAACATCAATTCATCATTATATGAATATGCATTACAGTGTGTGTATTCACACACATACTTGATGCTATCTACCTTTACGTTAGTGACAATAACTGGACTGTTAGCTGTTAGCTGCAGAGCTAATGTTTCAGTCACATTCAAATCATAACAAGCTAGGTAACCATATACAGTAAAGCAACAAAACTGTATAGCAGTGTTAATTTGTACATCCAAACACTGAACTGTCATGCTTCGCTTGTTTGCAAGCCATGATGTCTCTTGAGGAAAAAAATAATATTGCGCTCGCCTCTCACGGTAGTAGTTCGTTTTCTCATTGGCGGGCCAAATTCTCTGGGTGGGCAAATCAGAGAAAGGTGAGGTAACCTTTCCCCGTATGACAACATATAGGGAAGATTCCAGATTGGGCCATCTGAGCTGTCATTGTCTCAAAGGCGAAGCAGGATACCCGATTTCTTGCCACCGGGGGACCATATTCAGGCTAGGGAAACTCATATTAATGTTTAAAAACCTCAAAGTAAAATTTTCATGCCATGGGACCTTTAAAAGATCCTGAGAGTTATGGGACAAAAAAAAAGTCAAGTGGTAGACCCAAAAAACGGTTGCCTGCACTTGATGGGCTGTCTGTAAAGACACAAGCCAATCCTCGACCCAATTTAAGGCCCTTACTGATGCTGACTGCAGCCCAATAACCATAAGACAAATAACCCAATAACCTTTAAGAACAAAAAACATCTTCAAAGGCCACATCCTTCCATGCCACAGACTTGGCGGTTTGGAATTTGTAAGAGAGCACCAAACATGGAGCATTGAAAATTGGAAGAAAGTTATTTTTTGATGAGAAAAATAACCTGAATGGCCATGATGGCTTCTAATGTTACTGGCATGACAAGAAGATGCAACTGGAGATGTTTTATTTGTGGCACAGTGGAGGAGGCTCCATCATCATCATTATCTGGGGTGCTTTTTTCTTCAATGGGAAAATGGAGCTTCAGGTTGTGCAGGGGTGTGTGGCTGGCTATGTGGACATCCCTCTTGACTGAGGGCCCTCATCTGTGCAGTACTGACTGGGTCTTTCAGCAGGACTATGCTGCAGTTCACAACAACCACCTGACAAAGGACTTCTTTCAGGAGAATAACATTGCTGTTTTGTGTTTCCCTGATCTAAATCCCTCTGAGAACATTTGGGGATGGATGGCGAATGAAAATGTACAAAGATGGATGTCAGTTCTAGACCGTGGACGCCCTTTGTGAAGCCGTCTTTACCACATGGAGCAATGTTCCCACCGGCCTCCTGGAAACAGTTGCATCAAGCATGCCAAAACAAATGTTTGAAGTGATCAACAAGAATGGCGATTCCTTTTTTGACACTTTTAGTTCTGTTGTGGGTTTTTTCGGGCTATGGTCTTAAACTTTTGATCAGCTGATGAACAACCTGTTTGAGTTTAAATGCAGTTTTCAATAAATTGCCTACACTCTATTTTTTGTCTCTTGCTCCTGTTTCTTCTTTTGGCATTTTGAAGCAGTACTGACAACCAAAATGTGAAAAATTTTAATGTTTCCCCTGGTCTTAAGATTTTGTTCAGGAGTGTATTATAGGGATGGGCAATATGGCAACTTTTATCACAATTCTTTGTCAATGTTGGTTTTACTATTTTGCGAGTTGTCTGAGCAGTACAGCCAAACTATTTTCCCTATTGTAAAACTAAAGCCTTACAAGGTAACAACATAAAATGATTCAAATATTTTCATTATAATACAACAATTTCAGCCACACAAGCATATACAACATTTGTCTTAAGTCACATATTTGACACCAAAACACTTAACTACAAACACATACACACCCCTTTAAAAAAAAATGAAATAATGTCTCATAAGGATTCAACGTAAGATAAAAAAAAAAAGGGCTGCCAGATCCTATAAACCATTTCAGAGGAGCCTCCAATAGTGTACTTAAGGTGTTCAAGTTTAAAATGGTCAGTATGAGATATTGGTCTATCAAAACATGCTACTTGTGACATCCAGAATATACTGCTCCTGTCATCCAAAAGACAGTAAAGAACATCTGAAAATGCTCTTTATATCCATACAGTGCATTATTATTATGATGATGATGTTGATATATATGATGATAGTTAAAACATGAGATAAATTTAATGGAATTTGAGTTTCTTTTTCTTATAAATTTCTCAAAAACTAGGGGAGAGTGGGGTCGAAAGTAACGCGAAACAAAAGTAACAAATCAATTTTCTCAGAGCCCTGACTACATTTGCTTTCCAAGCTATGACAGCAAATTCAGCATGCAACCCTTGACGGAGCTGAGAAATATCTTATGATTTCATCATTGATTCCCGCGGTTAGGTCCAGAAAGAAGTTTTTGAGTATAATAAGTTAATTATGGAAGCAGTAATTTTTTTTAATTAGTTGTGTTGTGTTTCTTGTTTCATGTGTCACAGTAATTATTAATATACAGGTTATTTTGTGCTGCAACACATCCCGAAGTTTGCCTTTTTAGAGTTTTTCAATTTAAAAGTAAATCAGGTTTAAATACAGGAGTTCCTCTAGGGACAAAAGTAACACTTGTTACTTGTTACTTTTGTCCCCAGTGACAACAAGTGTTTCTTTTGTCCCGCTGCATTCTAATTTGGACTTTCTGTGTTTTGCATTATTTATTCAAACATGTTTATGTCATTTTATATCAAAGGAATATGCCAAGAGTGAGAATCAGAAAGACAGACAGAGGTCTGATTCAGCCAGAAGTTCATGAGAGGGGCGTTTCTGGTCATAGGCCTATCTGTCATGAACAGCAGTCTCATTACAGCTGCTACATTGCATTTTCGTAGTCATATTTAGGTTTTAGTCATACCTTAGCTTTTCCACCTCCACCTATGAATTTGCAGTGTTTCCAGATGTTTTTATGGACATTTTGAATGTATGCATACAAAAAACTGGATGGAAACATGAATAGGCCTACTGTTACATTATTTTGAGAATTTGTTTTATGTTAATTTAATTTTCTTATTGTTCATTCTGTTCAAAAAAAAGTTTTATAAAAATAAATTGAATAAATGCAAAGTTTGTACAGTCAAGCTTTGAAACATTTGATGAAACTTAATTTTAAAATGTCATTTAATATTTTTGCAAAGATAAAGGACAAAATATTTTTGCAGTTACATATTAACAAGATCATAGTCATGTATATTTAATAAAAACTTAAAAACCTAAAAATGTTTAGCTTGTACTGTTGTGTTACTGTTATATCCGAAGTTAAATTATACTGAAGTCACATTCTACATTTGTACAAAATATAACCTCTTATTGATAGACCACACTTCTGAGTTATAGACCACAGCATAAATATATCTGTCTACAACATTATCTTTTTAAATTATTACTTTTTATTATTACCATATGAGCATTTGTACAGTCAGACAGGCTCATGTTGAATAAGAACAATTGAACGTTTCAGTTACAAAGAAAAGAGTGTTACTTTTTAACACATTTAACAAAAAAAACAACAACAGCAGTGTCATAACTTAAATCTAATTGTATTTCATTTCTACAAGAATGTCATTGTTTTTACTTGATATATTACGTGATAATTGCTGATTCATTTAAAATATCAACACAGGCGTAAGTGTATTACAAGTGTATGAGGAGCATGTTTTTCCATGAAACAAGAAACAAATTACTATGTCTTAATATTGCGAGATTTACACTATACAGGGATTTAACAGGGTTCCCACTCTAAGCCAAATGTCAAATTCCCTGACTTTTAATGACTAAAAAGCTGAATTTCCATGACCTATAATGAACGGCTCCATCCACTTGCAAGCTTTAATTACTTGTTTTACTTGTATCTTGCAATTTTGACTTTTTTTCTCAGAATTGTGAGATATAAACTCATTTCTGAGGAGAAAAAAATACTGATATGTTCACATAAATGCAAGTTTATATCACAAAATTCTGACTTAACTCCCAATTGCAAGTTTGTAACTTTATAACTCGCAATTGTGACTTATCTCACAATTCTGACTTTTTTTTCTCACAACTGTGAGTTTATATCATGCAATTCTGACTTTAAAACTCGCAATTGCGACTTTTTATCTCACAATTCTGACTTTATTTCTCAGAATTGCGAGTTGATATTTCACAATTCAGAGAAAAAAAGTCAGAATTGCGAGTTTGTATCACGCAATTGTGAGAAAGTAAGTCAGAATTGTGAGATAAGTCGCAATAACCTTTTTTTTTAATTTAGTTCCGGAAACAGACTTTTTCCTGTACTATTTCTACAGAAATTATTTTTATTTATTTATTTATTTTTTTTATGATTTCAGGAGTTAAACAATATGAAGGATTTTCTGTTTGTAATCAAGTTCATCATTCAGTTGTTGTTGTTTTTTATTATTTCTTCACATTTAGTTTTGAAGTGGTCATTTTGTAGCCAAAGCACTTGAAATTTACATTTTTCTGACATGTTTGCCTTAGTTATCTTAGCCTGGTGACTGCATTTGACTTCAGTGATTGCCAGTTGATGTGCGGGAAGGGAATAAAATGGCACTGAAAAATAGCCTAACCATAAAAATAGGCAAAACGTGTAAAACAATGCAATAAAACAACAACAACAAAAAAAATGGTATAGAAAAATTACATTTTGATAAATAGAAACTAAAATTTAAAGCAACAAACAAAAATCCCTGATATTCCATGTCTTGGACCAAAAAAATATTAAATTCCCTGACTTTCAATGACTGGAATAGACCTTTTAAAATTCCATGATATTCCAGAAATTCCATGACCCGTGGGAACCGTTTAAACACCTAGCACGAATCGACATTCTTCAAGACCGTTTTGCATCTTTGTAAACGCAGCACAAATCATCAGAACAATGAAATCGGGCAGCGACGGTCATCCCATGCCCAAGTGAGTCTCACGCAGGTGAGAATCTAACCGGAACTGACCCGAGTGTATTTTGCAATCTGGGCAGCTTTCTGTCATTCACTTGCAGACAGATCATCTGCTTGATCACAACACAAAGAGCTCTAAATAAAGTCATCAAAAGGACTTCCGCTCAGTATTGAAGTCTCAGGAGCACAAAGTCACCAATGAAACACATGAAAACAAAGAGAGTTAAAACACTCACCTCAGATTATATGCGTCATTTTCCCCCCAAACCAGTTACGCGCAAACCACGCCCCCGCAGGTATGACTCACGGTTTCTCAATGGTTTTTTGTTTGGTTTGATTTCATTGGTCAACTATATCACAGCGCTGATTGGCTACACAGCGTTGAAGCAAACGCTAATTTTAATACAATACCCAAATGGGATACACAAGTGTATAAGAAAGGAAACGTTGTACACACACACACACACACACACACACACACACACACACACACACACACACACTTTACAACTTAAAAGGCGGTACAAATAGTGCTTAAAACTACATATAGGCAATAAAATGCACACAAATGGAGAAAGTTTAACACTGAGTAAACTACATCATGTACAGAACAATAAATAAATAAATAAACAAACACAAAAAGATTAATTTAACTTCTTAATTCTTTAGTATATCAAACAATATAACCTCATTATCTGCAGTGCAAGCCCAGATTTCAAAAGACTTTAGGTGTGTTTCACTTGAAGCAGCACCAAAGTACACAGAAAAAGATTCAAAAGCATGACTGGCCATACAATTATTATATTATTTATTTATTAAATAGAGAAAATACGAAATGCTACAGAAGCAATATTACATACAATTCACAATTGCTATAAAACTTTAAAAGGAGGCATGACCTGTTTTTTTTCTGTGCAGTTGCTATTGTTATTTTAAATATGGTTTCATAACCTGCAATCCTAGTCTAGAATTCATAAATAATACTTTGTTTGCATCAACTCTACTAATTACTAATTCATCATTTTTTAAATATGAAACACACACACACACACACACACACTCAAACTCAAACACCCAAACCCACCCACGCCATAAAAATATCTGTACCTTTTTAAACCTGATGTGAGTAATTCATTGCCACAGAATCTGACAATTTGTGGTGAACCCTGACAGCCCCTTTTTCCTGTGTATCTGCTGTAGTCATGCTCTGAACCAGAACTACTTTTTCTGGGACATCCAGCTACCTAGAACTGGTTTTAGTTGTTCTTCGGGCAACTGTTGTTGGCTGACAGCCAATAATAGGACCTGGTCATCTCGCAAGCGCATCTGAGTTTTCAGCCAGTTCACTGAGCAGTCCCAGCATCCATCTCACAGGAGACTGAGGTGTAGATGCTGTTCAAAGACACAACAATAAAAACAATTAAATAACAGTTTGTTGTTTTTTAATTGTTTTTGAACTTGGACCAGGAAACAAAACTTAGGGTTGTCAATTAAAGATAAATTATGTGACAACTATGTGAAACTCTGCACATAAACAACTGAATACAGCTGCAATAACTTATGATGATATGCCCAAGCACTGCATTGCATGCATTTAACCATCTGGTAGTCTTCGGTTGTTAGTTGTGTTATTGTTTTACATCTTTTTACTCTTGATAAGAGCTTCATGATTTTGGTAGCACTTAGCGAAGGGCTAAACAATCTTAAAATATAGGCAGAGTTGTATTCTTAGGGGTCTAAAATGAAATTCTTTAACTTACTGAATTAACCAAAACAAAAATCAAATTATTTAATTGTTTTACAGAAATAAATGGTGTGTAATTTAAGACAGAATATAGTTTAGTAGCAGGAGATCCCCTTGAAATACAAAAGAAAAAGCCATCATTATAGTATAAATTTAATTTGTAATAGTACAAATTTTACTTTCCAGGAGTGGGAAAACGATAACATGTTGATTTATGTACTTGGAGGAGAAATGTCGTAGCACCCCGAGCCCAGACAATGTCCAAATTGTCAAGACACCATTTGAGACGTGTCCAAAAGTCCTATTTAAAACCACAAGACACCATCAACTCTCTCTCTTGCCTCTTTGTTGGTCTTCGCACCCTCTTCATCGCCTGTTGCGTGGCTTCTAGCCAAGCTTTTGGCAACTGTAGCATGCTTTGATCTGCACACTTGTTTAGTTTCTTTACTTTCCGCTGAAAGATTCATGTGCTAGTAAATTTTGCTGCAAGCCCTAACCAAAACGTCTGTGCAAACAGCTCACATCTCTGCATCATCTCCAGCCACCACCCACGACTTCACACCGAACGATCTACGAACTTCTAACCATTCAGAAACCTTGTTAAAAGTTTAATAGACTAATTGAAAAACTCAATGCGACGATTGATTAGGTGATTGATGGTTGTTCAGGTCTAAGCAATTGCATTTTGCTATAAATTTGGGAATTTCATATTTACATTCTTCTAAACCCACCCCTAGATTATTTAATGGTGAAGGATCCCTACAAAGGGAACAGTTCGATGAGAACTGAGGCTAGTTCAGGTGATTGAACAAACGGGTATGTCAAACAGAAAGTCATTAAGGTTTCCTTAACATTGCCACATGAGGACAGCTGTCCAGAGAAGGTCCTCGAGAGAGCCTCGCTGTATATATTGAGTGGGTGCTGGTGTTCTGCAAGTCTTTGATGGTAGATTTCGCAGATGTTGACACCAGCCACACTCAAGACCCAAAGCCCATGCAACCATCACCCCACTTCGCGGAGCTGCCCGAGCCCACCGCAGACGGAGAGCCAGAGCCTACCTCTACTACATCCAATGAGCACCAGTGGGTTTTCTTCTATAAAGATACCCATGTAGCACTCTCTGCTTCAAAATTGTTTTTGTAAGAACAAGAAAGTAGATCGGACAATGAGAACTGGAACTGAATAGGATTATAAAGGGTGGCAAATGAACAAGACAGGTGTGGGTGATTAACTGATGACTCCAAAACAAGGGGGAGGAACAGGAACATAACCGAATAAGGTCTTACAGGAAATGGAACCAATCAGACGAGGACCTGCCTCACCTCGCCCTCCAAAGGCATAATTTTTCAAAGACTTCAGGACCTCCAATCCCTCAATAATTCTCTTTCCATTGTCCGACTGGGTTATCACTATCCCAAGAGGAAGACCACCTGCACAGGTGTGTGTGAGGAGGAAAAACACCCTGCAGTTTTCCTGGTTACCAGATGAATCCATAAAACAGATTTCTTTCAAACATTTGTTTGTTTCATCAGCGGGGAACAAATGGCTACAAGTGGTGTTCCTGTTAAGGACATTTTAAGCTTGGCACAGGTGTCATTACAGGCTACATTGAATGATTCTACCTGCATTTCCAAAGCTGCTAGTATTCCCACTTTCCTCTCCAAACTCCTGCTTATTCACCTTCTGATAAAGTCTGCAAATAAAATTGATTGTTTTGACTGCATAAGTCTGTCTAAGCTACTGATATGTACCAAGTAAAATTTCACATACCTGTAGCAAAACTGAAGGTCTGGGCAAATGGCACTGTTGGATGAGGCATATACATATTTGTTGCCAAGCTCAGCCAACAGTACACTTTTAAGTACAGCTGTGCCCAAACTCAAACAACTTGACCCCTTCATCCTTGTGCCTCAGTGCCTCCGCAACATGAAGATGTTATGATTATGTACATTGTACAAATGCACAGAAGTTGGGTAAATAAAAACAAATCACACAAAGAAGCTTTTAACCTTTTCAGCATAATGTGACATTTTTAATTTTTCTAGTTAACCTCTGTGCCAATACACCCCCTCTTTTTTAAATGCTTGCTTTATACAGTACATGAACATTTTCGAATGATAAGATAAAAAACAATATTTGATTTTCATGCAGAGATTCTTAATATTTTTTAATAGTTTTTTTTATAACAGATATACAATGTGACAGTACTGCACACTACTGTGTGTGTGTGTGTGTGTGTGTGTGTGTGTGTGTGTGTGACAAGGCCAGTGCATTAAAATTCAGTTTAATCACCATTCCATATTAATTTGCTGCTTTAATTGACATGCACACACACTTCGGAGATTGCGCTCTGCAAACAGTTAGATTCAAAAGCTCATAAACTGTATTGTTGGTACAGAGAGACAGACGCAGATAATTTGTACATCTCTCTCTGTCTCTCTCTCTGTCTCCAACAGGCTCGGGTCGAGAAACAGTGTACACACACAACCATGCAAAGGTTGAGGCAGGCAGCTAGCAAACAAAGGATAATCTGAAGACAGGCATGGGTCAAAAGGCAGGCAGAGATCAATCAGAAATGGGAAACAGTAAAGGTCAGCAACAGGAAAACAAACACGGGAAATAAATGCTAGGAATTGTCAGCCACTGCAAAACAAGACTTCGCTATGAACTGAGCATGAGCATGACTTTTATAGTCTGAGTGATAAGTGGAAATGGCCAACACCTGTACAGGTGATCAGCCAGGAACAGTGTTATGGGAAGTGGAGTTTGTTCTCTGGTGGTGATAGGAGGGAGCCACAGAGGCTTGATTTGTAACAGATACAGCTGGGTGTATGTGATTAGTGCAAAGGATGATGGGAAGTGTAGTCCAGGTTATATATGGAAGTCTGTGTAGTGTGAATGTCAATGTAGTTAGAGAATGGAATCAGGTGATGGGCGGCCGGAAGGCCACGGACCAGATTCGTGACAATTAAACAGGCTTGTACTGTAGTTTTTGAGTCTCTAAATTATAACCTCTAGTAGGCTATTTGACATTTGCTAAAGTAAATTATCAGGACCAATTGTATTGTGTGTGATTAATCAATTCATCTAGAGTCAAACTAGATCCAATGCATATTTAATTACATAAAGGCTACATTTACAATAACAATGAAAGTTCGCAAATATTAAACCATGCAGTCACGGAATAAAAAGCATTTGCAAAAATTTACTAATGAAAAAAATTAAATAACTTTTTTGTTTGTTTCTTGGTATAGGCAGAACATTCACCTCATTTTTGCGCCAGTGATGGTGAAGATGGCCCAAGCTACATATAATACATATTAGGACTATTTATAGGGATGTGAATGAGTTCTCTGAAGTGACAGTGGTGACTGACAATGTAAGCCATGATCGGTCATGATTAGGGATGGGTACCGAACTCGGTACTTTTATAGGCACCGACCGAATTGCGTCGGTACTACCGAATATCGATTCACATAAAATCAGTCGGTGCTTAATTTCGGTACCTGAGAGAACACGTCTGCGCGCCGTGTGAGTCTGGTACCTAACAAAAGCGCTCTAATGTGTGGGTTTCACAAAGGTTCATGTGGACAAATGGCTGCAATATTTGTAACAGTAAGTGCAAGACAGGCAGTGCTAACACATCCAACATGAGGAAGCACTTAGTTAAACGCAACGTGCATTTAAAAGCGCAGTTTATCCAATTTAATAGATAGCGGAACCCAGGGTTGGAAATGTTGTGGGACGTAGTTTGGAGAGTGAATTTCAAGGGAGGATGGCTCAGTTCCAACGGGTTAGTTTTATTTAGAAATGAAAGTGATATCTATATTTTATCAATTCAAAACACTATAAAAGCGATCTCAGTTCTACACATACACGTAGCGCAAGTAGACTAAAAACGTAGCTATGGTTCACACGGCTCATGCCAGACTCCACTGCGTATTTGTGTTTGTTTATCAATTAGAATCCACTCACTTTTCAAAACACTGGACCTTTTGTTCAGTTCTGCAAGCTAATTAATCCTCTTATTCTAACAAAGCCTGTAGACGTGCCGGTAGAACGCACGTTGAGAGCCGCCTAGTTTCACACGATAATTAAAACGAAACCGAAAGTTGAACGCGCACGTGCATTCAACAGGAATTTTAATACCCCGCGTAATTTGCGCTCATTGGGGGAGTCGCTCTCTAAACGCATTCCCAATGCGCACAAATTAGGCTATATAACATATCTAGGCTTTATAACAGGTCTCTAGCTCAGTATCATTCTTGAAAAATTTGGTCTCTATAAGCACTTTGAATATTGAGCGAGTATAGCCTATTTTGATTATGGCTGCAATTAATAGGACAACGACAGAACTGTGTTGTTTATTTGTTTTATAGGCCTACCGGTTTTATTTACATGTTCCCCTACTTCTAACTAAAGTTAGGGTCACAGCAATTTAAAAATTAAAAATAGGGTAATGCTTAAAAAAGTTTGAAAACCACTGCATTACACTATGCCCTGGATGTTATAGGGATTTATTTATTATAAGGATTGTGTGTATTATTGAACATTTTAAAATAAATAACAAAAAGTTGAAAATGAGAGGTTTGGGCGTATTATATCCACTGAAAGTCACTTAAGCCAGAGTAAAGTATCGAAAAAGGTACCGTTGGGTACCGGTATCGAATTTCGGGTACCCAACCCTAGTCATGATTAGCCTATGTGACACCCTACTTTTTGCTGATGTCAAAACTCAGTAGCAACTACAAAAATGAGTCAGATAGGAAATTTAATTGAACATTTTTTTTATTTTATTTAGCTTATAAATACGACAAAATCTTTGGCAGTATTTAGTGCATATGAATGTGCAGGACTCGTTTGCTGTAGCAGTGCGCACAAACATACCGGAAACGCTTCATTTGGGTGAATGAAACAGATCGCTGGAGTTTGAGACAGGCTCTTTACAAGTAACTGTTCAAAAACATGGCACATTTAAAATGTGAAGCTAAGTGCCCGTCCTTGAAGTGCAAGTTTATCCGTGCATCTTCAGCCATGTAAAAAAGGAAAAAATTAAGATGTTTTTAAGAACATATTTGAGAACTTTTTTTTCAAGAATTTCACTTACAAACATTCTTACATCCTTCATGGAATTTTTCTTAATAAATTTCTTAATTTATTTCTTAAGAAGATGTTTGTGAATCCGGCTCTATTATCTGTAGTTTTGAACCATTTTAAGACTGGAAAATTACCACTTGACATTGTCATTGACAATAAAATTTGGGCTTGTGTGTGTTTATGTTGGAGGTTCCATATACTAATAATTATAATTGTTTGAGGATCAAACTGACTCTAGTTTAATACAACTCAGGAAAAATATTAATCAGTGCAAACAGTAAATAGTAACTACTTAACAGCTCAAAACATTATTACAAGAAAATCTGACTTTGTAAAAACAAAAATAAAGGTAAAGACCAGCAATCAATTAGAACCAGACAGGTTTTGCTTTATATGACTAGCAACATGTCACTTTTTTATGTTTGTTTGTTTGTTTGTTTGTTTTTGGCCCAACAAATTAGATCCAACATTTGACATTGCATCACCCTAAAGAACACAACAATTATCTTAAATATGTTGATGATGCTAAACCATTAATAGTCTATTTAAAATTAATATCACGCTCTTGAGTTTTACATCTGACATGGAGTTCTGATGTAAGCCCAGTGTCTATGCTGAGTCTGACAGCCCAGTATATTGATCATGATTTCAAACTACAGAAGGGTTGCTCCCACAGCACAGCATAAGTAACAAAGTGGTGACTGGATGAAGAAGCCCATGCTCCTTTGAGGTCTGATGTGAAAGTGCCCTTGTGGTCAGGTCTATGGGTCATGCGGTCTGTGAATTTCTACCGAGGAGGACCCCTCTCCCCTGGTCCACGATTATGCCCTCGTAACACCATTTTGCCCCTGCCCCTCCAGAAGTCTGTGCACGCCACTGATAAACAATGAATTGATTTCCATTTTGAGGTCTCCAACAATCCTTGAAAGAGGACACTCTTATCAGGTTCTTGTAAATTGTAAATGAACTGAGTCTTTAACAGTGTATCAATTTATTGCTATACACAATGTAAACTGTAAAGTGTAAAGTGGATTGAGCACCTGTATAACTGGGGCCATATGTATAAAGCTGCTCAGAGTACAATTTTAGTCTTAAGTGTGTCAAAATTCTAAGAATGATGTAATTTTACTCTTATTCCTAGACTTAAGAATAAGAGTGATTCATAAAGGTTCCTACTGTGTCAAGACTTGGTGTTAGCTCCCAAATTATTTGAGACAGCTAGAGAGGTCAGGATAAACAAGAAGGCAGCAAAGAGGGGAAGACAAATACTTTATAATGAATGATGTATTGGAGTTCTATGATGATATGATATGATACAAACTTGATTGTGAAGATTTTTTTTTGTTCCTTTCCCAATTTTTTTTTTTCATGAAATGTAATAACTACTTCCAATCTACAAAACAATGCTCTAACTGCAACTACAATAGTGGTCAAAAGTAATGCGTGGACTCATTTTTAAATGAAAATTCACTTAAACCATCAAAAAACGGCTTAATGCATCAACGGCTTTTAATTAAAAGTAGCTAAAATAGTCCTTAAATGTTGCTAGATAACATCATAATGGTGAGTTCACTGGCCTATATAAATATAAATATAGATCAGTGGGAGAGTCTCTGAATCTATCTATTTGTCCAAGAAATTGACTTTGTTGCTAGGCTTTTGAAAAAAGCCTTAAACAGTGTGAAGAATTGGCAACACTGTCACATTGAGTACAACAAAATCAGTTAATATTTAGTTGATTCTCTCGTTTTTACATGTGTTTATACATTTTTATAATTACGGTTGAAGATGTCAAATTTAATAGCATCTGTAATAATATGTGATAAATTTGCACAATGCAAAGCATTAAAAAAAATGCATTTAAATATTAAATAGTGTCTTAATTAAATTATTTTACAGTAGTTACATCAAATAATAAGTGTTTTGCTGCAGTGACTTCACTTTAGTCAAAGAGCATTTCGGAAAAATTGTATACACACAGGCCCAGGTCTCTCTTATGTATAGTGATTACCCCACAATCCTTGCTTTATACAGAAGGAACACTTGTCATTATCCTCATCAAGTTCCTGTAAATGTTAAACTTTACAACAAGATGTTCTGACCCGATGGAACAGCACTTATGGAGCAGAAGCATGCATTAAGGGCGAACACTGCAGACTACAAATTACTGGTAACCCTCACTTCATACTAATGGGGTCTGACAGAAAACATATAGACTCTTGCACCATTTGAGGAGCTTACAAAAGAGATCAACTCTTCCACAGCAAATGCGGCAAACGTCATTCCCTTATTCACTGAACTAAAACGGATCATGATATGAAGAGGTTCAAATCCAATTTTGTAGTGACTCAGCAACATACAAGTCATTATACTGTCTGGCTGTAATCCTTGATTCAAGGTGACGACAACAACATATTTGCTAAATTAGCTACTAATAATTACTTATTATTTTACAATTGTACTGGTTTTAATGGAATCTGTAATGGTTGGTCTCTACGCCTTTTATTGGTGGCTTGTTAAAACCACTAAATCCTGTCCCAAAACACACTACAGAAAACCATGTTTTAATGGTTAAAAGTTGATGGTTTTTAATGGTATTTGGAGTGGAAACCATTTTAATTTCTGTGGTGGTTTCTACTGTCTTTCAGGAGGGAAGGTATTCAAATACATGTACAAGCAACAAGCAATGTTTTTTTTTTTTTTTTTTTTTTAATGAAGATAGGTATACTTCTGCAACAGTTACATTTAGTATTCATCACAACAACTGGAGTGACTTATTTATGAACTGACCCTTTTTTCAGTCAACAAAATTGTCAGAATATTCAAAATAATAAAAAGCCAAAAAATATGCCGTTACATTTATTTGATATTTGTTTGTGATGCCCTTTCATTTTTGAGTTATTTTTGTGTTTTGTTTATGTCCATGTCTTCAACATTTGCTCCATTGCAGGAGTGCAGCAGGCACGAGTAGCTAAACTAATGAAAACATGCAATGAGTTGAATTTATATGGACTCTGAATGGATTTAGGGAAACAGCAGCGTGTAATTTAAGTAATTCACCACAAAACCAGTCTTAAGTCGCTGGGGTATATTTGTGGCAATAGCCAAAAATACATTGTATGGGTCAAAAATATAGATTTGTTTCCAAAAATCATTAGGATATTAAGTAAAGATCATGCTCCATGAAGATATTTTGTACATTTCCTACCGTAAATATATATAAACAATTAATTTGTTTAGTAATATGCATTGCTAAGAACTTCATTTGGACAACTTTAAAGGCGGTTTTCTCAATATTGAGATTTTTTTTTGCACCCTCAGATTTCAGATTTTCAAATAGTTGTATCTCGGCCAAATATTGTCCTATCCTAACAAACCATACTTACCATGCTTATTTGTTCAGCTTATTTATTATTCAGATGATTTATAAATCTCAATTTAAAAAAAATTTTTTTTTGTTTTGTGGTTTTGTGGTCCAGGGTCACATTTTTAGATATTATGAACACTGCTTTATCATGCACTCCTTTTATACTTTTATTTTTTTTTAAATCACAGTTGCCACTTATTTGGATTTTAATCTCATTTATATCTGGTACATGGTTTCTGCATTCAAACATTACACTCTTTAGTAGTTTCCTGGTATTTTCAGCACTAATGCATTCATAATGAGTTAATTTCTATGTTATCTATTATTTGCATATATTTTATCCTATGAACATTTCTATGCACCTCGAGCGGGACTTTTGTTTTGGTGTGGCGATGTGACATCATAAGGCTGCGCCGCGCTCCTGCATCTGTTGTAATTCGGCTGAAGAAGGTTTGTGGTTTTAAGCATTTAACGTCTTAAAATCAACGCAGCCTGTATGGGCTATGTTTGTTTATTTAACAAGTGATTTGAAATAGCTTAATTATTATTGCATGCAACATTGCATAATATGTTTTAGCCTTATTTATGTGAGTAAAGCGCATCCACACACGAGTTACAGAAAAGACGCTTCTCATTTCGCTCCGTATTTCATTAATCCGTCTATAGTAAACACCAATTTAAATAAATTGAATCAAATGCTCTGCGAGGCGGTTCACCGTTTCATCGCACGCTAACGACATCTGCTGCTCAAAACCCAAAACGACAACAACACACGTGTCATGACAACTTTTACAAACCAACTGAAAATGTTTCTTCTCTTTAAGTGTCAAATGCATTCTACAAATGAATAAATACTTAATGCAAATCATAACTGACCTCTGAACTAGAGAGCTGATTTAGACAGAGATTTAATTTGGGTTTGTTTTTCTTTGTTAATTCTTGTCATCTTAATCATGACAGAGTGTCTAAACACACAGAAAGTAAATCAACTACAATCCATATGATATGAAGAATGAAGATGGCGTCTATTAAAGAGGAGAGTGAAGACGTAAGGATTGAAGATGAAATCTGTGCAACAAAATTAACAGGTTTGTTGGTTTTTTCATTCTCAAAGCTGAGCTCAGTCATTCTTATTAAAATGTTTTCCTCTACAGGAAATAAGGGTACAGTTTTTTTTACTTACAATTGAGATTTATACATAATCTGAAAGCTGGATAAATAACTTCCATTGATGGTTTGTTAGGATAGGACAATATTTGATACAACTATTCAAAATCTAGAATCTGAGGGTGCAAACAAATCTAAATATTGAGAAAATGGCCTTTACAGTTCTCCAAATGAAGTCCTTACCGATGCTTTTTTTTTTATTATTATTAATTTGGATATTTTCACGGTGGGAAATGTACAGCATGTCTTCATAGAACATGATCTTTGCTTATATCCTCACATATTATTGAAGGCATACATGTGGTTTTATTTGACATGGAGTGGGTAGGTTTTTTATGTATACAAACATGTTGAGATCACATGACCAGACAAATACTAATGCTGCCTTCAAGTGGAGCTGAGAAGATCCTACTGTAATATAACGTCATTATCATGTGACTATAGATAGAGCTGACGTATCCGGAAAAGAAAATTACATACAACCATGTGCATTAGTATGTATGTTTGTACGTGTCTTTTATGTGTTATTTATTAATGACATGCTATTATGTAGAGATTTACATCACTATTATATGTTTAATCAATTTTATGCAAATTTTGATGTTTTCGGCCTTGCCATTGGCCAAAGCATTAACATTTGTACATGAAATAACGCGTTTAGACACAATAACATATACACGTTATTTCATCCATACACGTTCTCCTGCAGTTACTGAAGAGTAGGGATTGTTTTGTGTCATGTTTAACACAAAAAGAGACCCTAGAGCAGAAGGTGAAGGCTAGTATGGCAACATCACTTCGTAGAGTTGCGTTCATTGAGCATTTTATTACCCCAATCAAACAAGGTGAGAGAGAAACTTTTTTTTTTTGTCATTTGTTTATTGGAAAAAACAAACAAACAAACAGTGTTACATATCTGTGCATTGCAAAAGTATGCTTTCAGTATCTGGTGTGACCCCCTTTTGCTGCAGTAACTGGAGGTAAAGTTTCTTGTAAATGCTGATGAGTCCTGCACAATAACATGTAGGAGTTTTAGTCCATTCCTTAGTGCAGAAACTCTTCAACTCTGTGATGTTGGTAGGTTTCCTCCTGTAAACTACTTGCTTAGGTCCTTCCACAATGTTTTTATTGGATTAAGTTCTGGACTTTGACTCAATCATTCCAAAACATTAACTTTGTTCTTCTTTAAACATTCTTTTATAGAATGACTTGTGTGCTTTGGGGTTGTTTTCTTTCTGAATTACCCACATTCTCTTGAGACTCTGTTCTTTCCTTTAGAATTTGTTAATATAATTCAGAACTGATTCATCAATGATGGCAAGCTGTCCTGTCCAAGATGCAGCAAAACAGGCCCAAGCCATGATACTACCACCACAGATAAAATAAGATTCTTAAGCTGGAATGCAGTTTGTACTTTTCTCAAAAAATAATAGCTTCTCATTTAAACCAATAAGTTCAATTATGGTTTCGTCCATCCATTAAAACTTTCCCCAATAGTTCTCTGGCTTGTCCACATGATCTTTAGCAAGGAATTTTGTTTTTGGAGAACTTTAGTTTACTTAGAAGTTACCCTGGGAACTTTTGCAACCACGCAGACTATTACACTTTTGTTTTGGAGTGATCTTTGTTGGTCGACCAGTTCTCAGGAAGGTAACAGTGGTCTTGAATTTCTTCCATTTGTACACAATCTGTCTCCTTGTGATTTTTATTTATTATTATTATTTTTTTTTTTTTTTTTGTGGCATCCAAACTTAGAGATGGTTTTGTAATCTTTTCTAGCCTGGTGAGCAACATCAAGTCTTTTTCTGAGGTCCTCAGCAATTCCATTTGTTCGTGACATGATTCACATCCACAAACAAGATCAGACTTTGATAGATCACTGTTCTTTGAATAAAACAGGTCACATACTGACATTAGATAATCATTGCACTGACTAAAAACACATCTGCACAGATGGATTCTAATTTCACCTTTAATTTAACTGCTAATCCAAGAGATTCACGTACTTTTGCAGTGCACCGATATGTAACACTGGATCATTTTTCTCAATAAATAAATGACAAAGATATTTTTCTCTCACTCTTTTGATTGGGTTCTCTTTGTCTACTTTCGGGACTTAAATGAAAATCAGATGATTTTTTGGGTCATTTATGCAGAAATATAGAAAATTCTAAAGGGTTCGCAAACTTTCAAGCGGCACTGTATCTCTAGAACAGAACCATACACTGCCTTTAAAATGAAAGTTTGTTAAGAAATAAAATCTAAAAGGATATGAAAATATCTTTTAATACTTGAAATACAGCCATGCAAACTTTGTGTTGTCAAAACAAGAACAAGAAATTTTAAAAGAATCTGCTAATTTGAAGAGTTGTGTAGTTTCTTCATTTAGTAAGCTGAGATAGAACTGACTATCATCAGTGTAAAAGTGAAATCTAAAGAAAATCTCTCACAGGAGGCCAATACAATGAGAAAAGCAGAGGACCTAATACTGAGCCCTGCAGCACTCCATACTTTTATTTGATGAGTTATCTCTTCATTTACACAGGCAATGTTGTAGCAGTCAGATAGATAAGACATATAATCTGCTGATTTTTATCCACAAATGCCAAAATAAGCTATCCAAGAAAATATTATAATCTGTTGTTGAAAGACCCAACATAACTAGAAGAAATTTAACTTTTAAAAGTACCATGTACTAAAGAGAGCAAAGTGATAATATTGACAATAGGTTGTCAAATAATTTGAATTTTTGATATTTTACATGTCTAAGCATTTTTCTTTTGCCTGTTTAACTTGTATTTGTTTCTTTTCAACTTAGACCTGATGCCCCTGAAAGAGGAGAGTGAAGTACTGGATGAAATGGAAGAAACAAATCAGCGTAAGAAACATAACGATATCATAAATGAAGAAGAATCCAAAGAGACTTCCTCACAAAAAAGTGATTTCATCTGCCAACTGTGTGGCAAGTGTTTCTCTACGAAAGGAAACCTCAAACTCCACGTGGAAATTCACACTGGAGAGAAGCCTTACTCCTGCCATCAGTGTGGAAAGTCTTTCACTAAAAAGGGAACCCTTAAGGGCCACATGAGCATTCATACTAGAGAAAAGCCTTTCACGTGCCCTCAGTGTGGAAACCGTTTCACCCAGCAAGGAAGCTTTAACAGGCACATGAGAGTTCACACCGGAGAGAAACCTTACACCTGTGAACTGTGTGGGAAGAGCTTCACAACAAAGCTAAACCTTAAGTATCACATGAACAGTCACACTGGTGAGACGCCGTTCACATGCGATCAGTGCGGAAGGAGCTTTAGACATAAGGTTACTCTTAAAAAACATGTGAAGGTTCACTCGAGAGAGAGCAGTTTTATGTGTCACCAGTGTGGAATGAGCTTCTCAGACAGCAAAAACCTTAAGAATCATGTGATAATGCACACTGGAGAGAAGCCTTACATGTGCCTTCAGTGTGGAAAGACTAGTACAAACAATACAAACCTTGCTGTTCACATGAGAATACACACTGGAGAGAAGCCCTTCTCCTGCCCTTATTGCGGAAAGAGCTTCAGATTTGTAGGAAACTTTCAGACTCACGTGAGAGTTCACACTGGAGAGAAGCCCTTCACATGTCTGGAGTGTGACGAGAGTTTCACATATCAGAGAGACCTGAAACGTCATCTGCTAACTCACTCTGAAAAGGAATACTAGTGTTCCTCAGTGGCAAGAGGTTTACTTCAAAATCAGCTGCGCATTCAGTATGGAGAAAGACCCTATTTGTGTTCTTTGTGTGAAGGATTAGTTCACTTTCGGAAAACAAAAATTTACAGATAATGTACTCACCCCCCTTGTCATCCAAGATGTTCATGTCTTTTGCTTCATTTGTTTTTACAGAAAACATTTCAGGATTTCTCTCCATAAAATGTATGTTGCCCCCAAGTTTGAACTTCCAAAATGCAGTTTAAATGCAGCTTCTAAGGGCTCTAAATGATTCCAGCCGATGAAGAAGGGTCTTATCTAGCAAAACGATCGTTTATTTTCAAAACAAATGAACAATTTAAATACTTTTTAACCACAAATGCTGGTCTTGTCTCGTCTGTGTGATCCAGGTCAATACAGTTATGTTGAAAAACTCCCATCTCGTTGTCTTTCCCCAACTTCAAAATCATCCTTTTGACCCAAAAGTGAACATACAAAGATGATCAATAGCCTTTTACAAAAAAAAAAAGAAGGTAAAATTACATTTTGAAGATTTTGAAGTTCGAGATGGGAGTACTGACAGTGTTGTGTAAACATGACTAGATGCAAAAAGAGCAACAGATGAACCAAATCAATTGAGTGAGTCATTTACACTACATTTAATCATTTAGCAGATGCTTTTATCCAAAGTGACTTACAAATGAGGACAGTGGAAGCAATCAAAATAATTTAAGTTGGAACCACTCCAATTGATTCAAACTTGACTTTTTGTTTCAAGCGATCCACTAGGAAAAAACAGATGGAATTAAGAGTTTGTAATAATTGGAAAGAGCATTGCGTCGCAACATGATTCACTGTTTCAAAGTTCTCCAATCAGCTTGTGTATCGCACGAGCTTAGAACTTTTGCGTATTGCGAATTAATTGTTTTAGGTCATAACCTCAAGTTGTGTATTGTGAATCATTTGATTTAGATTGGTACTTCCCATATCACAGATCATTTGATTCAGGTTGAGACTTCGGAGTGGGTTCTTGAATCATTTCGTAAACTGTCAAAAAGTCTGAATTGAATGATTCACTATCCAAACTCCTAGCATGGATTCATAATCATTCAATTCAGACTTTTTGACTTTGGAGCAGTTTTTTTAATTAAACAGAAGAAAACATAAAATCGTAATTGAGCTCTCTGACTGAAGTCCTTGATAAATCAGAAGAGTAGTGCTTGAAAAGTCCTTGAAAGTCCTGGAATTTTATTTTACAATATCTGTTCGAACACTGAATTTTAAAAACAAGTTTTGAATATTAAATGGTTGTGAACGATGCTCACTGATTTTGACTGTACACAGGTGTCTTTCATATGTTTGATAGTTTAATATCAAATTATTAGATAAACCAAAAAAAAATTATTGCTGTGAAATGGCGATGTAACAGAAAACAAATAGAAGGACATATACAATGAAATAATGAACATTGCTCATATTTTTGATTTGACCATTTTCATCTGGGACTTTGTAAGAATGACTTTAGAGAGATGGCAGCGTAATTGTTATTTTTGCACAGATTGGTAGGCTTTTCTCAAACCATTCAAAAATAGGGAAACTGCACTTTTCAGGGTTTTTTTTCTCCAGAGTTTGCATGCCTATAACTCAAGAAGTTTTAAAGATATCACAATATGATTTCAGATTTTAGTTCTTAAAAATGAAGATTCCAAAACAAAAACTTATTAAGACCTTGCATTGTTCAATCCCAGAGATATTGGAATTTAAATATGGCTCCAGCAGTAACTCATTAAATTGTTCACATTTTCAGTAGTCAAAAACTAAATGTAAGTCCATTTGCAAAAATATGATGCTGCTTTTTTAAAGATAATGTCTAAAGAGAAAATAATCTTGAAACTTGAGATTTATCTTGTTTCTTTCTGTCAAGACTGCCATAAATATTATTTTTCCAAAGTTTGAGTACCTATAACTCAAGAAGTTTTAAAGATATTGCAATATGATTTTTTTATTTTTTATTTTTGGAATTTAGATTTTCAAGGCCCTACATCTTTCAGTCCCAGAGATATGGGGATCTCAATGAGGCGTCATGTCCAGATTGTTGAATATTACCCATTTTCAGTGGTTGAAAACCAAATTTAGGTCACATTGTGTACAGCTGAAATCCTACACCTCATAGGTAAATGTGGTTGCTTTCGTCAAACGTTGCTTTCACATCAATAAACCAAGGTTTGTCTCGTCTGGATTAATTATTAGAATTTCTTTTTGTTTTTTATTGTTACAAAATATGAAGCATAGTCATAAATCTAAGTACTTGCTGCTAAAAGGCACATTTGGCAGAATCACTGATAGTACCTCAAACATGTAAGGTCTCTCAAACTTGAAATATTTAACACTGGGTTATTCTAAACCCCAGATAAATGGGATCCTGCCTTATGTTGAAATGTTTAAACCCCTTAATCAGCCTGTCTGAAAGACTTGAAACCAAATTGTCTACAGCAGTGTTGTGCACATTTTATATGTCTCCCTAGTCAAACACGTTTCAGGTCTTGAAATGGTCAAGATCTTCATGCCTTTGATTCTTCAGTCATGAGGAAATTAAGTTTTCTAAGGAAAACATTTAAGGAATTATGTCCATATAGTGGACTTCAATGGTGCCCGCGAGTTTGAACTTCTAAATGCAGCTGATCCCAGCTAAGGAAGGAAGGGTCTTATCTAGCAAAACAATCAGATATTGAAAAAAAAAATAGTAAAATAAAAAATAAAATACTTTTTAACCTCAAATGCTCATCTTGTCTCTGCAATGCGCATGTGTACTCTATGTAATCCAGGTCAATACAGTTAGGCAATGTCGATATTTTTTTGAAAATGACCGATTGTTTCGCTAAAAAAAAGACGCTGGGATTGTTTATATTCCTTTGAAGCTGCATTAACACTGCATTTTGGATGCATATGGAGAGAAATCCTGGAATGTTTTCGTCAAAAAACAATTTCTTTATGACTGAAGAAAGAAAGACATAAATATCTTGGATGACAACAGGTTGAGTACATTATCTGTAAATGTATGTTCTGAAAGTAAACTACTCCTTTAACTATTTCACAGCTTTATATATAAATATATCTACTTTAAAATCTGAATTTCATTTTATTCAAACAAAATTCTGTCGTTCTGCCATCTCCTCCCTTCCTCTTTCATTCACATCTTTTATCATGTGTGCAAATCAATGCAGTACAAAAAAAAAAACTAAAACTAAAATGCATCCTAAAAGAAATACAGTAAGATCTGCTGAAACTGGCTGATTTCAAATGCTCTGATGTCCTCAAAGCATGCATCTTCAGAGGCCTCTGTATCACTAAAACCCCTTTCACGCAGAGCCTTGATCCTGGAAAATCATTTTCTGTGAACGCAAACATGTCCCGGGATGAGGACCTAGTAGCATTGTCCGAATTAGTCCTGGAATGAACCTGTGTGAACAAAAGGCTCGAGTGCTGTTCTGACTCCCCCACCACCAGTCTACAGGGTCTACAGCACCTCTTTTAGTTGTTGTTGCATTAAGTAGCTCTCTGTCCTCATCCTCAAATAGCTCTTCTGGGGCTGACTTCTTGGCATGCTGCTTATGAAATGGAGACTGAAAAAGAGAAGTGTTTAGACAACATGCTATAAAAATGCATTCATTTTATATAGCCTACTCCAAGATTATAAACTTGCACGTTCCTCTGCCTTGCCCCCTTTCTTTATGCCCTGAAGACACTCCATTGCAATGTGTAGAAATAATGTTGCACATATAAATAGCAAGATTTCATCATAGAAGAAAAGGTATTTCATGCTCAGCCTTGGTTCTCATGTGTGTCATGTGTTACATTGCAAACTGCTGCTTTCTCCAGCCGCCCCAAGCAGCATCAGCAACAGGAACCATCAAAGTGGCTTCCGGGAGGAAGTTCTAAATGTCTTCATCCTGTAATAAAAACATTACAAATTATTTAGTGTCTAGCAGTTTAAATTGTGTTTTTTCTTTCTTTTTAAATTTTCTTTAATTTTTCCAAATCTCTAGTAGACCTTCTCACTGGCAAACAGTGTCCTCTTCAGTCACCGTGAAATGCACCTTAAGCTTAGTCAGTGTGACGATGATGCATTTTTTTTTATATATTGTGCTTTTCTCAAACCCAAAGCACTACACAAGCAAATGTACAAATACAAAACAAGTAAAAACAATAGAAAACAACAGAAATAATGCACTCAGAGACAACATGCATGAGTCTTTAGTGTCAGGGATTTGGATTTTTGACCAGCTTTTACTTTTTGTGTGTACTTCATAAAGAACAGCCCAGAAAGCACACGTACATCTGCAAGATGTCTTTTAAAGATCTCTTGATCTGGAAAGCATCTGCTGTGTACAAACGTCTGGCAGACATCTGTAAGATGTCAGTTTTACATACATTCTCAATCAGAAACATCTTAAAGGCATCTACTAGATGTCTATTTGACATCTGATAAGAAACGTCCAATAGATTACATTGTCAGAAAGAAAAGGTACATTTCTCTATTAAAGACACTTTCATGTGCAGGGGCAGGGTTAGTTGGCACTTTTTGTGTACCTCTTTAGTGATAATCGAGTTATTAAAAAATATTTCTGCATCAATTTTTAGGTGTGCGCTACAAGCTGTGGATGCTGTTTGATAAGCGTGTTTATTTGTGTGTGTGTGTGTGTGTGTGTGTGTGTGTGTGTGTGTGTGTGTTTCCTACAAAGAAATGTATATAAGCTATGTAAAAATGTATATAAGCTAACTTAGTTACATCACATTGCTTATCAATACATATTTATTAACAATAAAGATTAAAAATAAGGCACATTACATGTACATTCTAAGTACAACATAATCCCCACTTAACTAACAATTGTGTACTTCAAAGATGCACAAATATAGATTTAGGTTGCAAACAGAATACTATACAGTGAGGTCAACATTGGTTTCAATAATCAATAAGTTTCACTGAAAGTTATTGGAGTAGTGAAATTGAAAATGTCAGTAATGACTGCAGAAATTATAGCAATCAAAGAGAGGTCCTTACTCTGTCTCAAACATACAGTACCCAATCAGTTACTTTTAGTTTTATACTGCCACCTGTTGGTGCAGTTGTGTAACTTAGAGAACAACTTTTATTATGTGGAGATCACAAGAAAAGTTGTGATAACGAGAAAACAAGAAGAAAAAATAATGTATGGCCTCTTAGAACTTCCATATGTAAGTTTTGAATATACTGCAGTTGCTTAATACACTTCGTGTCTTCCTGATAAGGATAATACAATAATCTAATCTCGGCATAATAAATGCAAGGATAAGCCTCTCTGCATCAGGCAGAGATAAAGATGGTCAAAGTCTGGCAATGCAGCTTTCAAGACAGTTTTAATATGAACCTCGAATGACAATTGTGAGTCAAAAATAAGACCTAGATTTTGCACCTGTGATGATGGAGACAGTGAGTCAAAATCAGTAATCAGACTGAAGACTATTACATTCATGCAAACCTGTCAACATACCAACAACTAGCAGCTCAGTTTTTGATTTGTTTATTTTAAGATAATTGTTGTTCATCCACAACTTTATTTCTTCCAAGCAGGAAGTAAGAGCTGTGATTGCGAGCTTAGGGTCTGAGAGTGTGCTGACATAGCTATGTGTATCATCAGCATAACAGTAAAACCCCAGACCGTACTTTCTAATGATGTCATTAAGCGGCAACGTATAAATGCAAAACAAAGTGGGTCTGAGTACTGACCCCTGTGGGACGCCCTGGTGAACTAATGTTGCCTCAGATTTGTTTTTCCCCAAACAAACATGCTTGGAGGATTTAAACCATTCAAACATATTATTATCCTTGATAGGTTGTGTGTACTATGACATATATTGTTAAAAGCAGTACCAATGTCTAGCAGGACTAAAATGTTGCAAGCACCCATATCAGTGGAAGTAAAAAGGCCATTTGTGACGGTCTGTACTGTACAAATCTGTACTGTGTCCAGATTTGAATCCAGACTGGAACATTTCCATAAAATCCTCTACTTTCTGAATGTAAGAATAAAATCAGCTATTATGTTGTTACTTATTGCTTCACAACTGATATTTATGTCTGTCACTTGTCTTTCTCCATTGGTCACAAATGTACTCATAGCCCTTCTTTGCCAAGGTGAATAGGCTCACTATACTACCTGGAGAGCCAGCAAGAAATGTTAAATATTTTACTAATGGTTTGTTAGCAAAAATGGTTCTAAGTAAAAAAAATAATAATAATAATGATAATGTTATATGAATTGATTCAGCCTAACATTAATTTTTGTTTATAAAACTAAAACTGCAATAACATTAGCATGGCTAAGTTAGATCAGAGAGTGAGAGAATACATACCCAGATGCTGTTCATGAAATATCTCAGGGTGCACCTCGTAAAATGCTGTAATCCCTGCAAAGAGTGGCTGTTTTTTTGGAAAACATTCTTTGTTGCCATTATTTTGATGTTCTGGTTAATTTTCTGATTGTGGAAAATAGTATTGATAAAGAGTGAGTAAATATGTTCAGACCTTCGACTGCTAGTGTAAATCTGCTTAAAGTTTCAGTTACGTTTTGTCTGATATATATGTTGCACAGTGGATGTAGCCGTAATGCTAAAACAAAAGTCTCAGACCATTTGTTGGTGCAGCAGGGAACGGGGAGAGAATTACTTATTCAGAGAGAGCAAAAGGGCTAGCAAAATCACTCCAAACCCCTCACGTCCAACACACTCCCTCTTTGAACTATTGTTATCTGGTCAAAGCTACAGAGCACTAACATACCTGTACATTGTAAAATGTTTATTTTTGTGTCTTTGCTATTTTGCACGTTGTCTATTTTGTATAGTTGTATATTGTTCTTTTTGTTATCTGTGTCTTGTCACTGTCATTCTGTTGCACTGTGGAGCTTCTGTCGCTACAACAAATTCCTCGTATGTGTAAACCTGGCAATAAAGCTAATTTTGATCCTGAAGAGAAGATTGCCTCAGTTTGTTTAGAGTCCTTTGTGGTACAGCCAAACCTATAGAGAACTGTAGCATCTAGCTGCTCTTCACAATCCGTATCATCACTTCTCTCATTCTATTTCCACTTTCCCATTAGCTGAAGCAATTTGCTAAGACCACTACCTTGTAAGCAATAGGCTGGAAACACACATCATCCTGTTAGCTGTCTTTCTTGCAGGTGATCTGCCTCAGGAACCATTCTCGCCTTTTTATTCACTGCTCTCATTAACAACACACACCTCTTTTAAGGCATAAATGAAAATGAAAGTAAAGTTGGCCGGCTACTCTGCTTCACTCTTTACAAACTTTGGAACTGAATGCTAGGTTGTGATAAGTGTGCCTTTAATACTGCAGCAGCTACCAAGGTTTGGTCATCTATGATATATGATGACACTGCTGAAAGATGTGATGGAGGAATAAACTGACATCAGAAGTTAAAACCAGACACTTTTGTTGTACAGTTTTAATCCACCATCATAACTTCTTTCAGTATCATCAATGACCAAACCGTGATAGCTGCTGCAGTATCTACCACAGTACAAAGTGCATTGGCAAAGCATAAATCCACATATTAAGTATTAATTGAACCTAGAAAAAACATTAAAATAAAATATCTTGCACACAAATATTCACATGAAGTCCTATTCTTTTGAAAGCTGTGTACTTGGCTGTTTGCACTGCTGAAAAAAACAGCATATGCTGGTTAGGTAGGTTTTGATGCTGGTATGCTGGTTTTTGCTGGCTTAAGCTGGTCCTTTGCTGGTTTATGCTGGTCCTTTTGCTGGTGAAGGACCAGCACAGGACCAGCATAAACCAGCTAAGCACCAACATAAACCAGCAAAGGACCAGCAAAAACCAGCATACCAGCACCAAAACCTACCTAACCAGCATATGCTGTTTTTTTTTCAGCAGGGTGAATGCCTTTGTTGTTCATAAAATCACTCTGGTAGAAGAAGAAAAATAAATAAATACTTTCATTAGAGCAACAAACTAACACTACCTAGGGATGTATCTAACTTTCAAGTTATGATCCTGAATTAGTTAGTCAATATAGTTTTAAGCTTTTCTAGTTTATAGAAGGAAGGAAGGAAGTGGAACAAACCAGGATTGTCCAGTGGTCAGTCCCATTGACCGACCCCACCAGCACATCATTCGCCTCTGGATCAATATACAGCATACAGGTATAAATACGCATCTCACTAAACACTCTTAAAAACATTTTTTTAATCTCTGAGTGCTTTTGCCTTTTGTTTTTATGAATTAAATTATCAGTTATCTAAAGAGTACCAGCACATGAAGACTGTAACTGAGCAAGGATTTATTATAAAAACAACGGCTGATGTCTATGTTTAATTTTTATCCAGACCCCAAGACCTTTTCATTCACCACAGCCATGACTGTTTCATGGCTCAGGCCCTTGCTTTGGGAATTCTGAGCTACTGGTGATTTTCCTTCGTAAATTAAGAAATCCCATGTATATGCATTCTGAGAGTCTGCAAGGTCCTTCATGTACATTTTCAAACTAATTCCTTGCCTTTGACTCTTTGTGCAAATTGAAACCCCTGTACAACCAAATTTGTGAAGGATGCAAAAGCTTTTTATCAACCACACCAGAACATTGTCACTGATGAAAGGATGGTGGCATCAAAGGCAGGGATTACTTTCTTTTTGTTATTCTCAGCATTCATCTTGGGATCACTAAGGTGAAGTGCTGAAGAGATGGCAAGAAATTTCCTACAGGACATGATGGAAGAGCTGGAAATCTAATGCCATACAGTCTCGACCCATTTCAGTAGTCTGCCACTGCTGACAATTTCAAGCCCATATAGAGGGTAATTGACAAAAAGGAGAAAAAGTCCTTCATTAACATGTCCTGCTGAGAAGTGTAAGTGTCGGAATTTTGGATGATGGTCTAACTGTTAACAATTGCTGTTAATTTACAGCAAAATTGTATCATTATAATCCTGTTATGTTCAAAAGCAGTAAATTACTTTTTTACGGTTGGTGAAATGACATAGACAAAATGTAACAGTATTTTATGGTATTTATTTTACAACGCTAGTATTGTTGGCTGTATTTTGGATTGCTTCGATCCAAGTTAGTTTGGTAGAATAAGTTACGCAATAGAATACTGAGTACAAAAAATTCCTGTTCAAAAGTGTAATGTTGTTAGTTTGTATTGTAATGTTACTTTGCCCAGTATAGTATGCTAATGGACATTTTATTTTGGTGAAGATTTGTTGAGGTTTTTTTTGTGTGTCCAAGACTGTCAATTTTGACTTGTCAGCATGCCTCGTGTCTGAAGCATACATACAAAACTACAAGTGGTGGTCGGAGACGGGGCTATGACGTCACTCTCGGTGCGCAACTACTGGTGCATCACAACGGCTGATGTATATGTCTAATTTGTATCCAGACCCCAAGACCTTTTCATCCACGACAGCCATGACTGTTTCATAGCTCAGACCCTTGCTTTGGGAATTCTGAACTATCATAGTATAAAAGGACGCCGGTAGAACACACCATTCTCTTCTTCGTCTTCAGCTGAGGCTCAGGAAAAAATGAGCTTGTGGAGATTGCAGGCGGATCTGGCTGATGATTTTTAGGACCTTCTTTGACACTGATCTGAGTAGCTGCCTGGGTGAGTATAATTTCTCTTTTTTGTGTCCTGCCTACTTTGCTGTGTTTCAGGGACCCGTCGGCTGTGCTTTGTTTTCTTTCAGGGAAGGCCCTCAACATTCTCAATGGTCTACTGACCGATTGTGGCCGTGCTCATCTACTTGGATCCGCCTTTGCTGGCCCTGAGTCCTTGTGAAAGCTCCTGGCTTCCAGGTCCTCTCTTACAACATGGTGTCTTAGGGCTCTTAGTCCCTACTCCAGGTAAGCTCTCTGGATGTCTTTCTTCACACGATGCCCCTGGACATCCCTGGCACAACACCCTGCCTTAGAGGCTTGTTACTGAGAGGCTTCCTGTTCTAGCTATTCACCCCATTTCATGCATTTGGGTGAGGGAGCCCCCCTCTTGGCTCTCCCCAAGCCTTACTCTAGTGGATTTTTAATCATCCCTCTGCAGAGTGGGTCTGATTGTGAGTTGTTTTTGCGGAAAGCCCTCCTGAAGTGTTGGCTATAAGGAGCAACATTTCTCCAGGCTTCAGGCTTCTGTCGAGGCAGAAAGCATACCCCCTATAGCCAGAGGGCAGGGGACGTTGCTTCTATGCAGGCATATCAAATGGAATGTTTTGGTCTATTCTCAGGCCAAGAGAGGGTATATTGCCTCATTGTTCCACCACCAAGCAAGTGGGTCATCGCTGGTATCGATTCTCTCTTCTTGCAAATAGCATGTCAACTTCTCATCAGCATGCACTCTCTTTGGAAGAATTGTGGCCTTCACTTTTCTTTTGTCAAGTAGCTGTGTGAGATTCATTTTCTTGACAGCAGGTGCTATGCTTGTTCTTTCCCCTGTATTCAGTGACTCCTCAGTTTGAGAGTTTTCTGGCTGATGTTCAGTAATGTGCATTAATGTATAGAGTTTGTCTCTAGTATCTCCTCCTCAAAATTATTTCTGTATCTAGGATTCAAAGTAGTTGCTTTCAGTAGTATTTTTTGTCAATTTTTTCCATGTGTTTGCCCATATTTGGTTATCATCATGTCCATCACCTGTTTGTCTTTAATTAGTGCCCTTTATAAGTTTGCTGAGCTCATTGTCTCATTGTCTGTCTTTATGGTTACCAGCTCCAGCAGGCTTCCTCATCTCTCCGGCTCCACCTTGGTCGTCCCGTCATCGCCTTGGTTCATCTCCGTCTTGGGCTCCACCTCCACCTGCTCCACTGCCTGTTGGTCAGCCCCCTGGGGTCGTTAGCCCACCCCCTGTTTCAGATCCTTCCTGCCTCTTCTTTGGCTCGTCAAATCCACCCTGGACTTTTATGTTCCCTCCATGGCTCTTTTCTCCATTTGATCCACCCTGGACTCAGTGTGTTATTTGTCCACCTCTCCGGGAGTCTGGTCTCCGCCGAAGTCTCCTCTGACCAGGACTTTTTACATTCCATAGACTTTTTTTGATTTCCAGTCCATATCCACTCCTATGTTTCCCTCCTACAAGTCATATTTCCTTCTACTGTGCAGGGTCGCACCTTCCGGGGTGGGGGGTGTATGAATGGATACTGAGGGCTTCGCACTTGGCATATGTTTATGTATTTCACCTTCTGGCAACCTTTTTTTTAATCCTTTTCAAATCTCATATCATATCAGAAAAGCATTTATTTTCAATAAACATTAAGGAAGCTATCAAATAATTTAAAATAAAGTATCGGTTAGGGTAGGTTTAGGGAGGCTTATTGTCCCACTAAGGCAGCACCTATTTAAAATGATAATTTACACTCAGTGTGTAACTACTGCATACTGTTTAATGTACTACAATACTAAGGTGCAGATAATTGCAATGCATATTATAATATAATAATAATATAATTATATTATATTATTAATAGCAGAAAATCCTTGAAGTGTAAATAGAACCCATTGCTATTTGCACTTAATGTAAATAGTCTCTATCGCCATCTTTTTAATTTTTAAGTTGTCAGCACCCACACATAATTTCTGTTATAATTTAGATGTTTTAGGGTCAATTTGGTCTGTAAATTTTTATGTCTAAGGCAACTATACAGACACACAATGAATGTGCATGCGAAGTAAGATGGCGGGTCAGTAAAGTGTTGTTTAATGTGCATACAAAGTTTCATAGTTTCTATAATGTTTATGATATTTTCAGGTAAATTTGACCCACATAGGCAGCGGTTCAAAGGCAGCTGTAAAGACTCTAAATAAAAACATATCTTTGATGTATGTTAGGGCTTTCAGCATCAGTCTTGAAGGGCTAGTGTTATGTGTTATAAATCATAAATTATGATACTTATTTTTTGTATTGTGTGAAAATGATTAATATTTAAAAAAAAAAAAAAATATTATACAAGATTTTTCAGAAGTTTAATATTAATCAATGGATTTGTTCCTGAAAACCAGCATAGTGTCTGCCTTAGTGACAGCATAGTGACAGCAAGCACCAGATGTTTGATGACCAGATGTTCTGGAAAGCTGCTGAATGGAGAGCATTTTGCTGTTTCATGCAATGCCTGTTTTAAGTGGAATTAAAAAAAGGTATTGGAACTGTAGGATTACAAATTTAAGAATCTGTTTAAAATATGCGGATCCTATGTTCTGACATAGCATCACATGGAAAACTAAGGTGAAGTACATTGTATTTAGCATTTAAGGTAAATTTGATAACAGATTACAAATTTATAAAATGTTAAATCTAGGTTCCAATGTAATTGTATATAAACTGAAAAAGTTATGTGCATTGTGTTTTACATTTTGAGGTAAAAGGGAGGACATCTTCTCAAGTAGCCCAGGATCTGAGACATTAACCCTTTGTCTTTATGTACGTCCTGACCATTTGGCAGGGTCCCAAGTTAAGATCAAAGCACCGTTGTGCCTTTGAAGGTATGGGCAATACTGTTTGGTTGATGGTATCAGCACCTCAAGAGGTTCCTGCCAGTTTCTGTTCTCTTGTTGTAAGTCAAATGAGCCAGACTACTGAAATTCACACCTTTTTTGGTAATGGCACTTTGTTGCTTCTGCCCCCATCTTTGAGTAGTTATAATGATTGGACTAGGACTGGTGTAAACAGGGCAAGTTGCTATACCTGAATACTTAATTTGCATGCTTTGTTTAGATGGTCTCAACCTCTATACATCCCTCCTCCTTTGAATACCTATAAAATACTTGTACCGCCGATTCAAGCTTAGACTTGGATGACTACAGCAACCTCCAGACCTCAAATAAAGAGTAAATTCTGCTTGAAAGAAATCCCAACATCTCCTGGGCTCTGCTTCAAAAAAGACGTTTTTTACAGAACCATTTAATTTATTAGCTTTTGCTATTGTCTGGAGGAAGTCTTACCATCAGTCGTTAGTGCACCTCTTGAGATTGGGGGGTGAGGTTTACCTGCACTGCACCTACCGCTGACCTCTGTTACATGTGCCTTACTCTCTCTCTCTCTCTCTCTCTCTCTCTCCCTCTCTCTCTCTCTTCCTCTTTTATGGCTTTATTGAAGTCTTTGCAGATTCTAAAAATCTATATAACCAGTAAAATTGAGAACCACTTTCTGGGAGCTGGAGGATCAAAATGCAACATGTTTTGTGTGTAATAAAGGACAGCTTTCTTGATCTTAATCCTGGCCCTGTTTGCTTACAAGTAAATGAAGTTGAGGAGTTGTTCATATCCACCTATAGCCATCATATTACATTTTCCTAACTGCTAAATAAGTGTTTTACACATACCCAGTGCTGCTGTTTGATGGTTTAAACGATCATGGAACATTTTGACGGCCTGAAAATGCAAACCTTTGAAAACAGGTCTCAAAGTTCACGTTTTTGAAAATGGTACATTTGTCATTTCCATGTCAACTACATGAACATAAATTTGTAATTATGGTAACATCACGTGCATGTGTATTATGTTCTGTACAAAGTGACATTGCCAACTACTGGCCTGGAATAAATAATATACCGTTTGCAGTCATTTTCATCTGTATGTGTGATCATTTTGGCAATGTTGTCCATTTTTAGTGCATCACTGACAAGTAAAAGTAGTTCAGTGTTTAAACTGAAAGAAATTACTGAAAGAAAATTAAAACAGTGTATGAAATTGTCAATGAGCTTTTGAGCAGCAAGACTTGATCAGGTGCAGTACAAACACTGTGTTTGAAGGATTTGCTCTGTTGCATCAAATCAAGCACTCTGTAATCACAGGTAAACTGTCTGACCTGTCTAACTACTAGTTGGTCAGGACAGACCACACACATTGGATTTGTTTTTGCAACTGGCCAGAACTAGCAGTCTGTGAGGGTAAGGGAGGACTGCAGAGCTCTGCTTTTGCAAACTTACCCTCCTCCATGTGTATACGCATATACTATATAATAAGCTTTTCCTTAGTGAGACTTAGTAGTCTTAGGTCCAAAGTACAGCTGTACAATAAGTTAATTATTTGCCAAGGTACCATTATTCTCCATAAGTCCTTGTACCACGGTAAAGTTAGTGTCTATGGTCAAACACGTTGGAAGCAGCCTGAATGTAAAGTATACTAGTCTGCTGGTGAGACTAAATGTACTGTGAAACTCCGACTGAAGTAAAATGGACTTCGGTAAGCATTTATTCTCTTGAAAAGAGATTGTCTTTTCACTCCTAATAAAAATTACATTAGTAAGACTTTGTAATAACAATAGTTAATGCATTAACTTACAGTAAGCAATAGCCTACATCTGTTATAACATGTATTAATGTTTATTATTAGTTATAACTTAATTGATAGTTCATGTTATCTCAGGTCTATAACAGATACACACGTTTGATTTTAGCCATGTATTATAAAGTGAATGTTAAAATTATTAGTCTATAGGGTTTTAAATTGTTTAAGTATCTGCTGTGTACAAACGTCTGGCAAACATCTGTAAGATGTGAGTTCTACATCCATTCTAAATCAGAAACATCTTAAAGACATCTAATAGACGTCTATTTGACATCTGATAGGAAACCTCTTATAGCGGTTTTGCAGATGAGCAAACTACGTCTTGCAGATGGAAATGCAGACGTCAAATAGACGACTCTGAGATATATGTGTGTTATCAGGGGTATCTTTGTGATTTGGCATGAAGGAATTACTGAGAAGACATGATTAACTATATGGGTGATAATTACCACTGATTTAACAGCTGAACTTGGTTTATGAACAGTACATTGCATGAAAATACAGTTGTTGGTCAAGAATGCTTTAAAAAATAATTTCATGTATTCAAACATAGCTACAGTTCATGACAGTGCCTAGATTATCTTGACCGATTGATAATCTTGACCGATTGATAATGACTATATGTTCAGTGCCTTATTAAAAAATACTAAATGAGTGGTGTTATATATATATATGAAGAGTTCAGATGCAAAAAGCCTCTAAATCCATCTGACGTCTTTCTTTAAAAAATGCATTTTTACCAGGCTCTGATGTATAGGTTTCTATGTAAGTACTAGTTCTGATTGGGCTGAGGGTGGGATTTTAGTGAGTTTGAAGTAAAAGTATTTGATGGATGTATAATATGTGTCTAGAGCATTCACTCAGAATCATTATCTCATTTTTGATCTGATTTTGCATCTTGCATTTTCATATATATTATAAGGCAGAGTATGCACTAAATAAAAAGTAGTACTGCTATTTGCAGTAATATTAAAACAGTTTTGATCTGCAGTATGGTACTGTGGGTACTGTGAGTCCTTGAAGGTAAAGGAAGGAAGCCCAGATTTCCACCAGTCTCTGTGCTGGAGAGGGTATTGCTGCAACCTGGAGACTTCTAAGGGCACGTTTACACATGGCGTCTTTTTGGACAAGAAAAAGTTGACAAGGGTTTTTTTTTCATAAAAAAAAAAAAATCTGCCAGCGAGGCAGCTGAAGGCGTTTTTTTGCTATAACAACAGCTGCAACGGTATGAATGTGAGAAATGTCGAGAAAAGCGGCATTTTTGCATTTATTTGATAGGACAGTATTTACACAGGAAGCGAAGTGGGAGAGAGAGGGGGGAGGGGATCAGGAAAGGTCTGCGAGCCGGGACTATGCACAGCGATGATAGCCTAGTAGCACTGTTGCGCTTGGACATCCCTTTTTCGAGTCCCGGCTCGCAGACCTTTCCCGTTCCCCTTCTCTCTCTCTCTATCCCACTTCACTTCCTGTCCGTTTTGGAAATTCATTTTAGTTTTTTTTTTTTTTAAGAAAAACAACTGACAGTTGTGTCTGTTTTATCTTTGTTTAATGTTTATTTCTTTGCATGTGTTTGAGCACATGGTTTTGTTTTCGTGTTAGCCATGTTTTCTCACCTGGCAGCTCATTTTTTGCTATGTCAGTCTCACCTCTAAGCCTCTGGTGCCTTGTGCCGCTGCCTTCTCCCCATTCTTACCATTGCACCTGGTGCAGACTTGTCCCTGACCACCTGTTCAGCTGTTGTGTGCCCTGTCCACCTCTGTTTAGACCAGGGGTGCCCAACCCTGTTCCTGGAGGTCTACCTACCTGCAGACTTTAGTTCCAGCCCTGCTCCAACACAGCTGTCCGTAATTATCAAGTGCTACTGAAGATGTTAATTAGCTGGTTCAGAGTTGGAGCTGAACTTTACAGGGTTGAGCACCTCTGGTTTAGACTGTTTCACTCCTTTCTTTCCTTCTTGTACCCTGTTCTACCATCCCGTTAATGAGCCTTAATGAGTATTAAACAGGCATTTACATATATTCAGTACAGCACCATCTCGCATAAGTGGGTTTTGTTCTCTGTTTGTTGCAGGTAAAATCCATCGCCTCTCAGAGCTGAGGATTGTGTTGGTGGGGTATAGAGCTGCTGGTAAGAGTTCAACAGGAAACACCATCCTGGGCAAAGGGGAGTTTGACTTCAAGAGATCTGCTCAGTGTGTGAGGAGACATCAAAAAGTAGCAGACAGACACATCACTGTCATTGATGCTCCAGGATGGTGGAGGAATTACATTGTAGAGAAGAGTCCTGAGTTTCTAAAACAGGAGATTTTGCTCAGTGTGTCTCTGTGTCCTCCAGGACCACATGCTGTACTACTGATCATACGTGTGGATGAGAGTTTTGAAGAGACTGAGAGGTCAGCAGTCCAGAGTCATCTGAATCTTCTCGGTGAGAGAGTCTGGAGTCACACTATAGTGCTGTTCACTCATGGAGACTCTCTGTTAGACACATCTATAGAGCAGCACATTGAGAGTGAAGGGCAGGATCTCCAGTGGCTGCTGGACAAATGTGGGAAAAGGTATCATGTTCTCAACAATCACAACAAGAGTGACAAAACTCAGATCAAGGAGCTGCTGGAGAAGATTGAGGAGACAGTGGCACAAAACAACGGCTGCCATTTTGAAATAGACAGAAAGATTTTACAGCAGATGAAAGAGAGGAAAAGAGAGGAGGAAAAGAGAGCAGAAGAACGAATGAAGAGGACGAAAAAACAGAGAGATGACATCAGATCACAGATGAGTAAGTTAACTTACTTCATAATGCATCCACAGCTGTGACGGTCATGTTTCCTGAAATTATCAACCCTACAGCAAATGTCGCTGTTGTTTCTAACTTTTGTTGGTCAAGAATACTTGTGCTTAGCATCAGGCCACCCCATTGGCCACCCCGCTCGTAATTGCATTTTTAAGAGACGAAAATAATTTTTCAAATATTGATCGAGGAGAACCTCGATCATGTCATTGTTTTTTAACATGGTAATGTTTAAATGTTTTTGGCTTATGTGTATTATTCATGTCAGACAGTCAGTAAAGTGTGAGAAACATGAAGAGAAAGGCAGCAGATATAGCATCCTTCTTAAGGAAGAGTAGCAGTCAAATGAATCATGTATTATGACTAAAGACTTAAAATTTTTTTACAATACATTCACAGTATAAATAGACCGGTTCGTCCACAGTCACTTCCCAAAGTTTTGATTAGTTTTTACTGTCATCTCTGAGCGTTTATTCCTGGTTTCCTTTCCCATTGCCAATCCCGTTTGTTCCCTGGTTTCCCGATTCTCCTCCGTCCGCCTATCGACCCCTTGCCTGCCCTAGGATTACTCTGTTTTGCTCGCAGACTCTGTGTCACGTTGGAGTCCTGGGGCCAGTTGCATAAACTTAGCCTCTATGTTAAGACAGTATCTTAAGACTAATTACACTTTGGTTTACTGATAGTTCAACAAATCAACATCACACTTTAATTAAGACTATTCTAAACCTTTTATGCAGCTGGCCCCTGAAAACACTGTCAGGATTATTTTGCAATACATTATCCTTAACATATTTTATGTATACTTTTTAGGCTCAGTCCATCTTAAGAGGTCTAATGGATGTTGCTTGACCATTTTTAATTTTCTAATTCCCTAATTCCTAATATTGCTACCTATTTGTATTGTTTGTGTGTTTATTTGGTTTTACCACTTGGTTTAACCACAGTAACTGTTTTTGAGTCAATGCCCACAAGATGTTTTGGTTATTTCAGAGTTATTTGGTTATAGGTCACCTTTGGACTTTTGTAGAAGCACCCTCATCAACACCGTCTTGCCTGAACCACACACACAAAATAGTAAAAAAAAAATAAAAATTAATACGCATTATTTTACATATATGTCACCTTTGCTTGTCCAAATGTCTCAGTTTCAGCTCTGGGTCTATATAATAGTTTTAGTCAATTATTGTCCTCAAATCTAATCTAAAAAGGTTGATTATTTTATAGCCTCTATAACTTGAGCTGTTTCTGTATGTCACCTTTGCCTTTAAACATGTCTCAATTTCAGCTCTGGGGTGATAGAGAATCACTCACAGGAGGCAGGTCTATGTAGTAGTTTATCAAATCTGTGAATCCTCAAATATAATCCGAATAGAGAGATTAATCAACCCCATAGACTACTGACTGCAGCAGTGGCACATTGGGGGTGATAAAATAATGTAAACTATTATGTAAACTACAGCATGCCTTTTGGACATGATAACACTTTATGATAAAAACATATTCTTGTGTAATTATGATAAAGAGATGAAAAACATGAAAAATAATTTCGGTCAATTATAAGTGAAATTTATTGAGGAGGAGGACCAAAAATGTTAAGGACAAATGAACAACATTTTCAAAGATTTATGAATTAAATATATGGATTGGGAGACATACAGCTAATAACAATACTAATTTAGTTTGAACTTGGACGTGGTGGAAACACTATGTAAAACATACCATATGTAAAATGTAATAAATATGAGACACCCAGTAGGATTTAAATCAAACTTCGCTTATCAACACATACATAAAACACATGCATATACACCAATAAATTACTCACATATACATGTATATATACAGGTATGTGCCAAAAAATTAGAATATCGAGGGAAAGTCCATTTATTTCAATAATTTGTTTCAAAGAGTGAAACTTGTATGTTATATTAGTTCACTACACACAAAGTGAAATATTTCAAGCCTTTATTTGCTTCAATTTTGATGATTATGGATTAAAGACGAAAAAAAAAACAAATCCAGTATTTCACAAAATTAGAATATTTCATGTGACCAATAAAAAAGGATCTTAAACCCATGTTGGCTTTCTGAAAAGTGTGTTAATGTACTGTATTATGTCCTCAGTACTTTGTTTGGGGCTCCTTTTGCACTAATTACAGCATCAAGGCGGCGATCAGTCTTTGACACAGTTGAGGTGTTATGGTAGCTCAAGTTACTTTGATATTAGCCTCCAGCTCGTCTGCATTTCGGGGTCTCTGTTCCCTCATCTTCCTCTTGACAATACCCCATAGATTTTCAATGAGGTTTAAGTCAGGTAAGTTTGCCGGCCAGTCAAGTACAGTTATTCCATAACTGGAATGAAGCATGAAGTGCTCTAAAATTTCCTGGTAGACAGCTGCGTTGACTGTGGACTTGATAAAAGACAATGGACACCATCTGATGACATGGCTCCCCAAACCATCACTGACTGTGGAAACTTCACACTGGACTTTAAGCAGCTTGACTTTGTGCCTCTCTGGTCTTCCTTCAGACTCTGGGACCTTGATTTCTAAATGAAATGCAAAATTTGCTTTCATCTGAAAACAAGACTTGGGATCACTGGGCAACAGACCAGTACTTTTTCTCCTTAGCCCAGCACAGGAGCTTCTGATGTTGTTTTTGGTTCAGGAGTGGCTTGAGGCATGGACGTCTGTATGTGATGCTTCTTGATGCACTGACACCAGCCTCAGTCCATTCCTTATGAAGTTCCCCCATTCTGAATCACTCTTGCGATATATACTTTGTCTAATATACTTCAATACTGCACTCTGTGAGCAGCCAGCTTCTTTTGCAATTGTCATGATGGTCTTCTGATGATGGTCTTCTGCACAAGCGTCAAGTCAGCAGTCTTCCCCATGATTCTGAAGCCTACTAAGCCAGACTGAGACAATTTCAAGGCTGAGGAAACCTTTGCAGGTGTTTTGGGTTAATTAACTGACTAGATTGGGACACACAGTGGTGGCTGCTGCTGACTTTTTAAATATAGCGGGTTTGGTTTCTTGTGTTGCAAAACCGATTGCGCTGTTAGTGACGATTCTCTCAGACCAATCAGTGCTCAGCTGTGTTTATATGTCACATTTTACTACTGGTATGGTACACTTGGAACCTCGGCTGAGGTGGTACTAAAAAACAACCTGGTACTATGTAGTGGAAAGGCTTTCATATGAATACATGGAGGTATGTGTGCACTATACATCAAGTTTTCTGACTGTGTTTCAGGGGATGCCGTAGAGCCCCTGTGCCATGCCCGGGTTCCAGCCTCTGCGGCGTCCTGATGGCTGTGGATTCCAACGTGTGTACAAATTTTCAATTTCAGTTTTTTAGCATTTGACGGCCCCCAAAACCCCTGGAAGGTTTTAAAAAAAAGAAAGAAAAAAAGAATCCTTAGAAGAACAAAAGGACCTTTGCCCATTAGGGTTCGGGCCCTAAAAATACTTAGGAAAACATTAGGGCTCAGGCCCTTAAAATCCTTAGAAGAACAAGAGGGCCTTCGATCATTAGGGCTCGGGCCCTTAAAAACATCCTTAGGAAAACAAAAGGGCCTTTGCCCATTAGGGCTCGGGCCCTAAAAATCCTTAGGAAAACAAAAGGGCCTTTGCCCATTAGGGCTCGGGCCCTAAAATCCTTAGGAAAACATTAGTGCTCAGGCCCTAAAAATCCTTAGAAGAACAAAAGGGCCTTCGCCCATAAATAGATCGGTTCTCCCACAGTCACATCGTGAAGTCTTAACTAGCCCAGTCAGTTAGTCCTTGTTTTTCCATTGTTTCAACCCCCATAGTTTCCTCGTCTTTGATCGTTTGCCGCCTGCCTTTTGACCCCCCTTGCTTCGTCTCTCTGACTTTGAATTATCTGTTTGGTTCCCGTTTGCTCCTGCTGACCCAGTGCCTTTCTGACCATGAGTGTGATTATTAATAAAAGTCTGCGTATGAATCCGCACGCCTCCTGTCTCTTCCTTGGGGCTATTGTTACAGTATGTGTGTTAAATATTAGATGTTAAAGTATCCAAAGTTCATTAAAAATTGTAGAATCTTGATGGCATGTCTGATTAAAACACCAGTGCTTTGCTTTCTTTTATGCTTTCTTTTCTTTTATTTTCAATATAAGAAAGAAAATCAAACTGACACAAACAACTAATCAAGAAACAGCAATATTGTTCTCAATCCACATAAGGATTACATATCTAAAAATTCAATTAAACAAATTCAAACTATTCAATTGGCAAACAAACTTACCTAACACATCCTAAGGAAAGGACTCAAATGACATGGTTGGGTGTCCATTCAAACACCCAAACCTCACCAATGCAAAAGGGACAAAGGAAAAAATAAGGTCTATTTATAGACCTTAACCAGGGGAATATGCACCATAAATGGAGTTCACCCCAAATGTAGTTTACTAGGAACTGTGAGAGAAAAATTGGAAAAAACAAACAAGGCAAATTCAAAACAATGTACACAACTGGTAATTAATACATAGAAAAAACAATAATATGTTATGTCACTACACTTTTACTATAATAAATATATGGTTAAGCATTGTTGGGTCTCCCACCATTGTCATCTGTGCTTGCAGTGCGTTTTGTGTTTAGTTGTGATGTGACTGTTTGATTCACGTTTCTGTATTTGTTTGTGTTGTGTTTGCAGTGCATTTCTGTTTTTGTTGCTTGTTCTGTGTTTGATTGTGTTGCTGTATTTACAGCAAATGTGCTGTCAAACTGATGAAGATGTTTTCTTAATTTGCTGGTGCTTTTGCTATTTGCTAACTTTAGGATTTCTGAACCAGATGCACAGACTTTTTATAAAAGTATTTAGAGCAGTTATTTACAGATTTTCAGTACAGTGTTTTGAATAGGTGTGTTTTGTCTGTGTTGCAGGTGACTCACAACGTCTCTCAGAGCTGAGGATTGTGTTAATGAGTAGTAGAGCTGCTGGTAAGAGTTCAACAGGAAACACCATCCTGGGCAGAGAGGAGTTTGACTTCAAGAGATCTGCTCAGTGTGTGAGGAGACATCGAAAAGTAGCAGACAGACACATCACTGTCATTGATGCTCCAGGATGGTGGATGAATTACACTGTGGAGGACAGTCCTGAGTTACTGAAACAGGAGATTTTGCTCAGTGTGTCTCTGTGTCCTCCAGGACCACATGCTGTACTACTGATCATACGTGTGGACACTAGGTTTAAAGAGACTCAGAGAAACGTATTTGAGGTGTTTCTGGATCTTCTCGGCGAAAGAGTCTGGAGTCACACTATAGTGCTGTTCACTCATGGAGACTCTCTGTTAGACACATCTATAGAGCAGCACATCGAGAGTGAAGGGCAGGATCTCCAGTGGCTGCTGGACAAATGTGGGAACAGGTATCATGTTCTCAACAATCAGAACAGGAGTGACCACACTCAGATCAAGGAGCTGCTGGAGAAGATTGAGGAGACAGTGGCACAAAACAATGGCTGCCATTTTGAAATAGACAGAAAGATTTTACAGGAGGTTAAAGAGAGAAGAAGAGAAGAGGAAGAGAGAGCAATAGAATGGATGAAGAGGATGAAAAAACAGAAAGAAATCTCACAAAGGAGTAAGTCAACAAACTTCATATTGCAGACATGACTGTGTTTTGTTATTCTGCTCTGCTTTGTCTGTTTTCATGTGGAAGTTGGACACTATTGAGAGACTTTAAAAAAAAAAGAACATCACCCAGCAAACAAGTCTGCATTGGCCTTTCACAGGCCCACTTAGAGATAGCCTAAGGGCCCCCAGCAGGCTGCCAGTGCAGGGGCCCTGAGAATTTGCTCATTGGCAAACTTTGGCCCCTTAGCCCTGGCCCTACACGGACAGACCTCACTTAGCCCCCAGGAGGCCCTTTGCATTTGAAACCGGAATCCACAGAAGAGTTAATGGATTTATTAAATACAAAATAGAAACCATTAAATTCAGGTTATTACAGGTACATAGCCAGAAATGTAAATGCTCAAAAATACAAAAAAAAAGTAAACAAACAAAGCAATGTAAGATTGTAGGATTGTCATGTGAAAGCTGATGTGTGCAAAAGTCTGTAGTGCATCAATATCCAAACACTGTAAGCAGCTGAAGTTGGCTAATAACAAATTAATAATCCAACTCTTCTGTAATGAAAACATGCCACAGCTCTCAAACACCAGACTCTTCCTAACCAGGAACAGTCAAAAACAGTCCAGACTATGGTCCCACATCAAAAAAAAACTTTAAATCCTTATTCAAACTGGATCATGATGTGGTAACCTCACCAATAAAGAGTCCTTCTAAAATGGACACAAATACACTTATACATCTTTAACTCTTAGCATCAATCCAAACATACATGTAACATCTCTGCAAAAAACATCAGCAATGTACACTTAGAATAAAAAAACACAAGTCCTTACTTTAGACTGGGCTTGAAATTACACATTTCCCAACCTGGACAATGCACGCAATACTGCACAGCTGGTCAGTGAACTACGGCTCTGTGTAGTAATAGCGGCTGCACGAATGAACACGTGAATGAGATTTGCGACTAATCACAGAACCAGCATTACTGACAAGATGTGCATGAGAATCGTGCCGAATATCGGCACAGCCCTAGTAGTTATTTATATTAAAAAGTTCTAAACAAATGTATTGTTACTCTCAGTTTTTGCTGTCACACTGTTTACAAACATTGTGAATTATGAAAATTTACAAAGAATGGAGAGATCTGTAATTTTCATCGTAAGTACACCTCAACTGTGAGAGACAAAATATAAAAAAAGTTCAGAAAAATCACATTGTATGCTTTTTAAATAATTCATTTCTATTTTATTGCATGAGATAAGTATTTGATACAATACAAAAAATAGAACTTAATATTTGGTACAGAAACCTTTGTTTACAATAACAGAGGTCAGATGTTTCCTGTAGTACTTGACAAGGTTTGCACACACTGCAGCAGGGATTTTGGCCCACTCCTCCATATAGGTCTTCATAATGCTTCTTACAGAGCCACAGCCCTGGCTGTGTGTCTGGGGTCAGTGTTGGATGGAAGACCCAGCCACGACCCATCTTCAATGCTCTTACTGAGGGAAAATCTTGTGATACATGGCCCCATCCATCCTCCCCTCAATACAGTGTAGTTGTCCTGTCCCCTTTGCAGAAAAACACTCCCAAAGCATGATGTTTTCACCCCCATGTATCACAGTTGGGATGGTGTTCTTGGGATTATACTTATTCTTCTTCTTCCTCCAAACACGGCGAGTGGAATTTATATCAAATAATTCTATTTTGGTTTCATCTGACCTTCTCCCATGCCTCCTCTGGATCATCCAAATGGTCTTTGGCATACTTCAGACAGGCCTGGACTTTGTGTGTGCTGCAGGATTTTAAACCATTTTGGTGTAATGTGTTACTAATGGTAACCAGGTCCTCCCGTGTAGTTCTAGGCTGATCCCTCACCTTTCTCAGGATCATTGATACTCCACGAGGCGAGATCTTGCATGGAGCCCCAGTCTCAAGAAGATTGACAGTCATCTTGAATTTCTTCAGTTTTCATAAAAATTGTGCCAACGATTGTTGCCTTCTCACCAAGCCGTTTGCCTGTTGTCTTGTAGCCCATCCCAGCCATGTGCAGATCTACAATTTTGTCCCTAGTGTCCTTAGACCGCTCTTTGGTCTTGCCCATAGTGGAGAGGTTGGAGCCTGAGCCTGGAGTGTGTGGACAGGATTATTTTATACAGGTAATAACTTCAAACAGATGCAATTAATACAGATAATGAGTGGAGGACAGAAGGGCTTCTTAAAGACAAACTAGCAGGTCTGTGAGGGCCAGAATTCTTGCTGGTTGTTTGGCGATCAAATACTTATTTCATGTAATAATATGGAAATTAATTATTTAAAAATCACAGTTGAGGTGTACCTATGATGAAAATTACAGATCTCTCCATTCTGTGTAATTGGGAAAACTTAAAAAATCGGCAGTGTATCAAATACTTATTTGCTCCACTGTATCAATACTTCCATAGAGAGATTCTTAACTTCTGTGTGTATCTGTACTTCCTTTATACAGTTACAATGGAGACTTCTTAAGAAAATTGATTTTTTTGTGAATTATTATTGGTCAATATGACCAGTCATATTTTAATTAAATAAATAAATAAATTGCTTTTTTTATTACAAATAATGGAATTAAAAAAGGCTTTGTTACCACATGTAAATGTCTACAATGTTGGTTTATTTGTATATATCTAGCCAATGTCATCTATCTGTAATTACAACAGCAAACACTACAAGAGCCACGGTAGTCAGTGACTTCATTGCTGGATTTTTAACTCCTCCCTCAATTTCAAGCAGCAAATCTCGCTGATTGGTATTCGGTAAGTTCGTTTGAGATGCCAGACACCTCGCCTTCAATGAGGATGCTGGCGGAAGTAAGAATACCCTGCTTCGCAGCAGACCAGAACTCGCATGACGTCATGTGAAAAGGGCCTTCTGCAGGAAGGTCGATCTCCAGAAACAGGGTTGGTCACCCCTGCTTTAGGCACTTAAAATTGTGATTGAATCCTTTCCAATATAAAAATCCCTGAATGTGGAACTTTGATCTTGATTTTTACATTTGACCTTAAATTATAAAGCTGAGAAACAAGATGCAACATGTTTATTACATGTGTTAATATACCTTATACAAATGTGCTTTTGATCCAAGGGGCAACAATCTTCCTGAGCTGAGATTTACTACCATATTTTTTTCGTTCTTTGTTGTGAGCCATGACACAAAGAACGCCATGATGCAAAACTGGTGGTTTTAGAATGTCTATTGAATAAAGATCTCAAAAAGGAAAAAAAATCAGGAAAATCATACATGGCTGAGGAACTAATTTAAAAGATTTTGGACCAAATGAGATCTATTGATTTTTTATTAATTGTATTTAGGGTAGTTATTTTTTCTCATTACAATACTTTGCGAAAGTCTGTTTAGTTCTCTGTTTGTTGCAGGTAAAGTGCAACGTCTCTCAGAGCTGAGGATTGTGTTGATGGGGTATACAGCTGCTGGTAAGAGTTCAACAGGAAACACCATCCTGGGCAAAGAGGAGTTTGACTTGAAGAGATCGGCTCAGTGTGTGAGGAGACATCGAAAAGTAGCAGACAGACACATCACTGTCATTGAAGCTCCAGCATGGTGGAGGAATTACACTGTAGAAGAGAGTCGTCAGTTGCTTAAACAGGAGATTTTGCTCAGTGTGTCTCTGTGTCCTCCAGGACCACATGCTGTACTACTGATCATACGTGTGGACATTAGATTTAAAGAGACTGAGAGAAAAGCAGTCCAGGGTCACCTGGATCTTCTCGGTGAGAGAGTCTGGAGTCACACTATAGTGCTGTTCACTCATGGAGACTCTCTGTTAGACACATCTATAGAGCAGCACATTGAGAGTGAAGGGCAGGATCTCCAGTGGCTGCTGGACAAATGTGGGAACAGGTATCATGTTCTCGACAATCAGAACAGGAGTGACCACACTCAGATCAAGGAGCTGCTGGAGAAGATTGAGGAGACAGTGGCACAAAACAACAGCTGCCATTTTGAAATAGACAGAAAGATTTTACAGGAGATAAAAGAGAGAAGAAGAGCAGAGGAAGAGAGAGCAACAGAACGAATGAAGAGGATGAAAAAACAGAGAGATGACATCAGATCACAGATGAGTAAGTCAACATACTTCATAGTGCAGCCACTTCTGATTTGTTATTCTGCTGTGTGTTTCAGTGTTTTGTTTGTTTTCATGTGGAAAATTGACATTATTGAGAACCTCAAAGAAAAACAACATAAGTTTCCATTGACTCTTGAGTTTTGTTGTATCAGTGTGAAAATGTTGGTCATGATTCCTGACATTATCAGTCCAACAGCAAATGTTGTTGATAATTCTGGTGTTTGTTGGTCAAGAATACTTAGTTCAGATCACAGATGAGTGAGTCACCATTCATAGTGCAGCCACGGCTGTGTTTTGTTATTTTCCTCTATGTTTCTCTGTTTTGTCAGTTTTCATGTGGAAGATGGATGTTATTGTAAGAAAAGGAAAATGACAGTCACAGTCAGGGGGTCATGACACAAAGAACACCATGATGCAAAACTGGTAGTTTTGAAATTACTAATTAATATAGGTAATCATGCAAAGAAAAATAAAGTTGGAGGAACTAACTTTTGAATTTTTGGGCGTACAGACTTTTTATATATGTATAGAGCAGTTCTCTGTTCAGTATTTTGAATAAGTGTGTTTTGTATTTATTCCAGGTGACGCCCAACGTCTCTCAGAGCTGAGGATTGTGTTGATGGGGTATAGAGCTGCTGGTAAGAGTTCAACAGGAAACACCATCCTGGACAGAGAGGAGTTTGACTTGAAGACATCTGCTCAGTGTGTGAGGAGACATGGAGAAACAGCAGACAGACACATCACTGTCATTGAAGCTCCAGGATGGTGGAGGAATTACACTGTGGAGGACAGTCCTGAGTTACTGAAACAGGAGATTTTGCTCAGTGCGTCTCTGTGTCCTCCAGGACCACATGCTGTACTACTGATCATAGATGTGAATGATAGGTTTGAAGAGGATGAGAGAAAAGCATTGCAGGGTCATCTGGATCTTCTCGGTGAGAGAGTCTGGAGTCACACTATAGTGCTGTTCACTCATGGAGACTCTCTGTTAGACACATCTATAGAGCAGCACATTGAGAGTGAAGGGCAGGATCTCCAGTGGCTGCTGGACAAATGTGGGAACAGGTATCATGTTCTCAACAATCAGAACAGGAGTGACCACACTCAGATCAAGGAGCTGCTGGAGAAGATTGAGGAGACAGTGGCACAGAACAACAGCTGCCATTTTGAAATAGACAGAAAGATTTTACAGGAGATCAAAGAGAGAAGAGCAAAGGAAGAGAGAGCAAATGAACGAATGAAGAGGATGAAAAAATGGAGAGAAAACATCAGATCACAGATGAGTGAGTTCACATACTTCGTAGTGCAGCCACAGCTGTGTTTTGTTATTCTGCTATGTTTCTATGTTTCGTTTGTTCTCATGTGGAAGATGGACATTATTGAGAGACTCAGAGTCAAAGTTTCCAGTGACTGTTGAGTTTTGTTGGATCAGTGGTAAAATGTTGGTCATGTTTCCTGACAATATCAGTCCAACAGCAAATGTTGCTGATGGTTCTGGTGTTTGGTCAATAATACTTAACAATAGTATTCATGAAATGCTAAGCACACTTTTTTCTTCAAACATACAGGCTCAATGTCCTGATAACCCTGTCAGGATTATTTTCAGATCATGACTGTTCTTTGTGTAGAAATACTAGCTACATTCTATCTCAAGTAGTCTAATGCAGGTTGCTTGCCATTTGTTTTTGGTTTTTGTTGTTGTTGTTTTGTTTTAACCATGCCAGCTGATTTTGAGTCATGGCCCACAAGATATTTTTGGTTTTAAGTCCCCTTTGCACATTTTCAGAGTCCCTCTGTCGCATGGCATCTGGCCAATCGAGGGTGCAGCTCTGCCTGAACCATGGTCATTTATTAAAGATGGTGACAATTCACTTGTTTTCTCGATGCAAAGATTGCAAACCATGACGATGTATATATGCATCTATTTTGATATAAAAAAATCTAAATAAATGTGACGTATTGTTACTCCCAGTTTTGCTGTCGCACTGTTTACATACATTGTGAATTATGAAAACTATTTTTTTTTTTTTTAAATTTAGCTTGCAGAAAATAATTTGTGAGAATTATCCTCTAATCTGTAATGGGCAGTCAGACTCAACACACAGGCTAATGAAGTCAGGTGACTGTGAGCGCTGGTAGGAGTAGGAGCCTGGTGTTTCTGTGACATAATCCAGAACTGTGTAGAACAGTGGTTCCCAACCACGATCCTGGAGGCTCCCCAACACTGCATGTTTTCCATGTCTCCTTAATTAAACACACCTGATTCAGATCATTATATGAGACTCCAAGACCTGAAATGAGTGTGTCAGACAAAGGAGAGATGCAAAATGTGCAGTGCTGGGGGGCCTCCAGGAACATGGTTGGGAACCACTGGTGTAGAACATTGGTCTTAAACTCAATTCCTGGAGGGCCACAGCTCTGCACAGTTTAGCTCCAACCCTAATCAAACAAATCTGATCCAGCTAATCAAGCTCTTCAGGGTAACTAGAAACTTCCAAGCAGTTGTGAATTGGAGCTGGTTGGAGCTAAATTGTGCAGAGCTGTGGCCCTCCAGGAATTGAGTTTGAGACCATTGGTGTAGAACATTTATCTTTATCTCAAGTATGTCTTATCCTTGTCTTAATATTTTTTGTCATATTTATTCTCACTGTTTAACCAGCAGAATGTCAAACTGATATTTTTACAGCAGGATGCCATAGAGGACTTAAGGGGTGTTTAAAAAAAACACTTTCTTGGGGACCTAAAACAAGCTCTTTTGTCTGACTGTGAAGTTTCAAAACATTTTGCATCTCCACTATACCTTAGGTACTCTCTAGAAATGTGACTCAAATCTTTGCCATTATAAATGTGAATATGAATGTGCAACTCTGATTTTGATCATTACATTTGGCTTTAAATTCTATGACTAAGGAGCAAGAATATGTAAAATGTTTATATTTGTTAATACGCACTGTTTTGTGCTTTATAATATTTTTTTCTTTTGCAAGGAGCTGCAAACTTCTAGAGCTAGGTTGGGGGGCTTCAAAAAATGACTTTTGACTTTAGGACCAAATGAGATGGATAAAATTTTTTTAAAAATGTATTAGGGCAGTTATTTGCAGATTCTCAGTACAGTGTTTTGAATAAGTGTTTTTTCTTGGTTGCAGGTGACTCCCAACGTCTCAAAGAGCTGAGGATTGTGTTGATGGGTTATAGAGCTGCTGGTAAGAGTTCAACAGGAAACGCCATCCTGGGCAGAGAAGAGTTTGACTTGAAGAGATCTGCTCAGTGTGTGAGGAGACATCGAAAAGTAGCACACAGACACATCACTGTCATTGATGCTCCAGGATGGTGGAGGAATTACACTGTGGAGGACAGTCCTGAGTTACTGAAACAGGAGATTTTGCTCAGTGCGTCTCTGTGTCCTCCAGGACCACATGCTGTACTACTGATCATAGATGTGAATGATAGGTTTGAAGAGGATGAGAGAAAAGCATTGCAGGGTCATCTGGATCTTCTCGGTGAGAGAGTCTGGAGTCACACTATAGTGCTGTTCACTCATGGAGACTCTCTGTTAGACACATCTATAGAGCAGCACATTGAGAGTGAAGGGCAGGATCTCCAGTGGCTGCTGGACAAATGTGGGAACAGGTATCATGTTCTCAACAATAAGAACAGGAGTGACCACACTCAGATCAAGGAGCTGCTGGAGAAGATTGAGGAGACAGTGGCACAAAACAACAGCTGCCATTTTGAAATAGACAGAAAGATTTTACAGGAGATCAAAGAGAGAAGAAGAGAAGAGGAAGAGAGAGCAGAAGAACGAATGCAGAGGACGAAAAAACAGAAAGAAATCATCTCACAGAGGAGTAAGTCAACAAACTTCAGAGTGCAGCCATGGCTGTATTTTGTTATTCTGCTCTATTATTTTGTTTGTGTTCATGTGGAAGATGGACACTGTTGAGAGGCTTAAAGAAAAAGTCACCTTGGAAACAAGCCTGCACTGGCCTTTTACAGAAACGCAGTGCAAAAATGTTTGTTCAAAAACTCACTTAATATTGACTTATTTTTTCTGAAAACAATTTTTTTTCTAGAAAATCCTTCTTATTTAGGAATTGTTAGATATTTTGGCTAGAAACAAGACAAAAAAATCTAAGTAAGAGAAGCAGTGCATTTAGGGATAGCCTAAGGCCTCCCTTAGGCCCCAGGAAGCCCTCACTAGGGCCCACACTGTTAACCTACAACAATATCTATTTCACTTTAAATACTTTTCAAGTGAAACAGATATTGTTTAAGTCTTTAAAAAGTCTTTTAAAAAAAGATCATACATGTGAAATGGATGCAGTCTCCACAAAACTAATGTCTGTGTTGTAAAACATGTAGTTGTCAAAGGGTTTTCAAATCAATCCGCTTGTAAAGTGGTGATGTAATGCGGCCAATGAACGCTGTTTCCGGGTCCAAGCCTCAACTCATTTCACTTTAGAATACTATCTCAGCAGCTGTTTATGAGCACTGTTTATTCATATTAAACATTTTCAAATTTGTGGTGTACACTACAGTCTCCGTGCTGACAGAACCCCAAATATTCTGTATATATAATTTCAAATCTGGGATTTTGGAATGTGAAGAATTATAGTTTTTAGGTAGTATTATATCACAAGAATAATAATAATAATGCTAATAATAATAATAATAATAATTGTGTATTATTAGCATTGTTATTATCTTTTAATTATTATATCCTATCAGATGTCAAATAGACGTCTATTAGATGTCTTTAAGATGTTTCTGATTTAGAATGTATGTAAAACTGACGTCTTACAGATGTCTGCCAGACGTTTGTACACAGCAGATGCTTTCCAGATCAAGAGATCTTTAACAGACATCTTGCAGACATACATGTGCTACCTGGGACGTGTTCAATTTAACATCTTTGTAAAAACAAAAAGAATTGTTAAAACATATTTATGCCAAACAATTATATTTATTTAATATGAATTATACAATATATGTATGCTAAAACAGACATAATGTGTACAGTTGAAAACAAAATTATTAGCCCCCTATGAAATATTGTATTATTTTTCAAATAACTCCCAAATGTTGTTTAACAGAAAGATGATTTTATCAACACAGCATTTTTAAACATTATACTTTATTCAGGAATCTTTTAGGGTTTGTAATACAAATAAAAATAAATGTATAACCAAGAATTTTAAAAAGTCTACTGGTCAAAATTATTAGCCCTTTGACGTTAGTAGTCAATAGTGTATCCCTTTTGCTTGATAAAAGCCTGTTTGCTGTAGTTCTCAACAATTTTCAAGCATGTCTCCTGAGGAATGACAGCCCATGACAGCTCCTCCAGATTTGTTGGTCTTCTGGCACAAACTCTGGACTTTAGTGTGCCCCACAGATTTTCTATTGGATTGAAGTCTGGGATTTGTGCAGGCCAGTCAAGTACACTCACTTTGCTCATTTGGAGGTATTTCTTCACCAGAAGTGAAGTATGCTTTGGGTCGTTATCATGCTGGAAGACAAAATTTCGACCCAAACCAAGTTTGCTTGCAGACTGTCTGAGGTACTAATCTTCAGCTTAAAGAGCAATTTAAAGGCTTAACTTGGTTAATCAGGTTAATTAGGCAAATAGGTTAATTTGGCAGGTTGTTGGAAAACAGTGGTTTGTTCTATAGCTAATCAAACTAATAACTTCTTAATGGGTCTAATAATATTGACCTTAACAGTTTTTTTGCTTATTTATTTTTAATTGTTTTATTCAAGCAACTATAAGAAATCAGAATTTCTCTAGAAGAAAAAAATATTAGGAAATAATGTGAAAACATTCTCTTGCTGTGTTAAACATAACTTGGGAAATATAAAAAAAAATAAAATAAATAAAATTTCACAAAAATAGCATTAGGTTTTTTAGTTGTGTGCTCTTAAAATCAAACAGTTGTCTTTATCTTAAGAAAAAGCCAATCAGGTCCTGCTAGTGCTGTCTGAATATTCAGTCAATATTCATCATCAAATAATGAACCCCCATCATCACCCTCCCCGCCAAAAGGTTTGGGATCCATATGCAACAGTTTAATAGAATCAAACGAGGTGAAACAGGCAGAGTAATCGGGAACAAACAGGCGTGTCAGAGGCAAAACAATAGAGTTACCAGAGTCCATGCAAAGTTCGTAGGCAGGCGGCAGGCGAGAGTAATCCGTTTAACAAGCAAGGGGGGTCGGGGGAATCCAGAGAACGATCGTAAGAGAATAAACAGTCCAGGTCAAACACAAGAATCAAACACGATAGAAAAACGCTCAGAGATGCATGCCGGGGCAATACAAAACTTCACAAGGGAATAGAGGAATTGGCAGCTCTTTATGTCCAGGAACGCGTCCTAAAATGGCCGCGGGGGTGGAGGGCAACCCAGGCGTGGGACGCTGGGAAATGGAGTGCGAGAGTTAATACTCGGGAGAGAGTTCCCACTGACGGCGTTCGGGGGAGACCACAGAGCCCGGGCTTGTGACACCTATATTACATGCCTAAATTTTTCCTAAAAAATCTAGATAAGCAGAAACTTGTAATAATACGTTTAAGATTTCATAAGTTGGTCAATCGCTCATCCATAGCTTTATCTTACTGTGGTGTTAAAATACATTTCTGCAGTGCTTGTACTTGTCTGTCAAACTAGTGATAAATGATGTTGTTCAAATTTTTAATGTTAAAGAGGTTAATGAACCCTTTCACAATCTGTTTGTCACAAATGGCTCCCTACTTCACCACCAGAGGAAGCCATCACAGTTACATTGAACTCCACTCCACTCCACACACTCCATTTCCCATAACCCCTTTACCATTGACTTTCTGTCACCTATCACTTTTATACCTGTCAGCCATCTTAGGTCATTACATGGACTATAAATAGAGCATCATTTCAGTGTATAATTCAAGTCTTGATTAGCCTTGTCAATTCCGAGCGTTTCTTACCGTGTTTGTTTTCCTGTTGCTGTTCCTGTTTGTTTCCCATTTCCTGAGGGATATCTGCCTGCCTATTGACCCACGCCTACTGTATTGGATTATGTTTGTTTGTCAGCTGTCTGTCTCGACCTATTGCTTGGACTTTGACCACTCGCTAGCTCTGCCTACGTTAATCCTGTCTGCCGTGTATCAACCTTGCCTGCCTGACCATGATTAAGTTAATAAAGCTGCAACTGGATCCCCAATCCAGTGACTCCTATGTAACTCTGTTACTGTAATTCAAGTGGTGAAGGCTTTTGAAAGTCTGACAGTTGTTGAGTCCTATTAACGTCCACCTGGTTTACTTGTTTTAAAAACATTAACAGATCAAGGCATTAGATATTTAAAAAAGTAATACAATTATTGTAAAAAAAGATAGCACATGTACGTCTGCAAGATGTCTGTTAAGATCTCTTGATCTGGAAAGCATATGCTGTGTACAAACATCTGGAAGACATCTGTAAGATGTCAGTTTTACATACATACTAAATCATAAACATCTTAAAGACATCTAATAGACGTCTTTTTGACATCTGATAGGAAACATCTAATAGACTTAATTGCAGATGAGCAAAATATGTCTTGCAGATGTAAATGCAGACTTCAAATAGACAGATGTACCTGTGCTATTAGGGATCTTTTACTTTAACTCTTGTAACAAACTCTACCTTTTTAATGTTTTAATGCTACAAGATTTTGACAACTATCCTATAATTTTGTTTTACACAGAAGTGTCTAATAGATTTTGTTATTACTTAATCATGTATGACACATTTTTGTTTTCAATATATCACTGCTTTTCATTGTTTAACAATAGGCTACATAAATACATGTCTTGCCTTAGTTTTCCCCCATTTTCCGAAAAACACACACTTGTCGCAGTGTTTCTAGTATGTGAAAAACTTTAATAAAAACTACCCCTCAACCCCATTTTACCAATCTATATCACTGTTTCACATTTTGTTTTAAAGCACATAGTTTTGAACAGTTTTCAGTGTCCCACTTCAAAACACATTCCCAAACAATAAAAGAACTGTCATAAATTACAGTGAATTGCTGATGTATAAAACAGATGTACAAACGGATGTCCGGTTGGGGAGGAGCAATTTTTATTAGGGGCAACAAATCAAAGATTTTATAATGTAAAAAATAACTAATTTAAAAGTTTTGGGACCAAATTAGATTATTTTTAATAAATGTATTTAGGGTAGTTATTTGTTCTCATTACAGTATTTGAAAGTGTGTTTTGTTCTCTGTTTTTTTGTAGGCAAATTCCAACATCTCTCAGAGCTGAGGATTGTGTTGATGGGTTATAGAGCTGCTGGTAAGAGTTCAACAGGAAACACCATACTGGGAAAAGAGGATTTTAACTTGAAGACATCTGCTCAGTGTGTGAGGAGATATGGAAAAGCAGCAGACAGACACATCACTGTCATTGAAGTTCCAGGATGGTGGACTAATCTCACTGTAGAGGAGAGTCCTGAGTTACTGAAACAGGAGATTTTGCTCAGTGTGTCTCTGTGTCCTCCAGGACCACATGCTGTACTACTGATCATACGTGTGGACTTTAGATTTAAAAAGGCTGAGAGAAAAGCATTGCAGGGTCATCTGGATCTTCTCGGTGAGAGAGTCTGGAGTCACACTATAGTGCTGTTCACTTATGGAGACTCTCTGTTAGACACATCTATAGAGCAGCACATTGAGAGTGAAGGGCAGGATCTCCAGTGGCTGCTGGACAAATGTGGGAACAGGTATCATGTTCTCAACAATCAGAACAGGAGTGACCACACTCAGATCAAGGAGCTGCTGGAGAAGATTGAGGAGACAGTGGCACAAAACAACAGCTGCCATTTTGAAATAGACAGAAAGATTTTACAGGAGATGAAAGAGAGAAGAAGAGCAGGGGAAGAGAGAGCAGAAGAACGTATGACGATGATGACAAAACAGAGAAATGACATCAGATCACAGATGAGTAAGTGAGCATGTTTATGTGTAGATAAAATCATATATTTTTATCATACTATTAAAAATGCTTTAGATGTAGAGGTGTGCGGGGAACAAACTAACGTGAGGTCAATTTATTGCAGCGATATAAAATACTTGAGTATTTTTACATGATTTCTCTAGACTACTTGTATAAGTTTCTAAGGATTTTATGTTAGTCAAGAAGAGATTTTTAGAAAGAAGAGAAGAGACTTTAGAGAAATAGTACTTTTTACTCCTTGTATAAATGTTTAAAAAAACTTGTTTGGAAAGTAGTATTATGCACAAGATTGATCTTTTTTTTCTGCCATCTACAAAAGGTATGTGCAAATCACATTAACAGAGTTTAATAAACTGTCATTAAAAAACTACCACAAAGATGCAGGAAAATCAGATCAAAATTGTTTTGTGTTTGTGATTTAAGTGACATTATAGAGAGAGAGATTTACTGCAGGAACTAAACATTAAAAAGGCATTCATTTCATCTTATCTTCTCTGTTTCATCATCTTGTTTCTTCTTACACAAGGGGTGCGTTAAGGTTTGATGCTCATTATTACTCAATCAGGTTTTTTCAGGTTATTTTGCATAGCAATAGAGTGCATCAATATGGTTCCAGAATTAAAAATCAACAAATAATATTTGTTACAGATGATGCCCAACATCTCTCAGAGCTGAGGATTGTGTTGATCGGTGAAAGAGCTGCTGGTAAGAGTTCAACAGGAAACACCATCCTGGACAGAGAGGAATTTGACTTGAAGAGATCTGCTCAGTGTGTGAGGAGACATGGAGAAACAGCAGACAGACACATCACTGTCATTGAAGCTCCAGGATGGTTTAGGAATACACCTGTAGAGGACAGTCCTGAGTTACTGAAACAGGAGATTTTGCTCAGCACGTCTCTGTGTCCTCCAGGACCACATGCTGTACTACTGATCATAGATGTGATTGATAGATTTAAAGAGAATGAGAGAAAAACATTGCAAGGTTATCTGGATCTTCTCAGTGAGAGAGTCTGGAGTAACACTATAGTGCTGTTCACTCATGGAGACTCTCTGTTAGACACATCTATAGAGCAGCACATTGAGAGTGAAGGGCAGGATCTCAAGTGGCTGCTGGACAAATGTGGGAACAGGTATCATGTTCTCAACAATCAGAACAGGAGTGACCACACTCAGATCAAGGATCTGCTTGAGAAGATTGAGGAGACAGTGGCACAAAACAACGGCTGCCATTTTGAAATAGACAGAAAGATTTTACAGGAGATGAAAGAGAGAAGAAGAGAGGAGGAAGAGAGAGCAGAAGAACAAAAGAAGAGGATGAAAAAACAGAGAGACGACATCAGATCACAGATGAGTGAGTGAACTATGAAAATTTGTAGATAAAAAAGTGATTCTCGTATTATTGTTTATAACTCTAAAGCTTAGATATGAAATAAATGTAAAAAATATTTTAGATGTGAGTTTTTCTCACAGATACCATATTTGGTATTACATTTTCACTTTGTCAGACAACAGCCACTGGATCTAAAAAGTATTAAAGGCTTATCTTAGGCCTTGTCCAGACTGTCAGCAAAAAATATATTTTTTTCCATATCCATGTGTTATTTAGATGTGTTTTTAAAAGTCTTTTGCATCACTCTTAAAGCGATACACAACGATAACATCAAAACTGGTGATGGAAATGCCAGAAGCATTCATAAAGTATCCAGTGATGGTTAAACGAAGCTTTTTGTGGCGCAGAAGCTTTTTTTCTCAACTGTAACACAAATGTAATGGGAAGTCAGACTCGTAACACAGAGATTAGAAAACAGGTTTATTGACAAGAACGTATTCACAAGAGGTCAGGTAAGAATGTTCAATAAATAGTCCCTTCAATGAGATAGGATCAATACTGACTTTATGTATCTTTGTCTACAGATGACTTGGGAAGTTCCAGGAGCTGGTGAAGGTAGGTATCTGGGTATGTGCACACAACACACATGAACACACAGATGCCAGAAAACGACGAGGGGAGTAGAGCATGGAGTTGTTCCCAAATGGGAGACCAGACAATGAGTGACTGTGTCTGTGTGGCTTATATAGTGACGGTGATTGGGTGATGGGAATAAGGTGTGCACTAGAAGTCAGGTGATTTTGATCGTTGGTAGGAGGTGGAGCCTGGCGTGTGCGTGACAGAACCCCCCTCTCCACGGCCAGCTCCTGAGGGCCGCAACACCCGACACTGTGGTGCACGACCCCTTCCTTGTGGGGCTGGATCCTACCAAGATCTATCATCACGGAGCACCCACGATCTTTCCTCAGGACCTCAGGATCCAGAAGATAGTGTGATGGTCACACTTTGGTAGGGAGAAGAAAGCTTTCCAAACATGGGAGATGAAATGTGGTCCTCTGTCAAGAGACTATTTCCTCTGGGATGGCAAAGTTTTGAAAAACATGTTGGAATAGAGCTTCTGCTGTCTCCATTGCAGTAAATAATTCCTTCAGTTGTATAATTTACAAGCTTTGGAGAAGTGATCTACGGTGACCAGAATGCAGGTATTATTGTCAGAGGAAGGTAGATCAGTGATGAAATCAACTCCCAAGTATGACCAGGGACGTAGGATACTGGTAGCGAGTAGTCTTAGACATGGCACACTCCCGACATCGCCTCATGTACCTTCTGACGTTGTTGGCCATGTTAGGCCACCAGAACCGATCTTTTTGGTTTGATTGGTCCCAGGGTGCCCAGTGAGGTATGTACGGAGTGGATGAGTGGAGTGCGTTGAGTCTTTGGAACGTAGATGTGATCAGGAGGACACCCCGGCAGATAGGGATCGGAGACACTGGCGGCGGCTATGTCCTCCTCCAGATTCCATTGAATGGGGCTGATGATAAGCTTGTGTGGAATGATGGGTTCAGGATTCTCAGAAGGTTCGTCTGGAGAGTAGAGTTGAGAAAGTGAATTTGCTTTGGTGTTTTTAGTTTTGATGCTGGATGAGATGGAAAAGTCGAACCTAGTGAAAAACAGTGTCCATCTTGCCTGTTAGAGATTTAGTCTCTTGGCTTCATGGAGATACTCAAGTTTTCTATGATCAGTGTAGACGATGAACCAGTGTCTCCACTCCTCCAGTGTGAGCTTGATGGCAAAAAGTTCTCTATTCCCGATGTCATAGTTCTGCTCTGCCGGGGACTTCTTCATGGCGTTGGTGGCATCAGGAGTCCAGGACAGAGACTTGGGCTTACCTTTAAGCAGACTACTAAGTGAAGCAGTGATGGAGCTGTAGTTAAGGATGAAACATCTATAGAAGTTGGCAAAACTGAGAAATCTTTGAAGCTTGTTGATGGTTGTTGGGACAGGCCAGTTCCTGATGGTTTCCTCTCGTCCATGGTGATTCCCTTAACACTGACGTGATAGCACAGGAATTCAACTTGTGACTAATGGAAGGTGCATTTCTCTGCTTTCAAGAACAGCTGATGTTCGGAGCCTCTGGAGGACCTCCGAAACTTGCTGGTGGTTGTTTGGCCTCATTCCAGGAGTACACCAGGATGTCATCGATGTAAACTAGTACAAAGGGGTGAAGGTACTCCTGGAACACCTCATTCATGTATCCCTGGAATACTGAGGGGGTGTTGACCAGTCCATAGGGGATGACCAGATATTCATCACATAGATATTCATCACTGATGCAAGATAGTTCCCTTTCCCTGGGGCTTCCAGTTATTGACTGGACTTGGAACTTATGATCGATTCTTCTTTTCCTGAGGTTGAGTTGGTTGATCAGAGGAGATGAAGTTGCCGGCTGACCCAGAGTCGAGGAGAGCATGCATTGGAAAAGAACAGGGGGTTGAAACCTGCACAACAGTAGTAAGAGGTTTTGCAGGAATATTGGCAGATGAAACCACTCACCACAGTTTGTTGAGGACGAATAGGACAGGTCCTACGGACATGTCCCCCCTTGCCGCAGTATGGGTGAGTGGAGTACTGTCTACTTGCATGGCTTCTGTTTGGGGTTCTGGAGGGCCGGGATTATCTGGCTGATGGAAGAATTGCATGGAACTTTGTCCTGGGTGATCATCCAGGAAGTTCCAGGAGCTGGTGAATGTAGGTATCTGGGTACATGCACACAACACACATGAACACACAGACGCTGGAAGATGACAAGGGGAATCCACAAACGAAGAGCGAGGTGAGTAGAGCATGGAGTGTGAGTCCTCTTCCCAACTGGGAGAACAGACAATGAGTGAGTGAGTGTGAGTGTGTGTGTGTGTGTGTGTGTGTGTGTGTGTGTGGTTTATATAGTGACGGTGATTGGGTGATGGGAATCAGGTGTGCACTAGAAGTTAGATGGTTGTGATCGTTGGTAGGGGTGGAGCCTGGTGTGTCCTTGACAACAAAAGGGTTCATTACTCTTTTTAACATAGTGTTATGACCAACTGCTAGTCATATAAATGAATAGGTTTTTCGTATAGCAGCTGGTTTCACATCTGGTTCTGTGCTATTTTATTGTATAATATATTATTGTGAAAGTATAAATTTGTTGTACTACTGAAAATGTTGTGCTGCTAATTTATGATGTCTAATCCATGTCTGGAAAATAACGCGTGGAAGCTGCTAAATCATATAGAGAATGTACAAGTTACATATCGTTGAGTCTGGTAATAGGTGATAAACATCCATACAGTGAGGGAAAAAATATTTGATCCCACTGAAAAAGAAATGATCTATAATTCTTAATGGTAGGTTTATATAAACACTGAGAGACAGAATAACAACAAAAAATCCAGAAAAAACACATTTCAAAAAAGTTATAAATTGATTTGCAGTTTAATGTGTGAAATAAGTAGTTGACTTATTTTGAAGTCAAATCATGACTTCACAAAAACCTTGTTGTCAATCACAGAGGTCAGGCGTATCTTGTAGTTGACCACCAGGTTTGCACACAACTCAGGAGGGATTTTGTCCTACTCTTTGCAGATCCTTTCCAAATCATTAAGGTTTTGAGGCTTACATTTGGCTCCCTCCACAGATTTTCTATGGAATTAAGGTCTAGAGATTGGATAGGACACTCCAGGACCTTAATGTGCTTCTTCTTGAGCCACTCCTTCAGTGCCCTGTTGGTACATGGCCCCGTCCATCGTCCTTTTGATGTGGTGCAGTTGTCCTGTCCCCTTAGCAGAAAAACACTTCTAGGCTAGGTAGACTGTATCCGAGGGACCGCAGTGACCATTTCATCTGGATATGGACTGGTCCTGGGTGCCTATGGTGACCTTGGAATAAGAAAAAAACAGACTAATATTAGAGTAAATGCCATTCTTCTAGATGCAATGAGTGCATCAGGTGACAGATGAACCTACAGACCCTAGTGATGCCATGTAGACAGAGAAGAGAAGTTGACCAAGAACAGAGCCCTGAGGCATTCCAGGAGTTGGATGTTGTGACTTGGACACTTCACCTCTCCAAGATTCTTTAAAGGACCTTTCTGAGAGGTAAGACTCAAACCACTGGAGTGCAGTTTCTGAGATGCCCTTAGCCAATAGGGTTGACAGGAGGATTTGGTGGTCAAAACCAGCAGACAGATCCAGCAAGATAAGTATTGAAGATTTGGAATCTGCTCTTGCCAGTCTTAGGGCTTCAACAACTGGGAGCAAGGCAGTCTCGGTTGAATGTCCACTTCTGAAAGCAGACTGGTTGCTGTCAAGGAGGTAATTCGGTGTGAGAAAGGTAGAGACTTGGATGAACACAGCTCATTTTAGTGTTTTTCCAATTAAAGGAAGAAGGGAAACCGCTCTGTAGTTCTCTAAAAGAGATGGGTTCAAGGTGGGTTTCTTAACAAGTGGGGTTATATGAGCCTGTCTAAATGCTAATGGAAATACACCAGTATGAAGGGATGAGTTAATGATGTGAGTGAGTGCAGGTACAACTGCAGGTGAAATGGCATGAAGGAGATGAGATGGAATATGATCAAGTGGACAAGTTGTAGGATGATTAGAAAGGATGAGTTTGGACACTTCTGCCTCAGAGAGTGAAGAGAAGGAAGTGAATGAGGGAATGTTTGCTGATAACGTGCTTGATAGAATGTGGAGTGGGAAATTGTGCACTGATTGTTTTAATTGTATTAATGAAGAACAATGCAAAGTTGTGAGCTGTTAGAGTTGATGAAGGAGGGGGAGGAAGAGAACAAAGAAGAGAAGAAACATTTTAAAGAGCAGGCGAGAGTTAGATGAATTCTTAATTTTGTTGTGATAGTATGTCCTTTGAGCAGTGAAGACATTAGCAGAAAAAGAAGACAGGAGTAACCAAACGGAAAATGTCAGGATTTTTTTATTTGCGCCAAGCCCTTTCAGCAGCCCTGAGTTTGCAACAATGTTCACAGAGAACATCAGATAGCCAAGGGGCAGAAGGGGGCAGACAGTGTCTAAACAAGATGTAAGAGTGGAGCAGAAAGAATCAGTAGCACTGTTAACATCAAGTGATGAGAACTGTTTAGGGTGAGGAAGTGAAGATGAAAACATATCAGACAGCCGAGAGGGTTATAGTGAGTGCAGGTTACGTTGAAAGATGAGAATGTATAGTGTTAGGAACCATGTTGAGGTTAAGAGTGAGGAAGAAATGATCTGAGGTGTGTGGTGGAGTAATTAGTATGTGATCAATGGAGCAGTGTCGTGTATAAATAAGGTCCAGTTGTTTGCCTGATTTATGAGTAGTTAACACTCTTGAGATCAAAAGAGGCAAGCAGAGTGTGGAAGTCTGCAGCTTGAGGTTTGTCAAGGTGGAGGTTGAAGACTCCAAGTAAAACTAGGGGAGTGCCATCCTCAGGAAATTTTGAAAGTAGAACATCTAATTCATCCAAGAAATTTCCTTGTTGTCCTGGAGGTCAACAAACAACTACAAGATGAATCTTAAAATTGTGGGTAATAGTGACTGAATGTTATTCAAAGGAGCTGATAATACCCAGAGAAGGTAAAGGACTGAATTTCTAATCTTTAGAGATGAGTATACCCGTACCTCCACCTCTACCAGTCAGAGGAGTGTGGGAAAATGAGATATCATTTTAGAGTGCTGCAGGAGTAGCAGTATCTTCTGGTTTTATCCAGGTCTCTGTATCTGTCTGCCATGAGGTTTAGCTTTGAAAGACTAGGAATAGATGTAATGAAGTCTGCTTTGTTTACTGCAGACTGACAATTCCAGAGACCAATAGAAAAAGAAAGTTGTGAGTTAACAGATATAGGCAAAGTATGCAGTGGAGTAGCATGGTAGAGTCTCTCTACTCTCTAACTCTCTTCGGTCTTCACATGATGAGAGCTTCACACAAGGGCTGCCGTGGGATTATAACCCCTTTTTATACCTGTCTGACAAAAACTACAATTGAATTCAGCTGAACACACTTAACATGCAAAGGGAAAATAAAAGGTTCACGCAAGTTTGCTGCATTTTTAGTGAGAGTGCCGTGTTTTTATTTTAAATCAACAAATTTTATAAAGAACACCACTTTCTCATATAACACACTGAAGAAGACACTGCATAAAGTTAATCTATTTTTGAGCCATCAATATCAACCAATTCAGCACCTCCGCCATGGACAGCACCTGTTAACGTCAAGAAGGTACAGTTCAGGGAACACAGCTAGAAAAGGTACACCTTGTGACACTTTTAGAGTCTTTGTAGTGCTCTAAGAGACAACGTTATTGGGAAACGCAACCCTGTTTGAGAGGGGATAAAATACTTATTTCACTCATTTAAATGCAAATCAATTTGTAACTTTTTTGAAAAGCTGTTTTTCTTGATTTTTTTGTTGTTATTCTGTCTCACTATTCAAATAGACTTACCATTAAAATTATAGACTGATCATTTTGTTGTCAGTGAGAAAACGTACAAAATCAGCAGGGGATCAAATAATTTTTTCCTCTTTATGATCTGCCTCCTTTGTCGTGGACTGATGACCCGACAGTTCTTCCTTCTATTCTTATACGACATAGTGAATTACTTTAGTTTCTTCGTTTTTTCGCCAGGCCCATGCACGAGTTCCATACGGTTCAGTAAATTGCCAACTTCCGGATTGATGATGTAACAAGAAAATACTCTATAGAGGAAAAAAATTATAACTTTAGCGCACCATAAAGGACCAGCAGTGAGCAGATTCTGAAGCAGTCACATGGTTCTTAGGCAAACAAACAAAACTGTCACTTCCTGATAAACTGGCAATACATATCAATAAAAAAAGTAGAAGTAGCCACTGATTTAATAAATCCACAATGTAATCCACACAAGGAAGGCTTGAAACACATTGACGAAACCAAATGAAGACAAAATCAACACAGGCACTTAAATACAAAGGCAAATAAAATAATTAAGACAAACCTGTGATCATGACAACGAACAAACTGAGAGTAATGGTGAAAACACAAGGAAAGCCCTTGAAGTGTGACAGCTTTCAACAAACTAAAGTATTTCTATAAAGTAAATGGATTACAACCTTTTCTTACATGGTGAAAATACTCTTGAAAGTAAATTTCTGATTCATTTCTTCATGAATTGTTTTAAATTATGTATATTCCTACAGGTGATGCTCAACGTCTCTCAGAGCTGAGGATTGTGTTAATGGGTAGCAAAAGAGCTGGTAAGAGTTCAACAGGAAACACCATCCTAGGAAGAGAGGAGTTTGATTTGAAGAGATCTGCTCATTGTGTGAGCAGACATGGAAAAGTAGCAGACAGACACGTCACTGTCATTGAAGCTCCAGGATGGTGGAGAAACGACCCTGTAGAGGACAGTCCTGAGTTACTGAAACAGGAGATTTTGCTCAGTGTGTCTGTGTGTCCTCCAGGACCACATGCTGTACTACTGCTCATACGTGCGGATGCTCGATTTAAAGGCTATATGAAAAAAGTATTGGTGGGGCATCTGGATCTTCTCGGTGAGAGAGTCTGGAGTCACACTATAGTGCTGTTCACTGATGGAGACTCTCTGTTAGACACATCTATAGAGCAGCACATTGAGAGTGAAGGGCAGGATCTCCAGTGGCTGCTGGACAAATGTGGGAACAGGTATCATGTTCTCAACAATCAGAACAGGAGTGACCACACTCAGATCAAGGAGCTGCTGGAGAAGATTGAGGAGACAGTGTCACAGAACAATGGCTGCCATTTTGAAATAGACAGAAAGATTTTACAGGAGATTGATGGTATGAGGAAAGCAGAGGAGCGAATGGACAAATGGAGTGAGGACATCAGGTCCCAGACAAGTGAGTGAAATCATAAATTTAATGAATATTGTTTACACACAGTGTTACGAACTTTAGTAATCTAGGGTTTAGATCGCAACACTTAGAAAATGAGTTATTGCTGGGTAGATAGAACCAGGCAGAAGAATGACTAATACCCATGAAAGCTTATCAAAAAGACAGTTTGTTTTATTACAAAAAGCCGAAGCCACAAGAAAGTTTGCATGGGGGTGCGCTATTTGCAATGCAAGAATGAGAGAAGGTAAAATAATTCAGTATTACTTAAAGTTAACGAAGGATGCTGAAAGGAAACAAAAAAACACTAATAAAGGGAAAAGGAACTTAGATGAGCGCCGAAATCAGAGAACAGAACAAAACCAAATAATTCCCATAAAGCTCCCCAAGTCCCTTAACCTAACTAACAAAGGAAAATGTGGAAAAGAAATCGAGTTCTTCAGCATATCGACGCTCTGAGTTTCCTATGCTTCTCAATAAAAACCGAACTACAAAAGTGGTGCTCACCACTCTTCTAGTGTGTCTAAACACTCATACGTGCTATGTGCAGTGTATGTTATACGATAGGCTTACCTGTTCGCTTTTCCCTTTTTAATGAGAAACCAAACGAAGTGCTAGACATGTAACAAGGAATCGGATCAGAAATGAAACGCTTATTTCATTGACAGCAGACACACAAGCGCGATGCACGCCAGACAAGAGCACACACCCAAGCCCTTCCCAGGAAGTTTGCGGGAAGGCCTTTAAAACCCGCACGGCACAAGCAGATTGGTCGGAGAAGACAGCGTCATAAAGATTACTGACAGGCCACGTATCCAACCGGGAACCAAATCAAATGAGATAGATAATTGTTCTACTTGATCTGCTCTCTGCTTTCATTATTATAGTGAGTGGAGATGATGGATCTGTCTCATACTCTCTGGGAAGTTCTGCTTATGGTTCATTCAGATCACGATCAGGAGCAGACTCAATTTTTGGATCACGTTCCAGAGATTCATCTCATACAAGTTCCGGGTCAGGGGCCATAAAAAGACATGACAGCATTGGCTTACCACCAAACAGTGAGTGACTTTGTTTGGCACTTTCAGTAACTTTTTTAAAAGCTCATGTTTTCCATGAATCCCTTCTGTTTTGTTGTGAAAATGTAACGTGTAGACTACACTGTCGTACATTTGTTACCACATGTTTTTCTCTATCATAAAATGTGGACCCTTTCTACATCTCCTTGTAATTTCTCAGTTTTCACAAATAGTAATGTTCTGTATTTTTTGTAAACCAAAGCACTGCAGTGAAGTAAATCCTTCATTCTGTGACTCATTCAGAGTTGACATAAAGTTGACCATCTAAAAGATACACAACCACATGATAACATCCCTTTAATGCCACGTCAGTTGCTTTGGATAAAAGTGTCTGTTAAATGCATTCATTAAATGTTCTACTCTCTGCTTTTATTATTATAGTCAGTGGAGACAATGGATCTGATTCATGCTCTCTGGGAAGTTCTGCTTATGGTTCATTCAGTTCACGATCAGGAGCAGACTCAATTTTTGGATCATCACAGTCCAGAGATTCATCTCGTACAAGTTATGGGTCAGGGGCAATAAAAAGACATGACAGCATTGGCTTACCACCAAACAGTGAGTGATTTTTTTTATTTGCCACTTTCAGTACATTTATTAAAAGCATTAAGTGCTCACATTTTCCATGAATCCCATCTGTTTTCCCAGAATATATTATGTAGTCTACATTGTTGTAAATTTGTTACCGCATGTTTTTCTCCATCATAAAATGTGGTCACTTCCTATATCTCTCTCCATTTTCTCAATATTTACACAAACATCAAAGTTGATACTTTAATCTATGACAATAAATGCAAGCCTGATATGACATAAAATTCAAAATAGAACATATTTATTTTTGACCTTCTTAGGTTTCTGGTTTTCTGGAATTCAACCACTAGTTTGTACTGATTATTTGTTCTTCAAACTTTTTGACAGTTTCAGACTCTGTAAATCTTTATGGTCAATTTTGAACACTTGTAAAAAGGTTTGTAATAAAGACATTTCTAAAACAGGGACAAAATATATCAATTCTATCTGATTAAAAAAGTATTTGTATGATATTTCAAAGGACACTTGGTAATGATTACCAATAGGCTACATTATTTCAGCCTGGTCTCATTGTTAATACATAGATATTTATATGTAACGTTTAGAGGCACAAAATGTACATTTTTACTGATGATAAAACGTACAATGTAGACATATTTTAACGTTTAAAATGTACAAATGGATACATATTTTTATCTAAAAAAAAATGTAAAATATTTATGTATCTTTTGATTCATTAAGATATTCGTATCAATTCTTTTAATCATTGTATTAATAAGCGATTTAGCCTTTTAACCTACCTCCAAACCTAAACCTACCAATTTATAGCAAATATAAAAGGATATAAAACATAACTGACCAAAATATGCAGGGAAATAACCATTTTAGTTACAATATAGCATAAAAATATTTTTATAGTTGCTAATCCCACTCCTACCTCTAAACATAACGATAACCATAACTCTCACTGTACAGTAATAAAAAAACACTACAGACAGAAAAGTGCAAACACAATCATTTATTCATTGCAAAATCAGCCATACCAAAAAGTAATTTAAATGACAATGTGTTTGCAGCCACAGTCATAGTTCATAGTATTCACAGTAATAATGAAATTAATGCCGTAATTCCAATTTTCATAAAGATTTGTTTCTAGGTGTTGGCAAAGCGTCAGTATTGTACATTAAAATGCTAAAAAATATGTAAGTATTTACACATTTTGATGCTGTAAATACGTCAATATTGTATGTTTTAGTGTCTGGAAAAACGTAAGTAAATGTAGAACCACATTTTACGTAAAATTCATACAAATTATCATGAAATCACACTGATTATTTTTAGAAACATTTTGAAATTGTCAAGTGCATTTTTGTTTGATAAGAGTTTCAGACATTTTAATGATTTCATTTTGTTTTCCCAGTGAGTGGAGATGAGCGGTCGGACACATTGTCTGTGGGAAGTTCTGCTTACGGTTCATTCAGATCACGATCAGCAGCAGACAGCGATTCAGTTTATAGCTCATCACGCTCTAAATTTTCATCTCACAGCTCAGGATTCAGTTCTTTGCGGTACATCCCTGAGTCTGTGGAACAATCAGAAACCAGAAGAGCACTTGCTGTGCCCAAGATCTTAAAACTTTTCCCAAAAATAGAGATAAAAAATAGAGAGAGAAAAAAGATTGATGACAAGCATGAAAAAGAGACAAAGTAGACATGAATTAAACTGCTGAAACAGAAGTTTTGTTTTTATAATGTTAACTTTATTAAATATATAATTTTTACATCATAATATTTAACTATAACACCAGTTATTACTAAATAAAATAATATAGTATATATGCAGTCGTAATGTCTTGGAAATGTAACATAATCTCCAAGACATTATGTCATTTTTATATATTCTTTCTAAAACTTTGAATACGTTGTCTACTCCAGACCTCAGTGATAATTTATAGATTTCTTTAAGAAAGATTTTTATTTTAATATATGAAACATCAAGGAAATAAAAACAATAATCAAAAAAAGTGATTGAACTAAAAGTTAAAGGAAATAAATTTGTGCTACTAGAAAGTGTCACTAAAGAGATCTGCTTAAGTGATTCAGTTAATGCTGACAATTAATTTCAAGAGTCTGATGTTAGCATGTTGCTAAATGATTGACTTCTTCTAATAAAGTACAAAGAATGTATGCAATATGCAAAAATTGGTTGAAATAGTTTTTCATTGTGTAAGACTGGGGATGTTAAAAAAACAGTTTCTGCAGATATGAACAAGTGAAATGAAAAACTTTTTAAGGCCTTTTTAATACCAAGTTGTATTGTAGTAGTTAATGTATTACATGTAAAAGAATACAAAATTTCAAAGCTGTCATAAATTATATTACTACAATATGCAGTGAACTTTTCATATCAGCAGACGATTTTCCACACAAAATATCCCCATAAAAGTACCACATCACTGAGATTTTTGGTGGTGTAAACAATTTATTCTGAAGCAGTTTTACGTATTTAAATATGCATATTTTTTATTTACCTTTATAAAGGCCTATTTTTATCTTTTGAAATGTACGCATCACTTTTCATGTCAAATTATTACAATTTATCAATGAATTCTACTGGCTGTTACCAGTCAGATTAAATCATTTACACTGCAAAATTAAAACGGCAATAAATTATGTTATGAGATTAATGTTTTAAATGTATTTATGAATATACAAATAAGAAATGTTGGGGGGAAACACATACTTTACTAAACTACCAGTAGGTGGCAGTAAGTCACTTAATGAATGAGTCAATATGAGTTATTTCATCTGATTAATTCAAAACGCTGCATCATTCAGTAACAAAACACATCTGAGTGTTGCTTGGAGAATTTGTTGCTGTGATCCTTGTTTGGAGCTATTTTCATTGGTAAGATGGAAGAAAACAGTAAATATTGCTATAACTTAATAACTACTTGACTAACTACTAGTTTACTGAACTAAAATCAAATATAAGATTTGCAGTCATGAGAATATTTAGCAAAGCTCCTGTGGTATGTTAATGAACCATATTATGTTATAAATAAGCTACACATTTTGAATTTTTACCTCAGTGTGTTTCTTCTGCATTTCTTTAAGTGTGCTGTTTCTCTCATTTGTTTTTAAGTGTCTCGCAGAGGATACACGATTATCAAACACTGTTTACAATGAATGTATTAAAATAAAAATAATTATTCTTGCATTTAGACGCTTTGCTTTGCTTGTCAATCTTCGGTCTGTCCTTTGGTGTGTTGTGTTTTCACTGATCACTGTATGTGTGCTGGACGTGGTGTGGAGCTGGTATGTGTTTACCCTCCATCATACAGAGCAGCTGGTGACCAATGCAGAGGAGTGTGCTGAATCCTGCAAAGATGATAAGAGACATGAGGGTAATATGGTTAATGGTGACTTTTAATGAAAAATAGATTCAATATTGATGTCATTTTTAGAGTTTAAAAAATAGACTACACTGCAGACTGCAGAAATAGTTGAGAACTTTTGAGTTGTCTCAATAATTTTTAGTTCTTACTAAAAATATTTTGCTTAGTCAATGTAATTTGTTTGTTCATGCGATGCTGTCTTATTTTGCTAATAGAAATATTCTTGTCACACCATCTGAAACAACTATTACTGTTGTTGAGGTCATTTATTATTCTTGTTCTGTTTCCTGGGGACAGTGATTACTTAATTTCCAGTGACAAATCTATATACAACGTCAACATACAACATTGCAGAACATCACCACTGCTATTACAGGTTTTCTCGATTGCTAAAACTCTATAACCAGTCTTTTGAACTAAAATTTCAAAACCATAACGGGTTTTTTCAAAAAGCACACCCATTTCCATAAACTACAAACATTATTCCCTGTTTTGACACAGGAGTTATATTTGGTGAACTGTTACTTCAAAACTCTAACTCAAAGATCCCTACATTTCTCAGTTCTTACACCATGTGGTCATTTAGAAACCACTAGCAATCAATAATGTTCACTCAAGTCTGCAGAGTTTTAGCTCAATTAGCACACAATTACCCAAGAGCAGTGTTGTGCGCAATCTCAACGGATCTCCACAACGTGACTTTCTTGACCTCGGGACACTCTGGTCACTGCAGACCTCCTCCTCTGACATCCCAGACTCACTCCAGTGTGGTCTCCAGTTCAGAGGACACACAGACTTTTAAGTAGACTATTTTTGAAAGGTATTGCTATTAGAGCAACAGTGTTGTTAATGAATAGTATGTTTTATACCTTTCTGTATGCGTGGTGTGTTTTATGTCATCAAGTGTATGTGTATGAGAGAATCTATGCATCATATTCCCTTTTAGTAGATAATGGTGTTGATTGGAAGATTGTTTTATTTCCAATATGTTGATATGAATGAAAAGTTAGTATTGGATACAATACTTGCATTACAACGGTTTATTGAAATTATTAAGAAATCTTGCAGAAATATCCCTCCCACTGAAGGAATGCACATAAAATGAATGTATGTACAAGAAGTAACAGCACGGAGTGAACAAGATCAAGATTCGATTGGACCATAGCCTTATGGGATGGACCTAAATGGCTTGTTTACAACCCAATATTCCTAACAATTCTTTGCCTTTTGCCTGTCACCGTGCTCACCACCATGCAATTGTACCATTAACCTCTACAATAAACAGCCAAAGCTACGTAACCCTGCCAAAATCTTCAAAGCCTTGCGCCTCGCGACTCTGGAAAAACTTCCCGCACATCACAAGTTAAACTTATGCCCAGATCTTGTTACCTTTGCTCTTAAGAGTTAACAAAAAAACAGTTTGTATTATTATCAGAATTGGTAAGATACACTAATTTAAACTGTGCGCTGGATGACAATCAATCAATCAATTTAATCTAGTCAAGCTGAATCAAATCGAGTTAGATCTGATTCCCATTTGATTCCCTAATGTCTTACAACATTCAATTTTATTTTCAATATATTGTACAAATTCTAGAATAAATTGATATTTTATTAAGCTTTAGCCCAGACAAATATTTTTTCATGATTGTGAGTGTATCAACTTTTATAGTGAAGGCCACAGTTGCTGGCATACTTATGAATTTTTTTGCTTCAAACTTTTGTCAAAAATAAGCACATTTCTGTCACTATGTAATATATTTAGCAAAATTTACAGTCAACATTTTATGCCCAGAGCACCTTAAACTCCTCTTTCTTCCCTCTCTCTATGATAAGGCTTTTGTGGCTTGGATGTACTGTTTTGCGTTTGCTTAATTTGAACAATTGACTAAAATTTAACTTGCTAAGGTCCCATTTTTTCAGATATTTGCAAATGTGGGACTTTGTCCGTAAGCATTTTCCCAGGTTCCCCATGAGCACACCCTCCACCATTGTTGATAGTATTGACAAATTTAATAAATAAATCAATCGAAACAAACAAACAAACAAATAAATAAATACTGCCAAATGTCCCACCTGTGGGATGATGACATTAATACAGTTATTGCTATTATTACTGGTCACACCACATGATGAGTGGTTGCTCCACATGACACAAAGACCTTATATCTTAATCTAGTTAAAGAGAAAAGTGCAGCACATGGCATTTCTTTAGCCCCAGTTATTTCTGCTTTTCCCAGTCTTGGCAGCACAATTGACCCTTCATTGGGAGTTTGATTAATAGGCGATCTGACCAATCAACGCTGAATCTGTCATTTTTGTTCAACAAAGACACTAGACAAGTAACAATCTGTGTCTTGTATGTTGCACATTGCACATTGCCAGTGTCCTCTTTGCTCTGTTATGTATTTTTCAAGGCATGAGAACATGATGTGTGGCATTGTAAGGCTGAAAATGATCAAAGATTCCTGTTTTACTGTCCTAAACATATCTTCAGTAACAAAAGGGCCATTTGGCCTTCCTGAAGACACAGAGGAGTTGATAGCGATCAAGGCCTGTAGGTCAAGATGTGTATACATTGGGGGTTTGCTAATTGTCACACCTTTACAGTGGGTGAAGCTGTAATCTGCTGATTGGTCAGTTTGAATGTCTCACATTTGGGTTTTAGTCACAAGGGATAAAAGAGGATTGTAACTGTTGCTCTGGCGCTTTTTTTTCTTGGCCTCTTCTTTTTCTCTGCTCTTTCTTTCTTTACTGGAGCTCTTCCTGGGGCTCTGTTCTCTCATTTTACATACATTCTGGGTATAATTGACTGTTTACGTTTTACCATCCATTATCTATTTTGTAACCAATTTACCCGGACGGAATCCCAGTAGTTCCTCACTGCGGAATCGCGGAATGTATTATTAAATGCGGAATGTCACGGAATTTGTCAAAGTTTGGAAGAACTAATCAAAAGTACGGCATCAAGTTAAATCAAATTGCGTTTTGAACGAGCATGTGTAAATATTAAGCCGCAAAAAGACTATTTACACATGAATCCTGGACTTTCCGCTTGTTTCTGTATTTATGAATGGGGCAGATGCGCGAGTTTCTTTAGTGACGCATGGTATCGCTCGCGTGGGGGGTTGGGATGTCTGAGATATTGTTATTAAACCATTTCAATTATAAATTATGTGCTAACTAGTCTTGATTTAACACTAATTTTAAAGTGCTACATATTGCGATACAATAGAGTCACTCCATAGCAACGCTCTCCCACATATTTAGCTATTCTAACTGCGCTTATTTCCATCATTGGTATAAGTGGAAGTGGGTGGTAATTGGGCAAGAAATGTACAGTTTTACACCATCGTGCTGATAACGTTTCTTTAGTCCTTTGGCAATCCTTCAGCCTGAACCACTGTAGGGAAACCACCCTTACAGTGTAAACGTGGCATGGTTTGTTGGCTGCAGCAACAGTAACTAAGGGGGCGCAAAGAACGTGAAGAATTCTTTGTAAAGGATCAATTAAGAGTAGTGGGAGGTTGCTGGCTCAGTTGCTGAGATGAAAGCATAAACCTTTCTTACAGCAGAAAATGACATCTGGCGTTTGTGCTTGCCTGCAGTCTCAGAATTAACATGCTGCCTATGGCAAGCATTTATTTTACTTTATTTTACCAGATTCTTCTGCCAAACAGATTAAAATAGTTAATAAATAAATAATAAATTACTTATAAATGCATAATTTATTAGTAATTACCAGTGTTGAGGAAAGTTACTTTTAAAAGTAATGGATTACAATATTGTGTTACTCCCTAAAAAGTAACTAATTATGCTACTTAGTGACTTTTTATGGAAAGCAATGTGTTACATTACTTTTGCGTTACTTTTTAAAACTGGCCAGGGCCTGCTTGTTTGTTTTTAATATAAAAAGTTTCCAGAGCCGAGCCTTTGAAAGTGCGCTGTGTGAATCTGCCTACTAGTGTCCTTAGCCTTACATTCCAAACTGAGGATGGTGTTATCCTGTCAAAATAAAAGCGTGTGACACAACGTGCAGCATTGTGGGATGGGGAAAAAACACACATCTCCTCCCAGAGTTGAGAAAATTTGGCATTTGAGGAAGAAGTAAACCAGAAGAAGAAAAAAGCAGTCCCCTCCCAATCACTGAAATTTAAAGAGAGGCTGTGATGAAGGTCCTCTTACCATCTTCAAAACAGAAGTCCGGGGAAGAACATAACCTGTATACTGAGGGAGGATATGTCACCCTTTGCAGACACATAAATAAGGTATGTTTTAAATGGTAGACACATGAGAGGTTTTTGGAAATGTTTGTAGAGATGCAGCAATACTAAAATTCTCTACCGATGGCCAATTATTTAGAGAGAGATCTGCTAATACCTATAATGCTGCCAATAGTTTGGTGGTGTGCATTTTGTATCTTCAATCAAGCTAATGAATAGGACTCTTAGGATAGACAAAACGTACATAATCCAGCACCAGAAGCTTCTTTTAACATCTCTGGTAAAACAATGCTCTTCTAAAGCTTACAAGAAATTTTCGTGGAAGATGGACTGGTTAATGGCACAGTTTGTAAAATGGCAAAAATAACAGCTCAGAGCCAAGATGATGTTGCATTTGTGCAATTAATTGGCTTTTACTTGGATAATGTGACTGCAGGACAGAAACATTGCAACAAAGAACCTGATGGAGACAGAAACATTGTCTATATTTTGTACAGGGTCCTTTTTTAAACAATAATAGGGCCCTATAAAATGTGCATCTTAATTTTTTTGGTAATCAGATGAGGGCATAAAACATAAATTTAATTTATGTAGATCAAATGAAAATTAAACCCTTTTATTTTTGGGCCAACAAAGTGCTGCACAACAAGGTTTACTGTAAAAACTAAAAAGAAAACAGATGTGATTACTCATTTAAAAATAAAGATTTATTAATATTCAGTAGGAGTAGTAGTGGCATTATTGTTACATTAAATAGTATATTTCTGACTAACTAAACTTTTATTTTGACAGGTTGCTGTGAAGAACTTGCAGCTGCTGTGTAGGACTATGTGATATGATGGTAGTTTTTTTTTTTTCAAACGAAACGTGAAAAATGATCGTCGTCCGCAGTTTAGTATGTGTAGTAAACAAAGTGTGTCATGCCATCCGACATTCTTACTTTCATTTATTCATTGTGGATGTAGTGCCTTTACGCACAATGTTAAATGCTTCTGCAGATTTGTAGTGTTACTATAGCATTTCACCTGGGCATTTCAAATTACGCATATTCCTTTGTTCTTGGTTCTTGTCAATAGTTTCACTGAAATAAGCACTGAATGAATGACATGCTTTCTGTGTTTGCACAATGTAAGTAAGAGGATGACATCTAGTGGAGCAGACCAATGATAAAATTTACATTAATCAGATCTGGTTTTAAATGTTTGTTGTAATAAATATTAGAAAAGACTTTTGAGAATCTATATCAAATCAATGTAATTAAAAAAAAAAAAACGATAATTTGAACATTTTTGCCCAGCTCTACTAAGTTCATTTACATTTTATGTAAAAATTGAGAAATTACAAAAACAAAGAAATGCTTACAACTGTGTGTTTATGTTTGAAGTTCTGTCAGTAAAACAACAAAAAATATTAAATAATATTATACGGCTACAAGCAGTAAAAGTTAAACGTTACATTTTGAAGAACTTTACAAATAGTAGGCCTAAATGTCACATGCTATACATGTACAAAGGCCTTAGCCTTTAAATAATAAGGATTAAAGAACTTCACTAAATAGTAACAATATAAGTTTCAAGTCCACCTTGTTTTTTTATTCAGATTTAAAATTCTTTGCCAGAAAAACTAACATGCTAACTTTATAACCCCAATTAAGTCTTTGCTTAAACTGGACAATGTTTCCAGCAGCACTGAATACTCGTTCAGACGGTGTGCTTGTAGCGCAAATGCAGATACTTTTTCACAACCGTGGCAAAGAGAGGGTATCTTGCCTCATTGTTCCACCACCAAGCTGGTCATCGGTGGTACTGATTGTCTCTTCTTTCAAATAGCGCGTTAACTCTGCATCGGCATTGTGCTTTCTTTGGAGGAATTGTGGCCTTCACTTTTCTTTTGCCAAGTAGCTGTGTGAGATTCATTTTCTTGACAGCAGGTGCTGCGCTGCTTCCTTCCCCTGTATTCAGTGACTCATCAGTTTGAGTGTTTTCTGGCTGATCTTCAGTAATATGCAATATTTCTTTGATGACCTTGTCTCTGTAAGACTCTATAACATCCTGTGTCTGTTATATTGTCTCTACATTGTGTCTTTCACTGTTTCTTGTATTTTGTTAGACATGACCATCTCCCTTAGATGTGACAGGTCTAGGACATTGGGTATTTCCTTATAAGGAATGTTTCATCTTTCCATATTTTTGCTGACTATATAATACATCACTTTCTCTCAATAAAGTACCCTTAAGTGAATTACACTTCTGCTGTGTGGGTCATTCATTCATTGGTCCAGGATCCTGTCTCCTGTGTTGTATCGCTCAACCTAGCTTGAATCTGGGCAATAGAAGAACATAGAATACTTTTATTCTAACAGTTGGGGGCTCATCCGGGATAGGGGAGAATCTCCCTATGAACCGGGAAAACCACCATCTCAAGAATCGGGTGAAAAAGAACTTAGAATACTTTTATTCTAACAGTCTCTATTACCTTCTCCTCAAAATTATTTCTGTATCTAGGCTCAAAGTAGTTGCTTTTAATAGCATTTTTTGTCTTTCTAAATCTTTGTATTTATCCTCCAAGACAACAATCAGCTTTGAGGTTTTTTGTTAACTCTAACTGATGACACAGTATCAACCTTCTCATTCGATAAAACATCTATAAATTCTGCAACTGCTTTAAGTGCTATGTTGATCAACTCAAGCACTGTATGTCCTGCAATGTCAGGTTCAGGTGTTGATGCTTTCGGTGCAGTTTAAATGTGTGGGCTTGCTCCAATAGTCTCTCAATCATTTTTTATTTGCTTCCTCATCATGTGGGACAATCCTGTTGTCATAGTGAAGGAACAAGAGAAAAATCATTATATATATATATATATATTGATCTCAGATGTTATTTCTGTAAATGTTCCTGACTGTTAACGGTTAAAGATTAAAAAAACATTGGTTGTCTGACAAAATCAGAATGTTAAGTCACGTGGAAAAGTGTGAATGTGACCCCTTTAAAAATACCAGTATCAAACTGTGTGTTGGTAGGTTTAAGGCCTCTCGCTCTTTACAAGGTTCCTTCTTTCTCAACCAGCTGTGGGCAAATGCAGTCACCAAATTTCGTCACAGCCCCATGGCCCTGGATGTCCTCTAGAAACAATTCAGCCAAGGCCATTCTAATTTCCTAACAGCAGTGACAATGTTGGCCCCATTATCACTATGCTATTAAAAAAAAAATTAACATGACACTAACATTATTAACCTGATACTAACATATTTTGCCACGTTTTAGCACTTAGATAATTATTATTAGCATGTAGCTGTCCACTGCTAGCATGTGTAGGATGAAATCCTGTTTGCTACCACGAGTCAAAAGAACCAACCTATACCATGTTCTGATGCAGAGGTATAAATCTTGCTAATCAGTTGCTGGGGTACATTGTTTTTTTGCTGGGGAGTGGTTTGGCAACTGCCAGTGATAATACTCCAATGGCTGCTTTCCAATATGAATGATATAAAGCCCTAGTCCTATGCCTTTGTGACATTAAGATATGAAGAAATGCTTTTGGGGTTTGGTTTGCTGGGGTGGTCTAAATGATTTCTAGGGTGTGGCTAAATATAGTTCCAGTTATTAAAAGTTACGTAAAAGTTATTGGCAGTCTGAGTCCAAACAGTCCACCCCCAAGTCTCTACAATGTTCTGATCCAGAGATATACATCGAAGCTGTACCTGTACCTGTACCTGTCCTTGAGATGTATCGGTGCATTTCAGTTTCTCTTTAAATTAATTTATGTTGTTTATAATGCAATTTTAACCCCAAATTAAGGGAGTAGAGAAGTAGTCAAGCACATGGATGCTTAGCTCTCCAGTTGTTTTAGTGTTTTTGTTCATTGTTCCTGTTTTTTTTTTTGTTTTTTTTGCGCAAACACAATCAGTTTTACCAGGGAAGAACTACTGAACATTCAGCAGAACACACCACAAAATCTTTCAATTATTCTGACATTTTGTTGAACATTGTAGTTGGCAGAGCAGCAGTGCTGATCGAACGTTTCACGATGTGATGATGGGGAAAGCATGTCAGCACACTCGTGAAGCTTTGTCAAACACCCAAACAGCAGTACTTTAATACTTTAGTGTATTTGGTCCTTTTGTGCTGGAACAGTCATTCACTCTCTAGGTCAGGCCGATCAGATAATCAGCCAATTTGGTACAGGTATAACTCATTTAACTAACCATCCTAACCTAACTACCCTACCTAACTTTTCAAGAGCCTGAAGGTTGGGTGGGAGCTCATCATTGGAATCGCTCTTATTTGCTTCCCCTACAAAATCTACCTCTTCATCAGAATCAAAAACATTTCTCTAATCTCCTTATCTGTCAAAAATGTTTTTCTAAAAGTCTGAGGTCTGATAGTTTTGAAGTCTGATATTTTGGGTAAAAAATTTTTTCTCAGTTAATTATAAGGGCATGCATTTTATTATTATTGTTTTATTATTATTATTGACTACAAGTGATCAAATAATGATCAAAAGGGAGGAGTGTAATGGACATTTTTGAATATCTGCTACTTACATATATTACATGTAACACATTGATTACATTAATATCACTTGATTACATTTAAGTCACATAAATCTCTTTTAACAAGTAAGTTGGACACACAAAGAATGGGATATTGTGTAAGAGTGAAGTTCTATATGCGACTGTTGACTGTCTTAGGGGGATGGAGTACCAGGAACGAGCAAGCTTTAGGAATAGCCAGACATCGACCTCTAGCAGTGGGGCCATTGGGTGATGGAGGCGGAGTTTTGAAATCTTGAAATGTGGGTAAACCAGTTCATTCTTCTCTGCAGAGAATAAAAAGCAAGACAAAGACAAAACTCTGTTTGGTCTTGCATTTTAGTCTTCACAAGTTTATTTGTCTTTGTTTGGCTCACAAAAATCCACAACACTACAAAACCACCACTGGCTCTGCACCCCTTTATACCTAAATTCAATCCAAGCAGCTGGATCCTTAGCAACTTCATTAATCAGCTTAAAGCGCATCTCTTCCGTCTTTATCTGACCCTCTAACTCTAGCACTCTCTATTCTGTTTCTATTTCTATTCTTTTCTTTACTATCTTTTTTTTTCTTTTCTAAAAAAATTGCTATGTATACTGCACTAAGCTAATCTGAAACTTGTCATAGCACTTACATAGCATTGCTCTTTTGTTGATTTGAATTGCTTCATTGTCCTCATTTGTAAGTTGCTTTAGATAAATTGGTTAAATTTAAATGTAAGTTCTGGTTACAGTTCATTCAGGTCAAGATCAGGAGCAGGCAGTAGCCCCATTTACGTGCTCTTTTTTGCCATTCTGATTGAGATCATTCCGATTGAAGGATTCCAGTCGATTGTATACATGGAATGTTATCTAATCCGATCAGATGTTTACATGTGCTGACACACAGCTTGTCTGCTGCATTACGAAGCTCATCATTTCCTGCGTTTTCAGTCTTGTCAAGATGGTGCATCACTTAATCCTTGTGCTAGTTGTAGGCAGCACAAGTTGCGGAGCAGACGGGACAGGAGCCCTCCAGGGCGGATCAGAAACCTGCCAGGGTGGAACAAGCAGGACAGAAGCCCTCCAGGGCAAAATGGGAGCCCACCAGGACGGATCAGACAGGACAGGAGCTCACCAGGGCAGAACAGGGTGGACAGGAGCCCTCCAGGTACCACCGTGCAGGGAGCAGGAGCAGCTATCCCTATCGTATGAGGATCTGTGACCTCGGCCACCTCCTCAGGAGATGCTGCCCTCAGAGGTTCTGCGGCATGCGCTGCCACCTCTGAGGACTTGGCAGTTGTATACGCGGCCCAGACAAACCCACAGCGCTAATCTCAAGGTGAGTGTGGCACCTGTGATAGCCAGTTCAGGGACTGAAACTGGGACTTGAATTGGCTCAGGAAACAGCGGCTGTGACTTGACTCATTTCAGGAACAGCGGCTGCGAAGACTTGGCTCTGGAACAACATTTGCAAGGAGACTGGGCTTGAAGAAAGCAGTGACGTGACTGGGCTCAGGAGTGACGGTGGTGACGTAACTTGGCTCAGAAGTGACAGCTGTGACGTGACTCGCCTCGGGAGCAGTTGCGACAGGGCTTAATTCAGAAACAGCAGTTGTGCCTTGAGTTGTAGTGTCAGTAAATTTGGCACAACCGTCATAAACCAAATAACAATTATATCTTACCATCATCACCCTTAATGCTTATGGAAGGTCCAGGACCAGAACAGTGTTCAGCGTGCAGGCCTGTCGCCAAAGGGGGGGCATTGGGGGTCAGTGTCCCCCCAAATGACTCGACTTACCCCCCTGTTCATGATCACAAGTGAACTTACTATCGAAAAACATTAATTTGTTCTGATCTAGCATTAAATATTGCCAAACAAATCATTTAGCTCAAAGAACCACTAATCTCTACAATAGGTAGCTAGTAACTCAATGTTTCCATCCTCCTATTTTTATGCACATTTTGGTATATTGCATAAAAAAAAATGCTGGATGGAAATAAATTCTAAAAAATGTGCATAAAAAAACTTGAGATGTATCGGTGCATTTCAGTTTCTCTTTAAATTAATTTATGTTGTTTATAATGCATATTTTAGAATTGGTCTGTTTCTTAAATATATGTCTAACCAAAATGAATTTACGTTGCTTATAACAAATGCCATTATAATAATTTACAATTCATTTTGGTTAGACTTACATGTGTTGTTTATAATGAATGGCATTATAAATTGTGAATTATTTTATAATTGGTCTGTTTCTTAAATAAATAGGCCTATTTCACAACATGGCGATCGAGAACGGAAGTATAGCGATACTTCCGGTTGCGCCACCGCTGCGATCGCCATTCAGTAAAATAATGATTTGCGAACAGCTTGTTTTCTCCCAATCATCGAATTATCTGCCAAAAGTCAGAATTGCAGATGTTGCCTGTTTCGTTGAGAATTTTCAGGCAGATGAAGAGATATATATATGATCGCCAAAGCCTTTTGAAAATCGCAAATTCATACAACCACCAACTCTCACCGGCGACTACGGAGAAGCTACGAGGCTTTTGTTTACTACTAAAGCCGAACCCCGAGACCACGGACTTGCCCACTGACGCCACCCACACAAAGCGGAGGCGCCGGCGGTGTGAGAGGAGACAGAAGCGCGGCAAGCGCGGAGGTATACGAGCTAGGCTAAGGGCTAACCCCACCAGACCGGCTCTTCCAACACTCATGCTCTCCAATGTTCGCTCGCTGGAAAATAAACTGGATTTAATTCAACTCAGTCGCTCTACACTGCACGAGGAAAGGGATTGTTGTGCGTTTGTTTTTACTGAAACATGGCTAAACAACAACACCCCGGACTCCGCCATTCAGCTGCACGGACTAACCTGCTACCAAGCGGACAGAGATACAACCCTGTCTGGTAAGACTCGCGGGGGAGGCCTGTGTGTTTACATCAACAAGGAATGGTGTAACAATGCTGTGTTAGTGTTAAAACACTGCTCGTCGCTGGTGGAATTTATGTTTGTGAAGTGTCGGCTGTTCTGCCGCGGGAGTTCACGGCCATTGTTATTGTCGCGGTTTACATCCCGCCGTGTGGAAACACTAAGGACGTGCTTCGCGAGCTGTACAGCGCCATCAGCGAACAACAAACAAATAACCCAGACGGCTTTTTCATCATAGCCGGTGACTTTAATCACGCGAACTTAAAGACTGTTTTGCCAAAGTTCTACCAATGTGTGAAATTTGCAACAAGGGGAAACAACACTCTGGACTTGGTTTACACAACAGAAAAAAACGCTTACAAAGCTGAACCCCGCCCCCACCTCGGATACTCGGACCACATCTCTGTTATGTTAATCCCAGCATACAGACCACTTCTGAAACTTGCCAAACCGGTTCAAAAACAGATCACAGTATGGCCAGATGATGCTGCCTCTACACTACAGGACTGCTTTCAGTGCACAGACTGGAACATGTTCAGAGAGGCGGCCACCTACAACAACCACACAGACCTGCATGAATACACCGAAACAGTGACTGCTTACATCAAAAAGTGCATTGATGATGTGACAGTCACCAAGACCATCACCACACGTGCAAACTAGAAGCCGTGGATGACAGCTGAGGTTCGTGGGCTGCTCAAGACCAGAGATGATGCGTTCAGATCAGGAGACAAAGCAGCCTTCAAAACAGCAAGAGCCAATCTGTCCCATGGCATCAAGAAAGCAAAACGCTTGTATGCACAAAAAATAAATAATCAATTTACTGACAACAAAGACACGCAGAGTCTGTGGCAACCCATTTAGACCATCACTGATTACAAGCCCCTGCCACAGGCCTGCGATGATGACACATCCCTCCCAGACGCACTCAACCACTTTTATTCACGGTTTGAAATGCAGAATGACACACCTGCACAAAAACTGCCCACACTTCCCAACGACCAGGTGCTCTGTCTGTCTCCAGCCGACGTAAGGAAAACCCTATCTAGGATTAACCCACGCAAGGCTGTGGGTCCAGACAACATACCTGGCCGTGTACTGAGAGACTGTGCTGCACAGCTGACAGATGTCCTAACTGACATCTTCAACACCTTGCTGATCCAGGCAGTCATCCCCACATGTTTCAAATCCACCTCCATAATCCCAGTACCAAAAAAGTCACCAGTGTCCTGTCTGAATGACTACCGTCCCATAGCACTGACCCCAATCATGATGAATTGCTTTGAGAGGTTAGTCAGGCACCACATCAAATCCAGTCTTCCCAACACGCTTGACCCGCTCCAGTTTGCATACTGTCCAAACCGCTCCACGGATGATGCAATTTCCTCCACCCTACACCTGGCTCTTACCCACTTAGAAAACAAAGACTCTTATGTTAGAATGCTGTTTACTGACTTCAGCTCAGCATTCAATACAATAATCCCACAACAGCTCATCAACAAACTAAATATTCTGGGCCTTAATACCTCCATTTGCAATTGGATTCTGGACTTTTTAACTGAAAGACCTCAGTCAGTCCGTGTCGGCCGCAACACCTCCAGCGTTACCACACTGAGCACAGGTGCCCCACAGGGCTGTGTGCTCAGCCCGCTGCTCTTCACGCTGCTGACCCACGACTGCACTGCCAAGTTCAGCTCCAACCACATCATCAAGTTTGCTGATGACACAACTGTGGTAGGTCTCATCAGCAACAATGATGAAACATCTTACAGAAAGGAAGTGGCACAGCTGGTTGATTGGTGTAGTGCAAACAATCTGTCCCTCAATGTCAGTAAGACAAAGGAGATTGTGATGGACTTCAGGAGGAATTCTGTTTATCACCCCCCACTGACCATCGACAGCTCGACTGTGGAGAGAGTCAGCAGCACTAAATTCCTGGGGGTGCACAAAACAGAAGACCTCACCTGGACCACAAACACCACATCAGTCTCGAAGAAAGCGCAACAGCGACTCCACTTCCTGCACAGACTAAAAAGAGCAAGTCTCCCTCCACCCATCCTCACCACATTCTACAGGGGAACAATTGAGAGTGTGCTGACCAGCTGCATTACTGTCTGGTACGGGAACTGCAGTGCTGCTGACCGCAAGACCCTCCAGCGGACAGTGAACACAGCTGCAAAGATCATCGGTGCCCCTCTCCCCTCCATTCTGGACATTTTCCTCACACGATGCTCCGGTAAAGCCATCAGTATCGTGAAGGACCCCACTCATCCCTCCCATAGTCTCTTCCAGCTTTTGCCATCAGGAAGACGGTACAGGAGCATCCGAGCCCACTCTGCTAGATTACTCAAGAGCTTTTTCCCCCAGGCTGTGAGAGCCCTCAATTCCAGCCACCTCATCCCTCCTTTTATCCAAATGTAAACTGTTCCAGTTCCACCTGTAGAAACACTCTTCTCTCTACATGCACCAGACACTTTCCTCTTAACATTTCATGTTACAAGGACTTAACAAATGTTTATTTGCCAATGCACCACAAATCATATTGCACTACTTGGTTCTCAACCTTAAATACTTCTCTTTTGCACAACACCATGCATAATTATTATGTAAAGTACTTATGTAGTCTGTCTTATGTTATGTGTATGTATAGTCGATTATTTATAGTATATGTATAGTTAGATTGCCACTTTCAGTAGGTTAGCTATGTATAGGTTTAAAAGTTGTTCCTACGTCTGGTGTTGTATGTATATATTTGTTTATTTATGTAGCACTGTGGTCCTGCGAGACACGACATTTCGTTCCACTGTATGTCCACACATGTAGAGGAATGACAATAAAGCTCGACTTGACTTGATGTGTTTTATTATTTACATATTATTGACTACAAGTGATCAAAGAATGATCAAAAGGGAGGAGTGTGATGGAAATTTTTGAATATCTACTATTTACATATATTACTTGCAACACATTGATTACATTAATATCACTTGATTACATTTAAGTCACTTACATCTCTTTAGTTGGACTTGGATATTGTGTAACTGTGAAGGCATTTCTATATGTGACCGCTGAATTGGTCTCAGGGGGATGGAGTACACTCTTTTTAAGAGCTTTGTATATGGCATCAGCAGTTGTTCCTTCCTCCAGCTCAATCAAATCCAAAAATATGTTTTCCACCTCACCCTTCCCCTGTCACATCCCCTCTGAGGTACAGGATGAGGTAGCTTCTCCCAAATGCAGTGCTTTCATTAAATGTTCCATGAATGAAAAAATTATGTAAGACGTCGTAATATTCTATTTATGTTGTTGTTACTGTGATTGTACAGTATATAGTCAGTCAGCAGTCACTGTCTTGTACTAAAAATACATATCAACAAATTCTATTTTCATAAAGTAAACAACACTTAATTAAGTTTATTAAATAATACTTAAAGACATGCCGAAATATTTGTATTTTATTTGAAAATAGACATGGCCATTGTATAACTATATCTTCTACGTGTGCTTAGGGCAGGTGAAAAATCTATTCCAAATGATGCTAAAAAAAAGTAATATATATATATATATATATATATATATATGTATAAACATAAATTGAATGTAAAAGTATAAAAACTGGGACATATGGGACATACATCTGTAATAGAAGACATTGTGCAGTTGTCACACCACATGATATCTAGTCGCACCACGTGACTTTTCAAATTCAGTCAGAATTTACAAGCCACCTAAATACAACAACTAGGTTCCCATGAAAAATCACTTTGACATTTATAATGAGAATAAATACTTATAGAAATAACTTAATTTTCTTTGGTGTTTTGAGGTTATACCACATGATATCCAAATTTGATACTTACATACCATTAAACAAAGTTTTTTTTCTCCATATTTGAAAGAGATTTACAAACCTGCTTGATGCATCTATGAATCCTTGGTAAATTGGTATTTCATGAAAAGTCCTATCTTTGAATGAATTTCAGTATAAAAGTCCCAAAATGGTCACACCACATGATATTTCATAAAGTTGAGATTATCGGACAAAGTTTGTTTGAATATTAGGATGGAAATATAAATGCAAATGCTTTGCAAGTTTATACAGGGTTACAAAACACTTTGGAAAACATACCAACTACTGCAAATTTAAAAACTAGTGCAAAGATGTTTTCAAAACAAATGTTATGGCCGGACGGTTGTGCCACATGATATTTTAAAACTTTGAATAACAGAAAATTTATAAATAATGTTTTTTGGAAAATTATATGTGGAAGAGGAGAGTATATGAACATATGTGGGAGAGGTACCTCTTATATGTGAAAAAAAAATCAAGTAATTATCGATAGGACTCATATTTTTCATTCTTTTCGTTAATGAAGACAAAATGGTCAGAATTTTTGTAAGTAATGTTTAAAATTACATATTCATTAAATTTAGAATGGTCTGCAACAACAAAGATTTTATTTACATTAGATGGCTAATTACAACTGATAAGCTAGCATGTGTAAGATAACAAGAAAGACTACTCGCATATCAAAATTACAATAACCTAGAGACTTTTCAGTAATGAGACGGATGCTTGTTTAGTGTCAGTAAATTTGGTACAACAGTCTTAAACCAAATAGCAATTATATCTTATCATCATCATGGGGTGATAATGAGGATCCACTCTGCGCCATGCAGAGACGTTGATGTATGTAAATTCTTCAAGAAAACAGCGTTTGCTGTGCTTGAGCATTTTCGAGTCAAATCTGGATTCGTTTTTTTTTTTATGAAACTGGGGAACATAATCGACAGTAACGCTTTGTGGCAGTGGCAGCATGATAATTTTAATGTATCTATTATAGTTTTAATGAAACCAGGGGACAAGTGTGTTCATTGGTCAAGGAGAAATGCTGCCCATGGGTGAATGGCAAGATGTAGAGTTTCTTGCTGGATGATCTGTCAGGTGTGACAGTTCTGTGTTTGTTTGACAGTGATGTGTGGCATTTGGAGTTTTAATGAGAATGCCTTTTTAAATGGAAGTAACAAAGTTCAGTTTTTGAATTTAAACTGAATGCAGAATTGCAATTCAAAATTGCTCAAAAATGACATTAAGAATGTTACAAAAGATTTTTATTTCAATTAAACAATGTTCTTTTAAACTATTAGGGAGGACAGCTGTTTTCAAAATTGATAATAAGAAGAAATGTTTATTGAACAGTAAATCAACATATTAGAATGATTTCTGAAGAGTCACAGAGTGACAACTGGAGTAATGATGCTGAAAAATCAGCTTTGTATCAGGAATAAGTTGCATTTTTAAATATATTCATAAAAAGTTATCATAATATTTAGTATTACAGTTCAGAATACTTTCAGCAGTAGTGCAGATGTATTTAGTTCATATGTTTCATTTTGTTTAATAAAATATATTTTGTTGATTAAAATGAAAGCATTGTTCATTTTCCAGAATGACTTTATGTTGGCAGCAGAAGAAGCTGATGGCTCAAGTCTGTGAGCAGTAGGTGAGAGATTCCTTTTCTTACTCACCAGTGAGCTGCAGCAGAAGATTCTCACAAACATACAGGTGAGTCAGAAAAACTGGTTCAACTACTGCATAATGAAAACATGAAGAACAATGAATGTTTTTTTTAACCCTTTATAAGCTGTGAGGTGACTGGTTTCTGAAAGGCTTGTGTGAGTTTACTGTCCTAAAACGAATGACATAACTTTTCATTTAAACATAGATAAAACAAAAAAAACATAAATGGTTTGATTAAAATCGATTTTATGAATATTGTTGGTCCTGCTTGTTGTGTTTGACAAGACTTTGGTTCCTTCATTGTTCATTCATTCCTTCAATCATTCAGAAGAGCTCCTGAACAACAGTCTGAGTGCCTTGTAAATACCACATTTAATTGGTATTATTTCTGTAAATGTAGCATTTAGTAGTGTTTGCATTTAATGTTTTAACTTTTATCTTTCCTGAAGCATTATATTTAATTTATAAAAGTACCTGGAAGGTTTTCTTTTCTTTTTGCTAAATGTAATAATCTACTATTTTTAAAGAGTAGACATGTTTTACTTTGGCCATTGGATCTTGTACTTACTGTAAAATGAGTAAATTATATACTAAGGTACCATTATTCTCATTACTTCCTTGTGCCATGGTAAGGTTAGTGTTTATGGTCAAACACATTGGAAGTAAACTGAAAGTAAAGTATACTAGTCTGCTGGTGATACTAAATGTACTGTGAAACTCCGACTGAAGTAAAATGGACTTCGGTAAGCATTTATTCTCTTGAAAAGAGATTGTTTTTTCACTCAGAGTAAAAACTACATCAGTAAAACTTTGCAGTAATGATAGTTAATGCATTAACTAACAATAAGCAATAGGCTACATCTGTTACAGCATTGTAATGTTTATTAGTTAATAAAACTATAACTTCATTGATAGTTCATGTTATCTCAGGTCCATAACAGATACACACATTTGATTTTAGGCATGTATTATAAAGTGAATGTTAACTAATGTTGAAATTTGAACCGTATTGTAAAGGGTTACCATTGTTTTTTTAGTTACAGTGTTCACAGTTTAATTTTCATATTAGTCTATATGTTAGTCATATTAGTCATATTAGTCTAAATCTTGTTTTAATTTCCAGTCGTGTGTTCTTTGTGTGCCACGACAGCAGTGACAAATGTGCTTTCTTTTGCTAATTACTGAGAAGAAATGATTAACTATATAGTATGAGTGATCATTAACGAAGTTAATCTGTTAAATCAGCAGTAATGAATGACACATTGTTACACTCTCAAAAAGGATGTGTTAATTATTAACACATTTTTTTGTGTTATCGCCATTTTAACACATTTTGTGTCATTTTAAGTTGATCTTGTGTAAAGAGAGAGAGAAACAACACAATGTGTCCAACACAATATGTGTTAAATATCATTCAATCACATTGCTGTGGGATGTGCATCTCCATAACTGAGGCCGATACGATATGCATCTCGATGCATAGCCAACGATACGATACTTTAAAGATACATGAAGCAGCTAGCGATGCGATACGATACACCCCTGTTACGATGCAGTGCGATCCAATTTCGATTCGATTCAACACGATTCGATGCAGTATAATGGAATTAAACAAATATGATGCTATGCATTTCATGTTACAGATACTTGTATTTCATTGTTTCAGACAACAAATCATAAATTAACTTAAGTGCCTTCTGATTTGTAGTGCATGACCCTTACACAAATAGGCTTTGGTAGTGCAAAATAAATAAATAAATAAATAAATAAAACCAAATGCTTTTTTCCTGTTCTGTCTCCACTTAAACTTTTAACAGCTCAAACAGCGAAACAATTTCAAACAGTCATTTCTAGGGCTGTCAATTGATTAAAATTCATTGATTTTATTCATTGATTTTTTTTAATAGTCTCAAACTGATTAATTCTGGTGATGTCTGTGCCCTAAACGATGTTATATTTTACCATTTCACATCCAGAGATGAAGGATCGAATGATGAAGTTACTAAAGAGGAGTCCGATGACAGTCTGTTATATAGGTTAATCAGTGCGCAAACAGTTGTGCTGCGCTCGCGTTTCTAAATTTTAACTACAACTACAAGGTACATTATTCATGCTATTTAAACATACAAGGGGTGATCAGAAGTTCGGAGACTATACCCATGATAAACAACGGGAAAAAAAGAAGTTTGTTTGTGTAGTAACTTGCCTACAGGCCACCCATTTTGCGATCGCTGTGGTGAGTCTATTGCCTGTTCAAGCGCCGCCGCCGCGGTTTGCTGTTGGCGAGGGGGAGGAGAGCTCTGCATCAGTTGTATGTTTCGCCATCAAGTGATACTTTAAAATTTATAAAGAAATAAATCGGGTTTTACCGATGCAAATATGTTAGAAACGATGCATCGTGATACAAATGCCAATTTGTATCCGATGCACACTTTTTAAACCGATGCATCGCATCGTTAACTTTTTAAGCCGATGCACCGAGCGAATCGGGGAATCTTCCCATCCCTAATATATATATATAGCATTTATTTTAATTGGTTAAGAATATCACACACAGCAAAATCCTTAGTGTTTATATAATCCACACTACACATAGTGTTAAAATTAACACTGAAGCTGTGTTAAAGTTTATGAGGTAATTAAGAGATTCATGAGTGACTATTATAGAAGACACTTGATGTTAACAAGCAGAATCACCAAAAGAGAAAATCACAATCTGTAAGTTTTCATTATAGTGATCAATGTTTACTTTAGTTGGGCTCTTGACCTGATTTTTAATATGAGATTTCATTTGGCTGCTGTAACTGGATTGTAACAGCTAGACTTTTGCAAAGAGCAAAAGTCATCCAGTGGTGATAATTATGTTTTGGCATCATGTAGTGACCTGAATAACATCTAGGTTACAAACGAAACCCATGTTCCCTGAAGGAGGGAACGGAGATGTTACTATCGGAGCACTGCGAACAATCACCTCTGAGCTAAAGAGAAAAGGCCAATGAACATTGGCGAGTGTATTTGTATAATGCCACCACTCCCTCGTCCATACGGGTATATAAGATGATGGCATGTATACACTCATTCAGGTTTCTGCTGAAGAGCCGAGCATGGCTCAGCCTCCCAGGGGGCAGCCCGGCATTGATGTCTCTGTTCCCTCTTTCAGGGAACGTGGGTTACGTTCGTAACCTAGATGTTCCCCTTCAGTCATTCCACTATGACATCACTATGGGAACACCATGGAAACGGCCGCAATGCTGAGCTGTGTTACGCAGAGGCCAAATGCTGGCAGGCAAGCGTGCCGAGACAAATGCACAGCCACAAACTACTCCATCCTAGTCTGGACTGCGGGGCAAGAAGGACCCAGAGAACATTGAACTGAACTACTGGGAATATATGGCACATGGATCCCAAAGGAATGGCGCAGCAAGCCGACACCTGAGCCAACCTCCCGCCAGAAACCTGATTTTATTTAAGTTAACACATGGGAGGACACGGGCTCAATGCGGAGGTTGTAAAACCACACAAAGGTTTTAGGTGTTGCCCAGCCCGCAGCTCTGCAAATGCCTGCTAGAGAGGCGCCGTGCGTCAACACATAGGAGGAGGCAACACTCCGAATTAAGTGAGCTTGAACTCCTAGGGGGCACGGCTCACCTTGGGCCTTATAAGCCAAGGCGATAGCTTCTACCACCCAACGGGCCAACCTCTGCTGGGAGACAGCATTCCCCTTCTCCTGTCCTCCTAGCAGCTCTTGTTTGCATCTGAAGCTCCGGGTGAGGTCCACATACACACGCAATGCGCGGACAGGACACAGCAACGCTAAGGGTTCACCACATAGTCCTGGAAAGGAAAGTGTGAACCTCAGGCACGTAGCCGGGCCGGGGTCTCAGGATAACGCGAGAATCAGTCGGCCCAACTCAAGGTATGTATCATTAACAGAGAATGCTTGCAGGTCCCCTAACCTCTTAATAGAAGCTAGCGCAGCCAGGAGCGCTGTCTTAAGCGACAGATATTTAGGCTCAACTGAAACCAACGGCTCGAAGGGAGCACTTTGTAGCCTTTGGAAGACTACAGAAAGATCCTAAGAGGGGAAGAGGTGTGCCTGGGAGGATTTACTCTCCTTGCACCCCTCAAGAACCTGATGACCAGATGGTGTTTCCCTAGGGACAAACCTTCGACTGCATATGATACGTCGCGATAGCTGCAACACACACTTTTAAAGTCGAAGGGGACAGTCTGCGCTCCAACTTCTGCAGGAAGGAAAGTACCACATCGATCGAGCATCTCTGAGGAATCTCTAGTGAAAACCAAAATCAACAATCAGACCTCACCTCAGTGCAAACCAGCCTCGCAGAAGGAGATTGGCCTGAGTGATAGACTATCATGGCCAGTGAAGGCCAGTGAGGTCTACCGTGCAGCCAAATGGAGCACGGGTGCCAAAGTGCCCACCCTGAGGAATTTTATATACCAGGGATTTCCCAGGGAGGGCTGCCGCGAGGAGCAAAACGGCCGGCACACCAGGTTCGGGCCAATACGGCACAATCAACAGAACCTGCTCCTCAACTTTCCTGATCTTGCACAGGCCAGTGCAAGGAGGCTCACTGGGGAAAATGGCGTACTTGAGGGGACCCAGGGCAGCAGCATGCCAGTGCATCCTGCCAAAGGGAGGGGAACTGGCAAAGGAGGAAACTGAGGGGTGCAGCATCTAAGCCGCGCCTAACTCCAATGGAGGAGATGGGATGAGTTGCGAGTTGCGACATACAACGGGAGTGTAGACCATCCTGGCGGAAGATGTACACAACGGTTGCGGTATCGTCCAGATGGACCAGCACGTGCTTGAGTCCCACACGCTGCCAAGGTGAAACAGACCTCTGCCTTGGTGTGGCTTGCAGACGGCAGATCTACGTGCCTACCACGGAATCAACCCTCGGAAAAGGGGACCCCAGAGGCCCGGGCCGCAGCATCGGGCCACATGTGATGAAATCGTTCCTGCCTCGGGAAGCGGGGTGGCAAGCAGAGCTGAAACCCACAAATGGCATCCAACCCGACATAGAGGTACCAATGGTAACCTCAACATGCCTGGACACCTGACTTAGGGACTTAGCCCATGGGAGACAGGGTCACAGGGGTTGCACTTGGGTAGCAACACTCCGGGAAATGCCTGTCCAGAACGTGCTACAATGCCACGCCATCTCGGAACTCGGTCGAATAGCCAGTGCTGAAGCGGTCTCATGTGAAACAGCCGAGTGAGTGGCTGACACATGCCCCAGGAGCCTCGAATTTAAGAGACCGCTATCTCATGACTGACATAGTGTCAAGCAACTCAGCACCAGCTGCGCCCTTGTTAGTGAGGCCAAGAGAAGAGAGCCCTGCGCAAGGGAAAGCTAGTCCTCTCCTGGTTGACCCGAAGTCCCCGAAGGCTGGGGTGCTGAAGCACCAGGTCCCTGAGCACACAAAACACGATTCACGAGTGAACCATTGTTAGCCAGTCGCAGAGGCGTTAAGGTGCAAAATGGCCCTTACCCCAAAGTGGGGCCAGGGCACCCTAAGAGTTTGGAAAACACGTAGGGAACCAGGGACCGGCCAGAAGGGAACGTTAGAACTGACATGCCTGACCATCGAGTCAAACCGAGTGTGGTTCAGCCGAGACATAAAAGAACAACCTTCGGATCTATGGCTGCCAACTGACCCCGAATCTTCCCTTTTTGAGAAGAGTCAGAATCAGTCACGACCCACCACTTTAGGGGCATGATGAAGTCAGGAAGACAAAACATCCAGTTTTCAACAGTGAAAAAGTGGGATCGACGGAGCGTTGACCGACGTGCCATGGAGGGGCAGCCTGAGAGGTGGGGAACAGGGGAAGGGACAAAATTTAGAAGGCAGAAAAACATTCTAAAGTAAAGTCTGGCTGCACAGGGCAGTGCTTACCTTCCACTCAGGTTACCGCGTTGGTGAATCCAGGCACCGAATTCGAGGAGGCAGAGCGTCACTCAGGAGTAGGCTCGGGCAAAGAGCACAGGGACGGGGGAAAAACACTGTATGTGCGTGGGTGGTACCATTAACCCGGAGGTTCTTAGTAGTGTTAAAATGCACAAACCCTCCGGCCCTCCCCCAGGGGTGGGGCGATGTGGACAGCCCCCAAGAGGAATCTCCGCCAATCCCTGGGTTGCCTGCGTCAGGGAGCTATGGAGCTCGCGGCCACCTGCGTTTCGCAGAACAAATGCTGACAAGCAAGCAAGCGTGTCAGGACAAATGAACTCAACCACGAAACACCCGAGCAGCAGGCGGTGCCACTCTCCTACGGCCAGCTCGACGCCGCTGTGTAGGGGTGCCTCGATAGAAGCAGCGGGGGGTGGAGCTGATGAAGAAGCTGCAGGGGACCGCCGTCGGCGAGCAGACAGAGGCTGGGCACCCGGGGGCCCGATTTGACAGCCGGAACACAGGACTGGATTTTCCACGGCCAGCAGCAAACAATCACTCAGCTACTCAGTGACGGTGACAGCGGCAGTGGTGGAGCAATCTCTGTCTTCTTTTTATCTCATCTTGAATCAACGGGGAAGTCGCGTGGCGGCGGGACGTGCTTTTACATCAACGAAAGGTGGTGTACAGATGTAACAGTATTAACCAAATTGTGCTGCTATGATCTAGAAGCGCTTTTCATAAACTGTAAGCCGTTCTATTTGCTGCGAGAGTTTTGCTCGTTCATTCTCGTGAGTGTTTACATTCCACCGCAAGCGCACATGAGCCTGGCAGAAACTCGCTGACCAGATAACAGAGATCGAACAAAAACACACGGACTCTGTCTTAATAATTCTTGGGGATTTTAACAAAGCAAATCTCTTCTGCGAACTGCCAAAATACAGACAGCATGTTACATGTCCCACCAGAGACAGTAATATATTGGATCACTGCTATACCACAATAAAGAATGCATATCACTCTGTCCCGCGGGCAGCTTTGGGACTTTCTGATCACTGCCTGGTTCATCTTATACCAACCTACAGGCAAAAACTTAAACCTGCTAAACCTGTGGTAAAGACTTTAAAGAGATGGACCACCGAAACAGAGCGGGCCTTACAAGCCTGTTTCGAATGGACTGATTGGAGTGTTTTTGAAGCTGCTGCCACCGATCTGGACGAGCTCACAGAGACTGTAACTTCATACATCAGTTTCTGTGAAGATATGTGCATTCCTACCAGGACTTTTTTAACTTACAATAATGACAAACCATGGTTCACTGCAAAACTCAGACAGCTCCGTCAGGCCAAAGAAGATGCTTACAGGAATGAGGACAAAGTCTTGTATAAACAGGCCAAATACACACTGGAGAAGGAGATCAAAGTGGCAAAGAGGAATTATTCTGAAATATTAAGGAACCAATTCTATTCCCATGACTCTTCATCAGCTACAAGACACCATCCCCCAGCACTGTGGACAATCAACATCTGGCAGACGAACTGAATGAGTTCTATTGCAGGTTTGAAAAAACACCATTTACACCTCCAACAACCCCCCTCCCCCTTACCCCTCCTTTACAAATTAGCGATGAAGAAGTCCGCAAAGTTTTCAAAAAGAACAAAAGAAAAAAAGTACCAGGCCCAAACGGTGTGACTCCAGCCTGTCTGAAAACCTGTGCTGATCAGCTGGCCCCCATTTTTTCACAAATCTTCAATAAATTGCTACAGTTGTGTGAAGTCCCTGCCTGCTTCAAACACTCCACCATCATCCCCGTACCAAAGAAACCCAAAATAACAGGACTTAATGACTACAGACCTGTGGCGCTAACGTCTGTCGTCATGAAGTCATTTGAAAAACTGGTTCTGGCTTATCTGAAGGACATCACTGGACCCCCTGCAGTTTGCTTACCGAGCAAACAGGTCTGTGGATGATGCTGTAAACATGGGTTTGCATTTCATCCTGCAGCATCTGGATAAATCAGGGACTTATGTAAGGATCCTGTTTGTAGACTTCAGCTCAGCCTTTAACACTATCATCCCAAACCTCCTCCTGCCCAAACTAACTCAGCTCTCTGTGCCCACCTCTGTCTGTCAGTAGATTACCAGCTTCCTGACAGACAGGCAGTAGCTAGTGAGGCTGGGAAAATTCTCATCCAGCACCCGCACCATCAGCACTGGCGCCCCTCAAGGTTGTGTCCTCTCCCCACTGCTCTTCTCCCTGTACACCAACGACTGCACCTCTAAAGACCCCTCTGTCAAGCTCCTGAAGTTTGCGGATGACACCACACTCATCTGTCTCATTCAGAACAGTGACGAGTCTGTTTACAGACAGGAGATTAAAGAGCTGGCTGTATGGTGCCGTCACAACAACCTGGAGCTCAACACGCTCAAAACAGTGGAGATGATCGTGGACTTCAGGAGAAAGCCCCCTGCTCTCCCCCCACTCACCATCATGAACAGCACTGTAAAAACAGTGGAGTCATTCAGGTTCCTCAGCAACACCATTTCTCAGGACCTTTACCTCCATTGTAAAAAGGCCCAGCAGAGGCTGTACTTCCTTCGTCAACTGAGGAAGTTCAACCTGCCACAAGATCTACTGAAACAGTTCTATTCTGTCATCATCGAATCCATCCTATGCACTTCAATTACTGTCTGGTTCAGCTCAGCTATTCTGACCACAGAAGACTACGCCGGATAGTCTGGTGTGCTGAGCGAATCATTGGTACAACCCTCCCCACTCTTCAAGATCTGTACTTATCCAGAGTGCGCAAAAGGTCTGGTAAAATCCCTCTGAACCCCTCACATCCAGCCCACTTGCTCTTTGAACTGTTGCAATCTGATTGACGCTACAGAGCCCTGAGCACTAGAACGACCAGGCACAGGAACAGTTTCTTCTTTTTTTCTCTTGAAAAATAAACGTGGAACACACAACGCTATTATACATTCATATATTTATTTAATACACATACTTGTTTACATTTCTAATATGCACCCGTTCATAGTAAATTGTTTACATTTGTCCATTTTAGTTATTTTAAATTGTATATTGAGTATTTGCTTTTTTTTGCACTTTTTCTGTATATTTGTATATTGTTCTTTTTATTATCTGTGTCTTGTCTTGTCACTGTCATTCTGTTGCACTGTGGAGCTTCTGTCACTAAAACAAATTCCTAGTATGTGCAAACATACCTGGCAATAAAGCTCATTCTGATTTCTGATTCTGATTTCTGAAGGGGAACTGGATTAGGTTTTCTTAGTTGACTGCATAAACACTGTGGACCACATAAAATCTGAAATTTCCAGTATAATCAGACAGATGTTTTTAAAACTTATTTTGATAAAAAAATTTAAAGAAGTATGTCATTTAGACATCACACAGACATCAAGAACCACCCATGGCTTACCCATGGCTCCCATTATGCATTGGAGCATGAACAAATTATGCCAGCCAAATAAAATGTAATATAAAAAAATTCAAGAATCAAGAGCCCAACTAAAGTAAACACTGATCACTATAATAATGACTTAAATACAGTTTTCTTCTTTAGTGATTCTGCTTGTTAACATCAGATCAGGTGTCTTAAATAATTTAATTAACATTGAACAGGCTTTTACATGTACAGTAAAACATCATCTTGCATTAGTGTGTGTTCTTTGTTTGTTGCAGATGATGCCCAATGTCTCTCAGAGCTGAGGATTGTGTTGATGGGTTATAAAGCTGCTGGTAAGAGTTCAGCAGGAAACACCATCCTGGGCAAAAAGGAGTTTGACTTGATGAAATCTGCTCAGTGTGTGAGGAGACATGGAGAAGCAGCAAACAGACACATCACTGTCATTGAAGCTCCAGGATGGTGGAGGAATTACATTGTAGAGGACAGTCCTGAGTTACTGAAACAGGAGATTTTGTTCAGTGTGTCTCTGTGTCCTCCAGGACCACATGCTGTACTACTGATCATAGATGTGGATGATAGATTTAAAGAGACTGAGAGAAAAGCATTGCAGGGTCATCTTGATCTTCTCGGCGAGAGAGTCTGGAGTCACACTATAGTGCTGTTCACTCATGGAGAATCTCTTTTAGACACATCTATAGAGGAGCACATTGAGAATGAAGGGCTGGATCTCCAGTGGCTGCTGGACAAATGTGGGAACAGGTATCATGTTCTCAACAATCAGAACAGGAGTGACAAAACTAAGATCAAGGAGCTGCTGGAGAAGATTGAGGAGACGGTGGCACAGAACAATGGCTGCCATTTTGAAATAAACAGAAAGATTTTACAGGAGATGAAAGAGAGAAGAAGAGCAGAGGAAAAGAGAGCAGAAGAACGAATCAAGAGGATGAAAAAACAGAGAGATGACATCAGATCACAGATGAGTGAGTTCACATACTTCATAGTGCAGCCACAGCTGTTTGTTATTTTTCTCTGTGTTTCTCTGTTGCGTTTGTTTTCATGTGGAAGATTAAGAAATTTTTGAGAGACTCAAAGAAAAAGAACATCAGTTTTCAGTGACTCTTGAGTTTTGTTGGATCAGTGTGAAAATGTTGGTCATGTTTCCTGACATTAACAGCAAATGTTGTTGATGGTTCTGGTGTTAGGTCAAGAATACTTAAAAACTGCTTAGCATTTCACGATCGTTTTTTTAAATTCAAACATACAGGCTCAATGTCCTGATTATTTTGATATTGTGGCTGTACTTTGTGTAGAAATACTAGGGACATTCTATATCAAGGGGTCTAATGCAGGTTGCTTGACTATTTGAAATTTGTCTTTGTTTTTGTTTTTGTTTTCTTTTCCCAAAACATGTTTTTTTGGCATGTTTTTTTTTTTCAATTTTTCTTGATAGGAAAGTGGAGGTGAGACCAGAACTGAGTGAGAGAGAGAGAGGTAAGGTGGGATCGGGAAAGGTCTACATGGCAGGATTCGATCTTGGGACACCTGAGACACAACTGCACCATATGTCAGTGCACTGCCCACAAGGCTATTGGCACTGACTCCAAAAAATGTTTTTAACCATGCCATCTGATTTTGAGTCATGGCCCACAAGATATTTTTGAATATAGGTCCCCTTTGGATATTTTCAGAGGCCCTCTTGTTGACACCTGTCCCGTGGCATCTAGCCTGAACCACACACAAAATAATAATAATAATAATAATAATAATTATTATTATTATTATTATCATCTGTCTGTTTTTTTCAGCTCTGGCATGATAGAGAAATTGCCCACAGGAGGTGGGTCTGTGTAATAGTTTTAGCCAATCATCGTCCTCAAATCTAATCCGAAAAGGTAGATTAATTTATGACCCCTATAACTATATGCAGTGAGGTCAAAGCAGCTGGTTTAGTGGTGTTTTGGCATCTCCCTGTGGTCCTGTTTGGTATTGCGCTTCAACATCTGGTTATTTATTAAGGTGGCAATAATTCACTCATGTTCTCTGTAATATCTTTGATAAGAAGCTGGATAGGGAAGAGGGACGACAGACACTCTGCAAGCTTATTTGTTTTTTTACTGAGAACTCACGCTCAACAGGTCTCATACCTACATACAAAAGGGGGCGTGGTTTTAAATGTAAATGTCACTCAGAACATCTATTACACTCCTTCCCCCTTAGATTCAAACATCTTAGAAACATCTTTAGTTCAACAGGAAAACCAAAATGTCTTCCAAACATTTAGATTACAGTATTACAAAACATTATAACATGTTTTTTTCTCTCTCTTTTACATTAAAGCATTAGCAAAAGAACGTCTCTATTACTATAAAGCCAGCATTTTTGGAGCAGTACGAATCCTCTGAGGATATCTACGAACAGTAGGAAAGTTCAACAGTCGTCTGTTGTCATCAGTGACACTTGAATTCGGGATCTATAACACTCCATGTATGGGGGATCCTTCTGCAGAATTTCTTGGAAGCATATGGTCCACATGCACAATGCGCCTTCTCTGACCCTCCTGCACAAGATAACTTACAGGACCCTTTCTCTCGATCACTGTTGCACTCAACCATTTCTCCTGCCCTCCTCTGAAATTTCGGACTCATACTGGTTCTTCTTCGACAAAGGACCTTAGGACTCATCTTCCTTGGTCATGCTGTTTCTTTTGTTTTTGCTGTTTTTCTTGAATCGATTTTGCTAGATCAGACTTAAACAGTAAAAACCGTGTTTGGATTTGACACTTAAGAAACAGCTCTGCTGGAGTTTTTCCTGTTACAGTATGAGGTGTACTACGATACATTATCAAGAATTTTGCCAATTTGTGCTTAAGCGAAAACATCTGCTTACCGTTTTTCGCAAACACCTTTCACAAGTGAGTGTTTAAATATCTGAACAGATTTTTCCGCAGCAACATTTGAGGCCGGATGATAGGCAGGGACTTGAGTATGTTTTATTTCATTTCCAAGGAAATCAGTGAACTCCGCGGACACAAGCTGTGGCCCATTATCAGAGACCACCTCCTCAGGTATTCCATAAGCTGCAAACATTCCACTGAGTGCATCAATGGTGAGTGAGGAGGTGATTGACATTGGCACAACTTCTAACCATTTTAAATGGATTTCGATCAATACTAGGAAGAACTGCTTGTCTTTTTCTGCAAAATCAATGTGGATCCTCTGCCATGGCCTCTCCAGCCATCTCCACGGATGCAGAGGTGCCATGGCAGGTAACTTTTGCACTGCCAGACAACAGCTACAGCTGCGCGCTGTCTCTTCAATGCAGCCATCCAATCCTGGCCACCAAAGGTAGCTATGAGCGAGAACCTTCATACGACGTATTCCTGGGTGCTCATGGTGGAGCTCGTCTAGTAGTCTTGATCGGTATTTGGGTGGAATTATAGTGCGCATTCCCCACAACACACAGCCTTGGTCCTCTGACAGCTCGTGTCTGCGTGTGAAGTATGGTTTCAGATTCTCCTCCGACACATAGTTGGGCCATCCATTCATAGTATAATCCCACTCTTTGCATAGTGTGGGATCTTTCCGTGTTGCTTGGGCTATGTCCCTTGCAGATACTGGAAGATCATTCAACTGGGAAAAGTAGAACACATTTCTTTCTTCCCCAGTACAATCTTTAACCACTGTTGGCAGTCTGGACATTGCGTCAACATTCATGTGGTCAGTTGATTTCCGATACTCAATGTCATAATTGTAGGCCATCAGCACTAATGCCCATCGCTGCATTGGAAGAGCTGCCAAAGTTGGTATTGCTGCCTTTGGTCCAAGAATCGCCAGTAGAGGCTTGTGATCTGTTACTAATGTGAATTTCCGTCCATAGATATATTGATGGAACTTTCTCACTCCAAAGATGATGGACAAGGCTTCTCGTTCTATTTGATCATACTTTTTCTCAGTTTCTGTCAGTGTCCGAGACGTGAACGCTATGGGGCGCTCCTCTCCATTATCCCTAATGTGTGAGATCACGGCGCCCACCCCATAAGGTGAGGCATCGCACGCTAATCTCAGGGGTTGGTTGCCATCGTAATGCACCAGCACTGTGCTACTGAGCAGCAGCTGTTTCGCCCCCTCAAAAGCCATTTCACAAGCAGCAGTCCAGCTCCACGGTTGCTTCTGTTTGAGCAAATTATGTAAAGGTTGAAGACTGGAGAGATTTTGCAAGAACCGGCCGTAATAGTTTAGGAGGCCCAAAAAAGACTGTAGCTGTGTGACATTGTTTGGTTTTGGAGCATTTACAATTGCTGCTACCTTTTCGTCAGTAGGGTGAAGTCCCTCTTTGTCGGTGCCCTAAATACTCAACACTGCTTTGCATGAACTGACACTTAGAAAGTTTTACTCTGAGGCCGTACCTCTCCGGTCTGGTAAGCACTTCATCCAATTTCCTAATATGCTTCTCTTTTGAGCTGGCCGTGACAAGGATGTCATCAAGGAAACAGGTGACATGATCTAGCCCTTGCAGGATTTGATCCATGATGAGCATGAGCACTGGCCACTCCATAACTTAGACGATGATACTTGTACAAACCACGATGTGTATTAATGGTGAGGTATTTCTCTGAGTTCTGGTCCAATTTTAATTGCTGATAAGCATGCGCCAAGTCTAGTTTGCTAAACAATGTTCCACCTGCCAGCTTAGCAAACAAATCCTCTGTGTTGGGTAAAGGGTACATTTCTTCCTCGAGATTTTGGTTTATAGTGACTTTATTGTCACCACAGATGCAGATGGACTTGTCACTTTTAGGCACAACTACGATTGGCGCTGCCCAGTCACTTATGTCAATTTTAGATACTATGCCTGCCTTTTCCAGCCTATCCAGTTCCTAACAGGTCTAGCTTTTTTAAAGATTGGTGTTGCATCAGGACTGACTTGGATAGTTGCTTTAAAATCTTTATTTCACTTGGTTTGTCTGAAAAAACCTCTGTGTGTCTCCTCAACACTGTTCTTACTGCTGGGTCAGAAGCCACTTCAGCTTTCTCTACATTAAAAATGTTTGGCCTATCTAACTGAATTTTCTCCAGCCAGTTCCGGCCCAGCAGGGCTGGTCTTTCCCCTTTGACAATGACCAAAGTCAGTGTCACATTTTGCTTTTCATACTGCACTTGAATATCTAGGGATCCCAGCAATAGAATTCTCTCACCTGAATATGTAATTGGCTGCATGCTGGTTTTGCTTAATGGTAAGTGCGACAAGAACTCCTTGTATGACAGTTCTGACATCAGCGACACCCTGTGTCCCCGTGTCGAGCTGCATGTCCATGCACTTCCTGTCCAATTTCACATTCACCACAATTCCTTTCTTTCCATCTGAGGTTGTATATTGTATATACACCAAATGACTCTGATTCATCTTCTTTTCCTTTATTACAACTCTCTGCTTCCACATACTGTGTCTGTCCAGCTACTCTTTTATTTCTACAGGCTCTTGCAATGTGCCAATTTTGTTACACACGACACTTCTCACTCTTGAACCTGCAGTCTCTAGCAGAATGTTTGCTAGCATATCTGTAACATTTGTTGCTTTCTTCTTGTCTCTGTTCCCTCTTGTGATATTTTCCTTTTTCAAAATCATCTTTTCCATTAAAGTTCCCTTTTCCTCTCCTATGAAATTTATTTTGCTTCATTCACAGCATTCACCAACTGTAAGTCCTTTGTCTTACTTGCAATTTCCAGCGTGTTCCTCGATGTGTTCCCTCTTCGTCTGTGTGACTAGATTCTTTAACAGTCCATATGTCTCTGCCCCAATCACGGAGAGAAACACACTAACCTTTTTCTCACTTGCAGTGTCATTCGCCAGTAGCCATTGTTCCAAACGCTTAATGTGCGATTCAAAATCTTCCTTTGATTCTTTGTACTCATCCATACGGCCAAACTGCATCGCTGCCATGTTAGCTACGTTGTTAGCGTCTTGTTTCTTTTTTTTTTTACTCATGCCTTGTTCCTTTTTACAACAAGTGCAACACAATGTTTCTCAGCCACTAACAGTCTCTAAATTAACTCTTAATCCTTGTCGCCACTGTAATATCTTTGATAAGAAGCTGGATAGGGAAGAGGGACGACAGACTTGTTTTTTTACTGAGAACTCGCACTCAACAGGTCTCATACGTACATACAAAAGGGGGCGTGGTTTTAAACGTAAATGTCACTCAGAACATCTATTACATTTTTGATGCATCGATTGAAAACCCTGATGATGAAAATACATCTATCTTGATATTAAAAAGCTCTAAATAAATGTGACATGTATTGTTACTCCCAGTTTTTGCTGTCACACTGTTTACATACATTGTGAATTATGAAAACTAAAACATTTTTTAATTTAGCTTGAAAAAAGCTTACAGAAAATATAATTTTATGAGAATTATCCTCTAATTCAGAACTGTGTAGAACATTTATCTTTATCTCAAGTATGTCTTAAGCTTGTCAAATTCTTGTGTTAAATTTTTATCATATTTATTCTCCCTGTTTAACCAGCAGAATGTCAAACTGATATTTGGACTTTTTGACCAAATGAGATGGATAAACTTTTTAATACATTTATTTACAGATTCTCAGTACAGTGTTTTGGATAAGTGTGTTTTGTCTTGATTGCAGGTGGCTCCCATCGTCTCTCAGAGCTGAGGATCGTGTTGATGGGGTATAGAGCTGCTGGTAAGAGTTCAACAGGAAACACCATCCTGGGCAAAGAGGAGTTTGACTTGATGAGATCTGCTCAGTGTGTGAGGAGACATCGAAAAGTAGCAGACAGACACATCACTGTCATTGAAGCTCCAGGATGGTGGAGGAATTACACTGTAGAGAAGAGTCCTGAGTTACTGAAACAGGAGATTTTGCTCAGTGTGTCTCTGTGTCCTCCAGGACCACATGCTGTACTACTGATCATAACTGTGAACACTAGATTTACAAAGACTGAGATAAAAGCAGTGCAGGATCATCTGGATCTTCTCGGTGAGAGAGTCTGGAGTCACACTATAGTGCTGTTCACTCATGGAGACTCTCTGTTAGACACATCTATAGAGCAGCACATTGAGAGTGAAGGGCAGGATCTCCAGTGGCTGCTGGACAAATGTGGGAACAGGTATCATGTTCTCAACAATCAGAACAGGAGTGACCACACTCAGATCAAGGAGCTGCTGGAGAAGATTGAGGAGACAGTAGCACAAAACAACAGCTGCCATTTTGAAACAGACAGAAAGATTTTACAGAAGATGAAAGAGAGAAGAAGAGCAGAGGAAGAGAGAGCAATAGAACGAATGAAGAGGATGAAAAAATGGAGAGAAAGGATCAGATCACAGATGAGTGAGTTCACATACTTCATAGTGCAGCCACAGCTGTGTTTGTTATTCTGCTGTTTCTCTGTTGCGTTTGTCAGTCGCTTTGGACAAAATATGATTTGATGAAACATCTATTTTGAATTGTTCATTAATAAATTACAACCATCCCGTGCTATGGGCATTTCCATTCATACAGGCTATGGCGGAAGTTATTTTACACAACTCGATGCTTCCGGTTTTCAAATGTGAACCACAAAAAAGGCCTAAGGCCAATCAGTTAGTCATTGGAATGTCAGTCAGAATCCACTCACCAAATTTTTGTTCAGGCCTGAGTTCTGGAAACTCGCGGATCCTCACATTATAATCAAGTGTGGACGCAATGTCAACAAGATTCATTGTGCTGAATAACGAGATTCATGGATTAGAGCTGAATTTTCTGAGATAAACTGAAATGAGTGACAGCTTTTCAGTGATTAAGCTATTCAGAGGATCAATGTGACGCACTTGCTGCAAGTTTCAGTGACCACATATATCTGCATATAAATGAGGGATTCTCTCAAAATCTCTTTCTTTATATATATATCTGTGTGTGTGTGTGTGTGTGTGTGTGTGTGTGATGCGATCTGGGAAAACCCAACACATGGTAAAATTTTACCTTTTTTGGTTTTTGATGCCACATGAAAGCTGGGTTCAAGCCCTTTCCAAAACTGTTTTTAATTTGTCCATAGCTTAGAAAAACGAGTTTGAAGTGAGACGGCTTTCACTTTCACCTCACGGGTTTAATGCTAGATGTCAGTAGCGTTATACTGCATTATTACACTGACTAACATCTTTTTCCGTTGTTTATTACGGGTATAGTCTCTGAACTTTTGATCACCCTTTGTATGTTTAAATAGCATGAATAATGTACTTGTAGTTGTAGTTTACATGTTGAAATGCGAGCGCAGCACAACTGTTTGCACACTGTTTATATAACACTGTCATTTCTGCTTGCTGCAATAAATCGCAATTTTACTGCACTAAACAACTGAATTTTGCCAAGATATTTTCAGAGATGATAGACAATATGTTATAGAATAATAATTTAATGAAAACCTAATTTTGACTAAAAAATTGTCATTCGACCTATTTTTCTAATTTCCTGAAACGTCCCAGCGCGACATCCAACGGGTTTTCCCAGATCGCATCACACACACACACACACACACACACACATACATATATATATATATATATATATATATATATATATGAATGGGTATGGTCACACCAATTTAAAAAGGAAAAAATAAGCTCGCTCTCAAAATATCGCCAGTTTCATCATCTTGCTTTTTCTCATACAAGGTGTGCTTCAAGGTTTGATGCTCATTATTATCATTTTTTTCAGGTGATTTAGCTTAGCAATAGAGTGCATCAATATAGTTCCAGAATTAAAAATTAACAAATAATATTTGTTGCAGATGGTGTCCAACATCTCTCAGAGCTGAGGATTGTGTTGATGGGGTATAGAGATGCTGGCAAGAGTTCAACAGGAAACACCATCTTGGGAAAAGAGGAGTTTGAGCTGAAGAGATCTGCTCAGTGTGTGAGCAGACATGGAGAAGTAGCAGACAGACACATCACTGTCATTGAAGCTCCAGGATGGTGGTTGGATTACACTGTAGAGGAGACTCCTGAGTTACTGAAACAGGAGATTTTGCTCAGTGTGTCTCTGTGTCCTCCAGGACCACATGCTGTACTACTGATCATAGATGTGGATAATAGATTTAAAGAGGATGAGAGAGAAGCATTGCAGGGTCATCTGGATCTTCTCGGTGAGAGAGTCTGGAGTCACACTATAGTGCTGTTCACTCGTGGAGACTCTCTGTTAGACACATCTATAGAGCAGCACATTGAGAGTGAAGGGCAGGATCTCCAGTGGCTGCTGGACAAATGTGGGAACAGGTATCATGTTCTCAACAATCAGAACAGGAGTGACCACACTCAGATCAAGGAGCTGCTGGAGAAGATTGAGGAGACAGTAGCACAGAACAACAGCTGCCATTTTGAAATAGACAGAAAGATTTTACAGGAGATGAAAGAGAGAAGAAGAGCAGAGGAAGAGAGAGCAGAAGAACGAATGAAGAGGATGAAAAAATGGAGAGATGACTTCAGATCACAGATGAGTGAGTCAATTATAAATATATGTAGATAATAAAACAAAGTGATTCTCCTATTATTATGTAGAACTCTAAAACTTAGATATAAAAAAAAAAAAAAAAAAAAATAGAAGTGGGTTTTGTGGGACTCTGGTCGCCTCACAACCTCAAAAACAGGTCCACCCTCCTTTTCTTCATATCCTTGTTGTTTTCTCCAAACATACCTGTGATGATTGTTTTCCAATAGTTCAATTTTCACTTTGTCAGACCACAGCAGCTGGATCTAAAAAGTATAAAAGGCTTATCTTAGGCCTTGTCCAGACTGTATTCAAACGAAGCTGAAGCTGGCTGTGATTACAGCATGGAACATTACAGTTCATGTAGTTAAACAAAGCTATAACAGTGATGGTTAAACAAAGCTTTTTGAGGCACATAAGCTTTCCTCTCCACTGTATCACAAAAGGGTTCATTACTCTTTTTAACACGGTGTTATGACCATCTGCTGGTCATATAAATGAATAGCACCTTTCACAGTGCCTTTCACTGGTTTCACTTCTGGTTGCAACTGTTTTATTTTATTGTATAATATATTATTGGTAAAGGATAAATTTGAAAATTAATTTAAGTCCTTTATCTGTTATATAGGCACATTTAATTTGAGCTTCAAATTATGATATAGAGGGTTTGCACTTACATCACATTTTGGTCAGCTACCCAGATGCGCGCCATTGTGTTGATACTCGGATATAAACCGCAGCATGGATTGTATAGTTAATGTACTACTGAAAATGTTCTGCTAATTTATGATGGATAATCCATGCATGGAAAATAATGTGTAGAAGCTGCTAAATCATATGGAGAAGGACTTAGTGAGCAGGAAATGGCGTTATATTTTAACAAATATGAAGTTAATACAGGGATCAACGTAGACATGAAAATAGACATTTCCCTCATATAAACTCCTACCCCCAATTCAGTATTAAGGAGATTTTTCCAATATTTCGTGCATCATGCTACAGTATTTTCTCCTCTTTTTTTCTGTCTTGAGAGATTCTGGTCTCTGTTAATGGCCTTTAACTTTGACTAAAAATAATAAATGTAATATTTCCACACAAATGACATTTTGGAAAATGAATGGAGTGCAGTGAATGTACAAGTTCATATTGCTGAGCTCTGTAATAGGTGGTAAACATCCATACAGTGAGAGAAAAAAATTGATCCACTGCTGATTTTGTGCGCTTGTCCACTGACAAAGAAATGATCAATGATTCTTAATGGTAGGTTTATTTTAACAATGAGAGACAGAATAACAACAAAAATCCAGAAAAACACATTTCAAAAAAGTTATAAATTGATTTACAGTTTAATGAGTGAAATAAGTAGTTGACCCCTTCACAAAGCATGACTTCACAAAACCCTTGTTGTCAATCACAGAGGTTAGATGTTTCTCGTAGTTTTCCACCAGGTTTGCACAGATCTCAGGAGGAATTTTGCCCCACTGCTTCTTTGCAGATCCTTTCCAAATCATTAAGGTTTTGAAGCTGACGTTTGGTTCCTTCCTCAGATTTTCTATGGGATTAAGGTCTGAAGACTGGCTAGGCCACTCCAAGACCGTAATGGCATAATCCACAATGACCAGAATGTGTTTGTGTCCCTGGGCAGAGTTTGCCAAAGGCTGCACAAGGTCCATCCCGATGTGCTCAAAGGGCACCTCAATGATTAACAGTGGAACCAGCGGGCTGCGGGGAGGCATCCATGGAGACATTTTCTAACAGGTGGAGCAGGCTTGACAGAAACTTTTGCCTTCAGCCTCCAAGCCTGGCCAGTGGAATCAGTCACGGATGTGCTGAATGGTGTTGGCTGCCCCAAGATGTCCCGCTAGTGGGTGAGAGTGAGCTAGCTTGAACAGAGTTTCTGACAGAACAAATTTGTGTCCAACAATGTTACAAACGATCGTTCCTCGTGTTGTCCTTTGGCAAATGAGCCGCTTCTCATCACCTGCTGAAAGATGTCATAAAAGAGTTTAGAGTTTTGACACTGGGACTCACCATCTCTCCTACTGTCTGTGGCTAGGAGTGTGGGCTGCTGACGGGATCCCTTAGCCGGCCTCCTTTGTCGGTGACTCCCCTTTTGGCTGGCGGGTTGGGTGGCAGCAGTCTCTTCCTAGTAACACCGGGACAGGCAGTTCTTTTACTACTCCCACCTCGATCAGCCAACTGCCATGGGCGACAGAGATGTGACAGAGATAATGTGAAGGAAGCTCTTTCTATCTGACGATACGAGGGCGAGGACATGGGAGTAGACAAGACTGACCGCACTGCCTGAATCCAACACAGCCCTGGCCGGCTGGCCGTTTATTTAAATTTTTTCTGTGTTGGGCCGCATCCGGCAGCTCTATCGCTTCGATCAGGCTCCCGAGCATCATGGGGTTCTGCATGCCCATGCTCTGGCAGTTAGAGCGTGGGAGAGCATGGAGGAGACGTTTGATGTTCCGCTACTAGTTTGCCTAGTTTTGCGAGCAGAGTCAGCTCAGCGACTTGGACACAGGCTGGCAGGTGAGGCTTATATTCCCAGTCATGGAAGTATGGGTGAGAGCCCGACACAGGCCAGGATTTCTCTTTTCAATTCGCTGTATTGCTCGGCCATTGCCGGAGGTAGGGCAAAATACGCAAAATTATAGAAATGTGTTATGTGTAAGCCAGGTTAAATAGACGAATCTTTAATCTAGATTTGAACTGACAGAGTGTGTCTGCCTCCCAATCTGTGCTACAAAAATAATAAAGTGATGTGCCTGGGGTACTTGTAACACTGATTCCAGGTATCCTGAGAGGATTATGAGATTTCTCCAGTTTGCATTGTGATCTATAAACCCTCTTGGCCATGGTGGAGGGTTTGGAATCTGACTGATTGATTGATTGATTGCTTCTTTGGACAGGTGTCTTTTATACAAACAAACAAAACTATCACTTCCTGATAAACTGGCAATAAATATCACTAAGAAATGTAGGAGAAGCCACCGATTTAATAAATCCACATTAATGTAATCCACACAAGGAAGGCTTGAAACACACAGCGACCAAATGAAAACAAAATTAACACAGGCACAATAATTAATAAGACAAACTTGAACATAATGACGAAATCAAATCAGTGACCATGACAACAAACAAACTGACAGAAATGGTGAAAACACACAGAAAGTCCATCAGGTTTGACAACTTTCAACAAACTGAAGTATTTATATACAGTATATGGATGACAACCTTCTTATATGGTTAAAATACCCTTGTAAAAAGTAAAAAAAAAAAAAGATTCTGTAAAGTTTAAGGTAAATTTCTGATTAATTTGTTCATTAACTGTTTATGTGTATATATTTATGTATTCCTACAGGTGACGCTCAACACCTCTCAGAGCTGAGAATTGTGTTAATGGGTAGCAAAAATGCTGGTAAGTGTTCAGCAGGAAACACCATCCTGGGCAGAGAGGAGTTTGACTTGATGAGATCTGCTCAGTGTGTGAGGAGACATGGAGAAGTAGCAGACAGACACATCACTGTCATTGAAGCTCCAGGATGGTGGATGAATGAACCTGTAGAGGAGAGTCCTGAGCTACTGAAACAGGAGATTTTGCTCAGTGTGTCTCTGTGTCCTCCAGGACCACATGCCGTACTACTGATCATACGTGCAGATAATAGATTTAAAGACTATATGAAAAAAGTACTGGTGGGTCATCTGGATCTTCTCGGTGAGAGAGTCTGGAGTCACACTATAGTGCTGTTCACTCATGGAGACTCTCTGTTAGACACATCTATAGAGCAGCACATTGAGAGTGAAGGGCAGGATCTCCAGTGGCTGCTGGACAAATGTGGGAACAGGTATCATGTTCTCAACAATCAGAACAGGAGTGACCACACTCAGATCAAGGAGCTGCTGGAGAAGATTGAGGAGACAGTGGCACAGAACAACGGCTGCCATTTTGAAATAGACAGAAAGATTTTACAGGAGATTGATGGTGTGAAGAAAACAGAAGAGCGATTGGACAAATGGAGTGAGGACATCAGATCACAGATGAGTGAGTGAAATCATACATTTTATGAATATTTTTTACACACAATCTCAGATGTGCTTCCTTCTTATGGTTTTAGAGATTTTCAGATGTAGATTAAGTAGTTTAAAGTGTCCATCACAAAGAACTCAGGTTGAGTTCTTGTACAGTCTTTTCAATTTTTCTCAGATGGTTTCCTATCCAGATACTGACTCCTCCATTTTCTGACCCATTCAATATTGTCCATCTGAACCACAACCACAAGAATTTTTTTTGTTTGTTTTCCTTCAATGCCATGTCAGTCGCTTTGGATAAAAGTGTCTGTCAAATGAGATAATGTAAATGTTCTACTTGATCTGCTCTCTGCTTTCATTATTATAGTGAGTGGAGATGATGGATCTGATTCATGGTCTCTGGGAAGAGCTGTTTATGGTTCATTCAGATCACGATCAGGAGCAGATTCAATTTTTGGATCATCACATTACAGAGATTCATCTCATACAAGTTATGGGTCAGGTGTGATAAAAAGACATAACAGCTTTGAATTACTACCGCCAAACAGTGAGTGACTTTTTATTTGCCACTTTTAGTACATTTATTAAAAACATTAAGTGCTCATGTTTTCCATGAATCCCATCTGTTTTCCCAAAATAAATTATGCAGTCAATATTGTCGTAAAATTGTTACCGCATGTTTTTCTCCGTCATAAAATGTGGTCACTTCCTATATCTCTTTCCACTTTCTCAATATTTACACAAGCAGCAATGTGGATACTTTAATCTATGACAATAAATGCAATCCTGATATTAAATACAATTCAAAATAGAACATGAAGTGTTTAGTTTGACCTGCATAGGTTGGTGGTTTTCTGGAATTAAACCACTAGTTTGTGCTGATTATTTGTTCTTCAAACTCTTTCAAACTTTCAGACTCTATAAATCTTTATGGTCAACGTTTAACACGTAATAAGGTTTGTAATGAAGATATTTGTAACACAGTGACAAAATCTCTATCTGATTAAAAAAGTATTTGTATGATATTTCAAAAGACACCTTGTAATGATTACCAACAGACTACATTATTTCAGCCTGGTTTCATTGTTTATACGTAGTTATTATACGGAATGTTTAAAAGGCACAAAACGTACATTTTGTAAATTTTTACTGATGCTAAAATGTAGCTAAAAATATGTAAAAATAATTATCTAAAAATGCGTAAAATATTTACGTATATTTTATTTCATTAAGATATTCGTATCAATGCCTTTTAATCATTATTTTAATAAGCAGTTTAGATTTTTATAGTCGCTAATCCCACTCCTACCTCTAAACCTAATGGTAACCATAGCTCTCATTGTACAGTAATAAAAAAAACGACAGACAGAAAAGTGCAATCACAATCATTTATTTATGGCAAAATCAGCCGTACCAAAAAGTAATCCAAATGACAATGCATTTGCAGCCATCATAGTTTCATAGTATTTGCAGTAATTAATTAAATTAATGCCGCAATTTCAATTTTCATAAAGATTAGTTTCTAGGTGTCGTCAATACATCAGTATTGTATGTTAAAATGCTAAAAATGCGTAAGTATTTGTATGTTTATATGCTGTAAATACATTTTTAGGAAAAACGCAAGTAAATGTATGTTTTGTAGAACCACCTTTCATGTAAAATTCATAGGAATTATCATGAGATCACATTGATTATTTTTAGGATAATTTTGAAATTGTCAAATGTAAGAATTTTGTTTGATAAGAGTTTCAAGCATTTTAATGATTTCATTTTGTTTTCCCCAGTGAGTGGAGATGAGCGGTCGGACACATTGTCTGTGGGAAGTTCTGCTTACGGTTCATTCAGATCACGATCAGGAGCAGACAGCGATTCAGTTTTTAGCTCATCACGCTCTAAAGTCTCATCTCACAGCTCAGGATACGGTTCTTTGCAGTCCATCCCTGAGTCTGTGGAACAATCAGAAACCAGAAGACCACTTGCTGTGCCCAAGATCTTAAAGTTTTTCCCAAAAATATCAAAGAAGAATGACAAGCATGAAAAAGACTCTAAGAAGACATGAATTAAACTGCTGAAAGAGAAGTTTTGTTTTTATAATGTTAACTTTATTAAATGTATCATTTTTACATCATGATATTTAACTATAACACCAGGTGTTACTAAAAAATAATATAGCATATATAGTTTTAATGTCTTGGAGAGGTAAACCTATAAATAAAATCTGTTGATGCGTGCTGTAATAACTAATACTGGAGTAATGCAGTCAAATTCTTTCCTGATTATTTTGTCAAAACTTTGTTTTATTTTTAGATATTCTTTCTAAAACATTGTCTACTCCAGACCTCAGTGATATTTTATAAATTTTTCAAGAAATATTTGTTTATTTTAATGCATGAAACATCAAGGAAATTTAAACGATTGAACTAAAAGATCTACAGATGCTGCTAAAAAGTTCTCAGTTAATGCTTACAATTAATTCCAAGAGTCTGATGTTAGCATGTTGCTAAGTGATTGTTTCCCTCTAATAAAGTACAAAGAATGTATACAAAAATGGAGCAAAATAGTTTTTCATTGTGTAAGTCTGGTGATGTCTAAAAAGCTGTTGGCATCTTAAACCATGCCTACATGAGGTAATTTATTCATTTATCAATTCCAAGCGTTATTTGCCTGTTTTGATTCCTGTTGCTGACCTTGTTTGTTCCTCATTCCCAATTGTTTTCTGCCTGCCTTTTTGACTCTTGGACTGCTTATTGGACTATTCTGTTTGCTTGCTGCCTGCCTCGACCCTTACATGGACACTGACCTCTCTTTAGCCCTGCCTCCGGTATTCCTGTTTGTTGTTAATTGACCCTGCCTGTCTTACTACGAGTGTTGCTATTAAAGTCCGCAAATGGATCCCCTTGCGTCTGACTCGTACGTTACAGAAGACTTCGCCGCCTTCGGATCCAGTGACTTTCTTCCAACCTCCGGTTTTGACATGGACCAGGCGGATTTACTATTACAGCTGAGGCAAGGCAGTATGTCTATTGAGGATTATGTCAGTGTTTTGTGATCTCATCGACCAGGTATCCTATTATGATGAGTTTTTGTTTGTGGAACTGTTTCACTTTGGACTGAATCAACCAATGGCATCTTTGATGCCAAGCCGATCTCACAGTCTGCACACGAGATGGCTGCCGCGCCGAGGCGTGAACAACAAGCCAACTAATCTAAGACTGATATCCAGCACTTATGACCCACCACTGCTGTCTGCTCACGCAGCGGGTCTTGCCAAGCCTACGCATGCTAATGACAAGCCTGCCAAACCTGTCAAGCCGTCTAAGGACAAGATGGCCGCCAAACCACAGTCTGCATTTGTCAAGAAGGCCGCCGCGCCAGAGTCTGCACATGTCAAGATGGCCACCAAACCAAAGTTTGCACCTGACAAGATGGCCGCCACACCAGAGTTTGCATCTGACAAGATGGCCGCCACACCAGAGTTTGCACCTGACAAGATGGCTGCCATCCCACAGTTTGCACCTGACAAGATGGCCGGCACACCAGAGTTTGAACCTGACAAGATGGCCACCACACCAGAGTCAGCACCTATCATGGCCGCCCTTCCAGAGTCAGCACCTGTCATGGCCCCCCTTCCAGAGACTAATTCACTCACTTCACAGCTGCTGTCAAGACAAGCAGTGTCACAGCTGCTCTTCCTAAATCAAGCCTCTTCACAGCAGCCGCTCTAATGCCAGGACAGTTCCCAGCTACTGTCCGTGAACCCAATCACCTTACAGTAGTTGCTCTCAAACAACAAGGTCTGGTCACAACTGCTCTCCCTGAGTCAAGTCATGTCACGGCTGCCGCTCCTGAGTCAAGCTATGCCTCAACTGCTCTTCCAAAACCAAGTCAGGTCACCGCAACTGTTTCCAAGCCAAGCCTCCTTGCAAAAGTTGCTCCAGAGTCAGGTGACATCGCAGCTGCTGCTCCAGAGCCAAGTCAAGTCACAACTGTTTCTCCAAGGCCAAACCATGTCGCAGCCGCTCCTCCTGAGTTAAGCCCCATCGCAGCTGCACCACCTCCTGAGTCTCGCCTCGTCGCAGCAGCTCCTCCCAAGTCAAGCCTCGACGCAGCAGCTCCTCCCAAGTCAAGCCTCGATGCAGCTGCTCCTCCTGAGTCAAGCCTCGACGCAGCTGTCCCGCCTCCTGAGTCTAACCCCATCGCAGCTGCCGCTCCAGAGTCAAGCCACGTCACAGCTGCTGCTCCTGAGTCAGGCCCCATCGTAGCCGTCGCTCCAGAGTCAAGTAATATTGCAGCTGTTCTCGGGGTCACCACAGCTGCTCCTGAGCCATGTCAAGTTTCTGCCACAGCAACGAAACTGGCTTTCTCAGAGGCCACACTCCTCATGGGAGTGCTGTGGGTTGTCTGGGCCGCGTACACCACCAGCGAGTCCCCAGAGGTGGCAGATCACCCTGCAAAACCTCTGGGGGTGGCTTTTCTGACTTCAGTTTCTTCCTGGGTAACGGGGGGGTCACAGTCGGCAATGCTGCACCTGCTCCCTGCACGGTGGTAGCGCCCAGCAACCCACGCCACTCAGAGCTCACGCCCTGTCCCAATTGGGTCGATAAGGTCATCCACAAGCTGGAAGTCCAGCCCGACCTGGCCAGGAGCTTGGGCTCCGAGCCCACTCTCTCTCTCTGTGTGTATGTCTATTTTCTGTGTTCCATGCCCGCCTGTTCTGCCCTGGGGGGTTCCTGTCCCATCAGATCCACCCCGGAGGGCACCTGGCTGGTCTGTTCCACCCTGGGGGGCTTTCATGCCTCTTTGGAGGGTTCCTGTCCTGTCTGCTACACCCTGGGGGCTTCCGTGCCACCCTGGAGAGTTCTTGTCCCGTCTGATCCGCCCTGGTGAGCATCTGCTTCGCCTGATCCACCCTGGAGGTCATCTGATCCACCCTGGAGGGCGCCTCCTCCACCCTGGAGGGTGTCTGATTCACCTGCTCCACCCTGGGAGGCATCTGATTTGCCTGCTCCGCCCTGGAGGGTGCCTGTTCTGCCTGCTCCGCCCTGGTGGGCGCCTGCTCAGCCTGTTCTGCTTTGGAGGCAGACTTCTCCTCCCTGGCAGTCTCCGGCCCGACTCTCACAGTTCTGGTGGACTTCTGCCTTTCTGGCGCCTCCTGGACTATCTATTTTGCCAATTTCATTCCAGCCCTCAGATCCCCCATCTGGCCTTAGCCCACCATTCCTCTCCCTGTCACACTCCTCTGCTCCTTTTAAAATTTGGACTGAGAGTCTGGAAGCCGCTCTTAGGGGGGAGCTCTGTCACAAATCTTGCTGCTGCAGCTCCCTCCTCTCACCATTAGAGGGAGCTTTCATTGAGACTCTGAAGAGTATCACAACTCCATTTCCCATAACCCCTTTCTCATTGACTTCCTGTCACCTTTCACCTTCACACCTGTCGGCCATTACACCTCATCACACACACTATAAAGGCCATGCACACACACAGCAATTTGTGAAGTCTTGTTCAGTCTGTCTAGCAATTCCGAGCGTTATTTCCCTGTTTTGATTCCTGTTGCTGACCTTGTTTGTTCCTCGTTCCCGATTGTTTTCTGCCTGCCTTTTTGACTCTTGGATTGCTTATTGGACTATTCTGTTTGCTTGCTGCCTGCCTTGACCCTTACATGGACACTGACCTCTCTTTAGCCCTGCCTCCGGTATTCCTGTTTGTTGTTAATTGACCCTGTCTTACTATCAAAGTCTGCAAATGGATCCCCTTGCGTCTGACTTGTACATTACAATTAATGCTGCAGTGCATGCTGGGAACTCACAAAGCCTTAACATTTTGACAATATGTTTTTGACTAGTTGGGACAACATTTGGGCTAATTCTGTTTTCCTGACAAGGGTAGTTTCAAGAAAACTGAATTAGAGTAACCTCATGTCATCTAGTTTGCATTTAATCTTAAATAAAAATAAACTAAACAAAAGAAAGAAAAAATAACTTGAAGCTTTACAAATACTTCACAAAACTCAGGCTGCCATATTGATGTAGAGAGAAATATTTTACAGGAAATGAAGAGGAGATGAAGAAGCATAGGAAGAGAGCAAAAAAAACAAACAAAGAAGATGGAAAAAACCCCCAGAAAGAAAACATCAGATCTCAGATTAGTAAAATCTGAGTAAAAATAATCAAGGAATACATTTTGTGTTCTGTTCCTGTTTTCTTTATGCACCAGACGGTGTGTTTTATATGTAAAATGTTTGAATTGTTGTCTTTTGCTAATACTGGAAATACTTAGCCTCATTTAGCCTTGTTTAATCCCTGTTTTACACAATGTTTATATGCTGTTTTGTGGTGCTTAATTTCCTACACCTTCTACCTTATTTTGTTTATTCTCAGATTAGGTAAAGAAAGTCAAATCTGTCCTATCTCATAAACATCTGAATTTTTACACTTCAATTGATGATTATGGATTAAAGACAAAAAAAACCAAATCCAGTATTTCACAAAATTAGAATATTTCATGTGACCAATAAAAAAAGGATCTTAAACACAAGTTGGCCTTTTGAAAAGTGTGTTATGTACTGTATTATGTCCTTAGTACTTTGTTGGGCCTCCTTTTGCACTAATTAGGTCAGGTGTTATGGTAGCCCAAGTTGCTTTGATATTGGCCTTCAGCTTCGTCTGCATTTCGGGGGCTCTGTTCCCTCTTCTTCCTCTTGACAATACCCCATACATTTTCAATGGGTTTTCAGTCAGACGAGTTTGCCAGCTAATCAAGTACAGTTATTCCATGGCTAATAAACCAGGTACTCGTAGTTTTGGCTTTGTGGGCAGGTGCCAAATCCTGCTGGAAAATAAAATCATCATCTCCAAAAAGATTGTCGGCAGCAGGAAGCATGAAGCATGAGCTCTAAAATTTCCTAGTAGACAGCTCCGTTGACTGTGGACTTGATAAAAGACAATGGACCCACACCAGCAGATGACATGGCTCCCCAAACCACCACTGACTGTGGAAACTTCACACTGGACTTTAAGCAGCTTAACTTTTGTGCCTCTCTGGTCTTTCTCCAGACTCTGGGACCTAGATTTCCAAATGAAATGCAAAATTTGCTTTCATCTGAAAACAGGACTTGGGACCACTGGCCAACAGACCAGTACTTTTCTCCTTAGCCCAGCACAGACACTTCTGATGTTGTTTTTGGTTCAGGAGCAGTGTTGGGAGTAATGCGTTACAAAAGTAATGTATTACAGTAACGTATTACTTTTTGCTGTAACGCTGTAGTGTAAGGCATTACTATTCAATTTTCAGTAATATATTACTCGGTACATTAATGTCGCCTAGGAGACATTAACAAATCAAAAATCCCACAAGTAAGTTCTATTTCCTGTTCATGAACAGATGCGTGTGGTGTCATTCATCTCTCTTTCGCTGGTGGAACGTTGTATTTTGTAACGCGGCATGATTTCAACCTCTGAGCTCAAGGTCCGCGGCTATTGGACCCGTCTGGCTCGCTGTAAGCCCTAGCGCTCACTGGCCAGTGGAAAAGCAGCAAATGGATAAAAATGGCACGCAACAGTACAGTGGACGGATGCTCACTTTGTGCATGACAGTTTTGTGTTGTGAGCCACTTAAATTCAAAATGAATAAAATGGCACTGGAGTTTACATAGTCCTGTTGTGTCTAATATGAATATACCCAAGCTATTCACAGATATTGCCAGATAATCATTTTACCTCTACCATACTTTTAACAGACTTAGATCATTTGTGATTTTGGCTGTCATCCTTTCTTGCATTGTCTTGAACTTTCACTTTGCCAATTATAAACTATATTGTTAGTAGCTTGGATAGACCACAGTAGAATTTTTTTTCTGGTTTTGTTTTATTTCGTTAAGTAATCATTTAAAGCTCTCTATTTAAATATTTATCACGTTTGTGAGGCATGTATGCGCTGAGTTTTGGTTATATTTTCTGAAGCGCTGCTATTTAAGTACAAGACGACAGAATGCGCATCATGTTTGTTTTCTTTATAGGGAGTGGTAATTGCTGGCACAGGTGTGGGTGATCAGTATTCTGGTGATGGAGAACGGGTGTGGCACGTCGGGGATTGGCCGGATGGTGACTGACTGTGGTGACTAGGACTGAGGGAACGTGCAGAGGGCGTGACACCAGTGTGATTTGCATTCGTCAGTGTGTTCCATTTTCTCAATTTTGGTATATTATTAGTTAAAATACACATTTCTGCTTTTCCCCAGTATTTTTTAAAGAGAACGAGGTATGTTCTGACCTAAAGATAAAATGGTGAGATGAAAGACAAAAAAAGCCTTTTCCTCAGTGAGAAGATTTAATTTAATTTATTAAATTATTAATAAATATACAACCTAGACTATTGATATTTTAAGTCACTGGAGACTTTGTGTACACCACATACATCATAGACCACTGCTATCAGTTGATAAATGCAATCGTCATATTTTTACCCAGAAAAAACACAGTTCTAACTATTTAAATGTTTGTTTGTTTTTTTGTGAATCTTTGCAATTGCCTTTCCTAATAACATGCTAGTTAGCAAGTTTTGTGTTTAAACACGCTAAAGTAAAGAATGGCTTCTCACTCCTTGGAGAGAAGAGAGGGGCGGGGTAGCAGAGCTCATTTGCAATTAAAGGAACATGCAATAGAATCAACTGATTTTTTGCAGAGGTGATTTTGACAAGGTAAAAGGGATTTTTTTACACTACTGTTGAGAATTTTTTACCCAAAGTATATTATAGACTTTTCATTAAGAGCCTAAAGAATCATACCAACTTGTGGAAAATGGGCATCTGATGACCCCTTTAAGAATCACTCTTTACTGAAAGTTGCTTTTAGCTTCTTTATAAAAGTCTCCTACTCTTAGAAAAGGCCTACTTTTTACTGAGAATTTTTTGACAAGTTTAAGACCATTCTTAAGAGCATTTCTGAGAAGCTTTATACATTTGGGCCCTGGGGCCTTTATTTATCAAGCTTAAGTGCTGAGAATTCTTGAAATTTACTCCTACTTTCAAACTAAAGTATGAAAGCAAGGTTATCAAATGCTAAGAACCACACTTACTCTCCTAGTTATTTAAAGGCATAGTTCACCCAAAAATGAAAATTTGATGTCTGCTTACCCCCACGGCATCCAAGATGTAGGTGACTTTTTTTCTTCAGTAGAACACAAACATAGATTTTTAACTCAAACCGTTGCAGTCTGTCAGTCAGTCATATAATGGCAGTCAATGGGCATCAAATCTTTAAGAGTAAAAAAAAAAAAAATACAAAAACAAAACCAACTTAACACCTGCGGCTTGTGCAGATACACTGATGTCCTAAGACACTAAACGAGAAACTGAGCAGTATTTATATCATAATGTATGAAAAGTCTTTATTGTCAAATGTGTGTTGAATGTAAACTCCCACGAGGAATTTAACCATTCAATGTGAATTTATCTGAGAATATTCTTAAATAAGGAAATATATTCAGTGATTGGTCCATGTGTATTTCATCATCTAAAATCCTGTTTGTGGCACAGCAAAGTGTCGTGAATCATCTCTAAGACTGACACTTAAGATTTAGTCCTACACTTTGCTTGAATTATGACTGAGATGCTTCATAACTAACTTTTAAGCGCAGATTTGGGCTAAAAATGTATTTACACTTAAGTCAATTCTTAGCAGTGTTCTTGAGAGTAATTCTAAGAGGTTTGAAAACACTGGCCCTTTTAGTTTGCAAATAAAATTGTCAGTTTTTTTTCAGTAATTATAACACATTCTTCAATGCATCATGCATTAAAAAGTTTTAAGTGAAACATTTAGTGCAATTGTTTGCATTTTCAAGCAACAAGTAAAATGAAAAATTATCAAATAAGTATTTCAGCAGCGTAATTCATACAGTTCACCACAGGAGGGCATTAAAATATCAAATTTGAAATGTATACTGGAATATAAGAATAAATTTAAACTTGATAGAATGTTAAAGTTTCATTTTACACAAAAAAGTAACATTGAAACATTTTTATTGATTGTTGCATATTGTTTTTGTCTGTGTTTGTTGCTTTAATAAAGGTTTCATTTGGTTTCCAAATCATAATTATATTTAGTTGTAAATTAATATGTTTCTATAGTTTAAAATCTAAAACCCTGAATATCACATATTTTGTCGTTTTCTGTAAATGATGCACTATAGAGGACCTTTATTTTGGTCGGCCGACGTGACGTCATAAGGCTGCGCAACGCAGTGATTCGGATGAAGACAGGTTTGTGTTTTTAGCCGTTTAAAGTGTTTAAAACGATACAACCCGCAGGAGTCGTTTTATACTTTGTAATAAGTAATTAAAAATGAAATATTGTTTCATGTAACATTTATTAGCGCTAATTTGTGCGAGTAAGCGCATCCACGCATCTGTAACAGAAAAGGTGCGTCTCGTTTTGCTTCTTTTATCGTGAAGCTGTTTGGAACCGAGTCAAATGAATCAATTGCTTCGCAAAACGATTCAGTGATTCTAAGTGCTTGAATCAAAACAGTGCTTGTGTAAAAACAAACACGTGTGTGATGACAGCTCTTACAAACGAGTATTTAACAATTTAACGAGTGCATTTATGAAAATGTAATATAATAAATGTGATCTACAAATACCAGCAGTCTAAATCATAAATACCTAAACATGAACTTTCTAGATAATTTGTGATCATTTATTAATTTGTTGTGTGGAGTGCACTGACTATTGAACTAGAGAGCTGAATGAAACATCTGGTTTGCATATATTTTTCTTTCTGTTAATAATTCTCATCTTGTCCAAACACACAGTAAGAGATCCATTAATCACACTGTTATAAAGATGGCATTTTTTAAAGAGGAGACTGAAGAGCTGAAGATTGGAGAAGTATTCAGTCTGAAACAAGAAGATACTGAGGAACAAACAGGTTGGTTTTCATTCTCAAAGCTGGAAAAATAATACACAAGTAGCCTAGACAACATTAAACAAAATTTTACTTTTCATTCAACAACAATAAACAACACATTTTATTCCTTGAAATACAAACTTTCTATGGAAATAAGATTGAAAAAAAATTCCATTTGAGAATTTATTATTTTTAATATATATATATATATATATATATATATATATATATATATATATATATATATATATATATATATATATATATATATTTTTTTTTTTTTTTTTTTTTTTTTTTTTTACTATGCAATACAATATTTACTATTCAATATTCTTCATAAAAACTGTTATCCTCCAAGCTGAATATAGTTGAGAAGATACTATTTTTCTAATATTTCAGACATAAATGACAAATTTGTTTGTAATTTACCAAACCTCTCGCGCTAAACTTTTAAACTTCGGAATAGTTCACCCAAAAATAATAATTACCTAGGTGTACATGATTTTCTTCTTTCAAACGAATACAATCATTATATTATAAATATAATTATATTAAATAGTTATACTAACTAAATATGTTCTGGCTCTTCCAAGCTGTTAATGGCAGTGCATTGGTGTTAATGTTCAATAGACCATAGTTCTATGGGAATAATAAAGGCCTCCTGAAGGGAATCGATGCGTTTATGTAGGAGATATAGCCATATTTATAACTTTATAAACCATAAACTCTAGCTTCTGCTGACTATCCTGTATAATATGCATTCTTTATAGCAACTTATTCCATGGAATGTTTGGATACTGGATTCTGATTGGCTGGCCAAGTCAGTTTAATCACCGTTCTATATTAATGAACTGCTTTAATTGATGCATTCTAATGCACACAGAGAGAGAGACAGAGAGGTCTGAGATCGCATTGCGCACATATGCATGGTGAACAGGCAACTCTTGACCACATTACAGTTCCTCATCACTTTGCATAGTTATAACTGTAATAACTGAAATTTGCATACACAAACAACAACATGACATTTTAACGTTTACCAGTATTAGACAGTCCAGATGAAAACAACATCAGCTGGCAACAACAAAAGACAATAAAACGATTAGTGAAGAACAGCTAGACATACTCAAGGGAGAAAAACATAAAGAAAACACTAAAAAGAAAAACAGCTTGGGCATTTAATGTGTTTAATGGCTGGTATAAGACCATGGATGAGGGTAGTTTGATCCCCTGCTGATTTTGTATGTTTGCCCACTGACAAAGACATGATCAGTCTGTAATTTTAATGGTAGGTTTATATGAACAGTGAGAGACAGAACAACAAAAAATCTAGAAAACACATTTCAAAAGAAGTTATCAATTGACTTGCATTTTAATGAGAGAAAAAAGTACTTGACCCTTTCTCAAACATCACTTAGTAAAAACCTTGTTGTCAATCACAGAGGCCAGACGTTTCTTGTGGTTGGCCACCAGGTTTGCACACATCTCAGGAGGGATTTTTCTCTTTGCAGATCCTTTTCTAAGTCATTAAGGTTTGGAGGCTGACATTTAGCAACTCGAACCTTCAGCTCCCTCCACAGATTTGATTTGGGATTTGGGACTGGCTAGGCCACTCCAGGACCTTAATGTGCTTCTTCTTGAGATGCTCTTTTGTTGCCTTGGCCATGTGTTTTGGATCATTAGACGCGTTTCCATTACCCTTCAAAATGCGCAAATTGAAATTGCGAATTGAAAATACGCCTAAAGGAAACACGTCAAATTCGCAAAAACACCCATATATCGCAAAAAAGTTTTTACGCTCGCATGAGGTGGTTTTTCAGACAATGCGAAAAAGGAATAATTCGCAAAACGGCAATGCAAACGCTTTTTTCGCATTTCCAGGTCACATGATATACGTGAACAGTCATATGATCATTCTTTATTCGTTTATTTGTGGAAACTGGCTTGTGCATAATGCTGCAGGTGTTACAAGAGGCCCATTGCACTGCACAGCTAAAAAAAAAAGTACATGCGTTCATCCAGAAATTCTGAATCCACAGTTCCTCCATGAAATCGCGCACTATTGTTAGCCTACTTCCCAGAACAAGTGCATACTTGCCTTGTATCCGATTAAAAATATAAAACGGCTAGTGCGTTTTGAATGACTTATCGCGAGAGGACGAGTTTTAGTCGCATGATATGGTTAATGGAAACACCGTCATTTCGCAACAGGTTTTTATCGACAGTTAGAAAATATCGCAAACGTTTTGCGCACATTTGTAATGGAAACATGCCTATTGTCATGCTGGAATACCCATCCACAAACCGTAAAAATTTGACGATACATGGTCCTGTCCATCATCCCTTTGATGTGGTGTGGTTGTCCAGTCCCCTTAGCAAAAAAATGCCCCCAAAGCATAATGTTTCCTCCTCCGTGTTTGACGGTGGGGATGGTGTTCTTGGGGTCATAGGCAGCAATCCTCCTCCTCCAAACACGGAGAGTTGAGTTGATGCTAAAGAGCTCAATTTGGGTCTCATCTGACCATAACACTTTGACCCAGTTCTTCGCTGAATCATTCAGAGGTTCATTGGCAGACTTCAGACGGGCCTGTACATGCGCTTTCTTGAGCAGGGAGACCTTGCAGGCGTTCAGTCCTTTATAACATAGTGTGTTACCAATTGTTTTCTTGGTGACTATGGTCCCAACTGCCTTGAGATCATTGACAAGATCCTCCTGTGTAGTTTTGGTCTGATTCCTCACCGTTCTCATGATCACTGTAACTCCACGAGGTGAGATCTTGCATGGAGCCCCAGACCAAGGGAGAATTACAGTTATTTAGTTTTTTTTTCCATTTGCAAATAATTGCTCCAACTGTTGTCCCCTTCTCACCAAGCTGCATGCCGATGGGTCCATTCCAGCCTTGTGTAGGTCTACAATCTTGTCCCTGACAAGCTTGGACAGCTCTTTGGTCTGGGCCATGGCTGAGGCTTTGGAATTTGATTGATTGATTGCTTCTGTGGACAGGTGTATAATATATCACTGGTCAATCTGAATTTACGTTTCCAATGATGTATTCAGGGCTGTCATCAAAAAGTTTTGCAAGGCTGGAAAAGACACCAGTTCTCATCATCCTCCATGGAGTTAATAAAACATAAAAAGCCTACCAATCCCAACAAAGATTGTTTCCAAGTATTCATGTTTGCCAATCCAAGTTTTGCCCAGTTAAAAGATTCCAAAAGTACATCACCAAATGCCAACTTGATGCCACATCCTTCTATCTTCATCCACTGAAAGCCCCACAGGAGGAGCTCGACAGATGAGAGTTCTGTTATTCCCACAAACCGATCGATGTGAGCTACCTCAGAAACATGCTTCCTCCCATCTGCAAGGCAGTCAGGTTATCCAAAGATACACCAGCCATTCATTGACAAGCGCAGCAGTTAAAATGTGTCAGGCTGGAGAGCAGGCAAATAATGGCTGTCACAGGATACAAATGTGAAACAAGCCTGAGAAGCTACTGGACACCTTTGGCAAAAGAAAGAAAACAATAGAGCCTGATCCTCTTAGGAAATGACAGCTCTAACACCTCAGAAAATCTCTCAAATCAAAGCGCCCCGCACTTGATCTGCCCTTTTCGATGTCTAATTTTACAAATATATGGAAATGTGCTGTTTAATTTTAAATAATAAAATATGTAGGTCTAGATAAACTAAGCTGTAGCCATATGAATCAAAAATAAAACAATATAACATTACTGGTAGGCCTACTGCATGATTTTTAGTAATTATTGCATGTACAGCAAATAAATAATAAATGAAACACAAAAGTCCTTAGGCATATTAATATTACTTTATTATAGAAATATCCAATGAACAGACAAATAAATTGTGAATAGCTTGAATATACATGCACACACACTATGTAGAGCTGTTCGATTCCGAAATTTTTGGAATCGATTCCGATTCCTGGTTCTGGAATCGATGGGATTTGATTCTAAGAATGGATTCCTCACTGTTTTCAATTCTTTTTCAAGTCTTGTTTTTTAGATTGGAGGAATCCAATTTTCGCAATGACTGCAGGAAATAAAGGTCATAGAAAGTAGCCATTTATGATTTGTAAACATCTCCATCCATTTCTGTAGCTCTGACTGATTTGAAGTAGTCATTTTGTCAGTGGACATGTTTATTGCATGAATAAAACAAGACACAAAGCGTATAAAATACATGTGCACAGTTGAGCTGAACATTAAAAAACACTGATAAAAGAGCTCATGGTTTATCTGTCAATCAGATGCGCTCTCTGCCACTGATCTGCGTTTCCTTTCAGAATTATCGTTGACTGTCAGAAAGGTAAAAAAAAAAAAAAAAAGTATTTATTTAAGATGGAAATAAGATCTAGACCCTCATGTCATGACCTATTCTGTCCAGTAACGCTCAACTGGACAACATGAGCCAGTTCGATTGTAAAAAAAAGTTCGGAATAATTTTTCAAACTGGTCTATTAAAACGATCTATTCGAACAAACCTTTTCGTGGAAACAAATCTTCTAATCTACATCCTCAAACTCAGACGAGCTCAGTACGACTCGTTTTCATTCACTTTATTTTTGCAAATGGACGTTCAGCAATGTTTAATGACATAACAGAGATATGCAGCCATTATAGGATGCAGCCTTCCATTTGAGAGGCATCCATAGTTGAACTGGAAACGTCTCTGAATGAGGAGTCGAATCCCCTTAATGGAGTCGATTCCCGAAGCCTCAGAATCGAAGAATCGATTCTTTTTGGAATCGATTCCCAGCCCTAACACTATGGTCACATACTCGTTGTCAGCGCTGCTCTGACGATTTTATCAGTAAAATAAGCCTCTTTTACAAAGTGATTCCGGAAAATACACTGATAATGATATCCCACAGCAGCACTCATTTAATTTGAAGTTTGAAGTAAAAGTGTTTGATGGACGTGTAATATGTGTCGAGAGCTCTCTCATTTTTGACCGAGATGGCTTTTAGCTGGTTTTGCATCTGAACTCTTCACATTTATGTATTTATGTATTTATTTATTAAAATGTTTCTTTCTGCTTTAGACCTGATGCCACTGAAAGTGGAGAGTCAAGATCTCAGTGTGGAAGAAAAACATCAATACGAGAATCCTCATCAGTTCATGACTGGAGAAGATCATTTTAGCGACTCAGAGATCGAAAAGACATCCTCACAAAACAAAGGAACTAGAAACATGAACGTTCAAACTGGAAAGAGCCCTTTCACTTGTGAACATTGTGGAAGAAGTTTCGGTCTCAAAAAAACCCTGAACAGGCACGTGAAAATTCATGCCGAAGTGAAGCCGTTCGTCTGCCAACAGTGTGGAAAGAGTTACTCGGATAGAAGGAACCTTAACGCCCACATGAATTTTCACACTGGAGAGAGACCTTTCACCTGCTCTCAGTGTGGAAAGAGTTTCACACAGATAAAACACCTTAAAGCCCATGCGGGTATTCACACAAGAGCTCACACTGGAGAGAGGCCTTACAAGTGTCTTCAGTGTGAGAAGACTTTCATGTACCACTCAAGCGTTAAACGTCATTTAGAGACTTTACATCCCAAGCATAAGCTTCAAATCAGTGTCGCTGCAGACTCGTGAGTGTTGTGCGTTTATACAGCATCACAGCAGCGGCTCCTTACAAAGACAGCTATAACTTTGTTTTTAGAAGTTGATTTAGAAAACCGAGCCATATGCATTCATTCTGAAGGACATCAGTTCATGATCAGTGTAAAAACAATCTTTTGCAATCACATTAAAAGGATGCACATGAAAAGACATAAATGTGAGACCCTGTTTGTGTTCCTTGTGAAATGGGAAAGCAACAGAAAATGCAACATTTTTAAACCTTTATTTGAATATGACAAAACAGCATCCCGCTCTACACTATTTCTATGAACAAATCCCTGCTAGAGACCCCTTTCCTATCAGCCAATCACAGTAAACATGCTGACATTATCCAAAGCAAGGAAGTCAACCCTGCCCTTAACATTTTAAGCCCACCGGCAACTATAGTTGCCATAGTTTATAGTTGTCATTTTTCATTTGTAAGTATTTTTCTAGATGTGATCCATGTTTTATTTCTCAATGACAAGCAAGTAAACAACCAAATAAAAGATTTTAAGAAAAAATAAGAGGTATTGACTGGTCAACTTCCTACCCCTACTTCCAGGAAGCATGGCGAGGGCAAATCCTCCCAAAGAAAGTTAATTTCATGTTGCTAACAAGTATTTTTTGTTGACACATATATATATATATATATATATATATAATCATGAAGGTCATCCAAAAAAAAAACAAATCTTACAAGAGATCTATAGTTTTTTGTATACTTAGTCAAAAGTACAAGCGGCAAATGCCTTGTAAGTACATAAAACTTTTGTTCTGCACTATCTTCCACCACTTTAAGACAAATGGATTTGTTGTCTGTTATGTTTTCATATTCAAGACATTACAAGCTAGATGCAGCTTTTTTGGGTTCGCATCGAATGTTCTTCGACTTTTATACGTAATAAATGTGTTTATGAATAAAGATTGATCTTCCCTGCTGAAAAAAACAGCTGAAACCAGCCTGGCTGGTTTTAGCTGTTCATTCAGCCTGGTCTTAGCTGGTCAGCAGGTTGATTTTAGAGGGGTTTTGGTCACTTGGTCACTTTCTTAGCTGGTCAGGCTGGGAGACCAGCTGGAACAACCAGCTAAAACCAGCCTGACCAGTCTAGGTAGGCTGGAAAACCAGATTAAACCAGCTAAGACCAGCTTAGACTGGTTTTAGCAGTTTTTTTCAGCAGGGTGTTATCAGCAGTTATTTTGATTAGATGCCAAATGCTCTCCTCCTATTCAAATTTGACACTGAAAGGGTACATACAACATATTTGCCCACCGGTAACTATAGTTGCCACACATTCAAACACAATTTTCAAGAAAAAAAAAAAAAAACCTGGGGAAAATAAATGCAGAATATGTTCACATAGGACACTATTAACACAACTATATGCATGAAACCATTCAAACTAATTTGGGCACAAATGGGGTAAGGCCCGTTCACACCAAGAACAATAACAATATCATCATATGTTCCTGTGTTGGATTTTTCCTGTGCTTCTTTTTTTAAAGACTATTGAAACATTTCTAAGTGTCCTCGCTCCTTCACCTTTATAGTATTGACAGAACAGCTGACATTAAATCAGATACTTCTGTGTCTTTGTTTTTTCCACAGTGTTTTTCTTTCTTTGCTGGAGCAGGGGGATTGATCTCTCGAGGACCATACAAGACTGTTCCTGGTGCCAGCTACCTGTACGATATGCTGTGCTCACTCTATGATGCGAGCTTGAACACCATCGTCCGAAGATGAAAGCCCTGGCCAGTGAGATCTGAGGGTGATCTGGCTCTTGAACTGGGGGGAGGAATGGAAGGCAGAGGAGGATCTAATAGACTTTTGGGTTAATTTTCCTCCCGCCTCCTTCGGAGCCCTCAGTCACTCCTGTTTTCCTCTCCTGCCCAGTGAAAGACTGTGTTCCTAACCGTGTGTTCACACCAGATGCGAATTGCGCGTAGTTGGATGCTTGAACATTTTGAGTTTACTCGCTTCATTCGCACGTGAAATTCACTTCACAACAGATTAGTGTTGCTTTCGTCAACGAAAATTATGACTAAATATCGTCGTCAACGAACCTTTATCTCGTGACGAAAACGAGATGAGACGCAACATAAATGCTAGTCGTGTGGCGATGACTATAATAAAATGTATACTGCAATATTGACGAAAAACGAGACTAAATGTGGTTTACAAAATTAAAATTATGCTAACATGTCTCTTCATTTTCGTTGACCAAAACGAAATGTTACAATGTTATTTCGTCACGTTATTATTAGTTTGCATTATTTCTGTTTCCTGCGTCTCACTTTAGGGGTTTCGTCAGGTTGCACTGCACAGGCACAGGCGACATCACTTCCTCAAGCCCCACTCGCGACATTATTTAAAAGATGACAACAAACAAAGGCTGTATCCGAAATCACCCCCTATAACATCATTCATTATTCCCTACATTAGTCCACTCATACAGTTCATTCAAAAGAGTGAATGAAAACAATGGAGTGAGTGAGACGTGGACGAGCGCGTTGTAAAATGAATGGATGGATGATTAAGCTGCGGGCGCCATCTTTTGGCGAGATGCGAGAATTCATTCAGCACTCGACTCTCAATGCGCATAGGGTTTTGTCTATACTACTACTTATACCATATTGACTGGGTTAAATAGAATTGCATTACTAAAAAGAGACTAAAATACAATTTTCATTGACTAAAACTAGACTAAAATGTCATCAGTTTTCGTCAACTAAAACTAGACGAAAATAGTCATAAGACTAAAATGCTCAGACTTTTAGTTGACTAAAACTTGACTAGACTAAAAAGAGTATGAATGTGACTAAAACTAACAAAAACTAAAATGACAGCTTCACACAAAGACTAGACTAAAACTAAAATTAAAACAGGCCACCAAAAACAACACCACAACAGATGCGAATTTGCGTTCCTTTGGCCAGGTACTCTGTGGTGGCACTTTATAAAAGTATGAACATGCAGGGTGCGATTTGTGAAAAACATCTTCGCACCCTGCAAAGATGTAACATACTAGGGCTGTTCAATTCCGAAATTTTTGGAATCGATTCCGATTCTGGAATCAATTCCTCACAGCTGTTTTCAAGTCTTGTTTTTTAGATTAGAGGAACCTAATTTTGCAATGACTGCAGGAAATAAAGGTCATAGAAAGTAGCCATTTCATAATACGATGCTTCATTTGTAAACATTTCCATCCATTTCTGTAACTCTGACTGATTTTAAATCGTCATTTTGTCAGTGGACATGTTTATTGCATGAATAAAACAAGACACAAGTTGTGTAAAATACATGTGCACAGTTGAGCCGAATGATGTTTTCTTGAACTTTATGCTTTGCACATAATTAGCCGAATATAACGTTATTGAAACAAAATAACCATAACATTAACAACAACACTGATAAAAGTGCTCGTGGTTTATCTGTCAATCAGATGCGCTCTCTGCCACTGATCTGCGTTTTCTTTCAGAATTATCGTTGACTGATAGAAAGATAAAAAAAAAAGTATTTATTTAAGATGGAAATAAGATCAAGACCCTCATGTCATGATGTATTCTGTCTTGCAATGCTCAAAACTGGACAACATGAGCCAGTTTGATTGTAAAAAAATTCTGAATTGTTTTTTGAACTGGTCTATTAAAACGATCTATTCGAACTAACCTTTTCGTGGAAACGAATCTTCTAATCTACATCCTCAAATTCAGATGAGTTTTCATTGTTTATTTTTGCAAATCGACATTCAGAAACGAATGTCTATCACGTCTTAACTTGACTTAGTGATTAGCTTTAATCCACATCAGGAATATCATGCCCTTTCTTTCGGGAACATACTTCACAACTCCTTGTTCAAGCTCTTATTCTGTCCAGATTGAACTATTGCAATGCTCTTTTGGCAGGTCTTTCAGCCAGCTCTATCCATCTTTATTTGACCCTCTAACTCTAGCACAGTCATTTCTAATTATATTGTATAAAAAAAACTTAAAAATTAACACTGGTTACAGTGTAAATCTAGCTTGCTTTTTCTTTTTTATTCTGTTTTGTTTTATTTACTATTTAATTTATTGCTCTTTTGTTGATTTTGATTGCTTCAGTTGTCCTCCTACATGAAAGTAGTTTTGGATAAAGGCGTCTGCTAAATGTCTAATTGTAAATGTAATGCCCTTTCTGTTTTGTTTGAAGTCTACCAAGGGTGTGATGGGTTGGGGTGGGTTATAAATGTGTAGTTGCTTTTTGTGTTATATTATTGTTCCCAGAATAACTTTTTTTGAATAAAATGTATTTGTGTCTTCTATGTGTTGATAATACAGTAAGAGGCTCTACAACAGTGCTCCTCAGACAACAAGGATCCCAGCCATACTTTGGGGAACCCCAGTGGTTTTTTTGATAGGTACTGACAACAGTGATCAAGGAAAACATGGAGAAAACAGAGCAGAGAGGACAGCTAATAAACCCAAAGCATGACAAAATAACATTACAGAGCATTTGTCTTTTTTCAGATTACGTCTGTTATTTTTTTTTTTTGCTGATGCACAGAATAATCAGTTTATTAAACAATGTTGAATTAGTATCTATAATGCAAAGTTTAAAAATACATGTCAGCAGTGTAATTCACACAGTTCACCACAGGAGGGCATTCAAACAATTTCAACGTATATTGAAATATAAGAATAAGTTACTTGACAGAATGTTGATAGAAGTTTCATATAAGTAATTGAGTACACAATAAACAATTTCATTGAAACATGCTACTTATTGGTTGTTGCATGTTTGTTTTAGTCTTAAACAATAGCTTCTCTCCTTAATTAACAAAAAAAACAACAACAGAAGGCCTCTAACACTAGCTTGCTTTTTCTTTTTTACTATTTTATTTTTATTTGTTATATAATTAAATCTTGTAAATTGCTCTTTTGTTGATTTCAATTGCTTCCATTGTCCTCCTTTGTAAGTTGCTTTGGATAAAAGCGTCTGCAAAATGTAAACGTGTAGTTCTGTTGCTTTAATAAAGGTGTCATTTGTTTTCCAAATCTGTATTTAGTTGTAAACTAATAGATTTCTCTGATTCTGTCTAAAAATGCATCAAACTCTTTTTTTTCGAATGGCTTATTGCCTGGTATAAATGGTTTCTGCCTTTTAGACAAAATCTCGCATAGGCTATTATCTTACATTGATAGTTATTTTCACAACCGCACTGTACTACATGTATATTTAAAAATATATTTTACACATATACAACTCTGAATATCATATATTTTGTTTTATATATATAGATATATATTTATTTTTTGGATGTTTTCTGCAAATGATGCACTATAAAGGACTTTTATTTTGTTCGGACGACATGACGTCATACGGCTGCGCCACAGCAGTGATTCGGATGAAGACAGGTTTGTGTTTTTAGCCATTTAAAGTGTTTAAAACGATACAACCCGCTGGGAGTCATTTTATAGTTTGTAATAAGCAATGCGAAATGAATTATTGTGAGTAAGCCCATTCACACATCTGTAACAGAAAAGGTGCGTCTCATTTTGCTTCGTTTATAACGTTAGTGAACTGTAAACACAATGCTATTAGCAAATACTAGTGATGGAGAAACGGAGCTTTTTGAAACTCAGAATCGATTGAATCGCAAAACGATTCAGTGATTCACTGCGCGCTCACGACTCATGCTGGTCTACACTGTAAATAATTTTACAATGAAAACAAAAACACAAGAATGATAACTATAACAAAACAAAACAGTATTTAACGAGTGCATTAATTAAAATTGTATGTAGTAATGTGACCTACAATACCAACAATATAAATCATAAATTCCTAAATATGAACTAAAATACAAAAACTTAAACACAAATTTGCGATATTTTAATATTTGGCTGCGCTAGTTGTTTGTTTGATTTTTTTTTTGGCTATTCAGGCAATTTAAGGCCATTAATTCTCACTTTGACTGACTCCCTTATTAGTGCACTTACTAGCCTGTTGATTGAGACATATATTTGCATATATTTTTTTCTGCTGTTTTCTCATCTTAAATGGCACACACAGAGTAAAACTGCTGAAGCAACTGAGATCCACGCGACACACTGTTATAAAGATGGCGTTTATTAAAGAGGAGATTGAAGAGTTGAAGATTGGAGAAGTTTTCAGTCTGAAACAAGAAGATACTGAGGAACAAACAGGTTGGTTTTCATTTCTCAAAGCTAAACTCATTTGCTCTATATTAAAGTGTCCAGCTCTACAGAAATGAATGACATGACACTCATTAAATAAAAAAAAATAATACAAAAGTAGCCTACACAAACAATTATTTTGCTCAACATTAAAAATGTCACTTTTGAATTGAAAAGAATGAAAAACATTTTATTCCTTGAAATACAAACTATTTAAGGATACCAGATCAAAATTCAGTATTCAGTATTCAAAATTCTTCATAAAAACATTTACAGCAACAACAACAAGAACATGTCAGATGATTTTCCACAAGTAAATTCTAATATTTACGGTAGCAAAATATTAAATTAATAACTTTAAACAATAAAAAATAATAAAAAACATGGCAGAACAATGTAACTAAGATCACCATCACGAACACAAGCACTATTTCTCAATGCTAAACACTAAGAGGAAATACAAATATATATATTTTTTTTAAATATTATTTATTCAATAATAATATTTAATAAAAAAAAAAAAAAGCCATCGGGCAACTCAGTCAAACATACACAGGCAGTGCTCTGCTACACAGCGGTGAAATGACACAACTATTTACTCTGGAACAAATAATAGTTTAACAAGACCAAAGACTGCCTGTTAGATTTGACCAAAACGAATTATATCTCATGTTTAACCACTATAGAGACATTAGAGTCAATGGTAAATTCCAGAAGGTCTAGTTGAAGAAATCCTGGTCTTATGCTCGGGAGGGTCACATATGCGACACATTCGATGCAAATTTTCAAATAGACAGTATCTTTAAAACGACATTCTGTGACGCAAAAACATAGCATTCATGACATGAATAAAAAAATGGATGCTTTCCTATTGTTTGTGTGAATTAACTATAATAATTTAATATTGAACTGATAAAATTACAAATTACTTGTAGAAACTACAACTTTCCAACGACGATGCAGTGCACTAAACTGAATAAAATCAGCAAAGTAGGTCTTTGTGTAGCAAATAGGGCTGAAGCGATTAGATTGACAACGTCGACAATAAAAAATTGTTGACAAATATTTTTGTTGTGGAGTAGAATGCAATTCAAGTGAAAAAGAGAGCTCTTCAGAGCAAACGCAGCTGAATATAAGCGTCGTTTGGATGAATATGTAAATGTATTGCACGCTTTCCTCTCAGTAACGAAGTAAACAACGAAAACTGACAGCAGTGTGAAAGTAGCAGTTAAAAATGCATCTGATTACAACGATCTGGATGTTTGCAGGAGGTCTGCAGTTCAGTAACATTAACTTACTCACATCATGTTTATTCATATAGTACATTATGCAATAGATGGACTTAAATCAATCAGCTTTACGGTATTTAACGTGAAAAACCTGTCGCTTTCAGTTAGAATTACAACTTGATTTCCTGTTATAAAGCAGCTCTCTCCAGTGTAGATGGCTACTGAGAAAATGTTTTTATTAGTGGGGAAAATTAAAAATGATTTCATTACAGTGATAGTTTGGTTTACAGAGATCAAAGCTTGATCTAGCTCAGGAATGTTTTGGTTATTATAACCCTATAAGGTATTTTAAAACATTATATTTGGAAAAAAATAGAGCTTTGTATCACTTACCTTTATTTAGTTTCTTATCCGACTTACAAAAGGAGATGTTCGGCAGAATGATGTGTATAAGACAGTTTTTCTGTCTGTCATCTCATTTTGAGTGACAAATATATCCATTTGTATAATGATTTGGTAACACTTTACAAATTTGTTAACATCAGCTAATGTATTAATTAATGTGAATGAACAATACATTTATTACATTTATGTAATCATTTTTTTTTTATGTTGGTTAATAAAAATGCAACTGTTCGTTGTTTGTTCATGTTCACAGTGCATTTACCAAATGTTAAAAAGATTTTTATAAATGCATTAGTAAATGTTGAAATTACCATTAAATACGACTAATAAATGCTGCAAAAGTTAATTCTTTGTTCATATTAACTAATGTTAAGTAATTGCAAAAACTGAAAATCAAAGTATACTGATTAGCCAGTAAAATAATCGACGATTAGTCGATTAATATAATTCTAATATTCATTAGATTAATCGATTTTCAAAGTAATTGTTTGTTGCAACCCTATTGGGAAATGCACCTCAGAATAACATACATAAAACATTTGGCTTGATTAAATATCTAAAGTAAAGCACGACGATGTCGGATGAACTTTTTTAATGTACATTTGTTACACCTTACAAGGTTCAAAAGTTTTGTTTGTTTGTTTTTTCATTAACAACTGAACAAATGTCAACAAAAACCTGTTTTAAAAAGCTTCTTTCATTTGTTTACTCCATCGCTCTTGTTAAATCACAGGACCTTGAAGCTAAATCTGCCTGCTTCCATAAGATTTGTGTTCCCAGTCCCAAAGCAGTCCCCCATTTAGTTTTTATGTTCTGTTTCATGAGGGGCTTAATAACCGCCAGCTTGAAATTTTTTTGGGACATCTCTTAAAGCAGTGTTTCTCAAACGGGGTACGCAAACAAAATGCTGAGCTTTGCCATTCATTTAATTCTGCCACAATTTAAAGTAACATTAAAACCGAGCATGTATTTCTGACAAGCTTTTATTATAAAACAGGAAAATGGGAGTGCCGTGAACAGTCAAATTACATCAAATTACCTCATCTCTTGCGGTCAAAACTGACTGTATCCACGCCAGCAGCGTGCGTGTGGTAAGATGCCCGCAGAGTATGCTGCTTTAGCAAAACGCGCTGCTGTTCATTGCATCTTTAAAGTAGCTCTGTAGCACTTAATAGCAGCAAATATTGACAGACTGTAGGCTACATAAAGATCAATTTAAGAAACTCATTTCGATACAGAAACATGTCCTGTGCAAGTTATTTTTCATGTTTAAAATACGAGCAAGAACGCAGTTTTCTCTGAATATACAATCGATTGCAAATTTTGATTTCATATAACAGTTAAACAAAAATGTATTATTAATTGAGCATTTTACATTTTAAATATAGCTTACATTACTGTTTATGTTTTCAACAAAACAGCTGCAACGAAATCCGCAACAGAACTGGTGTGTTTCCTTAAAGAAGAAATCTGCAGTTTTGAAGGATTCGGAGAGTCAGTGAACGGTTTGCTTCCTCACTGAATGAAATATGCGACGTCTCACTCATTAAGATGCTCATACTGCCACCTACTGGCAATTTATTAATGGTGCTTGCCTCTGGCGAAGCATCATTATTGTTCTCTTGCATACTTATTATTCTGCTGCTTCTTCTTCTTCCACACAAAACTTCAGCGCGTAACTCGCCCCACACCGTTTGTCCTAGACCTATGAATGAGGGGTCAAATCGACCGGCTCATTGAGGAGAGGTGTGCTGTGACTTTTATAAGCGATCGGGTGTACGATGTTCGCACAGCGGACGAAAAAGCGGCCAAAAAGTCCCATTAACTTTGAATGGCGGAATGTTCAGAAATTTTTATTTCAGCGGTCACTTTCACACACGCAGGGCCTCTCTCACTCTCACTCACTCATTTGACATCTTATCAACCAGCTAATAAGTAATGACCTAAAATCTTCAGCATAGCCACACCCTAGCAACCACCCGAGTACCATAGCAACACCCTAGCAACTGCCCCTGGTACCCTAGCAACTGCATAGCAACACCCTGGCAACCACTCTAGGTACCCTAGCAACTGCATAGCAACACCCTAGCAACCCACCCAGGTACCCTAGCAACCACTCTGGGTACCCTAGCAACCACATAGCAACCACCCTAGCAACCACTCTGGTTACCCTAGCAACCGCATAGCAACCACTCTGGGTACCCTAGCAACCGCACTAGCAACCACTCGAGTACCCTAGCAACCGCATAGCAACCCCTTAGCAACCACCCTGGCTACCCTAGCAACCCCCCTAGTAACCACCCCAAGTACTCTAGCAACCACCCCAGTTACCCTAGCAACCGCACAGCAACACCTTAGCAACCACCCTGGATACCCTAGCAACCGCCTTAGCAACCACCCTGGATACCCTAGCAACCGCCTTAGCAACCTGCCCGGGTACCCTAGCAACCACCCTAGTAACCACCCCAGGTACCCTAGCAACTGCCTAGCAACACCCTAGCAACCGAGTACAGCGATTTGCCACTGCAAGCACCATTCACATTTTCTTCAGGAAATGTACATTCTAGTTAATATTAATATTGGACAATATTTGGCTATTTGAAAAGCTGGAATTTTCAAAATATTGACAAAATCACCTTTAAAGCTGAAAATGAAGTTCTTAGCAATGCATATTACTAATCAGAAATAAAGTTTTGACATATTTACAGTAGGAATTTTACAAAATATGTTCAGAGAACATGATCTTTGCTTTGGCATGAAAGAAAAATTGGTCATTTTGACCCATACAATGTATTTTTGGCCATTGCTACAGGTATACCTGTGCTACTTAAGACTGGTTTTTGTAGTCCAGGGTTACATATTAATAATACACTTAATAGAATATTAAGATGCCTCTATAAATGCTAAAATTCATGTGTACATCAATTTAAAGGGGGACATTTTTATCCCTTAATGGAAAAGGTGTGACTTAAGTCTAAGTGGGGGTACTCAGAAGAATGTTCAATGCACCAGGGGGTACGCCACGGTAAAAACCACTGTCCTAAAGAAACCAAAGAGTTAACAATATTGATATAATCTCTTGAGATTACAGGTGACAGTAGCTTTGTGGCTATAAGATCTAGCATGCATGTGATTGTGTTTGATGTGTTGCATGTCTAAATGTTTTAAAGTCTGTTGCTTTGTGTCATTGAACTGGGGTTCATTTTAAGGCTGCACGATTTGGAGAAAAAATCTAATTGCGATTTTTCTAATTAAAATTTTTATTTTTTTTTTGCTTCTTAAAAGTACTACAAGTTTGATGTGGTTTGATTAAAGTTGCTACATCACGTGGCAATACAACAAATTTATATCAAAACAAAACAAAGCATAATTACAGATGTGTTTGTGAGCCTCACGAAGTCTTCGTTTAGACATAAGGAAATCAAATTGTAGAATGCACACTCAGCACCGCCAAGCGCTTCCCGCGACAGTTAAAACAAAACCGAAAGTAAGACTCGCGCATTGAAAAGCAATTTTAAGAGAGTGACTCCCTAATGCGTGCAAATTAGGCATTTAGGTGCCAAATCGTCTGCAGGACTTTGCTCTTCTGCAGACACACTTTGTTGGAAAGTTGAGCCGCTGCTCCCGCTCATCTTTTCCAAATATCTGATAGTCAGTCGAAACAATCGCAGCTCTTGCGATTTGAAAATCGCACCCTTTCAAATCGTGATTTCGGTTTACAAAACGATTAATTGTGAAGGCCTAGTTCATTTGCTTCCTTTTCTTTCCGCTTTAGACCTGATGCCACTGAAAGAGGAGAGTCAAGATCTCAATGATATGGAGGAGAAAGATCAACATGTGAAACCTCATCAGTTCACGACTGGAGAAGAACATTTTAGCGACTCAGAGATTAAAGTTGAAAGTGGAAAGAGCCCTTTCTCTTGTCAACAGTGTGGAAGAAGTTTCAGTCAAAAAAAAACCCTGAACAGGCACATGAAGATTCACACCGGAGTGAAGCCTTTCGCCTGCCAACAGTGTGGAAAGGGATTCTCTGATAAAACAAACCTGAATGCCCACATGAGTATTCACACTGGAGAGAGACCTTTCACCTGCCCTCAGTGCGGAAAGAGTTTTACGCAGAAAAAACACCTTAATGGCCACATGAGCGTTCACACTGGACGCTACCCTTTCACCTGCTCTCATTGTGGGAAGAGTTTTTCACAGAAAGGAAATCTTAAGACTCACATGAGAACTCACACTGGAGAAAAGCCGTTCGCATGCGATCAGTGTGGAAAGAGTTTCACGCACAAAAATACCCTTCATGTCCACATGCAATATCACGCTGTCAGATTTCAAGAAAACCCTAACCATGACATCGGGATTCACACAAGAGCGAGTGGCTTTATATGCCATCAGTGCAGAAGGACTTTCAAAGACGGCAAATGCCTTAAGAATCATGTACTAACTCACGCCGGAGAGAAGCCCTTCATGTGCCATCGCTGCGGGAAGAACTGCGCAAACAAAGCGTACCTTGACAATCACCTGAGGTTACACGCCGGGGAGAAGCCGTTCATCTGCCCTCAGTGCGGGAAGAGTTTCCTGCACAAAGGAAACCTTAAGATTCACACAAGAGTTCACACTGGAGAGAGGCCTTACAAGTGTCTTCAGTGCGAGAAGACGTTCATGTATCACTCGGGCTTGAAGCACCATTTACAGACTTCACATCTCAAGCGTGAGCTTCACGTCAGTGTCACTGCAGCTGCAGACTCGTGAGAGCGTTCACTGCAGCTACCAGAGCTGGATAGCAAATAAATTATTCATAATTCATTGATTCCCCCTCATTTATCTATTTCATTTTTAAATTTTCCTTTCTAAAATAGTCTACTGATTATATACATTCAGAAAGTCCAGTTTTTTATTGACATTCACACATAGACTAGTCATTAGTCAGGTGGCGACACAGCATTTGACCACTGGATTTACAAAAGGGTTTTAACAGTGCATCAGCTACTGATGAACACATTCATCTTTATTTGAATTATCACTCTGTAGGTATTTTTATCCATGTATTATTGTGTCTTTGGAAGGCTTTTGTCTTTCAGATTCATTAAAATGCAACGTTATTTCTCATTTACATGCAATGCAGGCATTCCCAAACTTTTTGTCATCTGAACCTTATTCACCAAATATGTTTACTTTAAGTAGCCCTGAGATTTTAAATGAAGTATTTCAATAATTAAGTTTCACATTTGCATGTTCACGTTTTCTTTGTTGATTAATGGTCACATGGCAAGCAGGTAAATAAAAACATTTCATCTTTTTTTAGTAAGGCTTTTATTTTAATTATTTTAAAACAAAGACTAATGAAACACAATGACGATTCACTCCTATACTTATGAATGAGAGAAACTGCAACGCTCAATATGGAGGAATAGTCCCACCTTCTAAATGAAAGAGACATTTTTCATAGAAACCCAAGTACGTTATGACTGTGTATGCGCATTTTCTGGTCTAGCCTGAAAAATAAGCACTATTTGAGAATAAGAAACAACATTCATGGGGCAATCAATTTCAGATTTTTGTTGCTGATTTGATATATGTAATTTAATTGTGAGTTCAGCGAGCAGTTTTTGAGATTTCAGGATTTCCCCATTCATTAAGATAGGACTTGGTCTTGTATGAGCTGCCCAGACGCATTGCAAATATGGCCACCAAGTAAAGAGAAAAGATGATTTAATTAATTGTTAGCTTTCATTAAACCCACAAACCCTCTGCAGTTCCTGTTTGAACCCTAGTTTGAGAAACCTTGATGTGATAAAATGTTTAATGCACTTCATGTAGTAAATTACAATGAATGGAACATATTTTTCTTACTCTGCATTTTTTTACATCATTATGCTACAAGATAATCCTATTTAAATCAATGTGATAAATGAGTTAAGTCAAAAGTAATCTAAAAGTAATCTGATTAGATTACCTAAAATATGTAATGTAACTGATTACACTACTGACTACAATTTTTGTCATGGAATCTGGAATCAGTAACTGATTACAATTTGTAAATAATCTGCCCAGCTCTGGTAACTACGTATGTCTTTACAAAGACAGCTATAAGTTTGTTTTTAGCAGTTGATCTACAAAACTGAGCCATAAGCATTCACTCTAAAGGACATCGGTTCAGTTGTGATCAGTGTAATATTTCTTTTGCATCAGGATGCATATGAAAAGACATAAACGTGAGACCCAGTTTGTCCTCAGAAAATGTATATGTGTATGTGAAATTAAGACTCTGTTCGCTGTAACTGATTGTCCACTTCAATTTGCGTCCTTCAGTTCTTTATACTTTTTTATACTTCAGCTAATTTTTGTCTTTAAAAGCCCCCTTTTGTGCAGAACTACTTCCTTCTGCTAATCTAAAGTTGATAGTTAAACAGCTGAGCCCAAGCCTCAGTCACTAATTCGAAAATGTCACTTTAAAACTAGTAATAAATAAACATTGAGTTGCTTCAATAAAAGCTTATTGTGTTGCTGTAGTAAAAGCCATGTATTAGAGAGAGAGAGATGTACTGGGCGAGTGTGATTACCTAGATCTGATACAGCATTCATTCTTCAGCTCAGTCTCATATCAATAAAACATTAGTTTGAATGTCCGCTGAGGAAAGCGTTATCTTTGTCGTAACATTAATAACCTTTCATCTGCTTTTCTGATGCTGCTTAGTGCATTTGTTAGCTGCGTCAAGCTGTTTTTGAAAGTAGCTTGCATTTAAAATAGCGTTTATTTTCCAGTATAAAAGTCTTTACTGCTGACTGGTAAATTCCAGAAGATCTGGCCGAAGAAATTCCTTAAGATTCCTTAAAAACCTTAAGATTCAAACGAGTTCACACGGGAGAGAGGCCTTACAAGTGTCTTCAGTGCCTTCAGTGTGACCCAGTTTGTCCTCAGAAAATGTATATTGATTGCTCTGACTGTCCTTCACTTCTTTTTTTTTTTTTCTACTTCAAGTATTTTTTTCTGCACTGTGCTATTTGATTTCAGTGATTAGGTAAACACATGTTGTCAGTCTGGATTTGAGTCTGGCAGATGAACCATGGAAGATTGTTGCATAAATAATAATTACATTTAAATTATAGGAAGTTGTAGTCTGACAAATCTGAAGGATTTAAGAGGTTTCATCAACTTGTGTTGACAATACAGTAAGTGGCTCTACAAGGAAGACAGTTGTAATAAAAGTGTTTTTTATAACAAAAAGATGAGCAACTGATAGTAACTGAAAACTGAATAAAGTGATTTATGATTTGCAAGTGAGTTGGACGTTCGTAAGGCAGTTATATGTTCTCTTATTGAAAGATAAACCGTAAAGAGTGTGGGCCTCAGTCATGTAACGTAAATATATGAGTGAATTCAGAGTAACTGCCCATAAAACAGACCTTCTAGAAAACTCTTTTCCGGATTCACAAAGTCATCGTAAACATCAGATTTGATAGTTCAACATGTGTATGTTCAATCAATCAAACTTCCCCCCAGTTTCACAGACTAAAATGTACATCTGAGCTGTTTCAGCTCAAAGAAACTTGCACTGACTGATCATAAAACATATCAGTGACTTTGTTTTGTCTCAAGATGGACAGCAGTAATAGTTTATTTCTAAGGCGTGTTTAGAAAACATACTCTAGCTGCAGCTAAGATGAAACGTAAACACAACAAACACACGATTGCGACAATATATGGTTTATGTGTGTTTTTCAAGTCATCTCCAGGCACTATATAGGAAAATTATAGGAATAAAATATTATAGAGGAATATAAATGTGTAAATATGAGCTATGTATGTAATTTGACCAATGCGTGCAAGTGAATAAACCCTAAATTAAAATCTGTTTAACATATAAAGCGGACGATCGTGTCTTGTAGAATACTTTTGGATTGAATCTGCTTGCTTTGGGAATGCTATACTTAGGGAAATGACTAAGGGGCTTTATGCAACACTAAATGGGTTTTAAGGGATACTTAAGAGAAATTCTAAGGGTTTATGACATTTCACCTGAAGAAACCCTTAAATAACATTTAAGGGATATTTTATGCAATGCCCTTAAGTGTAAAGGGAAATTTACACTTAAGGTGCTTTATGCAACTGGGCACAGGCCTTTATTTATAAAACATAAAAGAACAAAAAAACAGAAATGGGCCAAAGTGCTGTACATAAGAATAAATAAACTCATACAAGACATAAAATACAAATAAAATGCATTGAGAGACCATAAAAACACTAAAGAAAATAATAAAACGTCAACATCAGGTGTCAAAGACTAAGGAAACAATTTTGTCCACTGATTTTTTTTTCTCCTGAAAAGTTTCATTTTAATCCATTAAACAGTTACAGTAGAAAATTACTAATAATATTCAAATCAGGAATGTAAAAATTACCTTGAGTTTTTCAAGGCTGATTTTCTTTGTATTTATTTATTTATTTGTTTGTTTATTTGTTTATTTTTAACTTAACACACAAATGGGCCATAGAGAGAGAATCTTTTTAAGCAAGAAACAAAGAAAAATTAAAATGTAAGTATATGAGCAAAAGGTGTGTAAAAACACTATTTAATCATTATCTGAACAAACATGCTACATACATAAATGAACAGCTTTTTATGTAAATTAGATTGTCTAATTTTAACATTTGAAGCATTAACTGAATGGTCTGACTTCAGCTTTGTTAAATTATGCTACATAAAACATCTGAACAAAACAAAAACAGAAGACCCACTTTATTAAAAGTATATGCATTTTAACAACAATTTAAAAAAAAAAAGAGTAAAACAAATACTTACATTAACATTGTAAACATTATAAAAAAAGAAAACACAGCAGAGAGGACAGCTAATAAACCAGTGACAAAGTATATTTGTTTGGTTTTTTAATTCTTTTATTTTCTGTAGAAAGGATGTTTTTGCTGCTCCACAAAAGAGTCAATTTATTATTGTAATGTATATATGTGTATATAACACATTTTCAGCAGTGTAATTCACACAGTTCACCAAAGGAGAGCATTCAAAAATCAATTTTAAATGCATATTGAAATATTAATATTCTGCTGTTGGTTTTAATTTTTATAAGACAATTACGTTTCTGCACGCAATAAATAATAACATTAAAACAAATATGCAATTTTATTTTTGCATGTTTAATTTGTCTGCGTCTGTTGCCCTAATAAAAGTTTAATTTTGTTGACAAACATTTTATATTTAGTAATAAACTAATCATTTTCTTATTTTCTAAATGGTTTCTGCATTAATGACTGTTTTGCCTTTCAGACAAAATCTCACACAGGCTTTCATTGGTACTTATTTTCAGAACATTAGTGGACAACATATTTAAATATACTTTACCACATATAAAACTTTATTTTCCTTTTCTGTAAATTCTTTTGAACTATTTCGGACTTTAGTTTTGTTTTGGTGAGATGACGTCATACAGCCGCACCGGTGATTCGACTGAAGAAAGGTTTGTGTTTTTAGCTCTTTAAAGTGTTTAAATCGATACCCAAAGGAGCAATGTCAGTTTTTAATAAGCGTTGCACAATTAATTGTTGTATAATGTAATGCAGTGCATCATCTAACATTTATTAGCTCTAATTTGTGTGATTAAAACGCACCCATACATCTGTAACAGAAAAGGTGCGTCTCATTTTGCTTCCTTTCTCGTGAATCAGTTTACCGTAACTACGAATTGATGAGCAAGTACTAATGATAGAAAAACGGAGCTTTTTTTAAATAAAAAAAAAATATCCGAGTCAATTGAATCAATTGCTTCGAAAACGATTCAGTGATTCGAAGCGTTTGAATCACTGCGCGCTGACGGTCCACACAATAAATACAACGAAAACATGAACATTACAAACCTGTATTTAACAAGTGCACTAACTAAAATGTTATATAATACATGTGACCTACAAATACCAACAATATAAATCATAAATACCTAATAATGAACTTTCTAGATAATTTGTGATGGTTTATTATTTTCTTGTGGTAATTATGCAATTCAGTGCCATTAACTCTCACTTTAAAGGACTCCCTTATCAATGTGATGACTACTGAACTGAGCTGATTGAGAATGTGTGCTTGATTTTTCTTTCTGTTAGTGTCCAAGCAGAAAAACTGGTGAAGTAATTGAGATCCACCTGACAATTACAAAGATGGCGTTTATTAAGGAGGAGATTGAAGACGTGAAGATTGAAGAAGTATTTAGTCTGAAACAAGAAGATACTGAGGAACAAACAGGTTGGTTTTTATTCTCAAAGCTGAACTGAGTCATTTGATCCATATTTAAACATCTAGCTGTACAGAAATGAATGGTGTGACACATTATATAATAAAACAATGCAAAAGTTGCCTACACAAAACAATTATTTTATTCAATGTTAAACAACATTTGACTTCTGAATTGAAAACAATGAAAAACACCTTTATTCTCTTTTGAGCTAAGCTTTTAAACTTAAAAGGATAGTTGGCCCAAAAATTACATTTACCCCATGATTTACTCACCTGTAGGCCTGTATGACACCTGTATTTCACACAATTCACAATTTTCATATATTGATAAAGACTTGCTCATCTAGAACATAGTTTTGAGGAATACATTGACCATTTGAATTAACATTGAAAGAACAGTCTGCAATTTCTCTGACGTAGCAGCAAATAGGATGGCTTCCAATGAGCATTTTGGTTCAAATATTGTGTTTCATGTGAATGAAATCATATCAATCATGAAATCAAACTTACAACTACACTATGCCTTATACTTAGTTTTGCCTACTTTTTCCATACCTTCCTCTATCCCATGTAAATAATACAATCTATTAAAATCCAATACAACAACTCTGGCATAAATTCAAATTTTACATAGCTCCTTCCTTTTCAGTTTTTTGTTGAAATTGATACAAATTGATAATACTATATTTTCTCTTTTATAGAAAAGTGTTCCTAATATTTCCCACTCAATTCAAATACATGAGGGGGGCTCTTCTCTGGATTTGTGTGGCTGTTTTTTCCCCCTAACAGTTCAAAACAACATAGAACTGTGTATAAAACAAGCATAATCTTTTTTAAAATTATAATAAAAATAAATGCCTCATTGTACCAGAGACAAAGCCAGCAGTAGTGCAAACTTGTAGAGGTGTTCTTACATTGAACGTATCTAAATAAATGACCCAAAAATACAGAGGCGTTCATCATTTAACTCAACTAGTCTCTGTATGGCAAGCCGTTTTGACTTTTATTCATTCACAGGATATGAATTCTTGATATCAACAATTCAGTTTTCACTAGTTAAAATTATAATTCTTGATATCAGAAATTGGATTTTTACTAGTAACAATGGTAATTTTTGATATCAGGAATTACATTTCCACTAGTAAAAAGGGTAATTCTTGATATCAACAATTGAATTTCAACTAGTAAAAACTATAATTGTTGATATCAAGAATTGTATTTTCACTAAATGTCACCATAGACTCCCATTCAAATTTAACTGTTGATATCAAGAATTGATTTCTTACTAGTTAAAATGCCAATTCTTGATATGAACAATTCAATTGTTACTAGTAAAAATGCCATTTTAGATATCTGAAATTACTCTCCTAATTATTTATAACAGAATTACATTTTCAGATATCAGAAATGAACATTGTCACTAGTAGCAATTGAATTGTTGATATCAACAATTAAATTTGAATGGGAGTCTATGGTGACATTTAGTGAAAATACAATTCTTGATCTCAACAATTATAGTTTTTACTAGTTGAAATTAAATTGTTGATATCAATAATTCAATTGCTACTAGTGGAAATGTAATTCCGGATATCAACAGTTATCATTGTTACTAGTAAAAATATAATTTCTAAATTATAATCTTAACTAGTGAAAATTTAATTGTTGATATCAAGAATGCATATCCTGCAAATGAATAAAAGTCAAAACTGCTTGCCATAGTCTCTGACAGATGTGTCTCCTATCCAGTGCATCCAATTTCTCTTGATGCACATGGCAAATGGCAAGGTTGTTTAGCCGGGTCTGCGTCATTGATGTTCTCAGCCATGTCTTTAGACGCCTCAGGCCACTGAAACTTCGCTCTGCCTCTGCCGAGGAGGCAGGAACAACCATCAGCAGTCTCAAGAGGACCTCAACTTGCTTGAAAAGATGTCGCACCTCTGGCACCATTTCCCGTAAAATGTCTGCTAACTCTGACGAAGTTGCATATTTGTAGTTGGCCTGAAACATTTTCAGCTGCATTCAACATGGCATTCAACTCTGGGTGTTCATCTAGGACTGGATCAATCTTCCCAGAGATGAGTACATCTTCTAATTTTTGCAACCTTTGAAGCTCCTTCAGATCTTTTATCCTGGATCCCTCTCGTCAAATGCTCTACAGCAGCCTGCATCCCTGATGTTGTTTGGCTTCTCTGCTGCAGAGAAAGGTTCAGCTCCTCCCAACACAGACAAGACATCTTCTGCAAGAACAATGCTGAGAATTGCCCCTCAAAAACCTCATGAAGGCCACTTGCTTTTGCATTATGGTGGATTGACACATTTCTTCTGTGGCTGTGAGCACAGATTTGTATTGGGTGAGAAAAGAGCGAATGGCTGGCCACCTGGTGGGGCAAAGAGGCTTTAGAGATGTGTGAGGAGAGGAGTGATCTGACTTCGCTATAGCAGTGAAAATGGCCTTGAACTTCACAGACTGATTAATAAAACACCCAACTCATGCACTAAATGCATTGCATCTCTTATAATGGGGGAAGATCATAGACTGTAAAAAACATGGACGTAGTGTCAGTGACATCACCTGTAGGTTTCTGAAGAGCGTTTTTGAAACAAAAGTTGGGAGGGGCCTGTCGTCGCCATTTTGGAAGCGCGTCACTCCAGGAAAATAGAAAATGGACAAAGAGGCGGGACGTGGGTGGAGCTAAAATGTCTGGTTTTTAAAATGATTAAAATAATCCTGATAAAGTAACACCCCAAGAAAAAACAAACACAATAACACGGCTGAGATGCCAAGTTCAACTGCTGGAATAAGCTGAGGTAATGTGACGGCTGCCTGACACCTGTCACTCAAATGGCCACGCCCTTAATTATGCAGAATTTTAATGCTTAATATAATTTAAACGGGTGAGTTAGAAAAAAATTCATCCCCCTCAGAGTTGTCATGAAGGGCAAAACTAGCTGTAAAAACCAAAACCACTTTTTGCACCAGGCTGTAAACATGTTTTTATCTGTTATAAAGTTGAGCATTTTAACACGAGAGTCTATGGGGATTTGCTCCATTTTGGAGCCAGACGATGAACTGCAGCTTCAGTCACTTCCGTATTGTTTCAAGAGCGAGAGCGGGAGGTTGCCGCTTGGGGAAGATGGTAGCTTGGGTAATCAGATTAACACAATGTGGCCCACAATGAACATACACAGCAAGAGGTTGGTCTTTCTTGAGATGAGCTTGCACACCTTGCATCCTACCAGACATATTGGCAGCCCCATCGTACGTTTGACCTCGTAGATGTGATAGTGGGAGATTCAGGCGAATCAAAACATCTTTAGCTACATTTGCTATATTTTCTCCAATAGTGGATGTAACCTGATATAGAGCGATGAATTCCTCTCTGGGTTGCAAGTCTCTGTGAACAAAGCGCAGACAGAAGGACTCTTGCTCAAATCCTGCTGCATCCTGTGTCCCAAGTGTAATGACAAGATCTCCTTTGTAATGTCATGTACAATTGTGTTACTGATGATTTTAAGGACCTCATTTTGGATTTTGGGGCTGGTGAAATTATTGGGCCGCTGAAGCCAGCTGGTAAGTTCATCGTCATCCTCTGCTTTGTGCTTGATCAGCTGGTGGAAGTTGCCCTCTTTGTTGTCATGCCCCCTTAAAGCAGAGGTCTTCAACCCTGCTCCTGGGGACCCACTCTCCTGGAAAGTTTATTTCCAACCAGCTTCAGCACACCTGCCTGCAATTTTCAAGAGGAGCTTGATTGGCCGCTTCAGGTGTGTTTTATTAGGGTTATAGCTAAACTCTTCAGGATAGTGGGTCCCCAGGAACAGGGTTGAAGACCTCTGCCTTAAAGCATTGCCTTGTCCTGCCAAGCACATAATCCCTCTCACAATCTTCAAGAGACTATTTGTGGCCAGGTGCTGCAGTTTTTTTAACTGAGAGGAGAGTTGGGTACTGATCGGCTGTTTGCAGTGCAAATGTGTTGTCATCGCTGCTGAATGACAATCACTGTCTTCATGCTGAGAGAACCTCTGGAGTGGTTTTTTCCAGTTGCTAAATCCTGTTTTAATAAAAGCTCCATCAGCCTTACTGGCTAAAGAGGATTTCTGGTCTCCAAAATATTTGGCACAGTAAAAACACAGCACTCCAAAGTATATGGTGGTTACGCCCATGACTACAAGTAACTTTTTTTAATACATTTGTCACAACTTGCAAGGCCCAATTCTTTGCATTTATTTACCAGTTACAACTGAGAAATGTATCATGTCAGCCCTGCCATGTTTTGCTTTTAACATAATAAAAACTTTATCAAATCATCATATTAATCATCTTCTCAACTTCATTTGTTTACTCCATCGCTGACCTTCTTTGGATGTTCACTTTGTAAACACTGGGTCAGTACTTCTGCAGCGATGTGATTTTTATTAGAAAATAATGATTGTTTGCTAGGTAAGACCCTACTTCCTCGGCTGGGATCATTTAGAGCCCTTTTAAACTGCATTTTGGAAGTTCAAACTCACGGACACCATAAAGTTCAGTATATAGACAATCCTGAAATGTTTTCCTCAAAAAAACTATTTCTTTATGATTGAAGAAAGAAAACATGAACATCTTGGAATGACAAGGGGGGATCCCACGATCCCAGTCCCAAAGCAGACCTCTATTGGGTTTTTAGCTTGAAAGAATTTGGGACATGTCCTAAAGAAATAAAGTTAGTTAATAAAGAGTTAATAAAGTTAATATAAGGTTTTGAGATTACAGAGTATTGGATTTAGCGTGCATGTAGTTGTATTTGATGTTTTGTATTTCTAAATTTCTAAATGTCTTTGTTTGTTTGTTCATTAAAGTTTGGTTAAACTACGTATTTTTCTCTGTTCGCTTTAGACCTGATGCCACTGAAAGAGGAGAGTCCAGATCTCAATGACATGGAAGAAAAAGATCAATATGAGACACACGATGAGTTCAAGACTGGAGAAAAATATTGTAGTGACTCAAAGATTGAAAAGATGTCCTCACAAAACAAAGGAGCTAGAAACATTACAGTTCAAACTGGAGAGAGTCCTTTCTCTTGTCAACAGTGTGGAAGAAATTTCAGTCACAAAAGAAGCCTTAACAGGCATGTGAAAATTCACACCGGAGTGAAGCCTTTCGCCTGCGATCAGTGTGGAAAGACATTCTTTGATAGAAGATACCTTAACGTCCACTTGAATGTTCACACTGGAGAGAGACCTTTCACCTGCTCTCAGTGTGGAAAGAGTTTTACAAAGAAAGGAAATCTTAAGAGTCACATGATAATTCACACTGGAGAAAAGCCGTTCGCATGCGATCAGTGTGGAAAGAGTTTCACACACAAAAAATACCTTGATGTCCACATGCAATGTCATGCTACCAGATTTCAAGAAAACCGTAACAATTGCATTGGGATTCACAAAAGAGAGAGTGGTTTTATGTGTCATCGGTGTGGAAAGAGTTTCAAAGACAGTGAATGCCTTAAGAATCATGTACTAACTCATACTGGAGAGAAGCCTTTCATGTGTCGTCACTGTGGGAAGGATTGCCTAAGCAAAGCATTCCTTGAGATTCACGAAAGAGTTCACACTGGAGAAAAGCCGTTCATATGCCCTCAGTGTGGAAAGAGTTTCTCACACAAAGGAAACCTTAAGATTCACATAAGAGCTCACACTGGAGAGAAGCCTTACGAGTGTCTTCACTGTGGGAAGACTTTCATTTATCATTCAGGCTTAAGATATCATTTAGAGACTTACGTCTGCTTCACATCTCGAGCGTGAGGGTATTCACACCGGAAGCATTTGTACAGCGACACAGATAGAATAGAGCTTTATTGTCATTGTTTAGGAACAACCAGATACAGTTTAGCAGCTCTTCAGATGACACATGACAAAGACGGCTATACATTTGTATTTAGAAGTTGATTTACAAAACTGAGACGCATGCGTTTAATCTGAAGGACGTCGGTTTTTGTGATCACTGTGATATTTGTTCCTTGTGTAATTGTAGAACAACAGAAAATGCATATGTGATGTGAAATTGAGATTTATGTAGCACCTGAAAGCTGATAATAAATACGCTTCCCATTGAAGTATGGTTTGTTAGGATAGGATCATATTTGCCAAAGGTACAAGTATTTGAAAATCTGGAATCCGAGGATGCTGAGAAAATCACCTCTAAACTTTTCTTAGCAATGCATATTACTTATCAAAAATTAAGTTTTGATATATTTAAAGTGGGACATTTACAAAATATCTTAATGGAACATGATCTTTACTTAATATCCTAATGGTTTTTGGCATAAAAGAGAAATTGATCATTTTGACCCATATAATGTATTTTTGGCTATTGCTACAAATATTCCCTGTGCTACGTATGTCTGGTTTTGTGGTTCAGGGTCACATATGTGTGTGTGAAACATCTGATTGTCCACTTTATTTTTATACTTCAGCTAATTTTGTTACAAATAAAAGAACAAGTTTTGTAATTTCACTGATTAGGTAAACGCATGTGGTCAGCCTGGATTTGAACATGGCAGATGAACCATGGAAGATTGAGGAATAAATGATATAAATTGGAGGAAGTGTGTCATCTAACCAATATGCAGGATTTGTGAGATTTCATTAACTTATAGAGCCGCTTATTGTATTATCAACACAAGGAAGACAGTTGTAATTAAAAGTGGTTTTACTAACAAAAACAGGTGAGTAACTAACTAAGCTACTAAATGAATACCATGAATGGGTAATATGATTGAGTTCTAGTGAGTTGGATATGGCAGTTATGACTCATTCATGGGCCTCATTCATGTAACTTGTGTAAATAGTCAAATCAAAATGTATTTAGACAACTTTAACATTTCTCACATTATCAACGTTTATTTGCTATAGTTTAGAAAATGCTACTACAAATGACAAGAACTCAGAGAACAAATTCATCTTGATAATGTCAGAGAACCACTGAGTTAATGTATTTGCAGGTCAAGACAAAACATCCACAATAGGCTGCAAGGAGACCATTTTGAACCAAAGGGGAGGAAATAAAGAGAGAAAAGGAGAGGGCCTAAAACTGAGCCCTGTGGGACCAAATAGGACCTGAACCATTCAAGAGCTATTCCCCTTAAAACTGGACTGGAAAACTGAGAGAATATTGTGATCTTTCAGATAGGCCATTATTGACAATGTATTTTTGATGACTTTAACCATTGAATATTCCATTGTTAAAACTAAATACTGCTGATGTCTTATGATAACTGCCTGTTTACACAAGAGTGCAAAAATGAAATCCTATATTTTTTTTTCTGTGCAAATAAGAGATGTATTGGATAATGCAGTGGTGGATGTGATAATATGTGTGCTATTTAAATGAAAATTGTTTGATATTGAAATTAAATACGTAAGCTTGAGTGAATGAACATTGGTGACTTAAAAATTGGGTGGAGGATTCGTATAGTTTAGCACACTGAAGAAGGTCTTAGAGCCGAAATGTTTGTGTCCTTGTCCCATTTATGATATATGTATAATAAAATGAAAGAGGAAACTTTAATGTGTGTGTCCGCATCATGGCATTATGGCCAAAAAATTATCATGATAATATTTTTTATCGATAATTATCACGATGTGATAAAAGTTAAAAGGCAGATTTTTGCTACAATGTGAAAGTTGTAAAAAAAAACAAAAAAACAGATGGTTAATTGCGGCTTGAAAATATTCTTTAGAACATGACAAACACTTAATGTTTTTTTTAATTCTTTACACTTTTTAGTTTTTTTTTTTTCCCTTAACAAAATAAATATCTTAAAAGAAAAAAATTCTTAGTTCTGCATATTATTGTATCAAATCAAGAAACAGGGTTGTGTTGCCTTATTAAATTAATAATAATATAAAATTTTTGTCTCTTAGAAATACACTTTTGATAGTAGCTTGAGTTAGGATGCAGATGCAGCTTTATGTTCATTATCAAAAGCAGTCTGTACAAATTGTAGCAACCTCATTTTTATACGGTGACATTTCATTTATTTTATTATATTAACTATTGCTCTTTTACAGTATCATCCATCGATTATGATAATAACAGTTAAAACCACAAATATAGTACCTCCATACTATGGTAAAAATGTAATATGGTTCCTAGGTATTTGTGTGGAAGTTGTCTAAATACATTTAGTGTAAATGCATAAACACAAAAACTACTGTAATCCTGACATGATCATCTGTCCATGCTCATTGCCAATATTGGTTGCCCACGTAGCGGTGCAATGGCTGCATCCTGCTAGCTTTCTGGCCACTTTTTAGCAGAGATCTGACCATATTGTGATGTGATATTGGCCTTAATCTCATCTAGCCTTTGAAGGACATCCTGGGCATACACCTGCATCAGCCACCGGTGCTTAGGGACAGAAGGCATTAAAGAAGCAGGTTCAAATGTCACAGGCAGGATCAGGTTTGACATGACAGCACTGACAATCCCCTTGCAATCTATCAGCTATTGGACTGTCTTTTGCAATCAGATGCTCCTGCAGCTTGCGTTGGATCTGGCTGCTGTTGTTTCCCAGCCCTCACCGACGCATCAAACGTACTACTTTGAAGTCACATGCAAGTTTTGATGTAAGAATGCAAGGGAACTGCACCCTGTTGCCAATGTTGAGCTGGGAGATCGGCCAGGTGTTCTGATGCCTCAAAGGTAACCACCTGCCTGATCTTTCTTCAGAAGGTCTTTCTGGATGCGGACAATTCAGCTTCACTTGGCAATTTTCATGGTATCCAGAGCAGCAGGGCATGACCAAAGTAATTCTCCAAGGAAGGAAAATTAGTGGTCTTCAGCGGCACCTGTGGAGGATACCACTAAAGTTTGTCCACCCTGCTAAAGACCAGCTCAGGATGCCCCTCTGCTGTCCACCTGAACAGGGTCTTGGACATCCACCTCTGGTCCACTTCAGGCAGGGTGTGTATCCGTCCAGCTGGAAGACAGACTGGAAAAGACAAAAAAACAGAGGTAAACACATACATAAACAATGCAAATTCCCATTGCTTCCCTTTATTTTATTATCCCTGGAAAGACATACATGCCACACATGCCTCTTCAAACTCAGTTGCCTCTGCCAGCAGTTTGCGGTCATCCATCTCAAATTGTGTGATGTGAACACGACTTTCATCTCTCGGTTTTATTTGCTGAATGTGCAGAAGATTTTATCGGATGGGCTGCTGCTGGTGCTCTTGCCGCACTCTGGGTTTCTTCCAGATGCCATAGATGTATGAAGCATAGGGGGTTGGGAGTATAGTGGGGCAAGAGCTGTAAATGGGACTTTGCCGAGGCGGCTTGTAGAGGTGACGGCCGGCTCTTCGCCCTCAGGAGAAGGGAGCTGACGCTGGAACAATCTACTTAACTTTGTTCGGGAGGCACACTCTGTCAGTTTAAATCTAGACTGAGGACCCATCTCTTTAACCTGGCTTACACATAACACATGAACACATTTCTATAATTCAAATCCATTAAAGGGTTGTTGAGCTGCATTAATTAGGTCAACCAAAACCGGGAACACTTCCCATAACACCTGCTGCACTCATTGCATTATAAGAAGAATTGCATCTACGCTAATATTAGTCTGTCTCCTGCTTATTCCGAGGTCATCGTTGCCACTCAGATCCAGTCTGTATCCTGATCAGATGGTCACTGCAGTCCCCTGATCCAGTCCGTATCCGGATGGTGGTGCTGCACCTATAGATGGCCTCTACAGGTACAAATTGCTTGTTTGTTGGTCAGAGGAGAACTTTTTTCTTCATTTTTGTCACTGATGAAGTTTTGGTTCCTTGCCGCCTCTGGCTTGCTCAGTTGGAGACACTTATTTCCAGCGATATTGTATTGTAATTGAACTGAGCTGGATGATGGCATCACTGAATTCAACGATTAACTCCATTTAACTGAAAATTGTTTACTGTTTCTTTTTGCATTATTGATACTCTACCTTCCTAATTGACACTGTAAAGCTGCTTTGACACAATCTGTATTGTAAAAATGCGCTATATAAATAAAAGTGACTTGATTTGATCGAGGAGAAGGAAAAGGGCTGGCGACCACAGCATCCGGGGCACGGCCCAGGCTCACTGATGGTCCTTTGCTATGTCGTGATGGCTGGGAACCTGTCCTCGAGGGAGTGGTGATTTGCTCGGGCCGTGAGTAAGGAATGTTGCGGCCCAGGATTGCTTTATTTGTGCCTTTGGATGGAGGAGTGGAGCTTGGAGGCTCCCCTGATTAGAGAGAAGCATAGAGGTCAAGAAGATCCACCTTGGTTGATCAAAGAGGGATGATAATGCTGGAGCTGGTGAGCACCTGACGTAGTCCTGCCATGGTCCATTTCGCCGTGGTTGGGGCGGAGGAGTGGGCTGAAGCATAGGAAGACACTGAAGAAGGTGGCTGAGGCCTGGAAGGCAAAGGTGATGGCGTGTTTTGGCATTTGGAGGTACAAGGGAAGGCCTGCAGCCCCGTGATGCAGCTGTGGCCTCTATTGTTGTGTCCTGTGGGCTAAGCGGCGACGGGACGCTGGAGGATCAGTAGTTTTTCTTACATGAATAAATCATGTTGCGGTGATTGGATGTGCCAGTGCCGAAAGACAAGAGATAATGAAGCTTTGGTTATTTTTATGGATTCTCTCTTGTGCTGATTGGATAAGGAGTATGAGTGCTGATGATGAATTAGCCTTGTTAATTATCTGCGCATACTCCTCCCGAAATTTGTTTTAAAAAAATCACTAAAAATCTTTACTAAACCTGCTTTAATCCTCTTCTCAGCTTCATTCATTTGTTTACTCCATCTTTCTTGTTAAATCACGGGACCTGCAAAGGTAAATCTGACTGCTCCCATAAGATTTGTGTTGAGACCCCCAGGATCTCAGTCCCAAAGCAGTCCCCTATTGTGTTTATTTTGTTTTGTTTTGTTTTTTGAGGGGCTTGATGACCACCAACTTGAATGTATTTGGGACATCTTCTAAAGAAACCAAAGAGTTAATTGTATATATTGATATAATATTCTGAGATGACAGATTAACAGTAGCTTTGTGGGTGTACGATCTAACATGCATGTAATTTTGTTTGAAGTCTAAATGTTTTGAAGTCTTTTGCCCTGTGTCATTAAACTGGGGTTAATTCACATCCGTTTCTTTCTGCATTAGACCTGATGCCACTGAAAGAGGTTACCAGTTGGGTTACCAGCCCAACACCCCACCAAACACATTTTTGTGCATGTACAAGATGATGTTTTATGTAGATGTTGGAGCACAAGTGAAGTACAAAGCCTTGTTTACGTAATGTACAGTAGCTCAAAAACCAAATGTTACATTGTGAATATGGAAAGCCCGAATGAGAGAGGTATGTGATCCCAGTTCAGTTCCACTTTAATTAAATTTATTTTTGCTTTATAATGAATGCCACTATAGCCTAATTTGTGCTTAAGTTAATAGTTTAATATATAATGTTATAACTTCTTATTAAATTCAGAACAGAACAAGAAATAAAATCTCAAATGATTTTCTGTGGAGTGAGGAGGGGTACTACTAAAATAGCCAATTTTGTATGTGTTGATAATGTTTGTGAGTATTTAGTTTTCTAAATGATTTTAATGAATATAAATTAATGTATTTTTTTGCGATTCCGAGGTTGAGGGGTGTTTACTTTTCCATGTGAATATGTCCTCTGCATGGCCGGGTTACATTTCTCTGTGTTGTAAACTATAGGGTGATATTTAAAGGGTTACTCCACCCCAAAATGAAAATTTTGTCATTAATCACTCGTTCCAAACCCATAAAAGGTTCGATCGTCTTTGGAACACAATTTAAGATATTTTGGATGAAATCCGGTAGCTTTTTGACTGTCCCATTGACTGCCAAATAAATAACACTGTCAAGGCCCAGAAACATATGAAATACGTTGTCAAAATAGTCCATCTGCCACCAGTGGTTCAACCACAATTTTAAGAAGCTATGAGAATATATTTTGTATGCAAAGAAAACAAAAATAACGACTTTAGTCAACAATTCGTCTCCTCTATGTCACCGTAGCACCATTATGTGTATTTACACTATTATTCGAATGAAAACAGATCCATGTGTTGTGGCTGACACAGAACAGCGTACGTTGTTTACGTCCAGTGGATACTTTCTAAAATGAGTAACGTTAGCAGATACTGAGGTCAGCTAACTATGGACAAGTCTAAAAAAGAAAAATCTTGGATGAAAACAGAGAGTTTAATTCTACGTGGACAGATTTATTCACTTTCACTGCCAACGATGCTGGACTGCTGGTATGTTTGATATGTGGTGAGAAATTGGCTAACAACAAAAAAAGTTACGCCAAAAGACATTTCCAAACGAAGCACACAGCATTTGCTGAGACATACCCAGTTGGAGATGAACGGAAAAGAGTAATTGCAGAACTGCTACAAAAAGCTAAGCAGAGCAAATTTAACTTCATACAGTGGATAAAGTCTCCAAACTCAACAACAATTGCTAGTTTTGCGGCAAGTCATGAGATAATATAGCGTGGAAAGTCGTTCAAAGATGGAGAATACATGAAAGGATCGTTCATTAAAATATCAGAGCATCTATTCTCGGACTTCAAAAATAAACGTGAAATTGTCCAGAAGATTAGAGATATGCCTCTCTCTGCAAAAACAGGGCCATTAAAATTGCAGCAAACATCACCAGCCAGCAAATTAAGGACATCAATTCAGCTCCAGCATACTCAATCGCCTGTGATGAGTCAGGTGATGTTACCGACATTGAGCAGATAGCTCTGTTGTGTAGGTATGTGAACTCCGATGGGCCGCAAGAAGTCATTGAGTTGATACCACTAAAAGGCCAAACGCGAGGGGAGGACATCTGTGAGGCTGTCCTGAATTGTTTGAAAGCCAAAGAAATAAACACCACCCACCTGGTGTCCGTGGCGACTGATGGCGCGCCAAGCATGAGAGGAGCACACAAGTGGGTTTGTGACGTTACTTCGATCGAAAGCTGCTGACATTTCACTGCATTTTGCACCAAGAAGCACTGCACTCAAACATTTCCACCCGAATGTATGAAAGTGATGGACCTTGTTATCCAGACAGTGAACAAAATAATGGCAAAGGGTTTAAATCACCGACAGTTCTGTTCACTTTTAGATGAAGTCGACAGTGTATATTCGGATCTTTTGCTGCATAATAAAGTCCGGTGGCTGTCCAGAGGAGTCCTGAAACGGTTTACTGTTTGTCTGGAACATGTGAAAATCTTCCTGGAAAGCAAAAGCCTCATCTATCCTGAACTGGAAGATGCAGATTGGTTAGAAAAGTTGCACTTCATGGTGGATATGACAAGTCACCTGAACATGCCGAACACAAGTCTCCAGGGAAAGGGGCGCACAGCCGTGCAGATGCTGGAGGATGTTTTGGCATTTGAGCGCAAGATAACAGTGTTCGCGAGACATATACAGAGATATGCTGTCTCATTTCCCCTCCCTGAAAAGGTTCAAAGAAGAACATAATCACATTAATTGTGAGTATTTACACCACGCAATCATCAGAATGCAAAATGCATTTGGGGAGAGATTCCACGAGTTCAGACAAGAAAAAAGCACATTATCCTTCTCTGTCACTCCCCATATCCCTTTTAAACATGTCCGCATTCACTGGAGTAAGTCAACCCGATCTTGAAATTGAACTGGCTGACATAGCTGATATGACTTATGGGTGTCAAAGTTCAAACGCCTGACAGCTGAACTAGAAGATGTCACCCATTCTCGCCCAAGAGCACAAATGGAGTGATATTAAAAACCTCCCCAAACCCGACAAGCTTGTGTTTGAAACATGGAAAGCCATTCCCGACACATGCGTCAACATGAAGAGGTATGCGTTTGGAGTTTTGTCCATTTTTGGATCAACGTACTTGTTCATGCAGGAGAAAACCTGCTCGCATAACATAAAATCCAAACATCGCACCCGGCTTACAGACGACAGCCTGCAGTCCTGTGTAAAAACCAAAGTCACATCTTACAGCCCCGATATAGAGAAGCTCAGCAGCGATGTCCAGAAACAAAAATCTCATTAAAGAGGTGAGAAAACAATTCTTTAACAAGCTAAATATTATTACATATTTATTCAAGACCCTGAGCTGATGTGGTTATGTTTTTTTTTTCTATGCGCGACTTGCTGTACGTGACCGAGATGACAAGATGACATCATACTTAGTTAAATGGACTTATTAGTTATAAATAAATAGAAACTGCCATGTTTTTGTTCTTTTAAAGCCAGAATGCAGGTTTTATGCATTTCATAGTTGGTTAGTTATTTTTTTAAATTCCACAAATATAGTAAGTCTACACAAGTATTTTTATTTTTTATTTTATTTTGTTATTATTATTTTAGTTAGTTTTTTTTTTATTGCAAACCATTATCCTTTAATTCTATAGTTCTTGAAATGCAACAAATTGTATTTTTGGTATATGCTGTTTATATGTAACCCGATGTCTCTGGTCCGCTATTTTCCCGTGCCTCTTTTGGATTCTGCGTTGTTGTTTTTTGTGTGTGTGTGTGTGTGTGTGTGTGTTATTGTTGTAAAGTACTGTGGAAATAATGAGGCATCAAACGCTGTGTTCTTTACTATGAAATGAACAGGAACCGAGATTAAATGCTGACACAAACTTTACAAAAGTAATCATTCATTTAAATTCAAGGAAAGCCTAAACAAGTGTTCGCAAGTAAATGCGAAAGTCCAGGTAATGCTGCTTGTGCAACACCGCGATGCCACTCTATCCTTGCCAGGGATAAAAAAAAAAAAAAAGTATAAATTGCTCACATCCGAATACAACAGAAAACACACTAGAGAGCCACCTAGTGGTGCAACTAGGCAACTACCTTACATCTGCATAAAACAACAATTTGTGTTATATTCTTTTAAAGGTCAACTATGTTTTGCGGCTCCAGGCAAATTTTACTTGGTGGGAAAAGAACCAAAATGGCTCTTTTGGTCGCAAAGGTTGCAGACCCCTGGTCTAATATGCTAATATGTCCTTTATGCTAAGCTATGCTAAAAGGGCTACAGGGAGAACTGTAGGTCGGCTGAATGGATTCAAAAATGGTAAAACTCATCTGTTTAACTCTGGGGGAGTTGGAAAATGAGCCTATTTGCAAAAAAAGTGGAGTGTTCCTTTAAGATCACAACCATAGACACTTGGCCAGACACATTTAGCAACAGATATTCAAAAGTTACAACATCGTGGAGCTCAATCAATGATATTTTAATGTTCTCCCGGGCATACTACGGCCAAACCTCTGCCTCTGCGATGGAGACGTGGTTTAGAAAAATAAATGTACCCAGGTGGAGTGAGGAGGTTTAAGTTAAAAAAGTCATTGGAAACCTGCCAGGTCTCTGTCAAAAACAGCATGTCCAGGTTAGCATCAATGATTGTGTCAAGCAGCATTGAAGCTTTATCAGATAACAATAGTGATGGACAGTTTGATTCTTTCTAGAGATTCGTTCATTTTCAGTTCGTTCACCAAAATGATTTGTTCAGGATCGTTCACTGATTCGTTCAGTAACCATTTCTTCAAATGACATATACGCCAGCAGGGGGCAAAAAAGAGTATCTTATGCGTTGTGTCTACGATTGAGTCAACGATTGTACTGCATTACTATTTACTTGTTACAAAAACCGACTTGACTTATTAAAATGTGTAATCTACTCATTAAATAAAATAAGGTTCAGGTGACCAACACATAAGGTTTTCTTGCATAATTAACATTTTAATTGTTTGGTCAGACAGTTAAATAAATCGTGGTGTTATGTTCTGTATATTAAATATGAATATATATACACAAGTGTATGTGCACACTGCACCACCTGCTGCAATTTGCATATGCTTTCTGCTGATTGCTGAATGAGACTGACTCACATGCAGAGTCAGTCTCATTCATGACCAACGTACCCGGTACACGAACGACACGTATCGTTCAATTCGTTCACGAACGGCATGTACCATTTAGTTTATGAATGAAATCTCTCTCTCCTTCAGACTTAAAACTGCGACTCAGTCAGTGATGGGCATATTCGTTCAGTAGATCCAACCAATTACATGCCCCTTCACAGCTCGATTTTCATTACAATCTGAGATGTACCAGTTCGGTCATTTCGTTCAGGAATGACATTCACCAGTTCATTCAACTCATTCACACAGCGACTCAAAAACAGTCAGTGGTGGGCGTATTCGTTTATTACATTCAACAAATCACATGCTCCGTCACATCTCATACTTGAAGGCTATTGGCTCGAAGTTTAGCCATTCTTTGATAGGGTTAAACAGTCCACAGAACTACCCGGTTCCCTGAGGTGCGAATGCACTGCTTGTAGCGCCGCGCTGCTGTGGAGGGAGGAATTTCAGATCCGGAGACACAGGTTGACAGCTTCGGAGGTCAGGATCAAAGCGTAGCGGCCTCAGATTTGTTAAGTTGATACCACGGCTTTCCTTCGTTGTTTTACTGGAATTATGAGAGTTAGTACAGATGACGGGGATACCATTTGATGATGAGCAGCGACAGTTCCACAGTTTTTTCTGTGAATGCAAAATGGGGACGTCGTAAGATTCCAAGCAGGTCGCACCATTTATATACGTCCAGATTCAAGAGAAAAGAACTTTTTAATATTATCTAACTATTTAATAGTATTGCTGAATTACAGCGGGAAACATCACATACACAATCCACAGAAAGGACGGCTACCCAACCATACCGAGGATTGAACAGGGATTTACACAGCGATAAAGAGAGAAGAAACTCACTGTACCAGATGCCGGTGAAAAGGTAGATGAGGTGGAGAGGGCTCACAAAACGCCAGGTAAAAAAACTTTTGAGTGGAAAAAAAAGGCACGATAAAATTAGTCCAGAGAGGATGGAGATCTGACAACCCCAGCAGTCCGAAACAGGCAAAGACCAAACAGACAGACAGGTACCACAAGCGCACCCCGGAAACTCAGACACCCAACGACATGACATTCACCGACATTCAGTCCCTGCATTGAGGTGCTCCAGTCTCAATGTGCAATAAGATGACGGATGTTTGAAGAGAGAAAGGCAAAGTTGAAAAAAGCCATCATGTCCCATCATGCAGCTCTTCTCTGTGCTTTTTGCTGCTCATCTGTAAGTCAGTGTGTGTGGTGGATCTGTGACAGTAGTCCTCCTCTGTGGAGTAAACGCCTGAGACTCCGCTGCCAGTTCGCCTGTATGTGCTGAAGTCCTGATCCTCTACCTTCGAGTGCTCATCCACTGCCACAACGTCAAGCTCAGCATTGGCGATGACCAGCGGCTCACAACACACAGACTCTCCAGACTCGGAAGCCAGGAGCTGCGGCTTCTGTGAGTCACCTAACCACAGCTGAAGAAAGAGAGAGAAAGGTTGCCCAGGTATGATCATTTACTCACTCCCTTCTTGGTGCTATCCACTGGTAGTTGATTGGATTTTATGATGGAGCTCACAGTGGATTGTAAAAAAGAAATTATATATATATATACACACACACACACACACACACACACATAAATACACAGTCAAACCAAAATGTATTCAGACACCTAAAACGTTTCTCATATTATCACAGTTGATTAACTGTGTCAGAACAAATTCATCTTGATAAATGACAGATAACTTTGATAGAAAGGTATGTAATAGATTACAATCAACCAAAAATTCAAACTGTAAGTATGTCCATTTTGGCACAACTACTTTGTTGACCAATTACCAAGCAAATGCTTAATTTCATTCAGTTTGTGGTGTAAAAAGTTCCAATTAGCAATAAAAAAAAAATTCTGAAAACATTTTGTCTCAAATTTGTATCAGTTTTACTGGTAGTCCACTTTATGAAGAATTTTTTGGTATAAATGTCACAGTTTACATTATTTTGCTATCCTCACTTACATAATTGGAATATAGTGTCCTGCACCCGCTAGTAAAAAATAGAATCACTCTGCAAGGTTAAAGCAGACTGAAATCTTTAGCATTTATAGATGATTTTACAGTCTGTTTTTTGTCTTCAAAAAGGAAAAATAAAGCAGCTGTCCATCACTCATGTTTGATTTATTTATAGTACTTATCATAAATAACTTAACAGTTAACTCTTTTTATGGAGTAGCTGGCACTACTTATTATTAAATGCTTATAAAAAAAATACATCACCATTAGTAACATAAGTCACACTGTTTATTTTACAGACAGAGCATGAAGAGACTGGACAAGAGTTGAGTGTGAATGGAGTGATAGCTCCCTCTAGTGGTGAGAGGAGGGAGCCACAGCAGCATGATTTGTCACAATATTATCACTGGTTAAGCTTAATTTGTAAACAGAATGAGTTCGCAGTACAAGCTTAAATGTTAATGAGAATTAACATCTTTTCCTCACTTTTTCTTCAACTATCAAGAGAAAAACAGTAAAACAGGCAAAAAAATCTTTTAAAAAAAAGTTACACTTAAAAAAAGAAGAATGATCACCAAGAATGTCACCAAGTTAATCTGGGATGTGTTGGTGAATGAGCCGGAAATGCAAGATTGTGTGGAAACTGCTAAAGGGCTTTAGGAGAAGCGGAACTTTCCAAACTTCATTGGAGCCATTGATGGCAAGCATTTGTTGTTACAAACTCTACCAAATTCTGGATCATTATATTTCGAGGACACACACTATATTGTCCTTCTGGGATTAGTTGATCCACATGATCTGTTTCGTGTTATTAATGAATTAAAAACTAATGTGTTTTTTTTGTCATAATTTTATTTTCATTTGTAATTTTTTTTCTTTGGTTTTGTTGCATTTCTATTTGGTGCATTCAAGTAAAGTGTGATGGAAACAAAAAAAATTACATTTCTTCATCTTCATTTGTTTGTTTCTTGAAGCGATCTGGGTTCCAACTAAGGCCTAGCTACTGTAAAAATGTGCACCCATTTAGAAACCATGCTTTAAAGAGCTCAAGCAATTAAAGTGGCAAATGTGATTGAACATTACCCTTTAATGGTGTGGACGCTAATATAGTTATTGCTATAGTCACTGTTCTTGGACAGGCCTTCAGCCAGGTGAGGGAATTTGACCCTGGACCACAAAACCAGTCATAAGAAGCACAGGTATATTTGTAGCAATAGCCAAAAATACATTGTATGGGTCAAAATTACCGATTTTTCTTGAACTACACTTGGACAACTTTAAAGGCGATTTTCTCAATATTCAGATTTTGTGCACCCTCAGATTCCAGATGTTCAAATGTGACCCTGGACCACAAAACAATTATATAGGGTCAGTTTTTTTTAAATCATCATCATTGACATCACCATCATTAGTAAGGACAGGACAATATTTGGCCGAGATGCAACTATTTGCAAACTGTATGTATAAAACTTCTCAGAAATGCTCTTAAGAATAGTCTTTATAAATTTTTAAACTTATGAAAGTCTCCTACTCTTAGAAAAGTCCTACTTAATCTTAGACTTAAGTGTCAAAAAAGTATAAATTAAAAAATATAAATTTTACTCTGAGCGGCTTTATACATACGGTACCTGGAATCTGAGGGTGCAAAAAAATAAATAAATAAACATTTAAAATTGTCTAAATTAAGCAATGCACCTAACTAATAAAAAAATACGTTTTGATACATTTATGGTGGAAAATTACAAAATATCTTGATTGAACATGATCTTTACTTAATATCCTAAGAAAAATCAATAATTTGACCCATACAATGTATTGTTAGCTATTGCTACAAATATACCTTGGCTACTTAAGATCGGTTTTGTTCTCCAGGGTCACATATTTCCCCACCTCCATTAGTATCATTATCTGGTTTGGTGGATTTGTTCTGCCATACTCAGCCTACTCAGTGCCCGAATCAGCCCTCCTCAAAGTGTCTAATGATCTGTTTTTGTCTGTTGATTCAGGAAAGTGTATAATTTTGGTTTTAATTGATCTAACAACAGCATTTGACACTAGAGCACACAATATTCTTTCGGAGGGTCTAAGACTATGGACATTTCCATGGAATTTGGAAATGTTTCTTCTTATTCTGTTATAATGAACTGTGGGGTCCCTCAAGGATCTATATTGGGTCCAGTGTTATTTTACATCTGTATAAAACAATGTATAGTAACATCTCGCTCTGCACATTTTGTACGTCTCTCTTGTCTGACACACCCAGTTCGGGCTAGTTTTATTGGTGTGTTCCACATGTCAGCTCTTGTCAGGCTCACAAACATACAGTTCATTCAGAACAGCTCTCTGCCAACACTGTCTTTATTAACTACTAAATTGCAGAAACTGAATTGAGACACATCAAGAGTATTTGAAACCTCAAGATATCAGGTGAATTTGAAGCAGGTAGCAGAATATGAACATTTGGTACCTCTTGAATGTGTTCTGGGAGTTGAATGGCTGGCCAGAAGGTGTCCTTCAAGGATGTAAACACCTTGTAAAAGCAGAAGTACAGCAGCACCAGCAGGAAGCACAGCAGCAGCAGAGAAATCAGAAAGTACAGGAATATCTGCCAGTACGGCATATCACCTGAAATCACACACAGCCTTCAGTCGATCACTGAAGAAGATTCACTTGTCATCATGAGCACCGACTCTGCCTGGTGTAACATCATCCATACAAGTTATGAATGCTCAAAAATGTGGATGAATAACCCAAAAATTTCCCAAAACGGTACCCTTTACTAGGTACAGTGTCGCATGTCTGAGGATAAGTTGCGTCAGTGGAGCAGTTTTTTTCTTTCAGTGGTTGCGTGTTACACATACAGTTGAATACAAGCCCCTTCTAAAATATTTAATTATTTTTCAAATAGCTCCCAAGTGTTGTTTAACAGAAAGATAATTTCATCAACACAGCATTTTTAAACATACTTTATTCAGGAAGCTTTTAGCGTTTGTAATACAAATAGAAATAAATGTATAACCAAGAATTTTAAAAAGTCTACTGGTCAAAACTATTAGTCCTCTGATGTTAATAGTCAATAGTGTATCCCTTTTGCTTGATAACAGCCTTTAGTCGTTTGCTGTAGTTCTCAACAAGTTTCGAGCATGTCTCCTGAGGAACGACAGCCCATTCTTTCCAAATCTCTCAAGCTCCTCCAGATGTTCTTCTGGCACAAACTCTGGACTTCAGTGTGCCCCACAGATTTTCTATTGGATTCAAGTCTGGGCTTTGTGCGGGCCAGTCAAGTACACTCACTTTGCTCAATTGTAGGTATTTCTTCACTAGAAGTGAGGTATGCTTTGGGTCGTTATCATGCTGGAAGACAAAATGTCGACCCAAACCAAGTTTTCTTGCAGACTGTCTGAGGTTGTCTTTCAAAATCTTCTCATAGTCTTCCTTTTCCATGTTTCCTTCAACCCTGACGAGATTCCCAGTTTCAAACGCACTGAAACATCCCCACAGCATTATACTCCCACCACCATGTTTCACTGTGGGAACGCTGTTCTTGGGGTTGAATGCCTCTCCCTTCTTTCTCCAAACATAGGCAACATCTCTACGGCCAAAAAGCTCTAGTTTTGTCTCATCTGACCAAAGGACATGTTTCCAGTATGCATCACATTCCCCCAGGTTGTCCTTAGCAAACTTCATTCTAGCTTGGAGGTGTCTCTTCTTCAGAAGTGGAGTCTTTCTTGGTCAGCAACCTCGCAGTTCATTCCTGTGCAGGGCTCTAATGACTGTCTTCATTGAGACATCAATTTCAGGCTTGGCTAGGTCATTCACTAGTGTCTTGGCAGTTGTTCTTGGGTCTTTAGAAACCTCTCTCACTAGTTTTCTTTCCTAAAGTTTTTGAAATCTTTTGCTTCCTGCCTCTGCCCGTCTTGTTCTCCACTGTGTTGGTCTCTTTAAACTTCTTGATAATGCATAAATGTGTGTATCCTTCTCCATCTTTATGAGCATTAACAATTCTTTCTCTCAAGTCCAAACTAATTTCTTTTGTCTTTGCCATGGCAACAGTGCATATTATTTTACTAAATCCTCAGCTTAAAGAGCAATTTAAAGGCTTAACTAGGTTATGTTAATCAGGCAAATTAGGTTAATTTGGCAAGTCATTGGACAACAGTGGTTTGTTCTATAGCTAATCAAACTAATAATTTATTAAGGGGGCTAATAATTTTGACCTTAGCAGTTTTTTTATTTAATTACCTTTTACTTATTTTATTCAAGCAACTATAAGAAATTAGACTTTCTCTAGAAGAAAAAAAATAATAATAGGAAATAATTCGAAAACATTCTCTTGCTCTGTTAAACATCACTTGGGAAAAAAATTCTAAAAAAAATTCATTCTAAAAAAAAGTCCAATTTCACAGGGGGACTAGTAATTTTGTCTTCAACCGGTTATCAGACATAATGCTGACTGACAACTGTAAGTGTCTCTGAAAAATAAAAATATTTGCATTTGTGTCTGTGTGACTGAGCTGCTGACCTTCAGTGCGTGTGCAGTGTGTGTCGCTGAAGACGCTGTTCTTGTCATAGTAATTTTCGTGGCTCTGAACTCTCACGCAGTACCACGTCTGTCTGTCCAGATCAGTCAGTATCACCACATTGTTCTTTGTCTCCAGGTCTTTAGCTGTCTGCAGAGACAATCAGAGCAGGAAATGATGTCAGCCAGCAGTGCCATTGATACACTAACACTGCATGTAAAACACACCAGTCACTGCCGTAAAATAAGAGCGATGCCTCAGGTATAACAATATCTATACTTTCACTGCACTTATTCTTCCGGCCTAGATTAGGACTGTTGATCAGCATACACATTAACTCATGTGAACATATTTTGTTTTGTAATATGTCATTTACTTACTGAAAACAGCCAAGTACCGTAATAATCATTATTATTATGCCTGCTATTATTAGTTTATGTAAAAAGTTTGTATAAACTATATTTTTCTTCATTTTACATTCACAGTTTTGCATGCATTATCGATATGTATCGCCTGTGATAATGAAGGCAATATTACGTAGCTTGTCAGTGAAGTATGGCTCTGTGTAGTAAACACGGCTGTCCAGTCCTAGTTTTGGTATCAAAATATGTAATTTCCGTACCAAAGCCACATATTTTACAGTCACCGTTATGCAGATTGATCATAAACACAGCTAAAAAGCTTTTTACCACAATGGCCATCCTTCACAAACCTGGATCTGGATCACTGTTCTTATTAATGCGCTGCTTTAATTGATGCACACTAATGCAGGGAGAGAGAGAGAGAGAGGTTGGAAATTGCATTGCGCACATACATTAACTTGTTGTCAATGCATCCCTGCAATTCTTATTAATAATATAATAGTCTACATATTAGATCACCACATTATATTCCTCAGCTCAGCAACAAGGTGGTAAAACACTGTTTTTGAATTAATTTGTTGTTTGTAGAGAGAGAAATGTGCAGCATTTATGTAACATGCACAATTCATCTCTCTTTCTCTCTCTCTAGGATCAATAATTTATGGAAATAATTTGAATATATCTGATCATACCGCACTATTTCACCTGATTTGATGCTGGCAGAATGCAAGAGATAATGTGCCTAACTGACAAAAATAACTGTTAAATACTGTGTGTAAAGAGCAATGCTAGTTTCAACTTGTCTATAAATTTGCAAATGACCATGGAATAATCAAGGGTTTGCTGTGCATTAAAGGATCTTAAATGCACTTTTTGGAGGCAACCACCCTCCGCTTCACATCAGGAGGTTATTAGCCACGTTGTGCATTTAAAATCCTCCATTGATTATCCCTTACATATCTACCTGTTTTCACAAGTAAAATGCAAAATGTTTCAATGCATTCAATACATTTATGCAATATTTCAAATTTAACAACCACAGCTCAATTCTTTGGAAAAAAAACGTGGATTTGGCAACCCTACTGTCACAAACTGCTCCGCTGTGGCTCCCTCTTCTCTCCTCTAGAGGGAGCCTTCACATGGATTTATGTTCCTTTTTTCACTCCATTCCCCATAATCCCTTGCTGTGCTTCCTGTCACCTCTCACCCCTGTCGGCCATCTTGCCCCTTTCCCTCCCAGTATAAATAGACCTCCATTTTGTGATTATGTTTGCGAAGTTTTGAGTTAGTTTTCACTGCCAATTCCGAGCACTTTCCCTTGTTTCCGGTTTCCTGTGATTGTTTTCCACCTGCCTCGACCTTCTCACCTGGATCTTACTTCTTCTTTGGATTTTCCTCGCTGTCCCCGATTGCCCCTGTTTGACCCCCGCCTGTCTGTTACCATTGTGTCTGAAAATAAAGTTTGCGTATGGATCCACACGCCTATGACTCCTTCATGACACCTACTTCCAACACGAGCCGCATCTAAAGCAGTTCAAATACTCTGCATATTGATAGCGACTCTGCGATGCGTGAAAATGATATTCAACATTAGAATGTTTGCAGGATTAAGAAAACAGACTCACACAATGAGTGCACTTAATAAAACTAGTGCCGTTAAAATGAATGTGTGTTAACCCGTTATTAATGCATTCGTATTGACATCCCTATTTTTTACATTTAATCATTTCAGAGAGCATCCACACACGAGAGCACAGATACCTGAGGACCTTCAGAGCGCCTCCAGTACCGGATGAGGTAGCTCAGGTTTTTCAGCAGAGTTTTCATGGACTGGTTATTGCTGCTCAGAGGGTCGGTGATGTTGACCTCTAGACCTCCTTTAACAGATTTCAGCTTCACGCTGGACGGAGGACCTAAAGCAGCTGAGAGCAGAGGAAAACAGCCGGGGTCAGCAGAGCAGAATCAAAACCCAGCAGCAGGAGCAAACAGACTGACAGACAGACAGATGGATCACCCTGTACATCAGGACAGAATCTGATCTGGACCCAGCCGGAGGACTGCTGTGATGTGTTGGCCCGCACACGCAGCACATATAAGATGTGGTAATGCAGTTCAGCTCTGGTAAAATCACAGCGGTGCTCCAAAATATCGTCACACACTGTCGTCCAGTACTTCCCATAACTCTGCTTCTCCAAGTCACGCTCCCTGTTGGAGGAAAGGATGAGGTGAGCGCACTTGATCTGTCCGTAAAGCATTGCTTCTCAAACCTGGTTCTGAAGCCCCAGTGCTGTGTCCTTCATCAAACACCTGATTCAGCTCATCAGCAGACACTCAGAGACCTGAATTGAGTGTCAGATAACGATGGTTTGGGGATCCAGGAGCAGGCTGGAGAACCACAACAAAACAATCTGTTCAGTGAGAAGGGAAACTGAAGGACAAACACACAGCGAAAGATTTAGCTTTCACATGTCACCCCTCTTTTGGCTTGGACGTCCATCCCAAGGTTTACTAGCTTCTGTGTCTTTCAAGACCCTGTCTGCATCCTGCTATACAGTAAAGCACTGTAATCCACTATATATGGGTCAATTACAAATTACTATATATGGGACGCCCAAATGTTCTGTCCAACTGGAATTTTTCAGTTACAAAATTAGTTTAAATGCATAAAAAAGACGCTGTATATTAGAAGTACCGCTCCCATATATAACTCTGCAAATAACAGTTTTTTTTTATTATATTTCTGTTATTCAAAGTGTCAAAACATCATGTGGTGCAACCGTCTGCCCATAACTGTTGTTTAGGAAACATTTTTGAAATTACCCTATATTTATTCAGATTAATTTTCTGCACTGTTTGGCATGATTTCCAAAGTGTTTTGTAACCCTGTATAAAATTGCAAAGCATCATATTATACAAGCAAATCCTGTCGGATAATCTCCATTTTATAAAATGTCATGTGGTGTGACCATGTGGTGTTGAAATCCATTCAAACATTGGACGTTGCATTATATAAAAATTTGCATCAGGCAAAGAGCTTGTAATAATTTCAAATTTGGAAAAAATATAACCTTGCATGTAGTTACCACATTAGGATATCATGTGGTATGACCTCAAAAATATATATATATTTCAACAAGAATTTATTTTTATTATAAACTTGAATAGTTCATGGGAAGCTAGGTTGTTTTGTTTAGGTGGTCAGTTCTGTGCTTGTAATTTTTGGCTGAATTTGAAAATATCACATGGTGCGACCAAATATCATGTGGTGCAACCACTGTAGAGTGTTTCCCATTATAGATAAATGTCCCAGATTTTTTTTTTGTGCTTTTATATACAATTAATGTTTGATATACATAAGTTCAGTTCAAGCGTGAACCTGTAATTTCTTCATGTTTACTAGTTATAACACAAAATAAACATGAATGAACAGCAGAAAGGATCTTATTTCAACTGTAAAAGATGTTAATAAACACCATTTTCGAAGTTCAAGTCCACCAACATTAATCTTCTCTCCTGTCTGGTTTGTTTTTCAGACATAAATGATGGATTCTGCATTATGATTGGTCAGATCACCCGTTAATCAAACTCCCGGCAAAGGGTCAATAGAGCAGCCAAGATTGGGCAAAGTTTAGCAATAACTGGATTAATGCCATGTGCTGCACATTTCACATATCTCTTTAAATAGATTTTAATGATATAAGGTCTTTGTGTCATTTGGAGCAACCACTCATCAATATTAGCAATAACTGTATTAAAATGAGAAAAAAAAAAAAAAAAAAAAATATCTCATGTCTGTGGTTGAAATAAGAATCAGTGCTACAGTATGCTTAAGTGAATGGTATTTTTTAACATTTTTATCAGTTTATGCAATTTACAGAAAAATAAGTCTGCTAACTATTTAAATATTAGCAATTTTAATATTATTCATGGTCACACCACTGGTTTTAAAATTAATTAAATCCAGAAAAAAAAAATGAACCCTTTTAAATTTAACATGATACCCGCACCCATTACCAATACACCTGCTTGCTGTGAACTGTTTCAAAACAGTTATTCTAACTTTTTTCACTTTTATTTAGCCTCTGTCCCAGCTTTTTTGGAGTCAATGTGTCAAAATAAACATTTGTTAATATTTACAAGATACATTTATCACAAGCTGGTCAGAGAAAACTTTTGAAAAATATATATATATATATTTTTTTTTTTTATTATTTTTTTTTTTATTTATTTTTTTTTTTTTTTTGGTCAATTGTGACCATAGACCACAAAACCAGTCATAAGTGTAAATTTTTTCGAAATTGAGATTTATACACCATCTGAAATCTGAATAAGCAAGCTTTCCATTGATGTATGGTTTGTTAGGACAATGTTTGGCCGAGATACAACTATTTGAAAATCTGTAATCTGAGGGTGCAAAAAAAATCTAAATATTGAGAAAATCGCCTTTAAAATTGTCCAAATTATGTTCTAAGTAAAACATACTACTAATCAAAAAATAAGTTTGATATATTTATTGTAGGAAATGTACAAAATATCTTTGAGGAACATGATCTTTACTTAATATCCTAATGGCATAAAAGAAAAATCGATAATTCTGACCCATGCAATATTTTTGTTTATTGCTACAAATATGTGTTACTTAAGACTGGTTTTGTGTTCCAGGGTCACAATTAAATAAAAGTTATAATATAATTAACAAATCACAGATTTGATCATTTTACAGAAAGTTACTTACAAAAAGAAATATTCTCACAAAATGTATGGAATATAGTAAAGTACGGTTTACATTTCTTCCATTTGCATGTGTAAATGTGGTATTTACCCACCAAAGTAACCATGTCAGAAAAAAAAGGTAATTCAATATATTCTTTTACTGCTGTGATATGTTTGGATGTTTTTAATTATCTTTCAGTGAAAGTTAATAATATTTATCCCTTAGGTTTGGAAAATAACCTTTTTTTTTTAGGGTGTTCAAGATTTCCAGGAATGGAAGAACAAACTAAAATCTCATCTGTAAAAATGTCACTGTGGATATGTTCTAAACATGAATTTTTATGACCCCATTAGTTTGAATTACTGTAAATATAATAACAATCCTCATTATAAACACAAAACAATAATAATAATCAACTTTAATATTCAGTGAGGACAATTAGACTACGTTTTATTTGATGGGGGGGGCGGTGAGGGTCCTGAATAATGGGCAGAGGGGCGCCAGCCCAAAAAAGGTTAAGAACCACTGGATTAGAAGGTGCTCCTGAAATTTTTACTGTCTTACCTTTCTTTTTTAAAAAAAAGTAGGAGCAGTGTCAAACTATTTATTATGGTGTGTGTGATGTCTCATGACTTGCACATCTTTTCTCTTCACTGATTCAGTCACAAACCTATGCGGGTCACATGCACTAAGCAAACGCATATCCTTACGTTATATACTGCGCAGTGAAGGTGACGGTCTGGTTGGCTGCGGTCTTATGAGGCCAGTCCCACCGCAGCACATAACGGGTGTTGAGCGAGTCCACGCTGACATTCTCAGGACGCCTCAGATCTCCAAATCCTGTCAGACACACAGACAGCACTTATATATGAGCACATACAATGACAAAAACTCAGTTCTACAGTCTGACATCTCCTACAGCTCCCTGAAACAATAACCAGTCTCTAGAGCACATCTGAAGAAACACATTCACACACAAACACTGTTCCTTAGATGGAGACTGTAAAGACCCAGACTGCACTATGGCAATCCATTTTGACTTTTATTTATTCGCGGGATATGAATTCTTGATATCAACAATTACATTTTCACTAGTTAAAATTATAATTCTTGATATCAGTAACAATGGCAATTTTTGATATCAGGAATTACATTTCCACTTGTAAAAAGGTTAATTCTTGATATCAACAATTGAATTTCAACTAGTAAAAACTACAATTGTTGATATCAGGAATTGTATTTTCACTTGTTAAATGTCACCATAGACTCCCATTCAAATTTAATTGTTGATATCAAGAATTGATTTCTTACTGGTTCAAATGTCAATTTCGCATATCAGAAATACAATTCTCACTAGTAAAAACCTTTATTTTGGATATCAATAATTACATTGTTACTAGTGCAAATGTCCATTCTTGATATCAACAATTCAGTTGCTACTAGTGACAATGTTCATTTCTGATATCATGAATGGGATTGTTATCTAGTAAGAATGCAATTTCAGATATCTGAAATTACTCTCCCAATTACTGATAACAGAAATACATTTTCAGATATCAGAAATAAATGTAACATGAAGTACATTTACAGACATCAACAGTTGACTATTGATTTCAACTAGTGACAATTGAAATCTTGATATCAGGAATTGGCATTTTTACTAGTGGAAATGTAATTCAATTATCAAAAATTTGTCAATGACATCATTGTTGATATCAAGAATTAACATTTTTTCTAGTGGAAATGTAATTCCTGATATCAAAAACTGACACTGTTACTAGTAAAAATCAAATTTTTGATATCAACAATTATAATTTTAACTGAAATTGTATTGTTGATATTAAAAATTCATATCCTGCAAATGAATACAAGTCAAAACGGCTTGCCATAGTGCTCAGGGTTTAGAGTTTGTGATGTGAAGAGTTATTCAGGCATGATTATTTTCACAGCAATATTAAAGATGTGTTTAAGCTCAATGCAAGACTCTACATGTCGGGATTATACAAGTTCCCGGGGCTGTTGCGGTTTCAAGTCTGCACCTGATCTAGAAACATTCAAGCAAACGGTGCTTTAGGGATCAAAAGTGAAAGAAAATAACATTTTAAAGCATCTGTGTGAAAACAAATCTGAAAAGAGACAAATGCAGATGTAACGCTGATGAAATCGCTAATGTACAGTATATGTGAACTTTTGTTACAGTAGAATACAAAGTGAAAAAAACAACAATCCGGATGAAAAGCAGCATGGATTTGAGAGAGCTCCTGCCACAGGTATTCTTTCGAACACCACGTGTTACGCCAGTCTCCTGATGTCTGAATGTCACACTGAAAGATAAATGAATCTTGATCATTTGAAGTTATTTGTTGCAGTCTTCTTGTGTGGAAATTGTCCAAACCGGAAGTGCCCCTCACGCACATGGTGGTCGGAGCAGCTCAACAACACACATCCAGCATGAACTCACCCACGGACACACTGACCAGAAGCACACAGCAGACTCCAAAGCAGCAAAGCGCATTCATGGCTGAGCAACTGCAGTCCACACTGTGCTGCTTGACTGAGTTTGTGCTCAGATTAGTGATGGGAGAAACTAAGCTTTTCAAAGCTTTGAGTCAACTGAGCCAACTGCCTCGCAAAATGATTCACTGTTTCGAAGCACTCGAAAAACCACATGCTAGTGACGCCTGCTGGTCAAAAACGTGTAAATGCAACAAAAACTCAGGCTAAAACATGCATAAAAACAGCTTTTAAAACCCATTGCAAATGTTTTATTGAAAGTGTAATACATTATATGCAATAAAAAAATAATATACCATTAAATTTTAAGTGTCTGGAAAATGTGGGTTTTAAAAATATTTCATGTTAATTTGCAGGGCTTGCTTTGTTTGTTTGATAGACGGCTTCTATATAAATGCCAGTAGAGACTATTAACAACTTCTCATTCATTTAATTACACGCATGTCTCGTTAAAAATGTCTACAAATTTATTAAACTGATCCAAGATCAGATAAAAACCATAGACGTTGATTCAATGGTTCGCCGCTGGGGGGAGATCTCAGTGAACTTGCATGATTCACGGGTTTACACAGTTCGTCCCCCAATGGAAAACCATTAAAATTTCAAAATGTTTCGAAACAGTTATGACATAATGAAGCCTCGTTTACTGAAATCATGTGACTTTGTCAGTTTGATATGCGCTCCAAACCACTGTTCCGAAACAATTGATTCACAAAGGTTTTGAAGCTTCATGAAGCAGCGCTTCGAAAGCGGCCATCACTAGCTCAGATTAATTCCGCTTCTTCTCAGGAAGTAGAACTTCGTTCATGCGGAAGTGATGTTCAATGGCTCGGCTGTGACTAAACTACAAAGACTGCATCCTTCAGAGGACGCACCGTGTCTAGCCTTCACAGGATTTCCTAATTGCGCCACCAGTGGCACGTTAAAGCTCAAACCGGTGTGCACCGTTTTGTTACAGTTTCCATGTTGAACGACATGTTTCCCAAAAATGGTGTGTAAGAGAGTGAGAGATACGTTTTCTCTTGTTTTGTGGGTGTGTCAAAATGTCAGCCCAATCTGCAGCAACATGTAGCTATATAAACCACACAGTATTAAACAGATTTGACTTGCACAATGGGTCCAAGTAAATGTAATTGGAAGTGCAGCAGTGCCTTGACTTGACCCAGGAAGTGCGGCTGCGGCATGGCTCGAATCTGGAGCGACAGCTGTGACTGGACTTGACACTGGAACGACAGCTGTACCTTGACTTGACACTGGAACAACAGCTGTGACTGGACTTGACGCTGGAACGACAGCTGTACCTTGACTTGACACTGGAAGGACAGCTGTGATTGGACTTGACTCTGGAAGGACAGCTGTACCTTGACTTGACACTGGAACAACAGCTGTGACTGGACTTGACGCTGGAAGGACAGCTGTGACTGGACTTGTCACTGGAACGACAGCTGTACCTTGACTTGACACTGGAACAACAGCTGTGACTGGACTTGACACTGGAACGACAGCTGTACCTTGACTTGACTCTGGAACGACAGCTGTACCTTGACTTGACACTGGAACAACAGCTGTGACTGGACTTGACGCTGGAACGACAGCTGTACCTTGACTTGACACTGGAAGGACAGCTGTGACTGGACTTGACACTGGAACGACAGCTGTACCTTGACTTGACACTGGAACAACAGCTGTGACTGGACTTGACGCTGGAACGACAGCTGTACCTTGACTTGACACTGGAAGGACAGCTGTGATTGGACTTGACTCTGGAAGGACAGCTGTACCTTGACTTGACACTGGAACAACAGCTGTGACTGGACTTGACGCTGGAAGGACAGCTGTGACTGGACTTGTCACTGGAACGACAGCTGTACCTTGACTTGACACTGGAAGGACAGCTGTGACTGGACTTGACTCTGGAGCGACAGCTGTACCTTGACTTGACTCTGGAACGACAGCTGTACCTTGACTTGACACTGGAAGGACAGCTGTGACTGGACTTGACAATGGAACGACAGCTGTAACTTGACTTGATGCTGGAACGACAGCTGTGCCTGGACTTGAAACTGGAGCGACAGCTGTAACTTGACTTGACACTGGAACAACAGCTGTGACTGGACTTGACACTGGAACGACAGCTGTACCTTGACTTGACACTGGAACAACAGCTGTGACTGGACTTGACACTGGAACGACAGCTGTACCTTGACTTGACTCTGGAACGACAGCTGTACCTTGACTTGACTCTGGAATGACAGCTGTGACTGGACTTGAAACTGGAGCGACAGCTGTAACTTGACTTGACACTGGAAGGACAGCTGTGACTGGACTTGACAATGGAACGACAGCTGTGACTGGACTTGACACTGGAAGGACAGCTGTGACTGGACTTGACTCTGGAAGGACAGCTGTGACTGGACTTGACACTGGAAGGACAGCTGTACCTTGACTTGACTCTGGAAGGACAGCTGTGACTGGACTTGACTCTGGAACGACAGCTGTGACTGGACTTGACTCTGGAACGACAGCTGTGACTGGACTTGACACTGGAACGACAGCTGTACCTTGACTTGACACTGGAACGACAGCTGTACCTTGACTTGACACTGGAAGGGCGGCCATGACAGGTGCTGACTCAGGAGAGGGGGCCATCCTGACAGGTGCTGACTCTGGAGCGGCGGCCATCTTGACGGATACAGGCTGTGGCATGGCGGCCATCTTGACAGGTGCAGACTCTGATTTGGCTGATATGCTGATATGATGCTAGTGAGCGTTGCTCTGGCTGGCGTGACGCTAGTGGGCACTGTCTTGGCAGACTTGGCATTAGAGGGCGCTGACATAGCAGACTTGGCTGGCTTAGGGAGGCTGACTGTGTGAACCGACCACAGCGGTGGATCATCCAAGCTAGATATCACCACAAAGCATAATCCATGAAATGGGAACGGGATGAACATGAGCCCTCAAGCTGAAGCCTTGACTTGAGTGGCTCATTGAGTCCAAAATGAAACAAGTCTATAAACAGTGTTTCGTCATAATATGACACCTGGTAAATGAGTTCACAAAATTGTTGTACGTAGTCCTCAATGGACAAGTTACCTTGCCTCAGATGAAGCAACTGGCTGACTGGATCCATGGTAAGATGGGAGTTAGAAACAAAGTCACTGGATCTGGTGGTGGATCCACGCGCAACTTTATTGAAGACATTAATCGTGGTACAACAGGCAGGGTCAAGCTGGAGTAAACAGGAACAACGTAGAAATACCAGAGAATGGTCAATGCCCAAGCGCGAGATCAAGGTAGTGTAGTACATTTATTAGCTCAAGGGGGAATATTACTAATTAATCATAACTCATTATAATTAATTATAATATTTGGATAATTCAATAGAATTATCTTGATAAAGCTGAATTTACATTACAATTAATTGACCCGTTCGTCCAGCGAACATTCAGGGTAATTTCACATGTATTCAAAGAAAGAATATTTTCTTGGCCACAGAAAATAACTTTCTTTTATACTAGCGCATAGAGCATGTAGCTCGAATCGGAAATCGTAAAGGGACATTAATATTTTGCAAGGCAGAATCAGAAACTCATGTAATCTGTGCACAAGAAATTTATTAACTAAGAACTAACACATAACTAATCTAAACAAACAAACATACAGTCATTCATACAGGGGGAAGGGCAAGTGAGACGGCATTAGAGAAAACAAGGAAATTGAAGCTATGAAAAGAGCCAGTTAACCTGTGAAACCATCTGTGACATTTTTCAATGGGTCTATAGCTTATACTAAACCTCTGTTTGTTTAGTTAAATGTACGATACTTGCATTGCCTTGGTTGTGGACCCGTGTCCAAATGCAGTCCCGTATGAAGGTCTTGATGGTTTCAAGGTTTTGGATTTGCGATCACTTTCTTCCGGTTTGAAGAGTGTCCTCCGAGATGTCCTGACTCTGTGGTGATTGGGCGTTTCCTCCCAGTGACGTGAAGAAGAACAAAAGGGCTGAGAGAGAGAGAGAGAGACCCAGCCGAAATCTGATGATTCTTGGAGAATGGAAAGACAAGGCCGCACGGCCTGGCACAGACTTAGAAGTTCCAGAAGAGTTTAGCTCATCATCTTCTTCTCATCATCTTCTAGGTTCTGAAAAGAACCTCAGACGGATCATGCTCGAGTCCTGAAGAACACACTGGAAGAATGCACACGAAGAATGCACACGAAGTGTGGCTGGTGTGAATCTTTTATCTTATAGGGTGGTCCCACCTCTATAAGTTCAGAGAGCCAATGGTGTCCTGTATTTTTGGAGGGAAGGTTAATGGTCTTTGTCTGGATCCAAAGTATTTTGCATAGGTGATTCGATTGGGTGTTGATGCAAATACTACTAAAGATTCTTAAAACACTAATATGTTGCACATCTAACAACAAATAACAAAAACCATCTTTTGGGTAATCAAACTAGGAGTTGAAAGAGACCAAACATGGCATATACTGTATGTGGCTACACCATATAGCATTCTATCATAACACAAGCATAAAACAGTTATAAAATAAGAAATGCAAAGGACATGGACAGTCGTAATATACGTACACTGATATACGGGGGCATGTGTGTCAGTTGGTTTGTCTAAGAATTAACAAATAAGTCACTTTCAGTGGAACAAAGTATTGCTTTAGAGACAGTCAAGGTGGGGGAGAGCATCTTCACACATTCTTTTAGATCATAAAAGCCCATTTGGTCTGCCAGACGCGTCCTGGCCGCCATGGTAACCAGGCATATCTGGGACTTTGTGTCACCCACTGTTCTGTTGGGTGAAGGAGAAGTCTGCTTCTTTGTTAATTCAATAAACTACTGATTTGGTTAAATCTAATGAACCATTGTCTGATTGGTCCATATCCTACAGTAGGTAGCCTGCTAACAAGAGATAATCCAAGAGACAGGCAAGGGGATCGATAGGCAGGCGGAACAGGATCAGAAACGAGGAACAAACAAGGTCAACAACAGGAAAAGCAAACATGGAAATAAACACTCGGAATTGACTGACTAGGCAAATCAATACTTTGCAGAGGACAATGGTGCTACTTACAAGAGGTGGGGGACTTAAGTCGCAAATGTTAGGACTTGAGACTTGCTTGACAAATATTTGACTTTGACTTGATATTAGTGACTTGAGACTTGACTCGGACTTGAGTTAAATGACTTGAAATGATGTTATTTATTTAGTAAATATCTGTTAACGGTATGATTTTTGAAAGATGTAGTAGTCTACTTGTCACTTCCCTGTGAAACGTGTGTTTGAGCTTACTGTTGCTTAAGTTACATGCAAAACAGAAGTGTGTTGAAATGAGGTAAACAGTGGTGAACATGTTTTCTACGGCAAGAATAATTAAGTTCGGGTACCAGTAAGTGCACAACTGTGCTAAGAAGAGAAGAACGGTAGTAGGCAAAGCCTGCTACACGAAGATATGTGATACAACCACCACCACTTCAAACCCCACCAATTTTTTTATTTCATTGCTAAAACTGCCTGGTCCTGCAGATTTGCTTTATTCAACATCTTATATCTTTTATCCATCTATCTTTTTATTTATTATACAATAAAAATGTCACACTAGCTTGCTTTATTATTTTTCTATTCTGTTGTCTTTTTATTTATTTACTAACCTTGCTATGTATATGTCATGAACTGTACCGTTGTGGCTCCCTTCTCTCTCCTCTAGAGGGAGCCACCTCTCCACCGTGGACTTCACATAGACTCTGTAGCAACTCCATTTCCCATAACCCCTCTCTCATGTCCCGTTCGTCACCTCTCACCTCTACTTCCACCATCACTTCCTGTATAAATAGAGCTTCATTTCAGTACTTCGCGAAGTCATATCTAGCCCCGGCTGTTATTTCTTAGCGTTTCTCCTAGCTCCTAGTTTCCTTGTTGTCGACCCCTGTTGTATCCCGGTTTCCCGATCCTTTGCTGCCCGCCTATTGACCTCTTCGTTCCGACCTCGATTTTTGGATTACCTGTTCTGCTCTCTCGCTCCTGCCTGTGCTGCTCGATCTTCTGCCTGCCTGACTATGAGTATGTATTCTAATAAAAGTCCGCATTTGGATCCGCACGGCTCCTGTCTCGTCTCTGGGGCTACCTGACAGTATACTGCATTAAGCTAACTGAGACTTGTTATAGCACTTACATTTCATTGCTTTTGTTGATGTTGATTGCTTCCATTGTCCTCATTTGTAAGTCGCTTTGGATAAAAGTGTCTGCAGAATGACTTAATGTAGGTATGATGACACCGCAGCCACTCGCGGCGAACATTCTGCCTCAATTCTGTGTTTCAGACTGCGCGGTGATGTTAGTGTGAGTGTCATTCAATATCTACTCCTGGCCGCCTGGTGGGAGTATGTTTTTCCTAAATACGACGGTAACTACGTCGAGTGCAAACCCCTCTAGCTTTGGACACTTCGGGATTTCAGCCCTGAGGTATTTTCAGGTCACCGCGACTTTCGGAAGATTCGCGTGGCTTTCAACCCGTCGGCGAGCTTCATCTAAGCTTTGGACACTAATGAAAGATAGTTGGACATAAATACATAGCTTTTATCTTGGTACTAATGAAATTTCATCGAAATCCATAGAGGAGAACCTACTTTACTAAATCGCGGAAATTGGGTAGTCACATTTGTGGCAGGTAGATTAGCGCACTGTCAGATGTAGCTACTGTAGGCGTCGTTCTAAAACAAAAAGTCTGTTAGTTGTACTTTTGTGAATGACAATATTTGTTTTGTACTTGTATGAATATGAATTAACAATTAATAGTGATGTTTTGTATATGCATTGTTGTTGTTTTCTCTTGTATTCTGAAAATAAATGCTTATGAATATAAATGAACGCTTAGTAATTATAATTGTTTTCAGTGAGTTACCATGGGTCTGATGCCCATTCCAGTTAAAACAATACATTTTCATGATTTCATTTGAAAGAACTAACAAAATTCTACATTCTATTCAAATTTCATGCAAATATCTGATAAAATGAGGAAGTTATAATCAAAAATGTGTGAATAATAAGCATTTTCGGTCACAGGACTTCTATTGTAATCAGTGTATAGTTTTTTAATACATTTCCCATTATTATAAATATCATAACTTTCGCAAACCTTAACTGATTTTCACAATCCAGGTGTCGTTGTAAAGGGAATTTTCATCTCTGTCTAGTCATGTGATCCATTTTAAGCTTAGGGGTGTTTGAAAATTTTGTCATCATACCTACTTAATGTAATGTAAATTGTAAGTGATGAAGTCAGGCCCATCTTTTTTTTAGCCTAAAGCTAACGTCTTGGCTAGTCAAAGGTTATACTAGTTGTGATAGACTTAACATTTTGGACACAAAGAAAAAAAAAATCATACAGACTTGAAAACTCAACCATGCATACAGGTACACATGATTTAAAGAATGCCATTTGGTGGCATAGAAACCATTATACTTAAATTGTTTAATACTTTTTCATGGTCTTCTGCAATGTTTGAGGCATATTGAAACAGCTATACCTAAATACTTTTTATGCTTTTATGTTGGCCTAATTTCAGTTACATACATTTTAGTTTTCATTTTTTATTTATTTTTAGATTTGTATTGTATTAACAACTTAGCTGTAAGTGGATCTTTTTTTTTTTTTGCAAATAAAACTCCCATAGTCCGTAGTTTCAATCTATTTTAATATATAAATTCAGTTAAATCATCAAAAAAACTTTATGACAGTGACTTGCTTGACCCAAGCTACGACTTGAATTGCTTTACATAAAATAGTGACTTGACTTGACTTGCTTGATTCTCACAAAAATTGACTTGGACTTGCTTGAGACTTGAAGGTTAAGACTTGAGACTTACTTGTGACTTGCACATGTGTGACTTACTCCCACCTCTGCTACTTACAATAGTGTGACCACTGTGCTGGATGCCTTCCTTCATGCTGTTAGCCAATATGGGTTGCCATCTTGTGTTTGTTTAGATAAAGGAGGAGAAAACTTTGAAGTGGCACAGAGCCATGGAGAAGACTGCAACTCTCACAACACCGGAAGGAACGTTAATGAAAAATGAAAAAGTAAATGAAAAATTGTAAGACCTTGTATGGTTTGAAATAATAATCATACCTTCCTATCTGACACAATTAGTGAGACAACAACAAACCTCCAGTTACTCCACACGTTCCTAGTTTTGTCCAGTTTTTAAGTTTTTAAGAAAGCTGTGATCAAATGTACTGCTAGAGATTGGTTTTGTTTGCTAGCTTCTATTTCTACCCCACATATTACTGCAGCCCAGCGGCAGCATCTGAAATCACAGACTTTCCTACTATTTAAAGGAGTTTATGACAAAAGACAAAATTAATATACAGTACTTGTAAAACAGTAGGTAAAAAAAGCACCCACTTAACCTAATATTTCCAGCAAGATTCTGAATAGAACAGGGGTGTACAAAAACTGCAGAGTTTAGCTCCAGCCCCAATTAGGCACACCTGATCCAGCTAATCAAGCTCTTACCAGGCATGCTAGAAAATCTTCATGCCAGAGTGACAGCATTTAAGATGCAAGTCCTCCTTCGTTACATTCACCAGCTGGACACTGCTGACCCGTCTGATGTTGTTGCCGCTACTGTGGATATCCAGTGCTGCTCTTCCTCGCAGGGAGTTGTAGAATAAGGGGAGAAGTCTTTTCCACTGCAGTCCACCCCATCCAAACCAGCAGACATGGATATATATAATATTACTATAGAGAAAAAATGCAATTAATTTGTAAGTGGCTTTGGACAAAAGCCTCTGCTAAATGTAAATGTAAATCATTTACAGTCAGAACCAGTCTGCAGATTTGAGTTGAGAAAATCACATAGTATACAGTGTTGGGGAAAGTTACTTTTAAAAGTAATGCATCACAATATTGCGTTACTCCCTAAAAAAGTAACTAATTACGTTACGTAGTTACTTTTTTTTGGAAATTTTACTTTTGCGTTACTTTTTAAATCTGGGCAGGGCTTGCTTGTTTGTTTTTAATATGAAAACATTTGATTCTTAGCAAATGTAAAAGCCCTTTCACACCAAAATGAAATTAAGTAAATAAGTATAAGGCTAAAGGAAAATTTAATTGGTACACTGCAAAAAATCCTTTTCTTACTTGTCTTGTTTTCACCCAAAATATCTAAAAATTCTTAAATCAAGAGGGATTTTCTTGACAAGTAAAAATTTCGAAATTGAGTTTTTGCTTAAAACAAACAAAATAATCTCCCAAAGGGGTAAGCAAAATACTCGTTTTCTGTTTGAAATAAGATTTTTTTGCTTACCCCATTGGCAGATTATTTTGCTTGTTCTAAGCAAAAACTCACTTAATTTTACAATTTTTTTTCTGAAAACAAGAAAAATAATTTTTACTTGTCTAGAAAATCCTTCTTGATTTAAGATTTTTTTTTAAATATATTTTGGATGGAAACAAGACAAAAAAATTAAGTAAGAAAATATTTTTGCATTGCACGGTTAAATTGAATCAACAAAGGTCTGCAGCAAAGTGATTGGTTAATAAAAGGGAATTAAATACATAAAGAAAACAAAAAGTAACTGGCGTTACTTTTTGGAAAAAGTAACTCAGATATTTTCTTGGAAATGTAAAAGTACTTTACTACTTACTTGAAAATAGTGATGTTATTACGTAACTTGAGTTACTTGTAATGTGTTACCCCCAACACTGGTAGTATATGTGTCACCCCTGTGGACTGTTCCCTCTTGTGCCCATATTTGGTTTTTCCTGTTCCTACTCTTGTTTTGTCATTATTAGTAAATCACCTGCACCCATACACTGTAAAAAAAGATGGACGACGCTCATTCCACTATAGAAAAGTGAAGCCAAATCATCTTAATATAGCAGCTGCCATACTGGGGGAAATTACTTCATTTGGAGCCAGAGTCTGTGCAGTAGAGTTTCGTTTGGAGTCCGAGTCTGTGCAGTAGTGTCGTGAGGTGGAGCCGCGGTATCAAAGTCCTGCCCAAATTCACGCAGACCCAATCGCAAGATCACAATCATGACACCACACCCCGTTTTTATAGAACCTAATAACTACCTAAAAGCAAACTTATTAGAAAAACGAACACTTAAACATAAATCAGCATTATATGAACTACCTCAAATGATGGAAACCGTCTTTGGAAAAAAAGTATTCTAAGTGTCATTTGATTATTTTGTCTCACGTTCCATTAGATTACATGGAGAGGGTTGGGTTTATGACCTATACTGCAGCCAGCTACCAGGGGGCGACCAAAGAGCCAATGTTCTAACAAATAATGCTGTCTATCAGATTAAGTTACCACACCGGCAGCTTCACTTTTTAGGACGTGTGAGGCACACCCGCCTGCACCTGTCTGTGAGCCATTAGCATCCTTTTATAAGTTTGTTCAGTTCTGTGGTTCACTGTCCAGTATTAAGGTTATGTACGTTTGTTCTTGCCCTTTGTCTGTGATTTTGTCCTCTGTGGATTACATTAAAGACTTTGCATTTGTATGTCATCTTCGTGTCATGCCTAGTATATCACGTACCTGTGACAGTGTGATCACAGACTCAGATTTTTTTTATCTTCAGATTTTGGAACACATACTGTTTTCACTTGGCATGCATCTCAGAGCAACAAGGCGCAAGTTTCTAAATGAGTTTGTTGTTATTGGAATGACTTCAAAGTCTGCTAGTGTATGATCCTCAGTCTTGAAGTGTATGACTGATACACAACTAAAACTTAATTGACCTATCGTTAAGTCCGCCCCTCTTAGTTACTGTTGCTGCCTCGGACAAACAGATTCCCACTGTCTTACAATGACAGCTGTCAGTGTGAAAACCTTGTCTGAAGATGTTTTTGATGAATTTTGAACACAGAAGGACCACCTCTCGTCGAGGAGCATTTAAGTAAGGCTTTAATATGCCATGGAGAGATATATAAATGATTTTAAAATAAATATGGTAACATGATTAATTTGAAATCGAGGGTTTACAGATCGCAATGCAAACGGAAGAAATCTCATGTTACAGTCATCACGATCAGGGATGTGCATGGGGGGGTGGGGGGTAGGGGGGGGGGGGGTTTCCCCCTTGGGAGAAAGAAATCACGGGAGGGCCCATAGACCAGACTGCAAGGGCACTTTCACTTCGGGAAGGTGTCAAGGTACGTCCAACTCCAAATTCTGCTTCACTTCCTGTCTCCAGAGGTACCTTCATCTGATCGAATTTTGAAGGCAGCATAGATGTATCCTTTGCTGCCTTTGATTTCCCACAATCCTGTGCGTGTGCGTTCACAAGCTTCCGGGGGTTCTACTGATGACTCATGTCATTCTGAGACCCCGGCCCAGATACGTGCCCAAGGTTCCCACCACTCCCTTCAGAGATCAGGTGGTCACATTGCAAGCCATCCCTTCTCAGGAAGTGGATCCCAACCTCTCCTTGTTATGCCCAGTCCATGCCCTGCGCATTTACTTGGAACGCACCCGGACCCTCAGATGTTTGAACCAGCTCTTTGTCTGTTTCGGAAGACAGCAGAAGGGAAATGCTGTCTCCAAGCAAAGAATCTCCCACTGGATCGTGGATGTGATTCGTCTAGCCAACCAGGCTAGTGGTGTTCCCTGCCCGCTGGAAGTGAGGGCTCAATCAACCAGGGGCATCGCGGCTTCGGCAGCCTTAGCGAACGGGGCATCTCTAACAGACATCTGCAGAGCTGCTGGTTGGGCTACATCCAACAAACCAGTGTCTTCAGGAGTCCTGAACGGTACTGTGTCACCAGAGGGTCAGGTGGTGTGGAAGCTTGCTACAGCATCTTCCCCTGTGGGCATTGACGCTCCTTTAAGTTCAACGAGTTTCCTGTTGCAAACCTGAACTACCTTTTCCATCATCCAAACACTCTCTACATACCAAGTTCGGCGGAGGAACTGGCTACCAGGTTCCAGCATGGGGTAAGTCACCTCTTGTTACTCTCGTACTGAACCAGTGCTCCACACGTAGTGGCTCCTAGTGTGGCCCCATGTGTGTATTCCCACCTAATTTTTTTCTCTATAATATGGTGTTTTCCCTCAAGACAGGCTCTGTCTTTGGTTCTGAGTCTGGTAGTCTCCCCTGGAGCGGAGCCCGTCTCAGGATCTTTCCTTAGTAAGTACTTCCTTTTACAAGTCTCTAAGTGTATTTTTTACAATGTTACCTCCCTTTGGCAGGTTGTGGTCTTTGTAGTGGCTGTTCACCCCCCCCCCCCCCCCCCTCCCTCCGTGAGGAACTGCCACTGTCCCAGTGTCTCCAAGATGCCAGCTAAAGGTGAGGAAAAGTTAGCTGTTACCCTTGGACATTGGAAGGTCATGAAGAGGTGAGTTGCATTAACCTAACATGTTTCCTGTTATTATTTGCACTCCATACACTCGTGACGCAGTCCGCATCTTGTAGCGTTTTCCCCACTGGGACCCCTAGTGTCTTCACTTCGACACAATGTCGAACGTCGTGTCCATCCCGCCACAACTCCGGGCTGCCTCTGAGTGTAGTTGAGTGGCTGATTATTTCACCTAGTGTCTAATCTCCCAACTTTTTTTCCTATACTGGCTATCAGAGGTGGGTAATCCAGGTGCCATGAGTAAAAGTCCTCCCCAGTATTTAGTTCCAATCAATATCCCTCCTCGTCTCCTCTGTCCTCCGTCCTCCATCCTATGACTTGGAAACCGATCGAGCTCAGCCATCTTGTAGGACATCTCAATTCTCTAATTGCACCACGAGGAGGTGAGGATCGAGGAGTGAGGATGCTTCCTGAGGAGTCTTAAGTGAGGATACACAGGTGCATCCTATGCGGAAGTCTTTTCGGCGAAAAATCTGACGCATGTGTAAATTCTCCTCCTCTTTCACATCTGTTGTAATAATTTACATTTATATGTTACCTTTGCAGTTTAAATAAACTATACATGTCATATATTTCAACAGGACATCTTGCTTTATTAATATTTATTATGAATGCCTTATAACAAACTTTAATAACATAAGGGCAGATCCCTTTAGTGCAGCTGATGATGCTTTGAAGTGACACGTGAATGGTCAAGAATATATCCTAAGGAGGGTGGAGCTAAGACGTGAGGAAAGGAAGCAAGGAAAGGAAACGAGGATGCACAAACAAGAAATGAGAAGCACCCTAAGTCATTTCTTTCGAGTCACAAACAAGTCTCGAGTTCTCAAAGGGTTAAAGTTAATGAGATAATTAAGTGACTAATTAAATGATGATTGTGCATTTGTGATGAACACCTGCTGTTAACAATCAACATCACTGAAGAAAAGAGAAACACAATAATTAGAACTGACTTCAATAAACTGAAAAGCAGCATTAAATCTCTCCAGATATGATTAAACATCTCCAAAAACAGCATCACCAGCTTCACTCATTACTAACCAGATTGACTTTATTTTATGTCTGCAGAATCTCTCATTGAGAATTAACAGAGGTTTTATGTTGATGTTTTATCGGTAAAGAAAGAAAGAACGAACATGATGCCACCATAATTGTGGTCAAGGTTTGCTACAGTTTGTCTCTTGACCCTTTAAACAAGTTAAAGTAATTTGCTTCTAAGCAATTACAATATTGTTTTATAACAATCTTTTGTGAAGTACTGAATTGAAAGCTTGTAACAGCAGATTAGCTCATTTTAACCAATAAAACATCAACATCTGACCATCTGTAATTCTCAATGACAGCAGTCATCGCTAATGCGCAATCGTCACTTAATTAGTCACTTAATTATCTCTTTAACTTTAACCCTTTGGGGAATCGAGACTTGTTTGTGAAAGGAATGACTTGGTCCCATCTCTGACCTCCTGGTTGACAAACTGCTAATTAGCAAATCCAGGTGATTGGAACAAAATACTGTGGAGGACTTTTACTCATGAAACCTGGATTTCTCTGCTGGCTATAACAGCCTTGTAAGTCAACAGCAATAGATCCTGTATTTTCTATACATTCTGGAGAGATTGCTTTCAAGCAGTTCTGATAAAAATAAATAAATAAATAAAGAAGCATTTTGTTTAGGCACACACAGACATCAACAATGAATGAATCTCAACAATGGTGATAAACAGCATATTCAGAAAAACAGATCAACTCTGAACATTGCAAAACAAATAGAAAGACAATTCAGCTCATAATTTATTCATGTGACAATGCATGATGGGAACCATGGATGAGTTTTGATTGCCACATGCTTATTTGATGATCACCATTGTTGTGATTCGCATGCTGATTGTGCCTAAACTAGTGTGCATCTTGAGATAAAACAATGGCACTGACATATTTTAAGATATGTCTGCAAATTGCATTCAGTTAAGACGACATGAAATATTCTGTGACTGTGAAATGTATTTAATAATGTTTGTAAAACAATAAACTCTAAACAGAGAACATTAGCTGCCCGTCACAACCACATTTTGGGTTTCCATGAGATCTAATTTGAATTCAATATTAGTTTTTAGTAGTACCATTCCCTTGCTTGTTAGAAACGTGTTTCAGGAGCTACCATCATCTAGCTAGTTGATTTAGATTTCCAGTGTATGAACAGGTTGTTAAATAAAAACATATTGCTATACAGAATTTAAGAGAAACCTCATAAAACCCCAGAACAAGGCCGAGAAATTTAACTGACTCTAAGGTTGTGAGGTTTCTCATTTTTCGTCATAGATCTGTAGCAAGTAGCTCTGATGATCACTCTTCCTGTGTGATCTTTGTTTGACACTAAGAACAACGTCATGACATCGTTAGCACATTCAGACTAAGACACTGTGTAATTAGTCAAATTAGCTAATGAGCAACCGTCAAATAGACGACTCCGAGATGTACATGTGCTATCAGGGTTGCAGGATGTTTTTATAGTACAATGACCTCTTATATGTCAAAAGATCAAAGCAATTTTTGTTTCTCAGTTCATCACCCCTTTAATATCCTAATTATATTTGGCAATTAATGACAGAATTTTTAATTTTCTGTAATTGAATATTTATTGTTCGGCATATGGCCTTTTAGTCTTTTCTCTATTTATGCAATATACTGGAGCCAAAGCTGAGAAGGGAGTCCAGAAGACACATAACTTACATACCATCTCTGTTCATGCTACATGTATATATGGTTTACATAAGATTATTTTTCATAAACTCTGAAGTGTGTGTGGTAGACTGTGAATTTAATACATTAGACCCTTGGTCTTTAAACCCTTTACAAACAAGGCAGGTGAAAGCCTCCTTGAGCTGTGATGCCTGCTTCATGTTGACTTGGTTTCTCGTTCTTGTGGCCAAGGGAGTCATTCATTAATGTTAATAAGCATTTCAATAAAAAAGCATTTATATTTCTGTAGTGTGTTATATTTTTATGCTAGTAAGTGGTGTTAAAATTGCTCTGTGCATAATAAGCTGTTGGGTTTATGATGTTGTGTGCAGTGGAATGACTGTGGTGGGCTGATTTTGCCAGAAAACCATGGCCATAGATACTGGATTGTATACTGTAGCAATGGAAGACCTTCCCCTTTATCCCATTATGGAATCAGGGTTTTTCTCTGAAGCTTGGTTTAAGACTCTTTTGGTAAGAATAAAGGGCTTGTGACTGAAAACAGAACTTTTTTGTTTATTTTTAATATTACAAAGCTTAATTTTAGAGACAAACATTACATGCCATTAATTACTTGACAGTCCCATTACTAACACATAAATATGATATCATGAATTCACAAAGAACATTATTGATCTAACATATTACTGTACTACTGGTTTGCTGGTGTTACATGTCTGCAAAGGAACAGGTATTTTTTCCAGTGTAACATATTTAATAGAATGATTACAGTATTGAAATCTGCACTGAAAAAATAAAGAGCACAGCCAATTACTAATGCAGTGTCTCAATTCTTGTGTTCTCTGCTTGTGTCTGCTTTAGTATAGTATTAAATGTGTCGAGCAGATCTTTGCGAGCACTCTCTCTAGTGGTTTGACTATGCTATAGTATACCATATGCTCAGAAATAATAAAGTCTATATTTTAAAGAATAATCCATTGCAAATTTCAAACATACATTAGTCCTCATTAATACAGGTTTATGAGTTAAGGATTCTTCATGATTTTCATCTTAAATCATCCCTGGAATCACATTCTGCAAAGCGCCTATGCTCTTAAGGGAAACAGTAGGTAACCACTGAAAGTGACGTGATTATTGGGGTTATCATATATTCTGCTGTTAGTCCCAAGTCTCACATGGACGACATCTCCAACCTCCAGGATCAACACAACTCCATTTGAGGCTTTTACTGTGCCCTGATTCTGTCGAGCATATGCCATAACCGCTATCTTTCCATTCTTCATAATGGAAATATGTGTTGGATTTGTAGGATTACCATAACCAAAGACAGAGATTGTGAACCTGTATGCTCCTTTCAGTGGTGCTGTGAAAACACCTAAATCAAATATCAAGAGATAAATTAATATCCATTGATTTATTAATCAAGCACAGTGTAAATGTTCTGAATCACAGCAGGTAACTGAATTCTTTTATTCACATTACACAACTGCAGAGAGGTTTGAACAGAGCAGGATTATGAGGGTAGATTTGTAGCATAATTCCAAATAAATAGATTATGATCCACAAATAAATGTAAAGAGATTAACAAAAAATGAAACATTGACAAATAAATAAAAACGAGACAAATAAATTTTAGAGTTTCACAAATATGAGTTAAATATATACAAAGAAATAAAATGTGATTTGCACAAAAAAAATGCATATTTACTTATGTTATAAACACAACTTTGCCTGGCATTCATTTGTAAATCGCAAATTATGGATTTCGAAAAATTTCTAGCGTCAAAAAGCCACAAATGCTCCACCCACTGTCTACTTAAGCCAATCAGATAACAGCCTCACTTCTCTTACCCATCATAGCATGTTCTTGCTATAACCAATCACGTTTAGCTTTACAGTCAGGGTGTAATGATTTCTAGCTGGAGTGCCTTTGTGCTTCGCTAGAGGGCGCTCCATTGCAAATTCTTTCCACTCTTCCCTGGACTTCATTTCCCATATCCCTCTGATTAGGAACCAATTACAGATTCCTCCCATTTCCCATCAGGAGGACTATAAGAGTTGCACACACACACTGCTGTGTATTGATAGCCTGTAAGCGTATTCCTTGTTTTTGTATTTTCCTAGTTCCTTGTTTCATTGCCTTACCTGTTTTGACCCTGGAATGTTTTCTGGTTTTTGATTGCTTGCTGCCTGCCCTGACTATTTCCTGTGTATTGGATTACTCTTTTGCCTACTCTTGGATAATGTTACACAGGGAGGGAATAAATTAGTTTTGCATCCCTGTAGGAAACTGCATTCTATGGACACTTTGTTTAAATGGAGCTGAAGTGCTGTTTGTGTGCTTAAAAATGTGAAGGCAAATAGACATCATTATTATAAGTGATACTGTCTACACTGGACACTTTTTTTCCAACACATAGCCTAAGAGAATAATATATATAACATATCCAAGTGTCCAAACTATTCAATTTTACTAAATTTGTGTTATTTACAATCCATTGCTATTAAAAAAAAATGTAATTCATTATTTAAAAAAAATGGCAAACCAAAAATTGTTTATTGTTCGCTACGGTGTTGCTATTTAAACTATGATGTAATTAATAAAACAATTTTTATGATTATCTCAATTTATTAGTGTTATTCTCACATTTAAATTCTAAATTATAGAACTAAACAAACAAACAATAAATAATTAAGTGAAACTGTGCTCTTGAATTCATTGTTATATCATACATCCTATGCAGTGTGTGCGGTAAATTGTTATTACTCATTATAGTCTTGGGTATTTTAGTAATTTAACATGGGTTATCTTAAAACATTTTAGTTTAATATTACACCACCCAAATATGCATTTATTTCCTTGTAATTCTGACTGGTTTATATTCACTGTTAAGAAGAGATGAATGAAGTTATTTCAAGTCCGCCCTGATTGTAAAGCGAAACGTGATTGATTATACCGAGAATGTGCTATGATTGGTCAGCGAAGTGAGGCTGCTGTCTGATTGGCTTGAGTAAACGGTGGGTGGAGTCCATGCATTTGTGGATCGTCAGCTTCTTGATGATAGAAGTTTTTTTAAAATCCAGAAAATGTATGCAGTAATTAGTGACGGGAAGTTCTGATCAGGCCTTTGAGTCTTGTTCAGCAAAATGAATGAATCTTTTTTTCATTTTAGCAAAATATAATTAAAATGATTTACATGTTACTTCCCTAACACATCTACTGCTTACACAAACGCTGATCACACTACAAACAAGAAAATATATAATGCTATGAGAAACAGGTGATTGTTACCTGGGTCTTTAGTCTATGCTTGTGGATCATGATCTATTTATTTGGAATTGTGCTACGATTCTACCCCCATACAGAATGATTCTCATTACTATGAGCTTTATGGCTTAATTTCATTGACAATTACCTGTAATTGGGTTGTAGGCGTTTCCTATGTTTGTGAAGATGTTCTTGTAGATTAGTGTGATGTCAGTGGTAAAAGGACCAACATGTCCACTGCCAGATTCCATCAGTGAAGTTGAAAACGCTATCTGTCTGTCTGTTATTGAAAAACAAAAGCAATATTGAGATATATTACCATTTTACACTGAGAATTTATACACTGAATTTAACATTATTTGAACATATTGTTTCACCTCTATTTTCCTTTTTCAACTCCTCCACTTGACTCCGAGTAAAGTCTGACATTTCTGTGAAGAAATAAAGAAGATGTTTATAATACTTATTGTAATAGGTAACAATTTTTACACTAACTGCTTCAGTGCAGCTGAAAATGCTGTCTCTCTGACTGTTATTAAAAACAAAAGCAATATAGTGATATATTGCTGTATTAGACTGAGGATGTAAAAAATGTATTTAACATCATTCAAACACAGTTTTACCTCTATTTTCCTTTCTCAACTCCTCCACTTGACTCTGAGTAAGAGCTGAAATTTCTGTGAGAAAATATAAAGATTGTATTAAATGCTATTTACAGTTTATTATAACAGATAACACCATTCACATTCAATTCTACATGATCTATACAGTGTATTGTACTGGTGTTTCTCTCTGAGGACCACTGATAAAAGAATTCATGGTAAGATACCATCAGTTTTTTTGTTCAGCTCTTCTCTCAGTCGTGTCTCTAGGGCTCTTATTTCTGCTTTCTGCTCTGTAACGGTGGCGGTCAGTTCTCTCAGTGCTGTGTGGATGTCAGAGAAGATCAGATGGCAGTATTGTTGGCTGTCAGGTGAAGCCTCATCTCTCAGAGAGTCTGTTTGAGGTGGATTCTGTCTTCTGTTCTCATTGCTGATCTGTTGACTGATCTCATTCTCGCTGAGTCCTCCATCTATCTGCTGCTGTACAACAAACACAAAGGTTTCCAACAGCAGCAGTGTACATAACCAACCCTTCATTCTTCACTGATGTTCGTGTCCAGCTCTAGCTCTGTCATCTTCACATCTCTTCATGCTCTTTTTATAGTGTTTTAATTTACTGTCCTTTGTACTTTGTTTATATTACTTCAGATAAAAAGAAGTTAAAGTTCATTGTTAATCATAATTAAAGGGGATGTTCCGGGTTCAGTAGTTGTTCAACTTCACAGTGTTTGTGGCACTATGTTGAGCACTACAGAAAACAACTCATCTTTTCTACATCTACCACTTTTGGATATCCATGTGCATCTTAGAAAATTACTAGGTTTACCAGCTTTATGTTATGACACAAAGAAACAAACAAATTCTAGATGTAATGTGAAAACGCAAAAACACTATATGAAGTGCTGTCAAGAGCACGCCAAACCCACAGTGTCCACTCCAATGCCACAAACCAAAATCTAGGGTGACCATATTTTAGTAATAAAAAATAAATAAATTGCCCCACCTGACATCAATAGTAGTGGAGTTGATTACTTCAGAATACAAAAAGCTCAAGTTAGAAGAAGGCTACAAAAAGATTTCAAAGGCTTTAGCTATCCCTCTGAGCACTGTTCATGGCATCATTAAGGAGTGAAAATCGTATGGCACCTGCCTAGATCAGGCTGTTGACAGTAGGCAAGTACTCTTCACCAGGGCATCACCTCATGTGCTGGACACCATCTGAGCCAAACAAGTGTCAATCTTAGTCTCATCAGACCATAGGACATGGTTTTAGTATTTCATGCTGTTGGACAGGTTGTCTTCAGCAAACTGTATGCGGGCCTTCTTGTGAGGCAGCTTCAGAAGAGGCTTCCTGAAAACAGACTTGTTGCAGTGTGTGGCGTATGGTCTGAGTGCTGATAATCTGACCTTCTACTTCTGCAACCTTTAGAGCAATGCTGGCAGCACTCACGCATCTGTTTTTTGAAGCCAGGTTCTGCACCTGAAGCTCAGAACAAGTACTCAACTTCATTGATCGACCTTTCCACTACATTCAGATTCGGCAATCAGAATAAATTTAGTCTGATTGAATCAAAAATTGTGCATGTAAACGTAGCCAGTGATAAGTTTAATGACGACGTGTAGCAGCGGCCCGTCAACTGTCCTAAGCTCTTTTTAGGCTGGCCTCGTCCAGTCAGTTGAAATTACCGAGGACCCCCCTTCAGCCGTGAGCACCTATAATCTTCACCACCTTTCACCCCACTAGCGACAGCCCTGGTTGCAGCCTAATACTACAATCGTATAAATTCAGCCTAATATTATAGTTGTTTAAATTATTATTATTTTTTTATTCAGTACCCTATAATGACAAAGTGAAAAATGTAAACTTATTAAAAAAACTATCACATTTACATAAGTATTCAGACCTTTTTCTCAGTACTTTGTTGAAGCACCTTTGACCGCAGTTACAGCCTTGAGTCTTTTTGGGTATGACGCAACAAGCTTTGCACACCTGGATTGCGGGATGTTCTGTCATTCTTCTTTGCAAATTCTCTCTAGCTTAGTCAGGTTGGATGGGGACCATTGATAGATAACCATTTTCAGGTCTCTCCAGAGTTGTTCAATAGGGTTCTAGTCAGGGTGAACCTTCGGACAAGTCTGACCCTGACCAGTCTCCCAGTCCCTGCTGCTAAAACACACCCCCTCAGCATGATGCTGCCACCACCATGCTTTACTGTTGAGATGTATTGGGTAGGTGATGAGCGGTGCAGTTTCCTCCTGACATAATGTTTAGAATTTAGGTCGATTTAAATTTCATCAGACCAGAGAATCTTGTTACTCACAGTCTAAAAGTCTTTCAGGGTTTTTTTTGTTAACTCCGTCTAGCCATTCTATGATTAAAGCCTGATTGGTGGATGGTTGCAGTGATGGGTGTCCTTTTGGGGCTTTGTACCATTTCCACACAGGATCTGTGGAGCTCATTCAGAGTGACCATCTGGTTTTTGGTAAGGCCCTTCTCCTCTGATTCCTCAGTCTGGCTGGACAACCAGCTCTTGGAAGATTCCTGGTTGTGCCAAACTGCATTTGCATCTGCAAGATGAAGTTTGCTCATCTGCAATACGTCTATTGGACGTTTCCTATCAGATGTCCTGATAGGAATAGGATGTTCCTATCATACAAAATGTGCAGGGCTGGGGGGCTCCAGGAATGTGGTTGGGAACCACTGGTGTAGATTAATGAGAAAATAATTAATTGAAATTATTGTAGTATCTCTAACATGAAGGAGTCATGACAGGTGAAGGTGAGGTCAGGGCAAGCAATCCAAGGTCCAAAAAAACATGGGCATGGCAAGGAAAAACAAGGAAACACAAGCAGGAACACTAAACAAGAACAAGAAAACATTAAAGGGGTCATTGGATGCAAAGCTCACTTTTGCATGTTGTTTAAACATAAATGTGTGTTTGTAGTGTGTGTAAACATCTACCCTATAATGATACGAATCCACCCATTTGACACAGGCATCTTACCTCAGACCTGCCCTGAATGAGCTGTAACAGTCTGATCGCCAGTGTTTTGTAAGGAGTGAAATTAAAATAATCTACCCATGAAATCATAGTCTAGAAACTCAAAAACGATGCCATGCAACAAAACAATAAATCTAATCTGGAGTTCTTATCTGCTATTTTACGACTCCCTTCCTTCCTGCCTCTCACTCTTCTTCCCCAAAAGCAAAAATATCCATATACCACGTGTGTTGTATTGTTCTTCCCCTTCGTGTTCTAGAGGTCTCTGTGTGATACATGGTCTCAATCTCCTGACAGACCAAAAGTTCTTTATGTTTTTACAACTGATTGGAAGATTAGTTTGTTCTGGTCTGGCTATTTAAGCAAAGTAACTAAACACTACTGGGTTATTCTGTATTCAGAAGAATCCCCACACTGGCTGCGTTTGAAACCGCATACTTACCTACTATATAGTAGGCAAAAAGCAGTAGGCGAGGGAATAAGCATGTTTGAATCATCAGTATTCATAAAAGAGTAGGCGAGTAATTCTTGCGAGATTCGGACGAACATATACTTAATATGCGCTCTCATATGCCTACTTGCCTACTATATAGTAGGAAAAAAGAGTATGTGAAAAAATAAGTACGTTCGAAACCTCAGTATTCATAAAAGAGTAGGTGATAAATCCCCGGATTTCCTACTTCTTCAGCCCAGATTCTGGAGTGTGCATCCGATGGATACTTTTTTATCCCAGAAGCCCACGGGAGATCAATATGTGATAAAGAAGAAGAAGATACGTCATAATCGAACATTTCGAAGGAGAAGATGGATGAGGGTGTTTTCAAATGTGAGTATTAGAAACCAAAAACACGGTTCATGATTCCTTGCTCATTTGTTAAGCTTCTATAAACTGTTCAGTTGTTGCAGGTGTAAATACGCTATATAGCATAGTATATTTCATATTTTGTTATAAAAATGCATTTTATTATGTATAGCTCACAAGGGAGCTCTATTGAGCACACGTACATATCCAAAGTGCATTTACATGCATTCTATGTCATATATATCTTAAAGGGGGGCTACAATTTGTTTACAGTGTTAAATAGTTGGATTCTCATGCTAAACATGGCCAAAGTTTAAAAAAATAATTTGGACGAATGACGGAGAATTTCTGTGCTGAAAATCTTACTTCCGGGTTGGTACAAGTTTCGGCAGATTTTTTTCGATCGTGGCTTTAATGACATAGACAAAGGTGGAACTCCTTATATGAGCATTTCTCCCGGAAAAGCGCACCCACGCACACGTAGACTAGTGCGAAAGAAAGAGCACACCCATCAACGCGCTTCATTCGGCTGCACTGCTGCAAGGGATTCACTCTGGAAGAATGTCTCTAAAGAAGTGTGGTTTTGGTTGTAAGGCAAAGATAGACGAACCCAGCGTTATGTGAACAGTGGATGCAGTTCCTTTTTCCGGGGCAGCAATGGAGTTTTGCAAGTGTGTTTGTTGACGAACGTTTCATATACAGGACCCAGTTCAACGTTGGATTTGATACTGAAAGATGGAGCGGTCACAGCTATAAAAGATCCCACTCATGATTCAGGACTGCAGATTGTAAGTGAAACAGCATCAAATGTCTGTTTTATTGGCAATCCCAGTGCAAGTGATCGTCGTATTTAGCTGCGCCTACGGCGCGCTTCCAGAAGCTCAGCTTTTTCCGGAGAGAATCGGAAAGCTGTATTTTTCTTTTATAAATATGATAAAACTAAAGACTTTTTGGAAATATTAAGGATGCAGTACTACTATAGGTACTCAAGATTAACATGAGATTAGGTGAAACTGTGTATGTTATGTACCCTTTAAAGATGATTACTAAATGGCTAGTGAAGCCCTCTTCATCGGAAAGTGGAATGCTGCCATCAAAGGCTCTGCAGAGCTTTTGTGGTGGAGCAGGGCCTGTGAGGCAAAATTACAGCAGCGTTTGTTTAAAAAAAAGGGAAAACCTGAAACAAAAATATAAAGTAAGATCATTTTATTACTTCGAATACAGAAATGAAATCACACTGTGCTGTTAAAATGACTGCTTTCGTACTATGTGCAATTTTGTAGGAGCTGAAATGACCCCAGAGCCAGCGAGACCCAAAAAAAGAACAAGGGACCTCGAGGATCTCATAAGAGAGATGGAGGAAAGGGAAGCAGAGAGAGAATGGGAAGCAGCTGAGAGGGAGGAAAGAAGATGGAGGAGAAGGAAGACAGAAGGAGACAAGAGACGAGAAAGAGAAGCCAGAGAAAGAGAAGACTGATGGCGACAGGAAGCAAGTGAGAGAGAGGAAAGGAGAGACAGAGAGGCAAAAGAAAAGGGAGGAAAGATTCCTTCGCCTCCTTGAGGTTCTTGCAAAAAAATTAACTAAAATAAATGGTAAAATGTGAAAGCATGTTCTGATCATTTACACATTTTGGTTTACGTATCTATCTATCTATCTATCTATCTATCTATCTATATATATATATATATATATATATATACATACATTCAGTATTGTGCAATCGTAGGCCACCACTTGCTTTGTTGTTTTAGCAACGCTTTAATTACCACCCATATTTATTTTCTAGTCTCTTTATTAAGATAAAGACAGAAAATAAAGGAGATACATAAAATGTAAAAAAGAGTTAGTTTGATCATCTGGACCCCTTCTAATTATTCAAAGAAGAGACTCTTCAGAAGTTTGTTCTGTTGCTTAAGTAATAAAGGAGGTCACACAAATTTCTGACTTCTAAATGCATTGAGTAGCATAAAGGGATATCAAAGAGGGCCACTGTTCTGTAGGGTTTAGTTCCAACACACCTGTCTGTCATTTTCAAAGCAGCTGTTATTAATTGGGTTAATTCGATTGTTCAGGTGTGTTTAATTAGGGTAGGAAAAACTGCAGAAAGATGTCTCTCCATGATCTAAGTTGAACTTGAGACTGTCTTAAGTTTTGCATTAACTACACAAGAGTAACATAGTCATTAAAGGGATAGTTTACACAACTATATAAATTCAGTCAGTATTTACTTCATGTCGTTTGAACCGTGTTTTCCCCCACTTACACAAGAGGTAATTATCATCAGTCATTGGACTTTCAGAAGCTTCAAAAGCATCATCAAATAATGTCATAAGGCTTCTGAAAGTCAGGCTCCATTGACTGATATTATATGAACAAAAACTGAATAAGGGATCGAACAACTGTCACGCACTCAGCCCGTTCCCTCAGTCCTAGTCACTGCAGTCAGTCACCATCCGGCCAATCCCCGACACGCCACACCCGTTCACCATCACCTGAGTACTAATCACCCACACCTGTGCCAGCAATCACCACGCCCTATATATACTTACCTTTGCCATTCACTCACCGGCTGGAACCGAAGACACATGGACACAAATGGTGTTTTGTGGATACAAACACCTTCATTAAAGGGAAGTGACTTTTGCTATGTTGGTGATTGCTGTGAATTGGAACTCACCTGCTGAACTGTGCTCACGTGAACTCTCAACACGATGCACTACTTACCAGTCTCACCTGTTTGAAGTGTTGTGTTATCACAATAAAATCCACAAAGTAATTCCTGCCTTCTCTCGTTTGTGTGTGACCGTGACAGGATTCCAGCCCATACAAAACGCTGCCGCTGCTCACTCATGGAAGCAAATGCTGCCGTTCCCCGAGTTTCTTCGGACCCGTTCGCCGAAATGGTAAACGCTCTCCGCCAAACAATGCACTCTGCCTCTTCGGACACTGGAGCTAATCCCTCCACAATCGTAAGCACGCCTCTTTCCCGGCCGCTGAGTTATTCCGGCGATCCTAGCAGCTGCAATGGTTGTCTACTTCAGAGCTCCCTGTATATTGAGGCAAACGCGCACCATTTCGCCAATGAAATCTCCAAGATCGCCTTCATGATTTCCCTCCTCACCGGACGAGCACTACAGTGGGCGGAGGCTTTATGGAATGCGCGAAGTCCGGCGCTGTCCTCTCACAATGCTTTTATTACTCACTTTAAAGAAGTGTTCGGGGTGGCTCTTACCCCTCTTTCTGTGCACGATGAGTTGATTACTTTACGTCAAGGAAATACCTCCATTCACGCCACAACCGTAGAGAGCCCGGCCAGCCACTCCTCCATCACCATTCCTGCCATCTACAGTTCATTCTCAGACGTGTTCAGCAAGGAACGAGCCACCCAGTTACCCCCTCACCGGCCCTGGGACTGTAGTATCGACCTGCTGCCAGATGCCAAACTACTGCACAGGAGAATCTACCCCCTTTCACGTCCTGAGCACAAGGCAATGGAGGAGTACATCAAAGAGGCTCTTCACCAAGGGTTCATCAGACCTTCCACGTCTCCAGCAGCATCTAGTTTCTTCTTCGTCACCAAAAAGGATGGAGAACTCCGGCCGTGTATAGATTACCGTGTACTAGACACTACGGTAAAGTTCGCCTATCCGTTACCACTGGTACCTGCAGCCCTCGAGGAACTTCGAGAAGCATGGGTGTTCAGCAAGCTTGATCTCCACAGTGCGTATAACCTGATCCGTATCCGAGAAGGGGATGAATGGAAGACCGCCTTCATAACCCCAACTGGCCACTACGAATACCAGGTTATGCCCTATGGCCTTGCCAATAGTCCTTCTATCTTTCAAAATTTCATGAATGAACTCTTTCGAGACTTTCTCCACCGATTCACTATCATTTACATTGACGACATACTGATCTATTCCCGGAACATGGCCGAACACCAGTCACACGTACGGCAAGTCCTCCAACGCCTTAGAGAGAATCACCTCTATCTAAAGGCCGAAAATTGTGAGTTCCATCGATCCACAGTCTCATTTCTCGGATACGTGATTTCAGCGGAGGGAGTCCGCATGGAGACCGGCAAGGTGGACGCCGTAGCCCATTGGGAGGTACCCAAGACGGTGATGGAACTGCAGCGTTTTCTTGGCTTCGCCAACTTTTATCGACGCTTCATTAAGAACTACAGTCTCCTGTCTGCTCTTCTCACTTGCCTTCTTAAAGGCGGACGCCGAGTATTAGCATGGAACCCCGAAGCTCAACAAGCCTTCAACCAATTGAAACAGCAGTTTGTCACAGCACCTGTCCTCAAGCATCCAGATCCCACTCAACCCTTCGTAGTAGAGGTGGATGCAGCCGATGTAGGAGTTGGAGCTATTCTCTCCCAATGGTCTGGTGAACCCCGAGCCCTCCATCCGTGTGCGTACTACTCCAGGAAGTTAACCCCAGCCGAACAGAATTATGGCATCGGTGACCGTGAACTTCTGGCCATTAAACTTGCCCTCGAGGAGCGGCGACACTGGCTCGAAGGAGCCCAATTTCCCTTCACCGTCATCACTGACCACAAAAATCTCCAATACCTCCGACATGCCAAACGTCTTAATGCCCGTCAGGCCTGCTGGTCATTGTTCTTTGCTCGCTTCAATTTTCAAATCACCTACCAACCTGGTCACAAGAACACTAAAGCGAATGCCCTGTCACGCATGTATTCACCCGATCCCACAGTAGATACTCCAGATCCGATCTTACCCTCTTCCGTCTTCCTCGCACCTATCCTGTGGCAGATAGATGAAGAGATCCGTGCCGCCACCCTCGAGGAGCCAGCACCACCAGAACTTCCTCCGGGCCTCACCTATGTACCCACCAGCCATCGTCTTCCACTCCTGGATGGTGCGCACACATCCCTCGGCTCAGGACACCCTGGCAGCAGGCGAACCCTCTCGCTCCTCCAACAGAAATACTGGTGGCCAAATATGAGCAAGGACGTCATCCAGTACGTCCGGGGGTGCTCGGTCTGCGCCGTTACCACTACCCCTCGCCGTCTCCCGGAAGGTAAACTTCATCCTCTGCCTATTCCCCGCCGACCCTGGACGCACCTAGGAGTGGATTTCGCCACGGATCTACCACCCTCTCAGGGTTATACTACAATCCTTGTGGTGGTGGACTGCTTCTCTAAGGCCTGTAAATGAATCCCTCTCAAAGGTCTTTCCACGGCTCTCGAAACTGCGGAGACACTATTCAGCCACGTGTTCCGTAATTACGGGCTCCCTGAAGACATTGTGTCCGATAGAGGACCTCAATTTATATCCAGGGTCTGGCGAGCCTTCTTGCGGCTTCTGGGGACCACCGTCAGTCTGTCATCAGGCTACCACCCTCAGACCAACGGCCAGACCGAGCGCAAGATCCAAGAGATCTCCCGCTATCTCCGGACGTACTGTGCCCAACATCAGGACACCTGGAACCAGTATCTACCATGGGCTGAGTATGCTCAGAATTCCCTCCGTCAAACTTCCACCCTTTTCAATGTATTCTAGGTTACCAACCATCATTATTCCCTTGGACCGGCGAAACCTCTGAAGTGCCCGCGGTAGATCACTGGTTCCAGGAGAGCGAGAGGGTGTGGGACTCAGCGCACGTCCATCCCCAGCGGGCAGTACGGAGGCACACGGAAGCGGCCAACCGCCACAGGTTACCCAACCCTACCTACCACCCTGGAGACAAGGTATGGCTTTCCACTCGTGACATCCGCCTCCGTCTGCCCTGCCGGAAGCTGAGTCCTCGCTACATAGGGCCATTTACCGTCCATTCCCAGATCAACCCCGTCACTTACCGTCTTAACCTACCTCCACGATACCGGATCTCCCCCACATTCCACGTATCCTTACTGAAACCTCACTCTGACCCAGTCTTTCCCCCGTCCACAGAACCAGAGTCGCCTCCCCCTCCAGACCAACCTGAGATCCTCGGTGACAACATCTATCGAGTCCAGGAGATCCTTGACTCCCAGCGGAGGAACGGCCAACTCCAATATCTAATAGACTGGGAAGGGTTTGGGCCCAAGGAGAGATCGTGGACACCCCGCAATGACATCCTGGATCCTGCTCTCCTCGAGGAGTTCCACCGTCAACACCCTGATCGCCCAGCTCCCAGAGGCCGAGGTCGTCCCCGTCGCCGCTCTTGGGTGCCTGGAGTCACCCGTGGAGGGGGGGGTAGTGTCACGCCCTCAGCCCGTTCCCTCAGTCCTAGTCACCGCAGTCAGTCACCATCCGGCCAATCGTTGTGTGTGACCGTGACAACAACATGAAGGCAGGTAAATAATGACTGAATTTTTATGTTTAGGTGAACTAAATAAATGAAATAAATGGCTTTAGAAAACTGTAAGAAAAGCTTTATAGAGAGTTTGTGCCCTCTTACAAAAAAGGTTTTACTAAAATCATTTAGATTCCTGCATTTGACTGATGCTTCATCCAAACTGACTTACAGTGTTCTTGTTACATTGACCCCCAATGCCCCTGGAGCAACTTGGAGACAAGAGCCTTGCTCTGGGACACATTATTGGTGCAGAATCGGCACAGCTGTGTTAAGATGGCAATAAATTGAAATAAAGCCTTTTTTCATGTGTTCTTGAGTTATATTCATTTATTGTGATGGTTAGTTTTGTTCACTTATTTACTCATTTTTGTTAATGTATCCTATTGTTGTCAGTAAATAAAATTATGATTTCATATGCAAAAGCCAAAATTTTGCTCCTATATTTATGTTTAGTTATTTCAGTTTAATTGCATAGAACAGGACCTATATACTTTGACATTAGAGTCAAATTACTGATCCTACACATAGGAGCCTGTTAAAAATGCTTATTTAAGATGAAAAGGTCAGTTAGCACTCTTTAAATATACTTTCATTAATTCATGCATTAAACTAAAAAAATAGGAATGTATGTATTCACATTGGCTGATTTTGTCTAGTATTCATGCATAGTTAGATCATACAACAATACAATTAAGTCATTTTTTGTTCCTTGTTTTACTAAAATATCTAATTTTCAGTTAGAAAATATGCAATATAATTTACTGTTGGTCAGCATTTATTCATTATTATGTAAGTGTTGGGGTGAGCTAGCAATGCAATTAATTCTGGGTTAATTATAATTTTTAAGTATTGATACTTACATTTTTCGAGTGTAAAATTAACAGTCTTCTCCGAAGGTGAGTTCTTCACACAGCTGCCCAACGTCTCCTTTGTAAAGATATCCCAAACATTTTTTTTTTTTTCAAGAAAACCAAACAAGGTGGTATGCGCCACTGATGAAATCAGGAGTTAGTGCACCTGTCAGTCGTAACTTTTAAGTTTTTGGAGAAGAGAAGTATAGGTCTCTGCGGAACAACAAGAAGATGTTTCCCAATTATTGGGCGTTTTCAAACCGGTCTAGGCATTTTCCAACCATCCAATCAAGACCGTACAGAAGCGGAAATGCGTTATTATTATTATTATTTCTCGCTTTCTCACTTTGTCACTCATATCTGATGAGAAAACCCTATTCAAGTATTAGGAATCGCCTACTCAAGTTTTAGCAAACCAGGCACAGAGGTTGAAAAACGCCTACCCCGTTGGAAAACGCCCCAAAATTGAGAAACGCCTTTTGTTGCTCTGCAGAGTCTCAGTTTTTGTGCTTGTCAGCACAGATTCATCATCAGATTCATTCATGTGAGTAAGCTGTACAGCAGGTGGTGCTAATAACTCATTAAGAGTAAACGGCCATTAAAGAAGAAGATGATAACGTCAACATGGCGCATTCATACCCAACAAAATTTGATTATAAAGTACGTACTCTTTTAGCACTCATTAAGTCCCTGCTGAAAAAAACAGTATATGTTGGTTAGGTAGGTTTTGATGCTGGTATGCTGGTTTTTGCTGGTCATGTGTTGGTCCTGCACCAGCATAAACCAGCAAAGGACCAGCATAAAACAGCAAAGGACCAGCAAAAAACAGCAAAGGACCAGCATAAAACAGCAGAGGACCAGCATAAACCAGCAAAGGACCAGCAAAAAACAGCAAAGGACCAGCAAAAAACAGCAAAGGACCAGCAAAAAAAACAGCAAAGGACCAGCATAAAACAGCAGAGGACCAGCATAAAACAGCAGAGGACCAGCATAAACCAGCAAAGGACCAGCAAAAAACAGCAAAGGACCAGCATAAAACAGCAGAGGACCAGCATAAACCAGCAAAGGACCAGCAAAAAACAGCAAAGGACCAGCATAAACCAGCAAAGGACCAGCAAAAAACAGCAGAGGACCAGCATAAACCAGCAAAGGACCAGCAAAAAACAGCAAAGGACCAGCATAAAACAGCAGAGGACCAGCATAAAACAGCAGAGGACCAGCATAAACCAGCAAAGGACCAGCAAAGGACCAGCAAAAAACAGCAAAGGACCAGTTTAAACCAGCAAAAAACAGCAAAGGACCAGCATAAACCAGCAAAGGACCAGCAAAAAACAGCAAAGGACCAACTTAAACCAGCAAAAAACAGCAGAGGACCAGCATAAACCAGCAAAGGACCAGCAAAGGACCAGCAAAAAACAGCAAAGGACCAACTTAAACCAGCATAAAACAGCAGAGGACCAGCATAAACCAGCAAAGGACCAGCAAAAAACAGCAAAGGACCAGCATAAAACAGCAGAGGACCAGCATAAACCAGCAAAGGACCAGCAAAAAACAGCAAAGGACCAGCATAAAACAGCAGAGGACCAGCATAAACCAGCAAAGGACCAGCAAAGGACCAGCAAAAAACAGCAAAGGACCAACTTAAACCAGCATAAAACAGCAGAGGACCAGCATAAACCAGCAAAGGACCAGCAAAAAACAGCAAAGGACCAGCATAAAACAGCAGAGGACCAGCATAAACCAGCAAAGGACCAGCAAAAAACAGCAAAGGACCAGCATAAAACAGCAGAGGACCAGCATAAACCAGCAAAGGACCAGCAAAGGACCAGCAAAAAACAGCAAAGGACCAACTTAAACCAGCATAAAACAGCAGAGGACCAGCATAAACCAGCAAAGGACCAGCATAAACCAGCAAAGGACCAGCAAAAAACAGCAAAGGACCAGCATAAACCAGCAAAGGACCAGCAAAAAACAGCAAAGGACCAGCATAAAACAGCAGAGGACCAGCATAAACCAGCAAAGGACCAGCAAAAAACAGCAAAGGACCAGCATAAAACAGCAGAGGACCAGCATAAAACAGCAGAGGACCAGCATAAACCAGCAAAGGACCAGCAAAGGACCAGCAAAAAACAGCAAAGGACCAATTTAAACCAGCAAAAAACAGCAAAGGACCAGCATAAACCAGCAAAGGACCAGCAAAAAACAGCAAAGGACCAACTTAAACCAGCAAAAAACAGCAGAGGACCAGCATAAACCAGCAAAGGACCAGCAAAGGACCAGCAAAAAACAGCAAAGGACCAATTTAAACCAGCAAAAAACAGCAAAGGTCCAGCATAAACAGCAAAGGACCAACTTAAACCAGCAAAAAACAGCAAAGGACCAGCATAAACCAGCAAAGGACCAGCAAAAAAACAGCAAAGGACCAGCATAAAACAGCAGAGGACCAGCATAAACCAGCAAAGGACCAGCAAAAAACAGCAAAGGACCAGCATAAAACAGCAGAGGACCAGCATAAACCAGCAAAGGACCAGCATAAAACAGCAAAGGACCAGCAAAAAACAGCAAAGGACCAGCAAAAAACAGCAAAGGACCAGCATAAACCAGCAAAGGACCAGCATAAACCAGCAAAAACCAGCATACCAGCATCAAAACCTACCTAACCAGCATATGCTGTTTTTTTTTTCAACAGGGGTAAGTACTTATTGAAATTAAGTACCTACTCATTGAGTATGTTGTTTTTCGAAAGCAGCCAAGTGTTTATGTATCTTCTTTTAAATTCAACTCTGCTCATATTTTTTCTGACATCAGTTGAACTAGTCTATGTCTAATAGTTTACAAACTGTGTAACCCGTCTAAAACTCTCTGACAGGCCATCAAGACATTCACATTTACAGGAATCTGAAAATCTTCCTAAAAGTCAACACAGCAACACTTATTAGTGCCCCGATTGAGAGTCTGTTTAGTATTGGTATTTAGTATAAGTTTCATCCTCACCCCAAAAAGAAACCATCTGACAGACCAGCTTTTTGAGACTTTTCCTGCTACAAAAGTTGCTTTGAAAAACACACACACACACACACACACACACACACACACACACACACACACACACACACACACACACACAAAATAATGTACTCCTTAGTATTAAGATAGGAATGCTGAGTGTGTTGTTGTTGTTTTTTCTTCTGTGGGTTTTTGTGCATAAAACAAAATTTGGTTTGAGGTCTTTTAATAAAAAAGTCGAAAAACTCAAACTTTTCTTTGCCAATCTCTGAATCAGGGAAAATGACTGGGGATAGTTTATTAACACAGTCACCTGACCTATACCAAAAACCATCCTGTACATCACTTCAGCTGCTGTGAGCTTTTTTTCTTCTTCACATTTAATACATAGTACAAGTGAGTTTTTCTTTTGAAGACATTTTTTTTTTTCAAACCACCAACACATTAACAAAATTATATACATAAATAAGGGGGAAAAAAACATCACATCTATTCTGATCCATAATCATTTAAATCATATTAAAACATCTACTAATAATGAAGTTAAATCAAATAATAAACAGATAAATTAAAAGAGAGGGAGGATTATAAATGGGGTGATTATTATAATATACTTTATTTATAATAGATGTTTTAATTTTAGGGGGCCCATATCTTTTCAAAGTGTATGCTTTTACTTTTAATTTCATATGCTATCTTTTCCATAGTGTACTTTAGACACTATGTCTAACCAGTCACTTATTGCCTTCCCCAGAATTTAGTTATTGCTTTAAGAGTCGTAATAAATATAACTCATCTTTACTAAATAACATAGCCCTTTACCCAAAATTATTTTGTATTTTTTATTATATTTGATTTCTTAAAAATGTCTCCTATTACCTGAGTTACCTCTGTCCAGTAATGTTTTATTATTTTACAAGTATAAAATATATGCGTGTAATGTGCTCTAAATTCACCACAGCTTCGCCAACATCTTGAAGATAGATGGTTATATTTGGAAGATATTTCTGGTGTTAAAAAATAACGTATAATAATTTTCCAGGTGTATTCTTACCAATATGGTGCTTGCGTAATTCTTATATTTTCTTTTAAACTGTATTTCCAATACAGCTGTGAACTTTTTTAGGTTGCTGTCTTTTGGTTTGGTTTCTTTTGTGACTTTCCCCATCTCCATGCCTCTCTAAACCTCTCTTTCCTCTGTGTGAAGGTAAAACCTAGGTGACATATGACATACATTTAAAAGAAAATGAAGGTGTATGTTATATAGGCTGTTGTTATATACATTACTGTGAACATTAAACATTACTACAAGAACTTCCAGGCAAATAAAACACCTGTATAGGCTGAGAGATCAAGCCTCGGCCAGGTAAAACACATTACTTTACATAAAAAGTAACTAAGCAATGCAATTAGTTACTTTTTTCAGATAGAAACTTAATATTGTAATGCATTACTTTCTTGCAACTCTTGTAACCAACATATACAGCAACAACATTTGACAGGAGCTCTAACTATAACTGGTATAATGCCAAAAAGATATGTGCAATCTCTTTCTTGTTCTGTCTGATGTTGTTTGAGTTGGAAAAGTTGTAATACTATAATGGACCAGCAGAGGGCACTAAAAACACATTTACTTGACCATGATAACAGCCTGGTTAAAGCGCTTTGTTTGCTTCAATCACCACTGCAACCAATTCATTTTATTGTTTCCACAAGCTGCTTCTATTAATTTTTTGGAACTCTTTTCAATTAAAGTGAATGAAATTCAGCAAAATATATTTGAGTCCTCACAGACAGTTTCGCACAATTAATTGAAAAAATATACATAATGACTAAAAAGTTGTAGGACTGAAGCCTTTGCTTGTGAAACAGAAACTATATGAGACATTTTCCATATAATAGTTTAAATATTACACAACAATTCTTCATAGAAGAGTTATAATTATTTATCTGACTGACTTACTGAATTTGGTTTAATTTCAGATAGCCTCTGAATATAGTTTGGAAGCAAATTACTGTTATACTTTATACATTATCTGTGCAGTGTAAAAATAAAACTAAACTAAATCAACAAATTGTAAAGAATGTATTTTATGAAATATTTACATTTGTTGGTTCATGGACCTGTTTTACAGTCCTTATTGCACTCTTCTGTAACAAATATATCAGATTTATACATATGAACCCATACCTCCACACAGTGAGAAATGTTTGCAACTGTTTTTTCTTCATAATGTTACATAATGTTAATGTTTTTTTTACATAATTTATAGCTAAATCTAGCTAAATTTGTTATCTACCATAATAGCATTTCATTGGAAGACCAATTTAACAAGAGTAATTTTAATATCAATTTCCTTATAGATTTGTTGTACTAAAAAAACAATACCACATTCATGCTGATTACCTTAAGGCTTAAGCCTCTGCTGTAAATCTGTATATATACTGTACATATAGAAAGCAAAAGGCTGTCTTTTTATAATTATTTTCCTTCTTTCAATAGACAGGAATGTGCACAGGACACACCGTGTCATTTAACACATACATGACTGTGGAAATGTAACAACAACTTGAAAATGTGTAATTTACAGTATGTCAGTAGCATGTCAAAACTAGCATCGGCAGTGATGTACCAGGCGGCCTGTAAGAGAAGTTTGGTGACAGCTGAAGGAGAGTCACTTCAACACTTTCTCTAAATTCAACCGTATGTCGGGCATTTTTCCACACCTCTTCCTCATGCCCCCTGCTTAGCCCCTAAAGCCCCCCAACAGCTGAGATTGGTTCTAGCTTGCCTGCAGCTGTTTCCCGCTCTTACAGCTGTAAGTCGTGGGCCAACTGTTGCCAACGACTTTCAGTGGAAAGGAGCTAAAGCCTGTCTGAAAAGTCTACATGTTGCTAAATGATGTCATGCGCTACTCAGCATATTCATTATGTCTAGTGTCAGCCCTTTTGGTTTGCTTCCCTCTTACTCTTGTTCTAACTTGCTGAACTGTATGTTAATACAGTTGAATTCTCATTAAAGCTGTTCAGTTTTTTTTTTTCAGTTGTCAGACAATGTAACAAAACAAACACGTGACTAAACGCAGACCGTTAAAGGAACAGTTCACCCAAAAAAATCAACATTTTCCCATGATTTACTCACCCTCAAGCCTTCCTAGGTGTATATGACTTTCTCCTTCCAGACTAGGGTTGGGTATCATTTGAATTTTTGATTCCGATTCCAATTCCGATTATCGATTCCCGGTTTCGATTCCAATGTGGTAAACAACAATAACAAAAGTCAAACATTATTATATCAAACATGTTTATTTTCTGTGCCACCGTTTAATCAAATCATAAGCCTGTATGTCATTATAAGCAGAACATAACGATAAGAACAGCATATGAGCAAGACGGCCACACCATCTTGCCACAAAGCACAGGCAATAGCAATTACAATGAATGTTTCGGGGGAAACATTAAGAAAATATTTGAATGATTCATTAATTAACTCTGAGATCGTGTTGCAAAGACCCTGATTTGCAATCTATCTTTGGACGCACAGAGAGAAATGCATCTTTAGATTACATAATGAAAAAGTTTATTTATTTGTTTTATTTCGTGAAGTAATAATTTAAAGCTTTCTATTTATATACGTATCATGTTTGTTCATTTTAGTGTTGCGCTCCTATTCAAGTACAAGACACCAGAAAGCTATGTTTGTTTTCTTGCCTTTGTTTTTTTGATATTGTGAATGCACACAAATAAAAGTAGACCCTTTACATTTCGAATGATGTATTACTCTTACTTTTGTTAACTGACGGATAATTTAAAATAGTTTCCACTGAAACAATGCAAATGATGGCGCTGGCGCCTCCAAGTTCTGCAAAGCGCGCTTCGGCTTCCCTCTCCGCAAAAACAATTGGATATGCGCCTAATAGCGCACATTTATCGAGGTTTAACGTTTAAACTAACATTGTTTTATAGCTACTTTAACCGTTTTAGATCTATAGGTTTTATTTTAGACAAGTCCTGATGATTTGAGAAGGTAATTTGATCAAACAGACTATGAACAGTCTTCCGCTGGCTGATGTTCGGTCCTTTAAAAAAAGAAAACTTGTATTTAACGAACAAAAAATGCTCCAAACGTTTTTTCTAAATTAATGTAATAATAAAACGAAATGAATTATAATCAATTTGCTATTGCATACAAAATGTAACTATTTTAATAGCTGAAACGGTATGAGCTACAAGCGTTGTCGCCGGGGATGGGCACTGGGGATGCGCTTCAGTCCATTATGTAAACTGATGTTTAGGTTACCATAAAGTCCTGGCAAATTGGACTCGTGGATTCGATTCCCAACCCTATTCCAGACGAACACAGTCAGAGTTGTTTTAAAATTTATCCTGGCTCTTCCAAGCTTTATAATGGCGGTGGATAGTGGCTGTTGTTTTGAAGCTCCAGAAAGCACATACATCTGTTGCAAAACTACCCTGCTGAGAAAAAAAACAGCCAAACCCATCCTAGGCTGGTTTTATGCTGGAAGTAGCTGGTTTTAGCTGGTCTCCCAGGCTGGTTTTAGCCAACCAGGCTGGGAAAGTGGCCAAAACGCCTTTAAAACCAGCCTGCTGACCAGCTAAAACCAGTCAACCAGCCTGTTTTTTTCAGCAGGGTAACCCATACGCCCCCGGGGGGGGTTTAAAGGGTTACTCCACCCCAAAATTGAAATTTTGTCATTAATCACTTGACCCCCATGTTGGTCCAAACCTGTAAAAGCTTTGTTCATCCATAATTCAACCATAATTTTATGAAGCCATGAGAATACTTTTTGTACTCAAATAAAACAAAAATAACGACTTTATTCAACAATTAATCTCCTCTGCTTCAACGTAGTGCCATTTTTGAGAGTATCCACTGGACGAAAACAGCGTACGCTGTTCTCTGTCAGCCTCAGCACACGGATATGTTTTCTACATTTATTTACACTTTGATTTGAACAAAAACAGTGTATCCGCATGACACAGCTAACAGAGAACAGGATACTATCCAAAATGGCACTACTTTGACGCAGAGATAAATTGTTGAAGAAAGTTGTTATTTTTGTTTTCTTTGTGTACAAAAAGTATTCTCGTAGCTTTGTAAAATTATAGTTGAACAACTGATGGCTCTTTAGGCCTCAAATCTCTTTTTAACCTCAAATGCTTGTCTTGTCTAGCTCTGCGTCTACTTTGTGTATTCCAGTACAAGGCAGTTAGAGTATGTTGAAAAACTCCCATCTAATTTTCTCCTCCAGCTTTGTTCCAAAATCGTTCCTACATGAGATGGGAGGTTTTTTTTTTTGACACACTCTAACTGTCTTGAACCGTTCACAAAGAGCTAGACAAGATGAGCATTTGAGATTAAAAATCATTTTTAGAAAATGATTGATTGTTTCACTAGATAAGGCCCTTTTTCCTCGGCTAGGATCATTCAGAGCCCTTTGAAGCTGCATGAAACTGCATTTTGGAAGTTCAAACTTGTGGGCACCACTGAAGTTCACTAAATGGAGAGAAATTCTGAATTGTTTTCCTCAAAAAACATAATTTCTTTACAGTTGAAGAAAGAAAGACATGAACATCTTGGATGACAAGGGGGTGAGTAAATTATCTGTACATTTTTGTTCTGGAAGTGAACTTCTTTAATCTACTAGTCATAATGATTTCAAAAAGGAGAGGGAGAAGGATCTAGTCAGTCCATGCTGTGTGCCATATTTCCTGCGAGGTGCTAGGGGACAATGTAGGTGAGGATGATATTAGGCACCTGCAAGCCATTGGCCTAGGTACATGAGCAGACCTAAACACAGTCCAGACAACTGCATCATACACAGCACTGCAGTTGTTTCAGCTTTTCTTTTCAACATCTGTGCTGCAGGCCATTGTTCAGGACACAAATGCCTATGGATCCAAAAATCAGCAGGCAAGAGACTTTGCATAACATCTCTGGAGAAGACTTGAAGTCTTATTGGGTGCTTGTTGTCTACATGGGTCTCATGAAGGTCTCTGCCGTGACTGACTATTGAAAAAGGTCCCGAATCTACAAGTGTTTCCCTTCCTGCTGGGATTATGTCCTGTAGGAAGTTTCTGAGCATCACAAATACTCTTCGTTTTAGGGATTCTCAAGATGATGAAGAAAATGGAAAGAAGAAGGGAAGAGTAGCCTACAACTGAATTGGGAAGATCAAGCCTCTCTAGCGCAGAATTAGGGATGCCTGAGGGATGAAATGATGGTGGCATCCAAGACGAGGTCTGGACTCAACCAGTACATGAAGAATAAACCCAGTAAATGGGGCTACAAGCTTTTTGTCTTGGCAGGCTCCCTGTGATTTCTTTGTGTATGAGGATAAGTCTATGCCATCTCAGAATGGTATGAGCTATGAGTCTGTCATGGGACTCATAGATAAAGTATTGGGCACTGGTTACTAGCTGTACATTGACAAATTTTACAACAGTCCCATGCTTTTCAGGGACCTCCTCTTGAAGATGATTTGGGCATGTGGCACCTTCATCTGAACAGGATTGGTTTCCCAAAGACCATCAGCAACAGACTACCATGGAATGCTCCACTGCTCCTGTTTGTGGAATGGAAAGACACCTGGGAAGCACTGATGTGCCTCACTTTCCACATACCATATGGAGATGACAGAACAAAGAAGGGTGAAGGACAATGATGGTCAATGGTCTCATGTGCATGTGTCTATTCCCGATCCTATCATAGCCATCATGGACAGCACTGTGGCTGCAATGGAGACATTTAAGTTCCTGGTATCTTTCATCTCCCAGGACCTCCATTGTAAAAAAAAAAAAGGCTCAAAAACTTCCTTGGTACTTCCTTCGACAGTTGAGGAAGTTTAACCTACCAAAGGAGTTGCTGAAACAGTTCTACTCAGCTGTCATCGAGTCAATGCACATCAATAACTGTCTGGTTTGTCTCAACTACAAAATCAGACATCAGAAGATTACAGAGAACAGTTCGGACTGCAGAGAGGATCATTGGTGCTCCCCTGCCCACCCTTCAAGAACTGTATACATCCAGAGTGAGGAAAAGAGCTCAGAAAATCACTCTGGATCCTTCACATCCAAGCCGTCTCCTCCAAACTTTTGCCATCTAGCCGGCGCTACAGAGCCCCAAATACCAGGACGACCAGGCACAAAAACAGTTTCTTCCCCCAGGCAATCCACCTAAATATTCACCCCACTGTGCAATAAAAATGTGTGTTGTTGTTGTCTCTGTGTACTGGAAGCTAATGATATAAAAACAAATTCCTTGTATACACAAGCATACTTGGCAATAAAGCTCTTTCTGATTTGGATGATGGACTACAACAGATTCATGGGGGAGTGGACCTATCCGATGCCCTCATTGGATACTACAACGTGCTCCGCAAGACACGGAAGTGTTACAGATCCTTCTTTTACTACTTTGTGGATACTGCTGTTGTCAATGCCTTGATTTTGCATTAACATCTGGACAGAGCAAAGAGGGAAAGACCCCTGACTCAGAAAGCATTGAAAGCTTGTTCAGGCTTTGAATCAGGCGCAGCTGCTCCTCAGGCTTCAACCTGAAGCACATTACAGATGACAGCACTGCTGGATGGCAAAAGTGAAGGAAGATGCCAGTCATGTGACTTGCCACTGTTTTCTGCCTAAATGGGACTGTTACAATGACTGGCATGAGCAGGGTCGAAAATATTCATTGTGTTTGTAATATTCGTAATGTCTCAATTCCAAGGAGGGAGATGAAGGTAAAGAAGATCTCTAGTGTGAGACAGTAATGGTTAGGGATGTACTCACTCACACTGTTATAGGGAGCTATTGTATTCAATCATATGCACACATCTTACAATAATCCATAATATAAAAGATTTCCTAGACTGGAAACCCAAAGGTTACATTTATTCTTTTTGGACTTTGTTGTTGATTTGATTACATTCACTGCAAAAAGAATTACTTATCTTACTTAGTATTTTTGTCTTGTTTCTTGTCAAAATATCTAAAAATTCTTACATTAAGATGCATTTACTAGATAAGCAAAATGGCATAAGATATTTAGTCTTGTTTCCAGAGGGGAAAAAAAAAAAATGAAGTGCAGTTTGCTTAACCCTTTAATTATCACTCCCATTTTTTCATGAAAATGCAGTATTTAAACTTATTTTTTACATTTTGTGATATGATTTGATATACATTTTCCATCATAGTGCAATGTCTGATTTTAAAATGGTTTTCCAAGGATGAATTTTGAGATTTTATTTTTCAACTGATATATAATTTCTTATGGTTTATAAAGCGTGACATGGAAAAAGGCAATGCAGAAAGTCTTTTTGTAACAAAGGTCAGAACTCCTATTATGAAGTAGATTTTTGAGGCGCACTCTTGTCACAAATTAATCTATTACTTTTCCTACAAAATTTGTAACACCAAAAATGTAGTTTGTCATGATTAATGTAGGATTTCTTTGTAAAATGGTGAGTAAACTTAGGCGTCCAACAGGTGGGACGGTGACAGTTAAGGGGTTAAATTAATTCAAATTATCTGCCAGTGGGGTACAAAATACTCTTGTTTTAAGAATATTTTACTAACCCCACTGGCAGATAATTTGACTTGTTTCTAGGGGGAAAAACTAAATTAAGTGCATTTAGCTTAAAATAAGTATAAATATCTTGTAATTTTGCTTATCTAGTAAATACATCTTAATTTAAGACTTTATTTATTTATTTATTATTATTTTTTTTTTTAGATATTTTGACTAGAAACAAGACAAAAACAAAAAAAACCTAAGTAAGATAAGTCTTTTTTTGCCGTGTTAAACCAGCTTTGATTTCCTTGCATTGGCTTCCTCTCCAGTTGATTTTAAGATTGATTGTAAGTGAATATTAATTATTGTACACAAAAAATACACTTAAAACAGTGTCACCCAACCTTTTTTTTCCGTTGCAGGACAATTTTGACAAGTACACTGCAAAAATGCTTTTCTTGTTTAGATTTTTGGTCTTGTTTTCAGCCAAAATATCTAAAAATTCTTAAATCAAGATCGATTTTCTAGACAAGTAAAAAATAATTGTCTTATTTTCAGAAAAAATAAGTTGAAATAAGGCAAGTTTTTGCTTGAAACAAGCAAAATAGTCTGCCAATGAGGTAAGCAAAATAATCTAGTTTTCTGCTTGAAATAAGATTATTTTGCTCAGCCCATTGGCAGATTATTTTGCTTGTTTTAAGCAAAAGCTCACTTAATTGTGACTTCTTTTTTTCTGAAAACAAGACAATATTTTTTACTCGTCTAGAAAATCCTTCTTGATTTAAGCATTTTTAGATATTTTGGCTGAAATCAAGACAAAAATCTAAGTAAGAGAAGTATTTTTTGCAGTGTAAAAAATCCCTCTGGACACCAGTAAGCATTAAAATATAGCAGTAAAAAGTATTTTTTTAATAATTAAACACTGCGTTGTCAGAAATGGTATTGTGGCTATCTGGAGGGTTAGGAACATGTGTATCCTAGACTGAGCCCTTGGTCCCAACCTTGGTTTGTGCAAATCCAATCCCACACTCTCAAACCCGTCTTTTTGTCCTGTGCACAGATATCTGGGGTTGTCCATTTTAAAGATGCTAGGGTGAGGTTTATGAAATTTGGGGCTTAAAATTTGATTAACTTTATGTTTTGGAGTGGGTTCAGGTCACTTCAACATCTATGTCTCATTAAATCCTTTGAGAAATCGTGTATCTAAACGCATTATCCAAAAACTGTCCATTTTCGGGACCGTATGGGGTTCGCTCGTAATCCTGTAATTTGACAGGCATCCAATCCGTGAGAAATAAAATGCTGATGTTTCTCTATTTTATCCCTAATGTTATGCATATGTTGGTAAATTCTGATTCGTAGTGTGTTCTTCGTTTGGCCCACATATTGTTTTGTGCACTGGGTACAGCAAACTAAATAAATACACTTGTGTGAAAGGAGCAGATCAAAGATTGTGAAATGCTGAAAATCTGTTCAGAGAAGTTATTGTTGATTCACTTTCTGGGATCAGAATACTTACATTTTACTGTTTTCTCTTGTGGTGTTGTAAGGCCTGAGTTTGCTTTGTACTAATGTATCCAGTAAATTTGCGCAGCAATGTGTTTGTGCTTGTTAAAGTGTGGTGTGAAGTCAAAGGATTTTTCAAATTGGCCTTAACTGCCCTATTGAGTTGTTTACTCATCAAATAAAAACTGGACACTAAAAGGAATGGTTTTGGGTTTTGTTGGTGTTGTATAGGGAGAGAAGATTCCTTAGGTTAAAGGAAAGTCTATAGAAACCTACAGTCAATTTTTCACAGAGCACTTTAAGAGTGTTTCCTCACATTCAGGCATAAATGTTTCTGTATGCACTGCAAAAAATACTTTTCTTATTGTCTTGTTTTCAGAAAAAAGAAGTCCAAATTCAGTGAGTTTTTGCTTGAAACAAGCAAAATCTCAGTTAATTTTGACCTCTTTTTTTCTGAAAACAAGACAATAATTTTTACTTCGATTTTTTTGTCTTGTTTCCGGTCAAAACGTCTAAAAGTTCTTAAATCAAAAAGGATTTTCTAGATTTTCTAAGTAAGAAAAGCATTTTTTTGTGTGTGTGTGTGTGTGTGTGTGTGTGAATGTGCAAATTTCTTTCCCATGAAATAAAATGTTTAATTATACTACAATTTTTGGTGAAGTTGATTTCCAAAATGTCAACATTTATTCATTAAGTCTTTTTGAAACTGAATATTTCAACATACATTTATTTTCTGACAGCCTGCATCACTTTCAGTAGTTTATACACTGCAAAAAATGCTTTTCTTTCTCTTGTTTCCATAAAAATTCTTAAATCAAGAAGGAGTTTCTAGACAAGCAAAAATGATTCTCTTGTTTTCAAAAAAAAAAAAAAAAAGAAGTCAAAAATAAGTGAGTTTTCGCTTAAAACAAGTGAAATAATCTGCCAATGGGGTATGCAAAGTTATTTAGTTTTCTGCTTGAAATAAGATTATTTTGCTTGTTTTAAGCAAAAACTCACTTAATTGTGACTTATTTTTTTCTGAAAACAAGACACTATTTTTTTTTACTTTAGAAATTTTAGATATTCTGACTGGAAAAAAGACAAAACATCTAAGTAAGAAAAGCATTTTTTTGCAGTGTGAATGTGCAGATTTCTTGCCCATGAAATAAAATGTTTAATTATACTACAATTTTCTATTTTTTCTAATTTTCTAATCCTAAATCAAGAAGGAATTTCTAGACAAATTTTTGTCTTGTTTTCAGAAAAAATAAGTCACAATTAAGTGAGTTTTTGCTTAAAACAAGCAAAATAATCCACCAATGGGGTAAGCAAAGTTATCTAGTTTTCTGTTTGAAATAAGATTATTTTGCTTACCCCATTGGCAGATTATTTGGACACTAAACAAGACACAAATTTTTACTTGTCTAGAAAACCCTTCTTGATTTAAGAAATTGTAGATATTCTGACTGGAAACAAGACAAAAAAATCTAAGGAAGAAAAGCATTTTTTTGCAGTGTAGGCTGTCAGTGTCAGCAGTGAATAGAAATTAGTTGATTGGGATTCTGATATTTCTATTTTTTTTTTATAAAATCATATATATATCCTTTAGGTCGCCTTTGCAAGATTAGGTTTAGACAATGCCAAACTCCATTTCTCTGCTTTCTTTCTGCTTTGATATAATAGTACCTTTTTGGTACATTTCTTCCAAAACCAAAACCCAGCCAATTGCTACTCAAAACCAGCCCAAAACTAGCAAAAATACACATTTTTTGTCATGGTTCCCCTGGTTAATTTGTATTTTGGGGGCTAAATATGACATTATTGTGGTCACTTCAATCCGTGGACATCAAAAACTACCCGCGACAACAGTGTAATAGTGGACTTACCAACACTGTTCCCTTTGTCCACAGGTTTAATTATTATATTTTCAATGTTTTTTCAACTCACGAGAAGCTTATATAGAGATTTCTTGCCTTTTTAGGTTTGGGCTTAGGTTTTACACTCCAGTTTAGCTGTTTTAATGCATAATTATATGCTGTAATCATTTGCTAAACTACTATAGTTCTCTGAATTCACAATCCTTATATTTGTTCTTTAAATCTGTCATGTAAGCATTAATACAATCTGTCTGGCCTTGTGAACCAGTTTTTTTGTGTCAGTTTTTCCTTGGTTCACTGTATTCCAGTATCAAGAGCAAAGTAGCGCCTCACAGTGTTCACTCCAATAATATAACATACAATATAGACTGATGAAAAACAGCTTAAGGTGAAAGAGATCAAATGTTCTTAAAAAAACGTTTTTGTTCCAGTTTTCTGATATGATAGTGATTTTTCTGTTCTAGTCTCTTCTGTTTTACAAAAACTCAAAATTACCTTTAGTCATCTCCTACAAGCAAAAGTCAACGCAAATTTGATCAGATATAGTCTGTAGTTCCCAATAGGCATAAAATTTGCATATTATTAGTGAAATTTAGTTTCAGGTGTGCAAAACGACCTCTGAGAAGCCATGAGCAAACGCCAAAAATGTCAGGTTTCATTGTTTTTGAAGGCTCCTGCAGCAACAATAATCATTCACTGCAAAAAAATGCTTTTCTTACTTAGATTTTGTCTTGTTTCCAGCCAGAAGATCAAAAAATTATTAAATCAAGAAGGATTTTCTAGACAAGTAAAACTTATTGTCTTGTTTTCAGAAAAAAACTAGTCGAAATTAAGTGAGTTTTTGCCTGAAATAAGCAAAGTAGTCTGCCAATGCTTGTTTTAAGCAAAAATGCACTTAATTTTGACTTGTTTCTAGACAAAATATCTAAAAATGCTTAAATCAAGAAGGATTTTCTAGACAAGTAAAAATTATTGTCTTGTTTTCAGAAAAAAACAAGTCAAAATTAAGTGAGTTTTTGCTTGAAATAAGATTATTTAGCTTGTTCTAGGCAAAAACGCACTTAATTTTGACCTGTTTCCAGCCAAAATATCGAAAAATTCTTAAATCAAGGATTTTTTAGACAAGTAAAAAAATTATTGTCTTGTTTTCAGAGAAAAAAAAATAGTCAAAATTAAGTGAGTTTTTGCTTGAAATAAGCTAAATAATCTGCCAATGCTTGTTCTAAGCAAAAATGCACTTAATTTTGACTTGTTTCTAGACAAAATATCGAAAAATGCTTTAATCAAGAAGGATTTTCTAGACAAGTAAAAATTATTGTCTTGTTTTCAGAAAAAAACAAGTCAAAATTGAGTTTTTGCTTGAAATTTGCTTGTTCTAAGCAAAAACACACTTAATTTTGACTTGTTTCCAGCCAAAATATCTAAAAATGCTTAAATCAAGAAGGATTTTCTAGACAAGTAAAAATTATTGTCTGGTTTTCAGAAAAAAGAAGTCAAAATTAAGTGAGTTTTTGCTTGAAATAAGATTATTTTGCTTGTTCTAAGCAAAAACACACTTAATTTTGACTTGTTTCCAGCTAAAATATCTAAAAATGCTTAAATCAAGAAGGATTTTCTAGACAAGTAAAAATTGTCTTGTTTTCAGAAAAAAAACAAGTCAAAATTAAGTGAGATTTTGCTTGAAATAAGCAAAGTAGTCTGGCAATGCTTGTTTTAAGCAAAAATGCACTTAATTTTGACTTGTTTCTAGAAAAAATATCTAAAAATGCTTAAATCAAGAAGGATTTTCTAGACAAGTAAAAATTATTGTTGTTTTCAGAAAAAAGAAGTCAAAATTAAGTGAGTTTTTGCTTGAAATAAGATTATTTTGCTTGTTCTAAGCAAAAACGCACTTAATTTTGACTTGTTTCCAGACAAAATATCTAAAAATGCTTAAATCAAGAAGGATTTTCTAGACAAGTAAAAATTATTGTCTGGTTTTCAGACAAAAGAAGTCAAAATTAAGTGAGTTTTTGCTTGAAATAAGATTATTTAGCTTGTTCTAAGCAAAAATGCACTTAATTTTGACCTGTTTCCAGCCAAAATATCGAAAAATTCTTAAATCAAGGATTTTTTAGACAAGTAAAAAAATTATTGTCTTGTTTTCAGAGAAAAAAAAATAGTCAAAATTAAGTGAGTTTTTGCTTGAAATAAGCTAAATAATCTGCCAATGCTTGTTCTAAGCAAAAATGCACTTAATTTTGACTTGTTTCTAGACAAAATATCGAAAAATGCTTTAATCAAGAAGGATTTTCTAGACAAGTAAAAATTATTGTCTTGTTTTCAGAAAAAAACAAGTCAAAATTGAGTTTTTGCTTGAAATTTGCTTGTTCTAAGCAAAAACACACTTAATTTTGACTTGTTTCCAGCCAAAATATCTAAAAATGCTTAAATCAAGAAGGATTTTCTAGACAAGTAAAAATTATTGTCTGGTTTTCAGAAAAAAGAAGTCAAAATTAAGTGAGTTTTTGCTTGAAATAAGATTATTTTGCTTGTTCTAAGCAAAAACACACTTAATTTTGACTTGTTTCCAGCTAAAATATCTAAAAAATGCTTAAATCAAGAAGGATTTTCTAGACAAGTAAAAATTGTCTTGTTTTCAGAAAAAAAACAAGTCAAAATTAAGTGAGATTTTGCTTGAAATAAGCAAAGTAGTCTGGCAATGCTTGTTTTAAGCAAAAATGCACTTAATTTTGACTTGTTTCTAGAAAAAATATCTAAAAATGCTTAAATCAAGAAGGATTTTCTAGACAAGTAAAAATTATTGTTGTTTTCAGAAAAAAGAAGTCAAAATTAAGTGAGTTTTTGCTTGAAATAAGATTATTTTGCTTGTTCTAAGCAAAAACGCACTTAATTTTGACTTGTTTCCAGACAAAATATCTAAAAATGCTTAAATCAAGAAGGATTTTCTAGACAAGTAAAAATTATTGTCTGGTTTTCAGACAAAAGAAGTCAAAATTAAGTGAGTTTTTGCTTGAAATAAGATTATTTAGCTTGTTCTAAGCAAAAATGCACTTAATTTTGACCTGTTTCCAGCCAAAATATCGAAAAATTCTTAAATCAAGGATTTTTTAGACAAGTAAAAAAATTATTGTCTTGTTTTCAGAGAAAAAAAAATAGTCAAAATTAAGTGAGTTTTTGCTTGAAATAAGCTAAATAATCTGCCAATGCTTGTTCTAAGCAAAAATGCACTTAATTTTGACTTGTTTCTAGACAAAATATCGAAAAATGCTTTAATCAAGAAGGATTTTCTAGACAAGTAAAAATTAGTCTTGTTTAAAAAAAAAAAACAAGTCAAAATTAAGTCCATTTTTGCTTTAAATAAGATTATTTTGCTTGTTCTAAGCAAAAACACACTTAATTTTGACTTGTTTCCAGCCAAAATATCTAAAAATGCTTAAATCAAGAAGGATTTTCTAGACAAGTAAAAATTATTGTCTGGTTTTCAGAAAAAAGAAGTCAAAATTAAGTGAGTTTTTGCTTGAAATAAGATTATTTTGCTTGTTCTAAGCAAAAACGCACTTAATTTTGACTTGTTTCCAGCCAAAATATCTAAAAATTCGTAAATTAAGAAGGATTTTCTAGACAAGTAAAAATTATTGTCGTTTTCAGAAAAAAGAAGTCAAAATTAAGTGAGTTTTTGCTTGAAATAAAATTATTTTGCTTGTTCCAAGCAAAACGCACTTAATTTTGACTTGTTTCCAGCCAAAATATCTAAAAATTCGTAAATTAAGAAGGATTTTCTAGACAAGTAAAAATTATTGTCGTTTTCAGAAAAAAGAAGTCAAAATTAAGTGAGTTTTTGCTTGAAATAAGATTATTTTGCTTGTTCTAAGCAAAAACGCACTTAATTTTGACTTGTTTCCAGCCAAAATATCTAAAAATGCTTAAATCAAGAAGGATTTTCTAGACAAGTAAAAATTATTGTCTGGTTTTCAGAAAAAAGAAGTCAAAATTAAGTGAGTTTTTGCTTGAAATAAGATTATTTTGCTTGTTCTAAGCAAAAACGCACTTAATTTTGACTTGTTTCCAGCCAAAATATCTAAAAATTCGTAAATTAAGAAGGATTTTCTAGACAAGTAAAAATTATTGTCTTGTTTTCAGAGAAAAAAAAACAAGTCGAAATTAAGTGAGTTTTTGCTTGAAATAAGCTAAATAATCTGCCAATGCTTGTTCTAAGCAAAAATGCACTTAATTTTGACTTGTTTCTAGACAAAATATCTAAAAATGCTTAAATCAAGAAGGATTTTCTAGACAAGTAAAAATTAGTCTTGTTAAAAAACAAAAAAAAACAAAACAACAAGTCAAAATTAAGTGAGTTTTTGATTGAAATAAGCTAAATAATCTGCTAATGTTTGTTCTAAGCAAAAATGCACTTAATTTGGACTTGTCTAGAAAATCCTTCTTGATTAAGGAATTTTTAGTTATTTTGGCTGGAAACAAGACAAAAAATCTAAGTAAGAAAAGCATTTTTTGCAGTGTAACACACGTAATAGCTGACACTTGCTTTGATTGCGTTATCAAATGAAGTCTTCAGTATATAACTGGGCTATAATGATGTGTCTTTGTATTGAGAAAGCGTGTTAAATCCCAAATGCCTGTTGTTCCGAGTGTGAAGCGCGATCGAGGCTTCCACATAAAACTCTTACTGCTTCCTGTGTGTTTGTGTGCCAAACTCTTGACTGGAGTGCAAAAGAGAGGAGAGACTGCCTTTACTTCTAACCCGTTCTCTCTCTCAGATCTCTCGCTTTCTCACTTCTGGTCTCTCTCTTTGTTTCTCCACCTCCGTCCTGTGAGAATATGAAAACTCTCAGCAAATGTTCCTCCCACACACAGCATTCCAGGGGCAGCAAAAGCAGTCCTACACGCCGATGGAGGTCTGAACAATGCATGCATACCTGAACACACCTCCTGATATATCCTCAGTTTATCCATTATCTTTATGGGAAAAACACATTGTGTAGGAATATATAATAAAGCAAAGTGCATCACCGAATCGAATGTGTATAATGAGTGGTTTCTTGCTAAAACTTGTTTAGTGAGGAGCATGCATATATTTTCATACGTTGTTGTTTTAAGGTAATAACTCAAACAGAAGCACTAAACCACATGAGCAAGTGGCATCAGACAGAGAAAGTTGATTCACGCCCGTGTCTGTTTCGTTTCCCTTGCAAATTAGTCCTGAGCAAATCCACCGGGCTTCTCTTCTTAAAACAACACACTGGCTTTCTGGTTTTATGGAGACTCTCCATAGACTTAATGGGATTCTACTGTACAAACTGTATTTTCTGTCACTTCACCAAAACCCTTCCCTAAACCTACACCTATATTTTAGATTTAAAAAAAGAAACTTCATTCTGTATTATTTAAAAGGTGTTTTTCCTATGAGCACCAAAAATGTCATCGCGAGGTCAAAATTAATGGGGATTACTCTTCTTGTGGGTGGGGAAATTTGGTCCACGTAATCAGGGTGTGATTTGTGAAAAAAGCAGAGGGTGGGAAGCTTTTGAAAACTTTTTTTTGGCCGAACTCCAGTAAAGTAACCTAATGTTAGTGTAATCTGTTAACAAAACACATTATATACCTTTTTAGGCAAGTACCAGGAGTGTCACGTCATGAAATGCGACGGAAACGGTCTAACATGATCACAGTTTAATAAAACATTGTAAGTTAGGTCTATTAATTGTGATGATTTCATTTCAAACTACAAATAAATGACATAGATAAAGCGAGCAAAGAACACAGTATCAAGGGAGCTTTTTGAAACTCTGAATCAGTAAACCACCGCGACGCAAAATGACTTGAATCAAAATGGGACTTCAAAATGCATATCACGAATCATTTGATTCAGAACAGGACTTTATAATGCGAATCACGTATCATTTGATTCAGAACGGGACTTTAAAGCATGTATCGCAAATTATTTGATTCACAACGGAACTTCAAAACGCATATCACAAATCATTTTATTCAAAACAGGACTTCGAAACATGTATTGCGAATCATTTGATTCAGAACAGGACTTTAAAGCATGTTTAGCAAATTATTTGATTCAAAACGGGACTTTAAAGCACTTTTCGCAAATCATTTGATTCAAAACGGGAGTGTAAAGCATGTATTGCAAATTATTTGATTCACAACGGAACTTCAAAACGCGTATCACGAATCATTTGATTCGAAACGGGACTTCAAAACGTGTCACGATTCATTTGATTCAAAACAGGACTTTAAAATGTGAATCGCGAATCATTTGATTTAAAACAGGACTTCAAAGCATGTATTGCGAATCATTTGATTTAAAACAGGACTTCAAAGCATGTATTGCGAATCATTTGATTCAAAACAGGACTTTAAAGCATGTATGGCAAATCATTTGATTCAAAACGGGTCTTCAAAACGTGTATCGCGAATCATTTGATTCAAAACGGGACTTCAAAACGTGTCACGATTCATTTGATTCAAAACAGGACTTTAAAATGCGAATCACAAATCATTTGATTCAGAACAGGACTTCAAAGCATGTATCGCAAATCATTTGATTCAAAACAGGACTTCAAAGCATGTATCGCAAATTATTTGATTCAAAACAGGACTTTAAAGCACTTTTCGCAAATCATTTGATTCAAAACAGGACTTCAAAGCATGTATCGCAAATTATTTGATTCAAAACAGGACTTTAAAGCACTTTTCGCAAATCATTTGATTCAAAACGGGAGTGTAAAGCATGTATTGCAAATTATTTGATTCACAACAGAACTTCAAAACGCGTATCACGAATCATTTGATTCAAAACGGGACTTTAAAATGCGAATCACAAATCATTTAATTCAGAACAGGACTTTATAATGCAAATCACGAATCATTTGATTCAGAACAGCACTTTATAATGCGAATCACATATCATTTGATTCAGAACGGGACTTTAAAGCATGTATTGCAAATTATTTGATTCACAACGGGACTTTAAAATGCGAATCGCGAATCATTTGATTTAAAACAGGTCTTCAAAACGCGTATCGCGAATCATTTGATTCAAAACGGGACTTAAAACGTGTCATGATTCATTTGATTCAAAACAGGACTTCAAAACGTGTCTCGATTAATTTGATTCAAAACAGGACTTTAAAATGCAAATGGCGAATCATTTGATTCAAAACGGGACTTCAAAACGTGTCACGATTCATTTGATTCAAAACAGGACTTTAAAATGCGAATCATTTAATTCAAAACAGGACTTTAAAATGTGAATCGCGAATCATTTGATTTAAAACAGGTCTTCAAAACACGTATCGCGAATCATTTGATTCAAAGCGGGACTTCAAAATGTGTCTCGATTCATTTGATTCAAAACAGGACTTTAAAACGCGTATCGCGAATCATTTGATTCAAACGGGACTTCAAAACGTGTCTCGATTCATTTGATTCAGAACAGGACTTTAAAATGCGAATCACGAATCATTTGATTTAAAACAGGTCTTCAAAACACGTATCACGAATCATTTGATTCAAACGGAGACTTCGAAAACCATATTGACCATATCTGATACCAGATACACATCTTATGTTATGTTATTAATAAATTATCTTATTATACACTATTTATTTTTAATAAGATACAGTATTTGTTCTGCTCTGAGCCTAAATCTTGAAGAAAGCTTTTGACATTTTTTAGTTCTCTTGTTTACCAATGGCTCCTGAGTATCTAACTTTAAACCATCACTCCTGACCAAAATCCAAGGCCGTAATCCATATTAATGCTTCATCCAGTGAAAAAGTCCATCTGATGTTGTCTCTCACATCAAAATCCACCCACATGTTTGTTTAGAGCTGTTTTTGGCTTGTAAGCCCATGCTTAATTTGAGGTCGCCATGCTTTAACTGTAAAAAGCATGTTTTTTTGGTTTGATTTGTAGTAAAACCATGATAATGGGATGATGGATTCATTTCTTACAGATACACAGTGTTTGTCTTCTTAAGATGTTAACTGGTGCACTGGAGTGGTGTGGATTACTTGTTTTATTACTGGATTATGTTTTTATCAGCTGTTTGGACTCATTCTGACGGCACCCATTCACTGCAGAGGATCCTGGTGAGACACTGATGTCTACAAATCTGCTCTGATGAAATAACATCTGCATCTGAGGGTGAGTAAACGTATAAAATTTCTTATTTTTTGTGAACTATTTCGTCCTTCATACGTTACCACAGAGAAGCTTTTATTTTGGGGGATTTTATGCCCTTATTCAGACAGGAAAGTATTTGATCGAGAAAGAAGGAAGTGGAATCGGCAAAAAAAATGCTGTTCTTGCTTAGATTTTTAGTCTTGTTTCCAGCCAAAATATCAAAAAATTTCTTAAATCAAGAAAGATTTTCTAGACAAGTAATAATTATTGTCTTGTTTCAAAAAAAGAAGTCAAAATTCAGTGAGTTTTTGCTTAGAGCAAGCTAAATAATCTGCCAATGGGGTAAGCAAAATAATCTTAATTCAAGCAGAAAATTCACTGAATTTTTTTTTTTTTTTTTCTGAAAACAAGACAATATTTTTTTACTTGTCTAGAAAATCCTTTTTGATTCAAGAATTTTTAGATATTTTGGCTGGAAACAAGACAAAATACACTGCAAAAATGCTTTTCTTTCTTAAATTTTTTTTGTCGTTTCCAGCCAAAATATCTAAAAAAATTCTTAAATCAAGAAAGATTTTCTAGACAAGTCAAAATTATTGCTTGTTTTCAGAAAAAAAAAAAAAAACTTAAATGAGTTTTTGCCTAGAACAAGCTAAATAGTCTTATTTCAAACAGAAAACAAGATTATTTTGCTTGTTTCAAGCAAAAACACTTAATTTTGATTAAGTAAATAATTTTTACTTGTCTAGAAAATCCTTCTTAATTCAAGAATTTTTAGATATTTTGGCTGGAAACAAGCCAAAATACACTGCAAAAAAAAAAAAAAAAAAAAAGCTTTTCTTACTTTGATTTTTAGTCTTGTTTCTAGCCAAAATATCTAAAATTTCTTAAATCAAGAAAGATTTTCTAGACAAGTAATAATTATTGTCTTGTTTCAAAAAAAGAAGTCAAAATTCAGTGAGTTTTTGCTTAGAACAAGCTAAATAATCTGCCAATGGGGTAAGCAAAATAATCTTAATTCCAGCAGAAAACTCACTGAATTGTAACTTTTTTTTTCTGAAAACAAGACAATATTTTTTACTTGTCTAGAAAAGCCTTCTTGATTCAAGAATTTTTAGATATTTTGGCTGGAAACAAGACAAAATACACTGCAAAAATGCTTTTCTTTCTTAGATTTTTTAGTCTTGTTTCCAGACAAAATATCTTAAAAATTCTTAAATCAAGAAAGATTTTCTAGACAAGTCAAAATTATTGCTTGTTTTCAGAAAAAAAGAAGAAGTCAAAATTAAGTGAGTTTTTGCGTAGAACAAGCTAAACAGTCTTATTTCAAACAGAAAACAAGATTATTTTGATTGTTTCAAGCAAAAACACTTAATTTTGATTAAGTAAATCATTTTTACTTGTCTAGAAAATCCTTCTTAATTCAAGAATTTTTAGATATTTTGGCTGGAAACAAGCCAAAATACACTGCAAAAAAAAAAAAAAAAAAAAAAGCTTTTCTTACTTTGATTTTTAGTCTTGTTTCCAGCCAAAATATCTAAAATTTCTTAAATCAAGAAAGGTTTTCTAGACAAGTAATAATTATTGTCTTGTTTCAAAAAAAGAAGTCAAAATTCAGTGAGTTTTTGCCTAGAACAAGCAAAATAATCTTATTTCAAACAGAAAACAAGATTATTTTGCTTGTTTCAAGTAAATAATTTTTGCTTGTCTAGAAAATAAGAATTTTTTGATGTTTTGGCTATAAACAAGACAAAAAAAATAGAAGAAAAGCATTTTTGCAGTGTAGATTTACAAAAATCATTTCAGGTTTAAGAAGTGTTTCTATGTTGCATTAGCTACTGATGAACTCATTAATTTACCCATGTATTTCTATGTCTTTGGAAGGTTTTTGTCTTCCAAACACATTAAATGGACATATTCACACAAACTTTTTTGTCATCTGATCCTCTTTCACCTGATATATTTACTTAAAATAAACATTTTAATGATTAAGTATCACATTTGCATGCTTATTGTTTTCCTGACATGCAGGTAAATAAATAAAATGTAATTTTAGTATGTTTTCTTTAAGTGATTTCAAAATTATTTATTGTAATTATTTTTTATGGTATAATTAATTAACCTTTTCTGGGAAACCTTGACTTAACATAGGGCTTAATACAGTGACTTCTTGTTGTTAATAACAACAAATGTGATGTATACACTGAAAAAAAATGCTTTTCTTACTTAGATTTTTAGTCTTGTTTCCAGCCAAAATATCTAAAAAAATTCTTAAATCAAGAAAGATTTTCTAGACAAGTCAAAATTAGTTTTCTGCTTGAAATAATTATTATTTAGCTTGTTTTAAGCAAATTCTGACTTAATTATGACTGAAAACAAGATTTTTGCTTGTTTTCAGTGCAGAAAAAAATGCTTTTCTTACTTAGATTTTTAGTCTTGTTTCCTGGCAAAATATCTAAAAACTCCTAAATCAAGAAGGATATTCTAGAAAAGTAAAAATGTAAATAAAATAAGAATAAAATAAAATAAGAAGACAAGATTATTTTGCTTGTTTCAAGCAAAAACACTTAATTTTGATTAAGTAAATAATTTGTACTTGTCTAGAAAATCCTTCTTAATTCAAGAATTTTTAGATATTTTGTCTGGAAACAAGACAAAATATACAGCAAAAAAAAAAACTTACTTAGATTTTTAGTCTTGTTTCCAGCCAAAAGATCTAAAAATTCTTAAATCAAGAAAGATTTTCTAGACAAGTCTTGTTTTCAGAAAAATAAGTTAAAATTCAGTGAGTTTTTGCTTGAAACGGTAATGAGTATTTATTATTTTTTTATTTTTTAAAATTCACTGAATTTTAACTTTTTTTCTGAAAACAAGACTATTTTTACTTTTTTATTTTTTACCTCTTTTTTTTTTTAGATATTTTGGCTGGAAACGACTAAAAATCTAAGTAAGAAGAGCATTTTTGCAGTGTAATTCATCTACCCCGCTCTGCTAGCTGTATATGAAACATTTCTAAAGGAAGTGTGAGGGTGAAAAGAGACCCAAGCGCCTTCATTTCATGCGTTTGAGTCACGTCTGCTCTCTCTTAAGAGTTCCTCTGGCCAACACGAGAGGAAACGCGAGTTTAACAGAGAAAAACAAGTCTTCCTAAAGCCACCCACATCCCATCTGCTCATTAATTATCAGTTTTATTATTATCGTGGCTGTTGTCACGATTACGAGCTGAAGTTTACTGGTCGTCCTGCTAAACCTGTACAGTACGGAGAGAGAGAGAAATGCAGCCGTGTGCGTGTAATCATCCGTTCACATCCCTGCTAATGAATGTCAGTTTTCCTGCCCCTCCATTTTCTGTCCAATTAATTCTTTTCTTACTTCCCGGAGAAAGAGAGACAATAGAGCCCTCCAGCACATAATAGAATAGATCATTAAAATTCAGCAGTTCTTTGCGGTGGCACCGTGTTTCCTCCCTTGGACCGCTTGGCATGAATGCCAGACCCCGCTTTGAAATTCAACCCAGCAGAGCACAGCCCCGGACGCTCTTCGGCCCTCCACGCTCACACAGCACCCCACAGCACGCCTCTGAGCAGCTCACACACATTCCCATGCTTTCCCCATCTTACATTTCTTACTTGTTTACAGACGGCTTTCGTACAAAACTATGGAAGCTAAAAAAGCTAAAGATAAAACTCGCAATTCAGACTTTTTTCTTGCAATTCTGAGTTTGTATCTTGCAATTCTGACTCTATAACTTACAATTGTTACTTTTTATTTCAGAATTCTGACTTTATTTCTCAGAGTTGCGAGTTTATATCACGCAATTCTGACATAACTCTCAATTGCGAGTTTATTTCATGCAATTCTGACTTTATAACTCACAGCTGTGACACTCATAATTCTGACCTTTTTTCTTGCAATTGCGAGTTTATATCTTAATTCTGACTTTATCAGAATTACAGCTTTTTATCTCACAATTCTGACTATTTCTTACAATTGCGACTTTTTTATCTTAATTCTGACTTTATTTCTCACAACTGCGACTTTTTATCTCACAATTCTGACTTTATTTCTTACAATTGCAACTTTTTTATCTCAATTCTGACTTTATTTCTTACAATTGCAACTTTTTTATCTCAATTCTGACTTTATTTCTCACAATTGCGACTTTTTTATCTTAATTCTGACTTTATTTCTTACAATTGCGACTTTTTTTATCTTAATTCTGACTTTATTTCTCACAATTGCAACTTTTTATCTTACAATTCTGACTTTATTTCTTACAATTGCGACTTTTTTATCTTAATTCTGACTTTATTTCTTACAATTGCAACTTTTTTATCTCAATTCTGACTTTATTTCTTACAATTGCGACTTTTTTTATCTTAATTCTGACTTTATTTCTCACAATTGCAACTTTTTATCTTACAATTCTGACTTTATTTCTTACAATTGCGACTTTTTTTTATCTTAATTCTGACTTTATTTCTCACAATTGCAACTTTTTATCTTACAATTCTGACTTAATTTTCTCAGAATTGAGTTTATATCAAAATTCTCACGTAACTCTCAATTATGAGTTTATTTCATGCAATTCTGACTATAACTCACAATTGCGACTTTTTATCTTACAATTCTGACTTTATTTCTCACAATTACGACTTTTTTATCTTAATTCTGACTTTATTTCTCACAATTGCAACTTTTTTATCTTAATTCTGACTTTATTTCTCACAATTGCAACTTTTTTATCTTAATTCTGACTTTATTTCTCACAATTGCAACTTTTTATCTTACAATTCTGACTTTATTTCTCACAACTGCGACTTTTTATCTCACAATTCTGACTTTGTTTCTCAGAATTGCGACTTTTTTATCTTAATTCTGACTTTATTTCTCACAATTGCAACTTTTTTATCTTAATTCTGACTTTATTTCTCACAATTGCAACTTTTTTATCTTAATTCTGACTTTATTTCTCACAATTGCAACTTTTTATCTTACAATTCTGACTTAATTTTCTCAGAATTGTGAGTTTATATCAAAATTCTCACGTAACTCTCAATTGTGAGATTATTTTATGCAATTCTGACTTTATAACTCACAATTGCGACTTTTTTATCTTAATTCTGACTTTATTTCTCACAATTGCAACTTTTTATCTCACAATTCTGACTTTGTTTCTCAGAATTGCGACTTTTTATCTTAATTCTGACTTTATTTCTCAGAATTTCCAGTTTGTATCACACAATTGTGAGAAAATGAGTCAGAATTGTGAGAAGTCGCAATAACCTAAATTTTTTATTTTTTTTTTTTAGTGGCAGAAATGGGCTTTTTCCGTACTATTTCTACAGAATTTCAAGTTTGAATCTCAATTTTTATCTCACAATTCTGACTTTATTTCTTACAATTGTGACTTTTTTTTTTAATCTTAATTCTAACTTTATTTCTCAGAATTTTGAGTTTGTATCACACAATTGTGAGAAAATAAGTCCGAATTGTGAGAAGTCACAATAACCTTTTTTATTTTTTCTTATGTAGTGGTGGAAATGGGCTTTTTCGGTACTATTTCAACAGAAATTAATTTATGTTTTTTTTTATGATTTCAGGGGTTAAACAATCTGAAGGATTTTCTGTTCGTAATCAAGTTCATCATTCAGTTTTTTTTATTTCTTCACTATTAGTTGCTTTTCTATCATCTACTTTTGTCTTTGAAGTGGTCATTTTGTAGCCAAACCTCTTGAAATGTACATTTTCTGGCATGTTTGCTTTAGTTATCAGGTACAGCCTGGTGACTGCATTTGAGTGTAGTGATTGCCATTTGATATGCGGGAAGGGAATAAAATGGCACTGAAAAAAGCCTAACCATAAAAATAGGCAAAACGTATAAAACAATGCGAGAAACAACAACATCAAATAACGGTATAGAAAAATTAAAGTTTGATAAATAGAAACTAAACTTTAAAGCAACAAACAAACAAAAAAACCCTGATATTCCATGACTTAGACCAAAAAAATATAACTTTTTTCAATGACTAGAATAGACCTTTTAAAATTCCATGATATTCCAGAAAGTCCATGAACTGTGGGAACTCTTTATATTTATAACTTTAGTCTTTGTGTCAACAGGCCTGACGGAAAGTTGCACAAGAACAGACCGATGTAGCTCTCCTTAAACACGTCATTAAAAAAATGAAGACTGGGAATGATTAGATTGTTGTTGTGCAGCATGTTGATCATTTCACTATTAGAGAAACAAGTTTGCTCATTTAACCGTTCGTTCGCTTGAAATGAGCCGCAGTTAAATAATTAAGATGCCTTTGTGTTATCATCCAGCCATTTTCCAAACCGCTTGTCCTTGTGGTAAATGTTTATGTCTTATAAAACGGTATCTAAAACGTTACCACAATTAGACATGGTAGAAAAAAAAAAATGACAGCAGCTTTTGTTGAATAAAATCATGGCAGCTTGTCTTGACGCTGACAGCTGCTGCTGCTTCAGTTGCAGATGTAAGACAAACTAAGAATGTCGCTGCAGCAGCTGCTTCAAACAGAGACGTATTATTTCCCAAAGTAAAACAATGATTTAATATCTTTCGGTGATGGCGTATGTTCGTCGTATATGTTCATTAAACTAAAAAGAATGTGTAAAATCAAATCTGATTGCCTGGAGGACTGAAAAACGTGCTTTAAAGTCAATAATTTTCAGATAAAACTTTATTTTACCACAAATATCGCCAGCAATTACTGTTAGCATTTTGTAAGAATGAACCTGTTAATAAGTCGCTTTTAAATTATACATACAATGTAGAGTGAACACTGTCGAGTTTCACAGCCTAAAAGATCATTAAAATGCTCAACGGATTGCTGTAGAATTAAGGAAACTCTTTTAATTCAAGATTTAAGTCAATGACAGGAAGCATTTGACATCAATGACCGGCAGTGTTAAAAATGCAGTTATTAACGCGCTTGCTGCAAATGAAGAGCCTTTGACATGTTAAAGTGCTCGCTAAAATGACGCACACGTAAAACAATAGAAACAATTCGTTAGTTGGTGACACAAATCATCGGACGTTGGATGTCACGCAGGAATGCTTTCAAAAATATTGTCCAAAAAGTTTCAACAACACGGGTGTTTATCACAATCATTTCGGCCCTCCACCCTTTCAGTTTTCGTAAGTACTGTAAAACAGAGACAAACTCTAAAAAAAGGACAACACGACATAAATACATGTGAAAGAGTGAAGTAAAAATGAACACGTTTTAGGTTTAGGTTAAAGAGAGATTCTGACTGAAGCTAATGCTTCCTGAAAATTCATTGGTCCCATTTTTCTGCGGTCCTGGAGCGTCCGGCAGTCCTCACAGAGGATTTCTGCTGGCTCTTCGCCTCAGGCACGAAAAAAAAATCACGTTTAGCACTAAACCAGGGCTGGGCAAAAAAAGAGATTTTTTTTTATTAATCTGGTTTTTAAATTACATTGATTTGATATTGATTCTCAAAAGCCGCAAATCGATCTTCTCCGGTATTTATTTCAGCAAACATTTAAAACAAGATCTGGTTAATGTGAATCTTATCCACTAGATGTCACTCTCTTATTTACCTTGTGTGAATACAACAGAGCCTGTCATTCATTCAGTGGTTATGGTGGAGATACTACTGACTAGAACCAATAACAAAGGAATATGCGTGATTTTGCTCAGGAGAAATGCTATAGTAATACTGCAAATCCGCAGAAGCTTTTAGGCGCCATTTCCACAAAGAAACACAAATTGTTGAGTCAACTTGAAATAATTTGTTACTAAGCTGCCCTAAAATTTTAAATTTAAACACAAATAGGTTTATTCAAGTTGAAATGTTAAGTTGTACTGAGATACAACTTAGATATTCAAGTTGACTAAACAAAAAATTACTTGTTAAACTTGACAGCTTTTTGTTACTTGGCTGCCTTAGATAATTGAGTTCATTCAACATAAAAATCTAAGCTGTCACGCTGACTAAACTTTTTTCGAGTTGACTGAACTTAAAATTTGAAGGCAGCTCGGTAACAAATTATTTCAAGTTCAGTCAACTCAAATAAGTTTGAAAGTTAAAATGTTACATTTTACAAAGTGACAAAATATTCAAGTTGACTAAAACAAAAAATGTTTGTTAAACCTTAAATTTTTAAGTTGAATCAACTCAAATATTTAAGTTGTCACTTCATTTGTATTTAAGTTGTCACTTCACTTCATTTCAAGTTGACTAAACTTTTTTAAAGTTAACTGAACTTAAAATTTTAAGGTAGCCAGGTAACAAATTATTTTAAGTTGACTCAACAAATATATATAATTATTATTATTATTATTAAATTTTTTGTACAGTGTATGAATAACGGATGGTGCGACACATTTTTTTACCGTTTCATTTGAGAAAACATACTCATGTTTTGTTCGACGTTAAAAATTTGTCAGAAATTACTATTTTAGGGCCCTATGAAATTCGATTTATTTTTCCCAAATTCCATTTTATTTTATTTTTTCAAAATTCCATTTTAATTTTTCTGGATTCAGTTTTTTTCTGTTTTAATATGTCTGGACTCCTTTTTAATGGTTACATAAAACCTTATTTATTAAAAAAAACATGTCTAATTAAGTAAAATCATGAAACTACAATTTAACATCAGTTTATGAAAGGTTTAACAGAAATGACATGTTTAGGGCCCAGTGAAATATTGTATTTTATTGTTACCAAATTTTGGTTTTGCATAACTTTTATTTATTCTTACAATAGAATCTGTATTCACTCTGAAATTCTGTGTTGTGTATTTATATTAACAGAAGGCATAAAAAAGTAATTTAATTTTTAGTTTTGGGGATTTACCATTTACCATTCAAATTAAAACAAATTATTTTTTTGAAAAAAGAAAGTTTTATAAATTTTTCAACAGTAGTAGTAGTAGTAGTATTACGTACATTTCTAAATATTAAAAATATATTTCGGTCATCTTTAAGTTAAACCAAACTTTTATTTTGACACGTTGCCTGTAACTGACGCTTCCTATCGTGAAATTGATTTAATTTGAGACATACTTTTGATTAATTCTTCCAAACTTTGACAAATTCATCTTCAGAACACAATTTAAGATATTTTAGATGAAAACCGGGAGCTTTGCCAAATAAATAACACGGTCAAGGCCCAGAAAAGCAGCGTACGCTGTTTGCATTCACGGGATACTCTCTAAAAAGGCGCTATGGTGATGCAAAGGAGACTAATTGTTGGATAAAGTCATTATTTTTGTTTTCTTTGTGTACAAAAAGTATTCTTGTAGCTTTGTAGCTAGATGTTTTGACAACATCTTTCATACTTTTCTGGGCCTTGACAGTGTTATTCATCCAAAATATTGTTAATTGCACTTTGAAGACAACGTTTTTACGGGTTTGGAACGACATGGAGGTAAGTGATTAAAGACAAAATTTTCCTTTTTGGGTTGAAGCAACCCTTTAATGTACCAACAATGCTGCTACTACTACTATTACTGAACATTAATAAATCTTCATTTTTAAATGAGTGATCACATTTGTTTTCTTTTTACATTTTATAGTAAACCTCTGTTGTGCAGCACTTTTGTTTTTTTGTTTTTGTTTTAACTTCTTTTTTTCTGAAAACAAGACAATAATTTTTACTCATCCAAAAAAATCTGTCTTGATTGAAAAATTCTTAGATTTTTAGTCTTGTTTCCAGCCGAAATATCTAAGTAAGAAAATATATATTTTTTTCATACAATAAAAAAACAATAGGTTTAAAATACAAGCCTGTTTTTTGTCTTATTTCCAGACAAAACATATAAAAATTCTTAAATCAAGAACGATTTTCTAGACAAGTAAAATTTTTTGTCTTGTTTTCAGAAAAAAGAAGACAAAATTAAGTTGTTTTTTGCTTAAAACAAGCAAAATAATCTTCCTTCAAGCAGAAAACTAGATTATTTAGCTGGTTTCAAGCAAAAACTCACTTTTAATGTTAACTTTTTCTGAAAACAAGACAATAATTTTTATTCATCCAAAAAAATCTGTCTTGATTTAAAAATTCTTGGATATTTCGGCTGGAAACAAGACTAAAAATCTAAGTAAGAAAATATATATTTTTTCATACAATAAAAAAAACAATAGGTTTAAAATACAGGCCTGTTTTTTGTCTTGTTTCCAGCCAAAACATCAAAAAATTCTTCAATCAAGAAGGATTTTCTAGACGAGTAAAAATTTTTGTCTTGTTTTCAGAAAAAAGAAGTCAAAATTAAGTTGTTTTTTGCTTAAAACAAGCAAAATAATCTTCCTTCAAGCAGAAAACTAGATTATTTAGCTGGTTTCAAGCAAAAACTCACTTTTTAATGTTAACTTTTTCCGAAAACAAGACAATAATTTTTATTCATCCAAAAAAATCTGTCTCGATTGAAAAATTCTTAGATTTTTAGTCTTGTTTCCAGCCGAAATATCCAAGTAAGAAAATATTTTTTTTTCATACAATAAAAAAACAATAGGTTTAAGATACAGGCCTGTTTTTTGTCTTGTTTCCAGCCAAAATATCAAAAAAATCTTAAATCAAGAGGGATTTTCTAGACAAGTAAAAAAATTTGTCTTGTTTTCAGAAAAAAGAAGTCAAAATTAAGTTGTTTTTTGCTTAAAACAAGCAAAATAATCTTCCTTCAAGCAGAAAACTAGATTATTTAGCTGGTTTTAAGCAAAAACTTACTTTTAATGTTTTTTTCTGAAAACAAGAATCATTTTTACTCGTCCAATATTTTGGCTAACAAGACTATTTTTTACAGTGTTCGTTTTTTTAGAAATATTAATAGCATTTGTATTAAAACCATATTCATTCAATTTAAAGAGTTGAGAATCGAAACCAAATCATCTGAATTGATACCCAGCCCTATTCAGCGCCGAGCGTCAATGTTTAGAAGTGTGGAAAAATCAGCAGGCACTCATTTGCTTGGTTAGTTGGCACGAACTCCTTCAGCTAACGCTGTCCTTCATCGTAGTAACGGACACAGCACAGAGCGGCCAGGCCTCATGGTCTGGATAACGTGGTGTAAACCGGTTGATCCCAGTTGGCGGTGGGACTGTGGGAGGGAGGAATGGACAAGCCGTTGAGGATGTTGCTCCCATAAGGCCTCCGTGAGGAGTGGAAATAGGGGTACTGGTAGAGACCGGACGGATAGCTGGGGTACGGGCCGTAGTAGCCGGAGCTTTGCAGGTCTGTATAGTCACACTGAGCGCTGGCGAACGAAGCGATGGCTGAGGCGGAGGCGGCCGACGCGTGAGAGTAAACGCTGTACTCGGGCGAGTGCTCGCTGTAGTGATTGGGGCTCAGCTGCTCCGTTTTAATGTGAGCTCTGTGTTGGCTCACTTCGCTCGTTCCCGGCGACGAAGAAGCCGCGGTTCCTTTGCGGCTCCAGGAGGCCCCGTTGCTCGCCGGATGGCCGTAGGATGAAGCGTAGGCGCTCTGCCCGTCTGAAACGGCCCCGGCGTGGCCGCTCAGAGGCAGGTACTGGTCGAACTCGTGCACGTCGAAGGTTTCCATGTTGCTGATGACGTCTGTGCTCAGCTCGGAAATGTCAACGTTGCTGAAGTCGATGTTCTGTCTGTTCTGAGCGCCGTCGAGCAAACGTCTTCCTTCGTGCTTCGCTTCTTGCTTTCCTCCGTGATGGAGGTCCGTTTTGGGCGTGGTCGGAGGCGTCGGCGGGCCATGAGGTTGACCTGAGGATGAGTGCGAACCGTTAAAAATTATGCGGCACACACTGCAGAAAACTTTTTGTCTTGTTTCTAGACAAAATCTAGTTAATTTACTAAATATCTTCCAAACAAGCATCAATGGAAACTTATCTATTCAACTTTCAGATCATGTATAAACCTCAATTTGGAAAAACTGACACTTGCGACTGGTTTTGTGGCCCAGGGTCACAAATCTAAGATCTTATGCCCTTTTGCTCATCTTACACTAAAAACAAGACAAAAATACTAAGCAAGACAAGCCTTTTTTGCAGTGTGCACTGCAAAAAATGCTTTTCTGGCTTAGATTTTGTCTTGTTTCTAGACAAAATATCTAAAAACTCTTAAATCAACAAGGATTTTCTAGACAAGTCAAAAAATAATGTCTTGTTTTCAGAAAAAAGAAGTCAAAATTAAGTTGTTTTTTTACCTAAAAACTTCATTTGGACAACTTCAAAAGCGATTTTCTCAGTTTTTGGATTTTTTTGCACCCTCAGATTGCAGATTTTCAAATAGTTTCATCTCAGCCAAATATTGTCCGATCCTAACAAGCATCAATGGAAAGCTATCTATTCAACTTTCAGATCATGTATAAACCTCAATTTGGAAAAACTGACACTTGCGACTGGTTTTGTGGCCCAGGGTCACAAATCTAAGATCTTATGCCCTTTTGCTTATCTTACACTAAAAACAAGACAAAAATACTAAGCAAGACAAGCCTTTTTTGCAGTGTGCCACTGCAAAAAATGCTTTTCTAGCTTAGATTTTGTCTTGTTTCTAGACAAAATATCTAAAAACTCTTAAATCAACAAGGATTTTCTAGACAAGTACAAATTGTTTTCAGAAAAAAGAAGTCAAAATTAAGTGTGGTTTTGCTTTAAAAATTTTGTTTTAAAAATTCCTAGATATTTCAGCTGGAAACAAGACCAAAAATCTAAGTAAGAAAATATATTTTTTTCATACAATAAAAAAACAATAGGTTCACTGCAAAAATGCTTTTCTTACTTAGATTTTTAGTCTTGTTTCCAGCCAAAATATCTAAAAATTCTTAAATCAAGAAGGATTTTCTAGACAAGTAAAAAAAAATGTATCTTGTTTTCAGAAAAAAGAAGTCAAAATTAAGTTGTTTTTTTGCCTAAAAACTTCATTTGGACAACTTCAAAAGCGATTTTCTCAGTTTTTGGATTTTTTTGCACCCTCAGATTGCAGATTTTCAAATAGTTTCATCTCAGCCAAATATTGTCCTATCCTAACAAGCATCAATGGAAAGCTATCTATTCAACTTTCAGATCATGTATAAACCTCAATTTGGAAAAACTGACACTTGCGACTGGTTTTGTGGCCCAGGGTCACAAATCTAAGATCTTATGCCCTTTTGCTTATCTTACACTAAAAACAAGACAAAAATACTAAGCAAGACAAGCCTTTTTTGCAGTGTGCCACTGCAAAAAATGCTTTTCTAGCTTAGATTTTTAGTCTTGTTTCTAGACAAAATATCTAAAAATTCTTAAATCAACAAGGATTTTCTAGACAAGTAAGCAAAATAACCTTATTTCAAGCGGAAAACTATATTATTTTGGTTGTTTCACGTAAAACCACACTTAATTTTGACTTCTTTTTTCTGAAAACAAGACATCATTTGTACTTCACTGGCAGATTATTTTGCTTGTTTCTTAATTTTAACTTCTTTTTATCTGTAAACAAGACGTCCCAAAAAAATCTGTCTTGTTTTAAAAAATTCCTAGATATTTCAGCTGGAAACAAGACTAAAAATCTAAGTAAGAAAATATTTTTTTTCATACAATAAAATTTTTTTTCAAATAGTTTAATCTCAGCCAAATATTGTCCGATCCTAACAAGCATCAATGGAAAGCTTATCTGTTCAACTTTCAGATCATGTATAAATCTCAATTTGGAAAAAAATGACACTTGTGACTGGTTTTGTGGCCCAGGGTCACAAATCTAAGATCTTATGCCCTTTTGCTTTTGACTAAAAACAAGACTAAAAAATCTAAGCTAGAAAAGCATTTTTTGCAGTGGCACACTGGAAAAAAGGCTTATCTTGCTTAGCATTTGTCATGTTTCTAGACAAAATATCTAAAAACTTTTAAATCAAGAAGGATTTTCTAGACAAGTAAAATTGTTGTCTTGTTTTCAGAAAAAAGAAGTCAAAATTAAGTGAGGTTTTGCTTGAAACAAGTCAAATAATCTGCCAGTGGGGTAAGAAAAATAATCTCATTTCAAGCAGAAGACTAGATTATTTTGCTTACCCCATTGGCGGATTATTTAGCTTGTTTCAAGCAAAAACTCACTTAATTTGACCTTTTTTCTGAAAACAAGACATTAATGTGTACTTGTCTAGAAAATAATTCTTGATTTAAGAATTTTTAGATATTTCGGCTGGAAACGAGACAAAAATCTAAGCTAGAAAAGCATTTTTTGCAGTGGCACACTGCAAAAAAGGCTTGTCTTGCTTAGTATTTTTGTCTTGTTTTTAGTCTAAGATGAGCAAAAGGGCATAAGATCTTAGATTTGTGACCCTGGGCCACAAAACCAGTCATAAGTGTCAGTTTTTCCAAATTGAGATTTATACCTCATCTGAAAGTTGAATAGATAAGCTTTGTTAGGATAGGACAATATTTGGCTGAGATACAACTATTTGAAATCTGCAATCTGAGGGTGCACAAAAAATCCAAAAACTGAGAAAATCGCTTTTGAAGTTGTCCAAATGAAGTTTTTAGCAATGCATATTACTAATCAAAAATTAAGTTTTGATATATTTGCAGTAGAAAACTTGCTAAATATCTTCATGGAACATGATCTTTACTTAATATCCTAATGATTTTTAGCATAAAATAAAAATTGATCATTTTGACCCATACTGTGTATTTTTGGCTATTGCTACAAATACACCCCACCCCTGCGACTTAAGACTGTTTTTGTAGTCTAGAGTCACATTTAGTCTTGTTTAAAGCAAAATGCACTTAATTTAGTTTTTTTTCCCTCCTTGAAACAAGACTAAATGTCTTCTGTCATTTTGCTTATCTAGTAAATGCATCTTAATTTAATAATCGTTAGATATTTTGACTACAAAAATATATTTTGTATATTTGTCTTGTTTCTAGTCAAAACATCTAACAATTCTTGAATTAAGATGCATTTACTAGAAAACAAAAACAAATTAAGTGTATTTTGTGTAAAACAAGACTAAATATCTGGTAGATGCATCTGAATGTGAGGATTTTTAGATATTTTGCACTGCAAAAAAACCCTTCCTTTCTGTTTTTAGATAAGCAAAAGGGCATAAGATCTTAGATTTAGTCTTGTTTAAAGCAAAATGCACTTAATTTAGTTTTTTCCCCCCTTGAAACAAGACTAAATGTCTTGTAATTTTGCTTATCTAGTAAATGCATCTTAATTTAATAATTGTTAGTATTTTTGTCTTGTTTCTAGTCAAAATATCTAAGATAAGCACTTCAAAAAAGGCTCAACTTACATTGTTTTTGTCGTTTCTAGTCAAAACATCTAACAATTCTTGAATTAAGATGCATTTACTAGAAAAAAAAAACTAAAACAAGACTAAATGTCTGGTAGATGCATCTTAATGTGAGGATTTTTAGATATTTTGCACTGAAAAAAAGGATTATCTTGCTTAGCATTTTTGTCTTGTTTTTAGTCTAAGATGAGCAAAAGGGCATAAGATCTTAGATTTGTGAACCTGGGCCACAAAACCAGTCATAAGTGTCGGTTTTTCCAAATTGAGATTTATACATGATCTGAAAGTTGAACAGATAAGCTTTCCATTGATGCTTGTTAGGATAGGACAATATTTGACTGAGATACAACTATTTGAAAATCTGCAATCTGAGGGTGCACAAAAAAAATACAAATATTGAGAAAATCGCCTTGGAAGTTGTCCTTAACTAAATATCTTCATGAAACATGATCTTTACTTAATATCCTAACGATTTTTGGCATCAAAGAAAAATCAATCATTTTTACCTATACAATGTATTTTTGCCTATTGCTACAAATATACCCCTGCGACTTAAGACTGTTTTTGTAGTCCAGGGTCACATTTAGTCTTGTTTAAAGCAAAATGCACTTAATTTAGTTTGTTTTTCCCCCTTGAAACAAGACTAAATGTCTTCTGTCATTTTGCTTATCTAGTACATGCATCTTAATTTAAGAATTTGTAGATATTTTGACTAGACACAAGACAAAAATACTAAGTAAGATAAGCACTGCAAAAAAGGCTGTATTTGTGTCTTGTTTCTAGTCAAAATATCTACAAATTCTTAAATTAAGATGCATTTACTAAAACAAGACTAAATATCTGGTAAATGCATCTTAATATGACAATTTGAATTGCAAAAAAGATTTTTTTGTCTGGTTTCCAGCCGAAATATCTTAAATTCTTAAATCAATAACCAAAAATTATGGTCTTGTTTTCAGAAAAAAAAAGTGAGTTTTTCCTTGGAATCAAGCAAAATAATCAAATTTTCTGTTTGAAATAAGGTTATTTTTGCTTACCCCATTGGCAGATCATTTTGCTTGTTTGAAGCAAAACTCGCTTAATTTTGACTTCTTTTTTCTGGAAACAAGACAATAATTTTTACTTGTCTAGAAAATCCTTCTTGATTTAAGACATTGGAGGTGTTTTGGCTGGAAATAAGACTGGAAGTAAGAAAAGCATTTTTTGCAGTGTGCAAAAAAAAAAAAAAAAGGCTGATTTTACATAGGATGTCTGTCTTGTTTCCAGTCTAAATGTCTAAAAATTATTGAATTAAGATGCATTTGGTAGAAAAAAACTCAATTAAAAAAAACTAAATTAAGTGCATTTTGCTTAAAACAAGACTAAATATCTAGTAAATGCATGTTAATGTGAGAATTTCTAGATATTTTGACTAGAAACAATGCAAAAATACTATGTAAGATTTGTTTTTTCATTGAGAGTGTGAAAAAAGTCTCACCTGTATGATCGGTGATGTGATCCGACGGTCCTGCCAATCGCCCCATCCCAGGTTCAGCTTTATACATGTGATGGGTCAGATCACCGGCGGCGTCAGACTCGCTGTGTCCCGGCTTCACGCTCTTTCGTCGCCTCGGCTGGTATTTATAATCCGGGTGATCTTTCTTGTGCTGAACTCTCAGTCTTTCGGCTTCCTCCACGAACGGTCTCTTTTCACTCTCCGTCAACAGCCTGTGGAGTGACCATCGGTCGAAATTTGCGTTATTTATCAATGCACCCAGCTGTATTTTTTGCCTTTCTACCTTTATTTGATAGGAGAGTTGGGAAACGGACAAAAATCAACTACAAACTGCAAAAAAATGCTACTCTTACTTTTTTTTGTCTCATTTCCAGCCATATATCTAAAAATTCTTAAATCAAGAAGTATTTTCTAGACAAGCAAAAATTATTGTCTTGTTTTCAGAAAAAAATAAGTCATAATTTGCTTAAAACAAGCAAAATAATCTGCCAATGTGGTAAGCAAAGTATTCTTATTTCAAGCAGAAATCAAAATTATTTTGCTTACCCCCTTTGGCAGATTTTTTGCTTGTTTTAAGCAAAAAACAACTTAATTTTGACTTTTTTTCCTGAAAACAAATTTCTGAAAAGAAATCCTTCTTGTTTTAAGATATTTTAGATATTTTGGTTGGAAACAAGGCACAAAACTCTAAGCAAGAAAAGCATTTTTTGCAGTGTAAGCTTTTTTAAATTAAAAACAAGCAAGCCCTGTCCAGATTTAAAAAGTAACGCAAAAGTAATGAAACACATTACTTTGCATAAAAAGTAACTAAGTAACGTTACTTTTTTAGGGAGTAACGCAATATTGTAACGCGTCACTTTTAAAAGTAACTTTCCCCAACACTGCTATATTTTACACAAAATATGATTTTAGATGTTAATACCCAAAAATACTCAATTACAACATGCGTTTCATAGAAAGTATAGGTATTATTTAATATTACGTACAAAGTTACAAACTCTTGGTGAACTTACTCCAGGTATTTATATTATATAGTCTTTTTTTTTTATAATAAAACATTTTGTAAGCAATAAAAAAGCTTTGACCATGTATGTCCAGAATACATTTACAATAAACTTCTTGTTGCCAAAATATCTACAAATTCTTAAACCAAGAAGGATTTTCTAGACAAGTGTTTTCAGAAAAAATAAGTTAAAATTGGGTTTTATCCTTGAAACAAGCAATCTCTTAATTCCAACCTATTTTTTTTTCTTAAAACAAGACTTGTCTAGAAATTTCTTATTGATTTAAGAATTTGTATATATTTCGGCTGGAAACAAGGCCAAAAATCCAAGTAAGAAAAGTTTTTTTTGCAGTGGAGACAAATTCTTAAACCAAGAAGGATTTTGTTTTCAGAAAAAATAAGTTAAAATTGAGTTTTATCCTTGAAACAAGCAAAATAATCTAGTTTTCTGCTTGAAAGGAATTTATTTTGCTTGTTTTAAACAAATAAAATCTCTTAATTCTAATTTATTTTTTCTGAAAACAAGACTTGTCTAGAAAATCCTTCTTGGTTTAAGAATTTGTAGATATTTGGACTGAAACCAAGGCCAAAAGCATTTTTTGCAGTGCAGCCAAAACATCTACAAATTCTTAAATCAAGAAGGATTGACAAGTCTTCTTTTCAGAAAAAAAAAGAAGTTAAAATTGAGTTTTATGCTTGAAACAAGCAAAATAATTGTGATTGTGTTGCTTGTTTTAAACAAAAAAATCTCTTAATTCCAACCTATTTTTTCTGAAAACAGGAAAAAAAAAATCCTTTTTGGTTTAATAATCTTTAGATATTCTGGCTGGAAACAAGGCCAAAAGCATTTTTTGCAGTGCAGCCAAAATATCTACAAATTTTTAAACCAAGAAGGATTTTCTAGACAAGTCTTGTTTTCAGAAAAAATAAGTTACAATTGAGTTTTACGCTTGAAACAAGCAAAATAATCTAGTTTTCTGCTTGAAAAGAGATTGTGTTGCTTGTTTTAAACAAAAAAAAATCTCTTAATTCTAACCTATTTTTTCTGAAAACAAGAAAAAAAATCCTTTTTGGTTTAATAATCTTTAGATATTTTGGCTGGAAACAAGGCAATTGGTAGTTATATTACCATGCAGTGCTATAATGACAATAGTAGCTCTTACCTCCAGAGTTTGCCCAGGGTTTTGCTGAGCTCGGCGTTGTGTAGGTGCGGATACTGATCCGCCAGCTTCCTGCGCGCGGCTTGCGCCCAAACCATAAACGCGTTCATGGGTCTCTTGACGTGCGGTTTGCTCTTGAGGGAGCCGCTGCCTCTCGACGGCATGGGCACTAAAGACCAGTCGTAGCCCTTCAGCACCTGAGACACCGCATCCCTGATACACGCCGGGAAGCGCTCGTCCTCATCCTCCAGTTTCTTCCCCAAACCCGTGAGCAGGAGCGCCGCGTGGCTGGTAGATCCAGCGGGAGACGAAGGCGCGTCAGAGTCCGACTCTTCTGGAGACATGGAGCTGGACGAACCGGCCGGGCTGCACGGCGGCTCTGCGCTGGACTTATCCTGCTCCTCGGTCATGGCCACTTCTTGCTTTTTAAATCCAACTTTAGTAGCGTTTCCTCCAGCCGCAAAGTTACAGAAGCTCTTACAGTTTACAGTCCATCCGAGATGATGCGGGCGCACTGATGGAGCTCATCGCTGTCAGTCGGACTTTGAGGCTCTTCCACACGCGGATGGAGAGGCACTCCTCCTGCGGCCTCTAGTTGGTGGACTGGTTAACCATGACCACTTCCGATTGGTTAAACGCGCTTCACAATGAGGTAATTTGATACATTTCACTCAGACAGGTTGTTTAGGGTGAAGTCAGGTAAAGTGGGACAGTTTTTGTAGTGGATTTTCTTTTCATTAACCTTAAGATGCAGCTCAGTCGTGCTTGAGAAGCAGTGTTGGGGAAAGTTACTTTTCAAAGTAATTAATTACGTTACTTAGTGACTTTTTATGGAAAGTACACTGCAAAAATGCTTTTCTTAGATTTTTTTGTCTCATTTCCAGCCAAAATATCTAAAAATTCTTAAATCAAAAATGAATTTCTAGACAAGTAAAAATGATTGTCTTGTTTTCAGAAAAAATAAGTCAAAATTAAGTGAGCTTTTGCTCAGAACAAGCTAAATATTCTGCCAATGGTGTAAGCAAAATAATCTTATAAATAATCTTATTTCAAGCTGAAAACAAGATTATTTTGGCTACCCCATTGGCAGATTATTTTGCTTGTTTCAAGCTAAAAATTTAATTTTGACTTCTTTTTTCTGAAAACAATCATTTTTACTTGTCTAGAACATCCTTCTTGATTTAAGAATTTTTAGATATTTTGGCTGGAAGCAAGACAAAAAATCTAAGTAAGAAAAGCATTTTTTGCAGTGTAATGCGTTACAATATTGCGTTATTCCTTAAAAAAGTAATTACATTACTTTGTTACTTTTTATGGAAAGTAATGCGTTACAATATTGCGTTACTCCTTAAAAAAGTAACTACGTTACTTCGTTATTTTTTATGGAAAGCAATGCGTTACAATATTGCGTTATTCCTCAAAAAATTAACTAATTACGTTAGTTACTTTTTATGGAAAGTAATGCGTTACAATATTGCGTTACTCCTTAAAAAAGTAACTACGTTACTTCGTTATTTTTTATGGAAAGCAATGCGTTACAATATTGCGTTACTCCTCAAAAAAATAACTAATTACGTTAGTTACTTTTTATGGAAAGTAATGCGTTACAATATTGCGTTACTCCTTAAAAAAGTAATTACGTTACTTCGTAACTTTTTATGGAAAGTAATGTGTTACAATATTGCGTTACTCATTAAAAAAGTAACTAATTACATTACTTTGTTACTTTTTATGGAAAGTAATGCGTTACAATATTGCGTTACTCTTTAAAAAAAGTAACTAATTACGTTACTTCGTTACTTTTTATGGAAAGTAATGCGTTACAATATTGTGTTACTCCTTAAAGAAGTAACTAATTACGTTACTTCGTTACTTTTTATGGAAAGTAATGCGTTACAATATTGCGTTACTCCCTAAAAAAGTAACTAATTACGTTAGTTACTTTTTATGGAAAGTAATGCGTTACAATATTGCGTTACTCCTTAAAAAAGTAATTACGTTACTTTGTTACTTTTTATGGAAAGTAATGCGTTACAATATTGTGTTATTCCTCAAAAAAGTAACTAATTACATTAGTTACTTTTTATGGAAAGTAATGCGTTACAATATTGCGTTACTCCTTAAAAAAGTAACTACGTTACTTCGTTATTTTTTATGGAAAGCAATGCGTTACAATATTGCGTTACTCCTCAAAAAAATAACTAATTACGTTAGTTACTTTTTATGGAAAGTAATGCGTTACAATATTGCGTTACTCCTTAAAAAAGTAATTACGTTACTTTGTTACTTTTTATGGAAAGTAATGCGTTACAATATTGCGTTACTCCCTAAAAAAGCAACTAATTACGTTAGTTACTTTTTATGGAAAGTAATGCGTTACAATATTGCGTTACTCCTTAAAAAAGTAATTGCGTTACTTCGTAACTTTTTATGGAAAGTAATGTGTTACAATATTGCGTTACTCCTTAAAAAAGTAACTACTTTCCATAAAAAGTAACAAAGTAATGTAATTAGTTACTTTTTTAAAGAGTAACGCAATATTGTAACGCATTACTTTATTTTACTTAATACATATATTTTTTTAAATGTGCTTTTTACCTTGGACCGTGTAATATCATTTCAACTTTAACAGTATTTAATGTTTTTAACATTTCAAAACACATTCTCATGTTAGCAGCTTTCACATATGACCAATTCCACAACAAATATAAAAGATCATAGTGAAATATTATCAAAATATTCAACTGACAGAGGTGAAAAACTGAATTTGTAGTCATTTTGTCTATCAAATACATTGACTCTATCAATTACTGTATTACAAACACAAACACAACAAACAGTGAGTATGTTATGGGTAATACAGCTTCTATTCAGGACTCACATTGAAGTATTTTGATATATCATTGGAACAGAAAATCTGACTGTGTTAACAAATTTGGCTTTTTTTTAACAAAATATTAGTAGCTATTTAGTTTTTTTTTTTGCCTGTTGATGCTAGATGCTAATGTAACCTGCTTCAGGAGAATAAAATGATCTAAATATTTTCCTCAGAAATTGGAAGATGGTGTTGACATGTCATGGTTGTGACACATGAAACATTAACATTAGGATTTAAAGTATTTTAAAACTATAAAACTTTAGCAGAGCCTGTCTGACATGCATGAACTCTGCAGAGGAGGAAGGTGGCAAGGGGGTCTGTTAGAGTGACAGCTGCCTCTGATATTCCATGATTTTATTACATTTTAATAAATGTTGACAAAAAGTGGGGACGCAACTTTAAAATCTTATGAAATATGTGTCATTAAAAAACAGCCTAGCTTAGATATGAGATATTATTAAGTGTTGCTTTTGACAAAACAAGCTCATTTTTCATTATTAAAAACATTTTTTCCATTTTATTGCATATGAACGATTGAACCCTTCTCTGTGGACACACTGTTTTAGATGTAGTGAGAGGACAATAAGAGTCATAGATTTGGTATAATAATGAGAAAATTAATCCTATAAATTGAGGGTGATCATTTCTTTTCAGGTAAAGTGAGCCATCTCTGATTTATATAAAAAAAAAATCTAAAAAATGTAATTAAAAATGTTGAAAACACATATTTATTAACACATTATCAAACCACATACACTGCAAAAAAAAATGCTTTTCTTACTTCTTCTTTCTGGCCAAAATATCAAAAAAAAAAATCTTAAATCAAGAAGTTGTTTCTAGACAAGTAAAAATTATTGTTTTGTTTTCAGAAAAAAATAAAGTTTTAAAAGAGCTTTTGTTTACTCCATTGGCAGATTATTTTGCTTGTTTTAAGCAAATTATGACTTCTTTTTTATGAAAACAAGACAATAAGTTTTGCTTGTCTAGAAAATCCTTTTTGTTTTAAGAGTTTTTAGATATTTTGCCTGGAGACAAGACAAAAAAAATAAGTAAGAAAAGCACTTTTTGCAGTGTATTTAACAAACCCCCAAAAATATATAACATCAAATTAATTAAAATTAATAAGTTCATGTGTAAAACTCAAAACAACTGATAGAACATACTGTGTTGACATTAAATTTTACGAAATCTAACACAATATTAATTAAAATTATATCTACAGTATGGGCCATTCTGCATAATTGGTCCAAAGTCAGCAAGCATTTATATATTTATGTATAAAACACATTTTATACATAAATATATAAATGATTGCAGATTTTGGTTACATCTATATTGTAAATATATATATATATATATATATATATATATATATATATATATATATATATAATAATAATAATAATTATTATTATTATTAAACAATTTTGAACCCAGTTTCTTTTACTTTGTAAAAGACACTGCAAAAAATGCTTTGCTTAAACTTCAATTTTTTTGGCTTGTTTCCAGCCAAAATAAATAAAAAAAAAAAAAATCTTAAATCAAGTAAAAATGGTCTTGTTAAAATTAAATGAGTTTTTCCCTGAAACAAGCAAAATAATCTAGTTTTCAGCTTGAAATAAGATTATTTTGCTTACCCCATTGGCAGGTTATTTTGCTTGTTTTAAGCAAAAACTCACTTAATTTTGATTTCTTTTTTCTAAAAATTTTTAGACATTTAAGACATTTTAGATATTTTAAGACAAAATCTAAGTAAGCAGTGCAAAAAGTTGATCATACTTATTGCAAAGTTAAGGATTCATTCATTTGAATATACATTGAACCAACACTATCATAACTTCTAAGTTTATAATTCAGTATAATTTATTTTTGACATAATATCCCATGTTTCGGTAGTGACTGCACATTTTAACTTGCATACTAAAACACTACTAAAACATACTAAAATACAAAACAAATAATTTATTTCCCTCAAATAAAAGATTATGTGTTCCCTTTTGACGACATGTTTCGGTCGTGACTGTTACAGTACTGACAATTTTCCGTGATAACACCCAAAAATGTTTTGGTAGTGACAAGTTTAGATACCTTTGAGGCTAGCTCAAAGATGCTAATCAGCACATGGCTAGCTAGTGCAGTTCTAAATGAAGTTAAATGTTATAGAAAAACAAAAAAAAACTGGTTAATTGCAGAGTAAAAAGTGTGTGTGTGTGTGTGTGTGTGTGTGTGTGTGTGTGTGTGTGTATATATATATATATATATATGACACACACATGCAACAACAAACAGGCGAACAAAACTGATAAGAGCATTTAAAATTTTAATATTGTGAAAGTTTTTCTAAACACCTTAAATGAGCCTTAACAGTGATATTTGAAAGCTTTATACTCTGCATCTACATTTTCTCTCATCCTTTTTCAATACAGATTCAATTCATAAGTCATCCCTGCTAAAAAAACACAAAACAAAACAAAAAAACTGAATTTGTAATGTTTTTACTGGTTACACTGCAAAAAATGCTTTTCTTTCTTTTATTTTTTGTCTTGTTTTCAGCCAAAATATCTAAAAATTCTTAAATCAAGAAGGTCTTGTCTTGTTTTCAGAAGAAAAATAAGTCAAAATTAAGTGTGTTTTTGCTTAAAACAAGCAAAATAATCTACCAGTGGTGTTAAGCTAAATAATCTCATTTTAAGCAGAAAGCTAGTCTATTTTGCTTACCCCATTGGCAGATTATTTTACTTGTTTCAAGCAAAAACTCACTTCATTTAAACATATTTTGTCTGAAAACAAGACAATAGAACTTGTCTAGAAATAAGATTTAGATATTTTAGCTGGAAACAAATAAGTAAGAAAAGCATTTTATAATGAGACTTTAATGGAAACTGTTATGGAAACTGGGTTTCTACTGATAATTGTTCTCCTTTTATTGGTGGTTTGTTAAAACCAATAAATCCTAATGGAGTATATCCTAAAACACATTACAGGAAACCATTTTTAATGGTTTTAATGGTTAAAAGTTGATGGTTTGTAATGGTGTTTGTAGTGGAAACCATTACAATTTCTGTGATGGTTTCTATCTAGGGATCTTTCTGCTCTCGTTTTCTTTTCTTCCATCTCTTTTTCTATGTTTCTATGGGCCGCCCAGTCTTATGTCATATTGGAAAGGTTTCAGTCAGCACTTGAACACTTGCAAGTTGACTGTGTGTCTGTAACTATAGATCTGCATTCACAAAAATGAGCAAAAGAATATTCCTCTTCGAAAGGAACAAAGTCAGTCTATGAAAATAAAGGCCTCTAAAACTCCAGGCCTACCTAAAGGCTTTTATTTCGGTTAGAAAGGGAAGTTAAAATACGAAATATGACTGTTTGACGTAATGAAACGCACACATTTCTCTTGTGAAATCGGTGCTTCATACTACATGTGTTATGAGAGACACATGCAGATAAAAGTGGAGGCATTTTGAATCTCTGTCTTTGTGCCAGTGTATTGCAAATGATTTTATCAAACCGCTTTCTGGTGAAAAGACAATGCCTTGCTTGTCAGACCTTTGAGTTTGCTCTGAGCCGCAAAGAGTGTTCGAATATCGGAGCAGAATGACACTTTTGGATTTATTCATTTGCAAACGTAAACTGGGGATTGCTTGAAGTGTGGTAAGTGATTATATAGTAGACAAAGTATTATTTTTGCACTGTTGTAAATTTGATATCATTGCCACAAGAAGTGCTTCGTTTCTTCTCTTTCATGTGCGAAGTTGATCATAGCAAGTGATGTAATGAATGAACCATCTTCAGTGTCTTTGGTGAGAGCATTTGTTTTCAGCGAGCTGCATTTGTTTGACAAATTTGTCTTTAACACTCATTTATCAATGAACATCCACTGTCATCGCTTCATTTTATTATGTTTTTGTAATATTACTTATTAAGCTACCTCTTGTTAGAAAAAGATGTTCAGATGTTATAAATGATGCATTATTTTCATTGCTTAACCCTTGTGCATCAATTTAAAAATGTCCATGTCATAAAAAATTTGAAGCTTGGGAGCACAGACTTAAGTTTGGTCATTTTAACAAAGACCCCTGGCATATTATTTCTGATGTTAAAAAGGTTATAGAGGTTTAAGTTTATGCTAATTTTAATATAAAATATAGATTTTATAAAACAGTTTGAACTACAAATTTTTTTATTGAAAATCAAAGGCGTAAATCTAAAAAGTTGTGTTCCAAATCTGAGGTTGATATCTCAAAAAATTAGCTTTTATTAAGATTTTATTTGGGTGCAGTACCAAACTTTTCCCATTCAATTACAGCAAACATTCATAATACAGTATAATTTTTCTCTCTCTCTCTTTCTCAAACATTATACACTATAGGTGTGCACACACAAACACACAAACATTTTATTTAGGACACACATGCAAACCACGCTCTGACATCCAAACCAAAATACCCACACAATTATAGCTGCATCATTTATCTATAACTCTATAAAAGACTATAATATGCAATAAGCAGAAAACAGGAACAGAGTATTTGCTTTATATGGCAAACTTGAAAAAATGCCACCATCTAGTAAAAAAAATAGTAAACATTTTAATTTTGAAGCCTCGCCAACTGAATAAAAGCCTATTAACAAATATTGCATCCATATATAGTTAAATGGCCCTATGATTAAAAATCGCAATTTTAATGGTTTTCAATGAGGACATTTTTGTCCAAAAGGTGCTGAAAGGGAACTATTTTTTTTGTACCTAGTGTAAAATAGATTTATTAAAGGAAATGAGGGTGAAATATTAAAATATTCCAATAAAAATACACACTTGAGCCGAAATTTATGCAGTTAGCATTAACACAAGCAAAATTATCAACTAACAATGGACAGAAATATTCATAAGATTGCCCAAGGGTTCATTTTATTGTATTTATTTATTCTTTTTAAATTATTTAACAGATACTTTTATCCAAAGTGACTTAAAAAGGAGTAACGCATTTTGTCACTGAGCCAGCAACGTTCATAGTATACAATGGCAGGTTTATTTAAAGGAACACTCCACCTTTTTTTGGAAAATAGACTAATTTTCCAACTCCCCTAGAGTTACACAGATGAGTTTTACTGTTTTGAATCCATTCAGCCAATCTCCGGGTCTGCCGTTAGCAGTTTTAGCATAGCTTAGCATAAATAATTGAATCTGATTAGACCGTTAGCATCTTGCTTGAAAAATGACCAAATATTTTAGACATTTTTCCTATTTAAAACTTGACTCTTCTGCGGTTACATTGTTTACTAAGTCTGACCGAAAAATACTGACAATATTTGGTCAATTTTGAACGAGATGCTAACCGTTTAGATTAAATGATTTATGCTAAGCTATGCTGAAAGTGCTACCGCCAGACCTGGAAATTGACTGAATGGATTCAAAAACAGTAAAACTCGTCTGTTTAACTCTAGTGGAGTTGAAAAATGAGCCTATTTTCCAAAAAAGTGGAGTGTCCCTTTAAAATCTAGATTAGAAAAAGTGAATTGCAGAAAAGAAGAAAGTTATTTAGTTCAAGTTCAAGTTGTTTATTTCTGGAGCACATTTACTCATGGCCACAGGCCGACCAAAGTGCTGTACAAAGAAGTCAACAAACCATTTAAAATCAGTAGAGGAAAAACAATAAGTAAAAATAACATGTTAAAAGCCAAGCCAAATAAATGAGTTTTGAGATTGGATTTAAACTCAGATAAAGTGGGAGCCATTCTAATTGGAATCGGAAAATTATTCCATAAAGTGGGGCCAGCCACTTCAAAGGCTCTATTGCCCCTTTTCTGTAAGCAGGGAACTGGAGAAGAAATGTATTTACTGATCTGAGTCCTCATGCAGGAATGTAAGGGTGAAGTAACTCTGTCAGGCAAGATGGTGCTAAATTGTTTAAGGATTTATAGACTAGAAGTAAGGTTTTAAATTCAATTCTATGTTGAACAGGCAGCCAGTGTAGAGATCTTAAAAGGGGGGTGATATGATCAAATGTTTTACATCCCTACTTGCACTACTTGTAAATTGCAAATTTGAGTCTTTGAAGCTCCATAATATAGAGAGTTGCAGTAATCCACCTGAGATGTAATGAAGGCGTGGATCGCAACCTCTAAAAAAGCTTTAGGAAGAAAGTTTTTAATTTTAGAAAGAGAGTGAAGGTAGAAAAGACTAGATCCTACTACCGAGCTGATTTGTTTGTCAAATTGCAAACCGTTGTCAATTTCCAAGTCAAGTCACCTTTATTTATATAGCGCTTTTTACAGATACAGATTGTGTCAAAGCAGCTTTACAGTATCAAATAGAAAGGTAGTGTGTCAATAATGCAAAAGGTATAAAATAGTATACAATATCGCTGAAAATTAAGTGTCCCCAACTGAGCAAGCCAGAGGCGACAGTGGCAAGGAGCCAAAACTCCATCGGTGACAGAAATGGAGAAAAAACCTTGGGAGAAACCAGGCTCAGTCGGGGGGTAAATTCTCCTCTGACAAACAAACAAGCAATTTGCAACTGTAGAGGTCATCTATAGGTGCTGACCCACCATCTGGATACGGACTGGATCAGGGGACTGCAGTGACCATCTTGTCAGGATACAGACTGGATCTGAGTTGCAACGATGACCTCGATGATCAGGTGTTATGGGAAGTGTTCCCGGTTCCGGTTGACCTAATTAATGCAGCCTAACAATCCTTTAATGGATTTGAATTATAAAAATGTGTTAATGTGTTATGTGTAAGCCAGGTTAAAGAGATGGGTCTTCAGTCTAGATTTAAACTGACAGTGTGTCTGCCTCCCGAACAATGTTAGGTAGATTGTTCCAGAGTTTGGGCGCTAAATAAGAAAATGATCTGCCGCCTGCAGTTGATTTTGATATTCTGGGTATTATCAGATTGCCAGAGTTCTGAGAACGCAGCGGACGTGAGGGACTATAATGTGGTTTAGCTCCTCAGTACTTGAGCGAGCTTTTATAATTGAGGGCTTTGTAAGTAATTAGCAAGATTTTAAAATCAATACGATGTTTAATAGGGAGCCAGTGCAGTGTTGACAGAATCAGGCTAATATGCTCGTACTTTCTGGTTCTAGTAAGCATTTTGGACCAGCTGGAGTTTCCACACTTAAATTCCGCACTTGTGACGAAATAGCAAAATTTAAGGACTCAGTATTAAATTTATTTTGTGTTTTAGTTTCACAGAGGCCAAAAACAATAACTTCTGATTTATCTGAGTTTAAAATTAGGCAATTCTTTGAAAGCCATAATTTGACGTCATCCAAACACACTGATAGGCTACTTAGAGCACCCTTATTTTTCGTGGTTACAGGCAGATAAATTTGCATATTGTCAGCGTAGCAATGAAAAGAAATGCTGTGTTTCCTAAAGAATGACCCCAAGGGAAGTAGATAGAGGGAAAAAAGAGCCGATGCTAAAATAGATCCCTGAGGAACACCACAGGTTAGACTGCCTAAAGAGGAAGTCACGTTTCCTATTTTAACTAAAAAAGTGCGATTTGTTAAGAAGGACTTAAACCAATTTAAAACCATCCCTCCCAGACCCACATGCAACTCCAGTCGAGAGATGAAAATTTCAGTTATTTATTTAGTAAATGTCTTGGTTTTTAGATATTTTGATACAATTTAAAGGGCACATGACATGCAGAGTTTCACCTAATCTCATGTTAATCCTGAGTACCTATAGAGTAGTAATGTATCCTTAATATCTCCAAAATGTCTTCAGTTTTATTATATTTCTGAAAGAAAAATACAGCTTTCTGATTTTCTCTGGAAAAAGCCGAACTTCTGGAGGCGCGCCGTGGGCGGAGCTAAGTTCGACGATCACTTGCGCTGGGATTGCCAATAAAACAGACATGTGATGCTGTTTCACTTACCATCTGCAGTTCTGAATCATGAGCAGGATCTTTTATAGCTAGGACCGCTCCATCTTTCAGTAGCAAACAATGTGCAAATCCAGCGTCGAACTGGTCCTCGTATATAAAACACACACTAACTCCATTGCTGCCCCGGAAAAAGGAACTGCATCCACTGTTCACGTAACGCTGGGTTCTTCAGGAAGCAGAGCAAATTTATCTTTGCCTTACAACCAAAACCACACTTCTTTAGAGACATTCTCCCGAATGAATCCCTTGCAGAATGCAGCCGAATGAAGCACGTTGATGGCGAGCTCTTACTCACGGTCTGGCCGACGTTATCGCGGGCGCCACGGACGTGCTTTTCCAGGAGAAATGCTCATATAAGGAGTTCCACCACCGATTACGTCAATGCCACGATTGAAAAAAATCAGCCGAAACTTGTACCAGCCTGGAAGTAAGATTTTTGGCAAAGGAATTCTGTTATTTGTCCAATTATTTTTTTTAAACTTTGGCCATGTTTAGCATGAGAATCCAACTCTTTAACATTGTAAACAACTATGAATATACCAAACACCTTTGTACCACCCCTTTAAGATATTTTGAATAAAAACCGGGAGCTTTGTGACTGTCCCATTGACTGCCAAGTAAACAACACTGTCAAGGCCCAGAAAAGTATGAAACACGTCGTCAAAGTAGCCCATCTGCCATCAGTGGTTCAACCATAATTTTACGCTGTTTTCGTTCGAATAAAAGTGTAAATAAATGTAGAAAAATTGTTGAATAAAGTCGCTATTTTTCTTTTCTTTGTGTACAAAAATATTCTCGTAGCTTCGTAAAATTATGGTTGAACCACTGATGGCAGATGGACTATTTTGACAACGTCTTTCATATGTTTCTGGGCCTTGACAGCGTTGTTTACTTAGCGAAGCTCACGGTTTTCATCCAAAATATTATAAATTGTGTTCCAAAGACGAATGAAGCTTTGACGGGTTTGGAACGAAATGGGGGTAAGTGATTAATGACAACATTTTCATTTTTGGGTGGAGTAACCCTTCGAAGTTGTTGAGTGGTTGAAAGTGGGGAAAAATACAATGTAAGTCATTGGCTACTGTGGTTACCCACATTCTTCATAATATCTTCTTTTGTGTCCAGCAGAAGAAAGAAACGATGAGTGAATGATGGCAGAATTTGAACTTTTGGTTGAACTGTTAATCTAAGCGCTTGACTAAAGTGTCTTCAGTTGAGTGAGTTCAGGAGACGTGTGATACGGTTTCTCTCAGGCTGACTGAAGAACAGATGTGCCTCCACAGTTTGTGTTACTTTGTACTTGATAGAAGGCCAGTTGATAAAGCAATATGGAAAGCTCATTGGCTGCTTGCATAAAATGCTTAAACTATTACATAAATATGTAGCTAAAAATGTAAGTAATTGCTAGTTGGTCTGACTAGTTCTTAACACTCAGTCTTAACATAGAGGCTAAGTTTATGCAACTTGCCACAGACGATGAACTGTTCAGCGCAGTTTTCTGACGTCATGAAGCTATTGCATGGCACACTTGGCAAAGACAATGTGATTTCCTCTTTATCTGCACTCTGAATGTTACCAGAACAATGTAGTAGTTTTTTTATCACCTCATCAGCTCTCCTTTTGACAAGATTTCAAATTTTTTTACCGTTCATTTATTTTATGAGCATTTCTTAAAACTTGCAACACTGCAAAAAGTGATTTTCTTACTTAAAATGACTTTAGATATTATTTTGTTTTCTGAAAAAAGAAAAAAGAAATAGAAGATAAAAGATTTTTTTTAAATCTTGTTTTAAGCAGACTGCACTTAATTTAGTTTTTTTTAAAACCCTGGAAACAAAACTACACTGCAAAAAAAAAAAGTTTTTCTTACTTAGATTTTTTTTGTCTTGTTTCCAGCCAAAATATCTAAAAAAAAAAATTAAATCAAGAAGGATTTTCTAGACAAATTATTGTCTTGTTTTCAGAAAAAAATAAGTAAAAATTAAGTTGTTATTTTTAATATAAATATATAATAAATAATAAAATTAATATAAATAATTTGTCAATGGGCTAAGAAAAATAATCTTATTTCAAGCAGAAAAGTAGATCAACCCATTGACAGATTATTTTGCTTGTTTTAAGCAAAAAGTCATTTAATTTTAACTTCTTTTTTTCTAAAAACAAAACAAATTCTTACAAGACAAAAAAATCTAAGTAAGAAAAGCATTTTTGCAGTGTATTTTTTAAAAAAAACTAACACAATTTTGATTTTTATTTATTTATTTATTTTTTAGGTATTTATACTAAAAAGCAGCACAAAAATACTAAGTAAGAAAATCTTTTTTTTTTGTTTTTTTTTTTTTGCATTGATAACTCAAACTAATAATAAAATATATGTATTAAGTAGCATGAGTATATTTGTAGCAACAGCCAAAAATACATTGTATGGGTCAAAATTATATTTTTTTTATGCCAAAAATCATTGGGATATTAAATAAAGATCATGTTCCATGAAGATATTGTGTACATTTCCAACTGCAAATATATCAAAACTTAATTTTTAATTAGTAATATGCATTGCTAAGAGCTTCTTTTGGACAAATTGAATGATGATTGAAATATTGTCCTATCCTAACAAACCTAACAAACCATACATCAATTGAAAGTTTATTTATTCAGCTTTGATGTATAAATCTCAATTTTAAAAAAAATTGACCTTATGACTGGTTTTGTGGTCCGGAGTCACATATTTAAATCTTCATAAACAGCAAAATTATTTCCTTGAAGTGACCAATACATATGCCTCATACTAAACCATTAGTATAAGGGCTAGATTCCATTACAAGAGCGTTTTTAATTTCCTTATAAATTCACTAAAAATGACTTTGAAACCAGATGCAAGAACAAGTTATCAACACAAGACAATCGCCACATTGCAACACTGAAAAAGGCTTATCTTACTTAGTATTTTTGTCTTGTTTCAAGCCAAAATATCTAAAAAGTCTTACTAGATAAACAAAATGACATAAGATATTTAGTGTTTCCAGGGGGAAAAAAACTAAATTAAATGCAGTTTGCTTAAAATAAGTGCAATTATCTGCCAGTGAGATAAGTAAAATACTCCTGATTTAAGAATATTTAGGGGCCACGCACCAAATACCTGTTGCATCCGTTGGTGTTCTTCTTCTGCTTGAGTCTATGGCAGCCCATAGAACCGCTTGCGGGAAAGTTGTGAAATTTGGCACACTGATAGAGGACAGTCTCAACATTAACTATAGCAAATCTGGAGTCTCTAACTCAAACTCTCTAGCGCCACCACTAGTCCAATCTTAAGGTGTGTTTTTTTTGTCTATTTTTAATTGTTTGAAAAACCTACTTTTTTGAACTCATCCTAGACATTTTGTCTGATTTTCACCAAAATTGGCTCAGATCATCTTCAGACCATGCTGGCAAACAGTTATGGAATTCAAGTTGATTAGTCAAACCGTTCTCGAATAACGTGCGAACGAATCCTACGAAAAACGCACAAAAATGGATGTGAGGCTATATCTCTGCAAACGTTTGGCGTATTGAGACCAAACTTGGTGTGTGTTATAACAAGCATGACCTGAGGCTACCTGCAGTGTTTCAGTGCAGCGCCACCTAGTGGTCAGGAGATACAAAAAAATGTCTATTTTAGCTTATAACTTCTGAATGGTTTGGCCAAAAATCACAAAACTCTTCAGATCTTTAGATTTAGAGGTCTCTTTAGATTAGGTGCATCATGCCGAGTCGAATGATACCCAATTTTTTCATTGTCAGCCATTTTGAATTTTGTAGTAAAATGCTTTTATGAACGCTTTGACATATTGTTACAAAACTTGGTATGGGTCATCAGCACGATGCCCTGAAGGAGCCTGAAAAGTTTTGAGTGGCCACCTAGTGGAAAAATCAAATATTCACATGCTTATAACTCTGGGTGTGGTCGACTTTTTTTCATGGATGTCACCTTTTTAGACTCCTGAATCTTTGCCGAGTCCAGCGATACCAAACATGCCAGGTTTTGCCTTCACTGTAAAAAACAAAAAACGTAATTTGTTGGGTCAACTTGAAATAATTGGTTACCCTGCTGCATTAAAGAGTTCAGTCAACTCAAATAAGTTTATTCAAGTTGAAATGTTAAGTTGTACTAAGTGACAATTTAGATATTCGAGTTGACTAAACAAACAAATTGTTAACCTTAACAGCTGTGTTTGTTACTCGGCTGCCTTAAAATTTTAAGTTGAATCAACTCAAATATCTATGCATAAGTTATCACTTAGCAAAACATAACATTTTAAATTGACTAAACTTTTTTAGAGTTGACTGAACTTTAATTTGTTACCTGGCTGCCTTTTTTTTAAGGTGACTTTTACAGTGTTTTGGTTTGTGCAACGTTGCGTTTTAGCGCTTAAAAAACATTTGCCAATATCTTAGAAACCGTTACTCCTATCGTCACAAAACCATCATAGGAAATTCGGAAACATTGCCAAAGAATTTGATAGTAAGTGGCAAAAAAAATGCAAACAAAGTCAGTCACGATAATTTTTCTACTCTCATATATAAAAATGTCTATATCTCCAAAACGAAATGAGATATTTTCACCAAATTTGACACACATATGTATGGGCACACTCTACGGACACATAAAATTTGGTGGGATTGTGCCTCTTGGTGGCGCTAAAATTGAACAAAACATGATATAAAATGCTACATTCTTACCAATGCATTGGTGTACCATTACAAAACTATGTATCATCGCAACCATGACCTGAAAGTGCCACCTTGTGGTCAAAAGTGATAATCGATTAAATCATATTACTAGTAGTTTTCATAATTTTCTCTCCCATTTTGACTAAAATCGCCTTAAAATGGCTTTAATTACTTATTGCTGCAGTTGGTCTGATGCTTCCCTTACCTAGTGCTTTGCACCGTAATTGCTGCTTGCAGCTATATTTTGCTTTATTTTACTTGTTCCCAGGGGGTAAAAAACAAAATGAAGTGCATTTTGCTTAAAACAAGGTTAAATATCTTATGTCATTTATCTCATCTAGTAAATGCATGTTCATTTGAGAATTTTCAGATATTTTGACTAGAAAAAAAAATAAAAATACTAAGTAAGATGAGCCTTTTTTGCAGTGAAGTTCCAATAGCGTTAGAAGCATTAAGTGATTCTGCGAATTGGGACTCAAAAACATTTTCGAATCAAGAATAATAGATTTTTTGTCTTGTTTCCAGCTGAAATATCAAAAAATTCTTAAATCGAGAATTATTTTCTAGACAAGTACAAGTTAATGTCTTGTTTTCAGAAAAAAGAAGCAAAATAATCTGCCAATGGGGTAAGCAAAATAATCATCTTTCAAGCAGAAGACTAGATAACTTTGCTTACCCCATTGGCAGATTATTTTGCTTGCTTCAAGCAAAACCTCACTTAATTTTGACTTCTTTTTTCTGAAAACAAGACAATAATTTTTACTTGTCTAGAAAATCCTTGTTGATTTAAACATTTTTAGATAATTCGTCAAGAAACGAGACAAAATATCTTAGCTAGAAAAGCATTTTTTGCAGTGTATGGTCAAGAAAATACATATTCCTTTTATTTGTTCCTTTAACCCTTTAACTGTCACTCCCTTTTTTGCAAATAGATGTGAAAATGCAGTATTTAAACAAAATTTTTTACAATTCATGAACGAAAATATTTTGTGATATGATTTTGATATACATTTTCCATCATAGTGCAATGTCCGATTTTAAAATGATCCTCAAAGGATGAATTTTGAGATGTTTTCAAGTGATATATCATTTCTAAAGTGTGATCGAGAAAAAAGGCAACAAAGAAAGTCTTTTTGTGACAAAGGTCAGAACTCCTGTTATGAAGTAGATTTTTTTGAGGTGCACTCTTGTCATGAATTGTAATTAATTCATACATTTTTAACACAAAAAAATATCTATTTAAAACATCTATTTAGGAGTCTTAGAACTTTCCAGTGATGTATAGTTCGTCATGATTACATTAGGATTTATTTGTAAAATGGTGAAGTAAACTTGGTGGGACGGGTGACAATTAAGGGATTAAAGTAGCAAAACTTTTGTGTGCTTGTAAAGTCAGTTCATGTTCACACACATTGATATTCAAACACAGGGGTGGAAAAAAAGAAGGAATATTCAGTTTCAACTCTTGAAAGTCTTTAAAACGAAACGAAACACTGGCCACAGCTGGTTTCACTTGATGACAAGCGCTGGAACTGGTTTGAAAGCGTCTGAGAGTAAGAGTGTCAACAGAGGTTACAGATGAGACAACAATGAATCCAGCCGTCATAGCGCTCTATATTGTGGGGAAGAGCTGGGCTTTATTTTTATAATACGAGAAAGAGTCACAGATGAGGATTAGAGAGGCGTGCATGAACTCACCGTGTCCCAGTGAGACAGAAGGGTTTCATTTCTCTGGAGAGTCTTGGTTTTGTGTCTGCCATCTATATGTCTTTGTCCTGACCAGTTCCTGTCAGACACAGACAATCAAAAACATTTTCAGTCAATGGATGGAAGTGTTTATCTTACAGTTGCTTTTTTTTATGCAGTTATGTTTCCGTAATAATTTATATAATGTCTGTAGCTTTTAGCAGGGATTAAAAGAGCTTTCCACCGCAAAATTAAACATTATTCCAAACACATAAGGGGCCGTTCACACTTTCCATTTCCGTTGTTTTTCTATGCAAGTGTGCTTGAGCGACACGAATGAGTGTTGAATTTTAAATCAGCCAAATGAAATGTGAAACGAAATGCCCCCGTGAATATTGCTCCTTATGCTGAAATAGCATTAAAAAGTTATTTTTCAGTCTTAACCGCAGGTTTCTGCTGGAAAAGGAGCGTCTAATGCAGGGTTGCCAGATTTCACACCAAAACCCGGCCAATCGCCACTCAAAACTAGCCCAAAACTAGCTCAATCGCGTTTCGAGGCGCTTTCTGGGCGTTTTTTTTGGTAAATTTGCATTTCAGGGTCTAAATATGGCGTTAAAAGGGTCGCTTCAACCCGCGGACAACAGTGTAAAAGTAACCCAGTTCCCAGGGACTTGGCAACACTGATCTGATGGCAGCTGCAGTGATGCAATGACTTTACCGATCAGCGATTGGCTCTTTCATTTAGAAGGCGGGGCTATTATGCCATATTGTGTGTTGAATGAGTTTCTCCCATTCATACAGTTGATGTCAAAAGTTTACACCCCCTTCCAGAATCTGTAAAACGTTAACTATTTTTAGTAAAATAAGACGGATCATATATTAGGTACTGAAATGAATGAGATATTTCACATAAAATATGTCTACATATAGTCCACAAGAGAAAATACGAGCTGAATTTATAAAAAATGACCCTGTTCAAAAGTTTTCACCCCCTTGATTCTTAACCCTGTGTTCTGAATGATCCACAACTGTGTTTTTTGTTTAGTGATAGATGTTTATGAGTCCCTTGTTTGTCCTGAACAGTTAAACTGCCTGCTGTTCTTGGGAAAAATCCTTCAGGTCCAACAAACTATTTGGTTTTCCAGCATTTTTGTGTATTTGCACCCTTTCCAGCAATGACTGTATGATTTAGAGATCCATCTTTTCACACTGAGGACAACTGAGAGACTCATATGTACACTGCAAAAAATGTTTTTTTTTTTTTTTATTATTATTTTAAAGTCTCATTTTTTAAATCAAGAATAATTTATTTTTATTTTACTTAATTTATTTTTTAATTTATTTTACTTGTTTATTTTCTTGTTTTCAGAAAAATAATAATAATTAAAATAAATAAATAATAAAAATAAATAATTGCAAAAGGGGTAAACCAAAAATCTCAAACAGAAAACAAGATTATTTAGTTTACCCCATTTGCAGATTATTTGTTTCAAACAAAAACACTCTTAATTTTGACTGTTTTTTTTTTCCTGAAAACAAGACAATAATTTTTACTTGTCTAGAAAATCCTTCTTGATTTAAGAAACAAGACAAAAAAACCTAAGTAAGAAAAGCATTTTTAATGCCGCCAATGGCACTATTCTCTGTAAATAAAAAAAAAAAAAAAAGGATTTTAAATGCTTTTACTCTATTTTAATATGAAATGTTGCATTTATTTAAAAAATAATATATAAATAATTAAATACAAATATATATATTAATTCTTATGGGGGAAAAAAGCTTATTAAAATTGTATAAATATTGCATAGTATCATAAAATCTCCTCAAAATTCAAAATAATAATCAAAAAATATTATTGAACAAAAAATTCTTGCATTGATTTTCCTGGAAAAAGAAAGAAAGTTACATTTTAAGGCTTCGGTCACTTTTGACCGCAAAGAAGGTTAAGTGTGACTCCTAAACAAAGAGGGTTAGAGGGCTGGACAAGTAAAATTATTGTCTTGTTTTCAGAAAAAAAAAGAAGAAGTTGAAATTAAGTGAGATTTTGCTTGAAACAAGCAAAATAATCTGCCAATGGGGTAAACAAAATAATCTAGTTTCCTGCTTGAAATAACATTATTTTGCTTATCCACTGGCAGATTATTTGTTTCAAGCAAAAACACACTTAATTTTGACAATTTCTTCTGAAAACAAGACAATGACTTTTACTTGTCTAGAAAATCCTTCTTGATTTTAGTAACAAGACAAAAAATCTAAGTAAGAAAAGCATTTTTGCAGTGTATAGGAGGCTACAGGACATTACACAATTATTATTATTATTATTATTATTTATTTATTTATTTTAATGCCACTAATGGCACAATTCCCAGTTTAAAAAAAAAATAATTTGATTTTGAATGCTTTTATTCTATTTTAATATGAAATGTTGCATTTATTGAAAAATAATATATAAATAATTAAATACAAAAATATATATTAATTCCAATGGGAAAAATTGCTTTTTAAAATTGTATAAATATTGCATAGTATCATAAAATCTCCTCAAAATTTTAAATAACAGCATATAATAATATATTACTATATACAGTGACATGTATGGTCAAGAAAATACATTGTTCCTTTAAAGTAGCATCATTTTTGTGTGCTTGTAAAGTCAGTTCATGTTCACACACATTTATATTCAAACACAGGGGTGGAAAAAAAGAAAGAATATTTAGTTTCAACTCTTTAAAGTCTTTAAAACGAAAGGAAACACTGGCCACAGCTGGTTTCACTTGATGACAAGCGCTGGAACTTTTTTCAATAAAAAAAAATAGTATTGAACAAAAATTTATTGCATTGATTTTCCTGACAAAAAAAAGAAAAAAGAAAGTTACATTTTAAAGCTTTGACCGCAAAGAAGGTAAGTGTGACTCCTAAACGAAGAGGGCCAGAGCACTGCAAAAAATGCTTTTCTAGCTAAGATTTTTAGCCTTGTTTCTAGTCAAAATATCTAAAAAAAATTCTTAAATCAAGAAGGATTTTCTAGACAAGTAAAAATTATTGTCTTGTTTTCAGAAAAAAGACGTCAAAATTAAGTTACGTTTTGCTTGAAACAAGCAAAATAATCTGCCAATGGGGTAAGAAAAATAATCTTATTTCAAGCAGAAGGCTAGATTATTTTTTTTACCCCATTGGCACATTATTTGGCTTGTTTCAAGCAAAAACAAGACATTAACGTGTACTTGTCTAGAAAATAATTCTTGAAATCTACGCTAGAAAAGCATTTTTTGCAGTGAGGGCTAGACAAGTAAAAAAAATATTGTCTTGTTTTCAGAAAAAAAGAAGTTCATTTTTTTAAAGTTTGTGCTTGAAACAAGCAAAATAATCTAGTTTCCTGCTTGAAATAAGATTATTTTGCTTATCCATTGGCAGATTATTTAGCTTGTTTTAAGCAACAAAAAAAAATACTTAATTTTGACTTGTCTAGAAAATCGTTTTTGATTTACACTGCAAAAAATGCTTTTCTGTCTTAGATTTTGTCTTGTTTCCAGTCAAAATATCTAAAAATTCTTACATCAAGAATTATTTTCTAGACAAGTGCACGTTAATGTCTTGTTTTCAGAAAAAAGAAGTTAAAATTAAGTGAGTTTTTGCTTGAAACAAGCAAAATAATCTGCCAATGGGGTAAGAAAAATAATCGAGTCTTCTGCTTGAAATTAGATTATTTTGTTTACCCCACTGGCGGATTATTTTGCTTGTTTCAAGCAAAAACTCACTTAATTTTAACTTCTTTTTTCTGAAAACAAGACAATCTTTTTTCTTGTCTAGAAAATCCTTGTTGATTTAAGAATTTTTAGATATTTTTTCTAGAAAAAAGACAAAAAATCTTAGCTAGAAAACCATTTTTTGCAGTGTAATTTTTTTTTTTTATTATTTAGTTATTTTGGCTGTAAATGACTAAAAATCAAAGTAAGAAAAGCTTTTTTTGCAGTGCAACTATTACAGAGCTCATCTGATCTTCTGTAGCCTTTGAAGAACAGTTCTAAATGAAAAAAATATATAACATTTAGGCAAAATAAGAAATGAACACATCTCCATTCTGTTCAAACGTTTCTCTCTTTTATTTTATCTTTTATCCACTTCTTGGTTGCTACATGGGTTCATTGTGGAAAAGAGCAGTTTGAACATTCTGCTAAATATCTCCTTTTGTCTTCCACAGAAGAAAGAAAGGGACAAAATAATCGTCCTCATTGCTTTGATAGACTAATCCGTTAATACACTGCAAAAAATGCTTTTCTTACTTAGATATTTTGACTTGTTTCCAGACAAAATGTGACCCCGGACGACGAAACCAGTCTTAAGTGTAAATTTTTCAAAAATGATGTTTATATATATTCTGAAAGTTGAATAAATAAGCTTTCAATAGATGTATGGTTTGTTGAGATCGGACAATATTTGGCTGAGATACAACTATTTGAAATCTGCAATCTGAGGGTGCAAAAAAATAAAAATACTGAGAAAATTGCCTTTAAAGTTGTCCAAATGAAGTTCTTAGCAATGCATATTACGTATCAAAAATTAAGTTTTTATACATTTACAGTACGAAATTTACAAAATATCTTAATGGAACATGATCTTTACTTAATATCCTAATGATTTTTGGCAAAAAAATTTTTTTGATAATTTTGACCCATACCATGTATTTTTGGCTATTGCTAGAAATATTTCCCAGCGACTTAAGACTGGTTTTGTGGTCCAGGGTCACAAATATCAAAAAATTCTTAAATCAAGAAGGATTTTCTAGACAAGTAAAAATGATTGTCTTGTTTTCAGAAAAAAGAAGTCAAAATGAAGTGAGTTTTTGCTTGAAACAATTAAAATAATCTTGTTTTTGGCTTGAAATAAGATTATTTATAAGATTATTTTGCTTGTTCTAAGCAAAAACTTACTTCATTTTGACTTCTTTTTTCTGAAAACAAGACAATCGTATTTACTTAGAAATTTGTTCTCGATTTAAGAATTGTTAGATATTTTGGCTGGAAACAAGACAAAAAATCTAAGTAAGAAAAGCATTTTTTTTGCAGTGTAGTGCTTAGTGAGCCTTAAGATTGCAAGCAATGCATCTCTGTGTGTTTTCGTCCTATCAAAGCAAAGGGTTGTGAAATTTTGACGTAACCAATTCGCTGTTGCGCTCTCAGACTAAACAGCTTGTCACTTGAGGCAACCCATACTCTGAACAGAGTCTCACTGATTTGTCCTCATCCTGCCCTCAGAGTCAGGGCCACACTGAAGCCAGGCTTTTGTGTCTTTCTCTCGAATCTTTACTATGCTTTAAGGTCTGTTTAATAGTGAAAACCATATATTCAGAGCCATCTCTTTTAATGACACTGCAGGTAAGACATTTTAAGAAAATTCTGACTGGCAATTTTTGACTTTTTTATCATTGCGTACTGCCTAAAAAACTATAATACACCTATAATAAGCTAGTTGTTCAAGATCACCTGACCTCGGATGTGAGTCTGACCCTCACACCGATCTCTGCCCTCACACTAACCCAAAGTCATTCATCTAAATGAAAGGTTTACTGTTCTAATTAGAGGCTTTGTTTAAACGTATTAGTGGGAGACGCTGAGAGGAGCGGGAGGGGATTGAGGATTCAGACTGAAGGAAACAATTAGTGTGAACTGGCGCGAAGCCATTTCTCTGCGCTGTGTGCAAGAGAGTTCAACTACTTCCAGATTTTATTGGTTGTATGTGTTTATTCCCAGATACTCCATTGTCTTGTTTGTTCAAGCTCATGCTTTTCGAACTTAGATTATTTTTGTCTCGTTTCCAGCCAAAATGTCTAAAAATTCTTAAATCAAGACGGATTTTCTAGGCAAGCAAAAATTATTGTCTTGTTTTCAGAAAAAAAGAAGCCAAAATTAGGTGAGGTTAAGTGATGTTTTGCTTAAAACAAGCTAAATAATCTGCCAGAGGAGTAAGTGAAAAAAAATCTAATTTCAAGCAGAAAATTTGATTATTTTGCTTGTTTTAAGAAGAAAACAATTTAATTTTGACTTATTTTTTCTGAGAAACAAAACAAAACAAAACAAACTATTTTTACTTGTCTAGGAAATCCTTGTTGATTTATGAATTTTTAGATATTTTTGACTGGAAACAAGACAAAAAAATAAGTAAAAAAAGCTTTTTTTTTTTTTTTTTTTTTTGCTTTTCTTACTTAGATTTTTTTTTTTTTTTGTCTTGTTCCCAGCCAAAATATCTAAAAATTCTTAAATGAAGAAGGATTTTCTAGACAAGTAAATATTATTTTATTATTTTATTTTGTCTTGTTTTCAGAAAAAAAAATCAAGAGAGTTTTTGTTTGAAACAAGATTATTTTGCTTGTTTTAAGAAGAAAACAACTTAATTTTGCTGTATTTTTTCTGAAGAAAAAAAGACGACTATTTTTACGTAAGAATTTTTAGATATTTTTGGCTGGAAACAAGACAAAAAATCTAAGTAAGAAAAGCCTTTTTTTTTCCAAGCCAAAATATCTAAAAATCTTGTTTCCAGCCAAAATATCTAAAAATTCTTGAATCAAGAAAGATTTTCTAGACAAGCAACAGTTATTGTCTTGTTTTCAAAAAAAAAAAATCAAGAGAGTTTTTGTTTGAAACCAGCGAAATAATCTAGTTTTCTGCTGATTTTGACTTGTTTTTTCTAAAAACAAGACAATAATTTTTTACTTGTCTAGAAAATCCTTTTTGATTCAAGAATTTTTAGATATTTTGGCTAGAAACAAGACAAAAGTTTTAGTTTGAAACCAACAAAATAATCAAGTTTTCTGGTTTTCTGCTTGAAATAAGATTATTTTGCTTGTTTTTTTTGTTTTTTTTAATTTTGACTTGTTTTTTTTTCTGAAAACCAGACAATATTTTTTTTTACTTGTCTAGAAAATCTTTCTTGATTTAAAAATTTTGGAAGCAAGACCAAAAAAAAAAATCTAAGTTAAAATCAAGAGTTTTTGTTTGAAACCAGCAAAAATAATCTAGTTTTCTGCTTTCTGCTTGTTTCAAGCAAAAACACACTTAATTTTGACTTGTTTTTCTCTGAAAACAAGACAATATTTTTTTTTACTTGTCTAGAAAATCCTTCTTGATTTAAGAATTTTTAGATCTAGAGATTTACACTGCAAAAAAATGCTTTTCTTACTTTGTCTTGTTTTTGTCTTGTCAGCCAAAATATCTAATAATTCTTAAATCAAGAAGGATTTTCTAGACAAGTAAAAATGATTGTCTTGTTTTCAGAAAAAAGAAGTCAAAATTAAGTGAGTTTTTGCTTAGAACAAGCAAAATAATCTGCCAATGGGGTAAGCAAAATAACCTTATAAACAATCTTATTTCTAGTCGAAAACAAAATTATTATGCTTATTCCATTGGCAGATTATTTTGCTTGTTTTAAGAAGAAAACAATTTAATTTTGACTTATTTTTTCTGAGAAAAAAACAACAATTTTTACTTGTCTAGGAAATCCTTGTTGATTTATGAATTTTTAGATATTTTTGACTGGAAACAAGACTAAGTAAAAATAGCTTTTTTTTTTTGTCTTGTTTCCAGCCAAAATATCTAAAAATTCTTAAATCAAGAAGGATTTTCTAGACAAGTAAATATTATTGTCTTGTTTTCAGAAAAAAAAATCAAGAGAGTTTTTGTTTGAAACAAGATTATTTTGCTTGTTTTAAGAAGAAAACAACTTAATTTTGATGTATTTTTTCTGAAGAAAAAAAAGGAAGACTATTTTTACATAAGAATTTTTAGATATTTTTGGCTGGAAACAAGACAAAAAATAAGTAAGAAAAGCCTCTTTTTTTTTTTTTTTTTTGTCTTGTTTCCAGCCAAAATATCCAAAAATTCGTAAATCAAGAAAGATTTTCTAGACAAGCAACAGTTATTGTCTTGTTTTCAGAAAAAAATAATAATAATAAAGAGAGTTTTTGTTTGAAACCAGCGAAATAATCTAGTTTTCTGCTGATTTTGACTTGTTTTTAACAAGACAATAATTTTTTACTTGTCTAGAAAATCCTTCTTGATTTAAGAATTTTTAGATATTTTGGCTAGAAACAAGACAAAAGTTTTAGTTTGAAACCAACAAAATAATCAAGTTCCCCCTCAGTCGTTCTCTACGACGTTACGTCAATGACGTAATATTGGGGATCGGCTACGAGACCCTATCACCTCTGAGCTAAAGAGAAAAAGCCAATGAACATTGGCGAGTGGAATTTGCATGCCGCGCCACTCCCCCGGACATACGGGTATATAAGATGGCGGCGTGCATCCACTCATTCAGATTTCTGCTTCGGAGCCTCGCCTGTTCGAGCTGCTAAGAAGAGAAGAAAGACGACGGAGAGAACGCTTCACTGTTCCTGCTCCTACCCTGCTCGATCGTGTTACCGGCGCTGCCGGCATCTGTGCTGTACCAGCGATCTTCTGTGCTTTCCCTGGGGCACGCCGATCTAAAAGAGCAAATTTCTTACACGGTCGTTGATAGCGTCTTCCGAGATGACTGTCCGACCGTGTGCTTCTGGATGTGGTGGCTTTTTGTCCTCCAATGACGGCCACGAACGCTGCCTCTCGTGCCTGGGCCGAGAACACGCTGAGGCGGCGTTTGTGGATGGTTCATGTGCTCATTGCGAGCGCATGACCATGGCCACGCTGAGATCGCGCCTCTCGTTCGCGAGATGGCGCCCCTCATCCTCTACCCCTTCCAGTTCGGCGGGCCGTCCTGGCTCCTCGGCTGCATTGGTTAGAGGTGAGGGTGATCTGAGGGTGACAGTGCCGAATCTTCCGTCGGGTTTAAAACCCCCGCGGAAGTCCGGTCCCTCAAAGCGTGGTTCCGTGGAGATGCCAAAACTCAGCACTCGCTCGTCCGAAAACGAGCCTAGTGTTACTTTTGGCGCTCCCGAGGAGGATAGGATGTCGATCACAGCATCAGAGGGGGGGCTTATGCCGGCTGAGGCGGAAACTTCCACTGAGCAGCCCCCCGCCGCGGTGGCTGCTCAATCGGAGGCGGACGCCGAACTGGCAGCCATGCTCCATCGGGCAGCCGTGAGCATCGGCCTGGAGGTGTCGAAGGCACCTTCACCCGAGCGCTCGCGGCTTGACGATTGGTATCTGGGTGCGCGTAGTGACGTTCAACCTCGCTCCGCCCCAGTACCTTTCTTTCCCGAGGTGCATGAGGAGCTCACTAAGACGTGGAAGGCCCCTTATTCGGCTCGTACACGTCAGGGCTCCTCCCTCCTCACTACCCTCGATGGCGGGGCAGCCAGGGGGTACGTGGATGTCCCCCAGGTGGAGCGTGCGGTTGCGGTGCACCTGTGCCCGCAAAACGCCGCCACCTGGCGGGATCGTCCGCGTCTCCCGTCCAAGGCGTGTAAGCTTTCGTCGGCTCTCGTCGCGAAGGCTTACAATGCCGCGGGCCAGGCTGCCTCTGCCTTGCATGCGATGGCCACCCTGCAAGTATATCAGGCCAAAGCACTGAAAGAACTGCACGAGGGTAGTTCTGACCGCAGGTTGATGCAGGAGCTGCGCTCGGCTGCCGACTTCGCCCTACGGGCGACCAAGGTAACAGCGCGGTCCCTCGGTCAGGTGATGTCTACCATGGTAGTCCAGGAGCGCCATCTCTGGCTGAACCTGGCGCAGATGGCTGACGTCGACAAAGCTCGCTTTCTCGACGCACCCGTCTCCCAGGTCGGCCTCTTCGGCGACACTGTCGAGGACTTCGCCCAGCAGTTCTCGGCAGTCCAGAAGCAGTCGGAGGCCATAAGCCACATCTTGCCTCGACGGGGTTCCACCAAGCCGTCGAGTGCCAAGCCTCCGGCTGCTCGTCGCCGAGGGCGCCCCCCTGCGGCTGCGGCTTCTGCTCCGCCCCCTGCACCATCGGCTGAGGTGAGATCGCCTCAGCCTGGGCGTAGAGCCACCCGCAGGAAGGCGGCGCAGCCCGTCCCTCAGCGGCCCGCCAAAACCACCCGCAAGACCGCGAAGCGGCCCTGACACGGGCAACCCAGAGATGAGGACGTTTGCTCTTCGGGGGACAACGACATCAGTCCCCCCAGCCCCGGGGGAGGGCCGGGGCCGGAAGCCATCGCTGCTGCCACTGACCCCCGGGTCAGTGGTACCCACATATTCACAAAAAGAGCAATTTCCTTCATCTCTGGGCCCAGTGCCCCGAGTCTCGTTCCTGAGCGACGCCCTGCCTCCTCGGACTCGGACTCGGAGCCTGAATTCGCCAGCGCGGGAACCCGGGAAGGTAAGAGCTGCCCCGTGCAGCACCACTCTCCTCCAGAACGCCCCGCCTTCTGGGTTGAGTCCCCTTCCCCTTCCCCCCCCCGGCTGCCCCACCTCTGGCACGCCAGTTACTGTTCCCCTGGTCCCACTGGCACGTAGGCTGGGAGCCTGGTTAGCGCTCCCCAGCCCGTCCCCTTGGTTGATCCGAACAGTACGGCTCGGCTACGCGATTCAGTTCGTGAGGCGACCGCCCAAGTTCAGAGGCATCCGTTCCACCTCTGTCCACTCGGACACCCATGCCTCTGTTCTTCGGGCGGAGATTGCGGTCCTCCTGGCGAAGGACGCGATCGAGCCTGTCCCTCCAGCCGAGATGAAATCGGGGTTCTACAGCCCTTATTTCATCGTGCCCAAGAAAGGAGGTGGGTTGCGACCGATCCTGGACCTTCGAGTGCTGAAGCGGTCCCTTCACAGGCTACCGTTCAAGATGCTTACCTCGAAGCGCATACTGTCATGCGTACGACACCAGGATTGGTTTGCAGCCATCGACCTGAAGGACGCGTACTTTCATGTCTCGATTTTACCTCGACACAGACCGTTTCTTCGGTTTGCTTTCGAGGGTCGGGCGTATCAGTACAAAGTCCTCCCCTTTGGCCTGTCCCTGTCCCCCCGCGTCTTTACCAAGGTCGCGGAAGGTGCCCTATCTCCCCTATGGCGGAAGGGCATCCGAATCCTCAACTATCTCGACGACTGGCTCATTCTGGCTCACTCGCGAGATCTGTTGTGCGAACAAGGGACCTGGTGTTACAGCACCTCAGCCATTTGGGGCTTCGGGTCAACTGGGAGAAGAGCAAGCTCTCCCCCGTGCAGAGCATCTCTTTTCTCGGTATGGAGTTGGACTCGGTCTCCATGACAGCACGCCTCACCAACGAGCGCGTCCAGTCGGTGCTGAATTGTCTGAAACTCTTCAGGCACAAGACGGCGGTCCCTCTCAAAACTTTCCAGAGGCTCCTGGGGCATATGACAGCCGCAGCCGCAGTTACGCCGCTCGGGCTGCTTCATATGAGACCGCTTCAGCGCTGGCTACACGACCGAGTCCCGAGATGGACATGGCACCGCGGCACGTTCCGGGTCGGCGTTACCCCGGAGTGTCGCCGCCTCTTCAGCCCTTGGTCAGACCCTGCTTTCCTACGGGCCGGCGTGCCCTTGGGACAGGTGTCGAGGCATGTTGTAGTCAACACAGATGCCTCCTCGACGGGCTGGGGTGCCGTGTGCAACGGGCAGACAGCCTCGGGCTCCTGGACAGGACCTCGACTGCAGTGGCACATCAATTGCCTCGAGCTGCTAGCCGTGTTTCTGGCGCTCCGGCGGTTTCTGCCGCTGCTGCGCCACAAGCACGTGCTTGTCCGCACGGACAATACAGCGACCGTAGCGTACATCAACCGTCAGGGTGGTCTGCGCTCCCGTCGCCTGTCGCAGCTCGCCCGCCATCTCCTCCTCTGGAGTCACACGCGGCTCAAATCGCTGCGGGCCGTTCATATTCCAGGAGAACTGAATCGTGCAGCCGATGTGCTCTCACGACAGCTTACTCTCCCTGGAGAATGGCGACTCCATCCCCAGACGGTCCAGCTCATCTGGAGTCGATTCGGGGAAGCTCAGGTAGACCTGTTCGCCTCCCCAGAATCCTCCCACTGCCAGCTCTTTTTCTCCCTGACTCAGGCCCCCCTCGGCAGGGACGCTCTGGCACACAGCTGGCCGCGGGGCCTCCTCAAGTACGCCTTTCCCCCAGTGAGCCTCCTTGCACAGACCCTGTGCAAGATCAGGGAGGACGAGGAGCAGGTCCTGCTGGTTGCGCCGTTCTGGCCCACCCGGACCTGGTTCGCCGACCTCATGCTCCTCGCGACAGTCCCTCCCTGGAAGATTCCCCTGAGGAAGGACCTTCTTTCTCAGGGGGACGGCACGATTTGGCACCCGCGTCCCGATCTATGGAACCTGCACGTGTGGCTTCTGGACGGGACACGGAAGACCTCGCCGGTCTCCCCCAGGCCGTGATAGACACTATCACTCAGGCTAGAGCCCCCTCTACCAGGCAGGCCTACGCCCTGAGGTGGGGTCTCTTCGTTGATTGGTGTTCCTCTCGCCGAGAGGACCCCCGGAAGTGCTCGGTCGGAGTGGTGCTTTCCTTCCTGCAAGAGAAGTTGGAAGGGAGACTGTCCCCTTCCACTTTGAAAGTGTATGTCGCAGCCATTGCGGCATACCACGATGCAGTAGATGGGTCATCTCTGGGAAAGCATCACCTGATCATCAGGTTCCTTCGAGGTGCGAGAAGGATTAACCCTCCTAGACCGCACCTCGTACCCTCTTGGGATCTCTCCGTGGTCCTTCAGGGCCTTCGGGGAGCTCCCTTCGAGCCGCTTAGTTCAGTCGAGCTGAAGTTCTTGTCACTCAAGACTTCACTCCTGACTGCGCTGGCCTCCATCAAGAGGGTAGGGGACCTGCATGCATTTTCGGTCAACGAAGCGTGCTTAGAGTTCGGGCCAGGTTACTCTCACGTCATCCTGAGACCCCGGCCCGGCTACGTGCCCAAGGTTCCCACCACTCCCTTCCGAGATCAGGTGGTGAACCTGCAAGCTCTGCCCCAGGAGGAGGCAGACCCGGCCTTGGAGTTGCTGTGTCCCGTCCGTGCCCTGCACGTCTACGTGGACCGCACCCGGAGCTTCAGACGCTCCGAGCAGCTCTTTGTCTGCTTCGGGGGACAGCAGAAGGGGAATGCTGTCTCCAAACAGAGGTTGGCCCACTGGGTAGCTGATGCCATCACCTTGGCGTACGAAGCCCAAGGTGAGCCGTGCCCCCTGGGAGTGAGAGCCCACTCCACCCGGAGTGTGGCCTCCTCCTATGCGCTGGCGCACGGCGCCTCTCTAGCAGACATCTGTAGAGCTGCGGGCTGGGCGACACCCAATACCTTTGCGCGGTTCTACAACCTCCGCGTTGAGCCAGTGTCCTCCCGTGTGTTGGGTAACATCAGGTAATTTGCGGGAGGACGGCTCAGGTGTCGGCTTGCTGCGCCACTCCTCTTGGATCCGTGCGCTATTCTCCCAGTTGTTCCCATGGTTGAACCCTGGGTCCTCCTTGCCCCGCAGTACTGGACTAGACGGAGTAGTCCATACTGTGCTCCGGAGCGGGGCCTCCTTCACCCCCCTCCGGTTGTGGCATCATGTCTCAGTATCTCCACGGAACCTTCCGTGTTTCCCCAGTCTAGTTAGACTTACTTTTAAAGCTTCCACATGACTTAACCGTCATTGTGCTCCGCCCCCCAACGGCTGCTTCAAAACTTGGCACCCCTGGTGGGCCACCACGTGGTCTACAGGGCGTTGGGACGGTTACGCATTGAGCCCTTTGTTCCGACACGCTTGCCTGCCGGCATTGGGTCTCAGCTGCGTAACGCAGTTCAGGATTGTGGCGTTTTCCAGAGGTCCCCAATATTACGTCATTGACGTAACGTCGTAGAGAACGACTGAGGGGGAACGTCTCGGTTACGAAGGTAACCCTCGTTCCCCGAAGGAGGGAACGGAGACGTTACGTCCTCCTGCCACAATCCTGGACTGCGCTGAAGCCGGGTTGCGGCTCGGCTCCTCAGCAAATCTGAATGAGTGGATGCACGCCGCCATCTTATATACCCGTATGTCCGGGGGAGTGGCGCGGCATGCAAATTCCACTCGCCAATTGTCATTGGCTTTTTCTCTTTAGCTCAGAGGTGATAGGGTCTCGTAGCCGATCCCCAATATTACGTCATTGACGTAACGTCTCCGTTCCCTCCTTCGGGGAACGAGGGTTACCTTCGTAACCGAGACGTTTTCTGGTTTTCTGCTTGAAATAAGATTATTTTGCTTGTTTTTTTTTTTAATTTTTAATTTTGACTTGTTTTTTTTTTCTGAAAACCAGACAATTTTTTTTTTTACTTGTCTAGAAAATCTTTCTTGATTTAAAAAATTTGGAAGCAAGACCAAAAAAAAAAAATCTAAGTTAAAATCAAGAGTTTTTGTTTGAAACCAGCAAAAATAATCTAGTTTTCTGCTTTCTGCTTGTTTCAAGCAAAAACACACTTAATTTTGACTTGTTTTTCTCTGAAACAAGACAATATTTTTTTTTACTTGTCTAGAAAATCCTTCTTGATTTAAGAATTTTTAGATCTAGAGATTTACACTGCAAAAAAATGCTTTTCTTACTTTGTCTTGTTTTTGTCTTGTCAGCCAAAATATCTAATAATTCTTAAATCAAGAAGGATTTTCTAGACAAGCAAAAATGATTGTCTTGTTTTCAGAAAAAAAAAAAAGTCAAAATCAAGTGAGTTTTTGCTTAGAACAAGCAAAATAATCTGCCAATGGGGTAAACAAAATAACCTTATAAACAATCTTATTTCTAGTCAAAAACAAGATTATTTTGCTTATTCCATTGGCAGATTATTTCTGATTATTGCTTGTTCTAAGCAAAGACTCAAATTTTTTTCTAAAAAAAAACAAGATGTTGATCTTGATTTAAGAATTTTTAGATATTTTGGCTGCAAACGAGACAAAAAAAAATCTAAGTAAGAAAAGCATTTTTTGCAGTGGAGACATGTTCTCGTTCTTAAGGAAGGAAAGTTTTGTGTTGACATCCAGTCATCAGTTTTGATCTGATTTCCGCTGTTTTCTAACTGTGACAGGTTAAGTGCTTCGAAAAGCGTAGTAAATTCAGCACCCGAGTTCTGCAGTGGGACAGCTAAGGACACATATTATCACCACCCCCCATTTCCCACTCCATATGGTCCGGATAAAAGTTGTGGCATCCTCCCGTCTTCCAACTCGTCTGTCTTTTTGATCCCGTGTTCTCATAAATCAACTTCCTAATTTTCATGTTGAATTTAATTTGCATGGGACGTTTGTTTCCGAGCACTGCGATCCACCCCTGTGCTTTTTACGGGAAACGGGATGTCTCCGCACAAACACACGATCACAAGGGACTCCTCAGTTTTCCACAGGCTTGCCTTGTTCCATCGCAGAACCCAGCATTCCCATCAACAGCCTTATCAGCAGCCTCGCGCTGACATGAATTACGAATTTATTAAAAAGAAAAACAGCTCTGCGTTTCGCTGAAGCACATTTGGCAGCAATTAAAGCCTCTTAAAGTCTTTCTCGCGCTTGATACGACAAGCTTACCTGGATTTGGGGATTTTCTGCCATTCTTTATCTTCTTCTAAAGCTCTGTCAGGTTTGGATGAGGACCAACTTTTCCAGGTTTCTCCAGAGTTGTTTGACTAGCTTCAAGTCCAGTGTCTGGGCCACTCGAGGACTTTCACAGAGTCATCTCTAGGCCTCTCTTGTATTGTGTCAACAGTGTGCTTGGGGTCAAAGTGCTGTTGAAACCCAGCAGGCATCGGATGTCAATATAACATTAGGCTAACTGAGGTTACACAACCTAAAAACAACAAAATATCACCGCCAGCTGACGTTAGCTGACTGATGTTCGTTGACATTAGACGTTGAATTGACATTGAACTTTTTTGGTCACCGAAATTTAGCCAAATATCAATGTTTTATGACGTTCTGTGCATCTGGGAAGGTAAACCACACTGCAAAAGTGCTGTTCTTACTTCATTTTTTGTCTTGTTTCCAGCCAAAATGTCTTTAAAATCTTACATCGAGAAGGATTTTCTAGTCAAGTCTTAAAATAAGTTAAAATTAAGAGAGTTTTTGCTTAAAACAAGCAAAATAATCTGCCAATGGGGTGAGCAAAATAATGTAGTTTTGGCGACTTTTTTCTGAAAACAAGACCTTTTTTTTTTAACTTCCTTCTTGATTTAAGAATTTCTTGATATTTTGGCTGGAAACAAGACAAAAAAGTAAGAAAAAGTAAGCAAAATAATCTAGTTTTCTGCTTGAAATAAGATTGTTTTGCTTACCCCATTGGCAGTGGCAACAACTTAATTTTGACGGGTTTTTTTTGTTTTTCTGAAAACAAGACCTTTTTTTTTTTTTTTTTTTACTTCCTTCTTGATTTAAGAATTTTTAGATATTTTGGCTGAAAACAAGACAAAAAAATCTGTAAGAAAAACAATTTTTTTAGTGTGTTAGTTGACTGATGTTAGTTGACATTAGACGTTGAATTGACATTGAACTTTTTTGGTCACTGAAATGTAGCCAAATATCAATGTTTTATGACGTTCTGTGCCTCTGGGAAGGTAAACCACACTGCAAAAGTGCTGTTCTTACTTCATTTTTTGTCTTGTTTCAAGCCAAAATGTCTTTAAAATCTTACATCAAGAAGGATTTTCTAGTCAAGTCTTAAAATAAGTTAAAATTAAGAGAGTTTTTGCTTAAACTCAAAATAATCTGCCAATGTGGTGAGCAAAATAATGTCGTTTTGGCGTCTTTTTTCTGAAAACAAGGCATTTTTTATTTTATTTTTTACTTCCTTCTTGATTTAAGAATTTTTAGATATTTTGGCTGAAAACAAGACAAAAAAATCTGTAAGAAAAACATTTTTTTTATTGTGTTAGTTGACTGATGTTAGTTGACATTAGACACTGAATTGACATTGAACTTTTTTGGTCACTGAAATGTAGCCAAATATCAATGTTTTATGACGTTCTGTGCCTCTGGGAAGGTAAACCACACTGCAAAAATGCTGTTCTTACTTAATTTTTTGTCTTGTTTCAAGCCAAAATGTCTATAAAATCTTACATCAAGAAGGATTTTCAAGTCAAGTCTTAAAATAAGTTAAAATTAAGAGAGTTTTTGCTTAAAACAAGCAAAATAATCTGCCAATGGGGTGAGCAAAATAATGTAGTTTTGGCGACTTTTTTCTGAAAACAAGACCTTTTTTTTTAACTTCCTTCTTGATTTGATAATTTCTTGATATTTTGTCTGGAAACAAGACAAAAAAGTAAGAAAAAAGTTAACAAAAAAAAATTTTTTGCAGTGTGTTAGTTGACATTAGACGCTGAATTGACATTGAACTTTTTTGGTCACCGAAATTTAGCCAAATATCAATGTTTTATGACGTTCTGTGCCTCTGGGAAGGTAAAGCACACTGCAAAAGTGCTGTTCTTGTTTCAAGCCAAAATATCTATAAAATCTTACATCGAGAAGGATTTTCAAGTCAAGTCTTAAAATAAGTTAAAATTAAGAGAGTTTTTGCTTAAAACAAGCAAAATAATCTGCCAATGTGGTGAGCAAAATAATGTCGTTTTGGCGTCTTTTTTCTGAAAACAAGGCATTTTTTATTTTATTTTTTACTTCCTTCTTGATTTAAGAATTTTTTGATATTTTGGCTGGAAACAAGACAAAAAAGTAAGAAAAAGTAAGCAAAATAATCTAGTTTTCTGCTTGAAATAAGATTGTTTTGCTTACCCCATTGGCAATGGCAACAACTTAATTTTGATGGGGTTTTTTTTTTTCTGAAAACAAGACCTTTTTTTTTTTTTTTTTTTTACTTCCTTCTTGATTTAAGAATTTTTAGATATTTTGGCTGAAAACAAGACAAAAATATCTGTAAGAAAAACATTTTTTTTAGTGTGTTAGTTGACTGATGTTAGTTGACATTAGACGCTGAATTGACATTGAACTTTTTTGGTCACTGAAATGTAGCCAAATATCAATGTTTTATGACGTTCTGTGCCTCTGGGAAGGTAAACCACACTGCAAAAGTGCTGTTCTTACTTCATTTTTTGTCTTGTTTCAAGCCAAAATGTCTATAAAATCTTACATCAAGAAGGATTTTCTAGTCAAGTCTTAAAATAAGTTAAAATTAAGAGAGTTTTTGCTTAAAACAAGCAAAATAATCTGCCAATGGGGTGAGCAAAATAATGTAGTTTTGGCGACTTTTTTCTGAAAACAAGACCTTTTTTTTTTAACTTCCTTCTTGATTTAAGAATTTCTTGATATTTTGGCTGGAAACAAGACAAAAAAGTAAGAAAAAGTAAGCAAAATAATCTAGTTTTCTGCTTGAAATAAGATTGTTTTGCTTACCCCATTGGCAGTGGCAACAACTTAATTTTGACGGGTTTTTTTTGTTTTTCTGAAAACAAGACCTTTTTTTTTTTTTTTTTTTACTTCCTTCTTGATTTAAGAATTTTTAGATATTTTGGCTGAAAACAAGACAAAAAAATCTGTAAGAAAAACAATTTTTTTAGTGTGTTAGTTGACTGATGTTAGTTGACATTAGACGCTGAATTGACATTGGTCAACTTTTTTGGTCACTGAAATTTAGCCAAATATCAATGTTTTATGACGTTCTGTGCCTCTGGGAAGGTAAAGCACACTGCAAAAGTGCTGTTCTTACTTCATTTTTTGTCTTGTTTCAAGCCAAAATGTCTTTAAAATCTTACATCAAGAAGGATTTTCAAGTCAAGTCTTAAAATAAGTTAAAATTAAGAGAGTTTTTGCTTAAGTTCAAAATAATCTGCCAATGGGGTGAGCAAAATAATGTAGTTTTGGCGTCTTTTTTTCTGAAAATAAGACCTTTTTTTTTTACTTCCTTCTTGATTTAAGAATTTTTTGATATTTTGGCTGGAAACAAGACAAAAAAGTAAGAAAAAGTAAGCAAAATAATCTAGTTTTCTGCTTGAAATAAGATTGTTTTGCTTACCCCATTGGCAATGGCAACAACTTAATTTTGACGTTTTTTTTTTTTTTTACTTCCTTCTTGATTTAAGAATTTTTAGATATTTTGGCTGAAAACAAGACAAAAAAATCTGTAAGAAAAACATTTTTTTTAGTGTGTTAGCTGACTGATGTTAGTTGACATTAGACGCTGAATTGACATTGAACTTTTTTGGTCACTGAAATGTAGCCAAATATCAATGTTTTATGACGTTCTGTGCCTCTGGGAAGGTAAACCACACTGCAAAAGTGCTGTTCTTACTTAGATTTTTTGTCTTGTTTCAAGCCAAAATGTCTATAAAATCTTACATCGAGAAGGATTTTTTAGACAAGTCTTAAAATAAGTCAAAATTAAGAGAGTTTTTGCTTAAGTTCAAAATAATCTGCCAATGGGGTAAGATAAATAATCTAGTTTTCTGCTTGCAATAAGGTTATTTTTACCCCATTGGCAGATTATTTTGCTTGTTTTAAGTAAAAATACAACTTAATTTGACGTCTTTTTTTATGAAAACGAAATTTTTTTTTTTACTTGTCTAGAAATTCCTTTTTGTTTTAAGAATTTTTAGATATTTTGGCTGAAAACAAGACAAAAAAATCTGTAAGAAAAACAATTTTTTTAGTGTGTTAGTTGACTGATGTTAGTTGACATTAGACGCTGAATTGACATTGGTCAACTTTTTTGGTCACTGAAATTTAGCCAAATATCATTGTTTTATGACGTTCTGTGCCTCTGGGAAGGTAAACCACACTGCAAAAGTGCTGTTCTTACTTAGATTTTTTGTCTTGTTTCAAGCCAAAATGTCTATAAAATCTTACATCAAGAAGGATTTTCTAGACAAGTCTTAAAATAAGTTAAAATTAAGAGAGTTTTTGCTTAAGCTCAAAATAATCTGCCAATGTGGTGAGCAAAATAATGTCGTTTTGGCGTCTTTTTTCTGAAAACAAGGCATTTTTTATTTATTTTTTTACTTCCTTCTTGATTTAAGAATTTTTAGATATTTTGGCTGAAAACAAGACAAAAATCTGTAAGAAAAACATTTTTTTTAGTGTGTTAGTTGACTGATGTTAGTTGACATTAGACACTGAATTGACATTGGTCAACTTTTTTGGTCACTGAAATTTAGCCAAATATCAATGTTTTATGACGTTCAGTGCCTCTGGGAAGGTAAACCACACTGCAAAAGTGCTGTTATTACTTCATTTTTTGTCTTGTTTCAAGCCAAAATGTCTATAAAATCTTACATCGAGAAGGATTTTCTAGTCAAGTCTTAAAATAAGTTAAAATTAAGAGAGTTTTTGCTTAAAACAAGCTAAATAATCTGCCAATGGGGTGAGCAAAATAATGTCGTTTTGGCATCTTTTATTTTATTTTTTACTTCCTTCTTGATTTAAGAATTTTTAGATATTTTGGCTGGAAACAAGACAAAAAAGTAAGAAAAAGTAAGCAAAATAATCTAGTTTTCTGCTTGAAATAAGATTGTTTTGCTTTCCCCATTGGCAATGGCAACAACTTAATTTTGACGGGTTTTTTTTTCTGAAAACAAGACCTTTTTTTTTTTTTTACTTCTTTAGAAAATCCTTCTTGATTTAAGAATTTGTAAATATTTTGGCTGGATAAAAGACAAAAAAATCTGTAAGAAAAACATTTTTTGCAGTGTGTTAGTTGACTGACGTCAGTTGAATTGACATTGAATTTTGGTTACTGAAATTTTACCAAATATCAATGTTTTATGACGTTCTGTTTATTAATAATTATCTTGTTTTCAGAAAAAAAAGAAGTCAAGTTTTTGCTTAAAACAAGCAAAATAATCTTATTTCAAGCAGAAGACTAGATTATTTTGCTTACCCCATTGGCAGATAATTTTGAATCTCAAAAACTCACTTCATTTTGACCTATTTTAAGACAATAATTTTGACTTGTATATAAAATCCATCTTGATTTAATAATTTTTTGATATTTTGCCTGTAAACAAGACAAGAAAATCAAGTAAGAACAGCATTTTTTCCCATATTTTTTCCCAATCACACTACTATATGCTGAAAAATCCATATCTTTTGTTAAAAAAATGTTCATATCACATAAAACCCTGGTATTCAGCTGTCTGATTTATAAAGTTGCTCATTATACTCTGCATTAATGAAAATTACCTTAAATATAAATTATATTCATAGCTTTGTCGTTCATGTTGAGTTATAGGCCCAAAACCCTGAAAATATCAGCTAAGTTACTGTCAACTATGTTACCCAGCAAAGCAAAAAACAACTTCATTTTGACGTCTTTTTTCTGAAAACAAGACTTTTTTTTTTTACTCGTCTAGAAAATCCTTCTTGATTTAAGAATTTTTTAATATTTTGGCTGGAAACAAGACAAAAAATCTGTAAGGAAAACATTTTTTGCAGTGTGTTACTTAACTGATGTCAGTTGACATTAGACGTTGAATTGATATTGATATTTGGCAAAATTTCGGTGACCAAAATTCAATGTTTTATGACGTTCTGTGCCTGCTGGATGCTTTTCTTGGATTTTTTGTCTTGTTTCCAGGCAAAACATCTATAAAATCTTACATCAAGAAGGTTTATTCTTGAAGAATCATTGTCTTGTTTTCAGAAAAAAAGAAGTCAAGTTTTTGCTCAAAACAAGCAAAATAATCTGATTTCAAGCAGAAAACTAGATTATTTATCTTACCCCATTGGCAGATTATTTTGAATCTCAAAATTCACTTAATTTGGACCTATTTTAAGACAGTAATTTTGACTTGTATATAAAATCCATCTTGATTTAAGGATTTTTAGATATTTTGTCTGTAAACAAGACAAAAAAAAATCAAGTAAGAAAAGCATTTTTTGCAGAAGAAGACCCCTGTACATTTTTCACATTCAAAAAGGACAATTTTAAGTTCTCTGAATACTAAGTAGCACTTTAAAACTCCTATGGGTGTCTGCATGTGTAACATAATTCAGACGGTTTGTCTAGACTGTTCTTAGTGTGAAAATGATGGAGGCTTTAAAGTGTGAGGGCATGGACTCAGTCTCTGGCGTGTTGCCAGATCCAGATATCATAAGCATCTTTTGTTTTTTTTTTCCACTCCAAAAAAAAGCTAATTTTCCAACTCCCCTACAGTTAAACAGATGAGTTGTACCATTTTCGAAACCATTCTCATGTCTGTGAAGTATGTTTTTAATATATTTTCATCAATATAAAGCCCCGATGCTTCATTTTCTAGTACACACTGCAAAAAATGCATTTCTTACTTATTTTTTTGTCTTGTTTCCAGCTAAAATATCTAAAAATTCTTAAATCAAAAATCTGCCAGTGGGGTAAGCAAAATAATCTAGCTTTCTGCTTGAAATAAGATTATTTTGCTTACTCCATTGGCAGATTATTTTGCTTGTTTTAAGCAAAAACTCAACTAATTTTCACTTTTTTTTTTTTTTTTTCTAAAAACAAGACAATAATTTTGACTTGTCTATAAAATCTTGACTTCAGAAAATGTAGATATTTTGGCTGCAAATGAGACAAAAGTAAGTAAGAAAAGCATTTTATGAAGTGCACAATTATATTTTTTCCTCCAATCACACTACTATATGTTGAAAAGCCATATCTTTTGTTAAAAAAAATGTTCATATCACATAAAACCCTGGTATTCAGCTGTCTGATTTTATAAAGTTGCTCATTCTACTCTGCATTTAAGCATGAGAAATACCTTAAATATAAATTAATTTTATAGCTATGTCTTTCATGTTGAGTTATAGGCCCAAAAGCCTAAAAATATCAGCTTAGTTAAAAATGTCAACTAAGTTACCCAGCAAAGGTAATGTGGTGGACAGTAGCAAACCTATGGTATCTTATGCACATGTTCCTACAGATCACCTTTATTTTTTTATAGCACTTTATACAGTATAGATAGTTTCAAAGCAGCTATGTAAGGTCATGTTTGGGTTTTGTTCAGTGATAGTTGTTCATGAGTCCACTGAACAGTTAAACTGTCTGCTGTTCTTCAGAAAAATCCTTCAGGTCCCACAAATTCTTTGGTTTTCCAGCATTTTTGTGTATTTGAACCCTTTCCAACAATGACTGTATGATTTTGAGATCCATCTTTTCACACTAAGGACAACTGAGGCACTCATATGCAACTATTACAGAAGGTTCAAACGCTCACTGATGCTCCAGAAGGAAAAAAAAAACATGCATTAAGAGCTGGGGGGTGAAAACTTTTGAACAATGTGTAATTTTTTCTTATTTTGCCTTCTGGGAAACATGTAAGTATCTTCTGTAGTTTCTGAAGGGCAGTACTAAATGAAAAAATAAGGGGGGGAAAAATATATTAACCCTCTGGGGTCTGAGGGTGTTTTTAGGCCCTGAAGAAGTTTTGACATTCTGACATTTGTGCATTTTACAGTATCTTAAAAACATATTCATGGCTAAAGTCAGATTACTTTGTAATCAGCACAAACTGAGCTACAATAATATGCAAGCAACATGAATGTAGAAAAATGTACACATTTTCATTCTGTTCAAAAGTTTTCACCCCCTAGCTTATATGCATTGCTTTTCCTTCTGGAGCATCAGTGAGTGTTTAACCTTCTGTAACAGTTGCATATGAGTCCCTCAGTGTGAAAAGATGGATCTCAAAATCATGCAGTCATTGTTGGAAAGTGTTCAAATACACAAAAATGATGGGAAACCAAAGAATTTGTGGGACCTGAAGGATTTTCCTGAAGAACAGCAGGCAAGGGACTCATAAACAACTATCACTAAACAAAAAATGGGTCATTCAGGTAACAACACTGTGTTAAGAATCAAGGGAATGTAAACGTATGAACAAGGCGATTTATAAATTCAACTATTGTTTTCTCTTTTGGACTACATGTGAAGTTTATTTATGTGAAATATCAGTGTTAAATAAAAGGTAACACTGGATTTTGCATGATCCCTCTTACTATATTTAACATTTTGCAGGTTCTGCTCAGTGTATGTAAACTTTTGACTTCAGCTGTGTTTGTAAGTGCAACTGTAGCACTATTCTCAACCACTTTCACAGGTGTTTTTTGTGTGACGAGTGACTAAAAGTGCACATATGCGCTCAAACAGCTTCTGTAACGTGCAAAACGTTTACATTTATTCCTTACGTACACTTGAACTACTCTGAAACAGAACGAACTTCCTACTTGAGTGATGATATACTGTTTGTTCCTCTTCTGTGTGTGTCTTCATTAGGAATAGTTAAATGCATCAGTTAGTTCAAACGGTATCCGGCTCGCTCTTACTTCACTATTTTGAACCGCTGACAGTCACTCTCACTGGATGCAAATCTTTACCTGCCAAAAGCCATGAAATGTGTGTGTGTCTTACAGGTATTCAAAGCATTAACCAGTTGACTCATGCTGAATCATAAATTATGTTTTCCCCTTTTGAAAAAAACAAAAAAAAAAAACACAAATGTTTTTGGAGAGACATGAGGGTGCATTAAAATGTTAGAAAATGTCATTAGGGCCTGAAAAGTGTGAGAGAATGACCTTCTGTCAATTTCTGACATTAGTTTGAGCATTTTTTGAGTATTATTAAAGTGTTTTGATCATGTGTGATGTGTGTAAGTGTGTGCGTGATTGGAGTCAGTCCAGTCCAGCTGATATGTGTGGGAGAGATGTCACTTCCTGGACATTTCCTCTGAGCTGCTAAGAGGTGAGATGAATAAAAGGGACAAACAACGTATTTTCTGACCCATCCGCATGTTCTTCAGTTACTTTAATAGTAGCTTTTAAATGTCAGCATTTTTCAGCAGTTATCTTTTATTTGTTTGTTATTGAGCGCATTTATTTATTTAGTGCATTTCTCATGCAAAACGTATCCAGTAGTTATCAATCAATATTTTCATATTTTATACATGCTAATACAATACAACAATACAATATTTATTTATAAAGCACATTTAAAAACAACAGAAGTTGCCCGAAGTGCTGTACAGAATAGCATAAGAACTTCAGACAATAAAACAAAGTTATCAAACAACAACTGAATCAATGATCAAGTGGTATTGAAAGCTAGAGAGAATGGATATGTCTTTAAAGAAGACTTAAAAGCAGAAACAGAAGGGGCTAATCTAATATTAAGAGGTAGACTGTTCCAGAGTTTCAGACCTGCAATCGCAAAAGCGCGATCACCTCCTTTTTTTTAATGTCTAGATCTAGGCACAACGAGAAAACAGAGATCACTGGATCTCAATGTTCTCTGTCAGATACTGAGGGGCCAAATTATGTAGCGCTTTATACACCATTATAAAACGGTTAGTTCCATTCCTGGATTCTGATTGGTCAGCAGCTGTGTTTTATTCGCGATACAGCACGGCTATGACCGTTCCACCCAATGGTTCTTAGTATCACTGCGCAGCACCCTTAGCAACCACCCTTAGCAACATAAACATACAGGTCCTTCTCAAAAAATTAGCATATTGTGATAAAGTTCATTATTTTCTGTAATGTACTGATAAACATTAGACTTTCATATATTTTAGATTCATTACACACAACTCGAAGTAGTTCAAGCCTTTTATTGTTTTAATATTGATGATTTTGGCATACAGCTCATGAAAACCCAAAATTCCTATCTCAAAAAATTAGCATATTTCATCCGACCAATAAAAGAAAAGTGTTTTTAATACAAAAAAAGTCAACCTTCAAGTAATTATTTTCAGTTATGCACTCAATACTTGGTCGGGAATCCTTTTGCAGAAATGACTGCTTCAATGCGGCGTGGCATGGAGGCAATCAGCCTGTGGCACTGCTGAGGTGTTATGGAGGCCCAGGATGCTTCGATAGCGGCCTTAAGCTCATCAAGAGTGTTGGGTCTTGCGTCTCTCAACTTTCTCTTCACAATATCCCCCAGATTCTCTATGGGGTTCAGGTCAGGAGAGTTGGCAGGCCAATTGAGCACAGTAATATCATGGTCAGTAAACCATTTACCAGTGGTTTTGGCACTGTGAGCAGGTGCCAGGTCGTGCTGAAAAATGAAATCTTCATCTCCATAAAGCTTTTCAGCAGATGGAAGCATAGAGTGCTCCAAAATCTCCTGATAGCTAGCTGCATTGACCCTGCCCTTGATAAAACACAGTGGACCAACACCAGCAGCTGACATGGCACCCCAGACCATCACTGACTGTGGGTACTTGACACTGGACTTCAGGCATTTTGGCATTTCCCTCTCCCCAGTCTTCCTCCAGACTCTGGCACCTTGATTTCCGAATGACGTGCAAAATTTGCTTTCAACCGAAAAAAGTACTTTGGACCACTGAGCAACAGTCCAGTGCTGCTTCTCTGTAGCCCAGGTCAGGCGCTTCTGCCGCTGTTTCTGGTTCAAAAGTGGCTTGACCTGGGGAATGCGGCACCTGTAGCCCATTTCCTGCACACGCCTGTACACGGTGGCTCTGGATGTTTCTACTCCAGACTCAGTCCACTGCTTCCGCAGGTCCCCCAAGGTCTGGAATCGGTCCTTCTCCACAATCTTCCTCAGGGTCCGGTCACCTCTTCTCGTTGTGCAGCGTTTTCTGCCGCACTTTTTCCTTCCCACAGACCTCTTGCTTGAGGGTGTCAATGATGGCCTTCTGGACAGCAGTCAGGTCGGCAGTCTTACCCATGATTGCGGTTTTGAGTAATGAACCAGGCTGGGAGTTTTTAAAAGCCTCATGAATCTTTTGCAGGTGTTTAGAGTTAATTAGTCGATTCAGATGATTAGGTTAATAGCTCGTTTAGAGAACCTTTTCATGATATGCTAATTTTTTGAGATAGGAATTTTGGGTTTTCATGAGCTGTATGCCAAAATCATCAATATTAAAACAATAAAAGGCTTGAACTACTTCGAGTTGTGTGTAATGAATCTAAAATATATGAAAGTCTAATGTTTATCAGTACATTACAGAAAATAATGAACTTTATCACAATATGCTAATTTTTTGAGAAGGACCTGTATATTAGTTCTTATTTGAAGAAAGCAATAAGAGCTAACAGGCTAAAATGTTTCAAGTAAATTTTGATTTATATGATGTTAGATGAGTGGTTTGATTGACGATTTGGAAATACACACCGATTTCTGCTAAGGACAGCACCATTAAACTGTCTGACGCGCTTAATCCAACACACCTGAAGTACTTGTAAACAAAGTCTGGTTTGATGTGCAGTTACACACGGACTTATAGAAAAAGAGGTGAACCGAGAACTCATGCCAGACTCATTCAACATTTTAACCGAAGAAAATGGTCTCCAGTATGGCACATTGAGCTTTAACTTGTTTATCAGGCGGTTTTGCGTATATCCACTTCTAATACCCTCCGATGTGCATCATTCAGTGTCCTGCATTAGCCAAAATCATGACTGTCTTTGAAATATGTTTTATGATTGCGGCTGATGCGCCCGCTCTGTGTCCCGCATCTGGGATGCTGCTGTTCACACGCGAGAGCACGCCAGGGAAGGCGAGCGAGTGGAAAACGTACTAATTATTATTGATTACTGATTTAAATCATTTTATAATAACGAAAACAATACCTTAAACCAGAGGTGGGCAAACTACGGCTCGCCAGGCGTTTTCATCCGGACCGTGAGGCAATTGGAATAAACTGGCTAATTTGACGCAATATCAGTAAAATCCAATAGATGTCGCATTTAGTGTGGTATATAGCGGCTTTCGCTTTTTTACGCTTCGTTAAACATAAGCGCCTAGTCTTGACTGCATCCAAACCGCACAGCTCAGATACAAACTAAAAAGTAAAAATATACACCCTGTGTAAAACTGGCACATTTGTAAAATGTTGCTGTTTTTAAAAATTTAAAGAAGTGTTCATTTGTTGGACAAGTGCAAAACAGATTGGTGACGAATATGAAAGGCAAGTGAGTTTGCATTGCGCATTTACCAGCAACGTTCAGTTTTGCTTTTAAATAATTAGGCTGGGCGTTTATAATAAATGTTTATAGTGAACGCCACTATAATTTGTGCTTGTTTTTTTACTTACAGTGTCAGTCAAATGTTTTTGAACTGTTCCTAGCCTGTTTGTATTTGAGTTCCATGAAATGACGCATATAAGAACGTTCGGTTGCAGTTAGAGACTATTTTTTACAGCGGAAGGCTTAATGATTTTACTTAATGAAAACATGAATACATATTTTTAATATTTGCATTGTGTGGTAACCATTTTATAAAAGCAATAAGGTACTCGAGGCCGTGCTGTATCGTGAATAAATCACGGCTGAAGGGCGTTGTTAGGCACGACGCGAAGCGTGATTTATTTACGATACAGCATGGCCTCGAGTACCTTATTGCTTACATAAAAGGATTTTAAAATCAATTCTATATTTAATGGGTAGCCAATGCAATGGCGATAAGATAGGTGTTACAGGCTCATACTTGCGTGTACCAGAAAGAAGTCTAGCAGCTGCATTTTGCACTAGCTGTAGACGGGAAAGAGAAGACTGAGAGACACCGTAATAAAGAGAATTACAATAATCTAAGGGGGTTGTTACAAACGCAGGGATTACCATTTGGAAATTGCTCTGCGATAAGAAGGCTTTTACTTGAGAAAGTTGTCGGAGATGAAAGAAGCATGATTTTGCAACAGTACTGATCTGTTTGTCAAAATTTAATTTGCGATCAAACAGAGCGCCCAGGTTTCTCGCACACTGAGTTTCACATGGGGCCAAAGAGCCACAGTCAACATCAAACACACGGTTTTCTTTATGGCCAAATAGAATTATTTCAGTTTTATTTTCATTTAAATTTAAGAAATTACTTGAGAGCCACAACTTGAGTTCTTCTAAGCAGGCTAACAGCGGTTGTAGGGCATTTTTATCATTGTGCTTTAAAGGAAAATAGATCTATATAGATGATAGGATACTTTATATTTGTTAAACATGTAAGCCAACGGTAACATATACAGGGTGAACAATACTGGCCCAAGGATTGATCCCTGTGGAACTCCACAATTAAGTGGTATGGTAGAAGAGGTCTGATTAAAACATCTGTTGGTCAGAACCACTGTAGGACTGTGCCACGCAATCCCACAGATGTCTCCAAACGCGTCAGCAGGACCTCATGGTCAACCAGATCAAAGGCAGCACTCAGATCTAATAATACTAAAGCCATTGATTTCCCGGAAGAATCAAGAATTTCTGTAAGAATATCACTTGAGACTCTTAAAAGGGCGGATTCAGTACTGTGTAAAGCTTTAAAACCAGACTGAAACATGTCATAGACAGAATTAGCAGTCAAATAAGATTGCAATTGAGTCAGCACAACTTTCTCAAGAATTTTTGAAATAAAGGGTAGATTAGAAATAGGGCGAAAATTAGAAAAAGAAGAAGGATCAAGATTAGGTTTTTTCAGATATGGTGTCACCACAGCACATTTAAGAGTATTGGGAAAAGAGCCAGTGGACAAACATTTGTTAATGACCAGTAAAAGAGCAGAACCAACAGACTCCATGATTTGTCTAAGAAAAAGATAGTTGGTTTTAAGTGACCAATAACTTCATTACAGGAAATCAAATCAGCAGGCTCAAACTCTGTCCAGGTAGAAGAGCATAGCGGAACATCATTCAAAGTATATATTGAATTAGACAGCTGGGATCTTAGTCAGTGGTGTAGTGGAGGGTATACGCAGGTATACTGCATATAACCACTTCTTTATCAGGCGGTTTGGCGTATACCCACTTCTAATAGGCTACCCTGTGATTCCCATCAGTAGTGTCCTGCATTAGCCAAAACAATGACTGTCCACCACATCCAGACATATAAGAATAAATGCAAATATTCACTAAAAACAGCCAGTAAAGACAGTGATGATTGCTTCGAAATGTGTTTGATGATTGCGCCTGATGCGCCCGCTCTGTCTCCCGCTCCCCAGATGCTGCCTGTTCATACGCGAGAGCATGTCAGGGGAGGCGCACGAGTGGAAAAGTACTAATTGTTATTTATTACTGATTTGAATCAGTTTATAATAACGAAAATAATACCTTACAAATAAAAGAAGCAAGTTCTTACGATTAGAAAACCGATAAACCCCTGTAAACGTTTCTGTCAAAATAGGGCCGTCGCCAGAAAATCTTCAATGGGGGGCGTTTCGTTTTCATAGGGGAGCACAGTTATGAGCAGCTATAAAATTGTAGTACATATTTATATATATAAATTATAAAATAAATCACAATTTATAATGCCATTCGTTATAAACCACATATATAAGTCTAACCAAAACAAATTTAAGAAACAAATTATAAAAATAAAAAAACAAATTACAATGGCATTCGTTATAAACAGCATTAGTCTAACCAAAACTTGTTGTTTATTTAAGAAACAGACCAATTATAAAATAAAACGCAAATTATAATGGCAAAGAAACAGACAAATTGCAAAATAAAACACAAATTGTAATGGCATTCGTTATAAACAACATACAAAAGTCAAACCAAAACGAATTTAAAGAGAAACTGAAACATCTCTCATTCGGCACGAATACAAATATTTCCCATGATCGCTTAGAATTTTTTCCTTATAGTAACAGAAACAACTTAAAATACTATGTAATTTTTGGTCATATAGATAAGAATAAGACATTATTCGGAACTGTAAAAGGTTCAGAGCGCGCAGATGAAACGCGGTCATGTTTTCTTATTTTCAGAGTCTGCTGTTTGAGAACGCAGATCTGGGAGCTATAAGAAGCACTTCGACGAGACTTTGCTCAAGCATTTTAGAATGACAAAACTAGCATTTCAGATGCTGAGCAAAGAGATCGGTTCGTTGTCCAGTTATGCTGTCCCATCGCAAAGTCACAGTTATTTTTAATGCGCATTAAGGTGTTCCCATTGTAGTTTATGCACACGTTTTCCTACTGTATACAAACTAGTTGAGTGCATACATTTTTTACGCGCATTTTTAGAATTTATGCTCAACTTGTGTTTTTTATGCAATATTTTATAATGTGCATAAAAATAGGTATGGAAAAACTGAGTTATTAGCTTCATATTGTAGAGTTTTTCTTAGCTAAATGATTTGCTTAGCAATATCTAATGCTAGATCAGAACAAATTAATGTTTTTCATTCTCAAAATGTCTTTCGTGCTCGTGATCATGTGCACAATGCCTGTGTCAAGGGATCCAGTAAACGAATGAGTTCAAATAGTAAGTTCAAAACTTTTTTTTTTGAGGAGGAAGCGTATACCCACTTCTCCTGGCATCACTGCACCACTGATCTTAGTGTTGTGATTTTTCCTACAAAAAACTTCCCAAAATTATTACACAGAGTAGTAGATGGCTCAAGAATAGGATGCACAGAGGGATTTAAAACAGAGTTAATTGTAGAAAATAAAACCTGAGGTTTGTGAGAGTTATTTGTGATGAGTTCAGACAAATATTTGCATTTTGCAGCTTTAGCGGCTTTCTGGAAGACGTTATAAGAGTTTCTCAAAACTTCATAGGAAACCTGCAGTCTGTCCTTCTTCCATTTGCGTTCAGCCTGTCTACAAGTCCGTCTTAAAGAGCGTGTAGTTTCAGTATGCCAAGGCACAGGTACAGGCTTACGGTTTTTGTATTTCAAATGGAGTTCATGATATCGGCACAGGTAGAATTAAACAAATTAAGATGTGCGTCAGCATCCAGATTAAGCAAAGTGGATTCAGACTCCAGAGAGTTGCATACATCTCTATAGGCTACAGTGAATTGTTCCCTAGAGTGTTGAGTAAAAGAGCGAGTCAAACGTGCCAGCAACGGGTTTCTGATTGTTCGGCCCACAAGAGGGACTGTACAGAGTACCGGTCTGTGATCAGAAAAGGATGCACTACTAATTTCAAGATTAGAAATAGAAACACCATGAGTTAAAATCATGAGCCATGAGTATGTGTTGGACCAGAAACCCATTGGGTAAAGTCAAAAGACTCAATCAAATTTAAAAATTCAACAGAATATGGTTTAAGAGTACAACAAACGTGAATATTAAAGTCGCCCAACAACAGTATTTTGTCACGCCTGGTAACCAAATCACCCAATAATACAGCAAGTTCACTTAAAAAGTCCTTATTATAATGTGGAGGACAATATATTAGAGCTATAGTAATGGGGTTTATTGAGACTAATTGTAGGAGTTGAACCTCAAAACTGCTGTATAAGCCACTAGAAAGAGAACGACAGTGAAAAGTGTCTTTGAAAACGGTTGCAAGGCCCCCACCGCGGCCCGACACTCGCGGGGAATTAAAAAAATTACAGCCGTGAGGCACCAGTTCCGAAAAGGGGAAAAACCAGTCATAAGTGTAGATTTTTATGTCGCAAAACCAGTCATAAGTGTAGATTTTTAGAAATTGAGATTTATACATCACATGAAAGCTTAATAAATAAGTTTTCTATTGAAGTATGGCTTGTATAGGACAATATTTGGCCCGAGATTAAACTATTTGAATATCTGCAATTTGAGGGTGCAAAAATATCTAAATATTGAGAAAATCACCTTTAAAGTTGTTTTTAAAGTTTTTAGCAATGCATCTTACTAATATATAACTAATATAAATAAATAATATTTAAACTTTATTTTTTGATATATATATATATATATATATATATATATATATATAGTAGGAAATTTACAAAATAACTTTAAAGATGATCTTTACTTTATATGCGAATGATCTTTGGCATAATTTTGACCCATACAATGTATTTTTGGTCACATTTTCGATTTTTTTTTTTTTTACCAAAATGTATTACTTTTCTGAACACCCCACATCATGACATATTTAACTTTCTAGAAAAACATATTTTCCCACCTCAGGCATCAAATCCCTATTATTATTGGTCATTATTTTTATCTTCAACCCCGTTATGGACAGTATGGGAGCTCTCTGAATATGATTATAAAATGTAGTCGTAATGCAATAAATATTTTCCTATTAATCAGATGTCCCTCACACTAATTCGGTATTTGCAAATAAAAAAAGTTACATTAAATCTTACACATTTGCTTTGCAAATGGAACTTTTTGTGACAGCAACCTCATCATTTTTGATCAAAGAAGTGGCCTAACTTCAGAATTTAAACTAAAATCAGCATTTTTATGATTGTTCAACAAACATTAAATAACTTTTTCATAAATGTAAAAAATAGTATTAAAAAGTATGTTTTTTAAACAATCGCAAATATTTAAAGAACAGTTTGGTTGACAACAGTGGTCCTACAGGCAAAGTTGCTCAGAATGCAGAGATCTATCATGATATGAGATGAAGATATAGTGTATGTGTGAATATTTTACCTTTGAAGTTCATTTACAATTGAATTATTGTTTTTTTAAACACTTTATTAACTGTTATAGCGCCACCTATGGTCCAATCTTCATGAAACTTTGCATGCTTGTTAAGAGTCATCTGACACATATTTTCACCTAGTTTCGTAAAGTTTTGAGTTTTTGTTTAGGTTTCTTAGGCTTTTGGGTATACTTGGCCACGCCCCTTTTCTAAATGAGCAAATTATAGCCAACCAAAAACAAAATTCAACATTTTTTTAATAATTATTGATCTAGATAGTCTAGAGAATTGGACTGCAGTGGTTTGATCGAGACTGAGCAAAAAACCTAGGACTAGTTCGCAAAAGTAGGTTTTTAACATAATTGCGAATATTTAGTGAACGATTTGATTGACAGCAATGGTTCTTGAGGGAAAGTTACTCAGTATAACGAGATCTATCAAATGATATGCATATCGTGTGCATGTGTGAAACACCACGTCATTACAAAGGCAAACATTTGTGGCCGATTTCTTTCAAAATTCTTATAGACCTTTAGGGCCATGAGTTGAACATGCCCACCAAATTTAATTTCGATCGATCAGCCTCCATTAACCTTGTCTAATAGGTGCTCAAACTTCATTGGCCGATGGCAGCCATGTTTTTTGAGACGCGCCAATGTCCTCATAGATGCTTGTGACACATTGGACAAAGACACTGCATGCCAATTTTCAGGTCAATTGGACACTTTTTTCCATCTTATAGCACCACCAAGTGGCAGAGCTGCACATTTTTTTTATTTGACCAAAGATTGAGCTTGTACACATGTGCATCGAGTTTGGTGAAGATATATAGCCATTTTAGTATAAGTGCCCCCCACTAACGGACATTTTGGGGTCCCAATGTGACGGTGAGGTGGAATTCTTTTTGATAATTTTTGATATTCACTGTCCAGAGAATATTGCTGCTGTGGTTTGGTTTCGAATGGGTGAAAAACCTAGGACTAGTTCGCAAAAGTACGTTTTGAATCGACTTAAAAAAGGCGCGAAAACTGGACCTCGTAGAGCAAGTCTGACTTTCTAGGCTTTTCACCGCCTTGACCCAAGGATTCCAAAGATTTTTTTTTGTCTACGACAAACGGTTATGAGCGATTTTGCATTTTTGATCGCTGTAGCGCCACCTATATGCCAGCTGGAGTGAGACTTTGTCAGGTTCTCCCCAAATTGAGCTCAAATAAATCATCTTTATTTGATGTAACGGGGTTGAGTCGTTAAGCTTGACAACCATAATATCACAATATTACTACGTTATACTTATAAAAGAAGGTGGTAACTTGCCTGTGTCTGCTCACAATGTTGTTCAGAAGCAGGGTTGCCAAGTTTTCACAACAAAACCCACCCAATTGCTACTCCAAACTAGCCCAAACGCAGCCCAATTGCGTTCTGGTGGTTAAAATACACGATTTTTGGCGAGATTACCCTCATTCTAGGGGGTCTAAATATTACGTTATTGGATGTAAAAAAACAACAACACACCAACAGTGTTAAAGTATCCCCAATTCCGTGGGGAAAAAATAGCTGACTTAGACTCAGAAGACTGAAATGATGTCACTTCCTGTTAATGCTGTCACATAAGGATCAGTTTATTATTTTTACGGGGGACGAATGATTTGTGTAACGGGGTTGAGGGGTTACTGAGGTACGGAATTAAATAACATAGCATGAATTTACTTTGTGAAAAAACATTGGCAGCAAAAAAAAAAAAAGCACAGATAGACATTTATGCGAATGGCAAAACGTACGGACCTTTTTCTAATTGTATTATTCTTATCCCATGTACACTTTCATAGAAGTCCATGAGGGACATGACAAAATAGCTAGTGATAACTAAAAAATAAAACAAGATAATTTCTAATATAAAGATAAAATATCATGGTTTTATTCATTATTAAAGGAGACATTTCAAATAATCCAAAAAGCTTTTAAAAATGTTCGTGACCCTATAGAAAAGAATACACTTCATGGAATGAAGAGATATTGTTCTCTCAAACAGATTCAGTATTAACTATTTCTGTTAATAACTTGAAGTCTAGTAACTTGGAAACTGTGCAGTGTTAGTTCAGCTCAATTGAGCTCATTATAAATGACATGAAGCTTGACAAAATATAGTAGCTTCACAATTGCAAAGGAAAGTAGCTTGACATTTCCACTACTGAATACTAATATATGTGTACCCTGAATTATTATAAGCTGTGTATCCAGCTTATTTTTCAGCACAGAAGTAAGCTATTTTCTGTGAACGTGCGAGACTTCAGATTCTTTAGCAGTTATAGGTAAACAACTACCGTGCAGTAAATGCTAAAACTATTTGCATATTAAATATAGTATGATAAGAAATACCAATTTGCAATATCAACCAGCACCCTGAGCAGTTTTGTGCAGCTGGAAGCGAATGACACTGGAAGCCTCACACATTCAAGTACTATTACATTTATAAATAAGGTGGATCGTATAAAGTTGTATTATATATTGCTACTGCTTGTAGTTAAGTCCTTTATGTATACTGTATACTAAGAGGCCTCTTCTGCTCACCAAGCCTGCATTTATTATACAGCAAAAACAGTACAATTTGGAAATATTTTTACTATTTCTATTTGAATATGTATTTTATTTCTGTTATCAAAGGTGTATTTTCAGCATCATTACTCCAGTCTTTAGTGTCACAGGATCCTTCAGAAATCATTCTAATATGATGATATTATTAATATTTAAAACAGTTGAGTATTTTTTTTACAGGATTCTTTGATGAATAGAAAGATCCAAAGATCAGCATTTATCTGAAATAAACAGCATTTGTAACATTATACACCATACCATTCAAAAGCTTGAAGTCAGTATAATATTATTTAGCAAGGGTGCTTTAAATTGATCAAATATTAATATAAAGACATTTATAATGGTGCAAAAGATTTCTGATTCATATAAATGCTGTTTTCTATTCATCAAAGAAGCTTGAAAAAAATTATACTCAGCTGTTTTCAACAACATAATAATAAATGGTTTTTTTTAAGCAGCAAATCAAAATAGAATGATTTCTGAAGGATCATGTGACTGGAGTAATGATGCTAAAAATTCAGCTTTGAAATCACAGGAGTAAATTACATTTTAAAATATATTCAAATAGAAAACAGTTATTTATAACAGTAAAAATATTTCAAAATTTTACTGTTTTTGCTGTACTTTGGATCAAAAGCAGGCTTGGTGAGCAGAAGAGATTTATTTCGGAAAACAAAAAAATCTTTGCTTGTATTTGTATTTTGCTAGACAGAAAATAAGCTGTAATAAACTATAATTAAGAGGTAATTTGTATATTTAAAATATACAGATACTTAATGAAATATATCACTGTTTTGCAAGTGTATTTTGTCTATTGGGTCACCAAAAGCTTTTTGCATTATTTGAAATGTCTCCTTTAATAATGTTTAAAAACATGACATACATTTTATTCTTATATTAGAAATTATCTTTTTTTTTTTTTTTTTTCTTCAGTTGACACCACCTATTTTGTCATGTGCCTCATGGCCTTCTGCGAAAGTGCACTTGGGATATGAATAATACAATTAGAAAAAGGTTCATACATTTTGCTATTCTCATAAATATCTATTTGAGCTTTTTTTTACCGAGGTAAATTCATGATTGTTCATTAAAATCATGTTATTTATTTCCGTAACCCCTCAACCCTGTTACACAAATCATTCTTCCCCCATAAAAATAATGAACTGATCCTTATGTGACATCATTAACAGGAAGTGACATCATATAAGTCTTCTGAACAACACTGTGAGCAGACACAGGCAAGTTACCACCATCTTTTATAAGTATAACATATTAATATTGTGATAATGTGGTTGTCAAGCTTAGCAACTCAACCCTGTTACATCGAATAAAGACAGATAGCTATTACTTGTTGATATTTTAGCAGTATATAATATTTCTTAATATCATGCATGCCTTTGGCTCTCCTGTTATTCACTACATTTAGAGCAAAAAAATCTCAACCCCATTACTTATTTGATCATAACAGGGTTGTAAGATGAAGTTATCCAGTAATTTTAATGAATTATTATATTTGATCAAGAGTCTTACAGTGAATTTGAGTAAAAAACCAACTATTTATATGTTATGATGAATTTGTCTCTTCAACCCTGTTACACAAATCATTTTCCCCCCATAAAAATAATGAACTGGTCCTTATGTGACATCATTAACAGGAAGTGCCATCATATAAGTCTTCTGAACAACATCGTGAGCAGACACAGACAAGTTACCACCTTCTTTTATAACTATAACGTATTAATATTGTGATAATGTGGTTGTCAAGCTTAGCAACTCAACCCTGTTACATCAAATAAAGATAGAAAGCTATTACTTGTTGATATTTTAACAATATATAATATTTCTTAATATCATGCATGCCTTTGGCTCTCCTGTTATTCACTACATTTAGAGCAGTGGCCTTTTAGAGCAAGAAAATCTCAACCCCATTACTTATTTGATTATAACGGGGTTGTAAGATAAAGTTATCCAGCAATTTAAATGAATTATTATATTTGATCAAGAGTCTTACAGTGAATTTGAGTAAAAAAACAACAACAACTATTTATATGTTAAGATGAATTTCTCTTCAACCCTGTTACCCTTGTCTCAACCCCGTCAATCCTACATTTTTGTTAATTTTTTAAGTTTATGAAAAACGTATTTAATGTTCATATGATTTTGTACTTCCCACTCATAATTTACGAATTTGTCAGAAAATTCACGCCTTATGAAGATGCTTTTCAAAAGTAAAGTAGCACAGAATGATCCCAAATGCTGTGTTTTCCAAGTATTCTGAGGGTAGATGACGGGATTTGGTGCAAAACCAACTAAAATGTTGTTTTTTTTTAGCAAAAATCCTTGACCTTTGGTTTGATGTGATCATAAAGGAAAATCACACAAGTGCACCATTTTGAGAAATCATGAGTAATCAAAACACTACACAAACACAATGCCTAGAAAACCAACCTGAAAAGCATTCGTCTACTTTCTTCTCTGAGGAGAATATTTCCGAAGTGGATCTCTGGTTGATTTGACAGTTGAAAACTTGCTTTGTTGTTGCAACGACCACAACACAAGAGATATTGTCACCTCAAAGCACAAAGTATGTGCGTCCGTTTCCAGATGTTTTTCATTTTATTCACTTTGATTTCTCAAAATGGTGTACTTTTGTGTCATCCTATATTTCCAAATGACTCAATTTAATACATTTCTCACAACAGCATTTGATATACTTGATTTGTAATTCGTAATAAGGTATTTTTTGATGTATTTGTGCCAACAGAACAGAGTAATAATATATGGTCTCATAACCTGACCCCCCCAACACACACATAGGTAGTTCAGTATGGTTTGGAAACAGGCCTCAAGTCTACATATGTGCTGTAGCGCACGCTCTTACCACATTCAGAAAATTTGACTAAAGTGCAGCAAACAGGCCGCTCAGCTATTTCTGCCTTGGTCACATTTGCAAACGTGCTTTGCATGCTGCTGGAGGAACACAGGTTTGAATATTTGTCATCTGCATGTGAAATTATGTGCAGCACTCGTGTTTTGTTCAGTTACTTGGACGTGTCCGTTAGTTTTGCCCTCTGCATAAAGCTCATGTAACAGGTGTGTGTTTTTGTGTGTGTGTGTCAGGCATGAAGGTATGTGTTCATCCAGTACCATGAAGGACAGTCAGTGTAAAACCACTGAAGAAGGCAAGATGAGCCGTTTCTGCCTCTCTGTGTTTCCTCTGCTCCTTGTGTCCACCCAGGACGGATTACAAAGACGTGCTTTGTGAGCGGCTGCAGCTGCTGAAATGCGACAAGATCCAGCTGAAGAGAGATGGGAGCAGGTGGGTCAACAACACGACCCCTCCGTTCCCAGAATATCAGGCTGCACTCGCACACATACGCACACCTACTATGGTGTAACAAACATGCAGTGGTGCAAAATAACATGTTTGTTATCTAAATGAGGACACCTTTTGTTTATATATAAAGCTATTTATAATGACTACTAACACATTCCAAAACCCAACGCCCTGAAAGAAGTAGAAGAAAAACAAACACACACACACACACACACACACACAGGCAGCATTTTGAGTCTACAACTTGTGATTAACGCGTTTTAATCTTAAAGGGGCTGTTCAAACAAAAATGAAAATTCTGTTATTAATTATTCAACCTCATGCCGTTCCAAACCTGTAAGACCTTCATTCTTCTAAGGATAAGAAATTAGGATATTTTTGTTGAAATCCAGGAGCTTTCTGACCTGCATAGACACAGCAATGTAATTACAACATTTAAGGCCCAGAAAAGTAGTAAGGATACTGTTAAAATAGTCCATGTGACAGTGGCTCAACCTTAACCTTCTGGGGTTGACACCACTTGCATTTTTAATGCCAACAGCGAAAAGAACCTAAAATGCTCAGTCATTTTTGATCATACACATAAGAGTAATACATTGTTTAGATATGTAAAGGGTCACAATATCTAATACACTCACAATATCAACAGAATGTTGTGCTTTTGTAAATTAAAGAAAATAAACGGCCATCTCAGTCTGCGCATATCTTTTTGAAACACATCATTAACATAAACTAAAACTCAGTGAATACTTGACACACAGACATGAGAGATAAATCTATAGAAAGCTCAACATTTCTTATTTTAGATTTAGTAACTTTCTAACCAAAAACAAATATTCGGTGATAAAGTAATTTGTTTGAAACTAACGCTGACTTCATTACCTCTAATTGTCCCCAGCTAAAGTATGAATATGTTAGCCTTAATGCTATCTATAAGTGTGCTCCAAAACAATGACAAAATTTACATTTAGTAAAAAATAAGCATTTGAAACTTACCTGTAACTTCCGCTAATATGAATCAACAATTTTGATGACACTTCAGCTTCTCATCAAACTTTCTGTCCAATCAAATTCTCTTTAGAATCCGACACGTCCCACACCCTACAATATAAATAGATGCTATAGATGCAACTATAATTGGTCACTTGTTCACAGAATTCGGCATTTCTGTACGGTGAATGGCACGCGGTGCACTATATATGGGATAGGGAACGATTCAGACAGTGTAAATATGCATTCATATTCGGAATCATGTACGCGACTCGTCGCACACCACAAAACGTATCGGACGCATTAGAACTATACACAGAATGCTATTTTATATATAGATAATGCGATATGGATGCAATTGTGGCTGTCAAATGCAGCCTCCTGGAGCTAAGAAGCTGTGACAAAGCTGTGTGTCCCGCCCTGTCTTCCTGTTTCAGTTGAAATTGCATCAACACACAGAATAATACTGGGTGTTTTAAATCACTTCGTGGCACTTCCTTTGAATTTATGAAACTACGAGAATACTTTTCATGCACAAAGAAAACTAAAATAATGGGCCTCATTCATGAAACTTGCGTAAATATATGAATAAATTCACACATAAAACAGACCTTCCTGAAAACTCTCCTCCAGATTCACAAACGACCGATTTGATCGTTAAATGTGTATGTTAATGAATTCCAATAATGCGTAATAGCATAATCTAGCATAAGTAGCATAATCTCCTCCTATAAATTACAGCTACGCAAATTGTGTCCAGGAATGTAGTGGAATATTCTGATCTGCATTCTCAGGTTTGGCTTCAGTGGTCTAAAGACTAATAGGCTACATGCCAACAATTGTCTAGGTTGTGCTGTTTTGAAGGCGCTAGGCACAACGATTGCAACATAAAAACATAAAGTCTTTAATAGTAATCCATACAGGGAAATCACCCAAATGACAATGGTGGAGGAAGAGCTGACGGCTCCAGGGGGCCGACCAACAGAGGCAGAGGTGGTGACCGAGAGCCGATGAGCTGGGGCAACACCAAGGGCCAAGGTGGAGCAGATGGCGACCGAGGAGGATCCGGAGGTCTGCGGCGGAGCCGGAGCAACAGAGGACAGAGGCGGAGCTGGAAGGAGGAAGGAGGTGGGACGGAGCAATGAGGCGCAACCGGAAGAGTGGAGTCCCGAGGCGATAGTGGGTCGATGCCCAATCAAGGCGGAGCCGGAGGGACGAGAGCCTGGTGGAGCTGGCGGGTGACGGTGGAGATGAGGGAGCTAGGTGCCATAGTGGAGCCGCTGGGTCTGAGGGCCGAAGTGGAGTCCGGGACTCAGAGGCTGGAGGCGAAGGTGAGGGATCCTCCAGCCATGACACCGATGGAGATGAGCAGACCCGCGATGAGCCTACAACACAGATGGTGGGCTGAGGGTGAGCAGGGGCGCTGCCAGGAGACAGCGGGGGCATGGCTGATGCAAGGGTGAATGGATAAGGCAAGATTGGGTGGGTGAGCAGGAAAACTTGGCTTATATTTGTGATGATCTCTGATGAAAAGTCCCCAGAGTCCTGCACAAGCTCACCCTCAGCGGTGGTGCAGTGGGCAGGGCTTTCCATAGACGCTTTGGGGCGATCCTCGGCTCTGTTGTTCCTCTTGGTGATGGCTCGTTGATCGCGTCGGGCTCGGGCTGTTGCTCCACGCTGCAGGTGTTGGAGAGCTGGGCACTGGGTCTAGAGTGGGGCTGGCACCAGCAACCACTTGATGTAACTCTGGAGGCTCTCTCGAAGACCCTCCCCGGTTAGCTACACTTTAGTGGGTTGAGCCCAGAGTGGTAGAAGTTGCAAAGGCAGCTATCCGGGAAGTGCATGTACTCTAAAACTAATGCAAAGACATTGGTGTTGTCCTCGAGAGTGTTCCCCATGCTCCAGGAGGAGGATGGACTGGTTGTTCATGGGTCAACACAAAATGAACACTGAGGAAAAGTTGGAGTAGAAGTTGGAGATACATCCGTGTTGGATATATAGGCCCGGGTTGCTAAAGACCTGAATATGTAATAATGATTGGCAAAACATTCATGCATTTAAAGGTTAATGTCAGAATAACAGGATTAAAGGGACAGTTTACCTAAAAAATTAAATCCTGTCATCATTTCTCTCTTACCAAATAGTTGATGGTAGCCACTGACTTCCATCCCTTTTGAAAAACAAAACAGCATGCTGTTAGGTAGGTTTTGATGCTGGGATGCTGGTTTTAGCTGGTTTATGCTGGTCCTAAACTGGTTTTACTGGTTCTTAGTTGGTTTATGGTGGTCCTAAGCTGGTTTATGCTGGTCCTAAACTGGTTTTACTGGTTCTTAGTTGGTTTATGGTGGTCCTAAACTGGTTTATGCTGGTCCTAAACTGGTTTTACTGGTCCTTAGTTGGTTTATGGTGGTCCTAAGCTGGTATATGCTGGTCCTAAATTGGTTTTACTGGTCCTTAGTTGGTTTATGGTGGTCCTAAGCTGGTTTATGCTGGTCCTAAACTGGTCCTTAGCTGGTCATGTGCTGATCCTAAGATGGTTTATGCTGGTCCTAAACTGGTCCTTAGCTGGTCATGTGCTGATCCTAAGCTGGTTTATGCTGGTCCTAAACTGGTGATGTGCGGATTCTAAGATGGTTTATGCTGGTTCTAAACTGGTGATGTGCGGATTCTAAGATGGTTTATGCTGGTTCTAAACTGGTGATGTGCGGATTCTGAGATGGTTTATGCTGGTCCTAAACTGTTTTATGCTGGTTCTTAGCTGTTTTATGCTGGTCCTAAACTGGTTTGTGCTGGTCCTAAACTGTTTTATGCTGGTCCTAAACTGGTTTATGTTGGTTCTTAGCTGTTTTATGCTGGTCCTAAACTGGTCCTTAGCTGGTTTATGCTGGTCCTAAACTGGTCCTTAGCTGGTCATGTGCTGATCCTAAGCTGGTTTGTGATGATCATAAGATGGTTTATGCTGGTCCTAAATTGGTTTGTGCTGGTCCTAAACTGGTTTATGCTGGTTCTTAGCTGGTTTATGCTGGTTCTTAGCTGGTTTGTGCTGGTCCTAAAATGGTTTGTGCCTGTCCTTAGCTGGTTTGCGCTGGTCTTTAGCTGGTTTATGCTGGTCCTAAACTGGTCCTTAGCTGGTCATGTGCTGATCATAAGATGGTTTATGCTGGTCCTAAACTAGTTTATGCTGGTTCTTAGCTATTTTATGCTGGTCCTAAACTGGTTTATGCTGGTTCTTAGCTGGTTTGTGCTGGTCCTAAAATGGTTTGTGCCTGTCCTTAGCTGGTTTGCGCTGGTCTTTAGCTGGTTTATGCTTGTCCTAAACTGGTTTCTTTTTATACATTATGCTGGTTCTTAGCTGGTCATGTGCTGATCCTAAGGTGGGGGGGGGGACTATGGAAGTCAATGGCTACTGTCAACTGCAGTTAAAACAGTCTGTCAGGTCAATTTTGGATGTTACCAAGTTACAGGGTTGCACAGTGATGAGAGACGGACACAACCTTCATCTGACTTTGAAGAAAAATAGATATTTAATACTTTATTTCGAAATGCATATGGGTACATTAGCCAGTTTTAATTGATACCGTCTGGAACAACAGGAGCAACAGTCAAAGGAGTGGACGAGACAGCGACAGTTGTTCCCATTTAGCCCTCTGACAAACACACACACATATTCTGCCGCTTTGTAGTCATGTTTCATAAGCTGGTCCTTTGATAATTATAAAAGCCGATGGAGATGAGGGACGGGGGAAGGGGCTGCGGGATGTTCAGCTATTCACCAGTTACCAGTGTAAATGGTGTCTCTGCCGCTGGCCGTGAGCAATTACCCACAGTGTATTCACAGCTCTGCCTTTTTTGTGGCATCTGTGATGAGAACGGGCTTCTGTCATCACTTCTGCTTGCTCGCATTATGGCTGAGCGACGTCCCCTGTCCGGCACTCCCCGAGGGTCCTGAAAGACTCCAGTGTTTTCGGCATGCTTAGTATTCTCGCAAGGGTATGTAGGCCACATCCTTAACACCCGTATGCACACATGCTTTACTCTGTACTCTATGAGCGGGGCCATGCAGAAACTGCTTCTGATGAAAGGGAAGTTTTATATGATGACTCAGGGAATCAAAAACTGTTTTGACGTATGGTTGTTGAGACATAGGGGCACGTTTGCACACCTGAGTAGTGGACCGTGGTGCTTTTTAATGTCTTTTCAGATGTCTGTACCTTCTGGGTTACTGAGTGTCTGGTTCATGAAATGACATGAAACTGTCACTGACGATGCAGTCTGGTGATAATGATTGCGAACAAGTGGAGACACTTTGCATGGACAAATGACGGACCGCGCACGGCTGTCTATGACTGTACGATAAGCTCAAGTGAAAATAGGGCTCATTTGTTATTCAAAGCTGCTCCGTTTTCCCCACTCCCAGATGCTCTCGCTGGGGAAGTTATCCCGAGCCATCAAGGATGTTTTGGATGCAAAGTGACATGCAAAAAGTGAAAGATTTGCATGTTTGCTTTCATCCCACCTGTTAGTCATGCGGTGTTGTTATTAGTGCTTTTACAGCGCCATAAAACATATGTCACATGCAACATAGTCTGCTCGTTATGGTATAGAGATCAACATAGGTTCACTTCAGTTTTTGAAGGCTTGACCTGTTCATGTCATTCTGGGTCATGAGCTGTTGTACACTGCAAAAAAAGGCTTGTCTTACATACATACATACATACATTACATCTTTGTCTTGTGTCTAGTCAAAATATCCACAAATTCTCAAATTAAGATGCATTTACTAGATAAGCAAAGTTACATAATATATTTAGTCTTGTTTACAGGGGGAAAAAACCAAACGAAGTGCAGTTAGCTTAAAGTAAGTAAAATTATCTGCCAGTGGGGTAAATAAAATAATAAATGAAGTGCTTTTTGCTCAAAACAAGATTAAATATCTTAGTCATTTTGCTTAATTTGAGAGTTTTTAGATATTTTGACTAGAAACAAGACAAAATACTAAGATAAGCCTTTTTTTGCAGTAAAAAAACAATAAAAAGCAAGATTTTGTTAACTGTAATTTCTTGCTATTAAAAGGTGTGCACTGCAAAAATTATTGTCTTAACTAGTATTTTTTTGTCTTGTTTTCTAGTATAAATATCTAAACCTTCCTGAATGAAGGTGCATTTTCTGGAGAAGCAAAAATACTTCATGTTTTAAGTTTTAAGTCTTATTTTAAGTATTTTAAGTCTTGTTTTCTAAAAAAAATTATCAACATTTTTGTCATTTTTGCTAAAACAAGAAAAGATATCTGCTATTGGGGCAAAAATGAATCATCTTGTTTTATTATATACTTTTTAGTGTTGTCAAATGATTAACTACATTTAAAACAAAAGTTTTTGTTTACATAATATATGTGTATTTATTATGTATATATAAATAAACACAATGCATGCATATATTTAAGAAAAATGTTGTTTATATATTAAATACACACAGATTATGTAAACAAAAACTCTTATTTTGGATGCGATTAATCACGATTAATCATGTGACAGCACTAATTAATATGTAAAATTTTATATTTATATTTTTAATTCCCTGTTGGCAGATATTTTTCTTATTTTAAGCAAAAACTAACAACATTTTGACATTTTTTTCCCCAGAAAATAACACTAATGACTCAAAAACATTTAGATATTTATAATGCAAAACTAGACAAAATACTAAGCAAAATAAGCCTTTTTTACAGTGATAAAAACACTAAAAATGACCAAGATTTTGTAATTTAACTGTAATTTCTGTAATTAAATGGTGTGCACTGCAAAAAATATTGTCTTACCTAGTATTTTTTGTCTTGTTTTCTAGTATAAATATCTAAACATTCTTGAAATAAGATGCAGTTTCTCGAGAAGCAAAATGACTTAACATTTTAAGCCTCGTTTTCTAAAAAATTTAGTTTTTTTTTTTTTTTTTTGGCTAAGTAAAAGAAAAAATATCTGCCATTGTGGCAAGAAAAAAAAAAGTGTTTTATTTTTATTTTTTTAGTGCTGTCAAATGATTAATCACATCTAAAATAAAAGTTTTTGTTTAGATAATATATTTGTGTACTGTATATATTTATTATATAAAGAAACACAATGCATGTATATTTTTAAGAACATTTTTGCTTATATATTTAATATATTTATATATAATATATTAAAATATCGACATCAATTTGTGTGTGTGTGTGTGTGTGTGTGTGTGTGTGTGTGTGTATATATATAGCAAGATTTTGTTATTTAACCGTAATTTATTGTATGTATGTATGTATATATATATATATATATATAAAGGAACACAATGCATGCATATATTTAGGAAAAATCTTGTTTATATATTAAATATACATAGATTATGTAAACAAAAACTTATTTTGGATGCGATTAATCATTTGACAGCACTAATTAATATGTAAAATTTCATATTTATATTTTTAATACCTCTTTGGCAGATATTTTTCTTACTTTAAGCAAAAACAAACTAAATTTTGATCTTTTTTTAAAACAAGACTTAAGTAAATGCATCTTGATGCAAAAATATTTGTTGTATGTTATTGTGTATTTGTTTGTAGTATATTAAATAATTTTCTGAATTAATGATTTGCCATTTATTTTCCTCCAGAAAGTATAATAGTGATAAACAACACAGTTGATAATTTGCATTGCACACTTTAGCAATGTTGCATTTTATAGCACATAAATTTAACATTTTATATGCACATAAGAATTGCAATGTTATCGATGTGAACTGAGAGCCTGTTATCTCTTTTGAACTTGTAATAAAAGTTGATCCATTATGATTTATGGAGATTCATGTGATTGCATCATATGCTATTGTTCTCATGCAACTTCTCTGACTGCTGGATCCAAGGAGGAGCTGTCTTTGGGATTATGGGTAATGTGCTTCTGCGGTTCAGAAATGTAATATATATGTTGTCATATATGTTGTCTTTTAAGCCAATATGTTATTAAATACATACATCCTTCAGGCTGGTTGTGCTGTTCCAGTCTCTTCGTCAGCCAACAGACCAAAGATTTCTGTTAGCGTTTATTAAAGTTGTTTTATACTTATCATGTGGTCAGTGAGACATGTTTGGGTTGAGTTTTTCATTGCATTTACACAGTTTTGACCAGCAGGTGCCGCCAAACTGTGACGTTTTGAGCCCCTTGAAACAGTGAATCATTTTGTGAATCAAGTTCTTCAATAGATTCAGAGTTTCAACATTCACTAGGCTCTGGATTAAAAGGGCTTCATCAAACTGCGGCTCAAAAGTTTGGGATCAGTAAGATTTTTTAAAGGAGAATTTTCTGCTCATCTAGACTGTGTTTGTTTAAAAATACAGGGAAAAAAATTATATTGTGAAAAGTTAATGCGATTTAAAATAGTGTTTTTCTTATTTTAATATACTTTAAAATATATAATAAATAATAGTGTCACATGATCCTTCAGAAATCCTTCTATTATCAGTGTTGTGCTGCTCAGTATTTATTTTTTATTTTTTTAAACCTGTGAATGTTTTTTCCCCAGGATTCTTTGATAAATAAAACGTTAAAAAGAACAGCATTTATTTAAAAACTTTTGCAACAATAAACACGTTCAAAGTTTGGGGTCAGTAATTTTTTGAAAGAAATTAATATTTTTTTACTTTTGTTCAGCAAGGATGTGTTAAATTGATAAAAAAAGACATATATCGTTAGAAAAGACTTCTGTTTTGAATAAATCCTGTTCTTTTTAACTTTTTTTCATCAAAGAATCCTGAAAAAAGGTTGCAAAATAAATATTAGGCAGCACAACAGTTTTCGACATTGATGATAAAAGTGATAAATCAGCATATTAAAATGATTTCTGAAGGATCATGTGACACTGAAGACTGGAGTAATGATGCTGAAAATTCAGCTTTGCATCACAGAAATAAATTATATTCTAAAGTATATCATAATATTACTGTTTTTCTGAAACTGATCAAATAAATAGAGCATAAGAGACTTTAAAAAGTTGAAAATTCTTGCACCAAATAATTCTCGCATTTTCAAAAGATGATCACTATTTATTTTGTCACAGTATTAATGTATTGCAGACAGTGTTGGGGAAAGTTACTTTTAAAAGTAATGCATTACAATATTGCGTTACTCCCTAAAAAAGTAACTAATTACGGTACTTAGTTACTTTTTATAGAAAGTTATGCGTTACATTACTTTTGCGTTACTTTTTAAATCTGGGCAGGGCTTGCTTGTTTGTTTATTATATATAAAAACGTTTGATTCTTAGCAAATGTAAAAGCCCTTTCACACCAAAATTAAATTAAGGCTAAAGGAAAAATAAATTCCCGTCTTTACAGTGGAACTGTAGGAAAAGAAAGTTCAACACTCTTCAGCAATGAGAAAAAAACACAAATGTTAGTTCATCTAAAGTAAGTTTTGCTTATTGGTACACTGCAAACAATGCTTTTTTTTTTTTTTTTTTTTTAGATATTTTGTCTTGTTTCTAGTCAGAATATCTCTTAATAATATATTTATAATATATATGTCTTAAATCAAGAAGGTTTTTCTAGAGAAGTAAACATTCTTGTCAAAATAAGTGACTTTTTGCTTGAAACAAGCAAAATAATCTCCCAAATGGGGTAAGCTAAATGATCTTGTTTTCTGTTTGAAATAAGATTTTTTGCTTACTCCATTGGCAGATTATTATGCTTGTTCTAAGCAAAAAGTCACTTATTTTGGCTTGTTTTTTCTGAAAACAAAAAAATTATTATTTACTTCATTTAAGATTTTTTTAAACATATTTTGGCTGTAAACAAGACAAAAAATCTACGTAAGAAAAGTATTTTTGCAGTGTACTGATGTATTGGATCAACAAAGGTCAGCAGCAAAGTCATTGGTTAATAAAATGGGATTTAATACATAAAGAAAACAAAAAGTAACTCTGATATTTTCTTGGAAATGAAAAAGTAATGCGTTACTTCACTAGTTACTTCAAAAAAGTAATATTATTACGTGACTCAAGTTACCCCCAACACTGATTGCAGATACTTCCACCATAACAGCTACGCTTTTAATATTTAGTATTACAGCAACCTCACTGCTACTTCATGCTGCTTCTTAAATTAAATTCAATATTTCAAAAGCGGTGTTGCCAGATTGGGCGGGTTGCCATCTAATTGGGCTTCTTTTGATCGGCCTTGACCAGAGAATAACGCATTGGGCGGGTAGACAAAATTTAGGCTGCTTTCAAAAAAGTTAAAAGCCGCCCAATCAGCTGCTTTTTCTTCTTTAGTCATGACGTTTTAATATGTTAGAGCTCAAAGTATTACAGTAAAATAATTTTTCGGTTTTTATCCTCATTTTTCGGTCAGTTACCCATCTTTTATGTCGGGGTTTTGGCGCTATAAAGGGCAAGATTTTAAAGGGTTTAAAGTTATCGGTTAATTTCTTGACTGCCATTTTGAAAGATTTCTGTATTTTTAGCATATTTTCTGACTCCCTTTAATGCGTTTGCCCTGTTTTTATCCATATTCCTGTGAAATTGATTCATCTTTATTTTATTTTGTCGTCATTTTTTTTTTTAAGAGATAAAAATGGTCTTTATCAACCTTGATTGACTTGGCAATATAATTCTGTCACATTATTTTGGCAGTTCAAATTTTGGGCTGGTGTTTGCTGAAGTAGGTGGGTTTTTGGGCTGGAAATTGTCAACCTGATCTGTCAAAAGGCAAGTATTTAAAGAAAGACAACCATAATCACCATAATAGTGACTTCAAAGGACAAACTTCAATAAAACCAACACTGCACTGCAAAAAAATGCTTTTCTTGCTTAGATGTTTTGTCTTGCTTTCAGCCAAAGTGTCAAAAAAAAACTTAAATCAAGAAAGATTTTCTAGACAAGAAAAAATGGTCCTGTTTTCAGAAAAAAATAAGTTAAAATTCAGTTTTTGCATAAAACAAGCAAAAAAATCTTCCAGTGGGGTAAGCAAAATAATCTAGTTTTCTGCTTGAAATAAGATGATTTTGCTTACCCCATTGGCAGATTATTTAACTTGCTTTAAGCAAAAACTCACTTAATTGTGACTTCTTTTTTCTGAAAACAAGACAATAATTTTTACTTGTCTAGAAAATAATTTTTGATTTGAGAATTTTTAGATAATTTTGGCTGAAAACAAGACAAAAATCTAAGTAAGAAAAGCATTTTTTGCAGTGTGACTAGAGCTAAACCTCTGTTTAAATGTACTGCAATAGAAAATTAGACAAAAGTTACTTTAAATTGTAATGATATTTCATACTATTACTGTTTTTATTTCATTTGACCAAAAAAGCAGCCATAGTTAGCATAAGCGACTTTCAAAAACAAAGAATGTGATGATTATTACATGATTATTCGTTTAAGCGTTTGGCGTTTGTCTTTTAAGTAACTGGTGTCAGTTTCCCACAAATTATTAGTTATATTAATTATAGATGTTATTTATGAATTATGTAAATGCAATTGTAACCAGTTAGTTACTGAGAAAAAAAATGTGTAATTAAATTACAGATATTTATGAAAATGTTAATGATTACAAAATGTGTACCAAAATATCTAAAAAAAATAAATAAATACTTAAACCACAAAGGATTTTCTAGACGGGTAAAAATTATTGTCTTGTTTCCAGCCAAAATATCTAAAAAAAATTCTTAAATCAAGAAGGATTTAAAAATTATTGTCTTGTTGTTAGAAAAATAAGTCCAAATTAAGTTAGTTTTTGCTTAAAACAAGCAGAAAACTACATTAGGGGATTTTTTTACCTTATTGGCAGATTATTTTGCTTGTTTTCAAAAAAAAAAGAAAGAATTAAGTGATTTTTTTTTTTTTTTTTTTTTTTTGCTTGAAACAAGACAATAATTTTTACTCATCTACAAAATCCTTCTTGATTTAAGATTTATATATATATATATATATATATATATATATATACACACATATATATTGGCTAGAAAAAAGTAGGACATTTTTTTTTTTTTGCAGTGTCTAAAAATGACTTGGCAAAAAAAAAAAAGGTTAATCTTAAAAAAAACATATTCAGCGAATGTTTGACCATTACAATATGTCACAACAGATGTTTTATCATTTCACAACTAACACGCTTCCTTGTGTATAATCTTTGAAAAGTGTGCTGACTAGAGCTAAACCTCTGTTTAAATGTACTGCAATAGAAACGTAGACAAAAGTTACTTTAAATTGTAATGATATTTCCATACTATTGCTGTTTTTATTTCATTTGACCAAAAAAGCAGCCATAGTTAGCATAAGCGACTTTCAGAAACAAAAAATGTGATGAGCTATGTGTGGCTTTTAAGTAACTGGTGTCACAACGTTTTTCGTAAGTCAGTTTCCCACAAATTATTAATTATATTAATTCTAGACATATTATTTATGAATTATGTAGTTTAATTACAAAGTAAATGTAATTGTAACCAGTTAGTTACTGAGAAAAAAAGTGTAATTAAATTACAGCTATTTATGAAAATGTTAACGATTACAAAATATGTGCATATTTTCATACATACCAAAATATCTAAAAAAAAAAACCTTACATCACGAAGGATTTTCTTGACGAGTAAAAATTATTGTCTTGTTTCCAGCCAAAATATGTATATGTATATATATATATATATATATATATATATAAAATCTTAAATCAAGAAAACAAAATTGTCCTGTTTTCAGAAAAAATAAGTCAAAATTAAGCAAAACAAGCATAATAATCTTATTTCAAGAAGAAAACTAGATTAGGGGATGTTTTTTTACGTATTGGCAGATTATTTTGCTTGTTTTCAGAAAAAAAATAAAAAAAAGAAGTTAAAATTAATTAATTAATTAATTTATTTATTTGCTTGAAACAAGACAATAATTTTTACTCGTCTAGAAAATCTTTCTTGATTTTAATTTTTTGTCTCGTTTCCAGCCAAAATATAAGTAGATTAGTACAAATATCAATAAAAAAAAAAAAAAAAGGGCACTTACACTGCAAAAAATGCTTTTCATAGTTAGATTTTCTGTCTTGTTTCCATCAAAAATATCTAGAAATTCTCAAATCAAGAAGGATTTTCTAGACAAGTAAAAATTATCTTGTTTTCAGAAAAAATAAGTTAAAATTAAGTGAGTTTTTGCTTGAAATAAGATTTTTTTTATTGCCTACCCCATTGGCAGATAATTTCGCTTGTTTTAAGCAAAAAGTAGGAAAAATATTGTTTTATTATTTCACAGCTAACAAGCTTTCGTATGTGAAATCTTTGAAAAGTGTGCTGTTTCTGTAAAAGATAAATCCCACTTGTCAAAATCGAGATGTACACATCATCTGAAAGCTGAATAAATAAGTTACTAGGATTATTAGGACAGGAAAATATTTGGCTAAGATACCACCATTTGAAAAAATGCAATCTAAGGGTTACAAAAAATCTAAATATTAAGAAAATCGGCTTTAAGTAAAGTTAGCAATGCATTTTACTAATCAAAAATGAAGTTTTGATATATTTACGGTAGGAAATGTACAAAATATGTTCATGGAACATGATCTTTACTCAATATCCTAATGATTTTTGGCTATTGCTACAAATATACCCATGCTACTTAGGGCTGGTTTTGTGCTCCAGGGTCACATATTGCATCTTTTGTACTGACTTCATAAATCATTAAGTGTGACTCAAGTGTCCAAATAGTTTCTAGGGTCAGTGTGCGCACACCTCCACTGATCTGGGGTTTTCTCATTTCCTCCCTGACGTCTGAATGTGCTCAGGCTTTCTTGCACTTGGAGATCCCCTCAACTGTCCTTTCCTGCCGTTGCATCATCAATAAACCTCTGACTTTCCTCTCATTCCTGCCTACTCACTCAGCCCGCTGTGACCCCGCTCCAGCATGCATGGAGGACGCCTCAGATGAACCATCATAAGGGAAGTGCTTGAAAGCCCCAGAAGGAGCTGATGTTCTGTTGTTGAAGGGTGAGGTTCTCCACTGTTCTGGACCACACAGCCTCAGAAAATGCTGCGGCAGGACCCAGCCCTGATGGAGTGGGTGTAGAAGATGACACCGAGATCAAACTAAACTCAAAAACACTGAAACACCACCATAAAGCTGCTTTCCTCTTCACTGCTCTGATCTTAAGCTTGCGGCAAAGATTGTGTTTTGCGGAATGGTATCTTACACTGTTGCTTGGGTTCACTGCAAAAAATGCTTTTCTTACTTAGATTTTTTTGTCTTGTTTCCAGCCAAAATATCTAAAAAGTCTTCAATCAGGAAGGATTTTCTAGACAAGTAAAAAATTATTGTCTTGTTTTCAGACAAAATATGTTAAAATTAAGTGAGTTTTTGCTTGAAACAAGCAAAATTATCTGCCAATGGGGTAAGAAAAATAATCCATCTTTCATCTTGAAATAAGATTATTTTTCTTACCCCATTGGCAGATTATTTTGCTCGTTTTAAGCAAAAACTCACTTAATTTTGACTTTTTTTCCCTGAAAACAAGACAATAATTGTTACTTGTCTAGAAAATCCTTCTTGATTTAAGAATTTTTAGATATTTCGGCTGGATACAAGACAAAAAATCTAAGTAAGAAAAGTATTTTTTGCAGGGTATGACTGGTTTTGTGGTCCAGGTATCACAAATATCAATAAATAAAAACAAAAACAAATTGGCACTTACCTGCAAAAAATGCTTTTCTTACTTAGATTTTTTGTCTTGTATCCAGCTAAAATATCTAGAAATTCTTAAATCAAGAAGAATTTTCTAGACAAGTAAAAACTGTCTTGTTTTCAGAAAAAAAAAGTGAGTTAAGTGAGTTTTGCTTGAAACAAGATTATTTTGCTTACCCCTCTGGCAGATTATTTTGCTTGTTTTAAGCAAAAACTCACTTAATTTTGACTTATTTTTCCTGAAAACAAGACAGTAATTTTGACTTGTCTAGAAGATCCTTTTTGATTTAATATTTTATAGATATTTTGGCTAGAAACAAGACAAGAAAAATGACACTTATGACTGGTTTATCTAGAATATCTAGAAATTCTTATATCAAGAAGAATTTTCTAGACAAGTCAAAATTATTGTCTTGTTTTCAGAAAAAAATAAGTCCAAATTAAGTGAGTTTTTGCTTAAAACAAACAAAATAATCTTATTGCAAGCAAAACTCACTTAACTCACTTTTTTTTCTGAAAACAAGACAATAATTTTTACTTGTCTAGAAAATTCTTCTTGATATAAGAATTTCTACATATTTAACTGGAAACAAGACAAAAAAATCTATCTAGAAATTTTTATATCAAGAAGAATTTTCTAGACAAGTAAAAATTATTGTCTTGTTTTCAGAAAAAAATAAGTCACAATTAAGTGAGTTTTTGCTTAAAACAAGCAAAATAATCTTATTGCAAGCAAAACTCACTTAACTCACTTTTTTTTCTGAAAACAAGACAATAATTTTGTCAAAAATAAGAATTTCTAGATATTTTAGCTGGAAACAAGACAAAAAAATCTATCTAGAAATTCTTATATCAAGAAGAATTTTCTAGACAAGTCAATTTTCAGAAAAAAAGTGAGTTAAGTGAGTTTTGCTTGAAATAAGATTATTTTGCTTGTTTTAAGCAAAAACTCACTTAATTTTGACTTATTTTTCCTGAAAACAAGACAATAATTTTGACTTGTCTAGAACATCCTTTTTGATTTAATATTTTATAGATATTTTGGCTAGAAACAAGACAAGAAAAGTATTTATTTATTTATTTTATTTTTTTTTTTTGCTGCAGTGTGAACATCATATATGTGACTCTGGAGCACAAAACCAGTCTTAAGTTGCATGGTTATATTTGTAGCAATAGCTAAAAATACATTGTATGGGTCAAAATTATTATTATTTTTATGCCAAAAATCATTAGGATATTAAGTAAAGATCATGTTTCATTAAGATATTTTGTAAATTTCCTACCGTAAATATATAAAAATGTAATTTTTGATTAGTAATATGCATTGCTAAAAACTTATTTTGGACTTTAAGGGCAATTTTCTCAGTATTTTTTATTTTTTGCACCCTCAGATTCCAGATTTTCATAGTTGTGTATCAGTCAAATACTGTCCTATACTAACAAACCATACATGAATGGAAATCTTATTTATTTAACTTTTAGATGATGTATAAATCTCAGTTTCAAAAAATGGACACTTATGACTGGTTTTGTGGTCCAGGTTGTGATTGGCTGTTGTCATTTTGACAGTCATGGCTACAAAATCCTATGTGATTGACCCATAAGGGTTTGTACCAACAGCAGCTCAGCACAGACCAGCCCTAAAGAAAGTGAAGAGCAGGTAAGCAACAGCTAAACAACTGTAAACCCCCACAAACAGCTCTGGACAGGTCAGCACCAACAAAAGGACAGAGCAGGTCAGCAGCTACTCCAAGGAAGTTGATACCTGGAGAAATCAGCTAGACATATGGAGGAAACAATACTCCTCATGGCTATACATCAGGGAAAACAAATGGGATGTATTGTTTGTAAAAACGTAAAACAGATGTGTACAAACAAAAAAGGTGTTCAGGTGATGAATCTACGTGCCATGAGGAAAAAAATATGCGATAGTATGGCTCATCAGAAGGATCTAGAAATTTTAGAAATTGAGAGAAGGTTAATGATGCCCTTGTCTGAGAACAGCATACTTTGTGGCAAAAGAGAAGTAAAATGAGCAGACTGATTATGGGACCTTTACACCATCAGATCATACTTGTATCACCATGATTCAACACATTGCCACTAAATCTGATCAGTATTGCCAAACAGTGTTGGGAACAGTTGTAAAAATATAGCTGCAAGCAGCAATTACAGGGCCAAGCAGTAGGCAAGCAAGGCAGCAAGCATCAGAGCAACTGAAGCAATGAGTAATTAAAGCCCTTTTAAGATTATTTTAGTCAAAACTTAATAATAGTAATATGATTTATTGGCTTATCATGTTTGACCAATAGGTGGCGCTGTTGTCAAATCAATGTGGTTTGTTTTGTGTGAGTTGACAATGGCACTCACAAAGTTTGGTGTCAGTATGCCAAAGCAATGCAGAGATGCATCCTCGAGTGTCATTTTGGCATCATGCCTTGTCTATCAACACTAATCCATAACTTTTTGTCAGCATGGTCTGTAGATGATCCAATTAGATTTTGCTTTGGTGAAAATCGGATCAATGGTCTAGGAGGAAATTTTTTTAGGAAAATCAAAATGGCAGACAGGAAGTTTGGTTGACTACAACATTGGTATGACTGTTCTCAATTTCATTATAACGTTTGACCACAACGTGGCACTGTGTCAAAACCTTTTGATTACTTTCAGGTCATGGTCCTGATAATACATACAAAGTTTCTTAATGGTACACCAATGCCATTGGTAAGAATGTAGCATTTTATGTCATAATACTCTATTGTAGTCAATGGCAATTTCATGTTTTGTTCAATTATTGCACATTTTTCGTAGGATTCGTTTGCACGTTATTTGAGAACGGTTTGACTAAACAACTTGAATTTCATAACTTTTTGCCAGCATGGTCAGAAGATGATCTGAGCCAATTTTGGTGAAAATCAGACAAACCGTCTAGGACGAGTTCGAAAAAGTAGGTTTTATGAACAATGAAAAACACAGAAAAAACTAAACCTTACGATTTTTCTTCTGTGCCTTGCAGTTCAAAAGTTATTAGCATAAAAAAAGTGAAACTTTGGATAAGTGGTGGCGCTAGAGTGTTTGAGTTAGAGACTCCAAACTTGCTATGGTTAATGTTCAGTGTGCCAAATCAAAATAATTTCCTGCAAGGTTCTATGGGCTGTCATAGACTCAATGGTGGAAGAAGAAGAAGAAGAAGGCCAACGGATACAATAGGTGCTGCCGCACCTTCGGTGACTAATTAATATTGCATTACTCCCTTAAAAAAAGTTACTAATTGTGTTATTTAGTTACTTTTTATAGAAAGTAATGTTATTTTTGTGTTACTATTTCTCATTTGGGCTGGACTTGCTTGCTTGTTTTTAATACAAAAAAGTTATTTTTTTGGCTCTTTCACACTAAAAGTGAAATGAATAAGCCTCAGGCTGAAGGAAATGTAAATTCACATCTGTACAGTAGAGGGCGCAGCTCACACAAAACTTCCAGCTGGGCTGCCATTCTGGATTATATGAAGAATAGAGGTTTGCACTTGTGTCACGATTTGGTCAGATATACACAGATGTAAAGAACAGCTTGCACTGCATGGTTAATGTACTACTGAATATGTTGTTCTGCTAATTTATGCTGACTGAACTATGGGAAAAAATGTGTGGAAGCTGCTAAATCATATAGAGCAGGACTTAGTAAGCAGGAAAGGGCGCAATATTTTGACAAACTATAGTTAATAGGTGGTAAAGATATGTGTGAACAATATTAATTAAGATATAAGCCTAATATTTCACTTACCTGACTGGAAATGATAAGAACAAACATAAATGTTGTCAAGATTCTTGTCCTGGAAATCCTGGTTCAGTTTGGCCAACCACAAACGCCTTTTGTTCCTCAGTTTTTTGCACTCTTCTCTTTGATTTGTTATAACTTTTGCCAGTCTATAGTACTCCAGATGTTTTTTTTACGGCTTGACCAATTAGTACAGGACAAACTATGACAATAATTGACCATTTTCCACAGCAAGTTCTGTTTAGTTCAGTGGCACACTGCAAAAACTCCTTTTCTTACTTAGATTTTTTTTGTCTTGTTTCCAGCCAAAATATCTACAAATTCTTAAATCAAGAAGAAGTTTCTAGACAAGTAAAAAATATTGTCTTGTTTTCGGAAAAAAAAAAGTCAAAATTAAGTGAGTTTTTACTTGAAATAAGCAAAATAATCTGCCAATGGGGTAAGCAAAGTAATCTAGTTTTCTGCTTGAAATAAGATTATTTTGCTTGTTTTAAGCAAAAACTCACTTAATTTTGACTTGTTTTTTTTTCTCTCTCTCTGAAAACAAGACAATTTTTACTTGTCTAGAAAATCCTTCTTGATTTGCGAAATTTTAGATATTTTGGCTGGAAATAAGACAAAAAATCTAAGTAAGAAAAGCATTTTTTTGCAGTGCACTGTTTACGTTCAGTGCCGCCAATATAGCTGATTGATGATGCATTGTGAAAACGCTCTATAAAGTTCAACACTCTTCAGAAATAGATAGATATATATTTACTGTTGGGTTTTGCCCCTTAAGGAATGCAGTGCTTTAGAGCGTATGTGATTCTGAATCATTCAAAGATGAGAAAACGTTGCACAGGATGAGATTAATTTAGCTTAAGACTCAAAACATTCTAATAACATCAAAATTGCTTTACATTTTGTTTCTTTCCTGATTTCAGCAAGGTGAGCATATTTTATTGTTGTTTCTGATTCATTTGTAGTTCATGTTAAGGTTTACTGAGATCGCTATGCGGACTAAATGTCAACATTTACTCATCTCACTTACACAAAACTGAGTTTTCCTCAGAAATGAATAAAAACTGTGAAATGCAGACTCCCTAAATCCTTTATGTATTTAATCCTATTTTATTAAGTCTTTGCTGCTGACCTTCAATGATCCAATTTAGCCACGCTAAGAAGCAAAAAATGCTTTTCTTGCTTAGATTTTTTGTCTTGTTTTCAGCCAAAATATATAAACATTCTTAAACCAAGAAGGATTTTCTAGACAAGTAAATTTTAACTTGTTTTCAGAAAAAATAAGTCAAAAATAAGTGAGTTTTTGCTTGAAACAAGAAAAATAATCTGCTAATGGAGAAAGCAAAATAATCTAGTCTTTTTTTGCTTGAGATTCTTACTCCAATGGCAGATTATTTAGCTTGTTTTAAGCAAAAAAAAAAACTTAATTGTGACTTATTTTTTTCTGAAAACAAGACAATATTTTTTACTTGTTTAGAAAATCCTTCTTGATTTAAGAATTTTTAAATATTTTGGCTCAAAACAAGACAAAAAAAAATCTAAGCAAGAAAAGCACTTTTTGCAATGTAGTTAAACAACGTTTGTTTCTCTTTTTATTTCTGAGAAGGAAGTGTTGAACTTCTTTTTTGTGTCCTGTTCTTCAAGAATCAAGAATGACAGCACAGATAAAGGTTTGTTTGAGCTTTTTGAATTTTAATTTCCTTCAGAGGCTTAATCATTTCACTTTTTGTGTGAAAGGGCTTTTGTATTTGCAAATTTAAATTATTTTGTATTTTAAAAAGTTTTAAAACAAAAACAAAGCTGAAGCCTAAATGAGAAAAAAAGTTAACCCAAAAGTAAAGTAACACACTTTCTATAAAAAGCAATGCAATTAGTTACCTTTTTTTAGCACAATATTGTAATACATTACTTTTATTAGTAACTTTCACCAAATAAAAGTAACTTTGTACTTAACCATAAACAGTACTTCTACCACATTTATTAATCTTAATTCATGTTAATTTAATTTACTAATGCAGTATTAAATTCACAAAAAATGAGTGAGATTCACTCTTCCAGCTGTATTTTGGTGTGTCACCAGACGATGGTGCTCTTCACCAGATAATGAAAGATGACTGAACAGCTCAATCACATTCATCAGGCAAGAATATTTAGCAAATGTACATATATATACACTATAGTTTTTCACAGTATCATAGCTTTGAAACATCTTTAATACAGTAGCATAATGAGCAGTTATCATTTCAATAAGTTACCAAATGTATTCCACTCCTTTAAAGAGCACAGAGAGTGTCAAAAATAGTGACCCTGGACCACAAAACCAGTCATAAGCTTCTGAAGGATTAATAAATATGCTTTCCATTAATATACGGTTTGTTATGATAGGACAATATTTGGAAATCTGTAATCTGAGGGTGACAAAACATAAAAATTGAGAAAGTTGTCCAAATGAAGTTCTTAGATTCATAGATTAAGTTTTAATATATTTACAGATGATATCTTCATGGAACATGATCTTTATTTAATATCCTAATGATTTTTGGCATAAAAAAATAATAATTTTGACCCATACAATGTATTTTTGGCTATTGCTACAAATATACCCCAGCGACTTAAGACTGTTTTTGTGCTCCAGGCTCACAAATAGAAATCTACAGATGTTCAGAAGCAATTGAAATATGACTTATTTGACAGCAGACAATTAAAAATAAATGAAGACCTGGATTTTGTTAAGTGCAGTTCTCACCTGATACCAGAAAATGTTGAGAAAACATCAGTAGTTTGCATTAATTTCACAGCGAGATTGCTTTTATGACAGACATGGCATGGGAGATGGACATAAAGTAAATTTGTCAAGCCTGCTTATAGCCAGAAGATCGTATCTTTATTGCATCAAGCCTTGAGAAAGCTAACTTGATGACTGCACTGCAAAAAATACTTTTCTAGCTAAGATTTTTTGTCTTGTTCCTAGACAAAATATCTAAAAATTCTTAAATCAAGAAGGATTTTCTAGACAAGTAAAAATTGTCTTGTTTTCAGGAAAAAGAAGTCAAAATTAAGTGAGGTTTTGCTTGAAACAAGCAAAACAATCTGCCAATGGGGTAAGCAACATAATCTCATTTCGAGCAGAAGACTAGATTATTTTGCTTACCCCATTGGCAGATTATTTTGCTTGTTTCAAGCAAAAACTCACTTAATTTGAACGTCTTTTTTCTGAAAACAAGACATTAACGTGTACTTGTCTAGAAAATAATTCTTTAGATATTTCGGCTGGAAACAAGACAAAAAATCTAAGCTAGAAAAGCATTTTTTGCAGTGTGGTAGATTAAATGCAGGGTTCCCACTCTAAGCCAAATGTCAAATTCCCTGACTTTTCCCTGACTTTCACTGACTAAAAAGCTGAATTTCCATGACCTATAATGAACGGATCCATCCATTTGCAAGCTTTTTCTTTACTTGTTTACAAACGGTGTTAGTACAAAACTATGGAAGCCCGTTTCTGCCACTAAATGAAAAAAAAAAAAAAAGCTAAAGATAAAACTTGCAATTCTGACTTTTTTTGCAGTTGCGAGTTTGTATCTTGCAATTCTGACTTTTTTTTCTCAGAATTGTGAGCTATAAGCTCATTTCTGAGGAGAAAAAATACTGATATATTCACAGAATTGCGAGTTTATATCACACAATTCTGACTTAACTCTCAATTGTGAATTTACATCATGCAATTCTGACTTTTTTTTCTTGCAACTGCAAGTTTATATCATGCAATTCTGACTTAACTCGCAATTGCACATTTTTATCTCACAATTCTGACTTTATTTCTCAGAATTGCGAGTTTATATCTCACAATTCTGAGAAAAAAGTCAGAATTGCGAGTTTGTATCACGCAATTGTGAGAAAATAAGTCAGAATTGTGAGATCAGTCGCAATAACCTTTTTTATTTTTTATTTAGTGGCGGAAACTGGCTTTTCCTGTACTATTTCTACAGAAATTCATTAATGTTTTTTATGATCTCAGGGGTTAAACACTCTGAAGGATTTTCTCTTTGTAATCAAGTTCATCATTCAGGTTTTTTTTTATTTCTTCACATTTAGTTTTGCTTCTCTATCATCTACTTTTCACGCCCAGTCTTTGAAGTGGACATTATATAGCTCTTGAAATTTACATTTTCCAGGCATGTTTGCCTTAGTTATCAGGTACAGCCTGGTGCCTGTATTTGACGTAAGTGATTGCTAGTTGACGTGGAGGAAGGGAATAAAATGGTAAAACACAAATAGAAAAATTACATTTTGCTAAATGGAAACTAAAATTTAAAGCAACAAACAAAAATCCCTGATATTCCATGACTTGGACCAAAAACTATTAAATTCCCTGACTTTCAATGACTGGAATAGACCTTTTAAAATTCCATGATTTTCCAGAAATTCCATGAGCCGTGGGAACCCTGTAAATGATAATAATAAAATGGATTTTGGACAAAGAAGGTGGAAGTCTTAGCACAAATGAAGCCTTTTGCAACTGTAATGATTATAACCACTCTTTGTTAGACATGTGTGCCGTCATTCGGTGTAAACGAGCAATACCAAGATATATTTTGAACGCATGTCTGAATAAATGAGTTCATCCAAGATCACGACTGCATGTGTCCCTGCCTGATCTCCGCAGCAACATAAGGACAATGCTTTAGCCCTTTCAAATGAACAATCTATTAAGATGTGGAAAATCTCTTTAGATTACTGTCTGACCTCAAACTTATGTTGGTTTAAAGGGATAGAGGACCGCATCTTTGCGCAGTTATTAGAAATTATGAGAGAGAAAGAGACCCATGGCACCATTTTTGGATTGAATTGCCACTAAGAAGAATATAGCAATATTGCTTTTTTGAATAAATTGTCCTTTCAGACTCTTTTGACACTTGTACAATGCAAAAGTAGTGTGATACACATTACAATACAATCCGGTTATATTTTGGCTGGAAACAAGACAAAAAAATCTTACAATTTTTAAATCAAGAAGGGTTCACTGCAGAAAATGCTTTTCTTACTTAGATTTTTTGTCTTGTTTCCAGCCAAAATATCTACAAATTCTTAAAACAAGAACGAATTTCTAGACAAGTATTTCAAGAGAAGTCAGAATTAAGTGAGTTAAGCTAAATAACCTAGTTTTCATCTTAAAATAAGATTATTTTGCTTACCACACTGGCAGATTATTTTGCTTGTTCTGAGCAAAAACTCACTTAATTTTGACTTCTTTTTTTCTGAAAACAAGACAATAATTTTTACTTGTATAGAAATTTTTAGACCAAAAAAACGTATACTTTTTAAATCAAGAAGGGTTCACTGCAGAAAATGCTTTTCTTACTTAGATTTTTTGTCTTGATTCCAGCCAAAATATCAAAAAAAAAATCAAGAACAAATTTTTAAGTAAAAACTATTGTCTTGTTTTCAGAAAACAGAAGTCAAAATTGAAACAAGCAAAATAATCGGCTTGAAATAAGATTATTTATAAGATTATTTTGCTTACCCCATTGACAGATTATTTTACTTGTTTCAAACAAAAACAAGAAAATGAAAACAAGACAATATTTTTTGCTTGTCTAGAAAATCCTCCTTGATTTAAGAAATTTTAGATATTTTGGCTCGAAACTAGACAAAAATCTAAGTAAGAAAAGCATTTTTTTTGCAGTGTTTTCTAGACGAGTAAAAATTATTGTCTTGTTTTCAGAAAAAAAAAGTCAAAATTAAGTGAGATTTTGCTTAAAAATAATCTGCCAATGGGGTAAGCAAAATAATCTATTTTTCATCTTGAAATAAGATTATTTAGCCTGTTTTGCTTATTTTGGCTGGAAACAAGACAAAAAAAAATCTAAGAAAAGCCTTTTTTTGCAGTGTAAGCATCTTGTTGGCTTTACTGTGTGAATACCTTTTAAAAAAATAGAAAGCATATTAAAAACTACACTGCAAAAAATGCTTTTTACTTAGAATTTTTGTCTTGTTTCCAGCCAAAAATAACAATAAAAAAAAAAATCTTAAATCAAGAAAAAATTTCTAGACAAGCAAAAATGATTGTCTTGTTTTCAGAAAAAAAGAAGCAAAAATTAAGTGAGTTTTTGCTTGAAACAAGCTAAATAATCTGCCAATGGGATAAGCAAAATAATCTTGTTTTCGGCTTGAAATACGATTATTTATAAGATTATTTTGCTGACCCCACTGGCAGGTTATTTTGCTTGTTCTGAGCAAAAACTCACTTAATTTTTGCTTATTTTTTTCTGAAAACAAGACAATAAGTTTTACTTGTCTAGAAATTCGTTCTTGATTTAAGAATTTTTAAATATTTTGGCTAAAAACAAGACAAAAAATCTAAGTAAGAAAAGCATTTTTTGCAGTCTAGAGAGTGAAGTAATTAATATTTTTTTCAAACAAACCTTAGACCTTCAGTTCACATTATGACCGTGATTTTTCTAAAAGAACTCCATAAATACAGTATACATTGTAAATAACACATCCAGAGTTGTATTATAAAACACATGAAGACACTTTAGTCTAACGACCAATTCTCAGTATTAACTCTGCATATTACTAGTTTATAAGGTGCACATAATGCATGACCATATTCTAGACCCTAAACCTAGCAACTACCTTACTAACTAATAATAATCAACAAACGAGGAGTTTCTTCAGGCAAAGGTTGTAGTTAGTTAGTTAGTTAGTAAAAACTGGTCCCTAAACTGAAGTGTGACCAAATGTATTTTACAGTTTTTAAAGGATTAGTTTACTTCTAGAATATACTTTTCTGATAATTTACTCAACCCTAAGTCATCCAAGATCCTTCTTGATTTTAGATATTTTGGCTGAAAACAAGACAAGAAATCTAAGTAAGAAAAGCATTTTTGCAGTGTTTTCTAGACAAGTAAAAAATTATTGTCTTGTTTTCAGGAAAAAAAGTCAAAATTAAGTGAGTTTTGCTTAAAAATAAGGTTGTAGTTTTTTAGTAGTAAAGACCGGTCCCCAAACTGAAGTGTGACCAAATGTATTTTACAGATTTTTATAGGATTAGTTCACTTCTAGAATACTTTTTTCTAATAATTTACTCAACCCTATGTCATCCAAGATCCTTCTTGATTTAAGAAATTTTAGATATTTTGGCTGGAAACAAGACAAGAAATCTAAGTAAGAAAAGCATTTTTGCAGTGTTTTCTAGACAAGTAAAAATTATTGTCTTGTTTTCAGAAAAAAAAGTCAAAATTTAGTGAGTTTTTGCCTAAAAATAAGGTTGTAGTTTTTTAGTAGTAAAAACTGGTCCCCAAACTGAAGTGTGACCAAATGTATTTTACAGTTTTTAAAGGATTAGTTTACTTCTAGAATATACTTTTCTGATAATTTACTCAACCCTAAGTCATCCAAGATCCTTCTTGATTTTAGATATTTTGGCTGGAAACAAGACAAGAAATCTAAGTAAGAAACGCATTTTTGCAGTGTTTTCTAGACAAGTAAAAATTATTGTCTTGTTTTCAGAAAAAAAAGTCAAAATTTAGTGAGTTTTTGCTTAAAAATAAGGTTGTAGTTTTTTAGTAGTAAAAACTGGTCCCCAAACTGAAGTGTGACCAAATGTATTTTACAGTTTTTAAAGGATTAGTTCACTTCTAGAATATACTTTTCTGATAATTTACTCAACCCTAAGTCATCCAAGATCCTTCTTGATTTTAGATATTTTGGCTGGAAACAAGACAAGAAATCTAAGTAAGAAAAGCATTTTTGCAGTGTTTTCTAGACAAGTAAAAAATTATTGTCTTGTTTTCAGAAAAAAAAAAGTCAAAATTTAGTGAGTTTTTGCCTAAAAATAAGGTTGTAGTTTTTTAGTAGTAAAAACTGGTCCCCAAACTGAAGTGTGACCAAATGTATTTTACAGTTTTTAAAGGATTAGTTTACTTCTAGAATATACTTTTCTGATAATTTACTCAACCCTAAGTCATCCAAGATCCTTCTTGATTTTAGATATTTTGGCTGGAAACAAGACAAGAAATCTAAGTAAGAAAAGCATTTTTGCAGTGTTTTCTAGACAAGTAAAAATTATTGTCTTGTTTTCAGAAAAAAAAGTCAAAATTTAGTGAGTTTTTGCTTAAAAATAAGGTTGTAGTTTTTTAGTAGTAAAAACTGGTCCCCAAACTGAAGTGTGACCAAATGTATTTTACAGTTTTTAAAGGATTAGTTCACTTCTAGAATATACTTTTCTGATAATTTACTCAACCCTAAGTCATCCAAGATCCTTCTTGATTTAAGAATTTTTTTACAGTTTTTATAGGATTAGTTCACTTTTAGAGTACACTTTTCTGATAATTTACTCAACCCTAAGTCATCCAAGATCCTTCTTGTTTTAAGAAATTTTAGATATTTTGGCTGGAAACAAGACAAGAAATCTAAGTAAGAAAAGCATTTTTGCAGTGTTTTCTAGACAAGTAAAAAATTATTGTCTTGTTTTCAGAAAAAAAAAAGTCAAAATTAAGTGAGTTTTTGCTTAAAAATAAGGTTGTAGTTTTTTAGTAGTAAAAACTGGTCCCCAAACTGAAGTGTGACCAAATGTATTTTACAGATTTTAAAGGATTAGTTCACTTCTAGAATATTTTTTTCTGATAATTTACTCAACCCTATGTCATCCAAGATCCTTCTTGATTTAAGAATTTTTTTACAGTTTTTATAGGATTAGTTCACTTTTAGAGTACACTTTTCTGATAATTTACTCAACCCTAAGTCATCCAAGATCCTTCTTGTTTTAAGAAATTTTAGATATTTTGGCTGGAAACAAGACAAGAAATCTAAGTAAGAAAAGCATTTTTGCAGTGTTTTCTAGACAAGTAAAAATTATTGTCTTGTTTTCAGAAAAAAAAAGTCAAAATTTAGTGAGTTTTTGCTTAAAAATAAGGTTGTAGTTTTTTAGTAGTAAAAACTGGTCCCCAAACTGAAGTGTGACCAAATGTATTTTACAGATTTTAAAGGATTAGTTCACTTCTAGAATACTTTTTTCTAATAATTTACTCAACCCTATGTCATCCAAGATCCTTCTTGATTTAAGAAATTTTAGATATTTTGGCTGGAAACAAGACAAGAAATCTAAGTAAGAAAAGCATTTTTGCAGTGTTTTCTAGACAAGTAAAAAATTATTGTCTTGTTTTCAGAAAAAAAAAGTCAAAATGAAGTGAGTTTTTGCTTAAAAATAAGGTTGTAGTTTTTTAGTAGTAAAAACTGGTCCCAAAATTGAAGTGTTACAAAATGATTTTACAGTTTTTATAGGATTAGTTCACTTTTAGAATACACTTTTCTAATAATTTACTCAACCCTATGTCATCCAAGATGTTCATGTTAAGATTTTTGAGAAGTGTACTTCAATGGGGATCAACGGGTTGAAGGTCCAAATTGCAGTTTCAAAGGGCTCTACATGACCCAAGGCCAGGAATAAGGTTCTTATTTAGCGAAACGACCAGTCATTTGCTAAAAAAAAAAAAAGAAAAAAGTATATGCTTTTTAACCTTGAACTAGCTCGACCCTCACGCATTACATAATCATGTTGGAAAGGTCAAGCGTGACGTAGGCGGATGTACCAACCCAGTGTTTACAAAGCAAACATGCAAAGAAAGTCAAACACGCTTTAACCAAAAAAGATAAAACGATGACGTTGGATGATTTTGAAGTTGGAGGAGAAAATACACTGCAAAAAATGCTTTTCTAGCTTAGAATTTTTGTCTTGTTTTCAGCCAAAATATCTAAAAATTCTTAAATCAAGAATTATTTTCTAGACAAGTACATGTTAATGTCTTGTTTTCAGAAAAAAGAAGTTAAAATTAAGTAAGTTTTTGCTTGAAACAAGCCAAATAATCTGCCAATGGGGTAAGAAAAATAATCTAGTCTTCTGCTTGAAATAAGATTATTTAGCTTACCCCATTGGCAGATTATTTTGCTTGTTTCAAGCAAAACCTCACTTAATTTTGACGTATTTTTTCTGAAAACAAGACAATAATTTTTACTTGTCTAGAAAATCCTTCTTGATTTAAGAATTTTTAGATATTTTGGCTGGAAACAAGAGTAAAAATCTTAGCTAGAAAAGCAGTGTAAGATGGAGCTTTTCGGCCTACCCTACCATTTTGAACCAGAGTATATAGACAAAGAACTAACCATGACTTTCCATCACGATTAGAGTACATAATGCGTGAAACTGTAGACGCGCATCGCAGAACTAATGCGAGACAACCATTTGTGGTAAAACCTAAATACAGTTTGTAAAAAATGACCAATTGTTTTGCTAGACAAGACCCTTATTCCTCAGCTGGGATCATGTAGAGCACTTTGAAGCTGCATTGAAACTGCAATTTGGACCTTCACTGCAAAAAATGCTTTTCCTACTTAGATTTTTTGTCTTGTTTCCAGCTGAAATATCTAAAAATTCTTAAATCAAGAAGGATTTTCTAGACAAGTAAAAAATATTGTCTTGTTTTCAGACAAAATAAGTCAAAATTAAGTGAGTTTTTGCTTAGAACAAGCAAAATAATCTGCCAATGGAGTAAGCAAAATAATCTTGTTTTCATCTTGAAATAAGATTATTTATAAGATTATTTTGCTTACCCCATTGGCAGATTTTACTCACTTAATTTTGACTTATTTTTTTCTGAAAACAAGACTATAGTTTTGACTTGTCTAGAAATTCGTTCTTGATTTAAGAATTTTTTGATATTTTGGCTGGAAACGAGACAAAAAATCTAAGTAAGAAAAGCATTTTTTGCAGAGCAGATTATTTAGCTTGTTTTAAGCAAAAAACAACTTAATTTTGACTCTTTTTCTGAATACAAGACTATTTTTACTTGTCTAGAAAATCCTTCTTGATTTAAGATTTTTTTTAGATATTTTGGCTGGAAACAAGACAAAAAAAATCTAAGTATCAACCCATTGATCCCCACTGAAGTCCAATATATGGAGAAAAATCCTGTAACGTTTTCCTCAAAAGCCTTCATTTCTTTGCGACTGAAGCCAAGAAGACATGAACATCTTGGGTGACAAGGGGCTGAGTAAATTCTCAGGACATTTTTATTCTGGAAGTCAACTAATACTAAAGCTAATGAATGGAAAATATGGCAAGACGACCAAAATAGGTAAACTCATCCATTTGAGTTTATTACTTTGGGAAACTAAGCCATCACAGAGGGCTTTAAAATGGAAACCACATTTGCTGGGTCTACGTTTACATTAGAAAACAGAGTTTTCGTTTTTAAACACTCGTTTTTTAACTAAAAAGCAGCAGCCGTCATGTTTTGCCGCAGAAGTCAGGACAGCAACTGTTGGTAAATTTTCACCATTTTAGGACTGAGTGTACAAGGTAAATCTCTTTAGCAGTAGTGACAGTGAATAGCACATAACAGGCACAATTACCGGTATAAACATGGATATCTATTGGTACAATATGCATCACATGACTAAATATGCATCAGAGCGATTTTCAAAAAGCTTTTCATTGATGAAAAACGCCATCTCAGTGTGGACGAAAGGCCAAAACAAAGAGAAAAATATGCGTTTTCAAACATAAACATAGTGTGGACATGACCTTACTCTATTTGTAGATACCACAGTTTCTATTGATGTCAAATCAACAGCTTGCTGAGCAGTGAGCAGTAAGAGCTTCATGCCTTACATAATCATCAGGCATGTGATCAGCAGGGTTGCCAGGTTTTTACAAAAAAAACACCCAATTGCTACTCAAAACTAGCCCAGTTATGTTTTGAGGGGGGTCCCCTTTAAAAATCACATTCTAGGGGATAAAATACACGCTTTTTGTTGGGATTCCCCTGTTAAATTTGCATTTCAGGGGCTAAATACAACGTTATTGGGGTCGATTCAACCCGCAGACATCAAAAATAGTGTTAAAGTAGCCCAATTCCCTGGGAAAACCGCGGACTTGGCAACACTGGTGATCAGCTAGAGACAAAACAGGAGGAAAATTTGACCACACCCCACAGCACTTATATATATATATTAGTGCTGTCAAACGATTAATCGCGATTAATCGCATCCAGAATAAAAGTTTATGTTTACATAATATATATTTGTGTACTGTGTATATTTATTATGTATACATAAATACAAACACATGCATGTATATATTAAGGAAAAATATTTTAGATTTATAAATAAAATATATATATTTATTTATAATCTAAATTGTATACAGGTATAAATATATATACATATAAATATTTTGTTTTAATATATACATGTATGTGTGTGTATTTATATGTACATAATAAATATACAAAGTAAACACATATATAGTATGTAAACATAAACTTTTATTTTGGATGCGATTAATCGTTTGACAGCCCTAATATATATAAATATATATATATATATATATATATACACACACACACACACACATATATATTCACATTAAATTATATATCATATTGTAATAATACATACTATTGTCCTGTAAAAAAGCAGCATTTAATAATCATGATAACAGTACAATACAATATAATATATTATAAGTAAAAATAAACTGCAATATTGTGAAATGTTATTACAAATAAAAAAGTTTTACATTTGAATATATTATAAAATGCAATGTTATTCATATGATGCAAAGTAGAATTTTATTTATCATTACTCCAGTTTTCAGTGTCACATGATCTTTTAGAAATAGAAAATTACAATTTGGTTGACTCTCAAAGTATTAGTAATGTTGAAACAATTTTGCTGCGTCATATTTTGCGTGGTTTATTTTTTGATCAATATAAAGTTAATGAACAACATTTATTTACATTTATCAAATATATTAATTAAACATGTTCATGCATTTATTAAAAAGAAATTATTTTAAATGTCGCCACTCACTTTTTATCACTTTCATGAATGATGAATACAATTATTAATTTCTCCCTCTTTTTTAAATCTTATACAAATGTTGGAGCGGTAGCTATCGTTGTTTCCACAAAAATATTAAGCAGCAAAACTGTTTTTAACATTGATTATAATCAGGAGAAATGTTTCTAGAGCAGCAAATCAGCATATTAGAATGATTTCTGAAGCTGACACCGAAACTCTTTGTAAACAACAGATTTCTAAACGTTTCTAATGACAAATGTTGCGTTCCCAAATTCAGATTAAAGCGACTCAAACCAAGCGCAGAGCGGTGTGAATCGAAACTAAAAACAGTACTGTAACAGCAGACATGTAGCACGTCAGACTACAGTCTATTATATAATTACATCACAACCGTTATGATTTCTACAACAGCACTATGACCGCCATTCATAAAGTTACCAGTAACATGTTTCAGCGCTGATTCTACTCACATTTGGCTCTTTGAATCATTTGAACGCTTTTAACGTTAACTGTCCTGCAGATGGCGCCACAAGCTCATACAGCGCTCTCAGGACCACTCTGTCCATGATGTTTTAGAAAACAATCTTTTCGAAGTTATTTAATTCATTACTTTATGGCCATTTGCACAATTTCAATTCCAACCCAGCAACAATTCCAAAAAAAACAAAAAAACGAATCTACCCGAAGCACATGGGTTGTCCCTCAGAGGTCAGAAAATACAGAAATCCATAAAAATCACATCCTGAATCATGTTGGGAAGGTAGGCAGAAGTACCGACCCAGTGTTTACAAAGAAAACATGGAAAAAAAGTCAAACGCCTTTTACAAAAAAAAAGGGCAAACTTTGATGCTGGACAATTTCGAAATGAGATGGGAGTTTTTCAACATACGCTAAACTCTCTTAAACCGACTAGAAGAGCATTTGACATTAAACACGAAAGGCAGAACTAGTGCAAGATTCATTTGTCGTAAAAACATATACATTTCTATTTTTTTTTAGAAAATAACCAATTGTTTCGCTAGATAAGACCCTTCTTCCTCGGCTGGGATTGTTTAGAGCCCTTTGAAGATGCATTGAAACTGCATTTTGGTTCAACTTGTGGCACCATAGAAGTCCACTACATGGAGAGAAATCCTAACATGTTATCCTCCTAATAACTTTACGACTGAAGAAAGAAAGACTTGAACATCTTGGACGACTAGGAGGCGAGTACATTATCTCTGAATTCGGTACTAATCAATAAAAATATGGCAAGATGATCAAAAATGGACAAAGTCATCCCATTCGAGTTTATTACTTTGAGAAACTAAGCCATCACAGAGGGCTTAGTTAATGCATATCACATTTGCTGGGTTTACAGTCACTCCTCTTACTTACAGCAAAATCCTCAGTGTTAAATGAACACTGTTTAGTGTTTATATAATCCACACTATACAGAGTGTTAAAATGAACACGGAATATTTTGCTGATTCATTGAGTGATGATTGATCATTATTGAAGACACCTGATGATAACAAGCAGAATCACCAAAGATGCAAATAATTGTAAGTCATCACTATAGTGATCAGTGTTTATATTAGTTGAGCTGGTAGTCATTATGTTTCAACGTAATCATTAACTGTCCTGAACTGAACTCATTTAGAGTCTAGTTATATTTTTTTTTATTGATTACAATAGTCTTGTAATTCCACAGTGACAAATTTAGTATTTTTAATGACAAAAACAAATGAACGTCAAAAAAAAAAAGTATATATTTAAGGCACACACAGACATCAAGAATCAGCACATGAATCTCAACAACGGTGACAAATAGCATAACTTATTCATGCTGCAATGCATGATGGGAGCCATGGATGAGTTTTGATTGGCTACAACATGCTTTTTCGATGGTCATCATTGTTGTGAATATCACGCTGGTTCTTGAAAAAACATATGGTGGTGAATGAAGTGTATACTGCAAAAAGTGCTTTTCGTACTTAGATTTTGTGTCTACAAATTCTTAAATCAAGAAGGATTTTCTAGAAAAGTCTTATTTTCAGAAAAAGTCATAATTAAGTGAGTTTTTGCTTAAAACAAACGCAATAATCTGCCAATGGGGTAAAAGCTGAAAACTAGATTATTTTGCTTGTTTCAAGCAAAAATTCTCTTAATTTTAACTTTCTTTTTTTTTTTTTAAACAAGACTTGTCTAAAAAATCCTTCTTGATTTAAGAAATTTTAGATATTTTGGCTGGAAACAAGACAAGTAAGAAAAGCTTTTTTTTTTTCAGTGTAGAAACCCGGTATATACAAAACCATACACTGCAAAAAATGCTTTTCTTACTTAGAAGTTTTGTCTTGTTTCCACCCTAAATATCTAAAATTTCTTAAATCAAGAAGGATTTTTTAGACAAGTAAACATTATCTTGTTTTCAGAAAAAAAACAAGTCAAAATGAATTAACTTTTTACTTAAAACAAGCTAAATAATCTGCCAATGGGGTAAGCAAAATAATCTTATTTCAAGCAGAAAACTAGATTATTTTTTGCTTATCCCATTGACAGATTATTTGGTTTGTTTTAACTTTTAACTTGTCTGTGTGTCTAAATTACAGATTTTTTTTTTAAGTTTTCGATCAAAGTAAGTTTTAAAAGCATCTGTCTGATTATACTGAAAATTTCAGATCTTATGTTGTTCATGTAACCAACAAAGAAAATCAATTCAATTCTCAATTATTAATTAATTCTCAATTATACTCAATTATTCAGGTCACCACATGATGATTATGTCAAAACATAATTATCATCACTGGATGACTTTTGCTCTTTGCCTGTCTGGCTGTTATAATTCAGCCACAGCAACCAAATATTAAAAAGTGAAGGGTCAAGAGCCCAACTAAAGTAAACACTAACCATTATAATGAAAAATACTAAATTTGTCACTGTGGAATTACAAGGCTATTGTTATCAATAAAAAATATATATAACTAGACTCTAAATGAGTTCAGTTAGTGAATCAGGACAGTTAATGATTACGTTGAAACATAATCACCACCATCTGATGATTTTTGCTCCGTTGTAATTCAGTTATAACAGCCAAATAAAATGTAATCATAAAAAGCCAAGGATTAATAGCCCAACTAATATAAACACTGATCACCATAATAACGACTTAAAATTATAATTTGCATCTTTGGTGATTCTGCTTGTTAACATCAGGTGTCTTCAATAATGGTCAATCATCACTTAATGAATCTCATTAATTTTAACGCTGTATAGTGTGGATTATATAAACACTGAGCAGTGTTCATTTAACACTGAGGATTTTGCTGTGCACTACTTGTGGTTACCAGTTTTTATAGATTTCAAATCAACAGCTTGCTGAGCAATGACCCACTTCTGTTTTGTTTTTTCAGATGTTGGTTTGCAGGTCTCCATTTATCAGCGTGTTTTGAGTTTCTGTCGGCTCGTTCGTGATTCGTGGCTTGTCCTGTTTGCTGTCGGTGCGTTCAGCCTCGTCCAAAGCGCTCGCTCTTTTCAAGCACAGGACGTTCTGGAAGCTCTTTTTGAAGTTCTCCGACAAGAAAGCGTATAAGATAGGGTTTGCGCAGCTATTGGCGTATCCCAGCACCACGACAAACGCAAACATGCTCCTCAAAAAAGGCGTCGTGCTGATGGTGCCTGTGACCGACGTCACGTTGAAGATGTAGAAGGGCAGCCAGCAGAAGACAAAGACGGCAACCACGATGGACACCATTCGAGTCACCCTCCTCTCAGACTGCTTCCGCTTGGTGGAGCTCACCCTGATTCCCGAGGACTTCACCTTGATGATAATGAACAAATAGCACAGGCAAATGACTATCAGAGGTAGGACGAAGCCTAGGAAGAAGGTGTAGAACATGAAGGCGGTGTAGTATGTCTCCTGCGGCTCTGGCCACACAATAGTGCAGAAGCATCCATCTGCTTTGGTGATCAGTCCACTGTAGATGACGATTGGGAGATTGACGACAAGCGACACGACCCACACGACCAGGTTGATGGTCTTCGCCACGTGGGGCTTCCTCCATTTGGTGGACTTTATGGGATGCACCACAGCGAGGTATCGATCAATGCTCATGACCATCAGACAGAAAATGCTGGTGAACTGATTCAGGGAATCCACAGTCATGACCACGCGGCAAAGAGCCGCGCCAAACGGCCAGTGCACCAGCGCCAACTGGATAGCGATGAAGGGCAAGCCTAGCATGAACAGCACATCCGCTACCGCCAGGTTCAGGATGTAGATATTCGTAACGGTCTTCATTTTGGCGTATCGTAGGATGACATAGATGACCAGAGCGTTTCCACACAGGCCAATCGCGCACACCACGAAATACATGAAGGTCATGACGATCGTGCTAGTTTTTGTCAAGCTCTGGTCGGTGTCATTTCTCAGGCCTTCTTCCGATGCGTTGCCGAGCATAATGTCATCGTACATGGGGAGTTCAGACAGATTCCTGGGGAGGTTACTGGGTGAGAATGAAAACGTCCAGGAATCCATGATGTGTTTCCCTCAGATTCCCAATTCCATTAAGTTGTACACACAGCCTGAGGGGGAAAAGCATATGGCGGTGAATGAAGTGTACACTGCAATATTTTTGTCTTGTTTCCAGACAAAATATCTAAAAATTCTTAAATCAAGAAGAATTTTCTAGACAAGTTTTGTTTTCAGAAAGAAGAAGTCTTAATTAAGAGAGTTTTTGCCAATGGGGTAAGCAAAATAATCTTATTTCTAGCTAAAAAATATCTTAATTTTAACTTCCTTTTTTGAGAACAAGACTTGTCTAGAAAATCCTTGATTTAAGAATTTTTAGATATTTTGGCTGGAAAAAAAAAAACAAGTAAGAAAAGCATTTTTTACAGAATCAAGAAGGATTTTCTAGACAAAAATTATTACCTTGTTTTCAGAAAAAAAAAGGTCCAAATTAATTAACTTTTTGCTTAAAACAAGCCAAATAATCTGCCAATGGGGTAGGCAAAATAATCTTATTCCAAGCAGAAAACTAGATCATTTTGCATACCCCATCGGCAGATTATTTGGCTTATTTTAAGGAAAAACTAACTTATTTTGTTCTGAAAACAAGACAATAATTTTTACTTGTCTAGAAAATCCTTCTTGATTTAAGAATTTGTAGATATTTTGGCTGAAAACAAGACAAAAAATCTAAGCAGCATAAGCATTTTTTGCAGTGTATACAGAATTTCTACACTGCTAAAAAAAAGCTTTTCTTGCTTAGACAAAATATTTAGAAATTCTTAAATCAAGAAGAATTTTCTAGACAACTTTTGTTTTCAGAAAGAAGTCGTCTTAATTAAGAGAGTTTTTGCCAATGGGGTAAGCAAAATAATCTTATTTCAAGATTAAACTTAGATTATTTTTCTTACCCCCATTGGCAGATTATTTAGCTTGTTTCAAGCAAAAAATATCTTAATTTTAACTTCCTTTTTTTGAAAACAAGGCTTGTCTAGAAAATCCTTGATCCTTGATCAAATAATTTTTAGATATTTTGGCTGGAAACAAGACCAAAAAACAACAACAAAAAACAAGTAAGAAAAGCATTTTTTGCAGAATCAAAAAGGATTTTCTAGACAAGTAAAAATGATTATCTTGTTTTCAGAAAAAAATAAGTCAAAATTAAGTGAGGTTTTGCTTAAAACAAGCACAATAATATGTCAATGGGGTAGGCAAAATAATCTTATTTAAAGCAGAAAACTAGATTATTTTGCTTACCCCATTGCCAGATTATTTTGCTTGTTTTAAGGAAAGAACTAACTTCTAACTTCTTTTTTCTGAAAACAAGACAATAATTTTTACTTGTCTAGAAAATTCTTCTTGATTTAAGAATTCATAGATATTTTGGCTGGAAACAAGACTAAAAATCTAAGCAGGATAAGCATTTTTTGCAGTGTATACAGGGTGCTTTTCTTGCTTAGATTTGTGTATCTTATTTCCAGCCAAAATATCTACAAATTCTTAAATCAAGAAGGATTTTCTAGACACGTCTTTTTTCAGAAAGAAAAAGTCATAATTAAGTGAGTTTTTGCTTAAAACAAGCACAATAATCTGCCAATGGGGTAAGCAAAATAGTCTTATTTAAAGCTGAAAACTAGATTATTTTGCTTACCCCATTGGCAGATTATTTGGATTGTTTGAAGGAAAAACTTACTTTTAACTTTTCTGAAAACAAGACAATAATTTTTACTTGTTTAGAAACTACTTCTTGATTTAAGAATTTCGAGATATTTTGGCTGGAAACAAGACAAAAAAATCTAAGCAGGATAAGCATTTTTTTGCAGTGTGCTTGTTTGTTTCTAATATAAAAAGTTATATTTAATTTGAACTTAATCTACTTGCAGTGTACAGATATGAACAAGTGAAATTATGACTTTTTAAGACCTTTTTAACACCACCTTGTATGAAATATTTGACTTAATCTTGTAATGGAAATACACATTATATTGTATACATATATGTAATATTTAATGTGTTTAATGTAAAAAGAAAACAGTTTCAGGTTTCATCGCTGTCATAAATTATATTTATTACTACAATACACTGAACTTTTCATATCAGAAGATTATATTCCAAACAAAAAATAAAATCGAGATTTTTTTTTTTTTGGTGTAAACCATTTATTTTGAAGCAATATTTTCAGTTTAAATCTGCATTTTTTTTTTACCTTTACCTTTGTAAAGGCCTATTTTTTTACGTTTTAAAATGTATGCATCACCTTTAATGTCAAATTATGATTAAATAATTTACACTGCATATGGACATTTTTGTCAATTAGTTTATATATATATATATATATATATATATAATTTTGCCTGTGTTAATATTAACTGCATAATTGTTTGCACAGGTTTGTATTTTTATTGGAATTGTAATATTTCACCCTCATTTACTTTAATTATCTTTTTTACACTAGGTACAAAAAAAATAGTTCCTCTCAACACCTTTTGGACAAAAATGTCCTCATTGAAACCCCAGGGCCATTTAACTATAAAATTATGCAATATTAAATTAAAATGTTTAATATAAAAAAATAAATAAATAAACATTTTGACTTCTTTTTACTTTTAAGTTTGGCATATAAAGCCAACTACTGGCTGAGTCAATTGGATAAATGATGCAGCTATAACTGTGTGTTAGTTTTGGATGTCAGAGTATGGTTTGTATGTGTGTCCTAAATAAAATGTTTGTGTGTGCACACCTGTCATTTTTGAGAGAAATTATCTTTTTGGTACTGCACCCAAACAAAATTTTACTAAAAGTTATTTTTTTGAGATATCAACCTCAAATTTGGAACTTGTTTAGATTTATGGCTTAGATTTTCAGTCTGTGGACAGAACATTCTGTACTTCCAAGCTTTTATGCTTTTTATGATATTTTTGTTCTCTATGAACCAATGTGTAATGTTTTAAAATTGATGCACAAGGGATAAAACTGCAATAAATTATGTTATGAGAATATATTTAAGACCCATCAAATCTGAATTTAAGACTTTTTATTAGGAAAACGTTTTTAAGACTTTATAAGGACCAGCGGACACCCTGATTTATTCTATATTATTATTAGTGTTAATCGTAATGTCTCCTTCCAGTCAAACTGTTTTAATGTTGCTCTATACAGCTAATACAGTACACAGTCCAGTAAATGACTTGTGAGAGCAATGTCCTTGATGTCACAATCATCCCCGATGGACAAACAGGCTGAAAAGCAAAGTGATCAATATCCCTCTCAAATCCAGACCCACTTATGATTTCATTTTTTTCTGGGACACATGTGCATTAATCCTAACATTCACCACTAAAGCTCCAGGACTGAAAGTGTCTGTCACTTCACTGAACGTCCAAAGCTGAAAATGTCGATGCAAGGGGTTTAATGTAAAGCATTAATTAGTGTTTCTTTAGGAATAAAGCAGGAACTTTTAAGCAGAAAGGTGGTTATTCTATCTAGACACAAAAACTGACTTACACTACTCAATATAACTCTGTAATTTCATGGTTTATTCATACAAAGTGGCCACAGAAATAACAATATTATGCTGAAAATATTTTGAAACGGAAAGCTGTTCTATATCAATATCCATTGTGATTTTCAGGAAATACTTATAAAGAAAACACTGCAAAAAATGCTTTTCTTACTAGATTTTTTGTCTTGTTTCCAGCTAAAATATCTAAAAAATCTTAAATCAAGGAGGATTTTCTAGACAAGTAAAACTTGTCTTGTTTTCAGGAAAAAAAGTCAAAATGAAGTGAGTTTTTGCTTAAAACGAGCAAAATAATCTGCCAATGGGGTGAGAAAAATAATCTTATTTCAAGATGAAAGATAGATCATTTTTCTTTCCCCATTGGCAGATTATTTTGCTCGTTTCAAGCAAAAACTCACTTCATTTTGACATATTTTGTCTGAAAACAAGACAATAAGTTTTACTTGTCTAGGAAATCCTTCTTGATTTAAGAATTTTTAGATATTTTAGCTGGAAACAAGACAAAAAATCTAAGTATGAAAAGCATTTTTTGCAGTGAAGACGTAAGAATTATTTTTGTAATTACTGAATTTTCTGATGGACAAAGTAAATATGTTTTAAAAAATATATACATGCTTAGAAATTGTTCTTACCTTCATGTTGATGTGGATTGTCCAGTACCATTGGATCCCGCTCATGGTTCTGCGGATGAGCACATGTTTAGTATCCAAACACATGATCTGATCTGAACCGATCTGAAACTGAAGAGATTTGAATCTTTGCCGAGACAAGCCTTTCAGAGAGAGAGAGAGAGAGAGAGAGATTGTGTGTGTATTGAAGAGCGCATTTCATGCTACTGTCTGAGTGAAGAACACTGATGTGTTTGTATAAGATTAAATGCTGCTTAGTGTGTTTAACTGTATAGTGAGATAAATTAGATGTTTTTTGTCTTGTTTCCAGCCAAAATATCTAAAAATTCTTAAATCAAAACTTTCTAGACAAGTAAAACATTTTGTCTTGTCTTCAGAAAAAAAGAAGTTAAAATTAAGAGAGTTTTCTAATGATCTAGTTTTCTGCTTGAAATAAGATTATTTTGCTTGTTTCGAGCAAAAGCCCTCTTAATTTTAACATCTTTTTAGGGAAAACAGAACAATAATTTTGACTTGTCTAGAAAATCCTTCTTGATTTAAGAATTTTTAGATATTTTGGCTGGAAACAAGACAGAATACACTGTAAAAAATGCTTTTCTTACTTAGATTTTTTTTTGTCCTGTTTCCAGCCAAAATATCTAAAAATTCTTAAATCAAGAATTATTTTCTAGACAAGTAAAAATTTTTGTCTTGTTTTCAAAAAATAAAAAATAAAGACAGTTTTTGGTTGAAACAAGCAAAATTATCTAGTTTTCTGCTTGAAATAAGATTATTTCACTTACTCCATTGGCAGATTATTTTGCTTGTTTTAAGCAAAAACTGTCTCAATTTTAACTTCTTTTTTTCTGAAAACAAGACAATATTTTTTACTTGTAAAGAAAATCCTTCTTGATTTAAGAATTGTTAGATATTTTGGCTGGAAACAAGACAAACAAAGTCAGAAAAGCATTTTTTGCAGTGTGGAGCACAAAACCAGTCATACGTCACTGGGGGGTGTATTTGTAGCAATAGCCAAAAACACACTGTATGGGTCAAAGTTATTGTTTTTTCTTTTATGCCAAAAATCATTAAGATATTAAGTAAAGATCATGTTCCAAGAAAATACTTTGTACATTACCTACCATAAATATATCAAAACTTAATTTTTGATTAGTGATATGCATTGTTAAAAACTTCATTTGGACAAATTTAAGGGTGTCTTTCTCAGTATTTTGATGTTTTTGCACCCTCAGATTGCAGATTTTCAAATAGTTGTATCTCAGCCAAGTATTGTCCTAACAAACCATACATTAATGAAAAATTGTCAGTTACAACTGGTTTTGTGGTCCAGGGTCACAAATGTGGTCTGATCTTCATCCAAGTCATAATTATAGACAATATAGACAATAATTATAGCTCTACTAAAACACACAGTTATTAAAGACAGTTGGAAGTGTGGCTCACGCAGGAAAAGGCTACCAAGCCACTGATAAACAATGAATCCACTGTAAGAAATCCTGTCTACAGATGTAGAAAATTCTGGACTGTTGCTACTCACGAGGACATTTGACAAAAATCACCCCAAAGGCACAACAAACGATCCTGAGAAATGTGAAAAGAACTTCCTAAACAATTTCCAAACTTTTTTTTAAATTGCAGGTTTTGACATTGGAAGGGTTTTCACAAATATCAAACATCCATACAAGCTGTGAAGATTTAACAAAACAGATAAACAACCCTGATAGCACACGTACATCTCAGAGACGTCTATTTGACGTCTGCATTTACATCTGCAAGATGTAGTTTGCTCATCTGCAATACAATCTATTGGATGTTTCCTATCAGATGTCAAATAGACGTCTATTAGATGTCTTTAAGAAGATTTAGAATGTATGTAAAACTGACATCTTACAGATGTCTGCCAGACGTTTGTACACAGCAGATGCTTTCCAGATCAAGAGATCTTTAACAGACATCTTGCAGACGTACATGTGCTCTCTGGGTACCATTTGATATTAAAATACTTGACAAATATCTAAATTTCAGTATAGCTTTTCCTGATAGCACAAGTACATCTCAGAGACATCTATTTGACATCTGCATTGACATCTGCAAGACGTAGTTTGCTCATCTGCAATACGATCTATTGGACATTTCCTATCAGATGTCAAATAGACGTCTATTAGAGGTCTTTAAGATGTTTATAATTTAAAATGTATGTAAAACTGACATCTTACAGATGTCTGCCAGATGTTTGTACACAGCAGATGCGTTCCAGATCAAGAGATCTTTAACAGACATCTTGCAGACGTACATGTGCTATCTGGGAACATATTCCCATATCATTTCCCAGATAGCACACATACGTCTGCAAGATCTCTTGATCTGGAAAGCATCTGCTGTGTACAAATGTCTGGCAGACATCTGTAAGATGTCAGTTTTACATACATTCTCAATCATGAACATCTTAAAGACATCTAATAGACGTCTATTTGACATGTGATAGGAAACGTCCAATAGACGTATTGCAGATGAACAAACTACATTTTGCAGATGTAAATGTAGACGTCTAATAGACGTCTCCAAGATGTACGTGTGCTATCAGGGTTATTACTCAAAAAAGTAGAAAAAATAAATAACAGTAAATAAATAGAAACAAAAAATGGCATAGCCTTAATACAATACCCTTTCAACCACACTAAATTCTTTTTTTTTTTTTTTTTTTTTGTATGATTGCTAATGTGTATCATGATATTTTACCTAGTAATACTGACAAACTGAAAGGGGAAAGATGTTCTAAAATTGGTCAAGTCTTATAAGCTAGGTGATAAAATACATAAATTAATTGGTGGAGGTTTTGGTACCAAAGAAAAATCCACAAGTTACTAAAATTAAGGGTTTGCTTTTCCAACCTGTACTCTGAATGACTATTGTAATTTTCACTTTTTTTATGCTGCAAAAAATGCTTTTCTTACTTAAATTTTTTGTGTAATTTCCAGACAAAATATCTACAAATTCTTAAATCAAGAAGTTGTTTTTAGACACGTAAAAACTGTCTTGTTTCAAGGAAAAACTCACTTAATTTTGACTCTTTTTTTTTTCAGAGAACAAGCAAAAACTCACTTAATTGTAACTTCTTTTTTCTGAAAACAAGACAATAATTTTTTACTTGTGTAGAAAATCCTTGTTGATTTAAGAAAGTTTAGATGTTTTGGCTGGAAATAAGATTTGATTTAGTAAAAAACAAATATATCTAATTTTATTGAGTTAAGTACAAAGATTGTACCAATTGTTCCAATTTAGCAGAATATAAAATTACAATTGGGTCATTCCTGGGATTCGGTAATATTTCAGTCCCTCAGAGTTTCTAAAGTGGTGGTTCACCAAAATGAATTGTTAGGAGCTTTTCACAAAACTTTGGGATGCCCATTTGTAGCATAAAATAATAAACCAAGGATGTTGTCGTCCCTGAGGCACTTCACTCAGTTTGTACTTAGAAAATTATTAACCAAGTGTGCATAGTGTCTGTGAGTTTTGGCAACAGTGTAAGCATTTATTTGTATTCCTTAACTGTAAAAAAAAAAAAATTCAAAGAAATTGCTAAATATTTTATTAAAAAAAACAAAAAGTTTAAAGTTATGTCCCTCAGTATGAACTCAAACCCGTCACACTAATCATTTTACGCCTGTAATAATTTATACTCCACTCTTATGTGACATCATTTACCAGAAATGACATCATTCAGGTCTCTTTAATAACAATTAATAGAATCATACTTTTTATTCATATTCTTGAGGCATGTTATAGTCAGGGAGGATACTGTCAAGCTTAACAACTCACGTCACATAAAATAAAGATGTTATAAAATAAAGAAATTATTACTTTTTCAACATTTTATTGTAATCCTTAAGTATATACAATGTACTTATTTTATATTTTACTGCTGCCAAATATGGTCTACTCTGCTACACTACATGAGGAGCAGAAAAACCACAACCCCGTCACAAATATATGTATTTCTCATTGTTATGGGGTTGAGTTATTTGCTTCATTTATTCCAAATTTAATGAAAAAATAGAAAATAGTCATGGTTTCAGTAAATATATATACTTCAAAATCATGACAATGTATATTTTAGCTTTAAATAGAAGTTTTGATGTAATATGTCCACTTGATTGTTGACAAGCATCATACATCAGACATTGCGCCCACATTTGCAGCATAAATTGCAGATATGTTGACCCAGAAACAAGGGGATCATTTCAGAGAGAAACAAAACTTGAAAATATTTAATTTAACGCAATGTATCCCTTCAAATGTGTTACAGTCTTCAACCCTGTTACACATTGTCACATTAATATTTTATTTATTAAATTGTAAAATTAAAATAAAATTAAAAATGTTAACATTTTTAACAAAAATATCTGTAGACACACAATTTGTATATTTATAGCCTCAGTATTTTAAAATGTGAAAATGACGATAAACGTAAAGCATTTTATTATGAAATTGTTACCAGGGACACGTGAGCAGTATGCAAATGTTTGTTTTATAACAATTTCTGTGTAAAATCCTTTTTAAACCAGTCCCATTTTGTCCATTACGAGGTTGAAAAAAGGCGTCTAAAGCTGAAAATAACTGAAAATAATAAAAGGTCTTTAATGCCCTGAGGTGGGAAAATGTTTTTTTTTGGAGGTTTGATATGTGCCTAATGATTTAGAAGTTGAATTAAATGTAGCTGAAAAACATGTATATTCCAAGTTGAAAACGAACCGAATCCCAGGAATGACCCAAGTACAAGGTATGTTTATAAAGCAAAAATACTTGTTTTATACTTACCACAAAATAATGTATTTCAAATTTTGAGTTAGGTTTAATGCAAGTCAAATGCAGCAACAGCAGTTGTTTTGCTGATGTCACATTGCATTTTGTTTTCTCGACTTTCTACAGGAATCAACATAAATGTATAAGCTATTTTGCCAGATTGGAAATGTCCAAGTATCATGCCAGAAGCTCAGAATGATCGTATTTGGACTTTATTTAGGCAAACAACTTTTTGGCAAGACCTCTTTCCATGGAGAGTGGTTGGCACCAGTGGTGACCGGCTCTTTACATCATTACCAAAGCTTGATCGTAGAAAGTCAGTGCTGAGCTCTGGTGCTGTGTTTTTCATTTGTGTGCAGCTGCGACGTCTCTGAATAACTGGGACCAGCTTATGCAGGACATGCCTTTTAAGAGCCACAGCAGGATTTGTCCGGAAGATTACATCATACAGCACTAGGAGGATTACATCATGTGCCACTAGTCAGCCATGCATCATTTATGGATGTGCTGTAGTGTGGAGGGAAACAAATCTTTGTTACTATTGTTCTCATCCATTTCCTTGGAGAAATTAAAGAAAAGACTGATTTCCCCCCTTCTCAATTTCAATTTATTAAAAAAATTAAATATTTCTTCTGAAATTTGTGATAACACTACAAACAGTTAGAATGAAATTGAGAGATTGGAAACAGATTAGATGTTTTTTCGCCATTTTGTAGAAAGGGTTCAAATGATGTAATTAAACGCCTGTAATTTGATCGTTCAAAATTGGCCAAAAGTCTGGTGAAGGTTTTGCTGCCTTTACAAGTTACTAAGTTCAAGGATTCACTTACTTAAAGTGACACACAGGGGCACATAAATCTGTTATAAATGGGTTATTAAATGGATTTTTTTTCAGGACACAATACTTATATGTGCAACCAGAAACTGTATTTGGAAAGCCTAAATGTCAGAGACAGTGTTCAAATTGCGTCAAAATAAATAAGTAACATAAAAACATATAAATATGATTTATATATAATTTTTTTGTCCTTGTTATCATTGATAAAACCTAATTCTATGATAAAAACTTATTTTGTGATGATCGGTGAATTAGGTGGACCGAACAATCACTAAGCAAAGAATAATTAAACATCTAGCCATGGAAATTAACATTTTAAACAAAGTTAAAAGTGATTTTTTGTTCCTTTAAAAAAGCCATTCTTCTCTTTCTGAAAGTGTGCATGAGCTTTTGCATCGAATTCTTATATTTAATCAATAAATTCACGTAAAATAAGATGACATTTAAGGCTGTTACGACACAAAATCATTATAAAAAAAAATTAATGCAGAGGAAACGCAGAAGCTGCATCTGAATTGGTATTTAGATGTATTTACCCACTGTTTAATGCAGGACATTAACGCATTTAACCTGCAGATACAAATGCATAAATAATGGTTTAATATTTTAATCTTAAAATGTTGAATGCTGATATTTGAAATGATGGAAAAATAAAAAGGACTATAAATTAAAACCACCAGTAGGTGGCAGCAAGTCACTAATAAAAAGCGAGTCATTGCGATTGAATCAAATTTTAAAACGAAACACTGTTATGTTGTTTAGAGACGCAAAACTGTGTTGTGGCTGTGTTTGAAACCATTTTTGCTGGCGAAATAGAACAAAAATAGGCAATATGGTGTCTAAAACTTAAATCTCTTAATATTAATTTCTAGGTAAACGTGATTTTTTTACCTTTATAAAGCCATTCTTCTCTTTCTGAAAGTGTGCGTTATCTTTTGCGTCAAATTCTTATATTTAATCAATGAAGTCACGTGGAATAATAAGAAATTGTAGGCTGTTACCACACAAATAAAATCATTATCAAAAAAGTAAAAAAAATCAATGCAGAGGAAACGCAGAAGCTGCATCTGAATTGGCATTTAGATGTATTTACCCACTGTTTAATGCAGGACATTAACGCATTTAACCTGCAGATACAAATGCATAAATAATAGTTTGATATTTGAATCCTAAAATGTTAAATGCACTGCAAAAAAATGCTTTTCTTACTTTGATATTTTTCTTGTTTCCAGACAAATATAAAAAGTAAAATTCAAGTAAAATTATTGTCTTGTTTTCAGAGAAAAGAAGTCCAGATTAAGTGAGTTTTTGCTTGAAACAAGCAAAATAATCTAGTCTTCTGCTTAAAATAAGATAATTTTGCTTACTCCATTGGCAGATTATGCTGATTGTTTTAAGAAAAAATTTAAGTCACTTAAATTCAGACTTTTTTCTGAAAAAAAGACAGTTGTTACTTGTCTAGAAAATCCTTATTGACTTAAGAATTTAGACAGTTTAGCTGGAAACAAGACAAAAAGTCTAAGTAAGAAAAGAGCATTTTTTTTGCAGTGTGATGATATTTTAAATTACGTGATGGTACTTTAAATGTGAAATTAAACCTGCCAGTAGGTGGCAGCAAAGTCACTGTTAAAAAGTGAGTCATTGTGATTGAACCAATTTTTAAAACAAAACACCGTCATATTGTTTAGAGACGCAAAACAGTGCTGTGGCTGTGTTTGAAACCATTTTTGCTGTCGAAATAGAGCAAAAATAGCCAATATTGTGTCTAAACCATAACATAAATCTCTTAATATTAGCTTCTAGCTGTATAAAATCAGTATCACTTTTGTGATTTTTTTGAGAAAATGGCACTCTTTGTGTGATATTGATTAACTATATGAAACAATATAAATGCATTTTATGAAAATTTAGTATATGGGGGCAGAAAATGTATTTTATTACATTGAATCACGCTCTGAAAGAAAGCACTCCAAATAAGCACAGTCAGTCTAGCTAGTGTTTAAGCACTCATAACTCGTCTTATAATAAATTAAGCTGTCCATACACTGTGACGGGGTTGAGTTCATACACTTTTTTCTGACCATAGATAAACCTGGTCCCATTTGAAGTTTCTGAATTGAACATTAAAGGATAAACAATGCAGATTTATTTTAACAGCCCTCTTCGCCAAGGGTGCCAATAATATAATATAATCTAAATGTGTATAGATAGTAATTTAATGTACGTTATGCAGTTAAGTAGCCATTACATTGTTTTGTTGCTGTTGTTGAAAAGAATAGTATTCTGTAGTTGTATTTTGCCATGTCTGAGATGCAATACGTCACATGTATTATTTCTGAAATATTAAACAAAGAATTAGGAATGCTAAGCTATGCCAGAGAGATTGAAAGGCAAAGTAGATAAAGAGTGTACTTTGTGCCACACTCCTAAATTGTAACCCTGAATCACCCTAGAGGCAAGGAAAAATCCATAGCAGCTGGCTGGTGTTTGGATCAGCCCTTTATGGACTGTTATCTCTTCAAGCAGTTCAATAAACACAATGCATTTTGTTTGGCAAATGCACAGAAGCTTTACCTTATCTATATTTAGCCTTCAAAAACAAACTTAAAAACCCAGATGAGAGTTATTGTCTCTGTTGACTGTCTTTATTCCGGGTCTTACTGTAAATTAGTCATAAGTGCAAGTCATCCAAAAGGAAAGGTTGTTGTATAATTTCTAGAACATTTATTAGCATTATGTAAGAGGTGCAACACATTCATCAATCTATAGTCAACAATCAAAACCACATGAACACTTCTGCGAACATTTTCTGCATATACAGAAGAAAATATCTTTCAAATGCAGATTTTATAGGCTATGCAGTTTTGTAGACATGAACAAACCACCAATCATTGATTTAACCCTCACACTGAGTTTTCAGCGAGGTTATGAAACTATATTAAATGCACCAGTTAGAATAGAATCTAGAATATATTTCTTGTAGAGAGAAATTCTGATGTTCACTTGATATTTTTATTGGTCTAAGAACAGGAAACACATCGGAAACATGTAAGCCTCTAGCATACCATTAAACTGTGTTAGTTTATTCCTTCTCATCAACCTATATTTGACATGAAAAATTTGCCAAGTAGCCATTGATATATGTTTCTCCTTTTGTCAATCCTTATTTATCTAAGAAAGCATCTCAGGTTATGAATGTAACCATGGTTCCCTGAGAAGGAACGAGACACTGCGTCCTCTAGGGGCCGCTATGGAGGAACGTCTCCTTCGTAACCCATGTCTGAAGTTTACATACAAAAACTACAACAGTACTGACTGGCGACAGTTATGACATCTCTGCATAGTATAAAAGGGCGCCGGTCAAACACATCATCCAGTTCTTTGTCTAAAGCTAATGATGAAGCATGATATTAAGTCCTAGAGGATGCAGTGTCTCGTTCCCTTCTCAGGAAACAATAGTTACATTTGTAACCTGAGACGTTCCCTTTAGAGGGAACACTGAACTGCATCCATCCACACTGCTATGCTGAGGGGAGTGCAGGCTAAACATCAAGGTGAGCACTAAGTATCAGCTCCACTCAAGGTGAGGAAGCTGATCCCCACCATACAGGATTTGAGAAAGAACACAGGTTTGTTTTAAAAAACAAAACAAAACAAAAAAACAGCATAACATTCTGTTTAACAAATGCGTCTACTATAAAATCTTACTTACATAATATGTTCTCTGTACAATAATATATATTTACAGGGAAGAGCTGTCTAGTAGGTAAGTTTTGGCTGACTTTCTCTTTTGTTTCTGAACCTTTTCTTCATCTCCCTTGTCTCTGTCTTCATATCTGTCTTTCTCTTCTTCTCCCTTTTCTATTTGTCTTTATCTTTCTCTTCATCTCACCTTTCTCTATGTCTTCGTTTACTCTTCCTTTCTCTTGAATGTACTACTTTACCCAGATAGCACATGTACGTCTGCAAGATGTCTGTTAAAGATCTCTTGATCTGGAAAGCATCTGCTGTGTACAAACGTCTGGCAGACATCTGTAAGATGTCAGTTTTACATCCATTCTAAACCATAAACATCTTAAAGACATCTATTAGATGTCTATTTGACATCTGATAGGAAACGACCAATAGATGTATTGCAGATGAGCAAACTACGTCTTGCAGATGTAAATGCGGACGTCAAACAGACGTCTCCGAGATGTATGTGTGCTATCAGGGTATGTACATTGAGTTTCTTTTGCTTTCTCTTCTGAATTAACTTAGCTTTAATGGGTTAGGAACGAATTAAGAAAACTTTGGGAAATGTTGTGAGCTTTGGCCTCAGCAAATCTTGCTATCCAGTGACTTCCTGCTCGATGGAGAGAACGACAAGCGCAGAAAGCTTGTCCTGTGGCATAGCTAATTTGAGGTATGTTTTAATTAGTTTCAATAATGAAAAACATCCATGAAGCTGTACCATGGACTGTGAGGAGTCTGAACCTAGATAGCACATGTATGTCTGCAAGATGTCTGTTAAAGATCTCTTGATCTGGAAAGCATCTGCTGTGTCTGTAACGTCTGTAAGATGTCAGTTTTACATACATTTTAAATTATAAACATCTTAAAGACCTCTAATAGACGTCTATTTGACATCTGATAGGAAATGTCCAATAGATCGTATTGCAGATGAGCAAACTACGTCTTGCAGATGTAAATGCAGATGTCAAACAGATGTCTCCGAGATGTACTTGTGCTATCAGGAAAAGCTATACTCAAATTTAGATATTTGTCAAGTATTTTAATATCAAACAGTACCCAGAGAGCACATGTACATCTGCAAGATGTCGGTTAAAGATCTCTTGATCTGGAAAGCATCTGCTGTGTACAAACATCTGGCAGACATCTGTAAGATGTCAGTTTTACATCCATTCTAAATCATAAACATCTTAAAGACATCAAATAGACGTCTATTTGACATCCGATAGGAAATGACCAACAGACATATTGCAGATGAGCAAACTATGTTTTGCAGATGTAAATGCAGACATCAAATAGACATCTCTGAGATGTATGTGTGCTATCAGGGATGGTAATGAGATGTGGAAGGAAGGACCTAACTGCACCCTTTACCTCAAGCTTCAGATCTGCAACAATGTCATCCATCCTCTGCTCTAATCTGAGGAGCATTCATCCAGCTTCCCTTCCTTCTCAGTGTTTCTCATCATGTCAATCAAGTAGAGAAATCCATAAAGCGTGTAAAAGATTTCCATGTTGGAAAATCTGTCCTCTACGGTGACAAGAGCTGTCTTTATTAGAGACTCTTCTGCAGTTGACTGAGCGTGCTCTGTTCCCTCATACTCAAACTGTTTCGTTTTTCATCTCTGACACACCTCAGGTATCTGTTTTAGCAGAATGAAACCCTTAACTATAAAATTCTTTCTTTTCGGAAACTTTGGGTCTCTGCAGGATCTCACGTTGTAGCACAAAACACTTTGTAGTACTTAGCACAAAACGCCATCTCTGCAGCTCCTGGCAGATGCTTTCAGCTGTTGAGACAACATCTGCGTCTCATTTCTCTGCAGCGTTCTTTTTAGAGCAGTTCATGCCTTCATGATTTCAGGCAGCTGGTAGCAAACAGCTTTCACAGCTTCAAATCTGCACTGCCACCTGGTTGTTGACAATCTTGACATTTTTGAGAATGGTCCAACAGTGAACTGAGGAGCTGAAAAGAGTGTAAAGTTGCTGTAACAGCCCGTTATTGTAAGACTGGCCTTGACAGTTGGAAAAATCCAATCCTAGTGTTTCTAGGTGGGATAAAATCAGTTGTCCACAAGGAAAATCAGTTCATTTTGAATATGCTTGCTTAAATAAATGGCACTTAAGGCTGGAATACACTGCACAATTTTGCCCTGATTTACAGTTTGAACAAGTTGATGCTAGTTGCTGAAAGTCTGTGGATTAGACCCACTGAGCAAAGTTACATCCAGCGAACGTCTTTTTATGTCTTTACAGACGTTGAAAAGACGTCCCCTGAGGAGCCAGAATGAAAGTTTTTAAGACGTCTTTTTCTGACGTGTTCTGGACGTCCGATATAGACGTTCAGTGAACCTCTGTACAAGGTTAAAAACTAGTTCAAATGAGGTTAGTAGACGTATTTCAACATCAGTTAAGATTCATTTTGACATCATTTATACTGTTTCTGGAACAAATAAACACTCTCAGGATACATTAGATTTCAAATGTTACTGCAATGTCATTTCCATTTATAATCGCAAAGCAACTCACAGACACTGTCCAAAAATGATGAAAATAAAGGAATCTTCACTGAAACAGTGTTTATGAGATAATTAAATGATCACAGCATGAGCTTCACTCATTACTGACTTTAATTCTGTCAGACATCTATAGCTTTTATTAATAATCACCAGAGGTTTAAATGTTGGTATTAGTTTCATTTGAAGTCACCATTGTTGTGGACAGTGGTTGCTTTAGCTGGGATCTTGATCCTTGTACTTCTTATATTATCTTTTTTTTTTGGACTGTTGTGACAGTGTTTGTGAAACACAAGCGTTATGACAGAGAAAGCTGAAATCAAGCGTTAACATCTTTCAGTTAATGATGGTAAACATGTAATAAGATGAGCGTCTGATATTCAATTTTGCTGGTTGCACTTATTTATGGACGAAAAAGCATATATACTAAATACTTTTAGAAAATGTGTCATGAAGCCACACACTGACATCAAGATTTAGCACAGGACTCACAACAACGGTGACAATCAGAACAAAAAAAGCTTGAGAATTAAGGATGAGTTTGTACTATGAAGCTTTTTTGTTTGTCACCACTGTTGTGATTCATGTGCAAAATCTTGATGTCTGTGTGTCTCAATGCTCCGTTTCCTTAAATATCCATAAAAATATGCATTTTGTCCATCTTCAGATCAAGTGATTATTTCTCTACTCTCGGCACCTGTACTGCAGACTCACAATGTTTAATGGTTTTAAACACAGTACTAAAATCATAACATCAGATTTATCACCAGCATGAAGCTGAGATCAGTTGTGCTTTTATCAAACACAGTTATAACAGCCAAACAACAAGCTAATGCAAGATCCCAGCTAAAGCAACCACTATCCACAACAATGGTGACTTCAAATGAGACAAATACCAACATCTAAACCTCTGGTGATTATTAATAAAAGCTATAGATGTCTGACAGAATTAAAGTCAGTAATGAGTGAAGCTCATGCTGTGATCATTTAATTATCTCATAAACACTGTTTCAGTGAAGATTTCTTTATTTTCATCATTTTTGGACAGTGTCTGTGAGTTGCTTTGCGATTATAAATGGAAATGACATTGCAGTAACATTTGAAATCTAATGTATCCTGAGAGTGTTTATTTGTTCCAGAAACAGTATAAATGATGTCAAAATGAATCTTAACTGATGTTGAAATATGTCTACTAACCTCATTTGAACTAGTTTTTAACCTTGTACAGAGGTTCACTGAACGTCTATATCGGACGTCCAGAACACGTCAGAAAAAGACGTCTTAAAAACTTTCATTCTGGCTCCTCAGGGGATGTCATTTCAACGTCCGACAAAGACGTCAAAAAGACGTCTTTTGGACATAACTTTGCTCAGTGGGGAGTTGACAGATTCCACATTAAATCATGTGATTTCATTTGTCATGCACCAGCAAGCAACAAGCTGCACATTTCTGCATGAGTTTGTTGTGATCGGAACAATTTTAAAGTTTGGTAGTGTATGATTGCCAGGTTTTCTTGACTATTTACAAAGTCGGTAAGTGTATGATGCCTAGTGTTGTAAAAACCTGTTCCGATTATAAAAAATCATGTAATGTATTCTAACCTTTTGCCTGAATTCTGGGTCAAACTGAGCCATTAATTGTACTTGTCCAAGAACATTTCCTTATACAAAATGCAAAATTGTCCTTTGCCGCATGCAATAAGTCTACTTAAAATGACTGGAATATCATGGAATTTTAAAAGGTCTATTCCAGACATTGAAAGTTAGGGAATTTATTATTATTTGTGGAATATCTGGAATATCAGGGATTTTTGTTTGTTGATTTAAATTTAGTTTCCATTTATCAAAATTTTTCTATACCATACAATGAAAAATGCTATTCTTACTTACTCTTTTTTCTTATTTCCAGCCAAAATTTGTAAAAATTCTTAAATCAAGAAGGATTTCTAAATAAGTAAAAATGTTTGTCTTGTTTTTAGAAAAAAAAGAAGTCAATATTAAGTGAGTTTTTGCTTCAAACAAGCAAAATAATCTTATTTCAAGATGAAAAATCTAAGTAAGAAAAGCATTTTTTTGCAGTGTATTTTGTTTTATTGCGTTGTTTTACACGTTTTGCCTATTTTTATGGTTAGGCTATTTTCAGCACCATTTTATTCCCTTCCCGCACATCAAATGGCAATTACTTTAAGTCAAATGCAGTCACCAGTGTACAGTGTACCTGATAACTAAGGCAAACATGCCAGGAAAATTTACATTTCAAGAGCTTCGAATAATGGGTGTTAAAAGTAGACGACAGAAAAGCAAAAACTAATGAAGAAATAAAAAGACTGAATGATGAACTTGATAACAAACAGAAAATCCTTCAGTGCGTTTAACCCCTGAAATCATAAAAAACTAATTAATTTATGTAGAAACAGTACAGAAAAATATCAAAGTGCATTTAACAGGTAAAAGCAAAAAATAACACAGTGTATGTGTGTGTGTTTTATACTAATAATGTCAGTAAACAAGTAAATAAAGCTGGCAAATGGATGGATCTGTTCATTATAGGTCATGGAAATTCAGCTTTTTTAGTGAAAAGTCAGGGAATTTGACATTTGGCTTAGAGTGGGAACCCAGTTAAATAAAATTTTAAGCAAACTGCACTTAATTTCAAGACTAAATATCTCATGTCATTTTGCTTATCTAGTAAATGCATCTTAATTTGAGAATTTTTAGATGCTTTAAGTTGAAACGACCAAAAAACACTTAAAACTGCATTGTTTGTTTGTTTGTTGCAATTTATGTAATCAAACAATGTACACTATGCTGTAATATTGTATACTTACCAATGCTTCATTTTGCATTTTACATTATACAGTAAATATACTTTAGAGATACACATTGTTACATCACAATGGCATTGTACTGTAAAGGTCCAGACTCTTTTCATCAATATCCTCCATAAAGCAATGTGTAAGTCTTTACTGTTAAAACAAATACTGATGCCCTACAGAAAAACAGTGCAGGTCTGTGCATTTTCAGTTATTGGATGAATTGCTTTGAGAAATGCATTGGTTTGCAAATGTTTTTTTTTTCTTTCTAACACATCCTCTATTCTGGATTTAGCTGAAAGTGTTGCTGGTGCTTTGTTCTTTTATCCATCTGTAGGATAACATGGATTTATTATTGTTTTTTTTTCTTTTTCTTTGAATTTCTCGAATATGATAATACCCCCAAGGATTACATGCTTTGCTGGCGAGAAGTGTGCACACAAACCACACGCAATAATCAACTTTACACAACCTGACACAAAGCATTTGAACTGAATTAAATACGGACAGATGTTCTGGGTCTGTCCTGATTTCTTAAACTTGCAGATAAGCTGTTCGCTCTTAACTGCTCCACTTTACCTGCACAGCAATAAACCTGCTGTCAATAGCTTTCATTGTGGGGGGTGTTATATTATCTGTCACAGGGCTGTGTTTGGTTTAGAAGGCTTTGAAAGCACAGTGCTTTATTACTGTGACATATAGCAGTGTGGTTTATAGCCTGTCTGTAATGCTAGGGCTGGGATCTCACATACTGTGTTCAAGTGCAGCTGGAGAAATTATGACAATACATCATGCATTCAAAAGCAACCTAAAAACAAAAGAATCATATTTTTAACAATAAACCCAATAATCTGAATAAAAAAAAAATGTGAACACCATGAAAGTTTACACTACACTGCAAAAAATGCCTTTCTTACTTAGATTTTTTGTGTCTAGAAGGGTTTTCTAGACAAGTAAAAATGGTCTTGTTTTCAGAAAAAAGACGTTAAAATTAAGAAGGTTTTTGCTTGAAACAAGCACAATAATCTGCCAGTGGGGTAAACAAAATTATCTAGTTTTCTGCTTGAAATAAGATTATTTTTCTTACACCGTTGGCAGATTATTTAGCATGTTTTAAGTAAATTATGACTTACTTTTTTCTGAAAACAAGATCATTTTTGCTTATCTAGAAAATCCTTCTTGATTTAATTTTTTTTTGGATATTTTGGCTGGAAACAAGACAAAAAATCAAATTAAGAATGTCTTTTTTTTTTCTTTTTTTTTAGTGTTTTTTTCTGAAAACAAGACCATTTTTGCTTATCTAGAAAATCCTTCTTGATTTAATTTTTTTGGATATTTTGGCTGGAAACAAGACTAAAAATCTAATTAAGAATAGCTTTTTTTTTTTTTTTTTTGCTGCAGTGTAGCAAAAAAAAAAAAAAAAAAAGGGTAATCTTAGTATTTTTGTCTCGTTTCTAGTCAAAATAACTAAAAATACTTAAATCAAAATGCATTTACTAGATCAGCAAAATGATGCAAGAATTTTTTTCTTGTTCTCCGGGGAAAAATACCTAAATTAAGTGCCTTTTGCTTAAAATAAGTAAAATAATCTTGTTTTAAGAGCATTTTATTTACCCCACTGGCAGATAATTTTACTCTTTTTAAGCAAAATGTACTTAATTTAGATTTTTTTTTAAACAAGACTACATATCTTATGTAATTTTGCTTGTAAATGCATCTTGATTTTTATATATTTTGACTAGAAACAAGACAAAAAAATACTAAGATAAGCTTTTTTTTGCTAAAATGACTGAAATACAGCATGTAAAAATTAACTTGCAAATTCATAATTTACTACAGATTTATTGTTCTCTCTATATATACACATTTCATATATATATATTTTATGATATATTTTATACTACTTGATCAGTGTTTTTGCCGTGTTTCACATCGATGTGCTCTTTCCAGCATCACAACTCATCTTTAGACTGCAAAAAATGCTTTTCTAGCTAAGATTTTTTTGTCTCGTTTCTAGACAAAGTATCTAAAAATTCTGAAATCAAGAAGGATTTTCTAGACAAGTAAAAATGGTCTTGTTTTCAGAAAAAAAGATGTTAAAATTAAGAGGGTTTTTGCTTGAAACAAGTGAAATAATCTGTCAATGGGGTAAGCAAAATAATACAATATTCTGTTTGAAATAAGATTATTTTTCTTACACCATTGGCAGATTATTTAGCATGTTTTAAGTAAATTATGACTTAATTGCGACTTATTTTTTTCTGAAAACAAAATCATTTTTGCTTATCTAGAAAATCCTTCTTGATTTAAATTTTTTTGGATATTTTGGCTGGAAACAAGACAAAAAATCAAATTAAGAATAGTATTTATTTATTTTTTTTATTTTTTTGCAGTGTAGCAAAAAAAAAAAAAAAAGGCTAATCTTAGTATTTTTGTCTTGTTTCTAGTCAAAATAACTAAAAATACTTCAATCAAAATGCTAGATCAGCAAAATTATGCAAAAAGACATTTGTTCTTGTTTCCCGGGAAAAATATCTAAATTAAGTGCCTTTTGCTTAAAGTAAGTAAAATAATCTTGTTTCAAGGGTATTTTATTTACCCCACTGTCAGATAATTGTACTCGTTTTAAACAAAATTTACTTTTTTTTTTTTTTTTTACCCCTGGAAACAAGACTACATGTCTTATGTAATTTTGCTTGTAAATGCATCTTGATTTTTATATATTTTTTACTAGAAACAAGACTAAGATAAACTTTTTTTTGCAGTGCGTTATTAAAATGACTGAAATACAGCATGTAAAAATTAACTTGCAAGTTCATAATTTACTACAGACTTATTTTTCTCTCTATATATACACATTTTATGATATGTTTTATACTAACTGATCAGTGTTTTTGCAGTGTTTCACATCGATGTGCTCTTTCCAACATCACAACTCATCTATAGACTGCAGAAATGCTTTTCTAGCTAAGATTTTTTGTCTTGTTCCTAGACAAATTTAAAAAAAAATTCTTAAATCAACAAGGATTTTCTAGACAAGTAAAAATTGTTGTCTTGTTTTCAGAAAAAAGAAGTCAAAATTAAGCGAGTTTTGGCTTGAGACAAGCAAAATAATCTGTCAAAGGGGTAAGATAAATAATCTTATTTCAAGCAGAAGACTAGATTATTTTTCTTACCCCATTGGCAGATTATTTTGATAGTTTCAAGCAAAAACACACTTACTTTTGACTTCTTTTTTCTGAAAACAAGACATTAATGTGTACTTGTCTAGAAAATAATTCTTGATTTAAGAGTTTTTAGATATTTCGGCTGGAAACAAGACAAAAATCTAAGATAGAAAACCATTTTTTGCAGTGTAAAAAAGCGTACACTGCAAAAAATGCTTTTCTAGCTTTGTCTCCAGCCGAAATATCTAAAAACTCTTAAATCAAGAATTATTTTCTAGACAAGTACACGTTAATGTCTTGTTTTCAGAAAAAAGAAGTTCAAATTAAGTGAGTTTTTGCTTGAAACAATGATTTAAATAATTTTTACTTGTCTAGAAAATCCTTCTTGATTTAAGATTTTTTTGATATTTTGGCTGGAAACAAGACAAAAAATCTTAGCTAGAAAAGTATTTTTTGCAGTGTAGAAATCGGATTATGCCGTTAAAACTCTCAAATCCACTCTTTTAGAAGCAGTTGAGAAAAAAATCATCCTCAATACAGATCCGCAATACAGCTCTACATAATAACAGGCTATAATCTGTCATTTTTTGTTTGTTTAATAAAAAGGCACAAGGATCTGTATTTCTCCAAAACGGTCAAACATACAGTAGGAGAAATGCTTCAAAATGTGTTGCAAAAAGAAACGGGAGAACAGAGGGAAGAGACGAGCAAAAGTAGAGTTTGATAATTGCTGTTGCGGGTTTCCCAATTATTTACGACGTGTCCCTGTTTGCATACAGGGACATAAATAAAAAAATGAGGCGTGGGCAAAGGTGTCTGAGATTGTTGGTTTTTCTGGTAAGTTGCTGATTAACATTATATATATTTTCTGAAAACAAGTGGGAATTTCATGCTAATTTTGGCGCCAGACCATGCAAAAGAGTGTAAAATATTTGTCAAATGCGAAATATTTGTCATATCTACACATATGAAATAAAAATATATAGACTGCTGTAGAAAGAATGTTATATATATCAGTCATTCTTGAGAAGTGGGACAAAACGGTGCAAAATTGAAAAAATAAAACCATGTACTCAGACAAATCAAACCACATTTATGTATCTTATATGCACTAAGATACTGAACTATGCTTTGATGCAACCTCCCAACTTTTCTGTTTTTTTAACAAAATGTGCTTTTTAACTTGGACTGTGTAATATAATTTTAACTTTATCTTTAACAGCATTCTAGATGTATTTAACATTTCAAAACACATTCTCAAGTTAGCAGACAGATTACACTGACACATGTGACCAACAATTCAACAACAAATAGAAAATATCATTATGAAATATTATCAAAATATTCATCTGACGGTGGTCACCAAAACCTGAATTTGTAGTCATTTTAACTATCAAATGCATTTAATCAATCAATTACTGTATTAAAACAAACACAACAAACAGTGAGCATGTTATTGTTTTTGAAGCTTCTATTCAGGAGTCACATTTAAGTATTTTGATATATCATTGAAACACAAAATCTGACGGTGTTGACAAATTTGCATTTCTTTCACAAAACAAATGGAGTTCATGTAGTAGCCATTTTGTTTTTTTCTGTTGATGCGAGAGGCTAATGGAACCTGCTTCTGGAAAATGAAATGATCTAAATATTTCAAATAATTTCCTCAGAAATCGGAAGATGGTGTTGACATATTACGGTTGTGACACAGGAAATATTAACATTAGAATTTAAAATAATTTAAAACTATAAAACTCAGCGCAGTCTGTCTGACACTGATGTACTCTGCAGAGGAGCACTGTGGGAAGGGGGTTCTTAGAGTGACAGCTGCCCATCATATTTCCTGATTTTAGTACATTTTAATTAATATCTGACGGTGTTGACAAAAAGTGAGGACACATTTTCGAAACCTTATTAAACATGCATGTGTCATTAAAAAACAACCTTGCTTTGATGATATAATTTTAAGTGTTGTTTTTGATAAAACAAGCTCTTTTTCATCATTAAAAAACATTTGTATCCATTTTATAGCATATGAATGAATGAACCCTTCTCTGTGGACACAGTTTTAGATGTAGTGAGCAGACAAGAAGTGTCATAGATTTCACATAATAATGTTAAAATTAAACTGAAGGGGATAATTGTGTTAAATACATTCTATTATTAATCCCCATAACATTTACAATTTGAAAATATTTTTATTTTTAAAACTAATAGCAGTTATAATAGGTGGACATGTTTTGTCCCACTTTTCAAGAATGACTGATTTATATATATATATATATATATACACACATATATATGTGAAGAGCTCTTTTCCAAAACGCGATAAACACCGTTTTTTTATGAATTAACATGCGCATTTACACTAATCTAGTGAGTCAATTTCCCATTCATAAACACAGTCACTTGCTTTACTCCTCAATGAATCAGCCGTTCGAACGAATCAAATGAATATGATTCAGTAATTAAATAAGTGACTTGACGCCACCTACTGGCTTGTAGTTTCATTTTTAACGTATATTTTCAGTGATTTAAATCATTTAATATTTCTACATTCAAAATTTTATATTTAAAACATTAATCTCAACATTCCCCCCCCCCCCCTGCTGGATTTATTGCATTTTGGGGGAAAATATTCAGCTTTTATAATAATTCTTGATGAAAATCAATGAAGATCAACAAGCTTGACCGCGGCCCCTTTAAATACAAGAAAGGAATTCGATCTACGTCAGAGCGGCGACAAGCGTCTGCGGCACGCTCTCGCCGCGTCCGGTGTGAACACACAGGCCTCTCAATACCAAGTACACAAAGTTAGGACTTGCGTCCTTGGTAGTTCGGACTTCACAAGTTCGACTTGGGAGTGCGAACTCCCAAGGACGGGAGGACACGAGTCTGGTAATTCTGCACATGATACAGCTGTGTACTTGATAACGTCAGTCAGCTCGACTTTTCTACTCCGTCTATCCTCACTATGGATTTACAATAAGACGAAATGATATAAACCACCACGGCCTACTTTTGTTAACATTTAAACATATTAATAGTCACAAAAATATGGTTCATGCAACACGTACACGCAATACAACAGAAAGAAATTATATCAAACACCACTGCCTCTTTTCGTTTTCTTCAAAATATAAACCACAACCCTCTTTTCGTTTTCATTTAAAAAATATGACAAACACAACTCTGCCTTTGTGTTAAATGACAGTTTTAATGAACAGTAATAGCGTTATAAAGTATAAGATCCGTATGTAATAGGAAATAAGGATAAAAGCAAACAATTAAGTCAAATGCATGCTACAAAGTCAGCCTGTTTTACGATTGATAAATAAATAAAGAAACATAACTTTGTCGTCAGCCAAAACGATAAGACCTAGAACAAATAATACATTCATAATACCAAAAAATTACTTAGATTTGCCCAAAACGAATTATACCTCATGTTTATCTACTACAGAGATATCAGAACCAGCGGCAAATGTCAGAAGGACTAGCCGAGTTGAGACGCTCTCTGTGGGATACAGGAGCACTGAGCACCCGCTGATCGTCTGGAACTCACGTCTCCGAAATCGGCGAAGCAAATTTTCAAATAGGCGCTGTCTTTATCAATAAACCGTGGATTTGAGTGTTAAACAACTACATTCTCGCCTGAAATATGCTTAAAAATACATTCCATGACAAAATAACAGCAACATTTTGAAAATGACGTTGGTTTTCTCATCCGCCATTAACGCTCGCTGGTTGGTACGAAATGCATTCTGGGATACCTGACTGCCTCAAGTTCGCAAAAGTCACCTCTCGATGCATCCTTGATAAAAGGGGCGGAGCAAGAACACATCCGGGGATTTGAACTGTACTTGGCTAGATGTGAACTTTGAATTGACCAGTTTCACACTTCCGGGTTTTTGGCTTCCGGCGTGGCTGCTTGCAGGGTAAAAGTATTTCCGGTAACAGTGCCGAGTCTAAGGAGCACCCGCTCGGGCATTAATGTCTCTGCAAGAATTAAATCTCATGTAAATGTTTAAACTGTCTTGGTCATTTATTGGTGAGACTACAAAGTTTTATTTCAGAACTAAATTTCAGCACTAATTAGAAGTGACGACGCGTATATTCGGTTATATCATTGTCCGTGTCTATTTGGTGCAGCGGTGCATTGTCGCACTCCATGTAAAAAACTGTTTTTGGCGATGTGCTGGAGAAATCGACTGACAGCTCTGATCCTCCGATTTGCGAAAGCGGACCACTCGATCCCTGGATGCGTTTTTGCATTTCTTTCTGGATATATGGATCATAAACAGCACTTCTGTCATCTCGCAATGATGGCTCACTCACATTTTCTCTGCTCGTTATCATCTTCCCTTACGAAAATTAACCATGGTTTTACTATAGTAAAAGCAGGTTTGTTTTATTACTATTTGCATAACCACACAAATCAGATTTTGTAACAAAACCATGGAATAACTGCAATAACTGCCGTTTTGGTTTGATTCGTAGTTAATTTTAGTAAGGGCTAAGGTCTGTAATATGCACAGCATTAACAAACCTATTAGTACTTTGTTGTATATTTAGTTAATATATATATATTAACTCTAATTCAACTGATGTAGCTATACAATGAGGTCTTGGAAATAAATGTCTTATTTATTTTAGTCTCTCAGATATAGTTATAATGTGCGATTAATACATGGTCAACAGTTTCAGCGTTTCATTAGGTTGAGATGATCTACATATTGTTGTGACTTTTTTAAAGTTACTCATGCGTTTTTAAAATACAGGCAATAGCATGTATTCGCGCAACATTACATCCCACATTAAAGCATATTATAACTCATTCTGACACTGAATTTATATATTTGTTCCTATGTGTAACGGTGCATACGTACTTAGAATTTCGTTTTTACATAAATTAGGCATATAAATAAATGCTTGTCATATATTAAAACGAGCAAGGAAATTGTTGAATGAGCCTATATATAGGACAGCTGGTGAAAAAAAACTACCCGCCGGTAAATTAAACAGCACTTTGGTTGACTTCGGTCATTTTTAAATGTGCTATATAAATAAACGTTGTAAATTCTAGAACGATCTGAGCGGCCATATAAGCTACAAATAAATTTATTTGTAGACTATATAACAACAACTTGGAAAACAGACAAAATAGAAAGGGTAAGAGACGAAATTTGAGACAAGAGCATACAACATAATGTCCGCAGACCGCTAGCGGAACTATATTTACCCTGCGTCACGTGATTTCCGATTCTTGTGAAAAAGGCCAATTGGAACAGTACTTGGGCGACGACAGATGACGTTTCACAAGTCCACAAGAACACAAGTCCAGACAAGTACGCATATTGAGAAACGGCCACAGTAAGCTGCAGATGAGCGAGAGCATTCACACCGAAAGCGTTTGTAGAGCGTGACGGCCGCAGCGGCTCCAAAAATGTGAGCATTTCATTACAGAGACAACTATAAATTTGCTTGTAGAAATTGATAAATAAAAGTTAATGACAACAGTGGACAGTGTTTTCCACTTTTTTATGTAAATAAATTCACCTTAAATCGATTGTTCATGTTTCAGTGATAATATACAAAAGGATTAATAAGGAAAGGTGTATATATGAAGAAGATCACATGCAAATTAAACATTTCTGAAACATCTGCGTTTTATCTTATCATTTCACATATCAAATTATAATACATGTAACTTAATAAAAACAGGCCTAATAGAATAATAAGAATAATATAACAGGCCTGTGTTAATATAAAATGCCAAATTAGATATAACTCAAGTGTAGCTATAAAATGATTTTTATTCAGAATTGTATTTTTGTTTGTGATTTTTTAATTCGTTATTTAAATTAATAGGCCTACAATTTAGGAAACAGATGCAGTACTATTTAAAATAAATAAATTCTAGACATCGCACACCAAACGACTTTGAACACCGACTGAAAACACTGATTGGGCTCAAATTACATTTATTATCTGCCTGACAGCAGTGCGTTCCAGGCTTCAGAATCAACCGGTTATTATTTTATTTTTGTTTTAATTATTTGAGATGTTATAATCTCTAATTGTGTTAAAATAGAATAAACAATAATTTATTAACACGTATTATATTTGTATAATAAACTTTCATCAGAGTGGGCAGGCCGCTGCTACGCCCCTGAGCACCCCCAAATATTTTTTCTGTATGCAATTTTTTACATTGTAATAAATTTTTGTATTTTTTATATTGTAATAAATAAATAAATAATTTAAAACACCAAATAAGAGATTTCACTTATTACGTATGCAGGCTATCATAGCTATGAGACGTGAATTAGCTACTGTCGCGATTTCAATATTGTATTAGCCTTTCATTTTTTTTTTTTTTTTTTCATTTTAAAAAATGGAGCGGTTCCTTCTTCCAAATAAGCAATCTCGTAATTGTTATTTAGCTCCTACTGAAAATGAGAACACAAACGTATCTTTGCCCGAGGTTCAAAAATTAATCACTGTGCTAAGTGACTGAGCTAAAATAATCAATACATTGTTATTTGTAATACTTATTGATGGGATAAAGCACTTTGTTCTTTTCGACCTCCACGATCAGTTTCATCCATTGCTGCACATGAATGAGGTCAAATTTGGGTAGCGCTTGGCTAGAGCCTACATGTTTTATTTATTCATGTATTTTTTTTCCTTTATTATCATTGTTATTATTTTACCTTTATAAATATAGCGCTTTTTACAATCCAAGACTGCTTCAAAGCAGCCTTTTCTCGATGCAAAACAACATTAAATTCTGCAGTGAAGCAGTTTATATGTAGGAAAATATTTTCTGCCTATTTTTTTTTTCAGTGCACCATACTTGCGCCCAAACGGAATAATTAAAAACTCGTTTGTGTCTTCTGTAGCCTCCGTATTTTGGGTTCTTAATTTTCTTGGATTCTTGTTAAACACATTAGACGTGTATTCTGGGCATTTTATGCTTGTTCTATGCGTTTATAGAACTTTTTGTGCGAAATCATGTTTATTTTGTCCATCAAAAGTGTGCTGGCCCTTTATTTGAGCGCGAGCACGCAGCAAACCATCACGTGACGCTCCTGCTCCCGGTGTGAATGCACTCATTTGTCAACATGCACGCCGAAAAAAATACGCTCTGCCCTCGTTGTGTATTGTGTATTGGTGCACAAAAAGAGCCGGTTTCTTGCACTCGCTGAAGTTGCATGAGTGTACCTGTCCGCGCCCTGCACAAGCCTTGACGGTGAACGTTTGTTCAGCTCAGCTTCTCACGTGTCGGACGAGAAACGAAACAGACGAACGTGTGACAAAGCTGAAATGCTCCTTTTTGTAAAGAACTTGCATGCATTTTTGTAAAGCCAGAAGTAGGCTATAGGATTTATTTATTGATTTTGTATTATTTTACCTTATAATGACATTGACTTAATTTGATTTAAAAAGCACCTGCTGTAGAATCTTTGTTTTACTCGTTGCACTAAACATTATTTCATTTAACATTTTGGAATCACTGATTTATATTGTCAGAGTTATGTACTCCTTTGTTGTGTTTTGTCTCCCATTGGTTTAGTCCTGTTTGAGTTTGGTTTCTTCCACTTCCTGTCTGCCCTTATTTGGTTATGTTCCTGTTCCTCCCCTCATTAGGTCTTTATTAGTTAATCACAGGGTTCCCACTCTAAGCCAAATGTCAAATTCCCTGACTTTCACTGACTAAAAAGCTGAATTTCCATGACCTATAATGAACGGATCCATCCATTTGCAAGCTTTATTTACTTGTTCACAGATGTTTTTAGTAAAAAAAAAGATAAAGATAAAAATAAAACTTGCAATTCTGACTTTTTTTCTCAGAATTGTCAGATATAAACTTGCAATTGTGAGTTATAAAGAAATTTCTGAGGAGAAAAAAATACTGATATGTTCACAGAATTGCGACTTTTCACAATCCTGGCTTTTTTCTGCGAGTTCATATCATGCAATTCTGACTTGATTTCTCAGAATTGCGAGTTTATATCTCACAACTGTGAGAAAAAAAATCTGAATTGTGAGTTTGTATCATGCAATTGTGAGAATAAAATAGATAGAGATAAGTCGCAATCAATTTTTTATTTTTCATTCAGTGGTGGAAACAGGCTTCCATAGAAAACACACACATACTCACTACTTTTTTCGTTTGTTTTTACCCGTTAAATGCACTTTGATATTTTTCTGTACTATTTCTATTATTTCTGTACTATTTCTACAGAAAGAATTGATGTTTTTTTTTTAATTCATGGGTTTAGATGCTCTGAAGAATTTTCTGTTTGTAATCGTTCAAAAAAGTTAATCATTCAGTCGTTTCATTTCTTCGCATTTAGTGTTTGCTTTTCTATCATCTGCTTTTAACACCCAGTCCTTGAAGTGGTCATTCTGTAGCCAAAGCTCTTGAAATTGACATTTTCCCAGCATAAAAATAGGCAAAACATGTGAAACAATGCAATAAAAAAAAAAAAACAGTATAGAAAAATTACATTTTGATAAATGGAAACTAAAATTTTAAGCAACAATAAAAAATCCCTGATATTCCATGACTTGGACCAAAAAGTTATTAAATTCCCTGACTTTCAATGACTGGAATAGACCTTTTAAAATTCCATGATATTCCAGAAATTCCATGAGCCGTGGGAACCCTGTAATCACCATCACCTGTCTGTGTCTCGTTTACCACCCTTCTTAAGTTGGATTCTGTTCAGTGTTTGTTGTCCGTTCTTGTCGATGTGTGCCTGTCATTATTTGGACTATCTATTGTGGATTTATTAAAAGACTTGTTTTGCACCCGACCTTCATTCTCCGCTCCTCCTTCATCCTCCTCCACACGACACCCTGACATATATAGCCTACTTTGGTTTTATTTATTTGTTATTTAAGACCTTTTTTTCTTCTTTACACCAGATTTAAAAACGAAAACAAATGCTGATTAAGTAACATTTTTGTTTGGGGTGTTGAATGTTTTGATTGTGGAACTATGCAGTTGTTGCCTTTGGAAAACATTAACTGTAACCACGTAATTTTAGTTTATAGTTTCAACCATAAAACTTAAAAATGTAGCATTACTGGACAGTTACTGCTGTGGAGTATCTTAAAAATGAAGGTCTGTGAGGTTGAGGGCGGCAGTGTACCTCCAAACAACAGCTCTGGGAGGCAGTCCACCTTATTTTGCAATGCGGAAGTGCGCTCGTTTTGGCAAATGTGTAAGACTTCCGATTCGTTGGCCTCTATGGGCAAAAGACTAGAAGAATAACAAACTGTGAATTACTTATGCCACAAACAAGTTTGATAAAATTTTATACTCATGACAGTACATTAAAATAACACGATGAGAAATGACCGTTAAAAAGCAGCGTGACGAGCTGTTTTGTGCCGTTAAAAATCGCTGAAAATGAATGGAAGTAAATGCGACCGGAAGTCCCAACACTATGAAGCTGCAATGGCGAAGCCCACGATTACATCAAAAATAAGGTGGACACTGGGATCCTCAACAGTGTTGCCAGATCGGGTTGACGATTCCCAGCCCAAAAGCTCACCAAAACCCGCCCACTTCAACAAAAACCAGCCCCAAATTTTAACTGCCAAAATAATGTGATAGAATTTTATTGCCATGTCAATCAAGGTTGATAAAGACCATTTTGGTCTCTTTAAAAAAATTATAATTATGACAAAATAAAATAAAGATAATCAATTTCACAGGAATATGGATCAAAACAGAACAAATACATTAAAGGGAGTCCGAAAATATGCTGAAAATGTCCAGAAATCTTTTCGGAGTGGCAATCAAAAATTTAACCAATGACTTGCCAACAGTAAAAATGAGCCATTTTTTTGTGCAAAAAGTGCACAATATAGTGATCAGAAAGCAGTCTAATTTGCATGATAATCGAACAGCAAAAATAAAATGATAATATTAACAATAATGCGCTTACCTTTTGTCTTGTGCGTTATCGAACAGAAATAACAACACGTATTTCACGAAGTGCACATTTTAGAACATAATGTAGTTTGCACAGTCAAAACTGTTCAAGTCCAGCAGCTGTCAAGAGTCTGGACGGTTTAAAAGATGTTCAGATGCAGCACAGCGTCGTATGCTAGTCCCATATTCAGTTTTGATTATTAATTAACAGTTCATTCAACTGTTCTTCAGTTACAATTATACTTTGAAGCCTTCTATTCATCTCTCACCACGTGTAATCACGAGTCACTTAGACTTTTTATCGTGTAACTTATATTTAGGCCACTTTGCCATCGCAATCACTTAATAAAATGAATGAAAGAATATATAGCTGCACATTCAAAATCTTGCCCTTTCCAGCAGCAAAACCCCATCATTCAGGAATCATCACATCTCACCAACATAAAAGACGGTAAACTGATTGCCAGCTCTCTGTTAAACTAGTTTTGAGAGAGTTGATGATTACACTACACATTATTTTACTGTGATACTTTGAGCTCGGACATATTAAAATAGCATGACCTGAATAACAAAAGCGAAGAAAAAGCAGCTGATTGGGCGGTTTTCATGTTTTAAAAGCAGCCCAAATTTTGTCTACCCGCTCAATGCGTTATTCTCCGGTCCAAGACTATCAAAAGAAGCCCAATTGGGCAGCATCCCGCCCAATCTGGCAACACTGATCCTCAAATTAAATACTGCCAGAAACTACACATGGATTTACAAGTTAGAATAGATGAGAGAATTGTTAAAGTCATCTCCAAGAAGGGTGCATATACACTGCAAAAAATGCTTTTCTAGCTTAGATTTTTGTCTTGTTTCCAGATGAAATATCTAAAAATTCTTAAATCAAGAATTATTTTCTAGACAAATACACGTTAATGTCTTGTTTTCAGAAAAAATGTTCAAACTAAGTGAGTTTTTGCTTGAAACAAGCTAAATAATCTGCCAATGGGGTAAAAAAAATAATCTAGTTTTCTGCTTGAAATGAGATTATTTTGCTCACCCCATTGGCAGATGATTTAGCTTGTTTCAAGCAAAACCTCACTTAATTTTGACTTATTTTTTCTGAAAACAAGACAACAATTTTTACTTGCCTAGAAAATCTTTCTCAAATTAAGAATTTTTAGATATTTTGTCTAGAAACAAGACAAATCTTAGCTAGAAAAGCATTTTTTGCAGTGTATCAATATGTAACTTAAACAATTTAAAACAAAAAACCTATTTACAGTTTATTTTTGGACAAATGGTGTGTCCATGCATCACACATGACAAATGTCTGTTTTGAGTTAATTTTAATCCATTGAATGTTTTCAAACGGCATTCTGCGTAATTATTTGGAACTGTTTTTTTTTTTTTCAAAATATCAATAAAACTGTTGACATTGTCAAGTTTATTTGTATAGCGCTTTTCACGAAACAAATCGTTTCAAAGCAGCTTAACAGCAATTAAAGTTTGTACAATAATTAATGTTTGTTAAATTAAAGTTTGTGCAATAATTAATGTTTGTTAAATTAAAGTTTGTGCAATAATTAAAGTTTGTTAAATGAAAGTTTGTACAATAATAAATGTTTGTTAAATTAAAGTTTGTGCAATAATTAAGGTTTGTTAAATTAAAGTTTGTACAATAATTAAAGTTTGTTAAATGAAAGTTTGTGCAATAATTAAGGTTTGTTAAATTAAAGTTTGTGCAATAATTAATGTTTGTTAAATTAAAGTTTGTGCAATAATTAAAGTTTGTTAAATGAAAGTTTGTGCAATAATTAAAGTTTGTTAAATGAAAGTTTGTACAATAATAAATGTTTGTTAAATTAAAGTTTGTGCAATAATTAAGGTTTGTTAAATTAAAGTTTGTACAATAATTAAAGTTTGTTAAATGAAAGTTTGTGCAATAATTAAGGTTTGTTAAATTAAAGTTTGTGCAATAATTAATGTTTGTTAAATTAAAGTTTGTGCAATAATTAAAGTTTGTTAAATGAAAGTTTGTGCAATAATTAAAGTTTGTTAAATGAAAGTTTGTACAATAATAAATGTTTGTTAAATTAAAGTTTGTGCAATAATTAAGGTTTGTTAAATGAAAGTTTGTACAATAATTAATGTTTGTTAAATTAAAGTTTGTGCAATAATTAAAGTTTGTTAAATGAAAGTTTGTGCAATAATTAAAGTTTGTTAAATTAAAGTTTGTGCAATAATTAAAGTTTGTGCAATAATTAAAGTTTGTTAAATGAAAGTTTGTGCAATAATTAAGGTTTGTTAAATTAAAGTTTGTGCAATAATTAAAGTTTGTGCAATAATTAAAGTTTGTTAAATTAAAGTTTGTACAATAATTAATGTTTGTTAAATTAAAGTTTGTGCAATAATTAAAGTTTGTTAAATGAAAGTTTGTGCAATAATTAATGTTTGTTAAATTAAAGTTTGTACAATAATTAAAGTTTGTTAAATGAAAGTTTGTGCAATAATTAAAGTTTGTTAAATGAAAGTTTGTGCAATAATTAAAGTTTGTTAAATTAAAGTTTGTACAATAATTAATGTTTGTTAAATTAAAGTTTGTACAATAATTAAAGTTTGTTAAATTAAAGTTTGTACAATATTTAATGTTTGTTAAATTAAAGTTTGTACAATTTGTATAATGTTAACATTAATGATTATATGTTGCAATCAAATCACTGTAGTAAATTGGGTAGTGATGTACAGTGTTTCAGGGCTGATCATCAGGGCATCATCATCTTTTCTTCGGTGTTCCTGATCCAGACTGTAGCTTGAGTAAATCCTAGTTAGCACAGGATGTCAATCCCGTGGCAGAAACAGAGAACAAATAGGAACATAATTAGCGTAGCTGCTGTTCAAACCAAGCAAAAGGATTTGTTCAACCAAAGCTAAAGATTAATAATGTGCAACTGATCAGATATAACTGCAGTAAAAGATTATGAGATGCAAAAAGATGTGTCTTTAATCTAGATTTAAACAGAGAAAGTGTTTTATCAGACATTATCAGTTCTTTCACATGTAATAACATTCTCATTGTAAAATAATAATTGAGGATAAAATGAATCCTTAATCATACTGATTTGGAAAAACAAACAAAAATGGCATGTGCGTAATCATTTGGAAGACGGTGTAAGCTCCTCAAATGGTGCAAGAAGAGTCAGTATGTTCTCAATTAGACCTCATTAGTATGAGGTGAGGGTTACAGGTAATTCATGGTCTGCAGCATATGCCCCCAGAGCGTGCTTCTGCTCCGTGAGACTTGACAGCATTTAATACGTGCTGTTCCATCAAGTTGGGACATTTTCTTGTAGCCTTTCTTCAGCTGGCCCAGCTGTGCCTGCACATCCTGAAGTCGGCACACAGTAAATTCCCCGGTGTTAAATCAACAGCACTCTGTGTTCATATGGGAACCACCAGCAGGGTGTTAAACATAACACTGAAGCAGTGTCAGAGTTAATTAGGTATTTGAGTTGTTAATTAAGTGATGATTGATCATTATTGAAGACACCTGATGATAACAAGCAGAATCGCCAAAGGAGAAGATCAACATTTATAACCAACCGTTATAGCGGTCAGTGTTTGCATTAGTTAGTCTCTTGACCCTTACATTTTTAACATTAGAGTTTGTTTGGCTGCTGTAACAGTGTTATGGCCACCAGACAAACCCAGAGCACAAGTTTTCAGGTGATTATGTTTTAACATGATCATTATTTGATCTGAATCTCTAAATTACATTTTCATTGTTGGAAATATAACTCCAAATGAGTTCAATGATTCAGTTCAAATAGTTATCTTGAATGCTTAACATAAGCCTTGTGAATCCATAATGAAAGATCCATTTTTTTTAAACAGGTTTTAGAAGAATTTCTTACAAGCTGTTGTGATGTGAATATATATATATATATATATATATATATATATATATATATAAAAACGTTTCTGAAAAAGTAATTTGTTTAAGCACACACAGACATCAAGAACCAGAGTATGAATCTCAACAACGGTGACAAACAGCATATTCAGAAAAACAGATCAACTCACAAAACAAGCTACTAAAAAGTCTAAACAGTACTAAAAAGAAAATAGTAACTAGACAAAAAAGTTTGTCAAGACAAACTTTAGGTTGGCTTGAGAAAGCCTGACCAGAAAGTTTTTAAATGTTCGACAGTTTTCAGTCTGAAATAAGTTTACAGTAGTTTTAAAGCATAAAGCATGAATGTTTTGAAGGCAATACAGTCAAATAGATAGATAGATAGACAGATAGATAGAAGCCAATTTATCTTAAAAGTCCCATTCATACAGTCACAAGTCTATGGCATGCAAACCCCAATCGTTACACTCATTTACTAGTGTCCCATTTTTAATATAATGAGCTTTTCTCTTCCAAATGTAATTACAATTCATTTGATTTGATCAATTTAATTTGCTTATTAGAAATTGGAAAGGATCTATCAGGGTAACACTTAATCTTAGTGTAATCTTAGATACACTTAAAATTCTTCCAAATATAGAAATGTCTCTCTGCATCCATCTGTCCAATCTGGTCTTACATTCATTAATTCTAGTAGATATATTAAGTGTTTCACTCAATAGTTTATCTTTAGTAAGGAGAATACCAACATATTTAATCCTAGATTTAACTGGTACACTGAACATTGTGTAAGCTGGGATTCTTCCAGTGTCATTACTTCAAATATACAGAAGTTATTTTTTTCCTATCTTGTTTTCTCGTTATCACGACTTAATCTTCTTGTGATCTCGACATAACTAGTTGTTTTCTCGTTATCACGATTTGATTCTCTCGTGATCTCGACATAGCAAAAGTTGTTTTCTCGTTATCGTGATTTAATTTTCTCGTGATCTCAACATAGCGAAAGTTGTTTTCTCGTTATCATGGTTTAATTCTCTCGTGATCTCGACATAGCAAAAGTTTTCTCGTTATCACGATTTAATTCTCTCGTGATCTCGACATAACTAGTTTTGTCATGATCACGACATAATTCTCTTGTGATCTCGACATAGCAAAAGTTGTTTTCTCGTTATCATGGTTTAATTCTCTCGTGATCTCGACATAGCAAAAGTTTTCTCGTTATCACGATTTAATTCTCTCGTGATCTCGACATAACTAGTTTTGTCATGATCACGACATAATTCTCTCGTGATCTCGACATAGCAAAAGTTTTCTCGTTATCACGATTTAATTCTCTCGTGATCTCGACATAGCAAAAGTTGTTTTCTCGTTATCGTGATTTAATTTTCTCGTGGTCTCTACATAGCAAAAGTTGTTTTCTCGTTATCATGGTTTAATTCTCTCGTGATCTCGACATAGCAAAAGTTTTCTCGTTATCACGATTTAATTCTCTCGTGATCTCGACATAACTAGTTTTGTCATGATCACGACATAATTCTCTCGTGATCTCGACATAGCAAAAGTTGTTTTCTCGTTATCAAGATTTAATTCTCTCGTGATCTCGACATAGCAAGTTGTTTTCTCGTTATCAAGATTTAATTCTCTCGTGATCTCGACATAGCAAAAGTTGTTTTCTCGTTATCGTGATTTAATTTTCTCGTGATCTCGACATAGCAAAAGTTGTTTTCTCGTTAATTCTCTCGTGATCTCGACATAGCAAAAGTTGTTTTCTCGTTATCAAGATTTAATTTTCTCGTGATCTTGACATAGCAAAAGTTGTTTTCTCGTTATCAAGATTTAATTCTCGTGATTTCGACATAGCAAAAGTTGTTTTCTCGTTATCGTGATTTAATTTTCTCGTGATCTCGACATAGCAAAAGTTTTCTCGTTATCACGATTTAATTCTCTCGTGATCTCGACATAACTAGTTTTGTCATGATCACGACATAATTCTCTTGTGATCTCGACATAGCAAAAGTTGTTTTCTCGTTATCATGGTTTAATTCTCTCGTGATCTCGACATAGCAAAAGTTTTCTCGTTATCACGATTTAATTCTCTCGTGATCTCGACATAACTAGTTTTGTCATGATCACGACATAATTCTCTCGTGATCTCGACATAGCAAAAGTTTTCTCGTTATCACGATTTAATTCTCTCGTGATCTCGACATAGCAAAAGTTGTTTTCTCGTTATCGTGATTTAATTTTCTCGTGGTCTCTACATAGCAAAAGTTGTTTTCTCGTTATCATGGTTTAATTCTCTCGTGATCTCGACATAGCAAAAGTTTTCTCGTTATCACGATTTAATTCTCTCGTGATCTCGACATAACTAGTTTTGTCATGATCACGACATAATTCTCTCGTGATCTCGACATAGCAAAAGTTGTTTTCTCGTTATCAAGATTTAATTCTCTCGTGATCTCGACATAGCAAGTTGTTTTCTCGTTATCAAGATTTAATTCTCTCGTGATCTCGACATAGCAAAAGTTGTTTTCTCGTTATCAAGATTTAATTCTCGTGATTTCGACATAGCAAAAGTTGTTTTCTCGTTATCGTGATTTAATTTTCTCGTGATCTCGACATAGCAAAAGTTGTTTTCTCGTTAATTCTCTCGTGATCTCGACATAGCAAAAGTTGTTTTCTCGTTATCAAGATTTAATTTTCTCGTGATCTTGACATAGCAAAAGTTGTTTTCTCGTTATCAAGATTTAATTTTCTCGTGATCTCGACATAGCAAAAGTTGTTTTCTCGTTAATTCTCTCGTGATCTCGACATAGCAAAAGTTGTTTTCTCGTTATCAAGATTTAATTTTCTCGTGATCTTGACATAGCAAAAGTTGTTTTCTCGTTATCACGATTTAATTTTCTCGTGATCTCGACATAGCAAAAGTTGTTTTCTCGTTATCACGATTTAATTTTCTCGTGATCTCGACATAGCAAAAGTTGTTTTCTCGTTAATTCTCTCGTGATCTCGACAGCAAAAGTTGTTTTCTCGTTATCACGATTTAATTTTCTCATGATCTCGACATAGCAAAAGTTGTTTTCTCGTTATCACGATTTAATTCTCTCGTGATCTCGACATAGCAAAAGTTGTTTTCTCGTTATCACGATTTAATTCTCTCGTGATCTCGACATAGCAAAAGTTGTTTTCTCGTTATCACGATTTAATTTTCTCATGATCTCGACATAGCAGAAGTTGTTTTCTCGTTATCACGATTTAATTCTCGTGATCTCGACATAGCAAAAGTTGTTTTCTCGTTATCACGATTTAATTCTCTCGTGATCTCGAGAGATCTCAGTGAAACTTATTGCTTATTAAAACCAATTTTGACGTCTCTGTATAGTATTCTGTTTGCAATACCTATATCTTTCGTTCATCTTTGAACTACAACTGAAAGCGCTATAATGACATATTTGTAATGTGCATTTTTGTCCTTATTTTTAACCTTTATTGTTAATAAATATATTGACAAGAAATGTGATTTATATAGACTATGTAAAATGTGTATAAGCTAATTTAGTTGGACTTCTTTGTAGGAAACTGCGCACACACACACACACACACACACACACACACACACGTTAAACACTCTTTTCAAACAGCATCCCAAGCTAACGCACATATCAGTCACAACATATCCTACGTACCTAATAAAAATCACAAACAAATTGTATATAATTTAATTTGGAAACGAATAAGGAAAATAAAGTGATTTGAATCCAAGTTGCTCTATTGTACAATAGCCTAGTTCTCTACTTCTGAAGGCGCTCCACCTGCACTTTCGGTGTTGAATGCTCTGATGTTAGACCATTTAAACATGTTAATTACACAAACAAAATGTTTAATCTGGAATAAAAAACACTGATTGATTAGCCAGCCTGTATTTGTTTATTGTAGACCTTACATACAGTATAAAAGAGCGCAGTTATTTGTCTGATGCCAGTGCAAGTTGCATTCGTTACTATGGCAACAGTAAGCTCAACGCATGTTTGAAAAAAAATCTAACAATCATTGAAAAATAATTAAGTCATGATCTTGAGAAAACAACTTTTCCGTTATGTCGAGATCACGAGAAAATAAGTCGTGATAACGAGAAAACAAGATAGAAAAAATAATGCATAATGCATGGCCTTTTAGAACTTCCGTACAAATAACTGATGGCTCATTTTGTTTCTTTCTGAGTTCGACGTGCTGCTTCGGCTGTGCGTCTTGCGTCACCAACCCGGAGCTAATGTTCGATTCAGTTCGATTTTGTGAATCGGCTCGTAAGAACGATTCATTCAAGAACTGGGGCCAGTTGCATAAACTTAGCCTCTATGTTAAGACAGTGTCTTAAGTACTAGTTTGACCAACTATCAGTCTTAAAGAAAAAATTAGCTGACTAACTTTTTAAGACTAGTCTAAACCTTTTATGCAACCGGACCCTGAACATGGCTACAAAGTATCGCGAGAGCAATAAGAGAGCAGGTAGCTCCTTGTGTTTTCGAATCGCTCGCTCTCGCGGTACTTTGTCATACAACGATTTGTCTGAGCAGCAACGCTTCAAGTCGAACACACCCAGAATCTTCTGAAACCGCGGGAGTTTTCACGCCATGTGCTGAGTGCTCGCTGACTTAAAACTTCACATTTTTTCGTTAAGAAGAGCAGATACAATGTAAGTACGATATTAATTTGAAATTAATGTTATTATAATACAAGTGTTTTGGTTTGTTTAGTGCGCAATAAGTAATTATTACCTAATCCATGCATCGTTATACTGCGCATGCGTAAAAGAACGAACGTAAAATATTATTTTGTTTCATTATTACAATACCAAGAGCAGTTGTCTTTTTGTTTTTAATGTAATCACTTATTATATATATATATATATATATATATATATATATATATATACACACACACACACATTGTAGGTTTGTAATTCAATGTTTAAATTGGAATTAATTAATGATCTTTTGATTTGGTAACATGAAGGTTATAGCAGCACTAAACATTTGATTATGCTATGGATGTGATAAACACATCAGACTTAATGGTGGTTTTCTGTGGGTCTTTTTTTTCCCCAGATGGCGTTTATAGACCTCAAGGGGGTATATGTCGATGCCACATGATCAAACCCGGAAACAATGACACCAGGGGGGTGTTCCATAAAACAAGTTTACCAAATAAGCCAGGCTTATTTCAGTTAGTCTGACTTTTTGTCACTTAATTTGGCTCAGAATAAGTCAGACTAACTGAAATGAGCACAACACAAACACACTTTCAACTGTGTTGTACTAATATATATATACTTTATTACGATTAAATATTCAGTAACAAAATAACAAATGATCAGATTACAAAAGAAAATCACGAGAAACAGAGGTGGGTGTGTTTGAAATTCACAAAATTACGTAACAGCAAAATAGAACAGCAAATAATAACAGGGAACAAAAACTATTTTACACATCGGTGAACTTAATTTTCTTCAACGTAATTCACATTTCTTCAACGAAATTTATTTTTTCAATAATTCGGTGCTTGTGCACAACTTTCAGATGAAGGGGGGCTGGCACAGGAGCTCTTCTGCACTCCCTTCAAGCAGCTCGGGAGGTGATGAATACTCACTAAAGTCCTCAGGGAGTAGGGACACCACACCTTTGGCTTCGGACAAGCCAATGACGATGATTTCTTCCAACACCGGTCCTTGGTCCAAAACCTTGGAAGTTGCAAAAAAGGGTAAAAACAAATTTAGTGATAATGAATCTTTTATTTTGTTATAGTAGTTACTAGGCATGTAACGATACTGGTATCGAGTAGCGAACAGTTCACGGGCATTTTCCAAATCAAAATGATCCTCCTTAGCCCCTTGTTAGTGGAGAATTGAGTGAGCAGAGCAAGTGCGTGTCATTATATAGTCGTTTTGATTTGGAAAATGCCCGTGAACCAGTATCGTTACATGCCTAGTAGTTACGTTTTATGCTATATGATCAATATTGTCGTGGCTGAAGGTTGGTGCTAGGCCTTGGGTGTGTTACTGATTTTATGAAATGGTTACCACAATAATTTAGGAGTAACAATTTTTATATGTAACAAAAATAACAATCAAGCACAAACTGAAATCTTGCCAAAGCCTTTTGGATTTCTTGAAACTCTGTCCTAGAGGGCCGGTGTCCTGCAGAATTTAACTTCGACTTGTCTCAACACATCTCCCGGGAAGTTTCTAGTGTGCATAGCAGTGGCGTTCTGGTCCATATAAGCTGCTAATGCTCCGCATACCCAGGCCGTCTGAGAGAATGTGATCACGGGTTAATTAATATAAACATGGTTGTCAGTTGATCCCTTGTGTTTGTGATGTAACTTACTGTGCGTTCACACCGAACGCGGCGAGAGCGTCAAAGAGGCCGGAATTCATTCGTTTTCAATGAGAGCCAGCGGCGAGGAGAGTTGAAATCAGCTCAACTTTATGGTAATGAGCTATGATGCGGTTCAGCGGCAAGCGGCGGCAGCCAATCAAATAAACTTTGGTTCCGACCACATTATTTCAGAAGCGAAATGGAGGAGAGATTGATATGCTGTTGCGGGTTTCCCAATTATTTATGACGTGTCCCTGTTTGCACACAGGGACATAAATAAAAAAAAAAAATGATGCGTGGCAAACGTGTCTGAGATTGTTGGTTTTTCTGGTAAGCTGCTGATTAACTTCATATATTTTCTGAAAACAAGTGGGAATTTCATGCTAATTTTGGCGCCAGACCATGCAAAAGAGTGTAAAATATTTGTCAAATGCGAAATATTTGTCATATCTACACATATGAAATAAAAATAAAAAAATAGACTGCTGTAGACTGTAGAAAGAATGTTTTATTTATATAGCATATATATATATATATATATAATGTATGAAGAGCTCTTTTCCAAAACGTGATAAACACCGTTTTTTTTATGAATTAACATGCGCATTTACACTAATCTAGTGAGTCAATTTCCCATTCATAAACACAGTCACTGGCTTTACTCCTCAATGAATCAGCCGTTCGAACGAATCAAATGAATATGATTCAGTAATTAAATAAGTGACTTGACGCCACCTACTGGCTTGTAGTTTCATTTTTAACGTATATTTTCAGTGATTTAAATCATTTAATATTTCTACATTCAAAATTTTATATTTAAAACATTAATCTCAACATTTTTTTTCCCCCCTGCTGGATTTATTGCATTTTGGGGGGAAATATTCAGCTTTTATAATAATTCTTGATGAAAATCAATGAAGATCAACAAGCTTGACCGCGGCCCCTTTAAATACAAGAAAGGAATTCGATCTACGTCAGAGCGGCGACAAGCGTCTGCGGCAGGGTGGCCAGGGCGATTTTTGACGCTCTCACCGCGTCCGGTGTGAACGCACAGTTAAAGTGTAATAAAGAGTTGGGAATAAGTAACGGCAATTCTCCGTAAATGTCACATGCGGAAGCTTCCGGGCAAGCGGATTCTCCGCAGCTTAAGGCTGGAATACACTACATGACTTTTAAAATCTGAACAGATTTGAAAAATCTAGGCATCATACACTTGCTGTCTTTACAAACGATTACAGAGAACAACTGGGCATCATACACTACACGATTAGGATCATACACTAACAGATTTCAAGTCACTCCGATCACAACAAACTCATGCAGAAACGCGCGCCTGGTTGCTAGGAGACGCATGACAGATGTAACAAACATGGATGTGCAGGAGATGAGCGCAGTACTTTTTGTAGCAACTCTGTGTGCTCAATCAAAAGAAAAAAAAACTAACCAAGTGCATTTGGATGCGGTCTTGGGTGGGTAGACGTGGTCAGTATGATCTCTATAGATTACAGAGGGAGTTAGAGGTAAATGTTTTATCTATGCTGATATATTGAGGCCATTTATTAATATGTTTGTTTGTGCTGTATGTGCTGTTTATTTACTTTTGTATTATTATTGTATTGCGTTTCATTACAACAGGAGTAGATAGAGGACAGCTTCGGGTTCAGACAAATGCTTAGAATGACCCACGAAGAATTCAGCTTCCTACTTCGTAAGGTTTAACCCCTGATCGCCAAGCTGAATACCAAAATGAGACGGTCCTTTGCGTCTCCATTTTAGACCTTTGTTTACCTTTGGCAGGTCAGCCTACGATGATTTCCGGTTTCAGTAGCGACGCGTCATACGCTAGGTCTTGTGTTCTAAAATCGGCTCAAAATATCAAACATGGTTTGATAACCTCTGACTGGATGAATCAAAATCTGACGCTGTAAATTCGGATCTGTGACCATCATACACATCCCGATTTTCTATCGAATCTTGTCAGCTGAAATCGTCCGACTGGCTCTGACTTTCCGCAACTAGCGCCAACTTCTGCAGACTGGAAATAGAACGAAAATCGGGGCAAAAAATCATGTAGTGTATTCCAGCCTTTACTAGCCTCCGCTCTATTGCAATGACTCTATTGCGATGACTTTCGATTGCCGAAAATCACATTATGTTTGATGCACAACTGACTCGACTAAATCAAATTAAAAAAAACATCTTAACTGTATATTTTCATAATTTCTCAAGCAATTCAAAATTTGAAAGTCCACTGAAAACATATAGACTGTGTTGTCAACATGCCTAAGTGGTTTAAATAAAAATATATAGAAATAGTATCATATATAAACGTATAAAAAAGTTTTTATTTATTTATTTGAATATTAACAAATGGGGGAAAAGAGGAAATAAAAAAATCTGATTTTTTTTATTTTTTATTTTATCGTTGTTTGCAACTTACAATATTCTAAATATATTATTATTATTTGCATTTTGCATGGTCGTAGTATCACCTGGGTGGGAGTTATATTCACTGGTGATTAATAATAATAATAATAATAATAATAATAATAAAATAATTCAGTCGAAGCAGAGATATAGAACCCTCTTAATATTAGGTATCATCAAAGAATACGTGTAAACGTTGTTTTGCGGTTTTTATTTGGAAAAGCAGCTATGTTTTTCTAGCATTAAAATAACTATAGATAAACCTGAAACGATACAAGAAAGATTGGAGATGAGATTTATTCACAAATAAGGTAGGAAATGTGCATACTTTTACATCGACACATGCCACAGTGTTTTCCTCGTTAAGTTTGTCCTAAAAGCTGGTTGGGGCTGGGACTCGGCACTCAGCATATACCCGCTAAAAAAAGTCACCGCTCGCCACTGGTGCATAGTACAGGGTTCCTCAAATCTTGCCCTAGAGGGCCAATGCGCTTCAGAGTTTAGTTCCAACCCTGATCAAACTCGCCTAGCTGTGATTTTCTAATGATCCTGAAGACACTGGCCGTATCTCATTATGCGTACTTGTCTGGACTTGTGTTCTTGTGGACTTGTGAAACGTCATCTGTCGTCGCCCAAGTACTGTTCCAATTCAAAGTTCACATCTAGACAAGTACAGTTCAAATCCCCGGATGTGTTCTTGCTCCGCCCCTTTTATCAAGGATGCATCGAGAGGTGACTTTTGCGAACTTGAGGCAGTCAGGTATCCCAGAATGCATTTCGTACCAACCAGCGAGCGTTAATGGCGGATGAGAAAACCGACGTCATTTTCAAAATTTTGCTGTTATTTTGTCATGGAATGTATTTTTAAGCATATTTCAGGCGAGAATGTAGTTGTTTAACACTCAAATCCACGGTTTATTGATAAAGACAGCGCCTATTTGAAAATTTGCTTCGCCGATTTCGGAGACGTGAGTTCCAGACGATCAGCGGGTGCTCAGTGCTCCTGTATCCCACAGAGAGCGTCTCAACTCGGCTAGTCCTTCTGACATTTGCCGCTGGTTCTGATATCTCTGTAGTAGATAAACATGAGGTGTAATTCGTTTTGGGCAAATCTAAGTAATTTTTTGGTATTATGAATATATTATTTGTTCTAGGTCTTATCATTTTGGCTGACGACAAAGTTATGTTTCTTTATTTATTTATCAATCGTAAAACAGCGCTGACTTTGTAGCATGCATTTGACTTAATTGTTTGCTTTTATCCTTATTTCCTATTACATACGGATCTTATACTTTATAACGCTATTACTGTTCATTAAAACTGTCATTTAACAAAAAGGCAGAGTTGTGTTTGTCATATTTTTTAAATGAAAACGAAAAGAGGGTTGTTGTTTATATTTTGAAGAAAACGAAAAGAGGCAGTGGTGTTTGATATAATTTCTTTCTGTTGTATTGCGTGTACGTGTTGCATGAACCATATTTTTGTGACTATTAATATGTTTAAATGTTAACAAAAATAGGCCGTGGTGGTTTATATCATTTCGTCTTATTGTAAATCCATAGTGAGGATAGACGGAGTAGAAAAGTCGAGCTGACTGACGTTATCAAGTACACAGGTTTTAATGGAAACCTATAGATCCTCAAATCTTAGATCTAACCCTAATCAAACCCACCTGAGCATGCAAATCAGTGGCCGTTTCTCAATACCAAGTACACAAAGTTAGGACTTGCGTCCTTGGTAGTTCGGACTTCACAAGTTCGACTTGGGAGTGCGAACTCCCAAGGACGGGAGGACACAAGTCTGGTAATTCTGCACATGATACAGCTGTGTTTGATAAAGGTTGGAACTGAACTCCGCAGGAAGGTAGGTCTCCAGGAACAGGATTGGGCAGCCCTGACCTAAACTGTGCTTAACACCATCCCTCCAAACCAGTAGATGTCTTTGTGGACATTTTGTAGGAAAATTATAAATGCGTACATCATACTGTTAACTTAATTAACGTGATCATCATAAAGTTAATTTGTCTCAGTGTTCCCGCGGGTCCTTAAAAAGTCTTACATTTATGTTATCAAATTTAAGGCCTTAAGAAGTCTTAATTATGATTAAGAGGGTCTTAAATTTTGTTTAAGAGAAGATCAGATTTGTGATTATAGATTAGTTACTGCTGCAAGTTCAAAGCCTGGTGCTGCTGCTTTGTTTACTGCCGTTACCCGGGAAACGTATTTCCATAGATTCGAATGCGCCCTCTAGTGGGCATTTTCAATAAGCCTGTTGTTTTGAGTAGGGTATCCCTGCAATACAGGAAGTCTGTAGTTTCAGGACCGCATTTCTATGATCCCATAGTATTTATTTATTTATTTTTTTTTATTATTATTGTTTTATTTTTGTATGTATTAACAGCTCATACTATTTATAGCACTTGCTATTCAATTCAGGATATTTTTTAAGGAAATATGTAGAAATATGATCTCAATATTTTCTGGGATTTTATTCATTACGATAATTAGACGATATTTTGCTGTGTGTGTTCTTAAGGACTACAGTTTTTGATATTTGTCATATTCTGTGTGGTCAGTTCACAGCAGTGATAAAAATGATTTTTAACTTTTAGGAAAAAAGTCATTTAACTTTTTAGAGACATTTTTACCTTTATAAAGCCATTTTTTCTAAAATCATCTTTTGAGTTTACTACTTACATTTAATCAATCAATTATAATAATAGTACAGCAAAGGCTGTTACTGAACAAATTAAATTAGTATCAATAAAACTCATCTTTGCAGAAGCTGCATATAAAGTGGCATTTAGATGCATTTACACATGAAAATTCAATTATATTTAAAATCATAAAAAGATACTATGAATGTGATATTAAAATGTTATACATATTCTAACATAAATTAAGATCGCTTTATGATGTTATGTAATTACAATTATTATACAATGAATTGGTAATACTTTGGTTCATTACTTAGCATTAGTTTATATGAACTAAGAATGAACTTTTGCAGCATTTGTTAGTCTTAGTTAATGGTAATTTCAACATTTACTAATGCATTTATAAAAATCACAAGTTGTTTTTTAACATTTGGTAAACGCACTGTGAACTAACATCAACAAAGATTACATAAATGTAATAAATGTATTGTTCATTCATGTTAATTTATACATTAGCTGATGTTAACAAATTTGTAAAGTGTTACCAAATCATTATACAAATGGATATATTTGTCACTCAAAATGAGATGACAGACAGAGAAACTGTCTTATACACATCTCCTTTTGTAAGACATAAGGATAAGCAACATAATAAAGGTAAGTGATAAGAGGCTCTATTTTTTTTTTGGATAAACTATTTTATTCAAAATATTTCTTAAAATACCTTATAGGGTTATAATAACCAAAACCGTTCTGAGCTAGATCAAGCTTTGATCTCTGTAAACCAAACTATCCCTGTAATGAAAAAAATGTTAATTTTCCCCACTAATAAAAACATTTTCCCAGTAGCCATCTACACTGGAGAGAGCTGCTTTATAACAGGAAATCAAGTTGTAATTCTAACTGAAAGCGACGGGTTTTTCACGTTAAATACCGTAAAGCTGATTGATTTAAGGCCATCTATTGCATAATGTACTATATGAATAAACATGATGTGAGTAAGTTAATGTTACTGAACTGCAGAGCTCCTGCAAACATCCAGATCGTTGTAATCAGATGCATTTTTAACTGCTGCTTTCACACTGCTGTCAGTTTTCGTTGTTTACTTCGTTACTGAGAGGAACTCGTGCAATACATTTACATATTCATCCAAACGACGCTTAGATTCAGCTGCGTTTGCTCTGAAGCGCTCTCTTTTTCTCTTGAATCGCATTCTACAGTCCTGCGCTACAGCGCCACACTGGTCAAACCGCATTACTGCAGGCTCTTACATTAGCTCATATGAGATCAGACGACTACTCCACAACAAAAATATTTGTCGACAATTTTTTATTGTCGATAATGTCGACTAATCGTTTCAGCCCTACCGACTAGACAACATATCGGATGTAGAGGCGAAATACGCTACATTCTGCAGCTCCCGCTCCAAATGTTCCCTACACTCCGCATACAGCCGGGGAAGCGCAGTCACTGAAAAATGGGCCAGGTAGCTCGTATCTGGGTGATTCTCACGAAATCCAGATTTAGAAGGTGTCCAGCATCAGAATTTTTAAAATATCCTTGAAGCCAATTTTCTTTTTGCACATATAAGATTAAGGTATGAACTTACTATAACCATTATTTTCAGAAGATTTTAAACAATATTTCCTATATATTTATTTACATTTTTCGATGAAGTCCATAAAAAATTAGCATTACCGCAACATGACATTACATTAAATATGTGTTTTTTGGCAAATGTTAAAGTAGACTCTTATTACTAATGCTCAAAGCTATGTAAAACTCTGAAGAGATTACTTTTTCATAATTATTATTTTTTGTAATTTCCTTATTTTCTCTCATTACCGAAACATACATGATGATTTACAACTTCTTTTATTTATTTGTTTTACTAAAAAAATAACATGCACATTTTTTATGTAGCACACCTTAAATAAGTAGTGTTGTATAATATGTATATACATTTTAAAACAAAATATGATTATCTAATTATTACTTAATTTGTAAAAAAGATACATGTTGCGGTAATGAGAGAGCCATTTCGGGAATGAGGATCAATGTTTCGGAAATGAGATTTAGTTCAATACATTCACTGTTGACAAAGGGGTTTGATGCCTAAACCTATTTTATATATTTAAAACACATACATTAAAAAAAATATATTTATTTCATAAACAGTACAGTACCATGCCTTGTGTTAACAAGTGTTGCGTATACAAGTTACAATCTTATGCTCATAAAAAAATCATTCAGTCATGTAGCCTACCCTGTGCTGCAGCACTAACAAATATACAACCATTTGTATGAATATTATAATTGTAGTATAACATACAATCATGTGTTCCTTCATGAGAACTTTTTCCATGTAACATACCATCATGTGGTCCTGAGAAAAACATTTAAATGTAACAGCATCATGTGCTCTTATTACTTAATAATTATTTTATTTTAGCTATAAAACATTGGTCCTGACATTCTATCAACCACACAACCTTTTTCTGAGAATAATTTCATGTAAAAACTTGAACAGCAGCAATTAAAACAAACAACTAGAACCACTGCTTTTTGTACCAATCATGTTTTCCCCCAACTGTAAGTCATGAGCGTTTTTTGTGTTTTGCCCATATGTCAGGTAAAATGCAGAAATGCCTAGCAGAGGAGGTGACAGGAAGTGGCTCTGGGATTATGTCCCGTATGTCCTGACGATAGTACCAGAGCCTTTCTCCTGGAAATCTGATGCTAGGCACATAGAAGCGGTTTTCCCCTGCACAAGTCATGGTGTCGACTTCATACTGCCCTTCAGCAATCTGTATTAAGAAACATTTTTATAGTCTCTAAACATGTTGGCTGGACAGCATGTACTAAAATGTAACTGGAGAAATATTCACGTATTAACAGAAATCTTTAAATTAAATTCACCTGTGTGACTGTACCAGGGAACAAGTCACCGTCATACTCAACCAGGACCCACTGTCCAACCTCTATGGAGGCCTCGGTTCTGTCAGGGTCCTCATCTCCTTCCTCAGAGAAGACATGGCAATTTGTGGAAAAACACTGGCAGTTTCTTCCACAAAAGCATGACACCTCCCGTGTGTCTATGACTCCCGGTTTTGTGGAAGCTAGCTGTTAGGGTGGAATTCAGAAAGACAAAGATGAATTGAAGTATCACACATTGACTAATTTAGACATTCTTGAAACATTTCGTAAAAAGACATAGAAAACACATTGTTTCACAGTAAAATTATTTGTTATTAAATAATATTACATTTATAGTAGGTGGCCTGTACTGCATACACACAGTTTTTTGTGGAAGCACTACATAAAAATGAGAAATTAGTTCAAGAAGTGTTTAAGGCAGATATCAAGTTATATTGAAATGAGCAAGAGTTACAGAGCATATTCCTCCTTCATAAGTCTCAGTACTATTAGTCTCATTCTCATTACCGAAACATTGAGTCTCTCCACCGCAACAGGCCCTCAATTGTTGCGGTGGATGATAATGGTGTTGAGGATGAGTGACCTTAAACATTCTTGCTAACTGTGGAAACACCATGAGGGTTAGCTAAACTTTCCTGCACTTTTTATATTTAGACCATAATGGGGTATATAATAATAAAAAAATGAAAACGGCAACATTTTTTTTAAACTTCACAAACTCATGTTTCGGTAACGAGAACAAAAAAGTCGTATAGGTACTATGACAAACAACATTTTAACTTTTACATGGAGAGAAAAAATAAGAACTGCTTACCTGGTAGCCATCTTGAGTGTCACAGTCAATTATGTCCCTTCCAACAAAATTCCTTGAAAATGTAAGTTCCTTGAGGACTTAAATAATGATTGAAAATTGTTGCGGAGGATGAGAAAATTGGTCTTGGACACATTTATGTTCCTTATTATTGTCACAACATTTACCAATGATCAACAAATACCACATGTTTCTTTACTGTAAATGTTTATAGAGTAACATGCACTAAAGCTTTTTCTTTTTTATATTTTTTAATTATTAATATTTCCATCTCAAAGAACCCAAATCCAGTCATGGACATGTTGCGGTAATGAGGAATTTCCCCTTAAATGTGGAAGAAACAACAAAATTGGTATTTATGATGATATTTGAAATAATGTGCAAAATAGTACATGGAGAGATGTTTATAACTGTATCCTTCTTATTTTGATAGCATTTACTTTTATCATCAAAATGCTTCATGACACCTTATGAGTCTAGTTTCGTGAGAACAACCCATCTGGGGTCAAGGACTTTAATAAGCTTCCTGAATCCATCATTTTCGACAGTGTTAATGGGAAGCATGTCTTTGGCAATGCAGTACGTCTTCGTACCATTGACTTTTTCTGTCGTACGGCACAGCGCTGGAGAATGCTGATATTATGGTTTTCTGCTTGGAAGTGGAACTTTGAGATGGCCCTCTAACGCTTGGTTGGGGAGGCAAGAAAATCAGAGCATATCACACCAGTCCTCAGGTCCTTACACTGGCTTCCAGTTACATTTAGGATTGATTTTACATTTTGTTTATAAATCACTCAATGGCCTAGGACCTAAATACATTGCAGATATGCTCACTGAATACAAACCTAACAGGCCACTCAGATCACTAGGATCGAGTCAATTAGAATTACCAAGGGTTCACACAAAACAAGGGGAATCCGCCTTTAGCTTTTATGCTGCCCACGGTTGGAATCGGCTTCCAGAAGAGATCAGATGCGCTAAAACACTAGCCACATTTAAATCCAGACTAAAAGCTCATTTGTTCAGTTGTGCATTTAATGAATGAGCACTGTGCTACGTCCGAACTTATTGCACTGTATTTTATGTCTAATCATTTTTATTCCTGTTTTAATTCATTTTAAATCATTTTTTTAATCATTTTAATTGTTGTGATTATTACTTTTTATGGTTATTTCAATCCATATTCTTATGATTTTATTATTTCCTTTTATGTAAAGCACATATGAATAAACTTGCCTTGGCAATTTCTTAGTTTCTTCGTGTTCTAACGGGTGACATTGTTTCAAGTGGTGAAATAAGTTTGTGGTATTACCAGACTTTGCTGGCACGTGTCTTCGGCAGAGTTTGCGATGCACACTGCTCTGGGTTTTGTCGGACTGCAAATAGCCAAAGCATTTCCACACGATTGAGGTTGTGTGGCCTATTTTGTCGGCAATGTTTTCGCTGGTCGAAGGCACCGCATTTTCTTCAACATTGGTCATTTTTCGCCCAGGAGCTTACTTTGCACAGACGATATGCTTCCTGGAAGCCCGCTCCATCTCACGCATGCGTTGCTTACGTTACATCGAACACTTATCGAACTTCTATTATAGATTTATCGAGGAAAATTATATCGCAATAATTATTGTTATAGTTTTATCGCCCAACCCTAGTTTAAATGCAGCTTCAAAGGGCTCTAAATGATCCCAGCCGAGGAAGAAGGGTCTTATCTAGTGAAACGATTGGATATTTTATTTAAAAAAACTAATTATACTTTATAATTGCAAACGCCCATCTTGGTCTAGCTCTGCGTGAACTGTGTGTATTCATGTCGAAAAAGTACAATCTCATTTTCTCATGTCATTAAAAAAAACGTCTCGGTTACGAAGGTAACCCTCGTTCCCCGAAGGAGGGAACGGAGACGTTACGTCAATGACGTAATATTGGGGATCGGCAACGAGACCCTATCACCTCTGAGCTAAAGAGAAAAAGCCAATGAACATTGGCGAGTGGAATTTGCATGCCGCGCCACTCCCCCGGACATACGGGTATATAAGATGGCGGCGTGCATCCACTCATTCAGATTTGCTGAGGAGCCGAGCCGCAACCCGGCTTCAGCGCAGTCCAGGATTGTGGCAAGAGGACGTAACATCTCCGTTCCCTCCTTCGGGGAACGAGGGTTACCTTCGTAACCGAGACGTTCCCCCTCAGTCGTTCTCTACGACGTTACGTCAATGACGTAATATTGGGGACCTCTGGAAAACGCCACAATCCTGAACTGCGTTACGCAGCCGAGACCCAATGCCGGCAGGCAAGCGTGTCGGAACAAAGGGCTCGATGCGTAACCGTCCCAACGCCCTGTAGACCACGCGGTGGCCCACCAGGGGTGCCAAGTTTTGAAGCAGCCGTTGGGGGGCGGAGCACAATGACGGTTAAGTCATGTGGAAGCTTTAAAAGTAAGTCTAATCTAGACTGGGGAAACACGGAAGGTTCCGTGGAGATACTGAGACATGATGCCACAACCGGAGGGGGGGAAGGAGGCCCCGCTCCGGAGCACAGTATGGACTACTCCGTCTAGTCCAGTACTGCGGGGCATGGAGGACCCAGAGTTCAACCTTGGGAACAACTGGGAAAATAGCGCACGGATCCGAGAGGAGTGGCGCAGCAAGCCGACACCTGAGCCGTCCTCCCGCAAATTACCTGATGTTACCCAACACACGGGAGGACACTGGCTCAACGCGGAGGTTGTAGAACCGCGCAAAGGTATTGGGTGTCGCCCAGCCCGCAGCTCTACAGATGTCTGCTAGAGAGGCGCCGTGCGCCAGCGCATAGGAGGAGGCCACACTCCGGGTGGAGTGGGCTCTCACTCCCAGGGGGCACGGCTCACCTTGGGCTTCGTACGCCAAGGTGATGGCATCAGCTACCCAGTGGGCCAACCTCTGTTTGGAGACAGCATTCCCCTTCTGCTGTCCCCCGAAGCAGACAAAGAGCTGCTCGGAGCGTCTGAAGCTCCGGGTGCGGTCCACGTAGACGTGCAGGGCACGGACGGGACACAGCAACTCCAAGGCCGGGTCTGCCTCCTCCTGGGGCAGAGCTTGCAGGTTCACCACCTGATCTCGAAAGGGAGTGGTGGGAACCTTGGGCACGTAGCCGGGCCGGGGTCTCAGGATAACGTGAGAGTTACCTGGCCCGAACTCTAAGCACTCTTCGCTGACCGAAAATGCGTGTAGATCCCCTACCCTCTTGATGGAGGCCAGCGCAGCCAGGAGCGAAGTCTTAAGCGTCAAGAACTTCAGCTCAACTGAACCGAGCGGCTCGAAGGGAGCTCTCCGAAGGCCCTGGAGGACCACGGAGAGATCCCAAGAGGGTACGAGGTGCGATCTAGGAGGGTTAATCCTTCTCGCACCTCTCAGGAACCTGACGATCAGGTGATGCTTCCCTAGGGATGAACCATCCACTGCATCGTGATATGCCGCAATCGCTGCGACATACACTTTCAAAGTGGAGGGGGAAAGTCTCCGCTCCAACTTCTCTTGCAGGAAGGAAAGCACCACTCCGACCGAGCATTTCCGTGGGTCCTCTCGGCGAGAGGAACACCAGTCAACGAACAGACCCCACCTCAGGGCGTAGGCCTGCCTCGTAGAGGGGGCTCTAGCCTGAGTGATAGTGTCTATCACGGCCTGGGGAAGGCCAGTGAGGTCCTCCGTGTCCCGTCCAGAAGCCACACGTGTAGGTTCCATAGATCGGGACGCGGGTGCTAAATCGTGCCGTCCCCCTGAGAAAGAAGGTCCTTCCTCAGGGGAATCTTCCAGGGAGGGACTGTCGCGAGGAGCACGAGGTCGGCAAACCAGGTCCGGGTGGGCCAAAACGGCGCAACCAACAGGACCTGCTCCTCGTCCTCCCTGATCTTGCACAGGGTCTGTGCAAGGAGGCTCACTGGGGGAAAGGCGTACTTGCGGAGGCCCCGAGGCCAGCTGTGTGCCAGAGCGTCCCTGCCGAGGGGGGCCTGAGTCAGGGAGAAAAAGAGCTGGCAGTGGGAGGACTCTGGGGAAGCAAACAGGTCCACCTGAGCTTCCCCGAATCGACTCCAAATTAGCTGAACCGTCTGGGGGTGGAGTCGCCATTCTCCAGGAAGGGTGAGCTGTCGTGAGAGCACGTCGGCTGCACGATTCAGCTCTCCTGGAACGTGAACGGCCCGCAGCGATTTGAGCCGCGTCTGACTCCAGAGGAGGAGATGGCGGGCGAGTTGCGACAGACGACGGGAGCGCAGACCACCCTGATGGTTGATGTACGCTACGGTCGCTGTGTTGTCCGTACGGACAAGCACGTGCTTGTGGCGCAGCAGCGGAAGAAACCGCCGGAGCGCCAGAAACACGGCCAGCAACTCGAGGCAATTGATATGCCACTGCAGTCGAGGTCCTGTCCAGGAGCCCGAGGCTGACTGCCCGTTGCACACAGCACCCCAGCCCGTCGTGGAGGCATCTGTGTTGACCACAACATGCCTGGACACCTGTCCTAGGGGCACTCCTGCCCGGAGGAAAACAGGGTCCGACCACGGGCTGAACAGGCGGCGACATTCCGGAGTAACGCCCACCCGGAATGTGCCGCGGTGCCATGACCATCTCGGGACTCGGTCGTGTAGCCAGCGCTGAAGCGGTCTCATATGAAGCAGCCCGAGCGGCGTAACTGCGGCTGCGGCTGTCATATGCCCCAGGAGCCTCTGAAAATCTTTGAGAGGGACCGCTGTCTTGTGCCTGAAAGCCTTCAGGGAGTTCAGCACTGACTGGACGCGCACGTTGGTGAGGCGTGCTGTCATGGTGACCGAGTCCAGCTCCATACCGAGAAAAGAGATGCTCTGCACAGGGGAGAGCTTGCTCTTCTCCCAGTTGACCCGAAGCCCCAAGTGGCTGAGGTGCTGCAGCACCAGGTCCCTGTGTTCGCACAACATATCTCGCGAGTGAGCTAGAATCAGCCAGTCGTCGAGATAGTTGAGGATTCTGATGCCCTTCCGCCAAAGGGGGGACAGGGCACCCTCCGCAACTTTGGTAAAGACGCGGGGAGACAGGGACAGGCCAAATGGGAGGACTTTGTACTGATATGCCCGACCCTCGAAAGCAAACCGAAGAAACGGTCTGTGTCGAGGCAGAATCGAGACATGAAAGTACGCGTCCTTCAGGTCGATGGCTGCAAACCAATCCTGGTGTCGTACGCAAGACAGTATGCGTTTCGAGGTAAGCATCTTGAACGGTAGCCTGTGAAGGGACCGGTTCAACACTCGAAGATCCAGGATCGGTCGTAACCCACCCCCTTTCTTGGGCACGATGAAATAGGGACTGTAGAACCCTGATTTCATCTCGGCTGGAGGGACAGGCTCGATTGCGTCCTTCGCCAGGAGAACCGCAATCTCCGCCCGTAGAACAGAGGCATCTGTGTCCGAACGAACAGACGTGAAATGGATGCCTCTGAACTTGGGCGGTCGCCTCACGAACTGAATCGCGTAGCCGAGTCGTACCGTCCTGATCAACCACGGGGACGGACTGGGAAGCGCTAACCAGGCTCCCAGTCGACGTGCCAGTGGGATCAACGGAGCAGTAACTGACGTGCCGGGGGTGGGGCAGCCGGGGGGGGGAAGGGGAAGGGGGCTCATCCCAGAAAGCGGGGCGTTCTGGAGAAGAGCTGAGCTGCACGGGGCAGCGCTTACCTTCCCTGGATCCCGCGCTGGCGAATTCAGGCTCCGAGTCCGAGTCCGAGGAGGCAGTGCGTCGCTCAGGAACGAAACTCGGGGCACTAGGCCCAGAGGTGAAGAAAATTGCTCTTTTTGTGAAGATTTGGGTACCACTGACCCGGAGGTCAGTGGCAGCAGCGATGTTGTCTGGCCCCGGCCCTCCCCCGGGGCTGGGGGGACTGATGGTGACGTCCCCCGAAGAGCAATCTCCCTCATCTCCGGGCAGCCCGTGTCAGGGCCGCTTCGCAGACTTGCGGGTGGTTTTAGCGGGCCGCTGAGTCTCGGGCTGCGCCGCCTTCCTGCGACTGGCTCTACGCCCGGGCTGAGAGGTCTTGGGCTCAGCTGGTGGTGCAGGGGGCGGAGCAGGAGCCGCAGCCGCAGGGGGGCGCCCTCGGCGACGAGCAGCCTGAGGCTTGGCACCCGACGGCTTGGTGGCACTGCGCCGGGGCAGGATGTGGCTTATGGCCTCAGACTGCTTCTGGACCGCTGAGAACTGCTGGGCGAAGTCCTCAACGGTGTCGCCGAAGAGGCCGGCCTGGGAGACGGGTGCGTCGACAAAGCTCGCTTTCTCGACGCACCCGTCTCCCAGGCCGGCCTCTTCGGCGACACCGTTGAGGACTTCGCCCTCAACGGGGGGCGTCTCCCAGTCAGCCATCTGCGCCAGGTTCAGCCAGAGATGGCGCTCCTGGACTACCATTGTAGACATCACCTGACCGAGGGCCCGCGCCGTTACCTTCGTCGCCCGGAGGGCGAAGTCAGTAGCCGAGCGCAGTTCCTGCATCATCCTTCGGTCAGAACTACCCTCGTGCAGTTCTTTTAGTGCTTTGGCCTGATAGACCTGCAGGGTGGCCATCGCATGCAGGGCTGAGGCAGCCTGGCCCGCCGCATTATAAGCCCTCGCAGCAAGCGCTGACGAGAGCTTACAAGCTTTGGACGGGAGACGCGGACGGTCCCGCCAGGTGGCGGCGTTTTGCGGGCACAGGTGCACCGCAACCGCACGCTCCACCTGCGGGACATCCACGTACCCCCTGGCTGCCCCGCCATCGAGGGTAGTGAGAAGGGAGGAGCCCTGACGTGTACGAGCCGAATAGGGGGCTTTCCACGTCTTGGTGAGCTCCTCATGCACCTCGGGAAAGAAAGGCACTGGGGCGGAGCGAGGTGTGGCGACGTCGCTACTCGCGCCCAGATACCAATCGTCGAGCCGCGAGCGTTCGGGAGAAGGCGCTTTAGACACCTCCAACCCGATACTCGCGGCTGCCCGACGGAGCATGGCCGCCAGTTCTGCGTCCGCCTCCGACTGAGCAGCCGCCACAGCGGGGGGCTGCCCAGTAGAAGCTTCCGCATCAGCAGGCGTAAGCCCCTCCTCTGATGCAGTGATGGACATCCTGTCATCCTCTGGAGCGCCAAAGGTAACACTAGGTCCAGCTGGTGGACGAGTGCTGAGCTTTGGCAACTCCACGGGGCCACGCTTTGAGGAACCGGACTTCCGCGGGGGCTGGCCCGACGGAACGTTCGGCACTGTCACCCTCAGATCGCCTTCACCTCTAACCAATGCAGCCGAGGAGCCGGGACGGCCCGCCGAACTGGAAGGGGTAGAGGATGAAGGGCGCCATCTCGCGAACGAGAGGCGCGATCGTAGCGTGGCCATGGACATGCGCTCGCAATGAGTGCACGATCCATCCACAAACGCCGCCTCAGCGTGTTCTCGGCCCAGGCACGAGAGGCAGCGCTCGTGGCCTTCATTAGACGACAGAAAACCACCACATCCAGCAGCACACGGTCGGACAGACATCCCGGAAGACGCTATCGACGACCGTGTAAGAAAATTGCTCTTTTAGATCGGCGTGCCCCAGGGAAGGCTTAGCCAAAATCGCTGGGCTGGCACAGATGCCGGCAGCGCCGGTAACGCGATCGAGCAGGAATGCAGGAACAGGAGCAGGAACAACTTTGTTCTTCTCCGTCTTCTATTTCTCTCCACAGCTCTTCAAAGGCGAGGCTCCGAAGCAGAAATCTGAATGAGTGGATGCACGCCGCCATCTTATATACCCGTATGTCCGGGGGAGTGGCGCGGCATGCAAATTCCACTCGCCAGTGTTCATTGGCTTTTTCTCTTTAGCTCAGAGGTGATAGGGTCTCGTTGCCGATCCCCAATATTACGTCATTGACGTAACGTCGTAGAGAACGACTGAGGGGGAACGGTGTTTCACCTCCTTTGCGTGTTCACTTTGTAAACACTGGGCCGGTATTTCTGCAGTCATGTAAATAAATGATCGAGCAGTGCACACACTTGAGGTTTAGTGACTTCTAGAGGCAGCAAAGTATTCTGTTCGCTTCACAACAAGATAACTCTGGCTTAAAATATGACCCAGCTTTAGTTCAAAACATGTTCCTTCATACAGAATGACCATACTCCAGCCATTCCTGTCTCACCCCAAAATTTCAGATGAAGTGTTGTTGGAAAGATTAAACGTTGCTTGTTCCCATGAGACAGAAAGACAAAATAAACAGAAATACGTCACAGTGAAATGAACCAAAACACCAACCAAAACAGACAAGAGTTGAACTGATGTCACAACTGCAAAGCTTAAGCAGTGAAATAATGCAAATTAAAGAGGCAATTCAACAGCCCTCACCTGCTTCTCAGTGCACAAAGTTTCTCAACTCAGCCGGAAGCAGAGTTGCCAAACCAAACATTGGGAATGAATCATATCCAGTGTTGGGGAAAGTTACTTTTAAAAGTAGTGCATTACAATATTGCGTTACTCCCTTAAAAAAGTAACTAATTACGTTACTTAGTTACTTTTTATGGAAAGTAATATGTTACATTACTTTTGCGTTACTTTTTAAATCTGGGCAGGGCTTGCTTGTTTGTTTTTAATATAAAAACATTTGATTCTTAGCAAATGTAAAAGCCCTTTCACACCAAAATGAAATGAAGTGAATAAGGCTAAGGCTAAAGGAAAATTAAATTGACGTCTGTACAGTAGAACTGTAGGAAAAGAAAGAAACACTCTTCAGCAATGAGAGAAAAAAGCACAAATGTTAGTTCATCTAAAGTAAGTTTTGCTTATTAGTACACTGCAAACAATGCTTTTTTATTTTGTTTCTATCCAAACTATCTAAAAATTCCTAAATCAAGAAGGATTTTGTAAAATTGCTGTCTTGTTTTTTTCTGAAAACAAGTGAAAATTAAGTGTTTTTGCTTGAAACAAGCAAAATAATCTCCCAATGGGGTAAGCAAAATAATCTTGTTTTCTGTTTGAAATAAGTTTTTTTTTTTTTGCTTACCCCATTGGCAGATTATTATGCTTGTTCTAAGCAAAAACTCACTTAACTTTGACTTGTTATTACTGAAAACAAGAAAATAGTTATTTACTTGTCTAGAAAATCCTTCTTGATTTAAGAATTTTTTGATATTTTGGCTGGAAACAAGACGAAAAAATCGAAGTAAGAAAAGTATTTTTGCAGTGTACGGTTGAACTGGATCAACAAAGGTCAGCAGCAAAGTCGTTGGTTAATAAAATGGGATTACAATAAGGAAATAAAAAGTAACTGGTGTTACTTTTTTGAAAAGGTAACTCAGATATTTTCTTGGAAATGAAAAAGTAATGCGTTACTTTACTAGTTACTTGAAAAAAGTAATATTATTACGTGACTTGCGTTACTTGTAATGCGTTACCCCTAACACTGGTCATACCACATATGACAGGGTTCCCACGGCTCATGGAATTTCTGGAAAATCATGGAATTTTAAAAGGTCTATTCCAGTCATTGAAAGTCAGGGAATTAAATAGTTTTTGGTCCAAGTCATGGAATATCAGGGATTTTTGTTTGTTGCTTTAAATTTTAGTTTCCATTTAGCAAAATGTAATTTTTCTATTTGTGTTTTACCATTTTATTCCCTTCCTCCACGTCAACTAGCAATCACTTACGTCAAATACAGGCACCAGGCTGTACCTGATAACTAAGGCAAACATGCCTGGAAAATGTAAATTTCAAGAGCTATATAATGTCCACTTCAAAGACTGGGCGTGAAAAGTAGATGATAGAGAAGCAAAACTAAAAGTGAAGAAATAAAAAAAAACCTGAATGATGAACTTGATTACAAAGAGAAAATCCTTCAGAGTGTTTAACCCCTGAGATCATAAAAAACATTAATGAATTTGTGTAGAAATAGTACAGGAAAAGCCAGTTTCCGCCACTAAATAAAAAATAAAAAAGGTTATTGCGACTGATCTCACAATTCTGACTTATTTTCTCACAATTGCATGATACAAACTCGCAATTCTGACTTTTTTCTCAGAATTGTGAGATAAAAACTCGCAATTCTGAGAAATAAAGTCAGAATTGTGAGATAAAAACTCGCAATTCTGAGAAATAAAGTCAGAATTGTGAGATAAAAATTTGCAATTGCGAGTTAAGTCAGAATTGCATGATGTAAACTTGCAGTTGCAAGAAAAAAAAGTCAGAATTGTGAGATAAAAATTCACAATTGAGAGTTAAGTCAGAATTGTGTGATATAAACTCGCAATTCTGTGAATATATCAGTATTTTTTCTCCTCAGAAATGAGCTTATAGCTCACAATTCTGAGAAAAAAAAGTCAGAATTGCAAGATACAAACTCGCAACTGCAAAAAAAGTCAGAATTGCAAGTTTTATCTTTAGCTTTTTTTTTTTTTTCATTTAGTGGCAGAAACGGGCTTCCATAGTTTTGTACTAACACCGTTTGTAAACAAGTAAAAAAAGCTTGCAAATGGATGGATCCGTTCATTATAGATCATGGAAATTCAGCTTTTTAGTCAGTGAAAGTCAGGGAAAAGTCAGGGAATTTGACATTTGGCTTAGAGTGGGAACCCTGATATGAACAGTGTCCATTACAGCCCCACCATCCAGAATGCAGTTTTGCAACAACAGTATTTGACATCACAGCCTCGCAGTTTGCAACCTCAGCTTTCAAGATATGCTGCCCCCCACAGCTTCATTCATCTACCTCAGATGAATACAGCATCCTAACAATATACAACAACATCACCGCTAGCACAGTACCCTCAGTAGTTTCGGCAGCCACATCCCCCAAGGACAAGTCAGTGTTTCTATTGCCTGCAAAGGGGACCAGAGGAACTATGCACCCATCCTTCAAAATATTAGAATATTTACATTTGACTTAAATTAAATGACGTCCCCAAATTCTGGGCATCTGTGTTTGTCAGTGTCCAAGCTGCAAATGTGTAGGCAGCACTCTCCCGATGGGTGCTCGAAAGCTGTATAGCACACATACTGAACACAGTGCTAAAGCACACTTTAAAGAAGTCTAATGAAGGTGATGAAGGGGATGATGGAAAGTGGAGGAACTGCAAGAAGTAAGAGCCTGCATTGAGCAATGCAAAGACCCTGACAACATTTTTCAAACACTCCAGATTACAACTTAAGGCCCGATATACTTCAAACAAAATCGAAGAACGAACTGAAATGATGTAATTTCGAACAAAATCAGGCCAAAACAAAGTTCGTTTTGAGTTCGTTTCGGCAGTTCGAAACAGCTCACCAAAGCGAACTTTTGGGGGAGTTCGCTTTGGCTCCTAAACACCTTTGAGCGTCCATTGGTCCGCGGCGATTACGCAGTCGATGGGCGTGTTCTGGAACTCCGCCTGCTTTGACGCGTGAATTTTTTCCCCCGGTTTGTTCCTCATTCAACGGCAGGCAGACAGGAGAACAACATCCAGAGCAACAACTCCAAGGTAGCAACATGAATACACTGGAGAGTCGAGTAGCTGGTAGCAGATGTATCCACACCTGTACGATCATTCGTGGAGAGATTTTAAAGACGCAAGCGACGTGACACGTTTAAAAAACCCGCCTCCAGCAGCGGAGGGTGTCCGAATGTTCGAAAACAGTATACCGTCCCTCTGCCTTTTCGAACTTCTTTTTGCCCTCAAACGAACAACGAAAACGAACTTCATTTGAAGTATATCGGGGCCTTTAGGCTCAAGCGGTCAAAAAACATGGAATACTAAACTGGAGATGGTCAAATTTGTCCTTAATGCATTTGATGACATTCAGTCCATTCTGCTTGCAGGAGGAGAGATGCATCGCATGAGTCACATATCCAGGGGCCGGTTGAATAAAGGGCCCCTGGTTAAAAGTTAGTCAGCTATTTTTTCTTTAAGACTGGTCATTTTTTTTTTATTATTCAGTTACAGGAAAATGTAGATTAGTCTAATTTGATTCCAAAAAATAAGACTGATTACCCTTTGGTTAACTGATAGTTGGTCAAACTAGTACTTAAGACACTGGCTAAGTTTATGCAACTGGCCCCTGATCTTAAGATGCTTATCCATTTCCTGCAGCCTTTCGAACAGGCAGGTGAACATCTCAGTGTCTCAAAGTATAAAAGTATAAAAAAATGCATGCAAGGCACTGTGGCAGCCAAGGAAGCAAATTGCCATTGATGAAAGAATGGTGGCCACGAAAGCCAAAATTAGACAATATATGAAGGCAAAGCCAATCAAATGGAGTGTGAAGTTTTTCTGTGCTTGCAGACTCCAGCAATGGGTACACCAGTGATTTTGCCATCTACACTGGAAAGAGCCAATTCACTTCAGGACAGGGTCTGTCATATGTTGTTGTCAGCAACCTCATGGATCCATCATTCTTGGGGAGAGGTTAGCACTTGTATGTTGACAATTTCTACACAAGTCCAAAACTTTTTAGGGCCTTGTATGCCAGCGGTTTGCAAAACTGAATGCACTGACTTCACAGAGCCCCAGGGGCTGGATTCACGAAACTTAATTCTTAAGAAGAAATTTCTTCTTAACTGCCATTTTCTTCTTATTCTCCAAGTTAAGAAAAAAGTTGAGAATATTTTGTATTCCCGAAAATTCTTAGGATGAAAGAAAAGAATATTCTTAAGACAAAATTTAAGAATTCAAATTCTTGAAAAGAATCTTCTTAAAAACCATTGTTGCCAAACGTTCCGTATAATACGGAATCGTTCCGTATTTAAGACATAAAAGCAGCGTTCCGTATTAATCCTATACAGAATGCAGTTTGTCCCGTATAATCAAATTTATTTGATCAAATCCTGTACTTTTCATTGCACAATACATAAGAATTACAGTTGTTAAAAGATTAACGCACTTTTAAATAAAAATTACAAAATGCATTTAAAAGAACAATTTGTTTCTCGTCACTGTTGGAGTCACAATTTTATGGTGGTAAAATACTTTACTCATATATACGTGGTTTGTGTGTATGGTGTGTGACATTTTTATATGACAATTCTTTTTAGAATTAAATTGCACACAAATAGGTAAAAAAACGTGTTTATGTCTGAGATTCATTTTAGCATTTAATTCAAGCAAAAAATATACTTTTTTGAGTGTCCCTTGTTTTCCTATAAAGAACGAAGATTGTCCCTTATTTTCCTTTGCAGAAGTTGGCAACCCTAATCGTAAGTAACTCCTTAAAGTTAGGATAGCCCCAGACCTGTCTTAAATCCCAAAAAGTATGAATTATTTAATGGATTTATTGGGTTATTTCAAATTAATTGTTATATTTAAGCATAACAACACTGCTAGCTACATATAATACATATTACGACTATTAATAGGGAGTTTTCTGAAGTGACAGCGATGACTGATAATGTAAACGATCGCTCATGATGTGACCCTATTTTTTGCTGACATCAAAACTCAGTAGCAACTCTACAAAGACGAGTCAGAAAGTGAGGTTTGGTTGAACATTTGTTATTTTATTTAGCCTATAAATACGACTCTTTAGCGCAGATGAATGCGCGCACACACATAACGTTAGCGGAAGTGTTCGTTGAGATGAGGGCACAAAAAAACACCAAAATGAATAAAAAAAAACGAAGTTTAAGACAGGCTGTTTAAAGGTAACTGTTCAAAAACACGGCGCATTAAAAATGTGAAGCCGAGCGCCAATCAAGGTGGTGATGAAAACAGGCTTGTGCGTGCTTATTATGATTATTAGGATCATTTGCAGAAACCGCAAAAAGACTATCCGTGGTGTAAGTTTATCGCTGTGTCTTCAGCCATGTATTCACACAAATAAAGATGTCATTTTCTCCATAAGAAAAAATTAAAATGTTCTTAAGAACATGGCAGAAAAAAAAAACATTGTGCACCTCGTTGTTTGATGGACTACAACATAAACATAGGGGGCCTCATTTATCAATCTAACGTAGAAACGAGTGTAGATTCGAGCGTACAAATCAACTTACGACGAGTTCACGTCTGATTCATGAAACATTCATGTCTCCAATCCCGTCGTACGAATGATCGCACGTTGATAAATTTGGCGGCTGAAAGCGATTGTCATTTAAATATCACGCCCCTAAAAACACCTCGCTTTAGAAGCCTTGCCCCTAGAGTTTACCACACAGAGAAACCAAACCCGGCCAAAAAGAGGAAATAAACTCATGAAGGGAAAAAAATATATCTTACTCTGAAACACCCTTTAACCTTATATTTCAGGGTTCCCACTCTAAGCCAAATGTCAAATTCCCTGACTTTTCCCTGACTTTTAATGACTAAAAAGCTGAATTTCCATGACCTATAATGAACGGATCCATCCACTTGCAAGCTTTATTTACTTGTTTTACTTGTATCTTGCAAATTTGACTTTTTTTCTCAGAATTGTGAGATATAAACTCATTTCTGAGGAGAAAAAAAATACTGATATGTTCACATAAATGCGAGTTTATATCACAAAATTCGGACTTAACTCTCAATTGCAAGTTTAAGACTTTATAACTCCCAATTGTGACTTATCTCACAATTCAGACTTTTTTTTCTCACAACTGTGAGTTTATATCATGCAATTCTGACTTTAAAACTCGCAATTGCGACTTTTTATCTCAGAATTGCGAGTTGATATTTCACAATTGTGAGAAAGTAAGATACGTGAGATAAGTCGCAATAACCTTTTTTTTTTTTTAGTTCCGGAAACAGACTTTTTCTGTACTATTGTTCTGTACTACTGTTTTTTTTTTTATGATTTCAGGAGTTAAACAATCTGAAGGATTTTCTGTTTGTAATCAAGTTCATCATTCAGTTTTTTTTTTTTTTATTTCTTCACATTTAGTTTTTGCTTTTCTATCATCTACTTTTCATACCCAGTCTATGAAGTGGTCATTTTGTAGCCAAAGCACTTGAAATTAAATTTTTTCTGACATGTTTGCCTTAGTTATCTTAGCCTGGTGACTGCATTTGACTTCAGTGATTGCCAGTTGATGTGCGGGAAGGGAATAAAATGGCACTGAAAAATAGCCTAACCATAAAAATAGGCAAAACGGGTAAAACAATGCAATAAAAAATAAAAAAAATGGTATAGAAAAATTACATTTTGATAAATAGAAACTAAAATTTAAAGCAACAAACAAAAATCCCTGATATTCCATGACTTGGACCAAAAAAATATTAAATTCCCTGACTTTCAATGACTGGAATAGACCTTTTAAAATTCCATGATATTCCAGAAATTCCATGAGCCGTGGGAACCCTGATATTTGCAAACAATGACATTTATTTATACCTATATTAAATACCAATAAATATAACAAAACATTTATAGCCTATTTAGTTCTCCTTAATCCACAACAAACCCTTTAAATGTAAAGGTATTAAAGAACAAGAATGAAAAATGAGTAGCTTGAAATTGTATATTAAACTATAAAGTAAAACACCAATTAGACTAGTGAATACAGAATACAAATATCGAGCTGAAATGAATAAAGGAGCAAAGTGAAACTAAACGGCATTGTCCTCTAAGTCTCTCTCATCGACATCCAAATGTTTCAGTTTTTGCCATGTAACATTTGGTTGCTAAACACGTCTTTGTACTTCACTTGTGTTATAATATCCACGTGAAACACCCTACACATGCGCAAAACTTTTTATTTTATTAACTTTTACCTTTTAAATAACTTTTACGTTTGGTTGACTGCATTTTAGTTTGATTATTGGCTAAAATGTCAAGTCAGCAACGCTGAAATGTAGTGTATGTGCGTGTGAGGCACCTGCACGATCAGTTACATTTAATAAAGATATAAAGAAAACAAATAAAATGCATTAAGAATGTCACAAAAACGCATAGTTGTTTTTTCTCCTTTTTACAGTCTGTTAATTAATTAAGAGAAATACATTTCGTGTGGACTAGCCCTCTTTATTTAATTTATTCTTTTTTATAATTTCTGTTTTTCTCCGATCACCGAAGTGCGGCCAGTTTGGGTGATGTGAAGACGTGTGAATCCTCATGGTCTGCTGTTTATGCTGTCATTTGCACATACAAATATAACACCCTAAAAGAATAAAAAAAAAGTTTTGTTTGTCGGCCAGATAATCTAAATCAACAAAATGCTGTAATTAGACAAATCTCCGAAGTTTTCTAGGCAGCACGCAAATTCAGACGAACTCAAAAACTTGCGCACACGAGCTCAGACCTGACGTGAGATTTGATAAATTCCAAGTTTTGTGTAGAATCGAGCATACGCCCAATTTTCTGTCGTACGTTCATTTCATAAATGAGGCCCAGGGGGTGTAGACCTTTCCAACCAGCTCCTCCACGCTCTTCCATCTTTGAGAGACAGAGCTGATACGGCAACAAAGCAGCGCACCATATGGAAGTGTGCATGGTGTGATGTGGGACTGTGTCTTGTTGCCCAAAGAATATATACCAACAATATATCGTCGCTGTCGGGGGGAAACAAATTTTGTCCAAATTTTGTCAATTTCATATTTTTTCACAAATCGATGCTATTGGTCAGTGCCCGCGTGGATCTGTAATTTTGACAAATTATTAACCAATCTAAAGTGTTGAAAATAGCTTGAGAGCAAATCTCTTAACTCATTTGAACACTTCAACTGTCTGAGAAGAGCTCGTATTTTCTTCACTCCGCTGGAGCGTCGGGGCATAGCCTATGTCCCCTTCCATCTTCTTGTCACAAAGCACCGGCAAAAATAATTAGCATTGAATGTGTCGGTGGAAACAGTAAGGAGATATTTGAATGATCCATTAATAAACGAGTGTATTCTGAGATAATGTCGCAAAGACCCTGACTCGCAATCTCTTCTTTGGACGCAACTTTTGAAGGAAAGCATCTTTCCGGATTACATAATGAGAGCGTTTTTTTCTGATTTGTTTTATTTCGTTAAGTAATAATTTAAAGCTTTCTATTTATTTATTTGTCATGTTTGTGAGGCATGTAGCCTATTCGCTGAAAAATGTGATCGCGCTGACTCCTCATGTCCTGCAAAGCGATTTCAGCTTCTCCTCTTCAAAAACAATATTCACATAATAGCGCACATTTATCTAGGTTTAATGTTTAAACTAAAATTGTTCTATAGCTACTTTAACTGTTTTAGATCTATAGATTTTATTTTATGCAAGTCGTAATGATTTAAAAGGCAAAAGTCTTCCGCTGGCCGCTGTTCGTAAAAAACAACAACAAACAAACTGATATTTAACGAACAAAAAAATGCTCCAAAAGTTTTTCTAAATTAACTTAATAAGAAAACGAAATGAAATATAACCACTTTGGCATTACATACAAAACGTAACTATGTTAATAGCTGAAACAGTAGTATAAGCTGTTCTGGAAGAATTAAGGGGAAAAAAGACGGACTCAGTTTTTTTGTATTGCATCATAGCTCTTAAACCTTTAAAATAGAGTTTAGGAAGATGTATGTAACCACAGTCGTTAGCTTTGGTTAACTATTGAAGCCTTTTCTCTTGTCAAAAGGCTCAATGCGACCGCAGACTTTGATGAACACTGCTGGCAGCAGCGAAGTCTGTGTCTGTGCCATTCTTATCAATGACGGCGTAATCTCGTATCTCCCTGCTCCCAAGTCATAAAACCTCGTATCTCCGATAAAACATGATTTTGGGGAAATGTTGTCTTAATGTTGGTACACAACAGTGTATGATAGCAATATATGGTATAATACCAACTTTAACGAAAAAAAAAATGCAGTTTTTTTTCATTTCCTGAAAAATGACGGTTTTGGAGATACGAGGATTCCGCCCGACAGCGACGATATATATTGTTGGTAAAGATTATTGGTTGAATAATGCCTTTTTCACTACTTGTCACAAAAATTGGAATTGAGGTTCAAGGTCAATTTACAATATATCTGAAAAAGTCACACTTGCTTCAGCGTTCTGTTATTATGTAATAATCTGTTATATATCTTTTAATTACTCCATTCCCTGAACCTCTGAAATCCTGAACCTCATCAAATTAAACAATCTTCCCCACAGATATTGATGGAATATTTCTTCTCAGCAGGGGACAATGTATGTGTGTAACAATGGGCCAAAGGCAGGGGACGTTAGGATCCATGCGCAGCTTTATTATTAAATCAGAGTTGTACAGGCAGGGTTGGGAAACGGCGTATAGCACAACAGAGATAATCCAAAGACGTGGTCAGTAAACAGGCAGTAAGGTCGGGGCTGGCAGCAAGCATTAAAATGGGAAAATCAAAAGGCAGTCAACAGAGATAGACAGTTCAGGTAGGCAGTGGGAAGACAGACAAGGAATAAATGCTTTGTATGAACAGACTTGGCTAGAACAATACTCGGCGAGGGTTAGGTGGGAAGGGGTGTGGTATTTATAGTGCGTGTGATTGGATATAGCAGGTGTACGTTTTTAGTGCAGAGGATGATGGGAAGTGTAGCTCAAGTGATCTGTGACAGTCTGTGTGGTGTGAAAACGACATCTAGTGGTGGACGGCCAGAAGGCCACAGGCTGATTGGCGACATTGGGCCTCATTTATGAAACAAACGTACGACAGAAAATTGGGCGTACGGTCGCTTCTACGCAAAACTTGGAATTGATCAATATGAATGTGAGCGGTGCTACGATCAAATCTCACGTCAGGTCTGAGCTAGTGTACGCAAGTTTTTGAGTTTTTGCAGCCTAGAAATTTTCGGAGAATTGTATAATGACAGCATTTCGTTGATTTAGATTATTTATCTGGCTGACAAACAAAACTTTTTTTATTCTTTTAGGGTGTTATATTTGTATGCGCAAATGACAGCATAAACAGCAGACCATGAGGATTCAACGTCTTCACATCACCCAAACTGGCCGCACTTCGGTGAATGGAGAAAAACAGAAAATATAAAAAATAATAAATTAAATACAGAGGGCTAGTCCACACGAAATGAATTTCTCTTAATTAATTAACAGATTTTAAAAAGGAGAAAAAACATCTCTGCGTTTTTGTGACACTCTTAATGCATTTTATTTGTTTTCTTTATATCTTTATTAAATGTAACTGATGGTGCAGGCGCCTCACGCGCACATACACTACATTTCAGCATTGCTTACCTGACATTTTAGCCAATAATCAAACTAAAATGCGATCAACCAAACTTAAAAGTTATTTAAAAGGTAAAGTCAGCGTGCAGCCCCAAAATAAACATTTTTGCGCATGTGTAGGGTGTTTTACGTGGTTACTGGAACACAAGTGAAGTACAAAGACGTGTTTAGCAACCAAATGTTACATGGCAAAAAAAGGAAACATTTGGATGTGGATGAGAGGGGCTTAGAGGACAATGAGGTTTAGTTTTACTTTGCTCATTTATTCATTTTAGCTCAATATTTGTGTTCTGTATTCACTGGTCTAACTGGTGTTTTACTTTACAGTTTAATATACAATTTTATAGCTACTCATTTGTCATTCTTGTTCTTTAATACCTTTAAATTTATAGGGTTTGTTGTGGATTGAGGAGAACTAAATGGGTGATTCTCACGAAAACTTTGTTTTGAAAATTTCAAACATGAAAATGTTTTCTTTTTCAGAAATTTTTCAAACAAAGTCTGGAGCACTTCTCAACACAAATTTAAAAACATTTACTTACCATTTGCCACCTTTTTTAACATAATTTCCAAAATAAGTCCTACAAAAATCTCATTACCGCAACAGTCTGAAAACATCAGCTCTGTTAGAAAGGCAAATTCACTTTGACATTTTTAAAAATGGATTATTAACAGTCATGTACAGTTATTTGAAATTCTTAAATAAAATTTATTTTTAAATTAAATTATTTTTTATTGATTTCTCTCATTACCGCAACACCTTACACAACTGAGAACCTTTATATATATATATATTTCATTAAAACCTGATCAGATTAAAAAAATTATGTTACAAGGCTGTAAGAACATAGTTTGTAGTATCTGCACATGCACTGAAAAGGAAACTACTATTTTATTATTAAATAAATTAACTCTTAATAATCATTGGTTGCGGTAATGATACATAGGTTTCGGAAATGAGGTTAATAATTTCAGTAATGATTTTAAGTATACTATGTTTGAGATTTTGTCAAAAATATAACATTTAATGTAGAAAAATCAGATAATAGTTGCACAATCATGCATTGAAGTTTAAATAAATTTTATTTTGTAGTGCTTCCAAAAACTGCAAAACAACAACCATGAAAAAAAGGGGAAACAATAAACATATGCCTAAAATGCGTTAACCATTTTCCCATGGCACTTGAAATGAACTGACCAACAATGACAAATACTCAATTCAGTACTTGTCACGTATATTACAGTATTTCTTAACAATCATGCTAAACAACAGCTCCACACACCACAAACAGGTGTGTATAGTTTCCAAACAGCGGCAAACATCAAACAAATATGGACATAATATACTGTGCACGCCATACACATCTAATTCATTGAAATGGTCCTTTTCATTCAGGAATAGATTGTACCATTTTTCTTCCTATGTAAATTAAAGGTTGTGTCTAATATAAAAATGTATATAAATCATTTGGCAAGGGAATGAATTAATTGGCAGTGGCGTTAGAAAAATGCAATAGTAGAAAATCATTTAACTGCACTTCAGGAGGTAAAATGACACTCTTGCTATATATATATATATATATATATATATATATACACACACACACACACACACACACACACACTATATATTTGTTTAAGCTCACTAATCTTGCACAAATAATTTAGGTTTAAAATAAAATAAGGTTTAACATTTAAACCAATATTGTTTTATAGCTACTTTAAGTGTTTTTAGATCTGTAGATTTTATTGTATGCAAGTCGTGATGATTTGAGAAGGCAAACTGATCAGACTATGAATAGTCTTCCGCTGGCCGCTGTTCCTTACTTTAAAAAACAACAACGTACAAAAAAATGTTTTCTAAATTAACTAACCGAAATATAATTACTTTGCCATTACATACAAAATGTAACTATTTTAATAGCTGAAACAGTAGTAGTATACGCGGCTGAATTGTAGGCCTATACAAATCTGAAATAAAACAAATGCCTATTAGATGATCACAAAGGCTGCTTTGTAAATGTTGAAAATGTTTATCATGATCTTGTTATTAATATGACCTTATTTATGGTTCATATTCATAATCGTATGTTGTTGCCAGTTTACAGGGCAATGTTTCCATGTACTTTCAGGCTGAAATAAACGCTGTTTTCATTTGCATTAAAATGCCTAGTATGTCTATTTAATGGTCATGGGTGCGGTGCGGTGCGGGCCAAATAATTTCATAAAAGCGGGACCCGCAGGTTGGAAAAAACCCGACCCGTGCATCACTAGTGTACACCAAACTGAGAATCCAGTACACCATTCAGTTATTTATACTTATTCAAATGGAAACATAACCTAAAAGAACTGTTACTTGAAACAATTCACAACTGCTACAACGAAATATAATTCTAAAAACACAGAAGTAAATTGTTTAACATGTTAAAACTAACGCTAACAAATATTTGTCTTCATAAATCTGAATACTCTTGACAACTCTGACTCTAACAAAAGTTATTCAGAAGCATGATCTGCAACCAATCTGATCATGCTTAGACTTTCAGTTGGATTAAGCACTTGCTTTTTAATATTTTAGTAATATAAGTTCCTATTAACTTAAATTTATGTATTTGTAATGTTCAATGTAATGTAACTTTTTTTTTTGACATTTGAACTTTCAGTAAAATGTATTTATTTGACAATTTACCTGCTGAGACAAAAATGGCTGTTCATTTGGTGTGCCTTCATTAGGACTTCCTGGAATTTCATTTGCTTGAATAAGCTGAAGTGAATCATCCTCATAGGATGGTGTGGTCTCCAGTATGGCTTTAAGCTGTTTCTTTCTTTTATAATATCGTTTTGAGTTGTCCCGCCAGTGTCTTTTTTTTTTCTTTTCGTGTTGCTTTTTTGTCAGCTCTTCAGTTTTCTTTATTTGGCCAGCTGGTTTTCGTTTTTGGTACCTGAAAGCAGAAGGAAATGATGAAATTAAATGATCATGTCTAACAACATGGCAAAAAAAAAAAAAAAAAAAAAAACTTTATGTACAAATAAACTTAATGCTTTTTCTCTGTTTGTGTGCATGTGTGAGTTGTGGGGTGGGGTAGAGCTTCATTTTAAATGAATTTACAATCAGTAAGAAAAATACAAACAGAAGCACAAATTATTATTTAATTATTACTAAAATAAAACAAAATTATTAATGTTAAATTAACCCATTTAATCCCAAATTTTTCCCAGACATGAAAATATCCAAATCATGTGTCATTAGTAACCCTTTGAAATAATCCATATTAATTTTTTTAATTTTGGGGGGAAAAGTGTGTGAAAAATTGTGTTTTATAAAGATAATGTGTGTAATGAACTAATATATTTCTGCAGTCATAAAAATGGTTATATAACTTAGCCCAGCTATTTGAAACTGTTTGATCACATTCTAGGGTTACTATTATTTCTAAAAAAAATCTATACAACATTGATAGGAATACTGAGAAAAAAATTATATAATAACAAAAAACATATAATAACAAAATAACAAAAAAAAATATATAATCATCAACGCATTTCAAATTTGTTACTTTATTGTAGCATTTAATTGTTATATTAGTGATACCAGTATTGCAACATCAATATTGTAACTTATTTGTAACCTTTGAACTTTTGATTTAGTGCAATATTTTGTCAATGAAACATTTAGTGTAATCTTCACTAAAAACTGCGTTAGATTTATATTGTATACCTAAGTTCACTGTCATCAACATGTTACTCATCCTGTGACAACACTCAACTAAACTGAATATATGTGAATTTAAATATTAATACTAGACACCTTCTTTGCCATATCTTCATGATAACATACTTTACTAGCCTTGCGTTTTGGAGCTTTGATGCAACCATCATCGTCTCATGGTGCAAACAGTAAATAAACTGCTCTGGTCATGTGACAATTTGCACTAACCAAGAGAAACTGCACAGATTTAATTGAGACCCTTTATTTTTTTTCCATATTTGCAGGAAGTGCACTAAAACATCAGTCAGTAAAGTGTTCAGAGCTTTTAAAATGAAAACTTTCATTTATGGTCACAATTGTGACCAGCGGGATTAAATGGGTTAAATTTAAATGGTAAAACATTATTGACCACTTATTAGTACATGTTCTGCATGACCATATTCTATATCACTAATCCTAACCATAGACTGTAAAAACATGGACGTCGTGTCAGTGATGTCACCCTTGGTTTCTGAAGAGCGTATTTGAAGCAAAAGTTGGGCGGGGCCTGTCGTCACCATTTTGGAAGCACGTCACTCCAGGAAAATAGAAAATGGACGAAGAGGCGGGACGTGGGTGGAGCTAAGATGTCTGGTTGCTGAAACCACGCCCGTCTAACAGACTCGAAATTTAACGTTACCGGCTTACTCTGCAGGTAAGTTCACCTAAATCTACACACCAAAACTATACATTAGGCCTGAACATTAGCTTCATTAGCGCCAGACAAGTAATCAAAAATAACTATGCAATCGCTAAAGTTAAATCAAAACGATTATTCTGATTTTGTTACATTCAGAGCAGGTGGCGAAAAGTGGATGGCTAGTGTACAGCGCAACAGAATTGTCACCAACCCGGTTTCTGTGGCTCCCTCGGTTCGCCGGCAGCGGGAACTTTCACCGGACTTTTAGTTCACTACACTTCCCATCAGCCCACGCCTGGGATGAACTTCGACCCGCGGCCATCTTGGATTTACGATCTCCGAGCATAAATAGCCGCCATTTCGCCCCGGCCCTTCGCGAGGTTTTGTTTGTTTCGGCTGCAACTCTGAGCGTTTATTCCTGGACTGTTTATTCTGTTACTGAACTCGGACTGTCTCTCTCTCACGCACCCTTCTCTGGAACCCCCGACCCTTTCGCTACGTTTTACGGATTTACCCTGCCAGCTGCCGGCCCCCGATCATCTGCGAGGACTTTGTTTATGGTTTGGATTATCTCATTTGCTGTTGTCTGCTCCTGTTTGATTCTGCCTGTACGACTACTCTCTTTAATAAACGGTTTGCACATGGATCCCCACTCTGTTGACTCGTCTACGCAACAGAAAACCTCGCCGCAGCCAGATCCAGCAACCGTTCGCCAGATCGGCACGGAGCTCTCCACCCAAGCCAGCATGCTAGCTGAACACCAGCAACAGATTTCGCAGCTCGCGGCACTTACTCAGGATCTCGTCAAGGCGCTACAGTCCATCCAGGTCGCCTTGGCTCACGGTCCTCAACAGCAGTCATCACCGCCACCCGCGGCCTACCCCGCACCGGCCGCGTCCCCTCTAGCGCCCCGACTGGCACTTCCGGACAAGTACGACGGCTCTCCAGCTAAGTGTAAGGGGTTTTTGATGCAGTGTTCCCTCTACCTTGAACAACAGCCGGCACTTTACCCCACAGACAACAGCCGCGTCGCATTCGTCTGCTCTCTCCTCACGGGCCGCGCCCTCGATTGGGCCACTGCTATATGGAACCCGGAACAACCATCATTTCCCACGTTTGCAAGTTTCATTCGCCGTTTTAAGGAGGTGTTCCAACACTCCCCAGATGGGCGCGACGCGGAGGAACAGCTGCTTCAGTTACGTCAGGGGAGAGGCACGGCGGCCGACTTTGCCCTAACTTTTCGGACCCTGGCAGCTCAAACTGACTGGAACGAAGGCCCCCTCAAGCTTTTCTATCGGAAGGGACTTAATGCCGATCTTCAAGCAGAATTAGCCTGTCGGGATGAGGATCTCAGCCTCGATCGCTTCATCGACCTATCCATCAAGTATGACAACCTCCTTCGGTCTCGCAGGCCGTTCCGCCAGCCACAGCCCGGCCCACCGTCAGGACCCCCGACTACCGCCTTCCCAGCAACGACCTCGACCCCTGAGGAAGCCATGCAGATCGGCAGCACCCGCCTCACACAGGAGGAGAGAGAGCGCCGACTACGGGGAAATCTATGTCTATACTGTGGCCAGCCGGGTCACATTCGTGCCACCTGCCCCACCCGGCCCCCTCGTCGCTCTGACGTGGTGAGTAATCAGCCCAACCATTCGTCTAGTTTAACCATTCCTGTGACATTAACCTTCGCTGACACTGTTATTGAAACCTTTGCTATGGTAGACTCAGGGGCTTCTGGGAATTTTATTGATGCACACCTGGTTCAGTCAAACAAGATCCCTCAGATTTCCTGTTGCTCTCCTATTTCAGTGGAGGCCCTAGACGGACGGCCGCTGGGGACAGGCGTGATCGTCGCTACTACCACCGACCTCAATCTAAGGACCAACCCAGACCACGCCGAATCCATCCGTCTGTTCATCCTCTCTTCTCCTGTCACTCCTGTCATCTTGGGGTTCCCCTGGCTGCAGCTCCACAACCCGACTATCTCCTGGGCGGACCACACACTCCAGTTTCCATCAAACTTCTGCCGAAGCAACTGCCAAGCCAAGGCACGTCCTCCAGTTACAGCCAAACTGCCCGGCCTTCACACTCGGGAGCGTCCGCCTGCACCTCTCCTGGAAAACCTGCCACCCGAGTACCGTGACCTGGCACTCGCATTCAGCAAGGAGAAGGCCACCGAGCTGCCGCCGCACCGCCCAGGAGACTGCGCCATTGACCTCATCGAGGGCGCGGAGGTCCCCAAGGGGCGGATCTTTCCCCTATCACAGCCGGAAACGGAGGCCATGCGACTTTACATTAAGGAGGAACTAGAGAAGGGATTCATTCGACCATCCACTTCGCCGGCCTCGGCAGGTTTCTTTTTCGTTAAGAAGAAAGATGGCGGCCTGCGCCCCTGCATAGACTACCGCGCACTAAATGAGGTGACCGTCAAGTTTAGATACCCACTGCCCCTCGTCCCTTCGGCCCTAGAGCAGCTGCGGAGTGCCAAGATTTTCACCAAACTGGACCTTCGGAGCGCCTACAACTTGGTACGCATTCGAGAGGGGGACGAGTGGAAGACGGCCTTCTCCACAACGACAGGACACTATGAATATCGGGTCATGCCCTTCGGGCTCTCCAATAGCCCCGCCTACTTTCAGTCCTTCATTAATGATGCCCTTCGCGACATGTTGAATCAGTGGGTAATCGTCTACATCGACGACATATTAATCTACTCTAATTCTCGCGAGGAGCACATCCATCACGTCAGAGCGGTCCTCCAGAGACTCATCCAGCACCACTTGTACGCCAAAATGGAGAAGTGCGAATTCCATCAGACCGCCACAACCTTCTTGGGATATGTCATCAGCCAGGAGGGAGTGGCGATGGACGACCACAAGGTCGAGGCAGTCCGAAAATGGCCACAACCAAACACCATCAAGGAATTACAGCGCTTCCTGGGTTTCGCTAACTTTTATAGACGCTTCATCAGGAATTTCAGTTCAGTTGCCGCCCCGCTTACTGCTCTGATTAAGAAGGGGAGTAATCGACTCACCTGGTCCCCAGCAGCCCTACTCGCCTTCCAGGACTTAAAGGGACGATTCACGGATGCTCCCATCCTCCATCACCCAGACCCGGAGAGGGAGTTCGTCGTCGAGGTAGATGCGTCCAGCACAGGAGTCGGAGCAGTTCTCTCCCAACGCCATGGGGACCCTCCTAAGCTCTACCCCTGCGCTTTCTTCTCCCACAAGCTAAGCCCTGCCGAGAGGAACTACGACGTAGGCAACCGGGAATTGCTAGCCATAAAACTGGCACTGGAGGAGTGGCGACATTGGCTCGAGGGGGCTCGTCATTCCTTTACAGTCCTAACAGACCACCGCAATCTGGAGTATTTACGCTCCGCTCGTCGCTTGAATTATCGGCAGGCCCGGTGGTCCTTGTTCTTCACGAGGTTCGACTTCAAGGTAACCTATAGACCGGGTGCCCTTAACACAAAGGCCGATGCCCTCTCGCGCCTCTATGAAGAAATACCAGAGTCCACTCAACCTCAGCCCATCCTACCCTCTTCCATGATTGTGGCACCTGTCCAGTGGGATCTATTAACAGAGCTACGCGAAGCTCAGGTAGCGGAACCTTCGCCTCCTGACTGTCCACCCGATCGAACCTACGTTCCACTGTCAATGCGCCCTCGCATACTGACCACTGTGCACACAGTCCCAAGCTCAGGTCACCCTGGAATTAACGCCACACTTGATCTACTGGCTAACCGGTTCTGGTGGCCGACCGTGCAGCCCGACACGGTTCGCTTCGTCAAGGGCTGCGCGGACTGTAACATGGCCAAGGTTCCGCGTCAGCTTCCCGCAGGCCTGTTGCAGCCTCTTCCCGTTCCCCGTAGGCCATGGTCGCACATTGCAGTGGACTTCGTCACAGATTTACCCATTTCGCAACATCAAACTACCATACTGACCGTGGTGGACAGGTTCTCCAAGGGGTGCCGCCTAATTCCTCTGCCCAAACTCCCCACTGCACTGGAGACTGCTGAGGCCTTGTGTAACAATGTTTTTCGTTTCTTCGGACTGCCTGAGGACATTGTTTCGGACCGTGGCCCCCAATTCACCTCCCGTGTGTGGTCCGCCCTATGCCGAATGCTCAACATCAATGTCAGCCTAACCTCCGGCTACCATCCCCAGGCCAATGGGCAGGCCGAACGCCTCAACCAGGAACTCACCCGTTTCCTTCGAACCTACTGTCACGATCACCAGGAGGACTGGAGTCGCTTTCTCCTGTGGGCCGAATACGCTCAGAACTCCCTACGGAAACCCGCCACCAACATGACTCCCTTCCAATGTATCCTGGGCTTTCAACCACCACTGTTCCCGTGGTCTGGGGAACCCTCCGATCTCCCGGCGGTGGATTCTTGGATGCGGAGGAGTGAGGAGACATGGGATGCCGCCCACGTCCATCTCCAGCAGGCCATCCGTCGGACACAGAGGCAGGCTAACCGCCATCGCAGACCACAGCCTCCGTACGCCCCAGGACAGTGGGTCTGGTTATCGGCCCAGAACTTACGTCTTCGGCTCCCAAGCAAGAAACTAAGTCCCAGGTACGTGGGCCCCTTTCAGATAATTCGCCAGATTACACCTGTCTCATTTAGATTAAGGTTACCACCTGAATATCGTATCTCACCCACATTCCATGTCTCCTTGTTAAAGCCCGCTGCCGCCCCCGACCGAGTGGAGACCCTAGAGGGGACCGGGTCCCGGGGCCCTCCTCCCATCCTGGTCGACGGCGAGGAGGCCTACCAGGTCCACGAAATCCTGGATTCCAGACGCCGCGGGGGAAGACTGCAATATCTGGTCGACTGGGAGGGTTACGGCCCCGAGGAAAGATGCTGGGTGCCATCAGAGGACATTCTGGACCCCAATTTAGTCGCTGAATTTCACCAACTCCACCCAGGTCGGCCAGCCCCCAGAGGCAGGGGTAGACCCCGGCGTCAGCGGCCTCTTCGCGCCAGGAGTCGCTCACAGGAGGGGGGCTCTGTCACCAACCCGGTTTCTGTGGCTCCCTCGGTTCGCCGGCAGCGGGAACTTTCACCGGACTTTTAGTTCACTACACTTCCCATCAGCCCACGCCTGGGATGAACTTCGACCCGCGGCCATCTTGGATTTACGATCTCCGAGCATAAATAGCCGCCATTTCGCCCCGGCCCTTCGCGAGGTTTTGTTTGTTTCGGCTGCAACTCTGAGCGTTTATTCCTGGACTGTTTATTCTGTTACTGAACTCGGACTGTCTCTCTCTCACGCACCCTTCTCTGGAACCCCCGACCCTTTCGCTACGTTTTACGGATTTACCCTGCCAGCTGCCGGCCCCCGATCATCTGCGAGGACTTTGTTTATGGTTTGGATTATCTCATTTGCTGTTGTCTGCTCCTGTTTGATTCTGCCTGTACGACTACTCTCTTTAATAAACGGTTTGCACATGGATCCCCACTCTGTTGACTCGTCTACGCAACAAGAATACTATAAATGAAAAGTTTTTATATTTAAAACACAGTTAACCTAGTTAAGCAACATCATATTTTCACCACCGTCACAGTTTAAGGGTTCGTTAAACGGTTCGAAAAACAAGTACAATAATATTAGGTCGCTTACATTTTAGGCCAGGGGTGTCCAAACTGCGGCCCGCAAGGGATTTTTAAAAAATTATACGAATCTGCAGAGGTGGGAGAAGTACAGGTGTTTTCATCCGGCCCATGAGGCAGTTGTTTCATATTGGATAATTTGATGCAATATCGGTAGAATCCAATAGATGGCGCTGTAGCGCGGTATAGAAAGACGGTTCAGTCCTATATTTATGAATGGGAGAAACTGCAACGCGCAATATGGCGGAATAGTCCCGCTTTCTAAATGAAAGAGCTAATTGCAGAGTAGGAGAACAAATGCCAGTGTTGTCCTCCTGCTGTAATTTCGTGGAAAAAACGTGGAAATAATTTGTCGTTGTATCTTGCAAAGATATGCTTTCTTCTTCACATTTTTTTTATGAAAATGGATACAGTACTGTGTTTTCTGCATTATAAATAGCGTTTTTTTTATCATCGGAAACGTGCTGCGATTTCCAAGGAGACTTAAGGTGCGTTCACACCGGACGCGAATGAAGCGGCAAGCGCAAGTGATTTACATGTTAAGTCAATGCAAAGACGCGAATAGCCATCCTGCGGCGCGAAACGCGCGAATGAAGCGGCGCGCATTGAGCGTTTGCCGCGCCATTCGCGCGAGTTGACAAATCTGAACTTTGGCGAAATTCCGCGCCGCGGTAACCAATCAGGAGCTCGCTCTAGTAGTGACGTGATCAGTGAGCGGAGGCTGAATTTTTTAACAAAGCTGGAGGAGAAAATTATCGTTGCTGTGTGCGGACACCCGGAGTTGTACGATACAACATCCTTTTTTTATAGAAACCGGAATAAAAAGGATCTTGCTTGGAAGAAAGTGAGTGAAGAGGTCGGAGAAACTGGTAAGTTATAAAAAAGTTCTTTACTCATGTCAAGTTTTATATATATGAGACTACAAGTTAGCTAAAGCCGGCATATCGCCGTATTTTCAAACTAATTTCCCGCTGACTAGTCAATGTGTTTATTCAGAGGAAGTATGCAGAAAAAAGTGGAAGTGTCTGAGGGACACTTATTTAAAGGAGAGGAGAAAGGAGATGGAGAAGAGGAGTGGGTCAGCAGCAGGGTCAGGAAAAAAGTGGCGGTACTCTGCGGTCCTGTCTTTCCTCGACCCCTTCGTCTCCCCACGGGAGACAAGCGGGAATATGGAGAGGGGGGATGAGGAGAGTCAGGCCGCAGAGGGCGAGACAGAGGCAGCAGCAGCAGGGTCAGGAGGTTTGTTGACAAGAGCAGCAAGACAAGAGGGCATATAAGTTAAAATAATTTATCTTTGATTGGTGTAATGTGCAATGTTTTTAATGTTGTATTAATATTTACTGTTTTCTTGACAGAGATGGCTTTGGACTGCAGTGAGCCTGGGTCCCCTCTGCCTGAACCTCCTGCCTCTGGCAGCCCTTCCACACCTGCTGCTGTACCCACAGGTGTGTACATGCATGTTATATTAACAACTAATATCCTCATGCAACACTGAAGGTTTATGGATGAGTTTAATCCTTGTCTGCATTCTCATTGTACAAAATGTGTTATCGTTTCAGTGACACCAAGAAGAAGGGCTCGGCGAAGGCCCAGGGAGGAGCCATCAGAGGTGGAGCTGCAGCTCCTAGAAGCACTCAGGAGCCGTCCTGTTGCTCCACCGCCGCCTCCACGCTCCGAGGATGAGCTCTTCCTCTTGAGCCTGGTTCCTTCCCTGCAGAAGTTGCCGCCTCAAACTAAAGAATTTGTCAAATTTCAAATTCATAAATTAATTTATGCACAACATAGTAAATCAAAAATAATAAATCAGACATTATATTTGTTACATAAAAATATTGTTTATGTACATTTGTACATTAATTCTAATTATATCCTATTGCAAATACACTCAGAGTAGTATAGTCGAAAATTATTTATTTGTGATTGGACCAGTGTTTTGTGTAATGTTCATGGCAATGCAACAATGAGACAGATTACATTCAGAGACTGGCTCCATTTATTGTTTAAAAATGAGAAAATTAGAACAATATAAACAAAAAAGATTTAAGGGTGAAAAAAACAGTAATATTTACAAGTGAGGTTCAAAAGATGTGAATATTTACAATATATAAAGGGTATGGTATTGTATTATTTATTTATTGCCATGTCAGCAACAAAAGAATGTGTGATATTGCATATTTACAAGAGCTAAACATAAGAGACATAAAACAGCACAGGATATAATAAGCAAAAACAATAATAAACAAAATAATACTAAAACAATTACTCTGTCGGTTGCCATGGGACTGCTCCTTCCTCAGAAAAGTGAGCCATGAAATTCTCCCTGACTCGGAGAGCCTCTCGTGCAGAATTATTGGCTGCAACCCGACCGAGACATTGCAGCGAGTCCTCTGACCCTTGAGCCGTTCCCCTCACAGCAGGTGCCTCCGCAGATCTCCTCATGAAGTTGTGGAGGACACACGTCGCCTTCACACACCTCTCCACAACATCAGGCTGAACCTCTATGAGGCGACGATACATCCTCCACTGTGAGGACAGGATCCCGAACGCGTTCTCCACCACCAGCCGTGCTCTGGAGAGACGGTAATTAAACACACGTTTCTCTCTTGGAAGTGTGCATCCAGGAAACGGCCTCATGAGGTTTTTCCGGAGGGGAAAGGCCTCATCTGCCACAAAGACATGGGGCAGTGGTCCTCTGTGGTCAGCACCAGGAAGAGGACGGTCAGGTGGCAGATGGAGGGTGCCGTCCCGGAGTGCCTGACCAAAGGCTGAGTTGGCCAGAGTCCCGCCATCACTCGTCCGCCCGTATCCCCCGACATCAATCACCCGGAAGCAATATTTAGCGTCCACAACAGCAAGGAGAACTAAGGAAAAAGTTCTCTTGTAGTTATAGAACTGGGATCCGGTGTTGAGTGGTGCCTTTATGAGGACGTGCTTGCCGTCCAGTGCTCCACAGCAGAGCGAGAAGTTCCACCTCTCCTCAAAGCCCTCTGCGATGGTCCTCCATTCATCAGCAGAGGGCACAGCCATGAACTCCTCCACTAAGCAGTCCCAGATTGCAGTTGCCACATCTGGAACAATCTTGCACACCGTGGAGACACCAACACGGAAGCTGCTGGCGATGGTCCGGAAGGAGTCTCCAGTGGCAAGATATCTAAGAGACAGAAAATTAACATTTGTTATAAATGCAGATTGCGATTCTATACTAGCAAATAAATATGTGTAATACTAGTGTTTGTGACATCATGCCTTGATAATACTTTACCTTTATTTACCATTTGCCCTGTTTAGCTAAGCTACATTGTAAAAGCAGACTACTGATTATTACTGACTATTATAATATTCAATAATATTATAATATATTATACAATTATATATATATATATATATATATATATATATACACACACACACACACACACACACACACACACAAGTTGTCATTTCATGGAAGTGCTGTATTGTTATCTGCGTGTTCAGTAGACTATATATGAATAAAATGTATTCACTTACCGGAGGCAGATGGACAGGCGCTCTGCAGGTGGAATAGAGTGCCTGTAGTTGGTGTCTTGGAGGGAAATCCTCTCACCGACACGGGACAGCAGGTCATCAAACTGGGACCGGCTCAGTCGGAAGTACCGCTGAAACCGGCCGTCATCCAGGCACAGCTCTTGGAGGAGTCGGTGAAACTCACCAAGCTGGGTACGCCTCTGAAGGATCTGATGGACCCAGAAACGACGCCGAACAACTTTACGACGTTTTTCAGCCTTCCACAATAAATAAAGCGCAGCTACTCTCTCAACAAAATCCATGTCAGCCATTTTGCAACGAACAGACTGGCGCCCAGGCGGCAGAAGCCCCTCCCATGACGCCAATTCGAATTCACAATCAAAGTGATTTGCACATGCGAAAGACGCGAATTTTACCGCGCGAATAAACTCAAATGTTCAAGCGTTCAACCACGCGTCCGGTGTGAACGCACCATTATAAAGTGAGCGAGGTCAAGCGCAAATTGCGCATATTTGGATTGGTGACAAATGAGAAAAGGCAAGTGAATATTGTGGATTTTCCTGCAATCACGCCACTAGTTTCAGTTTCGATTTAAATATTTAGGCTGGCCGTTTATAATAAATGTTTACACTGAATGCCACTATAATTTGTGTTTTTACTTATATTTTCGTTCCCTTTTCGGTTCTGAACATTGCTAAATGTATGCTATTTTTTCCATAGAGTGAGGGGAATTAAATACTGGTTTCTAATGTTTGTAAACATTTCGTTTATTTTACATTATTTCTGAATTAAATGATAAAATGTGTCATATATATAAATCTGCAATAATGCAACTTATCCCTCCATGGCATGAATTTAGATGACACATGGTAAAAAGTTATTCTGCATTGTTTTTTGGTTTATTGGGGAATATTTTACTGATAAAACATTTTTTTGAACACCCCTCACCCCCCATCCTCAAAATATTATTTCGGGGATTATTATTATTGCGCAACAATGGTACAGAATCACAGAGAAAATTCTCCATTCACATATTATAAGACAATGTTCAGAGCGCAAAACAAAATCACAAATCTGTCAAAAACCGTCAAGAAATCATTCATTGAAAAGGGAAAACACTTAAAAACACACTGATATATTGCATTTGATATAGACGTAGGTTTGTGTCGTACTGCAGGCTTTGAAACTTAGGTCCTAGAGGGCTACTGTCCTGCAGAGTTTAGCTCCAACCCTAATTAAACACACCGGCCTGTAGCTTTCTAATGATCTTAAAATACATTTATTAGCTAGTGCTGATGTGTTTGATTAGGGTTGGAGCTAACTCTGCAGGACAATGGCCCTCCAGGACCCAAGTTTCCTAGCTCTGATGTAGCGTGTTGTGTCATATCATGTACTTCATGAAGTGAGATCTTACTCAGTGTTAAACTTCAAGAAGCAATTCTTCTCTGCTGTGAAACAGAGGTGCAATTTTTGCACATCACTTTTGGTGATCCTGTGCACCCAAGAACATTGCATCTTCCCTTTTTGTATCATCAATGGGAAATCCTGGTTAGGGACAATAGCTGTGGACCCCTGCTTCCCTACCCCTTATTGTGCAACGAAAAGAAAAACTGAATTTCTGAACATGCAAAATAAAAATAAAAAAATCATAAAACCTTGTCTTCTCTACACCTTCATACACACATACATCTTTTTTATGCACAGTTCAGGTTATTTTAAATTAGATTACTAAAGCAAATAATCTTGCCTTCTTCTCACACCATGTGCTTCTGTGACTATGTGTCACAACAGGACGTCCCGCCTTCAAATGGTGCATGATAGTGACTCCCACACTTTATTGGACTGTTCTTTGATAGTTTTTAAATATTTTAATTGGCTGCAATCATTTAAAAAAACATGTACCGAATATTGGGCATAAAAAAACCTTTCCGTTGCCTGAGGGCAACGCTATGCTATAGAGGGTTATCTTTGTGTCATAAAGTGGTACAAGAATAGAACTGCTATGTATGTGCAAGTATACGTACATACAGTACAGTTGTGAGTGTTCATTTAGAATAAAAAATTTCTAATTCAAAGCTTCATTTGTCATAAGCATGTTATACGGCCCCTCACTTAATGTGGAAAACTTGATGTGGCCCTCCAGACAAAAAGTTTGCCCACCCCTGTTTTAGGCGCTGTATTGCAGACTGCTCGTTTTATTTCAGACAGTCAAACTACGGCAAACTGACAGCAACTAGCCGATTCATTGATGAATAATTAGGCGTTTTAAACGAATCAGTTGAGTCAAATTATGACGTGTAGATGATATTAAAAATGACATTTTAATTATAATTGAATTTATAGACAAATGTAAAAATTTGAAATGAAAGATAACATATTAATGAAGCAGGGGGAAAATGCCTGTGGACATTAAAAAAGTCATTAAAAGTGTCACAACTCATAGAAATCTGATAGGAATATTGATTCAGAATAAATCATGTAAATAATTAGAGATGCACCGATTGAGGGCTAGTGATCGGAATCGCCGATCCTGAGCCGATCCTTTTATTGCCAGCGGTGCAGGCAATTACATTTTCTGTGAGTGAAGATGACACAAAAATCGCAGTTTGTAACATTTGTAAGGCTAAAAATACAACGTGGGGGAACTACCACAAAAACGTTCGGAACGGCCTGGAAAAATGAGCGCATCGCTTTCATTATGAGCGCACATAAAGCGCGAACTTGAGCGCGCAAAAGACGCGACGTGAACTGAACGGCTCCAAAAAAGGCAGTGCGGTGCGCCGCACGTTATAACACTAACACTCAGCTGAATATGCCCAGTTTGAAAAGGGGAAAGAGGCTAAAGCTAGCGTGCCGAGTCCAAGCCTCTGCTGTCTTTTATTGGGATGTTCAAGTAACAGCATTGTTATTTCTACCCGTTTTAAGACGGTGCACTTTTTGTTATTAAAGTTATTGTCGTGACTGCTTTGTTAGTTATATATTATTTCAACATTTTTCAAGGCACAGAGCACTTTATTTTGTTGTTAAAGTTATTTTGTAGTGAGAAGATCCTGCAGTAAATCTTGGAGGGGCAGTTTCTGGGTCGTATGCACAGGGAACTGGGTTATTTAACAAAACAAACGAACAAACTATTTACATGAACAAATGGTTTTTTTTTATCGTTTTTGTTTATTTTTTTGATGTTATTCATTTTATTTGTAGGCCTACTTTTGCAATTCTTGCCTAAACTAATGTTGTATAGTCTATTTACATTAGCACGTTAAACCTTACATTTATTTGTAGAACTTGGCGCACCGTTGCTTCACATTAGCAAATTTCTCGATGACTGCTTTGTTGAATTCGGGGATATGTGTTAAACGTTTTTCTATTGAAAGCATCGCCAAAGCATTAAGGCTGTTTTCGCAGAAATGTTTCAATTCGTTTCGTTCTATTGAACGACCTACCATTGTCCTTTGTTTGCTGTACAATTTTTATATCGGGTTTGTCAGCGCCAAGCTGTTTAATCACTAATTTCTCATTAATTGACAATCTTTCAAACGAGTTCTGCAACAGAAACACGCAGAATGATCTGTAGGCGTTCGCTTAACTGAGACTCATATACACTTTGCCGACGCGGATTAATAATATTGTCCGGAACTACGTTCAAGTAACTTAAAAGCAAGTGGGGCAGTCTCAAATCTGCCCATATGGCTCTGAATTAGAGCGCGCTGCAGTTCCTTTTTTCACCACAAATTTACATTGAGAAAATGTGGCGCTGTTGAGCTCGGGAGGGCAGAGACACATCTGCCCCGCTTATCAAACATGAAGCAATGCGATGAAATTTTAACATATCCACCTCACTTTATGACTTATAACAGTCTAAAATGTTTTCAGAAAAAGGATGAACATTTTTGAGTTAACAGTTAATTAGGACTGGTCCAGTTTATATAGAGTTCTACGTTTTCAAGTGGCTGAATATTTTGGCCCATAGAGACGAGCCGCGCCTGAGATCCTGTAATGTTTATTAATTTATTTTATTATTAAAAAGTCAGAGCCAGTCGGCCGATTTCAGCTGACAGATTCGATAGAAAATCGGGATGTGTATGATGGTCACAGATCCGAATTTACAGCATCAGATTTTGATTCCATCCAGTCGGAGGTTATCAAACCATGTTTGATATTTTGAGCCGATTTTAGAACACAAGACCTAGCGTATGACGTGTCGCTACTGAAACCGGAAATCATCGTAGGCTGACCTGCCAAAGGTAAACAAAGGTCTAAAATGGAGACGCAAAGGACCGTGAAGTGGAGCTCCATCATGGACAAAACATAGTGCAAAATTGAAAAAAATAAAACCATGTACTCAGACAAATGAAACCACATTTATGTATCTTATATGCACTAAGATACTGAACTATGCTTTGATGCAACCTCCCAACCTTTCTGTTTTTTTAACAAAATGTGCTTTTTAACTTGGACTGTGTAATATAATTTTAACTTTATCTTTAACAGCATTCTAGATGTATTTAACATTTCAAAACACATTCTCAAGTTAGCAGACAGATTACACTTTCACATGTGACCAACAATTCAACAACAAATAGAAAATATCATAATAAAATCTTATCAAAATATCATCTGACGGTGGTGACCAAAACCCGAATTTGTAGTCATTTTAACTATCAAATGCATTGAATCAATCAATTACTGTATTAAAACAAACACAACAAACAGTGAGTGTGTTATTGTTTTTGAAGCTTCTATTCAGGAGTCACATTTAAGTATTTTGATATATCATTGAAACACAAAATCTGACGGTGTTGACAAATTTGCATTTCTTTCACAAAACAAATGGAGTTCATGTAGTAGCCATTTTGTTTTTTTCTGTTGATGCGAGAGGCTAATGGAACCTGCTTCTGGAAAATGAAATGATCTAAATATTTCAAATAATTTCCTCAGAAATTGGAAGATGGTGTTGACATATTACGGTTGTGACACAGGAAATATTAACATTAGAATTTAAAATAATTTAAAACTATAAAACTTAGCCCAGTCTGTCTGACACTGATGTACTCTGCAGAGGAGCTCTGTGGGAAGGGGGTTCTTAGAGTGACAGCTGCCCATCATATTTCCTGATTTTATTACATTTTAATTAATATCTGTCGGTGCTGACAAAAAGTGAGGACACAATTTCAAAAACCTTATTAAACATGCATGTGTCATTGAAAAACAACCTTGCTTTGATATGATATAATTTTAAGTGTTGTTTTTGATCAAACAAGCTCTCTTTCATCATTAAAAAACATTTGTATCCATTTTATAGCATATGAATGAATGAACCCTTCTCTGTGGACACACTGTTTTAGATGTAGTGAGAAGACAAGAAGTGTCATAGATTTCACATAATAATGATAAAATTAAACTGAAGGGGATAATTGTATTAAATACATTCTATTATTAATCCCCATAACATTTGTAATTTGAAAATATTTTTATTTTTAAAACTAATAGCAGTTATAATTGGTGGACATGTTTTGTCCCACTTCTCAAGAATGACTGATTTATACTTTTGACTCCGCCCCCTATATACCTTATATCCTCCCCCGTTTTCCCGTATTTTGGAACTCAAATATTGACAAGTATGCTCTAAATGGAAGCGCCACATTTTTAAAAAACGTCAGGAGTGTGCCGAGCGTTGTTTTTTTTTTGCGCTGAGCGCTGTTTTTCACTTCGTGAACATGACAATGAAAATATTTTTTTACCTGGATTCTACCATTCTAAATTTAGGGGGGCCAGAGGGGGGGGCAAGCTTGTTGACACGGGAGCACTGGGGGGGGGTTTGGTCCTCTTAGACAAAAAAAAAAATAAATTTCTTTGATAGTGAATGGATTATGTAGAGAAAATGAGCAAAGGACTGAGCTGGCTTAACTAAACAAGGAAGTAATCCGTGCATATGGAACCCACTGCTGCATTCCAATTCTCATACTATCCGTCCTAAATAGTATTCGAAAACAGAATTAGTGTGTCCCAAATCATAGTATGTTTAAAAAGTATTCCAAAGATTCCCGGATGGTCTGCTTCTTCCGGTTGGAATTCGAAGAGCAGATCGATCCACACTCTAACGGCTAATATTGCCCACAACACATTGCGCGGTGGACGAGGATTCCATTAGAACTACAAACACGCATAAAGTGTGTTAAAAAACTACAAACATGGCGGATATGCGCGACCGAAAGACAGGTTCAGAAAGGGGTTTGAGTGATAAATAATCAGTCTAACATAATGAAAACATATGTCATCTAGAGCAACATTGTGAACTTTTATAATGATACGTTTGGTCATTATTTTAAATGCGTCATTATGCAAACACATGAGCGGAGTTCTCCCCATGAAAGATCAACGTGCATCTTCATTTCTCTCCAATACGGTAGGAAATCAAATTAAACGAAATTTGGATGATGTTAACGGTTTGAAAAGATGATTGACAGGGCAGTTTAAACAGTGACAAGATATAGGCAACTAAGCAACAGAGCGGCCTTTGAAGACGCAGCTATGACGAAGTAGTATGTCCCGAAGCTTGCCTACTATTTTGCTACATAGTCAAAAGTATGTACTTTTTCTTCACAAAAAGAGTACATGCTTTTAGGGCACAGTATAAGTAGGCGAATTGGGACACAGCAACCGTTATAGAGATTCACTGCTTGACGTAACTGCAGACTCCTGTGCTGCTCATCATCACAGATACAAACAAACGCCAGTTCAACAACTCACCAACAGATCACCCAAAATTGTCGGTTTAGAATGTAGACCAGATAGTGTTACTGTTTCTTCCTTTTTAGCCTCTTTAAATAAACTTTAAACAAGTTAAACACCGTTAATCACTCACTGCTGCTTCTCTTTGACCGTTGCTTTTCAAATGACGCTCTCTACAGTTGCACTCGCGCTACGTGCGGATTTCTTAAAGGGGACGCCTCAGGACAACACCAAATATAGATGTTTGTGTTTCTATATATTCTTAGTCACATGTAATACATTTTAACTCATTCGTACATTATGAAATATCATATTTATTATATTTGCCTTACTGTAATATGATGAATTTCAATAATCACATTATGAAAAAAATTAAGTGTTACTCTAAAAAAGTAAAGTTACTCTTAAAAAGTAATTCATCAATATAATCAAATAAAATCCTACAGGACAAAGTGAAATTTTGTTTAGAAATTACAATGTCCAATAAGATTATAAATCAATCAATAAAAGAAAAATCTCATAAAACACTATTCCCAATAATATTCTAAAAATAAAATTAAATCCTACAGGACAAAGTGAAATTCCATTAAAATAAATCGGAATGTCCGACAGGATTCTGAAAATCCAAACAAACCAAAAATAAATAAATAAAAAGTAACCCAAAAAAAGTAACAAAAAGGTCTTTTCTGAATTAGCAGTAGTTTACTTTAGCAAATCCAACTGGACTGGATTAGTTAATAATAGTTAGGATTAAATCAATTTCTTTCTTTTTTCCCCATAAACCTTGAGGTTCATAAACATTGCCTTATATCTCCTATTCATGAAGACAAACAGCCCTTGGAAGCACACAGTCATAAGACTAAACAACAATGGAAAAACATATAGAAAAAACAACAATATAACAAAATATAAATGACTAATTAATTAATGAATCAGTAAAATGACTATAATGATTATTATAAATGATTGTATGATTAAATGGAATAATTAAATGATAAATGATTATAAATGCATGAATGAAGAATATAAAAAAGAAATAATTTTCTTCACTACCTTCATAGAATACTGCAGTCAAAGATGCCAACGCAGATGTTTAAATGGACATACTATGGATAAAAACTGATATGATTACTCTACTTTTAAAGCATACATTTGATTTAAACAATAGGTCTTCATAATATTCACATATGCTGTTCATAGGGGATGTGTTGTATTATATTAGCCCTACAGTTACAGCATCAAATATTATTTAAACCTATAATAATTAACATTTTTACATAACATTTATTTATTTTACCTCAAAATTCAGACTGTTTTTCTCGCAAATGCAAGTTTACATCTCCTAATTCTGACTTTATAACTTGATTTAACAAAACTAGTGAGATTGTTAATTCTTAGGGGATTTCGGGTATACTTTAATTTCTACAATTTAAATTCTCGAAACATTTTGACTTCATTCTCATAATTTCAAATCTATTCTTGTAATTTTAACTTTATTCTCAAAATATTATGACTTTTTACATGCCATTAAAACGCCGTCGTAATTAACACTTTCCCCACCAGTTTTTTTTGTTGTTGTTGTTGTTGTTTTTTTAGGTTTGGTTTGTTTCCAGACACTGCCAGGATTTTTTAATCTTTATTTTTTTTTTATTTATTTTTTTTTTTTACAAAACTCTCAGGCTGCTAGAAACCGCATTTTCATTCGCAGAAATCCTACAAAGTATGTAGTCTCTCAAAAGCTGTGCTTTTTTTTCATCCATAACACATGATTATTTCCCTTTTTTAACAGAAAACCTGTGCATAGTCTAATATTTTTCTGATGTTTAGATTCTTTCAACAAGGGTTTATTAAAATGTAAACAGATTTGGTTTGGTATATTGGTAACACATACATTCTCTAATCATTTATATGCCACATCCATAATGCTAGATTTGCCCTATATATATTTAAGTTAACAAAACATATTTATATACAGAGAGGGAGAGAGAGTTAAATACTAAAATTATTTATAAAAATAGAGAGAGAGAGTGTGTGTGTGTGTCTGAGAGAAAGGCTGACAAACAGATATTTTGTAGATTTATTTATTTTTATTTACAAATGGCACTTACAAGTTTGTTAAAATATCAGTATAGCACTGCTGTGATTCTGGAGTGTAGAAACATGCTCATTCACAGATCTTACGAGGTTTACACTCTTCGTGAGGGTCGTTTCCCTCTGCATGAAGCATCAGGGCATCTGGTTTTCCTCTTGTTGAGAGGAAGGCATCCAGAAGCTGGCTTCATCTCATGCTTTTCTTCCCAAGCCATTGCACACTGGTGTTCTGGAGACCCATGTTTGGCTCTCATGCAACCTCAGCTCTCTTGACATAGCTGTGGCTGAAAATCCATACTACTTTCTCTGAATTTTTTGCAACAAAAACTACATTTGTGACCCTAGACCACAAAAACCAGTCATAAGTGTAAATTTTTGTAAATTGAGATTTATATGCCATCTGAAAATCGAATAAATAAGCTTTCCATTGATGTGTGGTGTGTTAGGATATGGCAATATTTGGTCGAGATACAACTACTTGAAAATCTGGAATCTGCAAAAAAATACAAATATTGAGAAAATCGCCTTGGAAGTTGTCCAAATGAAGTTTTTAGCAATGCATATTACTAATCACAAATTAAGCTTTTATATATTTACAGTAGAAAATGTACAAAATATCTTTACTTCATATCCTAATGATTTTTGCCATAAAGGAAAAATGAATAATTTTGACCCTTACAGTGTATTTTTGGCTATTGCTACAAATACAGCTGTGCTTCTTAAGACTGGTTTTGTGGTCCAGGGTCACATTTAGCTTCTGTTTTGTATATATAAACGTAATACTTTTTTCCACAAGGAACTATAATTTCTATATAATTTCATATAAATTAAAGCATCCTTTTTGAAGGAAATGACACTTATGTGTCTTCAAATTTCCCAAGTTTAATATTGCAGCTATTCTAATGATTCGCTACGTTTTTCTTATTTCTTTCTGAATAACAGCCACTGCACGTTATTTGTGTCCATAAAGGATTTTTTTAACCTAATTATGTAAGTCTTTTTCGTTATTCAAATTTTCATTTGGGTGACGATTTCAAATGTTTACATTTATGGCAACAGCTGGTTGGTAGTCCAAGGCATGTTGTTTACCTTTAGTTTTGGGTTTTTTTTCCACCGGAGCCTCGCTTTCGATTACAATGTAGTATTGTAAATCAGCGTATTAAAATGCATTTTGAAAGCTCACAAAATTCAACATAAGTAACAGTTCAATAAACAGTTATTTAATGTTAAAGGATAACCCCACTTTCAGAATAACATTTTCATTAAAATATACTCACCCCCCATATCATCCAAGATATTCATGTCTTTCTTGAGTCGCAAAGAAATTACGCTTTCTGAGGAAAACACTCCAGGATTTTTCTCCATATAGTGGACTTCAATGGTGCTCAACGGATTGAAGGTTAAAAATGCAGTTTCATGGGGCATCAAGCCTCAAATGTTCATCTTCTGTAGCTCAGCTTGTATTCTGCAAGACAGTTAAGAGTATGAGGAAAAACTTGCATGGCTCTGATGTCTCTATAGTTGGTTAAACATGAGACAGAATTGGTTTAGGGTAAATCTTGCGGATAGTCTTTGGTCTCATTGATCTATTATTTGTTCCAGAGCAAACAGGCTGAAGGCAAAGTCTTATAACTTTAACTAAACTTTAAATTAAATGTAACTTTAATTCTGTATCAGAGTGCTGTATTCTTGATTGAGTTGCTTAGCAACGTTCATATTGGATATTGTGGTTTATAAAATATAATTTAATAAATTAGTATTTAAAAGTAGTTTTGAAAAATGGTCTGTTAGTGATGATGATCTTAGTTACATTGTTCTGCTATTAGATAAGAGACAGCTTTTATTTTATGAGTCAGAACTTTTATATTGAAAGAGACTGAAGCAGGGTTGTAAACAAGGATGTTATTTTTACTCCCAACGAGAGCTTGTGAGATGCAAACAACATTTCCAATAATATACCTATATACACAGCAGAGCTTGTTGCAGTATTACTGGGTTTACAATGGGTGGAAGAAGTCAAATCAGACAAAATACAGCAGCTTTACAGAGTATTGAATACCAGCAAAACAAGTAGAGATAATATTTTAATAGAGATATACACTGTATTAATAAACCTAGAAAGATTATGAATAGATGTTTAATTTCAGCAAACATGGAAATTCAAGGTAATTAAATAGCTGGAAAATTAGCAAAAAATAAAATAAACAATATTAAACCAGAATGACAAAATGGAGGTATGCCTTGGAAAAAATGAAGGAAAAACAATAATTAAAAACATTGGTAATCACTGGCAAAATATTTGGGACTAAGATAAGAAAGGGTTAATTAAAGGGTACATAACATACACAGTTTCACCTATTTTCATGTTAATCTTGAGTATCTATAGAGTAGTATTGCATCCCTAATATCGCCAAAAAGTCTTTCGTTTTATTATATTTAGAAAAGAAAAATACAGCTTTCCGATTCTCTCCAGAAAAAGCTGAACTCCTGGAGGTGTGCCGTAGGTGGAGCCATAGAGTCAAGCTGATTTCCAAAAGACAGAAATCTGATGCAGTTGTACTTATATGACTGGGATCTTTTATCACTGGGACCGCTCCATGTTTTAATAGCAAACCATGTGCAAATCCAGCGTCGATCTGGGCCTGAAATGACGGGAACACACAAACGCACTTGCTACACTCCGTTGCTGCCCCGGAAAAACAAACTGTACCCACTGTTTGCATAACGTTGTGTTTTTTGGGACTTTCCCTCACATCCAAAAACACACTTATTTGGAGACATTCTTGAACAAATCCTATGCAGCTCTGCCGACGATTTCCAGATGAAGCGCGTTGATGACGTTTTTTAAACGTTGTCCCTGTTTAGCATGAGAATCCAACTCTTTAACACTAAACAAATTCGAATACACCAAACACGATTGTAGTTAAAACATTTACTATTAAAACAGAACAGAAGAAATCAGTTATACAAGACTATGGTTAGGACACACAAGACTAAATAATGTGTTATTTCTTATGAGTAAAGTAAACAGATAAATGTGAGGTTTGTAAATGCAAAGAAAATGTATAGTATGTTATATTAAACTCTAGGAAAAAAAACTATTGGAAGAAAGGAAATAATTAAAGAATGCATCATCAACTTAGGAAGAAAATGGGATATTAAAGGAATTTTAGGAATAAATCATTCTCAAAGGGAAGTTGTTGAGGCAGTGGTGTTATTAAAAGAAATATACAATGTGTAGAGTAGGGACCAATCAGACAATGGCTCATTAGATTTAACCAAATCAGTGGTTTATTCATTTAACAAAGAAGTAGACTTCCCCTCACCCAACCCAACAGTGGGTGACAAAGTCTCAACCAGGACGCTTCTAGCAACCACTGATAAGGTCAGTTCACGACGTGAAACTATGCAGGAGAATCTGCAACTATGCAGGCAGACTGCCTTTCGTCACTCACTTCCCCCCATAGGAAAGACACAATGCTCATAGAAATGGACTCTTCCCTATTTCATTCACAGACAAACCTTTCTGTGAACGAAGACACCTAGCTCATATATCAGTGTGTGTATGTTATGACTGTCCATGTCCTTTGTATTCCTTACTTTAAATTTCTTTCTTTATAACCGTTTTATGCTTGTGTCTTGATAGAATGCTAATGTAACCACATACAGTATATGCCATGTTTGGTCTCTTTTGACTCGTATGTAGATTTTCTGAAAGATGCTGTGTATCAGATCCGGATACCGGTGCAACATATTAACGTTCTAATAATCTTTAGCATTTCTGGTCTGAACCCCTATTGATTTAAATATGCAAACTGACATTTTTCTAAGACAAAGGGCCATAAAACGAAGACCAAGTTTCAAACCTCCCACTGAGAAAGCCAGCCTTCTCATTGGCCGGAACTACTTTGGAAGGTGTGACTCTGTCCAGACTTTAAAGGGCTCACACCCCGTCCGGCCCCCTCTCTTCCCTTCTCCTCTTCTTCTGAAAGATCTTCAGAGTTATCGTGGAGGTCCTCCACGGAAAGGCCGTGGGGCAAGCCCCATGGCCCAGCCACATGCGGTTTCCCCCAGCATGAGGCCGAACTCTCTCTTTCTATCCTGGCATCTACACCTCAGCCCCTTTGGTAACCATCTGATCAGCCGATCAATGGAACAACGAAGGCTCCATCTCCATTACATCATCAGGACTACCTTTGAGCTGGCATCTGGACCCTTGCGTAAGCACCACACAAAAGGAAACCATTATGCAAGTAACCATTTAACTATTAGATGCAATAAGGAAGCTGTGCCCCTTGTAGGTCAAGGAGATTCAGGTTTTTCTGATGATTTGGTTGTGCTGATGAAAAGAATGCCAATCTACTCTCTCTCTCCTCCTCACTCACTCTCTCTCTCTCTCTCTTGTTTTGTTTTATGTGTCGTCTGTTTAGTGTTTGTTTATTTGCTAGCTAGTGTTTATTTTCCCCTTTTTACGTATTCAATAAACCCGCATTTTGTATTCACATATGAATTTCTTACTGTGTTCCTTGCTCACAAATATCACGTCACTTAAACTGCTTTGATTTCGTTACAAAACTGATCCAGTCCTGTAACTTAGCCAATTACAGTGGGAAAGATTAATTTTCAAGGCTAGGAAATTGATTTTTCTTAGAGTTAGAATAAAAGCGGCTAATGCTCGCTGGACGAGGGCATTAGTTCGGTTTATTTTCGACTCGGCTGTTTCAAAGAAGTGTATAAAGTATGTGTAATTAATAACCATTAATTATACATAGTTTATTGTGCTTAAATTAATAACTTTTGTTACAAATGAGATCAATGAAGCCATGATTTTACACACTCCAATGCAGTAGGTGGCAGTATGCACCTCTAATGTTGGTTTGTAACTCGCCAAAAAACTAAACAAAGAAGATGCAGCCAACAAATGGACTGAGCAGTCATCCAAATCACCTTTAACAGATGAAAAGGTTAGTAGTACAACACTTTTTTTTTTATATGAGAATGGGCTGAAAAATGAATGCTGCATCAGATGCAGGTAATCACATTCAGTCAGTCCATCTCTCTCTCTCTCGTAATATTCCCACATAACACAGTGAGCCTTTAATACAGCAATACAGCAGAGCCTCAGTTTACCAAATGTGACATGTTCCTGGATCAACATCTTTGAAAAAAACAGTTTATGGTTTTTGTGAAATTTAGGCTTATAATCAGTATCTGGTGCTTGTACATCAGTGTCATTCATTTATCATTTCCTCTGATTTTAGGGATTACTCATGGGTTAGGTTTAGGTGTAGGGATGTGGTCAAGACTCAGTTTTTTGATTAAAATGTTGTTCCAGGCCAGAAACACCTCAAACTCAGCAAAATCAGGACATAGCAGTAGTACATTAAGCCAGGGGTCGGCAAGTAAAAAAAAAAAATTTGCCACTACATGGCGGGCCAGAACATAGTCAAAGGAAAATGTAAGAAATGAATTGAAAAATACAACTAGAATTGGCAGTTTTAAGACCTTTTTAAGACTCTTTGCATACATTTTAAGACCTTATTACTACTTCAAGTTTTAACTTCGTTATTGGTGCTATTTAAACATACAAGGGGTGATCAAAAGTTCAGAGACTATACCCATGATAAACAACGAAAACAGACGTTAGTCTGTTTGTGTACGCTTTCGTATGGTGTCAAAACCCAAAAAAGGTCAAATTTCACCATGTGTTGGGTTTTCCCAGATCGCATCACATATGTTTGTTTTAATTTAGTTTCAATATCTGGGGTAAACGATCTGTAGTCGCTTTCAGTATGGCTGTAAATGTCACACAAAATTATATTCAAGCTTGCATTAGACACAACATTGCATAAAGCACATAATCAGTATTATAACTGTCATAGTTTGTGTTGTTCAAGCCAAGTTGGGACAAAAACTTACTTTATCGCGTGTTCCTTAGGACACAGAAAGCTGTGCTACATTTACACAGAGTGCGTTTGATCAGGAAAATCGAAAGTGAACGTCAAGCCCTTATTCAAAGGAGATTTAAATAAATTATGAGTAACTGTTGCTGTCATGACAGATCTGTTTCAGAACCAGCAGCTATCAAAATAATCTGTCTGCGGGTGCGGGCCAGATATTATTGCTGGCGGGCCAGTTTTGGCCTGCGGGACGCCTGTTGCCGACCACTGCATTAAGCTTTTAATAAAGCAAGTCAGCGTCCTTCGTTACTAGTTCTAAAGTGTTTTTTTAAATTAGTAACAGAGGTTTGAGCTCAGCTGGTAAACTGTCAAACTGAGATTTGAATGCGTTCCAGAAAGAAGTCGTTTTGTAGTAGTGTGATTAGTGTTGTTGCAGAAAAACAAAGTAAAAAAAAAAAAAAAAATTAAGTGCAGAAAATTGGACACTTCAGGCAATCAACAATCAACAGCTTTAACTATGTATTGGAGGGGGAGAAGCTATCAGATACCAATGTTAAATGACAAAATAACCTTGTATAATTATTTTATATATTTTTATTTTTTAAATATATTTTTTATAATTGGTTTTCCTGCCCTCGTTAATGTGTATCACCTTTACCTGTTTGTATTAATTAGTCTCCTTTGTAAGTTGCATTCAGTTTCACGAGCAGCCCGTGACACCAGAAGTCCCATTTCGCCCAGGACAGTCCCAGTTTCTTTTAGACAACTTGCAATTGTAACGTGGGGGTTTGGGGTTTTGTTTTGGGGTTCTGTTTCATGTTCATGTTTCATGTCTTTTATTTTGTAGTTTAGTTCATGGTTCCTGTTTATGTCATGTTTCCCTGTTCCTCTTGTTTCCCTGCATGTCCATTGCTGCATCCCAATTCGCATACTATCCGTCCTAAATAGTATTCGAAAATAGAATTAGTGTGTCCCAAATCATAGTATGTTTAAAAAAGTATTCCAAAGATTCCCGGATGGTCTACTTCGTCCGGTTGGAATTCGAAGTGCAGATCGATCCACACTCTAACGGCTAAGGTCTAAAGGTCGTTTGCGCGGTGGACGAGGATTCCATTAGAACTACAAACACGCATAAAATGTGTTAAAAAAACTACAAACATGGTGGATATGCGCGACCGACAGACAGATTCAGAAAGGGGTTTGAGGGATAAATAATCAGTCTAACATAATGAAAACATATTTATTTCATGTTATCCGCGTAATATGTCATCTACAGCAACATTGTGAACTTTTATAATGATACGTTTGGTCATTATTTTAAATGTGTCATTATGCAAACACATGAGCGGAGTTCTCCCCATGAAAGATCAACGTGCATCTTAATTTCTCTCCAATACGGTAGGAAATCAAATTAAACGAAATTTGGATGATGTTAATGGTTTGACAAGATGATTGACAGGGCAGTTTAAACAGTGACAAGATATACGTAACTAAGCAACAGAGCGTCCGTTAAAGACGCAGCTATGACAAAGTAGTACGTCCAGAAGCTTGCCTACTATTTTGCTACATACTCAAAAGTATGTACTTTTTCTTCACAAAAAGAGTACATACTTTTAGGGCACAGTATAAGTAGGCGAATTGGGATGCAGCACGTGTCATGTTTTGATTGGTTCATGTTTCTGCCATGGTTTTCTCTTGTCCTGTATTTTCATTGGTTGCTATGTGTTGTTCAGTGTTTCTCATTGGTTAGCCTTTGTTATGTGACCCCCTTTGTTTAGTATAAGTTGCCTCATGTTCCCATTGTTCCTCCTCATGTATTAACGTTGTAACCAACTTTTTGCAAGTCTCTGTTTCAAGTCTGTCCATGCCAAGTCAAGTCTGTTTATCATAGTTTGGATTACTGTTTGGTTTGCACTGTGGATATTCACATTTGTTACGATAAAGCTGCACTTGGGTTCCTCGTTTCAACTCGCCTCAGTGGACTGGGGGGGGGGGTTATGAGTTTAATGAAAAGCTTACAATTAAATAAATCATTAAAAATTTAAAACAGTCTCTTTCAAAGATCCAAAGATCTTTCAAAGTCTTAATGAATGGGCAAATCCTGAAATCTCAAAAACTGCTAAATTACACGTCAAATCAGAAACAAAAATCTTAAATTAATTGCACCATGAATGTTGTTCCTCATGCTCAAATAGTCTCAGGGGTAAAAAAAAAAATAAATAAAAATCTCTGGGGTAGTTATAGTAAATATATTTGGCAAATAAGGTTTAAATGACAAAAAGCTTTGGAATGCCTGCATTGTGTGTAAATAAGAAATAATGTGAATATGTGCTTTTTAATGAGTTTGAAAGACAATAGCCTTTCAAAGTAATCATAATACATGGTTAAAAAACCTGTTAAAATGAATGTGTTCACCAGTATTGAAGCTATGTTGAAAATCTTCTTAAACCTGAAAAGATTTTTGTAAATCTAGTGGTCAAATGCTGTGTCACCTCCATGTAAATGAGTAAACGTCCACAAAACTGGACTTTCTGAAAGTATATAATTGGTAGGCTGTTTTAGAAAGGAACATTTAAAATATGAAAAAGACAAATGAGGAGGAATCAATGAATTATTAATCATTTTTTGCTATCGTGTGAATAATATGTAATCATGTAATCCATAAAAAAGTAACTGTAGTCTGATTATGAGTCTTTAAAATGTAACTTACTGTAATTAAAATGTAACGTCACAGGTCTGAGAACATAAATAAAGGTCTTACACTCTTGTGATCGTTCGTTCTTTTGTTTATTTACTTATCGCCGTTTTTTAATAGTAAGGTTCAATTACAATCTGCACACATAACTAAGTAGCGAGTGGACTTCAGTGTTGGGCTAAGGCTAAAATAATAAACAAAAAGTGAGACTACCTTTCTTCCCAAAGACTCTTAATACCCTAAAAAGGCTAAGTTCGAACAAAAATACAGGGACTCCCTGACTAAACGGATATTACAAAAGAAAGTGGCACCCAACCCCTACAGCTTTGTGCAGAAATGAAGAGTTATTTACAATAACAGGCAAAAACTATTGGATAAAAACTGTGCAAAACAGCGTAAATACTCTGTGGGTAGTGAACAGAAAAGAAAACTATCTGTCTCCAACTGTCTCTTGCGCTAGTTCATGGACTGTTACCACAGATGAAGATCTCCGAGTCGCTCGATTTCTTCAGCCTCACGTTTGACCTCTTGCCTCTCCTGCTCTTTCATCATTTCATGATCCTTTATCAGGGAACATCAGGTCCTTTTTATTAGGTTCTTTCGCATTACCACCGACATCATTGTTGCCCAATTTAATGTCTCCTTACTGTTGTTTCAAGCTCTCAGCAGTGGTCAGCTGGTCTTGTTTCCTCTGTATGGCTTACTGTTGCTCCAACTGGAGGGACTGTTCTTCTCTGGAAGCCATTTTGGCCAAGATATCTCTATGTCCTTGCTGGCATTCATTTGACAATGTATTATTGAAGCATGTAGCTAACCCCCTCTTTAAATTCAGAGGTCAACCCTTCTTTTTTATTCAGATAAACAGTTGCACCATCAGTAAGTGCACTGCTCATCTTTGGTTTTAAATTTTGCCATTTCAGTTTTTTCCTTTCATTGAGTAGGTAAGAGTTCATCGGCTTTGTCAGGTTGCACCGTAAAAGTGCTGGAGGACAAATTGGAGTTGCTGAGGAAGAGAAAAGTGCTTGTGAAAACTCAGGGAAGGTTTTTCTTAATTATTCAGAAAGTTAAATGCATTTTTAACTTCATACTCTGACAGGATGAAATTTAGTAATTGTGCAATGCAGTTGAGAATTTATAATGTAGAACCAGGAATCACACATGATTTATTAAAGTGTTACTTAGCAAAACAAAGCAGAAATGTAACATTAATTAAAGAGTAAACAACAATAAACAAAAAGTGTTGTTAAACATATTAAATGCAAGGTTGAACATTACTTATAAAAAACCTAATAGGTTAATGTCAAATGGATTAAAACTAAGTTTAAATTAAAGAAAAGAGAAAAATGAGAAAACAGTAAAAACAACAAACTATGTCTCTTTTCAAAATGTAACCAACATTAGTTGATTTACTGCATTGGATCTAGGGATTTCATGTTTCCTTTATCTAGGGATGCCACATTCTGATCTGGATTAAAGTGATTCCCAACTTTCATAGTAGGAAATTTACAAAATATCTTCATGGAACATGATCTTTACTTAATATCCTAATGATTTTTGGCATAAAAGAAAAAATCAATCATTTGACCCATACAATGTATTTCTACTAATATACCCCAGCGACTTATGACTGGTTTTGTGGTCCAGGGCCACATTTAAATGTTAGAGTCAAGAAAAATAAAATGCTTCCCCACTGTAAATATATACAGTGCCCTCCACTAATATTGGCACTCTTGCTAAATATGAGCAAAGGCGGCTGTGAAAATAAATCTGAATTAATTAAAAGGTTCCAATTAACTAAAGATGTTATACATCTGCCTGGAGGAGGACGTGTGTCTATATCATCCTAATGCACGCTGAGGAGGAGAGTTTGAGTGGCCAAAGACTCTCTAAGAATCACAGCTGGAGAATTGGGGTCAGAAAGCCTAAAAAAAAATACGAAACAGTCCCTACATCACCACATGTTGTTGAGGAGGGTTTCAAGAAAAACTCTCCTTGCTCATCCACCAACAAACTTCAGCTTATTCTGTTGTCAGACATGATTGGAACTTAAAATGTCACTGGCTTCTATGGTCAGATGAAACTAAAATGAACTTTTTTTTGGCAACAAACAAGGATAAAAAGTACCCAAAGCCAACGGTTAAATATTCTGCTGGATCTTTAATGTTGTAGGCTTATTTTTCTGCCAGAAATCCTGGACATCTTGTCTAGAAACATAGCATAATGGTTTCTATCAAATACCAACAGATACAAAAATCAAAACCTGACTGCCTCTGTTAGAATTCCTATAATGAGCTGTGGTTGGATCTTCCATCAGCGATCCAAAACAAACATCAAAATCAACACAAAAAAAAACAACCTCCTGCCATGGTCGTCCCATTTGAGTTGCCTTACTTGAACTCTATAGTAAATGAGTGAGGTGAACTGAAGAGAAGAAGCACCAACATTAAGCTGGGAATCCAAATTCTGAATAGTTTCTGATCTCTTTTCAGGTGTTCTCCAACTCTTCAATATAGGAGAAAACTCAGAACTGTTATCTTGGGAAAAGGATTTTGCAATAAAGGACCTTTTTCACATTTCCAGGTTTCTCTGTAGCGAAAGTCGTCATAGTTGGGTTAACTTCGAGAGCAGTGAATGGGAGAGTACCACAAATATATATTTTTTGCATTCCGATTTGCTCAAATAGCAAAAGAAAAACTCTGCAGTTAGTGTTTTCACGACTTTCAAAAAGTGGAAAAAATTGAGAGACTGACAACCGCAATCAGAAGAAGGAACGATGTCAAATTTACATATCTCCTGTAGACGCTGCATTAGAAACAACCTTGCATTAGTGTTAATTATTTTTTTGTAATTTGAAGCATAGGTGATATAATACAAAATATAACGGCATAAAGGTTCATAGATTTTTTAAAAAAAATCCAAATATTATTTTTTTAGAGGATTTATGATGCTAATGATCGTTGAAACCTGTCATCACAGTCCTGTGAAAAAGGTCCATTGGGTCCAAACTTTTAACCTGCGAGGAAGGACAGATTGCATTATTGTCAATGTACATGGAAAAATGGTTAGATTTAGACAAAACGGATCTAGTGCCAACAAGTAGGACCTCAGTTTTGTTGCCATTTAGCTTCAGGAAGTTAGTTGAAACTCATCTTGGGACAAAGATGGTGGAGGAAAAGAACCAGTGGGTTTAGCAGACAGGTAAAGTTGGGTGTCATCTGCATAACAATGAAAATTAATACCATGTTTCCTCAAAATATATGTTTTTCTAGCATGAAAATAACTATGGATAAACCTGAAATGATAGATGAAAGATTGGAGATTAATTTCATTTACAAATAAGGTAGGAAATGTGCATACTTTTACATCGACACATGCCACAGTGTTTTCCTCGTTGTTTGTCCTAAAAGCCGGTTGGGGGTTGGGAGGGGGGGTCTTTTTATTTATTTATTTATTTTTTATTTATTTTTTTAAATTTTATTTAATATTTTTTTTTTTGTTGTTGTTGTCCTGTGTTTTGCAAATAGGCTCATATATAGTAGGTTGCAAAGATGTAAAGTTTAGAACATTTTTATTACAATAAATATTATTAAATTAAGTTTTGCAAGCAACAAAATATACAAAGTAACTAGGCAGCTAGCCAATGGAGCGCTGTATCCAGAGTAGTGGAGAGATACTTAAGTTACACCTGGTTAGATTTTCACGTCTTTTTTTTCCTGTTTGGAGCCCATTTTCCTTTTTGCCAGTGAGTCTTGGTTTCTGGACAACTCAGCCCCAATCTGACGCATCACAAATTTGTTAAGGACTATTCTTTTGACATCCTCTGCATGTCTTGGATGGTAGTGCTCAACATCACTGAATAAGTTACCACCTCTCAGGTAACATTTACATTTTTTGTTATGTCCTTTTTTCCCCATAATTTGGGAAGGGAAGTTTTTTTAACTTCACTCTCACAACTTCCCAACATTTTTCATCAGGTCAGAAGGTCTGACCCGATTAGAAGAGCTGGTGCTTTTTTTGGCTTAGATGAAGTGGCCAACTTCATGATTCTGGTGGTAGTTATGGTCAGTGTCATTGGACATAACCAACAACTTTTCAAAAGTCTTCGTACAAATGGAGTAATTTATGCATATTATAAAGAAACTGCAATATTTAATTGTATTTTTTGTGTATTACTGAAATAAAAGATAACGTATAGGTGTTTTTATGGGGTTCCGTTCGTGCCAAAAATTAGTCAACTGCTTTTTTGTACTATACAATTGTCTTTGTTTAGTCATTGCCTGCTTGTTCAGGTAAATCAGTATATGTTGATGTGTATGTGGTCGTCCTTATTGTCATTTTGTTCTTTCATACTAACTGTATTCTGTTGCCCAGCCATCTTATTCTGTCATCTTTGCTGTCGTCTTATTCTGTCATCCTTAATGTTGTCTTGTTCTGATGTCTTTTCTCAGGGTGACTTAAAAAGTCTTAAATTCGATGGGTCTTAAATTATTTTGGTCACATTACCGCTAAAACATCTTCAGTCTGATGAACCTAATGACTGTTTACAATCATTGGACAGACCGAAGATTGACTAAAAAGAGTAAAAAATAACCAGCGAAGCATCAAAACTCAAGAAGGATTCTTCTTTTTTTTTTGTGATAAATTCAACGTAAACAGCGTTTGATAATGGATAGTGTATTTATGGTATCAAAATCATGTTGCCTGTCTCATGGTAAGAGACTTAAAAACAAATGAGAGAAACAGCACACATTAAGAAAAATTCAAAATGTGTAGTTTATAACATTATTATTTCAGTAACATACCAACAGAGCTTTGCTGAATATTATCACGACTGCAAATGTTACATTGATTTTCAGTAAACAAGTAATTAGTTATTACGTTACTTACATTTTAAACACAATATTTACTGTTTTGCTCCATTATATTACCGAAAATATTTCCAAACAAGGATCGCCGCAGCACATTCTCCAAGCAACACGGTGGTGCTTTGTTAATGAATGATTCAGCGTTTAGAACGAATCATTTGAAATGACTCATATTGACTCGTTCATTAAGTGACTTAGCGCTGCCTACTGGTGGTTTAGTAAAAGTATGCATTTCCCCCAAACATTTCTTATTTGTATATTCATTAATGCATTTAAAATATTAAGCTCATAACAGCATTTATTTCAGTTTACTGATGAGTTGTAATAATTTGACCTGAAAGGTGATGCATACATTTCAAAAGTAAAAAAAAAGAAAAAATAGGCCTTTACAAAGTTAAAATATGCAGATTTAAATATGTAAAAGCTGTTACAACACTGATGAAAATATTGCTTCAGAATAAATCATTTACACTACCAAAAATCTTGGTGATGTACTTTTATGGGGATATCTTGTGTGAAAAATTGTCTGCTGATATGAAAAGTTTACTGTATATCATAGTAATAAATATAACTTATGACAGTGATTATTTTTTTCTTTTTACATTAAACACATTAACTATTACATGCATTTATGCAATATATTGTGTATTTTCATTTTAGGTCTTAAATTTCATATAAGGTGGTATTAAAAAGGTCTTAAAAAGTCTTCAATGTCACTTGTTCATATCTGCAGAAACCCAGTTTCTGTCATCCTTATGGGGTGGACTTGTGTGGATAAACTGCGCGTAGTTGGAAGCTTAAACATTTTGAGTTTACTCGCTTCGTTCGTGCATGAAATTCACTTCACGACAGACGTGAAATCATGTCATGGGAGGGGCTCCCATATGTATATGTATAGCTCAAATTGAGTAAAGTTTGAACTGTCTGACACGCAAAGTGAATCACACACGTGACGGAAAGTGAGGCTTTGTTTGTCACTGGTAAAGTCTCGAATCAAGGCTTCATTTGGCATGCCTCTAACACAAGCTCTGATGCCATCGGTTCAAATGTCATATCACTGGTTGACAGTTATTGACCCAGATAAGCTCTGTGGTGAACACGTTGAATATAAATAGTTTTTATATTCACCGGCTTTTTCTTGGCAAACTGGATATTTTATTGTATGGCTGTACATCAACAACACAATTGCAATAAATAAAAGCTAGAGACATGCAGGGTGAAAGAAATCCTGGCCCATTTGTTCAGTGGTGCATGCAATCTGGAGAGAGGAGAAAAGATTTAATAATGAATTAAATACCAAATCATTTTAATGAATGCAATTACTTGTGAAAACCATACCAGCAGTGTTGGGGGTAACGCATTACAAGTAACTCAAGTTACGTAATAATATTACTTTTTTCAAGTAACTAGTAAAGTAACGCATTACTTTTTCATTTACAAGAAAATATCTGAGTTACTTTTTGTTTTCTTTATGTATTTAATCCCATTTTATTAACAATGACTTTGCTACTGACCTTTGTTGATCCAATACATCAGTACACTGCAAAAATACTTTTCTTACTTAGATTTTTTTGTCGTTTCCAGCCAAAATATCAAAAAAATTATTAAATCAAGAAGGATTTTCTAGACAAGTAAATTATTTTCTTGTTTTCAGAAAAAATAAACAGTCAAAATTAATTGTTTTTTTTTTTTTTTTTGCTTAGAACAAGCATAATCATCTACCAATGGAGTATGCAAATAAAATCTTTTTTCAAACAGAAAACAAGATTGTTTGCTTACACCATTGGGAGATTATTTTGCTTGTTTCAAGCAAAAACACAATTAATTTTGACTTGTTTAAAAAAAACAGTAATTTGTACTTGTCTATAAAATCCTTCTTGATTTAAGATTTTTTGGATATTTTGGCTGAAAACAAGACAAAAATCTAAGTAAGAAAATAATTTTTTTGCAGTGTACTAATAAGCAAAACTTACTTTAGATTAACTAACATTTGTGCTTGTTTTCTCATTGCTGAAGAGTGTTGAGCTTTCTTTTCCTACAGTTCTACTGTATATTACATTTCCTTCAGCCTTAGCCTTATTCACTTCATGTCATTTTGATGTGAAAGGGCTTTTACATTTGCTAAGAATCAAACGTATTTATATTAAAAACAAACTAGCAAGCCCTGCCCAGATTTAAAAAGTAACGCAAATGTAATGTAACACTTTACTTTCCATAAAAAGTAACTAACATAATTAGTTACTTTTTTAGGGAGTAACGCATTATTGTAATGCATTACTTTTAAGACTAACTTTCCCCAACACTGCATACCAGTGTCTTTTGTAAGTGTTTTTTTTTTTTGTTTGTTTGTTTTTTTTGCTATCCCCATCTGGATAGCATGTACACCTTGTTCAACTGTCAAAAAATGACCTCCTCCTCTTTAAGGACACATTCAGCTAGCTGTTTAAAAGAAAAGCGGATCAAAGATCTACTGTTATGCATACCCTGATACGTCTATTTGACATCTGCAATACATCTATTGGACGTTTCCTATCAGATGTCAAATAGATGTCTATTAGATGTCTGTAAGATGTTTATGATTTAAGATGTGTGTAAAACTGACATCTTACAGATGTCTGCCAGACGTTCGTACACAGCAGATGCTTTCCAGATCAAGAGATCTTTAACAGACATCTTGCAGATGTACATGTGCTCTCTGGGTACTTAACATAAATATTACAGTTACAGTTGAAATTGCCTTGCACACCAAAGCCCCACAGGATGTACTGTCTAGTTCAGGGGTGTCAAACTCATTTTAGGGTGAGGGCCGGATGAGAAGAAATGTGACCGTGTGTGGGCCGAATCTCCTTTTTTTTTTTTTTTTTGAAATCATAGTACACCAAATTACAAAAAATATCTAGAAAGACACAATATTCTGTAAAACTGCATTTAATAAGTTCTCATAAACTGTTCATTAACACTCTTATTCCTTTTTGAACATGAATATTATTTGTCATAAGTTTTATTAATGAGAAAATAAGAAATAAAAAAAAACCCTACAGACTCTGTATACAGTTACATTAAATATAAAGCTATAGGCTACAATATAATTTACAAACTACAAAAACACTTCACAATAAAAAAAACTGCCTTTAACATATTTAACCACTCAATAGCTTATATGTAAAAAAATATATACAAAATAAATTCTTTATGGTTAATGCAAATGGAAAAATAATCATTCACTTTGGATAAGAACATTAACTTCAGAAACCATCCTAAATGTCATCTTACGATAATTTCTCAAATATGCGTACGTGTGATTCATAGAATGAATGTACGTAGAGAAAACGCACGTACAGGTCTCTTTCAGGTGTGATATCTATGAATCGCAAATGATCTTAAACTTGCACGCAACTGTATAGTTTCAGTTCTCTGCCTTAAATGACTCCTAATTAGTGTCATTAACATATAAAAGCTCACAATCGTCACTCAAATCCTTTAAAATCCTTCTAACGCGTTAAAATGCGCTTGCGTGTTAGAGGTACCGGCAGAAGAATAAAATAAAAACAAACACAATATTGCAGCGAATAGACTTAGTTTTTAATATTACAACTACTACTAATAATGATAATAAAAAGTTAATATTTAAATTTAATATTTAATATTATTTATTCAAATCATCCAGCGGGCCGTATGTTTGACACCCCCTGGTCTAGTTGAAGCGGATGCTCAACTGTGCTAGATGTCCACCGAGAACAGCTGACACCTCTGTCTCATGAAGGCTGTGAAAATAGCATCTGTAATCATTTTGAACGTGCATAACATTCTGTGAAATATGTACTCGCTGCTCTTTTGGATAAATGACCTTGATTGTGCAGCAAAGCAAATATAAGGAATTAACTTGTTGAAAGGAATACCTTAGAAATCGCTAACTCATCTTAAGATGTCATGGGCTACTAACGATGAGTGTACAGTGGTGCTTGTCACATAAGGTTACAGCTTTAATGTGGTAATCCATTAGCCGCTTTTCCACTGTCGAGCCAGGGCTTCAGTCGGGCCGGGTCGGGCCATTGGCCCCGGAGCTCGAGCAGCGAGGCCCAAATCATGTCGTGTTTCCACTGTCGGGACAATAGCTTGCAGCGCCGTGCGAAAACCCTGCCCTAAGCAAGCCTCCCGGAGTCAAACATCACACAACCCACCCACTTCAGTGTAAAGAAAAGTCAAATCAGACAGGTAAAGCGCACAATCGCAATTCGCAAGATGGAGGGAACTGATGCGTTAGTTAGCTTGCTGCTATTGGTTTATTCTTGGTGGAAGGCGAGAGAGCGAATTCTGGATGAGGAGATAGAGGTGCAGCAGCGTTTATTTTCACACATAAATTGGCTCCAAGTCCTGACCTTAACCTTTCAATACAAGATCTTGACCAAAAATTATTGGAACCTCTTGATGAAGATAACATCACAACATTTATTTCTGTCAATGGATGCATACATTTTTGGTCAAGATCTTGTTAGTAATTAATAGCCTATTAAAATCCAAACAGCGACTTTTTTTTTTTTTTTTTTTTGGTCCGGGCAGTGTATAAGCAACCCTTATATACTTATCTGCACCGCAGATGTAATGATTACAAATGTGTCAGGGAAAAACAATAAGTAGACTGCATTAACATTTTAATAATATATGGAAATGAGTGCTTTCTTTGTTTTCGGCTTGAGAGATGAAGTCGGCGACTCGTCATCTCCGCAGTTGTGATGCGCCTGAATGCATGTTTCATATGTAGGCTATTACATAATCTGAGAAAGTAGAAATTTTACTCTCTATAGATCTATTTTAATGTCTGAAAGCCAAAGATATACACTGAGTTTCGCGCTCAAGTTCACAGAAAAGAGACGACGGAAAGCACATCCTGTTTGCTTTCATTATTTTACAAAAGCGCATGTTTCGAATATGCGTCTTTCAAAAAGATGTTTTACTTTTACCTGTCTATGCTGTATAAAATGATGGAGTAAGCTATTCTAAGAGCAAATTACCGCACCGGGGATCCATCTGTTCTGCATGTTTAGCTTCCACACAGACAGCGCACATTTCTCTAGGTCAGTGGTTTTCAAACTTTTTAAAAATATATATGGACTAATTTGCGCACATTGGGATAGTAGCTCTCTGAAAGCGGGATATTAAAATTGCTTTTGAATGCATGCGCGCGTTTTACTTCGGTTTAGTTTTAGTTTACTTTTCGAGTCATTCGTTCATATTACGGGTCTGTCAAGTGATGAATGACTCGAACTCGAGAGACGAACGAATCAATTCTCTTTCCGGCTCAGACTGCATAGGTTAAGCTTATGGGGCTGTCACGTGATGAACAAACGACTCAAAACCGAAAACTTGTCAGATAATAGGTGAGGTGAGCTAAGCATAGACAAAAGACCCAGGTAAACAATTAATTAACCTTTTCTGTTTCTTATAGCTTTATAGTTTTATGGTTTGTAGGGTGATCAATGTTTGTGTAAGCAGTAGATGTGTTAGGGAAGTAACATGTAACATTTAATAATACTACTACTACTAATAATAATAATAATAAAAATGACTCAGAAAAAAAGATTTTTTCCCATCACTATCAAAAAGGCTGTTCTTTTCAGAAAAGTTGAACTTTTTCCAACTTGAAAAGACGCTCTGAGCTGCAGAAAAGGTCGTGGCATTTAAAAAAGCACACAGGACTTGCCTAATAAGAGCTTGATTAGCCGGTTCAGGTGTGTCTAATTGGGCTTGCAACTAAACTCTGCAGGACACCGGCCCTACAGGACCGAGTTTGGGCAGCCCTGGTATAAATCTTGCTTTTCACGTATAGGTGAAGTGTCAAGGCTTTTTTCACCATACCCTCATGGCATAATAACAACAACATAATAATAATAACAACAACATTTGGAAGTAGAAATGCAGATGTAGATTTATGTTCACTATCAAAATCAGTAATATCTGGAAAAAATTGTAGCAATCTCATTTGTATATAGTGAAATTTAATTATTGTGATTGTTTGAGTTTTGTTTTTTAATTAATCATTCCATAGTATCATGATAATAGCAATTACAACCACAAATGTAGCACCTCAATACCATGGTAAAAATGTAATATGGTTCAAAGGTATTTGTATGAAAAAACAGTAGACTAAATACATTTAGTTTAGTATAAATGCATAATTATAGCTTAATCACAAAAAATACTGTAATTACATCGCATTACTCCTCCTTCAATACATTTAATACATGTCTGACATTAATAATATAATAAAGTTGTTTGTCAGTGCTGTTTCATCTTGCTATAAACCAAGTTATTTGTGTTCTTCACTGAATTCAATCGCTTCTGGTGCTGTTTAGTGACCGAGTAAAAGCATCTGCTCTAGTAAGTTGGCGCTGTGGCTCCATTTGAACTTTGATCCGAGCAGTTAAATGGTCCAAGTGGCACACTTTGACTAGTGCTCTTTTGTTCCGCCTTTACTGCGTTAACATTATATCGAACATATATATATTGAACTTGTGTTATCATTTATCGAGGAAATAAAAAAAAAATACAAAATTGACAAAATACAAAAAATACAAAACTTACCTCATTAATGATACCATATAAAGGCCAAACTGAAAACGGAAATGCCATCCGTGTTCCACATTAAAGAGATATTGCAGGAACTATTAAGTGGCCCATTGTTAGCTAGTAAATATACTTGCCCATCATGTATTTCTTCAGCATTGCATTGGTACTTTTTCAGTCTGAAAAATTCATCATAACATGATATAACATGTTATGATGAATTTACATGTATAACATGTTCTGATCTCATGATAAGACTTTCTTTGTTGCCTTTTTCCCCTATCACACTTTAGAAATCATAAGAAATTATATGTCAGTAGAAAACTTAAAATCTCAAAATTCATCCTTTGACAACCGTTTTAAAAATCAGACATTGCATTACCATGGAAAATGTACAACAAAATCATATTACGAAATGTTTTCATTCATGAATTATAAAAATGTAAGTTTGGATTAAGTGCATTTTCACGTCTACGTTTAAAAAGGGAGTGACAGCTAAAGGGTTAAACAAGTCACTCAAGGCTTTCCCTGTAATTTTGTGTCTATTAGCGAAAGCTAGTATAATTACATATATATATAATAGTATAATGCAGTAGACAAATGAGCACTTCTGTAAAGTGAACGATCACTAGTTGTATTAATTAAGCTGATGAATGCACCATTATTTACAAAACACTGTTTAATGCCATTTTAAAGCCAAAGCCAAAGGGCTTTCATTCCTCTCAACTCCTAATTCAGAAAACAGAAAACCAGTGCTATAATCATAGGGAAGCAAGCCTATGATGCACTGCACATTCACACAAAAAAATAAATAAACTAAAATTTACAGGTGGAAAGAGGTGTAACGATAGTCCACTGAAGGCCAGTTGAAATGATGAACCCTAGTGCAGTTTATTAGCAATAGTGAACAACAAACAAACTATAATCCAAATGATGACTTGACATGAAACGGACTTGACTTAGACAAGCATGGCATGGAAACAGGCATGGACAAGACTCATTAACAGCAACATTATATACAGGACAAGAGACAATGGCAAAATGAGGGCTACTTATACTCACCAAAGGGGGTCACAAGACAAAACCAACCAATGAGAAAACAATGAACATGACATAGCAACCAATCAGAAAATGACACATTTACAAGCAGGATAACATTAGGAAGCAAGACAAGACAGTAACCATGAACTTCAAAATAAAAGACATTAAAACAAGAACGTGAAAATAAAGCCAAAACAAAACCCAAACATCAGGTTACAAGAGGTTGCATTGTTTGTGAATCATTAAAGCAGCAGTGCACAAATGTTCACAAAACTAGTGCTGACAACATTGCAAAGTTAATCGGTTACACTTTATTTTGATAGTCCACTTTAGACACTCTACTAACTGTAAGTAACTTTGTAGCTACATGTCAACTACATATCAACTAAATCTCATTATTTGCAACTACATGTCCACTAACTCTCAGAGTAGACTTTAGGGTTAGTTTAGGGTAGGTTTAGGGTTAGTTGAGTAAGTTGACAAAGAAAGTGTTAGAAGATATTAAGCAGACAGTCTACTAATACTCTACTAACTGCTAGTTGACATTTTGTTGCAAAGTTAACTACTGTTAGTAGAATATCTAAAGTGGACTATCAAAATAAAGTGTTACCAGTTAATCAAAAAAATATGTGGAAACAGGCAACAGTACAGTTGTGAATCATAACAATAGTGCTAAAACAAATTGTTCATATGTCATGCAACATACTGCCATTTGTATTAAAACATTTAGCATTCCACCTGTGATAAAACTGTGGTAGATATTAGTTTTGTGAGGTAGGAAGCTTTTTAGCTGTGTTTATGATCAAACTGCATAACGGTGATTGAAAATATGTAGTTTGGGTATGGAAATGACCCCAATAAGCCCTTCCTAAGAACAACCACATAAAAGCTAGTGTGTTTGCTTAGCATAGCATCAAACATGATATTTATGAAAATATGTTTTGCTCCAAAATCACTATATAACATCAGTCGTGTTTCAAACAAGTAGCTTCTGTGGTTCTGTGTTGCTTCTTATCACAACTTGAGAAAATACCACAATGCTAGCTTAAGTTATTCCACATCACACTTAAAAAGTAAACTGTCACTGTCCTCGTGAGGAGTGCTACTATTACACTTAACATACATGTATATTAAAAATCAGATAAATGCTGTAAGGTAATGTATTGAGGCTTCTGTCAATGTTTTTTTTTTATTTTAACTTTGTAAAATAAACTGCCTCTTTTAAATGGTAATAAAATCAAATTGGAATAAAACTGCAAATGTAAATATATATATATATATATATATATATATATATTTTTTTTTTTTTTTTTTTTTTTTCAATGCCTTGGATGCACCTTTTCATTTTCCTTCCACCATTTTAGTGGGTCCCCCTCACTATCCAGCTCACAGGCTACACTGGGTTCCTGGTTCAGCTGTTTTAACGTAGTTTCCTAAAGTCATCTTTCTCAGTGTTATCTTGTGCTGGTTCTGTGGGTGGCACCTAAACACACAAAAAAAGACAATTAGAACTAATTTTAAGGAGTCAAAAATTTACTATATACATCTCAGTGCAGCTCTTTTTTTATTACCATCATTGCCACAGTCTGCATCTCAGCTTTCAGTCTAACTTGTATTTAATGTTTTTTTTGTCTTCAGCGGTGTATCTCATCTTAAAACACGAATCCACAGTAGATGCCTGGATATGTGGGTCACTGTATTTTTCATTTAGGTACTTGCTCTTGACACGTCAGTATCATCATCCTTAACTTTCAAGATTGACGAGTTGAAAAGGTGAAGAACTGGCTTTACAAAAAACACACTGATGTAGGCTGATTCTGATCCTTCATGGCATTCTCTACAGAAAAAAAAACATTATTAAGCCAAGGCATAAGAAGACTTTTTGTTTATTGTGAAACTTTTAATCAGACATAAATCTTAGTTTTTTTTTAATAGTTACGTAGTACACCTACATACAACTATTAACTATTTATTAGAAAACACTGACTTATTCTAAACTGCTCATACACACATGCAGTGGTATTTAACCAGTCAAATATTGTGTGTTTTTGTTTGACTTTAAATATAGCACAAGGTCTGCACTCTAAAAGTTTATCTTTATTCAACAGGAGATTAAAAAAGCCGAAACATTTGTTTTTTAATCTCCTGTTGAATAAAGATAAACTTTTAGAGTGCAGACCTTGTGCTATATTTAATAAAAAGTAGTAATTTTTGTTTAGCTTTATGAATCTCTGTAATTTGATTATTTGTCAAAATAATAAAGATGACTATACTTTATGACTCCAGGTGTCACTGTAATATCACAAAAAATACTAAAGGCATGTTTTTAAATTGTCAGATAGTTTCACTATATCAGGGAAACAAAATGTTAACTAGGGGTCGACCGATTATCGTCCCGACCGATTATTGGCGCCAATATTAAGCATTTTTATGATTATCGGAATCGGTTATTTTCAAAACCGATTTGCCGATAAAAAAAATAATTTGGAATGCGCTATTTGGCATTTCATTCAGCTAGTCTCCACCCACCGCGCATCTGATTTGTTGGGAGTCACGAGTCCGACCAATCAACTCGAAAGCGCTTGCTGGAGCTGCGGCAGCGATCAGTTGTTGTCTCTCAAAAGTAAGTCAGCAGACGTTGCTTGTGTTTCAGTAAATCACAATACTCTACGCTGAAGTTGCAAAAACACCTTAATATTATCTATGATTTCGCCGATGCAGAAAACGCGGACGGAATAGCAGAATCCAGTCATATAAATGGAATAAACTGTATGACGTTAACACGAAATGTCACGGAATTTGTCAAAGTTTGGATGAATTAACCAAAAGTAGGTCCGTACACTTAAATTGACTCATGCTATGGACCAGTATCTATAAACATTAAGCCGCAAACAGACTATTTAATTTGTTTAATACACACTAAAGTGCGCGACGCTCGCGGTGTTTTCAGCATCTCCCGTCTCACTTAATGAGGACGTAAATACATTAACAACATCCCCAGAACTGCTCCCAGAATCACTTCATGAGCATTTGACCGTTTCATTTGAGTAAAACTATCGTTATCATACACATAGGCTACAGAAACTTAAAAGTTCCTCATAGCAACTCGTCAAAATAAAAGTTAGATTTAGCTGAATATTACTGTGGTGCAGTAGAATATATGTAATACTACTACTGCTACTACAATTATTAAACAATTCGTTGAGAATAATCACACAATATGCCATTTCTTCCACGTTTTAATTTTATTAGTAAACTCATTTGTAAAAAAAATTACTCATTTGATTAAAAGATAAATTAATGTGTTCATGCCTTCATTTGCACTGTACTGTAAATTAAAACTAATGGAAATGTGTAGTGTCACATAGGCCAAGGTTTGGATAACAAAAAATTAGACATTTAGGCTATGGAACTCAGTGTGCCTATAATAGGCTATTAATGTTATAGTTTCATGAAAAGGTCTTCGTAACATCTTCTACAATGGAGCTATGAAGACAATTAAATTATTAACACTTATATTACACTTTGTGCATTTTTAAGCTAATCGATTGATGTGCATTAGATGAAGAATTGGATAGTCACCTCATGATTTAGCCATCAGAAACCAATTAATGAGAAATTATTAGAACTTATGCTATTACATGAACATTTCTAACATGTAAATAAGTTCTTGTCAGAGCTCTTGTTATTATTAATTATGACAAATTTAAATTTTTACACCAGACACGTATCGGTTCAAAATATCGTTTATCGGTGCATTTGATCTGTAATAATAAATATCGGCATCGGCCCTGAAAAACACATATCGGTCGACCCCTAATGTTAACACAACTTACCGATGGATAAATGCAGTCTATGACCAAAGCAGTGTAGCCACCTCCAGTTATTGACAGATGCTGCCCTAACCATATTAGCTGCGTTGTCCATTGTAATCTATACAAGTCTTTCCTCCTGCAAACTCCATGCAGAGATCGCTTCTTTGAGGCCCGCTGCATACGGCTATTAAAGTAAGAAACCTCTTTTCCCTAGCTGCAGCCTCTCTCCTCATTTCTTCATCTCTATGCTCCATTCTTGCTCTAAACTCTTCTTCTCTCCTGCTGGCTTCTTCCTCTCTCTCTCTGTGTCTTCTCTTTTACTTCTCTCTCTTTTCAGACTTTCTTTCTCTTCTTGGCTCTCAGTTTTGCCTGTGCTTTTCTCTTTGCCTCCCTTTCCTCCAGCTCTCAAATACACAAGAAGTTCACTGTCTCCTGATTCTCTTTTTTTCCTGCAAGCATCATCAGCATCATCTTGGTTGCCAGATTGTATAAGCACATGTGGGGTGAGGGATGGCTTAAAACCTAATGCAGTAACCATCAGCATCAGATCCATTAGATGCTGCTGTCTGTTCGCTAAAAAACACATTTGTGAGAAACACTCGCAATTAGTTAATCCCTTAATTGTCACCCGTCCCACCTGTGGGACGCCTGTTTACTTCACCATTTTACAGATAAATCCTAATTTAATCGACAAACTACATATTGTTGGAAAGGACTAAGACTCCTAAATAGATCTTTTACCATTTTTGTAGGAAAAGTAATAGATTAATTTATAAAAAGGGTGCACGCTCCAAAATCTACTTCATAACAGGAGTTTTGACCTTTGTCACAAAAAACCTTTTTCTCTATCATGCTTTAGAAATCATAAGAAATTATGAATCACTTGAAAACTTAAAATCTCAAGATTCATCCTTTGAAAACCATTTTAAAATCAGGCATTGCACTATGATAGAAAATGTATATCAAAATCATATCACAAAATGTTTTGGTCATGAAATATATATAAAAAAATAAGTTTAAATACGGCCTTTTCATGTTCAAAAATGAAAGTGACAGTCAATCATATTTATGGAAAAATAGAAGACAATGTGCAACATTGCATTTACTTACTTTATATTTTTGCTTAAACTTTTCCCATTTTTGTTTTTACCCATGCAACCGAAACTTTTCCATACAGGTTCTTTCCATGGATGAAAGAGAACACAGTAAATATATTCAGTTATTTACAACGTCAATGAAACAAATCCACTGAATCCAAACACAGAACAGATTTAGAAGTTAAAGCTAATAAACAAGCAACACAAACAATAGTAATAACAAACTGGAAAACAAGACCCTATTCACCCCAGACACATTTTCTTATAGATACCTGAATAGCTCTATAGTAAAGTGTCTATTAACAGCAAAGATGAATCTGTCATCTTAACACTTGTTTGTTTTTTCATGCATTGACAATATAGATCTGGAGTGGATTTAGGTAGATGTCCTTGCTGAAAAAAAAAAAAAAAAAACAGCTAAAACCAGCCTAGGCTGGTTGGCTGGTTTTAGCTGGTCAGCAGGCTGGTTTTAGAGGGGTTTTGGTCACTTTCCCAGGCTGGTCTTAGCTATAATGTTATTAAAATACATCTTTGTGACCTGATCCAGCAAAATGAGTCACAGTGACTCAAATTTAAAAATTGGGATTTTGATATCAATGGAAAGAGGAGACCATAAGCTTTACAATGATATCCTTCCATCCTATCCAAACCAGGCTGAAGCTCAAATCATTTTAAAGTAATTATTTTTATTTGAATAAATATTTTTAAAGGCACCTTTACAAAGATTTACTAAAATCAGAAAGATTGAACAGAGGTGTTACATTTTTTGCTTGAGAGAGAGTGTGCAATATTGACAAAATATAATATCTCAATATTTTCTGGCATTTTATCGAAAACGATAGTAACGTTTTTGATATTCTTCATATTCTGTATGGTCAGTTCACAGCAGTGATAAAAATTATTATTTTCCTAAAAGTTTAAATTGATTTTTACCTTTTATGGGCAGTTTTACCTTTATAAAGCCATTTTTTTTAAAAAAAAAACCGTGCATCATCTTTTGAGTCTAACTCTTACATTTAATCTGTCAGTTATAATAATAATACATTTAGGCTGTTAGTAAACAAATGAAATCAGTATCAACAAAATTTATCTTTGCAGAAGTTGCATATAAAGTGACATTTAGATGCATTTACACATGATGTATTTAAAAGTATTTTAAAAGTGAAAAGATACTTTGAATGTGAAATTAAAACCACCAGTAGGTGGCAATAATTCGCTGTTAATAAGTGAGTCATTGAACCGAATCATTCAAACGGTTGATTCATTCAGAAACTAAACACATTCATGTTGCTCAGAGACGTAAAAAGCAATGTTCATTTCCAGCAAATTTAGTAAAACTTAGTAAAAGTAAAAAATGTAATAGTCAAAACTATTCAATTTAGACTTTAAAATTTAATAGTCATTTAAATTTTAAAGTAAAATTTAATAGTCATTTAAATACCTTTACTCAATTATCTAGACTACGAAACTTTGGGAGATTATTTTTTTAAAGTCTGTTCTTTAAAGTTACCTAAATAAAAGGAAAAAAAAGATTTTTTTTTATTGTTTTTCCACATTATCAGCCCGTTATCTCAAAGTGGAATGTTGCGACTTCTGACTCATTTCGCCAGATCGGGTCACATTTTATTAAATAACCGTGCTGAAAAAAACAACTAAAGGTCAGTTTTAGCTGGTCAACAAGGCTGGTTTTAGAGGGGTTTTTGCCACTTTCCCAGGCTGGTCTTAGCTGGTCACCAGCCTAGGGTGGTTTTAGCTGTTTGTTTGTTTTTTTTCAGCAGGGGAGGTTGATTAAATTTGATTTGAACTGCTTCTCCAACTGCACAAATGTGGAAATTAGCTTTTAGGTTTGGGTTTTTCAGCATCCCGTCAAAAAGAGCTATGAGGAACTGACAGTCAACATAAACTCTTCATTCCCTCCTGAAAAAAAAAAAACAGCTAAAACCAGCCTAGGCTGGTTGAAGCTGGAAGTAGCTGGTCTCCCAGCCTGACCAGCTAAGACCAGGCTGGGAAAGTGGCCCAAAGCCCTCTAAAACCAGCCTGCTGGCCAGCTAAAACCAGCCAACCAGCCTAGGCTGGTTTTAGCCGTTTTTTGTTTGTTTGTAATATAAAATAAGCCTTTCTGAGCAAATTCAGATTGTACTGGGGATGACTCAATATATTTAAAATTACTTGGTAATTCTTGTACGGACTCAGTAAAAACTTTTGCTATAGCCTCATTACTATGAATCATCTTATTACTAACTTTATTTTAGATGTTTTTGCCTGTTTGAAATGGATTGTCTGTTTATATGTTGCCATGATTTAGAACTGCTGCCACTGGCCTCCTCAATTAGTTTGGAAAAATTTGCCTTGTCTTAGCCTTTCGCCATTCCTGATACTACTTTATTCCTCAAGCCAGTATAAATAAAATGGTCAGTATACGTTTTTTGTTAATAAGGACTTTTTAAGAGCAAGATCTCACATTTTAATGATCTGAAGAATATCACTGTTTATTTCTTAGGCCTACTCTTCCAGGTTTTTGTGTTTTTACTTATTAAATCACTTAAGATAGGAGCAAAACTACCTGCACTGTGATTTAAATCCTTCATAAATTATTATGTCTGTAACGAAGCGTCAGAGGCGTTTGGATCCATAAGCAGCTTTATTAGAGAATGGTCAGACAGACAGGGGTAAACAGCCAGCGTCAACAATGTAAGAGGCAAGTTCGGGGCAGGCTGATAACAATCGTCATCCAGTAAACAATCCAATTCGGGGGGTACAGAGAAGAATCACAGGTCGAGATGCAGTCCAGGTCACAACAGGTAATCAAATAACAAGGGAAAACACTCAGAATTGACAGCCGGGGCAAGATCAAGACTTCGCGAAAGTCTGAGCGTGAGCATGGCTTTTATGGTGGTGGAGTAATGAGGGGTGAGTGCTTGCAGGTGTGTGTGGGTGTGGTCAGCCCCAGGCAAGAGGGAGTATGGGAGATTGAGTCCGAATGTGATGTCAAAACTCCGGTGAAGGTTCCCTCTGGTGGTGCAGAGGAGAACGTGCGGAAGTTGCCGTTGTAACAATGACACTGCTGGATACTGTATAATCACAGTGCTATTAAAATATTATAACCTTTGATTAATAACACCTCACAAAGCTCTAGGTGACGATTGTGTTGTTCACAATAACAAACCAATATCATCTGATTGCAGTCTCGTTTTAGTTTCCCTTGTCATAACAAATGTGCCATACAAACACAATTACAGCAGCCATAAAGAATATAATATAATAAAGTCAAGGGTCAATATCCCAACTAAAGCAAACACTAATCAACATGATGATAATGGCAAATGAAATTAACTGTTAATTCTCAATAAGCATTTTTGTAGATATCTGACAAAAAAAGTCAGTTTTGTTAATAAGTGAACCTGATGATGCTGTTTGTGGGGTTGTTTAATCATTCTCTACTGAGGTCATGACAGATTTCATCTATTTCATTTTATTTCTTTTAAGGCTGTGGCTGGAAGTCAGTTGTATGTTTGGAGAATGTTCTTATAACTGTTAGCTTGTATAAACAAAATCATTGACTACACTCTCAGAAAAAAAAGTTCTACCAGTAAGACTCGGAAGATGAAATTAAGGCTCAAAAGAATTTATTTATGTTTGGAGAATGTTCTTATAACTGTTAGCTTGTATAAACAAAATCATTGACTACACTCTCAGAAAAAAAAGTTCTACCAGTAAGACTCGGAAGATGAAATTAAGGCTCAAAAGAATTTATTTAACAATGCTGATATAAAATTATAAAGTTTGGCGTAGGCCCGTCTGAAGCTTGAATCCGACGTAGTGGATTCCGACTAGCACTGCCGAGACGAAGGCAGGAGAGGAGCGAGGAGTGGCTCGCTGCAGCCTGCGGTGGACATCCAACCCCGCCCACATCCAAGTGTAACGTCACTAACCACACCCACGTCAAAATACGTCAAATCCTCATTAATTTTGAAACAGGAAGAAACATAAGAAGATCGTTCGTATTGTTGCCACTCGCTAAAAAGTTTATGTTGTCGGTAAGTAAAAGAACAGTCTTTTGTCTTTTTTAAGTCTTAAAACGTTGACAACTTTAGGAATGTTTGCGTCGTTTGTGCTTATGTGCATAAACAACAACATGTGTATGTGTTTTGAACACAGGCATGTTATTACTCAGTTAGCAAAATATGTATGTATGTATGTATGTACCACTGTCAGGATAGCCCCAGAAACGAGACAGGAGGCGTACGGATCCATACGCATATCTTTATTAAACATATTCATGGTCATACAGTCACGGGGTCAGCGGGGGGCGTTCGGGGGCAGAGCAGAGTGTCCAGAAGTGTAGTAGAGTCCAGGCGGGTTGTCGAGGCAGGCGGCTAGCAAAGGGGTAAACCGATAAACGTAGCGAGGGTTAAAAGGCGGGCGGAAGACAATCGAGAGACGAGGGGCAACGGGATCGGGGAACCAGGAAACTAGACAAAGGGAAAACGCTCGGAAATACCAGACGGGCTAGATATGACTTCGCGACGAGATGATAAACTGACGTGCTATTTATGCGGAAATGACGGCAGGAAGTAAGGGTGAAAGGTGAAGTGTGAGGCAAGGGGATTATGGGAAATGGAGTGCTTGGTGCAGGGGACAGTACAGAGAGGGGAGGTGGCTCCCTCTAGTGGGGAGAAGAGAGAGCCACAACGGTACAGTTCATGACAACCACCGATCTTTTTTATATCTATCTATCTATCTATCTATATATATATATATATATATATATCAGTGGTATGTACATATAAGAGTCTCTGCATAAAATAGACTCTTATTTAATATAAAACGAAACACTTCTATTTTAAATGTCTACGTTAATCTTGCGACTATTATGCCAATTGACACCTCAGGCTTGTGTATGTGCATGCGTGTGTGTTGCAATTTTATGTATCAATTCATTCAGTATTCATTTATGTCATAAGAATCAGTCCTGTGTGTGTGTGTGTGTGTGTGTGTGTGTGTGTGCGCATATACAAATTATCTTTGTATTCTTCTATATTAATGACAGACATAATGTTTGTCAATGCCTCTTTTTTTGTCATGTTTTATAGCTTTCTACACATGTTCAGTCCAGGCCTGATGCAGGATAGTTCTCCTGGGTTGAGGGGTCCCTGCTGCAGTTTCACCAGTAACGAAAATGACTCACAGTTCACTTGGAGGACCACATAAGACATGGAGGTATGGTGAGAGCATTTCTTTAGATATTGTTTTAATTTTGTGGTTTAAAATAGTAATGTTTAATAAATAAATACATGTTTGTATGTAGAATGATGAGTTAATAATTTTTAGTGGACACATACACCCCCTAACATGTGTATTTCTATTTTTAACAGAAGCGCCAAGAAGACATAAAGTGGATGTTTGCAAGGAACAGTGGACCAGCATGGTACAGAGTAACCGTGTGTTATTCTGTGGGGATTCTGAAAGGGCCTGCCTTTATCCAGATGAACAGTAAATATCAACAGAACCATCAAAGAACTTGGGGAGAATCGGATGAAGCAAGGGATGTCTTTTTATTCATCTTTAAATATCCAGAGGAGCTGGACACTTTCAAATCAAATTGTTTTGATGAACAAGACCTGAAGATCCATGCCATGTTCTGTGAATAATCTATCAGAGCAAAGATTCTCTCTGTGTAGCCTATGAATGTATTTATGTGTACTGCATATCAGGAACTGTTTATTCAACTGCTCAGATTTTATGATTTCAAATGAGTTTCATATGAGTTCAAACATATCTTTTGTTAAACACTACCAGTCAAAAGTTTTTGAACAGTAAGATTTTTTTATTCTCTTCTGCTCACTAAGCCTGCATTTATTGTATTCCAACATACAGCTAAAATCAATAACATTTTTTAAGTTTTTTATGTTAATATAAGAGTTTTCTATTTGAAACAGTTTCTTGTAACATGTCATTTATTCCTGGATATTTTGCATCAAATAAGTGCAGACTTGGTGAGCAGAAGAGACTTCTTTAAAAAAAATACTGTTCAAAAACTTTTGACTGGTAATGTATATTGTTTTACAATGTTAAATGCAATTATTTTTAAAATAATTAATATTAAAAATACCCAATGAAGCAATGGATGTCTTTTTCATGAATGAATAAGGCCTAAAGATCAATGTCATGTTACTTATATAATCTATCAAAGCAAGCAATCTCTTAGCCTATGTATGTGTAGCCTACTACAAATGTTTATTGTGGAATTCAAATGTTAACACTTTACGATAAGTGCAACACATCTTTAAAAATTTTTTACAACTTTTACAATAATTTTACGCACTTTTACAATACCGAAATTGGGTAGGTCAAAATCGGTCATAATAAACGTGAATTTATCCCATTACATAAATGAAAAAGGTAAGGTTTAAAGGTTGTTATTATTAACAATTTGCCTAATGTAGCCAATGCAAGCGTATTACAGGCTGTCATGATGATGAAACCAGCTCCGTATATTAGACATATTAAATATATTAGATTTAAGTTGTGCCATTTTAGCCTAGACATTCTTTACAAAAAATAAGAAAACGTGTATTAATAAAACGAAGGCAACAGCATATTATTGTATATAATCACCGAAACTGCATTGCTTCACATACTTCCGGGTTTCCCGGCACAGAGATTGGGGAATCACGAGGTGACGTATTTGATACGGGCGTGACCTCTGACGTCACGCTCGGACGTGGGCGGGATGTACCTGTGATGGGCGTGGTTTCTGACGTCACGCATGGATGTGGGCGGGGTTGGATGTCCACTGCAGGCTGCAGCGAGCCCTACTTGAGAGGAGCCTACCCCCAAAAGAGAAAAGTTTATATACCCACCATCTTTAGAACTTCTCAGAAGATCCTAAAACATAAAAGCAAACAAGAATTATTGACTGAATTAGTATAGATAACAGATGCTTTCAATTATCTATGCTAAGTATAGGTAACAGTATTGATAAAGAGATATACAAAAGGGGACTTGAGGAAAGGGAGAGGGTAGTTCATTGTATAGTAACAGTTCTTTGTATAGAGATGTTAGCACGTAAGATAAGGATAGAGCCCAGATGGCCTAAGGATAGGATGGCCCGATAGGCCTACAGACAGAAGCCCCGACGGGCAACAGATAGGACGGCCCCGATAGGCCACAGACAGAAGCCCCGACGGGCAACAGATAGGACGGCCCCGATAGGCCACAGACAGAAGCCCCGACGGGCAACAGATAGGACAGCCGCGATAGGCCACAGACAAAAGCCCCGACGGGCCGCAGTGGGAAGGGCCCCGATGGGCCACAGTAGTGAAATGCCATTGTGGGCACTACGGAGAGTGAAGAAGTCTAGGGGAGAGAATTTCAAATAGAGAGTTATAGGGTTTAAGAATGAAAGCAACTGATAGGACAGCCCCGATAGGCCACAGACAGAAGCCCCGACGGGCAACAGATAGGACGGCCCCGATAGGCCACAGACAGAAGCCCCGACGGGCAACAGATAGAAGCCCTGACGGGCAACAGATAGGACAGCCGCGATAGGCCTACAGACAGAAGCCCCGACGGGCAACAGATAGAAGCCCTGACGGGCAACAGATAGGACAGCCGCGATAGGCCACAGACAGAAGCCGCGACGGGCAACAGATAGGACGGCCCCGATAGGCCTACAGACAGAAGCCCCGACGGGCAACAGATAGAAGCCCTGACGGGCAACAGATAGGACAGCCGCGATAGGCCACAGACAGAAGCCGCGACGGGCAACAGATAGGACGGCCCCGATAGGCCACAGACAGAATCCCCGACGGGCCGCAGTGGGAAGGGCCCCGATGGGCCACAGTAGTGAAACGTGTAGGGTAAGGACCAATCAGACAATGGTTCATTAGATTTAACTAAATCAGTGGTTTATTCAATTAACAAAGAAGCAAACTTCTCCTCACCCAACCCAACAGTGGGTGACAAAGTCTCAACCAGGACGCTTCTAGCAACCACTGATAATGTCAGTTTACGATGTAAAACTATGCAGGAGAATCTGCAACTATGCAGGCAGACTGTCTTTCGTCACTCACTTCCCCCCATAGGAAAGACGCAATGCTCATAGAAATGGACTCTTCCCTATTTCATTCACAGACAAACTTTTCTGTGAACAAAGACACATAGCTCATATATCAGTGTGTGTATATTACGACTGTCCATGTCCTTTGTATTTCTTACTTTATAACTGTTTTATGCTTGTGTCTTGATAGGATGCTAATGTAACACAATACAGTATATGCCATGTTTGGTCTCTTTTGACTCGTATGTAGATTTCCTGAAAGATGCTGTGTATGAGAGACTGATACCGGTGCAACATATTAACGTTCTAATAATCTTTAGTATTTCTGGCCTGAACCCCTATTGATTTAAATATGCAAACTGACATTTCTCTGAAACAAAGGGCCATAAAACGAAGACCCAGTTTCAAACCTCCCACTGAGAAAGCCAGCCTTCTCATTGGTCGGAACTACTTGGGACGGTGTGACTCTGTCCAGACTTTAAAGGGCTCACACCTCGTTCCGGCTCTCTCTTCTCTTCTCCTCTTCTTCCGAAAGATCTTCAGATAGTTATCGTGGAGGTCCTCCACGGAAAGGCCGTGGGGCAAACCCCATGGCCCAGCCACATGCGGTTTCCCCCAGCATGAGGCCGAACTTTCTCTTTCCATCCTGGCATCTACACCTCAGCCCCTTTGTAACCATCCGATCAGCCGATCAATGGAACAACGAAGGCGCCATCTTCATGAAATCATCAGGACTACCTTTGAGCTGGCATCTGGACCCTTGCGTAAGCACCACACAAAAGGAAACCATTATGCAAGTAACCATTTAACTATTAGATGCAATAAGGAAGCTGTGCCCCTTGTAGGTCAAGGAGATTCAGGTTTTTCTGATGATTGGTTGTGCTGATGTAAAAGATTGCCAGTCTACTCTCTCTCTCCTCCTCACTCACTCTCTCTCTCCCTCTCTCTTGCTTTGTTCTATGTGTTGTCTGTTTAGTGTTCGTTATTTGCTAGCTAGTGTTTATTTTCCCCTTTTACGTATTCAATAAACCCGCATTTTGTATTCACATATGAATTTCTTACTGTGTTCCTTGCTCACAAACATCACGTCACTTAAACTGCTTTGATTTCGTTACAAAACTGATCCAGTCCTGTAACTTAGCCAATTACAGTGGGAAAGATTAATTTTCAAGGCTAGGAAGTTGATTTTTCTTAGAGTTAGAATAAAAGCGGCTAATACTCGTTGGACGAGGGTATTAGTTCGGTTTATTTTTGACTCGGCTGTTTCAGAGAAGTGTATAAAGTATATGTAATTAATAACCATTAATTATACATAGTTTATTGTGCTTAAATTAATAAACTTTTGCTACAAATGCCATCGTGGGCACTACGGAGGGTGAAGAAGTTTAGGGGAGAGAATTTCAAATAGAGAGTTATAGGGTTTAAGAATGAAAGCAACTGATAGGACAGCCCCGATAGGCCACAGACAGAAGCCCCGACGGGCAACAGATAGGACGGCCCCAATAGGCCACAGACAGAAGCCCTGACGGGCAACAGATAGGACGATAGGCCGCAGTGGGAAAGGCCCCGACGGGCCACAGTAGTGAAATGCCATCGTGGGCACTAAGGAGGGTGAAGAAGTTTAGGGGAGAGAATTTCAAACAGAGAGTTATAGGGTTTAAGAATGAAAGCAACAGATAGGACGGCCCCGATAGGCCACAGACAGAAGCCCCGACGGGCTGCAGTGGGAAGGGCCCCGATGGGCCACAGTAGTGAAATGTCATCGTAGGCACTACGGAGGGTGAAGAAGTTTAGGGGAGAGAATTTCAAACTGAGAGTTATAGGGTTTAAGAATGAAAGCAACTGATAGGACGGCCCCGATAGGCCACAGACAGAAGCCCCGACGGACAACAGATAGGACGGCCCCGATAGGCCACAGACAGAAGCCCTGACGGGCAACAGATAGGACGATAGGCCGCAGTGGGAAAGGCCCCGACGGGCCACAGTAGTGAAATGCCATCGTGGGCACTAAGGAGGGTGAAGAAGTTTAGGGGAGAGAATTTCAAACTGAGAGTTATAGGGTTTAAACTTTGAGTAAATACACAGTGTGTTTTAACTCCATGGCTGTGGGTGTTACTAGCCAATGCCGCTTCAACATCCAACTGATATTGCTGTTTTGTTCTGCTAGGGAACGCTCCTGTTCTTACTTCAAGTTCTTGAAACTGTGATCATTCTCCAACAATAAAAATTTGCAAGCATGTGACCCACTGAAACTTTCAACAAAACCTCAGAGTGAGTGAGCACCAAGATTATCTGCAATCACAGAAAATACTGTGCCTTTTACAACTTTTCCCAAATGAGGCACAAAAATTCCATCTTCTTCAAGGCTTTTCAAATCCTTTAACAATGGCTCCAGCACTGCAGAATAGCCAAAAAAGTTTTAACATCATCAGCCTTGGTCAAAACAGCTAAGTAAATGGATGATAATGCAGGTCTTAATACAGAAAGAATATCAGCCAACACCCAGTAGACTCCAGTTATCTTATGTTTTTTGCGCGAGGTTCCTAAAGGATTGCAAATTTCAAAATCATCACAGTACAGTAAAAGTGAAAATCTTAACTCCTCTTCGGATAGAAATTTGTTCTCCTTTAAGTTGGAACCATCACGAAAACTTGCATACTGACATGGTCTGTGGTGTCTTGCACTCTTGAACAGCTTATCCTGAATGTCCACGTTTTTTAGAATTTCTGACAAGGACCGCAAAATTGGTACATACTGGAACGTCCGTCCCTCTTTTTCTTCAAGTATATACTCCAAAGGCTCAATAATCGAGAAATGTTCCTGTAGGTACCTATTCCGCTGAAATGATGTGCCAAGAGGACCTTTCTCATTTAAGGTTGCACTAAGGGGATTTAACTGGCAAATGTTGTTTACCAATTCTGTGATTACCAATTCTTCAAGATTACAGTTATGTCTTTGATTACTGGTTCAGATGCTGTACAAGTAATAAACCGAAGCTCGTCTACAATTTCATCAATGCATTTACTAGGCACATTAAAAATGCAGCCTAATTTAAGCAATAAGGAAGCAAGTTGATCAACGATGACTTCACAGAAATCTTCATCCTCTTCTACAAGAGTTTCTTCAGAAGCAACAATTTCACTTTCTTCTACAAAACTATCTTCAGTTGGCTGATCTGAATATGTCTGGAATACAGTATTCTTAAAATCTTCAAGGCAGTGAGGAGTGTGCTTCCTGCTTCTATGTGAAGCAAAAGTTGAATATATAGTCACAGTCTTTAAAAACACAGTGAACAGTTTTGTGCTTTTTCAAAAAGTTTTGTGTTCAAAAAATTGCCTCTCTGTATGACAATTAAATGACTTGCACACAAGGCATGAAAAGGAAACAGTTTGACTTAACTGTTGTGGTTGTGCATGGTCTCTAGACAAATGTGCTCTAAGAGCCCCCCATCCTTTAAATGAACAAGGACAATTTAAGTGCAAGCAAGGCACTGACCAGCCCTGACCAGTATGTGGATGTTTCAATCTGTAATGCTTTAAAATCTCTAAACGTTTTGATGTCTCAAATTTGCAATACTTGCATGGCCAAGACATAAGAAGTGTACTGTTTATCCTTGATGACACACCAGGGTTGAATACCATGCATCTGGGAGATTTCCTAAGTGCAGTCAACCTGTAAATGAACAAACACAATTAGTTATAGTAAAACAACAGAATTAATAAAAATACATTAAATATATTAAAGATAGAAAATTATGTGAGAACTAATTATTAAACAGAAGCTGAAATACAAGCAGGAATTTTATTCTGATATGATGCTTGTTAACAATCATAATGTGTAGGTAACAATTAAATACATTCATTTAAACACATAAGTCAATGTCAGAGATTTTCAGACACTTTCTGGGCTGAAAAAAAAAATCTACCTATTGCAATAGTTCATGATAGAGTACAAAAAAAGTTTAATCTCCACACTAACTTTGCATCCACGTGTGACAATCGCAACCGTCTGTCTCCAGTCAAAAACGCGGGCATGTGATTTAGTCATGCAGAATCGTGGATCTTTTCTTCTTTCCGGTTAGTCACGCGGATGTGAAGGTGCTAAGATTTTAGATTAAAACTAGATAGAAAAAAGTTTGTCGAGACAAACTTTAAGTTGGCTTGAGAAAGCCGGGACCAGAAAGTTTATAAAGTTTAAAGGTTTAAAAGATTAAAAGTTTAAAAGATTGAAAGTTTTAAATTTACAAGTTTTAAGTTTAAGTTTAAAAGTTTATAAAGCTTAAAAAGTTTAGGAAGTTTAAAAACAGCTTTGTTTTTTAAGTTTAACATAGTTTTAAAAGCTTAATTTATGATTATGACTAGCATGTTATTAGCATGTTCCTATTGTGTTGCTATGTGGTTACTAGGGTACTCTGGGAGGTTGCTAGGGTAGTCGGGGTGATTTCTAGAGTGTTGCTATGCGGTTGCTAAGGTATTTGGGGTGGTTGCTAAGGTGTTGCTATGCGGTTGCTAGGGTAACCGGGGCGGTTGCTAGGGTGTTTCTATGCGGTTGCTAGGGTACCCGGGGTGGTTGCTAGGATGTGGCTATGCGGTTGCTAGGGTACCTGGGGCAGTTGCTATGGTGCTACTAGGGTACCCAGGATGGTTGCTATGCAGTTGCTAGGTACTCAGGATGGTTTTTAGGGTGTCACTTGCATGTTATTACATGATTAGCAAGTGACTAGCATGATCCTAGCATGATTAGCAAGGTACTAGCATGATTCTAGTATGAATAGCAAGTTACTAGCATAATTTTAACAAGTTACTAACATGATTCTAGTATGAATAGCAAGTTAATAGCATGATTTTAGCATGATTAGCAAGTTACTAGCATGATTCTAGCATGATTAGCAAGTTACTAGCATAATTCTAGCATGATTAGCAAGTTACTAGCATGTTTCTAGTATGATTAGCAGGTAGCTAGCATCATTCTAGTATGATTCTAGCATAATTAGCAAGTTACTAGCATGATTCTAGTATGATTAGCAAGTAGCTAGCATGATTCTAATATGATTCTAGTATGATTAGCAAGTTACTAGCATGATTCTAGTATGATTAGCAAGTAGCTAGCATGATTCTAGTATGATTCTAGTATGATTAGCAAGTAGCTAGCATGATTCTAGTATGATTAACAAGTAGCTAACATGATTCTAGTATGATTAAAGTTAGTTTGAATGAGTTTGAATGGATTAGAAATAGTACATAGAAGGGAAGCAAAATGAGTCTCAAAGGATTCTGGGAGTTCTAACAGTCTCAAAGGATTCTGGGAGTTTTGACAATTTGAAAGTCTTTGCTCATTTGAACATTCCGTCAATGTAAGTCTATGGGATTTTTCCAAGATTTAATCGTTATTTTTAGGAAAGCCGTTAGTCCGATCAGTTAGAAAAGATATAGCAACCAACTACAGATCAGTCTGAAGATCTGGGCTGAGTTTGGAGTTTGTAGAGTTAAAGCTCTAGGAGGAGATAGAGTTGATAATTTTAGTCTCAGAAGAAAATAGCATATCAGTAAGTTGGCTTTCTCAAGCCAACTTAATTACTCAGTATTTTTAGCTTTATGTGCAATGACTTTAAAACTGTTAAATTATATGAGAAAAAATATAATACAATTTTCTATTCCCACTCAGTTCTTTTTATACATGAATTAATTGTGTATTTATTTAAAATTTTACTTAGAAATTCTAATTCTCAATGAATTGTAATATTGCAATGTAAAAATTATGACAGTAAATCAAGTATATTTTACTATACCTCAAAGTTTGTTTTTTTAGTGCATGTCCTTGTGTGTTTTGGCCAATGTAAACTACCATATAGACACTCTTACAGTGAGCCATTTTCTGCTTGGTTTGCCATTGATTATTGAGGTTCCCAATTCTGGCTCTCAAAGTCCATTTCCTACAGAATTCAGCTCCAACCTCGATCAAACTCACCTGGCTGTAAGACAAGAGCATGGGTGAGATAAATATAGGTACTGGTCTCTAACTTAAAGACTTATTCTTTTTTTGGGAGATTCAAATCTTAGCCACTTACCCCCCATTGACAAAGGAAATTTACAAAGAGTCAGTTACCCAGGTGCAAAACTTGAACATGCCTACCACATCATCAAAAACAAAACTCCCAACAGCCCCACAAGTGCAACAAGTAATCCTATCTGTTGGGCTAAACAATAGGGAACGTGCAAACCAGGCACACATTGGGAAAGCAGTGCAATGCGGACATTCACATCCATCTCATTAACTTCAGCAAATCCCTACTAACCCGACACATTGACAATACTATATTTCTCAATGCAATAATTCATTGAACGGGGCACAGCATTCCTGTTACCTTGGGGATCTTTTTAAAATGGGGACAAAGTTCATTGGACTCTAACCACAGGTAAAGCCATGGCGGGTCATTGGATAAAACATTTAAACTAGACATGATCAAAACCGCAGGACAGGTTTCTTTATTAAACTGATCTGTGGGCAATCTCTCCCAGATCTATGACTTATCCCTGACTGAAGTACACCTAGTGAATAAAGGACTATCTTTTATTTCTTCTCATATGATAAAACCTCAAGATCGTAAAAACCTTTTGTTAGATCTGAGCTGATTTCACACTTAAACTCAAAGGACCCTATATTTCAGAACGGGTATGGACACAAGAAAGGCATTACCATTTTGTCAAAAATCGAGTTAGATATCTCCACCACAACTTTTACTCGACGAAACATGGGATTTTTTTGACAGAGACATCACAGATTTTCAAACCATAATCGCTCGTCCCTCTTTCCGCAGGAGATTGAAGCTTTAGAAGACCTCTCACAGAAAAGACATTGTTTTTGAAAAGTACACTGAACAAAATTATAAAGCTGATTTTAAAAAGAAAAAGTGTTTGATGCTTTGCATCCTTTATCCAATGTACAAACAATGTTCTTTCAAACTGTAATGGTAAAAATGACCTTTCTTTAGCTGCAGTTCTCCACCCTATAGTGAAATTTTCACTTGAAATGACCACAGTGTTTTTGTGCAACTGAAACTGTTAGGAAATATTTTCCATGTTTTTTTTTTTTTTAATGCTGTTTCACTTAACTTCTGCATCTGTTCTGAGTTTGGAAAGTGGAAGATCTACTTAATCTTGCAGAATTGTGCAATTTTTAGATAGTATTTATGTTTTCCCTAGCCCTAAAGCTCTTGAAAAGAGTGGGATGAGGTGCATTTACTATCCAGCCCTGGAGTCTTCTCAACACATTTACACACCTTTCTCATCAAACACATATTTGACAATGCTTCCCTTACTCTACAGTTTAAACATCCATCCACACTGAGAATGTGTTGTTTTTCCAGTGGAAACTGAGCTTTTTGAGAACATTGAGAACGCTTATGGGGAAAATCCTTATTTTCTCCAAGACTGAAGCACTTTTTCAATAATGCAGTGTAACTGCAGGGTTGTTGGTCGAGTCAGTGATAACTGAGCGAACCAATCCATGAGTACCAAAGACGTCACTTCCGCTATACTCGCCGCCATATTTGTGTTCGATATGACAACAGACACATCACATCTAAATGAGATTTAAAAAGATATTGAAATAAGAAATTACTTTTTACTACCACTTCCCACACTGAGACTTTGACTTGATTGTAAGTTTAGGGCAGAAAGTGTAAATGATTGTGAACATAGTCGCTCGATGAAGGCTTTAAGACCTTGAAGAATCCTATGGCGGCTGGCGGGACTGCCGCTGACAGCACTAATTCCCTTACAGTCCAACATCCAGCAAGCCAAGACAACATGGATATACTGTATACCTGAGAGAAGACGTCTTAAACTTCTTGTGTATTCTTAAACCTGGATCTCATTATTAAAGCACACATTTAAACACCAAAAGCATGCGATTTCTTTATTTAAAAATATGCATTTTCATTCATTCATAGGCTATTTGGCTGCAATAACGTTTTAGTTAACTTTTTCCCCATTGTTTAAAAAATGTTTTACTGATGTTTCTGACTTTCTCTGTTATGCTTTCAAGTTTTATGCCATACATGTGTTTGTAGGCTATACAATTTCACAGTAAAGTGAAAGTGAAAGTGACGAGACGTGAGGCCAAGTATGGTGACCCATACTAGGAATTTGTGCTCTGCATTTAACCCATCCAAGTGCGCACACACACAGTAGTGAACACACACACACACACACACACACACACACACCGTGAACATACACCCGGAGCAGTGGGCAGCCATTGCATTGCTGCGGCGCCCGGGGAGCAGTTGGGGGTTCGGTGCCTTGCTCAAGGGTCTCACCTCAGTCGTGGTATTGACGATGGAGAGGGCGCTGGATATTCACTCCCCCCACCGTCAATCCCTGCCGGACCTGGGACTCGAACTCGCAACCTCTTGGTTACAAGTCAGACTCCCTAACCATTAGGCCACGGCTGCCCCTAGTATATCCACCTCCTAAATTATTACACCACTTGTGCAGCCAGTCACAATTCACAAAGGTACATTTTGCTCAGGACGATGGTTTGTGTGTAACTTGTGTGCCATGACAAATTATTTTTTTGAGCAATTGTACATAAATGGTTTTAGCAAAACAAATATGATTTTTGAGAACTTTTGTACATCTATATCTACTTTACTGCAGACATGGCAATGACATTCATTATAAAACACTTTTGCTCTTAAGAAATACACACTAAAATTAATAATTTACCGGCATCTAGATGTACTGTAAATCGCTATTCTCTGCATTAGCACTGTTTTGAACTTACTGTTTGAATGCTTTTTCTTTTAATGGATCAGCTTGGACTTAGATGATCGTAAAAAACTGCTTCTTTTCATTTTTAGGACGTTGTCTTCGTTACAATGTACTGATTCATATTAGTATTATAATTATTACATATAATAATTATTATTCTATGCTGCCTTTCCTGACATGCTCTTGCACCCCAGACCGACTCCAGTTGCATTCATTCACGTGAATTGTGGAGATGAGAGGTGACTCCTCCTGGTAGTGTGATGAATATAACGTTAGTGTAATTTCTATTCACCCAGACACTGACGCTGAGACCCGGCAACATGTCAGAAATGCTGGTACGCTAAAGTCAAGTCAAGTCGAGCTTTATTGTCATTCCACTACATGTGTGGACATACAGTGGAACGAAATGTCGTGTCTCGCAGGACCACAGTGCTACATAAATAAACATAAATATATACATACAACACCAGATGTAGGAACAACTTTTAAACCTATACATAGCTAACCTACTGAAAGCGGCAATCTAACTATACATATACTATAAATAATTGACTATACATACACATAACATAAGACACACTACATAAGTACTTTACATAATAATTATGCATGGTATTGTACAAAAGAGAGGTATTTAAGGTTGAGAACCAAGTAGTGCCAATGTGGTGCATTGGCAAATAAACATTTAAGTCCTTGTAACATAAGATGTTAATAGGAAAGTGTCCGGTGCATGTAGAGAGACGAGTGTTTCTACAGGTGGTTTGTCCGGCCCCTGTGTAGCACACTCAGAATTGCACAGTGTTTTGAGTTTTTCAACAGGTTACATTTGGATAAGAGGGGGGATGAGGTGGCTGGAATTGAGGGCTCTCACAGCCTGGGGGAAAAAGCTGTTGAGTAGCCTAGCAGAGCGGGCTTTGATGCTCCTGTACCATCTTCCTGATGGCAGGAGCTGGAAGAGACTGTGGGAGGGATGGGTGGGGTCCTTCACGATACTGGCGGCTTTACTGGAGCATCGTTCAAGGAAAATGTCCAGAATGGAGGGCAGAGGGGCACCGATGATCTTTGGGTCTTGCGGTCAGCAGCACTGCAGTTCCCGTACCAGACAGTGATGCAGCTGGTCAGTACGCTCTCAATTGTTCCCCTGTAGAAAGTGGTGAGGATGGGTGGAGGGAGACTTGCTCTTTTTAGTCGGCGCAGGAAGTGGAGTCGCTGTTGTGCTTTCTTGGAGATTGATGTAGTGTTGGTGGTCCAGGTGAGGTCTTCTGTTATGTGAGACTGAGGTCTTTCAGTTAAAAAGTCCAGAATCCAATTGCAAATGGAGGTGTTAAGGCCCAGAATGTTTAGTTTGTTGATGAGCTGTTGTGGGATTATTGTATTGAATGCTGAGCTTAAGTCAATAAACAGCATTCTAACATAAGAGTCTTTGTTTTCTAAGTGTGTAAGAGCCAGGTGTAGGGTGGAGGAAATTGCGTCGTCCGTGGAGCGGTTTGGATGGTATGCAAACTGGAGTGGGTCAAGCATGTTGGGAAGACTGGATTTGATGTGGTGCCTGACTAACCTCTCAAAGCACTTCGTCATGATTGGGGTCAGTGCTATGGGACCGTAAAGTGACTTTTTTGGTACTGGGATTATGGAGGTGGATTTGAAACATGAAGGGACGACTGCCTGGCTCAGCGAGGTGTTGAAGATGTCGGTTAGGACATCTGTCAGCTGTGCAGCACAGTCTCTTAGTGCGCGGCCAGGTATGTTGTCTGGACCCGCAGACTTGCGTGGGTTAATCCTAGATAGGGTCTTCCTTACATCGGCTGGAGACAGACAGAGCACCTGGTCGTTGGGAAGTGTGGGCAGTTTTTGTGCAGGTGTGTCATTCTGCATTTCAAACCGTGAATAAAAGTGGTTGAGTGCATCTGGGAGGGATGTGTCGTCATTGCAGGCCTGTGGCAGGGGCTTGTAATCAGTGATGGTCTGAATGGCTTGCCACAGACTCCGCGTGTCTTTGCTGTCAGTAAAGTGATTATTTATTTTTTGTGCATACAAGCGTTTTGCAAGTTTTGCTTTCTTGATGCCATGGGACAGATTGGCTCTTGCTGAAGACTATACGCATACCGGCCCACTTCAAGCACTGATTGGGATCGAATAAAACTCGGCTATAAAAGCAGGTGTTTCGCCAAGGTTACTCAGATTCTTCGACTGAAGCGATGACGAGTTGGCAGTGATTAGCATGGCAGGAAATGCAGTACTCGTTCCCATGTCTCAGGGAACCGAGGTTACGCAAGTAACTGAGTATGTTCCCTTTTGATACTTTCACTCGTAGCGCATCGTAAGACGCTTATGCGGAGCCAGTATAATCCCGCCATGCTAGCAAGGATGACAAGCGGTTCTAGACTTTAATTCACCAGAACTAAGAGGTCATGACCGAAAGCCTGTCCAAGGTAGTACAGCCTCGACACTTCAAAGAGGGCCAAGAGTGTACTAAGAAGTTGGAAGTATATCCATCATACAGAAAGGATCTGGGTCTGTAAGGCCGGGACCTCCAAATTGTAGAACCTGGTAAATGTGGACGGGGAGGTCTGGCCTGCCGCCACACAAATGTCCGCCATGACTACTCCGCTAGACCACGCCCATGACGAGGACACGCCTCTAGTCGAGTGGGCTTTCACTCCGATGGGACACGGGAGACCCAAGGAGGAGTAGGCCAGCATAATAGCTTCAACTATCCATCTGGACAGTCTCTGCTTCGTGACCGGAAGCCCCTTGGGGCGGTCGCTGAAACAAACAAAAAGCTGTTCCGACTGCCTGAACGAGGCAAAATGCTCAATGTACAGTTAATGCCTCTAAATCCAGTTTGTATGCTCGCCAGTCTCGGCTTATTACTTCTACTACCAGATATGCCTTTTCTTTAGCATTTCATGAAGCTACTCTATCAAATGAAGACTTTCACTGTGATCTGTGCGCAGAAGAGCTTCTGTCCAGGTTTAACATCCTTTGTGGAAACGCTTTAGATTCAGTAGCTCCTTTAAAGGCAGTTCCTAAACCAAGATCTGAACCATGGCAAGATGAAACCATACGCTCTGTTCGGCAGATGTATAGAAGAGCAGAGCGTAAATGGATAAAAGATAAACTTCAGGTTTCTTTTTTAATGTTGAGACTCATTGTCTCAATATCAGAAAGCAGTAAAAGCAGCCAAATCAAGGTATTTTACTGAAATTATACATAAAAAAATGGTCATAGACCAAAAACTCTTTTTAATATTATTAATGCCACCATCAATCCTCCTGTTTGTGCTATTCAGGATGCGTCTTCATCTATGTGTGAGGATTTTCTGAATTTTTTTGTCAATAAGATGAGTTCTTTACGAACGGGAAGTAGTACATTTTCCCTCTATCCTTCAATTTCTCCTAGTTGCACTGCTATTCTTAGCCAATTTCAGCCTATTTCTGACACATTATCCCTTCATTTTTTCTTAAACAAGTCCTAAATGTTGTTGGTTCCCATCTGTTGATCTTCTTAAATCACTGTTTAGAAACTGGCACTATACCTACTCAGCTAAAACAAGCATCAGTTCTCCCCTTGCTTAAAAAAAACAAAATTTAGACCCCACAGTGTTAAGCAATTTCAGACCAATCTCCAACCTGTCTTTTATTTCAAAGATTTTAGAGAAAATAATCCTTCAACAATTACAAAGCTTTTTAGCTGAAAATGAAATTTTTGAAACCTTTCAATTTGGGTTTAGGAAACATCATTCTACCGAGACAGCCTTGCTGAAGGTTTTTAATGATTTATTAATAACGTGATTCTGGGGAATATGCTGTTCTTGTGCTATTAGATTTAACTGCAGCTTTTGATACTTTAGATCATGCTGTTCTCGTTGCATGTTTGCAACATTGGGTTGGGATTACAGGAAGTGCACTGGAGTGGTTTAAATCTTATTTTACCGATAGAAGTTTCTCAGTTAAGATGCTCCATTATCTTCTGGGGTTCCTCAGGGCTCTATTTTGGCTCCTATTCTTTTTTTCTCTTTACATGTTGCCACTCTGCTCTATTTTTAGAAAGCATGGGCTGTCATTCCACTGCTATGCCGATGAAACACAAATTTATTTGCCCTTTAAGCAAAATTAAGATGGTTTGGATTCCCTTGTGGCCTGTTTAACTGATGTGAAGGCCTGGTTGTCTTTAAACTTTCTGAATTTCAATGAGAGTAAAACAGAAATTATTATTTTTGGACCTTCTGTTTCCGCTGCCACTCCGAAATTAAATTTGGGTGGGCTGTCCTCGGTTGTGAAGTTGTGGGTGAAAAATCTGGGCATTGTGTTTGATGAATCTCTGAAATTTGATAGGTAAGTTAACTCTGTGGTTAAATTATGCTTTTTTCAGCTTCGACTTTTATCAAAAGTTAACTCTTTTCTGTCTTTTAAAAATTTTGAAAAATTAATCCATGCCTTCATTTCCTCAAGGCTGGATTATTGTAATTCTCTCTATGTTGGGATTAGCCACTCAGCTATGTCCCGATTGCAATTGGTTCAAAATGCGGCAGCTAGACTTTTAACAGGTGCTCGGAAACAGGATCATATTACCCCTGTCCTCCACTCTTTAGTTTCTAAATTTTACTTCTTGTTTACAAATCATTAAATGGTATGGCTCCCTCCTATCTTTCTGCTTTATTAATCGAACATCATCCTACCAGATCACTTCGATCATCGAATCAGAGACTTTTGCTGATCCCTAAATCTCGGTTGAAGTGTAGGGGTGACCGTGCCTTCTCTGTTATCGCCCCTAGACTCTGGAATGACTTGCTCATTTCGAATAGATTGGCTCCATCTTTGTTTGTTTTTAAATCTAAATTAAAAACTTTTCTGTTTGATAAAGGTTTTAATTCAACCTGGGTTGTTTTTAAACTGTGCTATACAAATAAATTGACATTGACATTTACGAATCTGGAGGAGAGTTTTCGTTTTTGTCTGTTTTTCGCACAAAAGTTTCATGAATGAGGCTCACTGTATTTAAAAACTATGACTCTCAGTTTGAAGGACCCATGGAAGGCAGCCATTGTTTTGTGGCCTTCTTTCAACTCATTTTAAGAGGTCAGGTGTATCCTTCACATTCTCAAATTATCCACAACTTCATTCACCTTTATTCATATATATATATATATATGTATATATATAGTGATTTTCACAATACAATTAGTTTCAAAGCAGGTTGTATGGCTACATTTGAATGTAGTGTGTGTGTGTGTGTGTGTGTGTGTGTGTGTGTGTGTGTGTGAGAGAGAGAGAGAGAGAGAGAGAGAGAGAGAGAAATCCTTACATAGACAGTAAGATAAATATATACGTGACAATCTGTGTATCTGTGCTTTTATCAGTCTCTACCTCTGTTTTTTTATTGTAATGTCACATCAATCTCTGTTATTAAACCTCGATCGGGATCCTCTGTTGTGATACCTGTGACAGCCAATGAGAGCAAGCAAGAGTTACCAACTAGACGTGATGTGCTTCTATCGCTGAAATTTAACAACCACAAACATCAGAATCTCCAGGCATGGAAAGCTACAGAAGAAATATTATGTCAGATGGTTAGTTTTTAAAAATAAAATTATTATCTATTTTATTCAATTGTTTTACATATTATATGGAATGACAAAACAGAATGGAAAGCAGAGCTTAAACTGCAAATGTAAGTTAGACAGTGAAGCACATGCCCAGCTAGAATTTCTTTATTTATAAGGATGTTCAAAAAGATTATGCTATGTTCTGGTAATGTGTTTTATTTTAGTTCCCAGGATATTCTACAAATGTTTATTAATAACATTATTAGAACATTATCCCCTAATATTCTAATAAAGATTTAAGCGGGAAGCTTCCCACTGGACATTGGATGTGGACTCTAAAGTTGCTCAGAAGTAAAATTTTGTTTGATTGAATCTTCAACTTTATTAAAGGTACAGTATGTAAGATTGATAGCTAGCGGTTTAAATGGGTACTGCAGTCCAAAATCAAAATATTGGAGAGGACCATTTCTACCGCTTTCTCTTACTCAGATTCACTGCTCACGTGTGTTTGCCAGATTGAGGACACACCTCTAGCCTTGCACTGTAATTTGATGAGTTGATTTACTGTGTTTTAATGTTCCTTTGTTTATAGATCATTGTACAGTATTTAGTATTGCCAGCTAGCATTTCAGAGTAGAATTACTTACTGTAACATCAGAGAAACAGATATGTAAACACAATAAATAATTAAAGCTGCAAGCAGCGATGAACGGGCCCTCGCACCCGGGCTCACCGCTGACCGCTGGCAAACGTTGACCAATTTATGCATTTAAAGTGGTAAATATAAATGACTGACATATTCCTTCTATATGTACCCAACTTCCTGCTGCCAGATGGTGGCGCTATCACTACAAATGGATATTGTCATGTAGATGTCTTCAGGCCAGTACTGTCATCAGACATATGAAGTTTGGTGCAGATTGAACATGGTATGGTTGAGTTATTGAGTGATTTTCATGTTGCCAACAGGTGGCGCTATGATTGTAACTAAATATTGGCACGTATATGCATTCAGGCCAGGACCCTTATCAAAGCTGTGAAGTTTGGGGCAGATCAGACATTGCATGTTTGAGTGAGTGTAAAACATAAAATGTTATGTTCCCAGCAGGTGGCGCTATGACTAAAACTGCATATTGTCATGTAGATGTGTTCAGGCCAGGACTCTTAGCAAACATGTGAAGTTTGGTGCAGATCGGATATTGTAGGTTAAGGTTAGTGTAACAGAAGTAATTTCCTGTTGCCAGCAGGTGGCACTATGACTATAACTGAATATGGGCATAAAAATGTCTTCAGGTCAGGAGTGTTATCATACATGTGAAGTTTGGGGCAGATCAGACACTGCATGTGTAAAAAAAACAACAATTTCCTGTTTCCAGCAGGTGGCGCTATGATTGTAACAGAGTATTGGCCTTTAGATGTGTTCAAGTATGGACTCTTATCAAACAAGTGAAGTTTGGGGCAGATCGGACAGTGCATGTGTAAAAAAAACAATTTCCTGTTTCCAGCAGGTGGCGCTATGATTGTAACAGAGTATTGGCCTTTAGATGTGTTCAAGTCAGGACTCTTTTCATACATGTGAAGTTTGGGGCAGATCAGACACTGCCTGCCTGAGTTACAGCAACTTCCTGTTTCATTGCATTAATAACATCCTTTAGCACTTAGCTAAGTGTTGCTACCTTGTTTTAGCATGTGTATACCATGTTGCTAGCCTATTTTACCCTTGCTGATGCTTTTTAATATGCTGCTAGGAGACCATAACAGTGTTAAACATGTTACTTCCTGACTAAATATTGGCATAAACGTGTTCAGGACATGACTGTTAATAAACATGTGAAGTTTGGGGCAGATTGGACATTGTTTGCTTGAGTTAGAGGAACTTCCTCTTTCATGCGAAACATCAAAGTTTGTCAGGCCGCCAGGGACACGCCCTTCGACGAAAACTCAAAAGCTTCGCAATTTAGCGTCGTAAAGGCCTTATGATCACACTCACCAAATTTGAAGAGGATCTGATAAAAACTGTAGAAGGAGTTCGTTAAAATACGAGGTCTGAAAACGGCAAAAACTGCACAAAAATCGTATAGGAAATTCAAAATAACGGACTTCCTGTTGGGTTTGGGATGTTGTGCCAGGAGAGTTTTTTGTAGGTATTGGTGTGTTACATGTATGTACCGAGTTTCGTACACGTACGTGAAATGTAGCTCGAGGTGCACTCCGTTAAAGTTTTATAGGTGGCGCTACAGAGCCATTTTGCCACACCCACTTCTGAAACCCATATCAGATGTAAATTTTCACCAGTTGTGATGTGTGTGCAAAGTTTCATGAGTTCCCCGTCTGTCATTCACGTTCGACGTTGTGTCGAAGTGACGACTAGGGGTCGCTCTTGAGAGCCCGAATACCTCTGACAGCTTTGAGAAAAGGCCAATGAGAATTGGTATGCAGTATTTGCATAGCCCGCTCCGCCCCGGAGATCCGGGCATAAGAGGGGGGGGCTAGGCAACACTCATTGTTCTGTTTCTTCGGAGCCGAATGCAGCGTCTCTTCATTGAGAAGCAGCGTTACTCACCTCTCTCGTCGTTGGATCTACGGCACGGGCAGCGGCCTCTTCCTTCTCGAACGCAGTAGCAGTGAGAGTCCCCTGGGTGCTTCGACAGCGAATCTTAAAGAGCAGATTTCCTCTTAATAAAATCTAAAAGAGCAAATTTCTCTAAAAGAGTGCAGACACGGTGGGTTTGTGTGTTTACTATGCCTTTCCTTCCGTGTCCTTCTGGTTGCGGCTTCTTTCTCTCCCAAAACGATCGGCACGAGCTCTGTCTTCAGTGTTTGGGTCGTGACCATGCTGAAGCGGCGTTCGCCGAGGGCGGATGTCCTGCTTGCGAGGACATGCCCCTCAGCACACTACGTTCGCGAGTCGCGTTCTTTACTAAAAGACCGCGGCTCGCATCAACCGCTCCCGCGGCTCGTCCTTCTACTTCCGGGTATGAGGCTGCCGCGGCGCGTGTTGATGAAGAGCGAGAGAGCGCGAGCGTTTCGCCGGGTAATTCCCCGCGTCCCTCGCGCTCTGTGTGTCTGCCGGTCGAGCTTTCGGATGACTTTGAAAACTTGTCTCAGTACGGGTTGGATTGGTTATTCGGGGCTCCTGCGGGGGAGGAAGAAGTGTCTGCAGCATCGGAGAGTGGGCAGCCATCTGAAGCAGACGCGCTGTCTGAGGCACCCGCTGCGGGGGCGGGTTCTCAGTCAGTAGCAGACGCGGAAATGGCGGCCATGCTCGAACGGGCGGCCAAAGCAATCGGGATTGAGTGGAAGTCTCCGCCCCGTCCTGAGCGCTCACGGCTGGATGATTGGTATCTGGGTAACGAGCGTGGTTCTCGGCCACGTTCTACCCCAGTTCCTTTCTTCCCGGAAGTGCATGAGGAACTGACTAAGTCGTGGAAGGCTCCTTTTTCAGCCAGAACGCGTCTTAGCGGTTCTTCCTCTCTCACCACCCTCGATGGAGGTCCAGCGAAGGGGTATACGGAGGTTCCCGCCGTGGAGCGTGCGATCGCGGTGCATCTTTGCCCGCAGACCGCCGCCACCTGGCGGGACCGCCCAAAACTCCCGTCCAGGGCATGTAAGGCTTCTTCCGCTCTCGTGGGGAAGGCTTATGCTGCTTCTGGACAAGCTGCGTCCGCCCTTCACGCTATGGCCGTCCTGCAGGTCTATCAGGCCAAGGTTCTTAGCGAGTTGCACGAGGGTGTTCCCAAACCAGAGCTTTTGCAGGATCTGCGCTCGGCGACTGACTATGCTCTACAAGCTACGAAGGTCACGGCGCAGGCTCTGGGGAGGGCGATGTCCACTATGGTGGTCCAGGAGCGCCACCTTTGGCTGAATCTGGCGGAAATGAAGGACGCTGAGAAGGTTCGCTTTCTTGACGCCCCCATTTCTCAGGCTGGTCTCTTTGGCGACACTGTCGAGGAATTTGCACAGCAGTTCTCCGCAGTGAAGAAACAGACGGAGGCTATCAAACACATCTTGCCTCGTCGGGCGCCGGCCCCCGGGCCCGCACCCCCGAAGCAGCAGCCTCCGCCTGTTTCACGCCGAGGACGACCGCCTTCCAGACCGGCTCAGGGCCCGCCACAGGCTGGTCCTGCACCTAAACCAGCCTTGCGGTCGAGCTCTCGCAAGAAGGTGGCGCCGTTAGCTCAGTCCCAGGCCGCTAAGAACCCTCGTCAGGCTTCGAAGCGTTCCTGAAACGAGCAGCCCGGAGGAGAGAGATCTGCTGACCTGTCTGGATCCACACTCGGCGAGGGGACGAGTGTGGGTTTCGGCTCCACCCCGGCTGTCTGCCTCTCGGCAGGCGGCCACCACATGGTCAATAAAAGAGCAATTTTCTTCTCTGGGCGAAAAAATCTATGTGACTGCGTCCCTCCGGGGTACCCAGCCACTAGAACATGTCAAAGCATGCTCAACCGCAAGCCCTGCGCTTCTGCATGCTTTGACGAATCAAGCGCATCCATCAGTCGATCCCCTGAGTTCAGGCGATCTTCGGATGGATCCTTGTCTGTCGGTTTCGATGGTCAACGCTCCCATGGCTGGGTCCCTCCGGGGTACCCAGCCACCAAAACACATCAAAGCATGCTCAACCGCAAAACCTGCGCTTCTGCATACTTTGACAGAGAAACAAGCACATCCGTCAGTCGATCCCCTGAGCTCAGGCGATCTTCTCACGGATCCCTGTATGTCGGTTATGGCGATCAAAGCACCTTGTGTCCTCCGGGACAGCACGCCCCCGAACAAAGGGCTTTCACCACAACTCAGTCACACCGTACCCACCCGAGGTACGTCGGTGGTCCCCCTGAGACCGTTGGCAGAGAGTTTTACAGCTTGGCTCGAGATACCCAACCTCTTTCGCTGGCTTCTCAGAACCATCCGACTCGGCTATGCTATCCAATTCGCACGCAACCCGCCCAAGTTCAGCGGCATCTTCTCTACCGTGGTTCGGGACGAGAATGCTGCGGTTCTTTGGGCGGAGATCGCAACCCTTCTGGCGAGGGATGCGATAGAGCCGGTCCCCTCGGCCGACATGAAGAAAGGGTTCTACAGCCCCTACTTCATTGTACCCAAGAAAGGTGGCGGTTTAAGACCAATCCTGGATCTGAGGATTCTGAATCGGGCCCTTCACAAGCTCCCCTTTGGTTCAGGGCAAACACGTGCTGGTCCGCACAGACAGCACTGCGACTGTAGCCTACATCAATCACCAGGGCGGTGTACGCTCCTTTCGCATGTCACAGCTAGCCCGCCATCTCCTCCTTTGGTGTCGAAACAATGTCAAGTCTCTACGAGCCACCCACATACCGGGCGAACTCAATTGGGTAGCGGACGCGCTCTCCCGACAGACTTCGCTTCGGGGCGAGTGGAGACTTCACCCTCAGATGGTTCAGCTGATCTGGAGTCTTTTCGGTCAGGCCCAGGTCGACCTGTTTGCCTCGATAGAGAACACTCACTGCCAGTTGTGGTACGGTCTGTCCGAGGCGCCCCTCGGCACAGATGCACTGGCACACAGCTGGCCTCAGGGCCTCCTCAAGTATGCGTTTCCACCAGTCAGCCTAATTGCACAGACCCTGTGCAAAGTCAGGGAGGACAGAGAACAGATCCTGCTGGTGGCCCCCTACTGGCCCAACAGGGTTTGGTTCTCAGAGCTGGTGCTCCTCTCCCCCGTTCCTCCCTGGCGCATTCCCCTGAGGAAGGACCTCCTTTCACAGGGGAGGGGCACGATATGGCACCCGCGCCCAGATCTCTGGAACCTCCATGTATGGTCCCTGGACGCGACCAGGAGGATTTCAGAGATCTCCCACTGGCAGTGGTAAACACTCTGTTGCAGTCGAGAGCTCCCTCCACGAGGCGGCTGTACGACCTCAGATGGCGCAAATTCACAAACTGGTGTTCCTCCCGGGGGGAGAACCCACGGAGATGTGGCATCCGAACGGTGCTTTCCTTCCTCCAAGGAGGACTGGATAGACACCTTTCTGCTTCAACACTTAGGGTCCAGGTAGCCGCTATTGCCGCTAACCACGACCTGGTGGAAGGTAGATCGGTTGGGAAGCACAATTTGGTTATACGATTCCTTAAAGGTGCACGCAGGCTGAACCCCGTCAGACCGCGCCTTGTCCCCTCTTGGGATCTGTCTGTGGTCCTCCGGGGCCTACAGTCAGATCCCTTTGAGCCGCTCCAGTCAGTCGAACTCAGTGCTCTCTCCCAAAAGACGGCTCTCCTGACTGCGCTCACATCGATCAAAAGAGTTGGAGACCTCCAAGCCCTCTCCGTCAGTGACTCATGCCTCGAATTCGGGCCGGCTAACTCTCACGTTATCCTGAGACCCCGGCCCGGTTATGTGCCCAAAGTGCCCACCACTCCCTTCAGGGACCAGGTGGTCACTCTGCAAGCTATCCCTTCTCAGGAAGGCGACCCCAACCTCTCCTTGTTATGCCCAGTCCGTGCCCTGAGCATTTACTTGGAACGTACTGAAAGCTTCAGACGGTCGAGTCAGCTCTTTGTCTGTTTTGGAGGACAGCAGAAGGGGAAAGCTGTCTCCAAACAAAGAATTTCCCACTGGATTGTGGATGCGATTCGTTTGGCCTACCAGGCCACAGGGGTGCCCTGCCCGCTGGGGGTGCACGCCCACTCCACCAGGGGCGTCGCAGCGTCGGTTGCGCTGGCGAACGGGATCTCTTTAACAGACATTTGCAGAGCTGCAGGTTGGGCTACACCTAACACGTTTGCCAGGTTCTACAATCTGCGTGTAGAACCAGTCTCTTCGGGAGTCCTGAACGCAAGCCCAGTAACTCCTGAAGCTGACACGGTGTAGAAGCTTGCTAAAGCGTCATTCCCCACGGGTGACGACGCTTCCCCAGTTCAGTAAGTTTCCTGGCGTGAACCCTGAACGACAATTTCCATCATGTTGCACCTGCAACGTAGCTATGTTCAGCGGAGGAACTAGCTATCAGAATCTAATATGAGGTTAGGTTGCCTCTTGTGAACTCTCATATTAGGTTGGTGCCCCACATGTAGTGGCTCCTAATGCGGCCCCATGTGTGTATCTCCACCTATACTCCCAGAGATGCGGTGTTTCCCTTAAGACAAAACTTGTCTCCGACCCTGAGCTCAGCAGTCTCTCCTCATGCGGAGCCTGCCTCAGGATTGTCCCCTTGTTGTGCTCCCCTAGTGCGAGCCCTCAAGTGTATTCTCCACACAAATACCTCCCTCCGGGCAGGGTGTGGTCTCCGTAGTGCCAATCCCCCCCCGGGGGGATGGACACTGGCCCAATGTTTCCAAGATGTTCAACCAAAGGTGAGGAAAGGCTGGCTGAAGCTCTTGGGCATTGGAAGGTCACGTAGAGCTGAGTGACATTTATCTAACACGCAAGACCTGTTAATATTTGCACTCCATGCACTCGTGACGCGGTCCGCTGGTTGTGGCGTTTTCAACTGGGACCCCTAGTCGTCACTTCGACACAACGTCGAACGTGAACGACAGACGGGGAACGTCTTGGTTACGTATGGTAACCCTCGTTCCCTGATGGAGGGAACGGAGACGTTGTGTCCCCCTTGCCACAACCTCGGACCGCCTCTGAGTGTAGCCGGGTGCTTCGGCTCCTCAGATCAGAACAATGAGTGTTGCCTAGCCCCCCCCTCTTATGCCCGGATCTCCGGGGCGGAGCGGGCTATGCAAATACTGCATACCAATTCTCATTGGCCTTTTCTCAAAGCTGTCAGAGGTATTCGGGCTCTCAAGAGCGACCCCTAGTCGTCACTTCGACACAACGTCTCCGTTCCCTCCATCAGGACGTTTTCGAGCATGTTTAGGCCCTCAAAAATGCGATTCACTTTGGAGAAGAATCGGAAGAAGAAGAAACAGAGCAATTCCAATAGGGTCCTCACACCATTGGTGCTCGGGCCCTAATTATCTACAAACACATTGTTATATTTTTGGCTTAAGAAGAGTCAAAAACTTACATAATGCACCTCCAAAACAGAACTACCAGCTTCACGTATTATCCAGCCTGACTTTATTTCTGTCATACATTTACAAAAGGTTTTGATGATGTTGGTTACATGCTGATGGTTCAGGTATCTTCATATAATCTGTTTTCAATCAGTCTAGTCTATAGTGTTAGTTGCACATTATTTATTTTAATACTGGTTCTACAGACTACGGTTATGCAGAATTTTAGTCAGATCATTTCAAGGATTTAAAAGCAAAAACTCATTTGTCACACAAACATCAAGAATCAGTAAATTAATCTCAACAATGATGACATGCTGCAACGTATTCTAGGTGCATCATACAAAACTCATCCAGGGCAACTTTGGCAAATGTTGCTGTCAACAGGCAGCCAGGTAAAATACAGGACCCACAGCTGATCTAAAATATCAAGATGGAAATTTGTTAACCATTCTCAATGGAAAATTGCGCAAGCAAAATTGCTCAAAAGGTTGCCGTGTGTATCATCAGCCTAATGTTATAACAATGTTATCAGTAATAATTTTTACACAGTAAAACAACACTGCTCAGAGTACATTTGGTCTCACTCCAAACTGTGTTAAAGTAACACTGAAGTAGAGTTAAAGTTAATGAGATGAGAAGTGATTAATTAAGTACCGATTGGTCATTAGAGATGAACACCTGCTGTTAACAAGCAGAATCACCAAAAGAGAAAAAAATAAGTCAACATTATAGTGATCAGTGTTCACTTTAGTAAGGCTCTTGATTCTTGACTTTGTAATATTAGATTTTAATTGGCTGCTATGACTGAATTTGAACAGTCAAACATTTGCAATGAGCAAAAGTCTTCAGATAATAATGATTACGCATTAGAATATAATTATAAGCATTATAAATTACAATAGCCTTGTCAAAAACTCTACTTCCTATGCATTTTGGAAGGTTTTTTACAAGGTGTTCTGACAAAAAAAAAAGTATTTATTTTGTGCACACACAGACATCAAGAATAGCAAATAAAAAATAAAAAATAACAAATAGCATAATTTATTCATGCTGCAGTGCATGATGGGAGCCATGGGTGAGTTTTGATTGGCTACAATATGGTCACCATTGTTGTGAATATCACACTGGTTCTTGATGTCTGTGTGTCTAACTTACAGATTTTTTAAGTTGTCAATCAAAATACATCTGTTTAAAGATATCTGTCTAATTATACTGAAAATGTCAGATTGTATGTTGTTTATGTAACCAACAGAGTAAACCTCAATTATTTGAGGTTTATATTATCTCAATTATTTGGGTCACTACATAATGATTTTGTCAAAACATAATAATGAGCATTGGATGATTTTTGTTTTTTGCTTGTCAGGCTGTTAAAATTCAGTTACAGCAGCCCATACATTAAAATATTAAATAGTCAAGGGTTAAGAGCCAAACTAAAGTAAACACTGACCACAATAATGATGACATGGAAATGTTGATTTTCTCCCTTTGATTATTCTGCTTGTTAAAATCAGGTGTCTTTAATAATGCTCAATCATCTCCTAATTATCTCACTAACTTCAACACTACTTCAGTGTTATTTTTAACTCTGCCTCAGTGTTACTTTAACACTCTTGGGAGTGGGACCAAATATACTCCGAGCAGTTGTAACAAAAGTTGTTAATTTAAGCACAATAAAATATGCGTAATCAATGGTTATTAATTACAGATATTTTATATGCTTCTCTGACGCAGCAGAATCAATAACGACACCGAGCTTGGATGCGCTCGTCCGCCGAGAGCATAATCGATTATCTATTAATTCTAAGAAATTTACTTTCCTGGCCAAGGAAAACAATATTCTCACCGTAATTGGCTAGATTACGATACTTTGTCAGATCTTGTAACGAAATCACTTCAGTTTAAGTGACGTGAAATGTGAGCAATGAGCGGTAACAAGTTCAACTGAGAATACAAATGAGGGTTTATTGGTTACATACGAGGGGAAAAATAACTAATTAGCAAACCAAAACAATACATACATAAAACACGAAAAGTAAGAAAAGGTAGAAAAAGTGGGTAAAGTGAAAGTACAGTATTAAATCAGCTATCCACATCTGCACGAACCATTGGAAGTTTCACCTTAATTAAAAGGGGCAAATCTTAAGCGCAGCTGTTAAGTTAAATCAGATACTTGCATTGATTTCGGAGTGGGCGCTATTTCAGGTCCTGATCCGCGAGGAGAGAGAGAGAAAGAGTTCAGTCCGGGTTGGTTCAGTGCGATTGGAAGTGAGTGTGTCCGTCCGATTCCGTGGCTTTCCGAAGAAGTTGACGAAATGAGGCGAATTCAGCCGAAGTAAACTGCGGAAAAGAAAACGGTCCCGAAGAGAGGGAGAACCGGTCTCGAGAGAGAGAGTGACGAGCGCATGCGCGGAGGCGAGCAGCGTCACCAGATCCAAAAAACGAGCGCAGTTTCTCTGTGTGCTGGTGTTTTAAAGATCTGATGTGTTCCGCCTCTTTCGGGTGGAGCAGCCAATGTACTAGCTCGGATTTTGGGCGCGAAATGCGTTCCTTTGTCTTAGTCCAGTTCTCATTTGCATGCATCACCCGCCCGTAGGAATTCACACATCAGAAATTTAAATCAACTTAGACTAGAATAAAATAATAGGAGTATGAGACACAACGCAAAGCTATGCACTATCATTTAGGAACTTAAAAGAGAAACATTTAGATATCAAACACGTAGAGATTATACCCATTACTACTTATAGCTTATACAGAAATGTAAATACAGGCAAGATACAGTTCCAATATGTTCGTCCCTGAGGTTATTAAGGAGGTAGAGTAACATAGGGAGACAATTAATGTAACAGGGTATACATTTTATACATTTCTGTCCCTTTTTTGGCAGCCACAACTGAGAATAAGGATTCTTCCCTTTGTCCAGATGCAAGGTCCTCCATTCCTGAGTCGTATGGCAATTCTCAAGTCTCATCTTCCCCCACCGACTTCTTTGAAGTGGAAAGGAGAAGTGAGAGTTATCTCAGTTGTTTGGTGAAGGAGGGGGTTTAATTTACACTCGTTGTCAAAAGGGTACTTTTAAATGTGGATTCCATCTGTCTGGCAGCCATTTGGGCCATCCAGAGGTTTGCCAGATACCGGGGGGGGGGGTTGGGTGTCCATTAGCGAGTTTTTAGGATTGGGGTGTTGTTTCTTCGGAGACCTCACACTACACAGTGTTGATTTAACACTGGGGATTTTACTGTGTACAAAGTTTTTAGAGAATATTATCTTCTAGGAACTAAAATAAAACTTGCTGCTGAAAGCATTCCTAGAAATGCCAGAAGTTTCTTCCTCTGTCTGTGAAGCATGCAGGGTCAAATAAGTAGGCGTTGTAAAGAGGAATCTTGTGATGAACCGAGTATAGCGTAGAGTAATGAGGGCCAATGTTTTCTGTATGCTGACAGATCTTCTTGGCATTCTGATCCATCTGTGTCTGTGTAGAAAAACTCTTTATAACCAAAGTAATCAGCTACTTTTCTTGGGCACTGAATGCTCTCAGCACAACACAGATGAGCAGAGCTGAAACAAACATGGTGTGAAACTGCTCTTGTGTTGCAGAGCAGAGACTCCAACGACTTTAAATACGCTGTCAGAGTCAGAGATGATGTTGTGGGTATGACTGAAATTAACAAATGAGAAGAAATGGGAAACATGATGGGAACTTCGCTTCACCATGTGTATGTGGACTCCTTTTTAGAGCTGTCACATGTACACCTTGACTTAATATAAAACAAGTAGCCCATTTATGCTATTGCTGCTGACTATTGCTCAGTACTCAGTATTTTTCTCCATCTGATGCAAGTCCATGAGTACTAAATATTTGACATCCCAAAAAACACATTTAAACAGCTTTAACTGACTCCATGCGACCCCAGATAAGAATTTAGTCCTATGCAGTGACATTTGTGACCCTAGACCACAAAACCAGTCATAGCCCAAGTCGCTGGGCTATATTTTCTAGCAATAGCCAAAAATACAGTGTATGGATCAAAATGATTGATTTTTCTTTTATGCCAGAAATCATTCAGATAATAATATCATGTTCCATAAAGATATTCAAAACTTACTTTTTGAAAAGTAATATATATTGCTAAGAACTTCATTTGGACAACTTGATTTTCTCAATTTTTTTTTTTTTTTGCACCCTCAGATTGCAGATGTTCAAATAGTTGTATCTCAGCCATTATCTGATCCTAACAAACTATCAATGAAAGGTTTATTTATTTAGCTTTCAGACTATTCAAATTTTGTAATTCAAATTCTGTAAATGTTTAAAGCCAATAGTTATGCATTACCCCACCCATGGTTGTGTTTTGCCCCATAGTTGGGGTAAAATGTAGCCTTGATACAAATAAAATTTTTGTTAAAAAATTTGTAACATAAAACTCTGGACTTTGTTTGAAATTCATGTCGTTGTCACTAAAATTATAAAAAAAACTTTTTGAAAAGATTTAACTTAATAGGAAAACATTGCACAGTCCTTAAAGGGGTCCTATTATGCTCTTTTACAAAGTCTTGATTTAGTTTTGGGGTGTACTAGAACATATTCTCATAATTTACATGATTACAACAGCTTTCTCCACAGCCTCGCACAAATGGCTTTATTAGTTCTGGGTTTGAGGAAGGCCCACCTTCTGAAAAACAAAGCGTGTTGTGATTGGTTAGCTTTCCCATGGCGTTGTGATTGGTGAACAGTTTAGACTAGGGTTCCTCAATTAGTTTTCACCGAGGGCCAAATTCTGCCAACAATACTGAGCTGAGGGCCACTGACCATGTTATGACCAAAATGTTTGCTCTTGTTAATGGTGCTTGCCAAAGGCGAAGCATCATTATTGTTCTCCTCCATACTTATTAGTGGGGCTTGCCAAAGGCAAAGCCTCACTTGCACTATGCTGCGTGCTGATCCGTGCAACATTTCGGCGCGTAACTAGTCCCGCAGTTTTTGTCACAGACCCACGAAACTGGCGTCAAATCGTGCGGCCTATACGGGAATGGTGTGCTATGACTTTTATAAGTGATCGGGCGTACGATGTTCGAACCCGGGCCAAAATTCGGCCGAAAAAATCCCATAGACAACGCATTGCGGCCAACTTTGACGGCGCATAGCGCCGTCCACGAATTTCGTAGAAACACGTAATTAACCACATTTGGAGACGCTGACTAGCTGTGCAAGAACATACCTCGCAATGGGGTATAAGTTGTACCCCGGGGGTGCTAGAACCCCCCCAAATTTTCCCATTGACTTACATTGGCCCAAAAAATCCTAGGTAACAGTATATCTATTCCATTGCGCCGACTTTGACGTCGCGTAGCGCCGTCCTCCAATTTCGTAGAAACACGTAAATCACTACATTCGAAGAGGCTGACCAGCTGTGCGAGAACATACCTCGCAATGGGGTGTAAGTTGTACCCCTAGGGCACTAGAGCCCCCCAAAATTTAAAAAAATCGGCCTATGGGAGATACTATGGTGAGGGAAGCCCCATGAAATAGTTTTTTTTATTGTATTTGTTAGGATTTTTATTATTAGGGGTTCGAGCACGCAGTGCTGAAACCCTATTGTATTTGTTAGGATTTTTATTATTATTATTATTATTATTATTATTATTATTATTATTATTTTTCCGCGCTAAAACTGAATGGGCAGCCCAAACCGTAAGGCCTAGAGAGCTGAAAATTGGTCAGATGATAGAAGTCTGGCTCGCTACTCAGGCGCAAAGAACCGGCCCAATCGGCCAAACGGTGGCGCTACAGCGCAAAAAACTAAAATTTTAGACATTTTTGAACATAAATCGCAAACCGCTTGTCGTAGACTCAAAAACTTGGCATCGTTGCAATCCTTGGGTTAGCCCGAACAAAATTGCTCTGCGCCTCTTTGGGGTCTACGACGCACCGTTTTCCCGCAAAATCGAGCCAAAGCCGAAACCTACTTTTGCGAAATTGAAATTGAAATTTTGACTTTCGCGTGAAACAGCGCGATGAAACGTCCTTTGCTAATCGTTAGCCAATTGCGTTTTGAGCTATAACTCTTGAACGGAAAGAGATATCTTCACCAAACTCGGTACACATGTGTATAAGCTCAATCTTTGGTCAAATAAAAAAAATTGCGCAACTCTGCCACATGGGGGCGCTATAAGGTGGAAAAAACATATTTTCAGCTATAACTAGGCAACACTTGGTCCAATCGACTTAAAAATTGGTATGCATCATCTTGATCCAAACTGGCACAAGTGTATATGAGGACATTGGTGTATCTCAAAAAAACATGGCCGCCATCAGCCAATGAAGTTCAAACACTTATTAGACAAGGTTAACGGAGGTCGATCGGAACAAAACTCATTGGGCATGTTCGACTCATGGTCCTAAAGGTCTGTAAGAATTTTGAAAGAAATCGGCCACTAGTTGGCGCTAACGAGTTTTTTGGCTCTGTAAACATGCGGCGTTTCACATATCCATGCAATATGCATATCATTTGATAGATCTCCTCGTACTGAACAAATTTGCCTCAAGAACCATTGTTATATATCAAATCGTTCATTAATTATTCACGAATATGTGAAAAACCTACTTTTGCGAACTAGTCCCTGGTTTTTTGCTCAATTTCGATCAAACCACTGCAGTAATATTCTGTGGACTCTCTAGATCAATAATTATCAAAAAAAAGTTCAATTTTGTCATTTGGTTAGCTTTAACAGGGTCATTTAGAAAAGGGGCATGGCTGCATATACCCAAAAGCCTATAAAACCTAAACTAAACGTCAAAACTTTATAAAACTTCTAAGAAATATTTGTCAGATGACTCTTAACAAGCATGCAAAGTTTCATGGAGATCGGACCATAGGTGGCGCTATAACAGTTAAAAAGGCTTCAAAAAACAGACAATTTGTATGGTAAAAGGCCTCAAATTACTAAAACCTGCTCATATATTCACACAAACACCAGATCTTCATATCATATGATAGATCTCATCATTCTGAACAACTTTGCCTCAAGAACCATTGCTGTAAATCAAATCGTTCATTAATTATTCACAAATATGTTAAAAACCTACTTTTGCGAACTGGTCCCTGTTTTTTTGCTCAATCTCAATCAAACAACTTCAGGGCACTTCTCTGGACTCTCTAGATCAATAATTATCAAAAAAATGTTGAACATTTGCATTTAGATAGCAATAGCAGGGCCATTTAATAATATAATTGTGGTCTACTGTACCCAAAAGTCTTTAAATCTTAAAGGAAGTGGAAAGGAGAAGTGAGAGTTATCTCAGTTGTTTGGTGAAGGAGGGGGTTTAATTTACACTCGTTGTCAAAAGGGTACTTTTAAATGTGGATTCCATCTGTCTGGCAGCCATTTGGGCCATCCAGAGGTTTGCCAGATACCGGGGGGGGGGGTTGGGTGTCCATTAGCGAGTTTTTAGGATTGGGGTGTTGTTTCTTCGGAGACCTCACACTACACAGTGTTGATTTAACACTGGGGATTTTACTGTGTACAAAGTTTTTAGAGAATATTATCTTCTAGGAACTAAAATAAAACTTGCTGCTGAAAGCATTCCTAGAAATGCCAGAAGTTTCTTCCTCTGTCTGTGAAGCATGCAGGGTCAAATAAGTAGGCGTTGTAAAGAGGAATCTTGTGATGAACCGAGTATAGCGTAGAGTAATGAGGGCCAATGTTTTCTGTATGCTGACAGATCTTCTTGGCATTCTGATCCATCTGTGTCTGTGTAGAAAAACTCTTTATAACCAAAGTAATCAGCTACTTTTCTTGGGCACTGAATGCTCTCAGCACAACACAGATGAGCAGAGCTGAAACAAACATGGTGTGAAACTGCTCTTGTGTTGCAGAGCAGAGACTCCAACGACTTTAAATACGCTGTCAGAGTCAGAGATGATGTTGTGGGTATGACTGAAATTAACAAATGAGAAGAAATGGGAAACATGATGGGAACTTCGCTTCACCATGTGTATGTGGACTCCTTTTTAGAGCTGTCACATGTACACCTTGACTTAATATAAAACAAGTAGCCCATTTATGCTATTGCTGCTGACTATTGCTCAGTACTCAGTATTTTTCTCCATCTGATGCAAGTCCATGAGTACTAAATATTTGACATCCCAAAAAACACATTTAAACAGCTTTAACTGACTCCATGCGACCCCAGATAAGAATTTAGTCCTATGCAGTGACATTTGTGACCCTAGACCACAAAACCAGTCATAGCCCAAGTCGCTGGGCTATATTTTCTAGCAATAGCCAAAAATACAGTGTATGGATCAAAATGATTGATTTTTCTTTTATGCCAGAAATCATTCAGATAATAATATCATGTTCCATAAAGATATTCAAAACTTACTTTTTGAAAAGTAATATATATTGCTAAGAACTTCATTTGGACAACTTGATTTTCTCAATTTTTTTTTTTTTTTGCACCCTCAGATTGCAGATGTTCAAATAGTTGTATCTCAGCCATTATCTGATCCTAACAAACTATCAATGAAAGGTTTATTTATTTAGCTTTCAGACTATTCAAATTTTGTAATTCAAATTCTGTAAATGTTTAAAGCCAATAGTTATGCATTACCCCACCCATGGTTGTGTTTTGCCCCATAGTTGGGGTAAAATGTAGCCTTGATACAAATAAAATTTTTGTTAAAAAATTTGTAACATAAAACTCTGGACTTTGTTTGAAATTCATGTCGTTGTCACTAAAATTATAAAAAAAACTTTTTGAAAAGATTTAACTTAATAGGAAAACATTGCACAGTCCTTAAAGGGGTCCTATTATGCTCTTTTACAAAGTCTTGATTTAGTTTTGGGGTGTACTAGAACATATTCTCATAATTTACATGATTACAACAGCTTTCTCCACAGCCTCGCACAAATGGCTTTATTAGTTCTGGGTTTGAGGAAGGCCCACCTTCTGAAAAACAAAGCGTGTTGTGATTGGTTAGCTTTCCCATGGCGTTGTGATTGGTGAACAGTTTAGACTAGGGTTCCTCAATTAGTTTTCACCGAGGGCCAAATTCTGCCAACAATACTGAGCTGAGGGCCACTGACCATGTTATGACCAAAATGTTTGCTCTTGTTAATGGTGCTTGCCAAAGGCGAAGCATCATTATTGTTCTCCTCCATACTTATTAGTGGGGCTTGCCAAAGGCAAAGCCTCACTTGCACTATGCTGCGTGCTGATCCGTGCAACATTTCGGCGCGTAACTAGTCCCGCAGTTTTTGTCACAGACCCACGAAACTGGCGTCAAATCGTGCGGCCTATACGGGAATGGTGTGCTATGACTTTTATAAGTGATCGGGCGTACGATGTTCGAACCCGGGCCAAAATTCGGCCGAAAAAATCCCATAGACAACGCATTGCGGCCAACTTTGACGGCGCATAGCGCCGTCCACGAATTTCGTAGAAACACGTAATTAACCACATTTGGAGACGCTGACTAGCTGTGCAAGAACATACCTCGCAATGGGGTATAAGTTGTACCCCGGGGGTGCTAGAACCCCCCCAAATTTTCCCATTGACTTACATTGGCCCAAAAAATCCTAGGTAACAGTATATCTATTCCATTGCGCCGACTTTGACGTCGCGTAGCGCCGTCCTCCAATTTCGTAGAAACACGTAAATCACTACATTCGAAGAGGCTGACCAGCTGTGCGAGAACATACCTCGCAATGGGGTGTAAGTTGTACCCCTAGGGCACTAGAGCCCCCCAAAATTTAAAAAAATCGGCCTATGGGAGATACTATGGTGAGGGAAGCCCCATGAAATAGTTTTTTTTATTGTATTTGTTAGGATTTTTATTATTAGGGGTTCGAGCACGCAGTGCTGAAACCCTATTGTATTTGTTAGGATTTTTATTATTATTATTATTATTATTAGTGGGGCTTGCCATAGGCAAAGCCTCACTATTACTATCTCACATACTTATTATTATTATTATTATTAGTGGGGCTTGCCATAGGCAAAGCCTCACTATTACTATCTCACATACTTATTATTAGTGGGGCTTGCCATAGGCAAAGCCTCACTATTACTATGCCGTGTGCTTATTATTATTATTATTATTATTATTATTATTATTTTTCTTCCGTGTCAAATTTCGGCGCGTAACTAGTCCCGCAGCTTTTGTCACAGACCCCCGAAACTGGCGTCAAATCGTGCGGCCTATACGGGAATGGTGTGCTATGACTTTTATAAGCGATCGGGCGTACGATGATCGTACACGGGGCGAAAAATCGCCAAAAATCGTCCCATAGAAAATGCATTAAAAATGACTTTGACGGGACGTAGCGCCGAGCGAGAATTTCGTAAAAACGTGTGACTCGCCACATATGGAGAGGGTGGCAAGCTTTGCGGGACCACACCTCGCAACGGGGTATAAGTTGTACCCCGGGGGCGCTAGAGACCCCCAAAGTTGTCTATGGGAGATACTATGGTGAGGGAAGCCCCATGAAATAGTTTTTTTTTTCCTACTATGGTAGTTTACATAGGGATTTTGCATTGAACATAACTCTGCATCACTATGTCATAGAGACATGGGGGCGGGTTCATTTTACTCAGACAACCAATCAGACTCTCAGGATCTCTGTGAAGCAGTCAAGCCACGCCCTAGCAACCATTTAGGGCACCCTAGCAACCCATAGACCCCCATTATAAAATGCCCAGATGGATATCTTTGGATCACAGTGTCGCAGAGACATGCGGGTGGGGTCGTTTGACTCGGGGCAGCAAACAGCCAATCGTGGCTCACCATAAAACGTCCTAGCCACGCCCTAGCAACCACTGTCAAGCACCCTAGCAACCCAAACCCACACAGGCATATCTTCACATCTGAATGTCATAGAGACATGGGGGTTGGTTTATATCATTCATAATGACAAGCAGCCTTTGGAGTATCATCATTGGCCACTCCCTAGCAACCAAACAAAGTACCCTAGCAACCATTCAGCAACACCTATATCTTTGCATCAGAATATCGTACAGACATGGAAGTTGCTTCTTTTGTCTCATGCTAGCAAATAGGACTCCCAACATCATACACATGCTAGCCATGACTAGCTACATGCTAATAGTGATTAGCTAAATGTTCAAATGTGCTATAAAATATAGGTAAATGCTAAAATGATTAAAATAAGCCAAAAATGAGCTAGCATCATGCTATCAACATGCTATATCATGCTAGCATCGCCTAGCTAAGTGCTAAAAACATGCTAGGATCGTCTACTTAACTGCTAAGACATGCTAATCGTCATTGCATCTTGCTAGAATCATGCTAATCATCTTAGCATCTTGTTAAAAACATGCTAGCATCATGCTAACACCATGCTAGTCATGCTAACTTCATGTAAACAACATGCTAATCGTGCTAGAATGTTGCTAGCATCATGCTAATCATGTTAAAAGCATGCTAGCATCATGCTAATCGTGTTAGCATGTTGCTAGCATCATGCTAATCATGCTAGCATCTTGTTCAAAACATGCTAACACCATGCTAGTCACGCTAACTTCATGTAAACAACATGCTAATCATGCTAGCATGTTGCTAGCATCATGCTAATCATGTTAAAAGCATGCTAGCACCATGCTAATCATGTTAGCATGTTGCTAGGATCATGCTAATCATGCTAGCATCTTGTTCAAAACATGTTAGCATCATGCTAACACCATGCTAGTCATGCTAACTTCGTGGTAACAACATGCTAATCGTGCTAGCATGTTGCTAGCATCATGTTAACACCATGCTAACACCCAGAACACCTTAACAACACTCTAGCAGCTGCCTAGCCCACAACCGAGTGGCGAGTTTTGCCACTGCAAGCCCCACTCACATTTTCTTCAGGAAATGTACATTCTAGTTAGTGGGGCTTGCCATAGGCAAAGCCTCACTATTACTATCTCACATACTTATTATTATTATTATTATTATTATTATTATTATTATTATAATAGAATCCGTACAAAATTTCGGCGCGTAACTAGTCCCGCAGTTTTTGTCACAGAGCCCCGAAACTGGCGTCAAATCGTGCGGCCTATACGGGAATGGCGTGCTATGACTTTTATAAGCGATCGGGTGTACGATGATCGTACACGGGGCGAAAAATCGCCCGAAAAAACGCATAGACAATGCATTGCGCCCAACTTTGACGGGACGTAGCGCAGAGCGAGAATTTCGTAGAAACATGCGAATTACCACATTTGGAGAGGCTGGCAAGCTTTGCGAGAACATGACTCGCAATGGGGTATAAGTTGTACCCCTGGGGCGCTAGAGCCCCCCAAATTTTCCCATTGACTTACTATGGTGAGGGCGACCCATTGAAATGCATGTTTTTGCCCATGTACGAATTTTTTTTTTCCTACTATGGTAGTTTACATAGGGATTTTGCATTGAACATAACTCTGCATCACAATGACATAGAGACTTGGGGGCGGGTTCATTTTACTCAGACAACCAATCAGACTCTCAGGATCTCTGTGAAGCAGTCAAGCCACGCCCTAGCAACCATTTAGGGCACCCTAGCAACCCATAGACCCCCATTATAAAATGCCCAGATGGATATCTTTGGATCACAGTGTCGCAGAGACATGCGGGTGGGGTCGTTTGACTCGGGGCAGCAAACAGCCAATCGTGGCTCACCATAAAACGTCCTAGCCACGCCCTAGCAACCACTGTCAAGCACCCTAGCAACCCAAACCCACACAGGCATATCTTCACATCTGAATGTCATAGAGACATGGGGGTTGGTTTATATCATTCATAATGACAAGCAGCCTTTGGAGTATCATCATTGGCCACTCCCTAGCAACCAAACAAAGTACCCTAGCAACCATTCAGCAACACCTATATCTTTGCATCAGAATATCGTACAGACATGGAAGTTGCTTCTTTTGTCTCATGCTAGCAAATAGGACTCCCAACATCATACACATGCTAGCCATGACTAGCTACATGCTAATAGTGATTAGCTAAATGTTCAAATGTGCTATAAAATATAGGTAAATGCTAAAATGATTAACATAAGCCAAAAATGAGCTAGCATCATGCTATCAACATGCTATATCATGCTAGCATCGCCTAGCTAAGTGCTAAAAACATGCTAGGATCGTCTACTTAACTGCTAAGACATGCTAATCGTCATTGCATCTTGCTAGAATCATGCTAATCATCTTAGCATCTTGTTAAAAACATGCTAGCATCATGCTAACACCATGCTAGTCATGCTAACTTCATGTAAACAACATGCTAATCGTGCTAGAATGTTGCTAGCATCATGCTAATCATGTTAAAAGCATGCTAGCATCATGCTAATCATGCTAGCATCTTGTTCAAAACATGCTAACACCATGCTAGTCATGCTAACTTCATGTAAACAACATACTAATCATGCTAGCATGTTGCTAGCATCATGCTAATCATGTTAAAAGCATGCTAGCATCATGCTAATCATGTTAGCATGTTGCTAGGATCATGCTAATCATGCTAGCATCTTGTTCAAAACATGCTAGCATCATGCTAACACCATGCTAGTCATGCTAACTTCATGTAAACAACATGCTAATCATGCTAGCATGTTGCTAGCATCATGCTAATGTTACTATTACTATTCTCCCTGACAAAACTTTGGCGCGTAACTCGTCCCGCACCGTTTGTCGTAGACGCACCAATGAGGTGTCAAATCGTGCGGCTTATTGAGGAGAAGTGTGCTATGACTTTTCTAAGCGATCGGATGTACGATGTTCGTAAAGTGTCCGAGAAATTTGGCCAAAAAATGCCCCATAGACTTAACATTGGCATAATGTGTGAGATCATATCTTTGGATCAGAAAGTCATAGAGGCTTGGGGGTGGGCTCTTTTGACTCGGCCTATCAAGCAGCCAACAAATACTGACATCACAACTTCAGAGCTATGCCCTAGCAACCAATTACAGCACCCTAGCCACTATATAATCATTCAAAATGCAATATCTCAGCACCAGAACCTTGTAAAGAGAAGGGGTTGGGCTCTTTTGACTCGGGTGGGGAATCACTCTGTAAGTATCACCGTGCTAAATGTGTACCCTCACCCTAGTAACCATTTAGAGCACCCTAGCAACCATATAGCAATATAAAGTACTTATATCTCACATCCACAACATCACACAGACATCACGGATGGCCACAGGGCCGAATTTTGCCACTGCAAGCCCCACTCACATTTTCTTCAGGAAATGTACATTCTAGTTATTATTATTATTATTATTATTATTATTATTATTATTATTATAATAGATTCCGTACAAATTTCGGCGCGTAACTAGTCCCGCAGTTTTTGTCACAGAGCCCCGAAACTGGCGTCAAATCGTGCGGCCTATACGGGAATGGCGTGCTATGACTTTTATAAGCGATCGGGTGTACGATGATCGTACACGGGGCGAAAAATCGCCCGAAAAAACGCATAGACAATGCATTGCGCCAAACTTTGACGGGACGTAGCGCCGAGCGAGAATTTCGTAGAAACTTGTAAATCACAGCAGTTGAAGACTTTGGAAAACTGAGTGAGAACACACCTCGCAAGGGGGTATAAGTTGTACCCCTGGGGTGCTACAGACCCCCAAAAATCCAAAAAAGTCCCCATAGAGATACTATGGTGAGGGAAGCCCCATGAAATAGTTTTTTTTTTCCTACTATGGTAGTTTACATAGGGATTTTGCATTGAACATAGCTATGCATCACTATGTCATAGAGACATGGGGGCGGGTTCATTTTACTCAGACAACCAATCAGACTCTCAGGATCACTGTGAAGCAGTCAAGCCACGCCCTAGCAACCATTTGGGCCACCCTAGCGACCCATAGACCCCCATTATAAAATTCCAAGATGGATATCTTTGGATCACAGTATCATAGAGACTTGGGGGTGGGGTCGTTTCAATCGGGGCAGCAAACAGCCAATCGTGACTCACCATTGACACTTCCTAGCCACGCCCTAGCAACCATTTAGGGCACCCTAGCAACACATCCCATAGACTGCTATTATATGGCCCAGATGTATATCTTTGGATCACAGTGTCATAGAGACATGGGGGTGGGGTCGTTTGAATCGGGGCAGCAAACAGCCAATCGTGAGTCACCTTAAACTCTTCCTAGCCACGCCCTAGCAACCGTTACTGACCACCCTAGCAACCCGAACCCACACAGGCATATCTTCACATCTGAATGTCATAGAGACATGGGGGTTGGTTTACATCATTCATACTGACAAGCAGCCTTTGGAGTATCATCATTGGCCACTCCCTAGCAACCAAACAGAGTACCCTAGCAACCATTCAGCTACACCTATATCTTTGCATCACTACATCGTAGAGACATGGGAGTTTGACTCATGCTAGCAAATAGGCCTCCCAACGTACTGCACATGCTAGCCATGACTAGCTACATGCTAATATTGATTAGCCAAGTTTTCAAATGTGCAATAAAGTATAGGTAAATGCTAAAATGATTAAAATAAGCCAAAAATGAGCTAGCATCATGCTATCAATATGCTATATCATGCTAGCATCGCCTAGCTAAGTGCTAAAAAGCATGCTAAAACATGCTAGGATCGTCTGCTTGAGTCCTAAGTCATGCTAGTCATGATAATATGTTGCTAGCATCATGCTAATCATGTTAGCATCTTGGGAAAAACATGCTAGCATCATGCTAACGCCATGCTAGTCATGCTAACTTCATGTTAACGACATGCTGAACATGCTAGCGTGATGCTAGCGTCATGCTAATCATGCTAGCTTCATCCTAAACGCATGCTCATCGTGTTAGCATGTTGCTAGCATCAAGCTAATCATGTTAGCATGTTCTTAAAAACATGCTAACGTCATGCTAACACCATGCTAGTCATGCTAACTTCACGTTAACAACATGCTAAGCGTGCTAGCGTGTTGCTAGCATCATGCTAATCATGCTAGCTTCATGTAAAATGCATGCTAATGGTGTTAGCATGTTGCTAGCATCATGCTAATCATGTTAGCATCTTGTAAAAAGCATGCTAGCATCATGCTAACATCATGCTAGTCATGCTAACTTCATGTTAGCGACATGCTAATCTTGCTAGCATGTTGCTAGCATCATGCTAATTGCATGCTAATCGTGCTAACATGTTGCTAGCGTCATGCTAACACCGTGCTAACACCCAGAACACCTTAACAACACTCTGCCTATGACCAGATAAAGGGTTTTTTTGCCACTGCAAGCCCCACTCACATTTTCTTCAGGAAATGTACATTCTAGTGTTACTATTACTATTCTCCCTGACGAAACTTTGGCGCGTAACTCGTCCCGCACCGTTTGTCGTAGACGCACCAATGAGGTGTCAAATCGTGCGGCTTATTGAGGAGAAGTGTGCTATGACTTTTCTAAGCGATCGGATGTACGATGTTCGTAAAGTGTCCGAGAAATTTGGCCAAAAAATGCCCCATAGACTTAACATTGGCATAATGTGTGAGATCATATCTTTGGATCAGAAAGTCATAGAGGCTTGGGGGTGGGCTCTTTTGACTCGGCCTATCAAGCAGCCAATAAATAGTGACATTACAGCTTCCTCGCCACACCCTAGCAACCAAATAGACTACCCGAGCAACCGTCTAGCAAGTGCTATATCTCTGCATCAGACCATCATACAGACACGGGGATTGGCTCATTTGACTCATGCTAGCACACAGAACTTACAACATGAATCTCTTGCTAGCAGTGACTAGCTACATGCTAATAACGATTAGCAGAGTGCTATAACTTGCTACAAATCCTACCCAATTGTTAAAATGTCCCCAGATAAAGGGTTTTTTTGCCACTGCAAGCCCCACTCACATTTTCTTCAGGAAATGTACATTCTAGTTAGTGGGGCTTGCCATAGGCAAAGCCTCACTATTACTATCTCACATACTTATTATTATTATTATTATTATTATTATTATTAGTGGGGCTTGCCATAGGCAAAGCCTCACTATTACTATCTCACATACTTATTATTATTATTATTATTATTATTATTATTATTATTATTATTATTATAATAGATTCCGTACAAATTTCGGCGCGTAACTAGTCCCGCAGTTTTTGTCACAGAGCCCCGAAACTGGCGTCAAATCGTGCGGCCTATACGGGAATGGCGTGCTATGACTTTTATAAGCGATCGGGTGTACGATGATCGTACACGGGGCGAAAAATCGCCCGAAAAAACGCATAGACAATGCATTGCGCCAAACTTTGACGGGACGTAGCGCCGAGCGAGAATTTCGTAGAAACTTGTAAATCACAGCAGTTGAAGACTTTGGAAAACTGAGTGAGAACACACCTCGCAAGGGGGTATAAGTTGTACCCCTGGGGTGCTAGAGACCCCCAAAAATCCAAAAAAGTCCCCATAGAGATACTATGGTGAGGGAAGCCCCATGAAATAGTTTTTTTTTTCCTACTATGGTAGTTTACATAGGGATTTTGCATTGAACATAACTATGCATTACAATGGCATAGAGACATGGGGGAGGGTTCATTTCACTCAGACAACCAATCAGACTCTCAGGATCTCTGTGAAGCAGTCAAGCCACGCCCTAGCAACCATTTAGGGCACCCTAGCAACCCATAGACCCCCATTATAAAATGCCCAGATGGATATCTTTGGATCACAGTGTCGCAGAGACATGCGGGTGGGGTCGTTTGACTCGGGGCAGCAAACAGCCAATCGTGAGTCACCTTAAACTCTTCCTAGCCACGCCCTAGCAACCACTGTCAAGCACCCTAGCAACCCAAACCCACACAGGCATATCTTCACATCTGAATGTCATAGAGACATGGGGGTTGGTTTATATCATTCATAATGACAAGCAGCCTTTGGAGTATCATCATTGGCCACTCCCTAGCAACCAAACAAAGTACCCTAGCAACCATTCAGCAACACCTATATCTTTGCATCAGAATATCGTAGAGACATGGGAGTTGCTTCTTTTCACTCATGCTAGCAAATAGGACTCTCAACACACATGCTAGCAGTGAATAGCTACATGCTAATAGTGATTAGCTAAGTGCTAAATCAGGCTAAGAACTCTACATAACTCCATTGAAATGATCTGTGACAATTAGTAACTGCCTAGGAACACCCAGGCAACCACCCCAAGTACCCTAGCAACCACCCCAGGTACCCTAGCAACCGCCCTAGCAACCGCCCTGGGTACCCTAGCAACCACATAGCAACACCCTAGCAACCGCCCTGGGTACCCTAGCAACCGCATAGCAACACCCTAGCAACCGCATAGCAACACCCTAGCAACCGCCCTGGGTACCCTAGCAACCGCATAGCAACACCCTAGCAACCGCCCGGGTACCCTAGCAACCGCATAGCAACACCCTAGCAACCGCCCTGGGTACCCTAGCAACCGCATAGCAACACCCTAGCAACCGCCCGGGTACCCTAGCAACCGCCCTAGCAACCAACCGGGTACCCTAGCAACCGCATAGCAACACCCTAGCAACCGCCCGGGTACCCTAGCAACCGCCCTAGCAACCAACCGGGTACCCTAGCAACTGCATAGCAACACCCTAGCAACCGCCCTGGGTACCCTAGCAACCGCATAGCAACACCCTAGCAACCGCCCGAGCACCCTAGCAACCGCATAGCAACACCCTAGCAACCACCCGGGTACCCTAGCAACCACATAGCAACACCCTAGCAACCACCCTGGGTACCCTAGCAACCGCATAGCAACACCCTAGCAACCGCCCGAGTACCCTAGCAACCGCATAGCAACACCCTAGCAACCACCCTGGGTACCCTAGCAACCAAATAGCCACACCCTAGCAACCAAATAGACTACCCGAGCAACCGTCTAGCAAGTGCTATATCTCTGCATCAGACCATCATACAGACATGGGGATTGGCTCATTTGACTCATGCTAGCACACAGAACTTACAACATGAATCTCTTGCTAGCAGTGACTAGCTACATGCTAATAACGATTAGCAGAGTGCTATAACTTGCTACAAATCCTACCCAATTGTTAAAATGTGCCCAGATAAAGGGTTTTTTTGCCACTGCAAGCCCCACTCACATTTTCTTCAGGAAATGTACATTCTAGTTATTATTATTATTATTATAATAGATTCCGTACAAATTTCGGCGCGTAACTAGTCCCGCAGTTTTTGTCACAGAGCCCCGAAACTGGCGTCAAATCGTGCGGCCTATACGGGAATGGCGTGCTATGACTTTTATAAGCGATCGGGTGTACGATGATCGTACACGGGGCGAAAAATCGCCCGAAAAAACGCATAGACAATGCATTGCGCCAAACTTTGACGGGACGTAGCGCCGAGCGAGAATTTCGTAGAAACTTGTAAATCACAGCAGTTGAAGACTTTGGAAAACTGAGTGAGAACACACCTCGCAAGGGGGTATAAGTTGTACCCCTGGGGTGCTACAGACCCCCAAAAATCCAAAAAAGTCCCCATAGAGATACTATGGTGAGGGAAGCCCCATGAAATAGTTTTTTTTTTCCTACTATGGTAGTTTACATAGGGATTTTGCATTGAACATAGCTATGCATCACTATGTCATAGAGACATGGGGGCGGGTTCATTTTACTCAGACAACCAATCAGACTCTCAGGATCACTGTGAAGCAGTCAAGCCACGCCCTAGCAACCATTTGGGCCACCCTAGCGACCCATAGACCCCCATTATAAAATTCCAAGATGGATATCTTTGGATCACAGTATCATAGAGACTTGGGGGTGGGGTCGTTTCAATCGGGGCAGCAAACAGCCAATCGTGACTCACCATTGACACTTCCTAGCCACGCCCTAGCAACCATTTAGGGCACCCTAGCAACACATCCCATAGACTGCTATTATATGGCCCAGATGTATATCTTTGGATCACAGTGTCATAGAGACATGGGGGTGGGGTCGTTTGAATCGGGGCAGCAAACAGCCAATCGTGAGTCACCTTAAACTCTTCCTAGCCACGCCCTAGCAACCGTTACTGACCACCCTAGCAACCCGAACCCACACAGGCATATCTTCACATCTGAATGTCATAGAGACATGGGGGTTGGTTTACATCATTCATACTGACAAGCAGCCTTTGGAGTATCATCATTGGCCACTCCCTAGCAACCAAACAGAGTACCCTAGCAACCATTCAGCTACACCTATATCTTTGCATCACTACATCGTAGAGACATGGGAGTTTGACTCATGCTAGCAAATAGGCCTCCCAACGTACTGCACATGCTAGCCATGACTAGCTACATGCTAATATTGATTAGCCAAGTTTTCAAATGTGCAATAAAGTATAGGTAAATGCTAAAATGATTAAAATAAGCCAAAAATGAGCTAGCATCATGCTATCAATATGCTATATCATGCTAGCATCGCCTAGCTAAGTGCTAAAAAGCATGCTAAAACATGCTAGGATCGTCTGCTTGAGTCCTAAGTCATGCTAGTCATGATAATATGTTGCTAGCATCATGCTAATCATGTTAGCATCTTGGGAAAAACATGCTAGCATCATGCTAACGCCATGCTAGTCATGCTAACTTCATGTTAACGACATGCTGAACATGCTAGCGTGATGCTAGCGTCATGCTAATCATGCTAGCTTCATCCTAAACGCATGCTCATCGTGTTAGCATGTTGCTAGCATCAAGCTAATCATGTTAGCATGTTCTTAAAAACATGCTAACGTCATGCTAACACCATGCTAGTCATGCTAACTTCACGTTAACAACATGCTAAGCGTGCTAGCGTGTTGCTAGCATCATGCTAATCATGCTAGCTTCATGTAAAATGCATGCTAATGGTGTTAGCATGTTGCTAGCATCATGCTAATCATGTTAGCATCTTGTAAAAAGCATGCTAGCATCATGCTAACATCATGCTAGTCATGCTAACTTCATGTTAGCGACATGCTAATCTTGCTAGCATGTTGCTAGCATCATGCTAATTGCATGCTAATCGTGCTAACATGTTGCTAGCGTCATGCTAACACCGTGCTAACACCCAGAACACCTTAACAACACTCTGCCTATGACCAGATAAAGGGTTTTTTTGCCACTGCAAGCCCCACTCACATTTTCTTCAGGAAATGTACATTCTAGTGTTACTATTACTATTCTCCCTGACGAAACTTTGGCGCGTAACTCGTCCCGCACCGTTTGTCGTAGACGCACCAATGAGGTGTCAAATCGTGCGGCTTATTGAGGAGAAGTGTGCTATGACTTTTCTAAGCGATCGGAAGTACGATGTTCGTAAAGTGTCCGAGAAATTTGGCCAAAAAATGCACCATAGACTTAACATTGGCATAATGTGTGAGATCATATCTTTGGATCAGAAAGTCATAGAGGCTTGGGGGTGGGCTCTTTTGACTCGGCCTATCAAGCAGCCGACAAATACTGACATCACAACTTCATAGCTATGCCCTAGCAACCAATTACAGCATCCTAGCAACCATATAAACATTAAAAAATGCCATATCTCAGCACCAGAACCTTGTAAAGGGATGGAGTTGGGCTCTTTTGACTTGGGTGGGGAATCGCTCTTTACATTTCACCGTGGTAAATGTGCACCCTCACCCTAGTAACCATTTAGAGCACCCTAGCAACCATATAGCAATATAAAGTATTTATATCTCAGCTCCACAACATCACACAGACATCACGGATGGCCACAGGGCCGAGTTTTGCCACTGCAAGCCCCACTCACATTTTCTTCAGGAAATGTACATTCTAGTTATTATTATTATTATTATTATTATTATAATAGATTCCGTACAAAATTTCGGCGCGTAACTAGTCCCGCAGTTTTTGTCACAGAGCCCCGAAACTGGCGTCAAATCGTGCGGCCTATACGGGAATGGCGTGCTATGACTTTTATAAGCGATCGGGTGTACGATGATCGTACACGGGGCGAAAAATCGCCCGAAAAAACGCATAGACAATGCATTGCGCCCAACTTTGACGGGACGTAGCGCAGAGCGAGAATTTTGTAGAAACATGCGAATTACCACATTTGGAGAGGCTGGCAAGCTTTGCGAGAACATGACTCGCAATGGGGTATAAGTTGTACCCCTGGGGCGCTAGAGCCCCCCAAATTTTCCCATTGACTTACTATGGTGAGGGCGACCCATTGAAATGCATGTTTTTGCCCATGTACAAATTTTTTTTTTCCTACTATGGTAGTTTACATAGGGATTTTGCATTGAACATAACTCTGCATCACAATGACATAGAGACTTGGGGGCGGGCTCATTTTACTCAGACAACCAATCAGACTCTCAGGATCTCTGTGAAGCAGTCAAGCCACGCCCTAGCAACCATTTAGGGCACCCTAGCAACCCATAGACCCCCATTATAAAATGCCCAGATGGATATCTTTGGATCACAGTGTCGCAGAGACATGCGGGTGGGGTCGTTTGACTCGGGGCAGCAAACAGCCAATCATGGCTCACCATAAAACGTCCTAGCCACGCCCTAGCAACCACTGTCAAGCACCCTAGCAACCCAAACCCACACAGGCATATCTTCACATCTGAATGTCATAGAGACATGGGGGTTGGTTTATATCATTCATAATGACAAGCAGCCTTTGGAGTATCATCATTGGCCACTCCCTAGCAACCAAACAAAGTACCCTAGCAACCATTCAGCAACACCTATATCTTTGCATCAGAATATCGTAGAGACATGGGAGTTGCTTCTTTTCACTCATGCTAGCAAATAGGACTCTCAACACACATGCTAGCAGTGAATAGCTACATGCTAATAGTGATTAGCTAAGTGCTAAATCAGGCTAAGAACTCTACATAACTCCATTGAAATGATCTGTGACAATTAGTAACTGCCTAGGAACACCCAAGCAACCACCCCAAGTACCCTAGCAACCACCCCAGGTACCCTAGCAACCGCCCTAGCAACCGCCCTGGGTACCCTAGCAACCACATAGCAACACCCTAGCAACCGCCCTGGGTACCCTAGCAACCGCATAGCAACACCCTAGCAACCGCATAGCAACACCCTAGCAACCGCCCTGGGTACCCTAGCAACCACATAGCAACACCCTAGCAACCGCCCGGGTACCCTAGCAACCGCATAGCAACACCCTAGCAACCGCCCTGGGTACCCTAGCAACCGCATAGCAACACCCTAGCAACCGCCCGGGTACCCTAGCAACCGCCCTAGCAACCAACCGGGTACCCTAGCAACCGCATAGCAACACCCTAGCAACCGCCCTGGGTACCCTAGCAACCGCCCAGCAACACCCTAGCAACCGCCCGATTACCCTAGCAACCGCATAGCAACACCCTAGCAACCGCCCGGGTACCCTAGCAACCGCCCTAGCAACCAACCGGGTACCCTAGCAACTGCATAGCAACACCCTAGCAACCGCCCTGGGTACCCTAGCAACCGCATAGCAACACCCTAGCAACCACCCGGGTACCCTAGCAACCACATAGCAACACCCTAGCAACCACCCTGGGTACCCTAGCAACCGCATAGCAACACCCTAGCAACCGCCCGAGTACCCTAGCAACCGCATAGCAACACCCTAGCAACCACCCTGGGTACCCTAGCAACCGAATAGCCACACCCTAGCAACCAAATAGACTACCCGAGCAACCGTCTAGCAAGTGCTATATCTTTGCATCAGACCATCATACAGACATGGGGATTGGCTCATTTGACTCATGCTAGCACACAGAACTTACAACATGAATCTCTTGCTAGCAGTGACTAGCTACATGCTAATAACGATTAGCAGAGTGCTATAACTTGCTACAAATCCTACCCAATTGTTAAAATGTGCCCAGATAAAGGGTTTTTTTGCCACTGCAAGCCCCACTCACATTTTCTTCAGGAAATGTACATTCTAGTTATTATTATTATTATTATTTTTCCGCGCTAAAACTGAATGGGCAGCCCAAACCGTAAGGCCTAGAGAGCTGAAAATTGGTCAGATGATAGAAGTCTGGCTCGCTACTCAGGCGCAAAGAACCGGCCCAATCGGCCAAACGGTGGCGCTACAGCGCAAAAAACTAAAATTTTAGACATTTTTGAACATAAATCGCAAACCGCTTGTCGTAGACTCAAAAACTTGGCATCGTTGCAATCCTTGGGTTAGCCCGAACAAAATTGCTCTGCGCCTCTTTGGGGTCTACGACGCACCGTTTTCCCGCAAAATCGAGCCAAAGCCGAAACCTACTTTTGCGAAATTGAAATTGAAATTTTGACTTTCGCGTGAAACAGCGCGATGAAACGTCCTTTGCTAATCGTTAGCCAATTGCGTTTTGAGCTATAACTCTTGAACGGAAAGAGATATCTTCACCAAACTCGGTACACATGTGTATAAGCTCAATCTTTGGTCAAATAAAAAAAATTGCGCAACTCTGCCACATGGGGGCGCTATAAGGTGGAAAAAACATATTTTCAGCTATAACTAGGCAACACTTGGTCCAATCGACTTAAAAATTGGTATGCATCATCTTGATCCAAACTGGCACAAGTGTATATGAGGACATTGGTGTATCTCAAAAAAACATGGCCGCCATCAGCCAATGAAGTTCAAACACTTATTAGACAAGGTTAACGGAGGTCGATCGGAACAAAACTCATTGGGCATGTTCGACTCATGGTCCTAAAGGTCTGTAAGAATTTTGAAAGAAATCGGCCACTAGTTGGCGCTAACGAGTTTTTTGGCTCTGTAAACATGCGGCGTTTCACATATCCATGCAATATGCATATCATTTGATAGATCTCCTCGTACTGAACAAATTTGCCTCAAGAACCATTGTTATATATCAAATCGTTCATTAATTATTCACGAATATGTGAAAAACCTACTTTTGCGAACTAGTCCCTGGTTTTTTGCTCAATTTCGATCAAACCACTGCAGTAATATTCTGTGGACTCTCTAGATCAATAATTATCAAAAAAAAGTTCAATTTTGTCATTTGGTTAGCTTTAACAGGGTCATTTAGAAAAGGGGCATGGCTGCATATACCCAAAAGCCTATAAAACCTAAACTAAACGTCAAAACTTTATAAAACTTCTAAGAAATATTTGTCAGATGACTCTTAACAAGCATGCAAAGTTTCATGGAGATCGGACCATAGGTGGCGCTATAACAGTTAAAAAGGCTTCAAAAAACAGACAATTTGTATGGTAAAAGGCCTCAAATTACTAAAACCTGCTCATATATTCACACAAACACCAGATCTTCATATCATATGATAGATCTCATCATTCTGAACAACTTTGCCTCAAGAACCATTGCTGTAAATCAAATCGTTCATTAATTATTCACAAATATGTTAAAAACCTACTTTTGCGAACTGGTCCCTGTTTTTTTGCTCAATCTCAATCAAACAACTTCAGGGCACTTCTCTGGACTCTCTAGATCAATAATTATCAAAAAAATGTTGAACATTTGCATTTAGATAGCAATAGCAGGGCCATTTAATAATATAATTGTGGTCTACTGTACCCAAAAGTCTTTAAATCTTAAAGGAAGTGGAAAGGAGAAGTGAGAGTTATCTCAGTTGTTTGGTGAAGGAGGGGGTTTAATTTACACTCGTTGTCAAAAGGGTACTTTTAAATGTGGATTCCATCTGTCTGGCAGCCATTTGGGCCATCCAGAGGTTTGCCAGATACCGGGGGGGGGGGTTGGGTGTCCATTAGCGAGTTTTTAGGATTGGGGTGTTGTTTCTTCGGAGACCTCACACTACACAGTGTTGATTTAACACTGGGGATTTTACTGTGTACAAAGTTTTTAGAGAATATTATCTTCTAGGAACTAAAATAAAACTTGCTGCTGAAAGCATTCCTAGAAATGCCAGAAGTTTCTTCCTCTGTCTGTGAAGCATGCAGGGTCAAATAAGTAGGCGTTGTAAAGAGGAATCTTGTGATGAACCGAGTATAGCGTAGAGTAATGAGGGCCAATGTTTTCTGTATGCTGACAGATCTTCTTGGCATTCTGATCCATCTGTGTCTGTGTAGAAAAACTCTTTATAACCAAAGTAATCAGCTACTTTTCTTGGGCACTGAATGCTCTCAGCACAACACAGATGAGCAGAGCTGAAACAAACATGGTGTGAAACTGCTCTTGTGTTGCAGAGCAGAGACTCCAACGACTTTAAATACGCTGTCAGAGTCAGAGATGATGTTGTGGGTATGACTGAAATTAACAAATGAGAAGAAATGGGAAACATGATGGGAACTTCGCTTCACCATGTGTATGTGGACTCCTTTTTAGAGCTGTCACATGTACACCTTGACTTAATATAAAACAAGTAGCCCATTTATGCTATTGCTGCTGACTATTGCTCAGTACTCAGTATTTTTCTCCATCTGATGCAAGTCCATGAGTACTAAATATTTGACATCCCAAAAAACACATTTAAACAGCTTTAACTGACTCCATGCGACCCCAGATAAGAATTTAGTCCTATGCAGTGACATTTGTGACCCTAGACCACAAAACCAGTCATAGCCCAAGTCGCTGGGCTATATTTTCTAGCAATAGCCAAAAATACAGTGTATGGATCAAAATGATTGATTTTTCTTTTATGCCAGAAATCATTCAGATAATAATATCATGTTCCATAAAGATATTCAAAACTTACTTTTTGAAAAGTAATATATATTGCTAAGAACTTCATTTGGACAACTTGATTTTCTCAATTTTTTTTTTTTTTTGCACCCTCAGATTGCAGATGTTCAAATAGTTGTATCTCAGCCATTATCTGATCCTAACAAACTATCAATGAAAGGTTTATTTATTTAGCTTTCAGACTATTCAAATTTTGTAATTCAAATTCTGTAAATGTTTAAAGCCAATAGTTATGCATTACCCCACCCATGGTTGTGTTTTGCCCCATAGTTGGGGTAAAATGTAGCCTTGATACAAATAAAATTTTTGTTAAAAAATTTGTAACATAAAACTCTGGACTTTGTTTGAAATTCATGTCGTTGTCACTAAAATTATAAAAAAAACTTTTTGAAAAGATTTAACTTAATAGGAAAACATTGCACAGTCCTTAAAGGGGTCCTATTATGCTCTTTTACAAAGTCTTGATTTAGTTTTGGGGTGTACTAGAACATATTCTCATAATTTACATGATTACAACAGCTTTCTCCACAGCCTCGCACAAATGGCTTTATTAGTTCTGGGTTTGAGGAAGGCCCACCTTCTGAAAAACAAAGCGTGTTGTGATTGGTTAGCTTTCCCATGGCGTTGTGATTGGTGAACAGTTTAGACTAGGGTTCCTCAATTAGTTTTCACCGAGGGCCAAATTCTGCCAACAATACTGAGCTGAGGGCCACTGACCATGTTATGACCAAAATGTTTGCTCTTGTTAATGGTGCTTGCCAAAGGCGAAGCATCATTATTGTTCTCCTCCATACTTATTAGTGGGGCTTGCCAAAGGCAAAGCCTCACTTGCACTATGCTGCGTGCTGATCCGTGCAACATTTCGGCGCGTAACTAGTCCCGCAGTTTTTGTCACAGACCCACGAAACTGGCGTCAAATCGTGCGGCCTATACGGGAATGGTGTGCTATGACTTTTATAAGTGATCGGGCGTACGATGTTCGAACCCGGGCCAAAATTCGGCCGAAAAAATCCCATAGACAACGCATTGCGGCCAACTTTGACGGCGCATAGCGCCGTCCACGAATTTCGTAGAAACACGTAATTAACCACATTTGGAGACGCTGACTAGCTGTGCAAGAACATACCTCGCAATGGGGTATAAGTTGTACCCCGGGGGTGCTAGAACCCCCCCAAATTTTCCCATTGACTTACATTGGCCCAAAAAATCCTAGGTAACAGTATATCTATTCCATTGCGCCGACTTTGACGTCGCGTAGCGCCGTCCTCCAATTTCGTAGAAACACGTAAATCACTACATTCGAAGAGGCTGACCAGCTGTGCGAGAACATACCTCGCAATGGGGTGTAAGTTGTACCCCTAGGGCACTAGAGCCCCCCAAAATTTAAAAAAATCGGCCTATGGGAGATACTATGGTGAGGGAAGCCCCATGAAATAGTTTTTTTTATTGTATTTGTTAGGATTTTTATTATTAGGGGTTCGAGCACGCAGTGCTGAAACCCTATTGTATTTGTTAGGATTTTTATTATTATTATTATTATTATTATTATTATTATTATTATTATTTTTCCGCGCTAAAACTGAATGGGCAGCCCAAACCGTAAGGCCTAGAGAGCTGAAAATTGGTCAGATGATAGAAGTCTGGCTCGCTACTCAGGCGCAAAGAACCGGCCCAATCGGCCAAACGGTGGCGCTACAGCGCAAAAAACTAAAATTTTAGACATTTTTGAACATAAATCGCAAACCGCTTGTCGTAGACTCAAAAACTTGGCATCGTTGCAATCCTTGGGTTAGCCCGAACAAAATTGCTCTGCGCCTCTTTGGGGTCTACGACGCACCGTTTTCCCGCAAAATCGAGCCAAAGCCGAAACCTACTTTTGCGAAATTGAAATTGAAATTTTGACTTTCGCGTGAAACAGCGCGATGAAACGTCCTTTGCTAATCGTTAGCCAATTGCGTTTTGAGCTATAACTCTTGAACGGAAAGAGATATCTTCACCAAACTCGGTACACATGTGTATAAGCTCAATCTTTGGTCAAATAAAAAAAATTGCGCAACTCTGCCACATGGGGGCGCTATAAGGTGGAAAAAACATATTTTCAGCTATAACTAGGCAACACTTGGTCCAATCGACTTAAAAATTGGTATGCATCATCTTGATCCAAACTGGCACAAGTGTATATGAGGACATTGGTGTATCTCAAAAAAACATGGCCGCCATCAGCCAATGAAGTTCAAACACTTATTAGACAAGGTTAACGGAGGTCGATCGGAACAAAACTCATTGGGCATGTTCGACTCATGGTCCTAAAGGTCTGTAAGAATTTTGAAAGAAATCGGCCACTAGTTGGCGCTAACGAGTTTTTTGGCTCTGTAAACATGCGGCGTTTCACATATCCATGCAATATGCATATCATTTGATAGATCTCCTCGTACTGAACAAATTTGCCTCAAGAACCATTGTTATATATCAAATCGTTCATTAATTATTCACGAATATGTGAAAAACCTACTTTTGCGAACTAGTCCCTGGTTTTTTGCTCAATTTCGATCAAACCACTGCAGTAATATTCTGTGGACTCTCTAGATCAATAATTATCAAAAAAAAGTTCAATTTTGTCATTTGGTTAGCTTTAACAGGGTCATTTAGAAAAGGGGCATGGCTGCATATACCCAAAAGCCTATAAAACCTAAACTAAACGTCAAAACTTTATAAAACTTCTAAGAAATATTTGTCAGATGACTCTTAACAAGCATGCAAAGTTTCATGGAGATCGGACCATAGGTGGCGCTATAACAGTTAAAAAGGCTTCAAAAAACAGACAATTTGTATGGTAAAAGGCCTCAAATTACTAAAACCTGCTCATATATTCACACAAACACCAGATCTTCATATCATATGATAGATCTCATCATTCTGAACAACTTTGCCTCAAGAACCATTGCTGTAAATCAAATCGTTCATTAATTATTCACAAATATGTTAAAAACCTACTTTTGCGAACTGGTCCCTGTTTTTTTGCTCAATCTCAATCAAACAACTTCAGGGCACTTCTCTGGACTCTCTAGATCAATAATTATCAAAAAAATGTTGAACATTTGCATTTAGATAGCAATAGCAGGGCCATTTAATAATATAATTGTGGTCTACTGTACCCAAAAGTCTTTAAATCTTAAAGGAAGTGGAAAGGAGAAGTGAGAGTTATCTCAGTTGTTTGGTGAAGGAGGGGGTTTAATTTACACTCGTTGTCAAAAGGGTACTTTTAAATGTGGATTCCATCTGTCTGGCAGCCATTTGGGCCATCCAGAGGTTTGCCAGATACCGGGGGGGGGGGTTGGGTGTCCATTAGCGAGTTTTTAGGATTGGGGTGTTGTTTCTTCGGAGACCTCACACTACACAGTGTTGATTTAACACTGGGGATTTTACTGTGTACAAAGTTTTTAGAGAATATTATCTTCTAGGAACTAAAATAAAACTTGCTGCTGAAAGCATTCCTAGAAATGCCAGAAGTTTCTTCCTCTGTCTGTGAAGCATGCAGGGTCAAATAAGTAGGCGTTGTAAAGAGGAATCTTGTGATGAACCGAGTATAGCGTAGAGTAATGAGGGCCAATGTTTTCTGTATGCTGACAGATCTTCTTGGCATTCTGATCCATCTGTGTCTGTGTAGAAAAACTCTTTATAACCAAAGTAATCAGCTACTTTTCTTGGGCACTGAATGCTCTCAGCACAACACAGATGAGCAGAGCTGAAACAAACATGGTGTGAAACTGCTCTTGTGTTGCAGAGCAGAGACTCCAACGACTTTAAATACGCTGTCAGAGTCAGAGATGATGTTGTGGGTATGACTGAAATTAACAAATGAGAAGAAATGGGAAACATGATGGGAACTTCGCTTCACCATGTGTATGTGGACTCCTTTTTAGAGCTGTCACATGTACACCTTGACTTAATATAAAACAAGTAGCCCATTTATGCTATTGCTGCTGACTATTGCTCAGTACTCAGTATTTTTCTCCATCTGATGCAAGTCCATGAGTACTAAATATTTGACATCCCAAAAAACACATTTAAACAGCTTTAACTGACTCCATGCGACCCCAGATAAGAATTTAGTCCTATGCAGTGACATTTGTGACCCTAGACCACAAAACCAGTCATAGCCCAAGTCGCTGGGCTATATTTTCTAGCAATAGCCAAAAATACAGTGTATGGATCAAAATGATTGATTTTTCTTTTATGCCAGAAATCATTCAGATAATAATATCATGTTCCATAAAGATATTCAAAACTTACTTTTTGAAAAGTAATATATATTGCTAAGAACTTCATTTGGACAACTTGATTTTCTCAATTTTTTTTTTTTTTTGCACCCTCAGATTGCAGATGTTCAAATAGTTGTATCTCAGCCATTATCTGATCCTAACAAACTATCAATGAAAGGTTTATTTATTTAGCTTTCAGACTATTCAAATTTTGTAATTCAAATTCTGTAAATGTTTAAAGCCAATAGTTATGCATTACCCCACCCATGGTTGTGTTTTGCCCCATAGTTGGGGTAAAATGTAGCCTTGATACAAATAAAATTTTTGTTAAAAAATTTGTAACATAAAACTCTGGACTTTGTTTGAAATTCATGTCGTTGTCACTAAAATTATAAAAAAAACTTTTTGAAAAGATTTAACTTAATAGGAAAACATTGCACAGTCCTTAAAGGGGTCCTATTATGCTCTTTTACAAAGTCTTGATTTAGTTTTGGGGTGTACTAGAACATATTCTCATAATTTACATGATTACAACAGCTTTCTCCACAGCCTCGCACAAATGGCTTTATTAGTTCTGGGTTTGAGGAAGGCCCACCTTCTGAAAAACAAAGCGTGTTGTGATTGGTTAGCTTTCCCATGGCGTTGTGATTGGTGAACAGTTTAGACTAGGGTTCCTCAATTAGTTTTCACCGAGGGCCAAATTCTGCCAACAATACTGAGCTGAGGGCCACTGACCATGTTATGACCAAAATGTTTGCTCTTGTTAATGGTGCTTGCCAAAGGCGAAGCATCATTATTGTTCTCCTCCATACTTATTAGTGGGGCTTGCCAAAGGCAAAGCCTCACTTGCACTATGCTGCGTGCTGATCCGTGCAACATTTCGGCGCGTAACTAGTCCCGCAGTTTTTGTCACAGACCCACGAAACTGGCGTCAAATCGTGCGGCCTATACGGGAATGGTGTGCTATGACTTTTATAAGTGATCGGGCGTACGATGTTCGAACCCGGGCCAAAATTCGGCCGAAAAAATCCCATAGACAACGCATTGCGGCCAACTTTGACGGCGCATAGCGCCGTCCACGAATTTCGTAGAAACACGTAATTAACCACATTTGGAGACGCTGACTAGCTGTGCAAGAACATACCTCGCAATGGGGTATAAGTTGTACCCCGGGGGTGCTAGAACCCCCCCAAATTTTCCCATTGACTTACATTGGCCCAAAAAATCCTAGGTAACAGTATATCTATTCCATTGCGCCGACTTTGACGTCGCGTAGCGCCGTCCTCCAATTTCGTAGAAACACGTAAATCACTACATTCGAAGAGGCTGACCAGCTGTGCGAGAACATACCTCGCAATGGGGTGTAAGTTGTACCCCTAGGGCACTAGAGCCCCCCAAAATTTAAAAAAATCGGCCTATGGGAGATACTATGGTGAGGGAAGCCCCATGAAATAGTTTTTTTTATTGTATTTGTTAGGATTTTTATTATTAGGGGTTCGAGCACGCAGTGCTGAAACCCTATTGTATTTGTTAGGATTTTTATTATTATTATTATTATTATTATTATTATTATTATTATTATTTTTCCGCGCTAAAACTGAATGGGCAGCCCAAACCGTAAGGCCTAGAGAGCTGAAAATTGGTCAGATGATAGAAGTCTGGCTCGCTACTCAGGCGCAAAGAACCGGCCCAATCGGCCAAACGGTGGCGCTACAGCGCAAAAAACTAAAATTTTAGACATTTTTGAACATAAATCGCAAACCGCTTGTCGTAGACTCAAAAACTTGGCATCGTTGCAATCCTTGGGTTAGCCCGAACAAAATTGCTCTGCGCCTCTTTGGGGTCTACGACGCACCGTTTTCCCGCAAAATCGAGCCAAAGCCGAAACCTACTTTTGCGAAATTGAAATTGAAATTTTGACTTTCGCGTGAAACAGCGCGATGAAACGTCCTTTGCTAATCGTTAGCCAATTGCGTTTTGAGCTATAACTCTTGAACGGAAAGAGATATCTTCACCAAACTCGGTACACATGTGTATAAGCTCAATCTTTGGTCAAATAAAAAAAATTGCGCAACTCTGCCACATGGGGGCGCTATAAGGTGGAAAAAACATATTTTCAGCTATAACTAGGCAACACTTGGTCCAATCGACTTAAAAATTGGTATGCATCATCTTGATCCAAACTGGCACAAGTGTATATGAGGACATTGGTGTATCTCAAAAAAACATGGCCGCCATCAGCCAATGAAGTTCAAACACTTATTAGACAAGGTTAACGGAGGTCGATCGGAACAAAACTCATTGGGCATGTTCGACTCATGGTCCTAAAGGTCTGTAAGAATTTTGAAAGAAATCGGCCACTAGTTGGCGCTAACGAGTTTTTTGGCTCTGTAAACATGCGGCGTTTCACATATCCATGCAATATGCATATCATTTGATAGATCTCCTCGTACTGAACAAATTTGCCTCAAGAACCATTGTTATATATCAAATCGTTCATTAATTATTCACGAATATGTGAAAAACCTACTTTTGCGAACTAGTCCCTGGTTTTTTGCTCAATTTCGATCAAACCACTGCAGTAATATTCTGTGGACTCTCTAGATCAATAATTATCAAAAAAAAGTTCAATTTTGTCATTTGGTTAGCTTTAACAGGGTCATTTAGAAAAGGGGCATGGCTGCATATACCCAAAAGCCTATAAAACCTAAACTAAACGTCAAAACTTTATAAAACTTCTAAGAAATATTTGTCAGATGACTCTTAACAAGCATGCAAAGTTTCATGGAGATCGGACCATAGGTGGCGCTATAACAGTTAAAAAGGCTTCAAAAAACAGACAATTTGTATGGTAAAAGGCCTCAAATTACTAAAACCTGCTCATATATTCACACAAACACCAGATCTTCATATCATATGATAGATCTCATCATTCTGAACAACTTTGCCTCAAGAACCATTGCTGTAAATCAAATCGTTCATTAATTATTCACAAATATGTTAAAAACCTACTTTTGCGAACTGGTCCCTGTTTTTTTGCTCAATCTCAATCAAACAACTTCAGGGCACTTCTCTGGACTCTCTAGATCAATAATTATCAAAAAAATGTTGAACATTTGCATTTAGATAGCAATAGCAGGGCCATTTAATAATATAATTGTGGTCTACTGTACCCAAAAGTCTTTAAATCTTAAAGGAAGTGGAAAGGAGAAGTGAGAGTTATCTCAGTTGTTTGGTGAAGGAGGGGGTTTAATTTACACTCGTTGTCAAAAGGGTACTTTTAAATGTGGATTCCATCTGTCTGGCAGCCATTTGGGCCATCCAGAGGTTTGCCAGATACCGGGGGGGGGGGTTGGGTGTCCATTAGCGAGTTTTTAGGATTGGGGTGTTGTTTCTTCGGAGACCTCACACTACACAGTGTTGATTTAACACTGGGGATTTTACTGTGTACAAAGTTTTTAGAGAATATTATCTTCTAGGAACTAAAATAAAACTTGCTGCTGAAAGCATTCCTAGAAATGCCAGAAGTTTCTTCCTCTGTCTGTGAAGCATGCAGGGTCAAATAAGTAGGCGTTGTAAAGAGGAATCTTGTGATGAACCGAGTATAGCGTAGAGTAATGAGGGCCAATGTTTTCTGTATGCTGACAGATCTTCTTGGCATTCTGATCCATCTGTGTCTGTGTAGAAAAACTCTTTATAACCAAAGTAATCAGCTACTTTTCTTGGGCACTGAATGCTCTCAGCACAACACAGATGAGCAGAGCTGAAACAAACATGGTGTGAAACTGCTCTTGTGTTGCAGAGCAGAGACTCCAACGACTTTAAATACGCTGTCAGAGTCAGAGATGATGTTGTGGGTATGACTGAAATTAACAAATGAGAAGAAATGGGAAACATGATGGGAACTTCGCTTCACCATGTGTATGTGGACTCCTTTTTAGAGCTGTCACATGTACACCTTGACTTAATATAAAACAAGTAGCCCATTTATGCTATTGCTGCTGACTATTGCTCAGTACTCAGTATTTTTCTCCATCTGATGCAAGTCCATGAGTACTAAATATTTGACATCCCAAAAAACACATTTAAACAGCTTTAACTGACTCCATGCGACCCCAGATAAGAATTTAGTCCTATGCAGTGACATTTGTGACCCTAGACCACAAAACCAGTCATAGCCCAAGTCGCTGGGCTATATTTTCTAGCAATAGCCAAAAATACAGTGTATGGATCAAAATGATTGATTTTTCTTTTATGCCAGAAATCATTCAGATAATAATATCATGTTCCATAAAGATATTCAAAACTTACTTTTTGAAAAGTAATATATATTGCTAAGAACTTCATTTGGACAACTTGATTTTCTCAATTTTTTTTTTTTTTTGCACCCTCAGATTGCAGATGTTCAAATAGTTGTATCTCAGCCATTATCTGATCCTAACAAACTATCAATGAAAGGTTTATTTATTTAGCTTTCAGACTATTCAAATTTTGTAATTCAAATTCTGTAAATGTTTAAAGCCAATAGTTATGCATTACCCCACCCATGGTTGTGTTTTGCCCCATAGTTGGGGTAAAATGTAGCCTTGATACAAATAAAATTTTTGTTAAAAAATTTGTAACATAAAACTCTGGACTTTGTTTGAAATTCATGTCGTTGTCACTAAAATTATAAAAAAAACTTTTTGAAAAGATTTAACTTAATAGGAAAACATTGCACAGTCCTTAAAGGGGTCCTATTATGCTCTTTTACAAAGTCTTGATTTAGTTTTGGGGTGTACTAGAACATATTCTCATAATTTACATGATTACAACAGCTTTCTCCACAGCCTCGCACAAATGGCTTTATTAGTTCTGGGTTTGAGGAAGGCCCACCTTCTGAAAAACAAAGCGTGTTGTGATTGGTTAGCTTTCCCATGGCGTTGTGATTGGTGAACAGTTTAGACTAGGGTTCCTCAATTAGTTTTCACCGAGGGCCAAATTCTGCCAACAATACTGAGCTGAGGGCCACTGACCATGTTATGACCAAAATGTTTGCTCTTGTTAATGGTGCTTGCCAAAGGCGAAGCATCATTATTGTTCTCCTCCATACTTATTAGTGGGGCTTGCCAAAGGCAAAGCCTCACTTGCACTATGCTGCGTGCTGATCCGTGCAACATTTCGGCGCGTAACTAGTCCCGCAGTTTTTGTCACAGACCCACGAAACTGGCGTCAAATCGTGCGGCCTATACGGGAATGGTGTGCTATGACTTTTATAAGTGATCGGGCGTACGATGTTCGAACCCGGGCCAAAATTCGGCCGAAAAAATCCCATAGACAACGCATTGCGGCCAACTTTGACGGCGCATAGCGCCGTCCACGAATTTCGTAGAAACACGTAATTAACCACATTTGGAGACGCTGACTAGCTGTGCAAGAACATACCTCGCAATGGGGTATAAGTTGTACCCCGGGGGTGCTAGAACCCCCCCAAATTTTCCCATTGACTTACATTGGCCCAAAAAATCCTAGGTAACAGTATATCTATTCCATTGCGCCGACTTTGACGTCGCGTAGCGCCGTCCTCCAATTTCGTAGAAACACGTAAATCACTACATTCGAAGAGGCTGACCAGCTGTGCGAGAACATACCTCGCAATGGGGTGTAAGTTGTACCCCTAGGGCACTAGAGCCCCCCAAAATTTAAAAAAATCGGCCTATGGGAGATACTATGGTGAGGGAAGCCCCATGAAATAGTTTTTTTTATTGTATTTGTTAGGATTTTTATTATTAGGGGTTCGAGCACGCAGTGCTGAAACCCTATTGTATTTGTTAGGATTTTTATTATTATTATTATTATTATTATTATTATTATTATTATTATTTTTCCGCGCTAAAACTGAATGGGCAGCCCAAACCGTAAGGCCTAGAGAGCTGAAAATTGGTCAGATGATAGAAGTCTGGCTCGCTACTCAGGCGCAAAGAACCGGCCCAATCGGCCAAACGGTGGCGCTACAGCGCAAAAAACTAAAATTTTAGACATTTTTGAACATAAATCGCAAACCGCTTGTCGTAGACTCAAAAACTTGGCATCGTTGCAATCCTTGGGTTAGCCCGAACAAAATTGCTCTGCGCCTCTTTGGGGTCTACGACGCACCGTTTTCCCGCAAAATCGAGCCAAAGCCGAAACCTACTTTTGCGAAATTGAAATTGAAATTTTGACTTTCGCGTGAAACAGCGCGATGAAACGTCCTTTGCTAATCGTTAGCCAATTGCGTTTTGAGCTATAACTCTTGAACGGAAAGAGATATCTTCACCAAACTCGGTACACATGTGTATAAGCTCAATCTTTGGTCAAATAAAAAAATTGCGCAACTCTGCCACATGGGGGCGCTATAAGGTGGAAAAAACATATTTTCAGCTATAACTAGGCAACACTTGGTCCAATCGACTTAAAAATTGGTATGCATCATCTTGATCCAAACTGGCACAAGTGTATATGAGGACATTGGTGTATCTCAAAAAAACATGGCCGCCATCAGCCAATGAAGTTCAAACACTTATTAGACAAGGTTAACGGAGGTCGATCGGAACAAAACTCATTGGGCATGTTCGACTCATGGTCCTAAAGGTCTGTAAGAATTTTGAAAGAAATCGGCCACTAGTTGGCGCTAACGAGTTTTTTGGCTCTGTAAACATGCGGCGTTTCACATATCCATGCAATATGCATATCATTTGATAGATCTCCTCGTACTGAACAAATTTGCCTCAAGAACCATTGTTATATATCAAATCGTTCATTAATTATTCACGAATATGTGAAAAACCTACTTTTGCGAACTAGTCCCTGGTTTTTTGCTCAATTTCGATCAAACCACTGCAGTAATATTCTGTGGACTCTCTAGATCAATAATTATCAAAAAAAAGTTCAATTTTGTCATTTGGTTAGCTTTAACAGGGTCATTTAGAAAAGGGGCATGGCTGCATATACCCAAAAGCCTATAAAACCTAAACTAAACGTCAAAACTTTATAAAACTTCTAAGAAATATTTGTCAGATGACTCTTAACAAGCATGCAAAGTTTCATGGAGATCGGACCATAGGTGGCGCTATAACAGTTAAAAAGGCTTCAAAAAACAGACAATTTGTATGGTAAAAGGCCTCAAATTACTAAAACCTGCTCATATATTCACACAAACACCAGATCTTCATATCATATGATAGATCTCATCATTCTGAACAACTTTGCCTCAAGAACCATTGCTGTAAATCAAATCGTTCATTAATTATTCACAAATATGTTAAAAACCTACTTTTGCGAACTGGTCCCTGTTTTTTTGCTCAATCTCAATCAAACAACTTCAGGGCACTTCTCTGGACTCTCTAGATCAATAATTATCAAAAAAATGTTGAACATTTGCATTTAGATAGCAATAGCAGGGCCATTTAATAATATAATTGTGGTCTACTGTACCCAAAAGTCTTTAAATCTTAAAGGAAGTGGAAAGGAGAAGTGAGAGTTATCTCAGTTGTTTGGTGAAGGAGGGGGTTTAATTTACACTCGTTGTCAAAAGGGTACTTTTAAATGTGGATTCCATCTGTCTGGCAGCCATTTGGGCCATCCAGAGGTTTGCCAGATACCGGGGGGGGGGGTTGGGTGTCCATTAGCGAGTTTTTAGGATTGGGGTGTTGTTTCTTCGGAGACCTCACACTACACAGTGTTGATTTAACACTGGGGATTTTACTGTGTACAAAGTTTTTAGAGAATATTATCTTCTAGGAACTAAAATAAAACTTGCTGCTGAAAGCATTCCTAGAAATGCCAGAAGTTTCTTCCTCTGTCTGTGAAGCATGCAGGGTCAAATAAGTAGGCGTTGTAAAGAGGAATCTTGTGATGAACCGAGTATAGCGTAGAGTAATGAGGGCCAATGTTTTCTGTATGCTGACAGATCTTCTTGGCATTCTGATCCATCTGTGTCTGTGTAGAAAAACTCTTTATAACCAAAGTAATCAGCTACTTTTCTTGGGCACTGAATGCTCTCAGCACAACACAGATGAGCAGAGCTGAAACAAACATGGTGTGAAACTGCTCTTGTGTTGCAGAGCAGAGACTCCAACGACTTTAAATACGCTGTCAGAGTCAGAGATGATGTTGTGGGTATGACTGAAATTAACAAATGAGAAGAAATGGGAAACATGATGGGAACTTCGCTTCACCATGTGTATGTGGACTCCTTTTTAGAGCTGTCACATGTACACCTTGACTTAATATAAAACAAGTAGCCCATTTATGCTATTGCTGCTGACTATTGCTCAGTACTCAGTATTTTTCTCCATCTGATGCAAGTCCATGAGTACTAAATATTTGACATCCCAAAAAACACATTTAAACAGCTTTAACTGACTCCATGCGACCCCAGATAAGAATTTAGTCCTATGCAGTGACATTTGTGACCCTAGACCACAAAACCAGTCATAGCCCAAGTCGCTGGGCTATATTTTCTAGCAATAGCCAAAAATACAGTGTATGGATCAAAATGATTGATTTTTCTTTTATGCCAGAAATCATTCAGATAATAATATCATGTTCCATAAAGATATTCAAAACTTACTTTTTGAAAAGTAATATATATTGCTAAGAACTTCATTTGGACAACTTGATTTTCTCAATTTTTTTTTTTTTTTGCACCCTCAGATTGCAGATGTTCAAATAGTTGTATCTCAGCCATTATCTGATCCTAACAAACTATCAATGAAAGGTTTATTTATTTAGCTTTCAGACTATTCAAATTTTGTAATTCAAATTCTGTAAATGTTTAAAGCCAATAGTTATGCATTACCCCACCCATGGTTGTGTTTTGCCCCATAGTTGGGGTAAAATGTAGCCTTGATACAAATAAAATTTTTGTTAAAAAATTTGTAACATAAAACTCTGGACTTTGTTTGAAATTCATGTCGTTGTCACTAAAATTATAAAAAAAAACTTTTTGAAAAGATTTAACTTAATAGGAAAACATTGCACAGTCCTTAAAGGGGTCCTATTATGCTCTTTTACAAAGTCTTGATTTAGTTTTGGGGTGTACTAGAACATATTCTCATAATTTACATGATTACAACAGCTTTCTCCACAGCCTCGCACAAATGGCTTTATTAGTTCTGGGTTTGAGGAAGGCCCACCTTCTGAAAAACAAAGCGTGTTGTGATTGGTTAGCTTTCCCATGGCGTTGTGATTGGTGAACAGTTTAGACTAGGGTTCCTCAATTAGTTTTCACCGAGGGCCAAATTCTGCCAACAATACTGAGCTGAGGGCCACTGACCATGTTATGACCAAAATGTTTGCTCTTGTTAATGGTGCTTGCCAAAGGCGAAGCATCATTATTGTTCTCCTCCATACTTATTAGTGGGGCTTGCCAAAGGCAAAGCCTCACTTGCACTATGCTGCGTGCTGATCCGTGCAACATTTCGGCGCGTAACTAGTCCCGCAGTTTTTGTCACAGACCCACGAAACTGGCGTCAAATCGTGCGGCCTATACGGGAATGGTGTGCTATGACTTTTATAAGTGATCGGGCGTACGATGTTCGAACCCGGGCCAAAATTCGGCCGAAAAAATCCCATAGACAACGCATTGCGGCCAACTTTGACGGCGCATAGCGCCGTCCACGAATTTCGTAGAAACACGTAATTAACCACATTTGGAGACGCTGACTAGCTGTGCAAGAACATACCTCGCAATGGGGTATAAGTTGTACCCCGGGGGTGCTAGAACCCCCCCAAATTTTCCCATTGACTTACATTGGCCCAAAAAATCCTAGGTAACAGTATATCTATTCCATTGCGCCGACTTTGACGTCGCGTAGCGCCGTCCTCCAATTTCGTAGAAACACGTAAATCACTACATTCGAAGAGGCTGACCAGCTGTGCGAGAACATACCTCGCAATGGGGTGTAAGTTGTACCCCTAGGGCACTAGAGCCCCCCAAAATTTAAAAAAATCGGCCTATGGGAGATACTATGGTGAGGGAAGCCCCATGAAATAGTTTTTTTTATTGTATTTGTTAGGATTTTTATTATTAGGGGTTCGAGCACGCAGTGCTGAAACCCTATTGTATTTGTTAGGATTTTTATTATTATTATTATTATTATTAGTGGGGCTTGCCATAGGCAAAGCCTCACTATTACTATCTCACATACTTATTATTATTATTATTATTAGTGGGGCTTGCCATAGGCAAAGCCTCACTATTACTATCTCACATACTTATTATTATTATTATTATTATTATTATTATTATTATTATTATTATTATAATAGATTCCGTACAAATTTCGGCGCGTAACTAGTCCCGCAGTTTTTGTCACAGAGCCCCGAAACTGGCGTCAAATCGTGCGGCCTATACGGGAATGGCGTGCTATGACTTTTATAAGCGATCGGGTGTACGATGATCGTACACGGGGCGAAAAATCGCCCGAAAAAACGCATAGACAATGCATTGCGCCAAACTTTGACGGGACGTAGCGCCGAGCGAGAATTTCGTAGAAACTTGTAAATCACAGCAGTTGAAGACTTTGGAAAACTGAGTGAGAACACACCTCGCAAGGGGGTATAAGTTGTACCCCTGGGGTGCTACAGACCCCCAAAAATCCAAAAAAGTCCCCATAGAGATACTATGGTGAGGGAAGCCCCATGAAATAGTTTTTTTTTTCCTACTATGGTAGTTTACATAGGGATTTGGCATTGAACATAGCTATGCATCACTATGTCATAGAGACATGGGGGCGGGTTCATTTTACTCAGACAACCAATCAGACTCTCAGGATCACTGTGAAGCAGTCAAGCCACGCCCTAGCAACCATTTGGGCCACCCTAGCGACCCATAGACCCCCATTATAAAATTCCAAGATGGATATCTTTGGATCACAGTATCATAGAGACTTGGGGGTGGGGTCGTTTCAATCGGGGCAGCAAACAGCCAATCGTGACTCACCATTGACACTTCCTAGCCACGCCCTAGCAACCATTTAGGGCACCCTAGCAACACATCCCATAGACTGCTATTATATGGCCCAGATGTATATCTTTGGATCACAGTGTCATAGAGACATGGGGGTGGGGTCGTTTGAATCGGGGCAGCAAACAGCCAATCGTGAGTCACCTTAAACTCTTCCTAGCCACGCCCTAGCAACCGTTACTGACCACCCTAGCAACCCGAACCCACACAGGCATATCTTCACATCTGAATGTCATAGAGACATGGGGGTTGGTTTACATCATTCATACTGACAAGCAGCCTTTGGAGTATCATCATTGGCCACTCCCTAGCAACCAAACAGAGTACCCTAGCAACCATTCAGCTACACCTATATCTTTGCATCACTACATCGTAGAGACATGGGAGTTTGACTCATGCTAGCAAATAGGCCTCCCAACGTACTGCACATGCTAGCCATGACTAGCTACATGCTAATATTGATTAGCCAAGTTTTCAAATGTGCAATAAAGTATAGGTAAATGCTAAAATGATTAAAATAAGCCAAAAATGAGCTAGCATCATGCTATCAATATGCTATATCATGCTAGCATCGCCTAGCTAAGTGCTAAAAAGCATGCTAAAACATGCTAGGATCGTCTGCTTGAGTCCTAAGTCATGCTAGTCATGATAATATGTTGCTAGCATCATGCTAATCATGTTAGCATCTTGGGAAAAACATGCTAGCATCATGCTAACGCCATGCTAGTCATGCTAACTTCATGTTAACGACATGCTGAACATGCTAGCGTGATGCTAGCGTCATGCTAATCATGCTAGCTTCATCCTAAACGCATGCTCATCGTGTTAGCATGTTGCTAGCATCAAGCTAATCATGTTAGCATGTTCTTAAAAACATGCTAACGTCATGCTAACACCATGCTAGTCATGCTAACTTCACGTTAACAACATGCTAAGCGTGCTAGCGTGTTGCTAGCATCATGCTAATCATGCTAGCTTCATGTAAAATGCATGCTAATGGTGTTAGCATGTTGCTAGCATCATGCTAATCATGTTAGCATCTTGTAAAAAGCATGCTAGCATCATGCTAACATCATGCTAGTCATGCTAACTTCATGTTAGCGACATGCTAATCTTGCTAGCATGTTGCTAGCATCATGCTAATTGCATGCTAATCGTGCTAACATGTTGCTAGCGTCATGCTAACACCGTGCTAACACCCAGAACACCTTAACAACACTCTGCCTATGACCAGATAAAGGGTTTTTTTGCCACTGCAAGCCCCACTCACATTTTCTTCAGGAAATGTACATTCTAGTTAGTGGGGCTTGCCATAGGCAAAGCCTCACTATTACTATCTCACATACTTATTATTATTATTATTATTATTATTATTATTATTATTATTATTATTATTATAATAGATTCCGTACAAAATTTCGGCGCGTAACTAGTCCCGCAGTTTTTGTCACAGAGCCCCGAAACTGGCGTCAAATCGTGCGGCCTATACGGGAATGGCGTGCTATGACTTTTATAAGCGATCGGGTGTACGATGATCGTACACGGGGCGAAAAATCGCCCGAAAAAACGCATAGACAATGCATTGCGCCCAACTTTGACGGGACGTAGCGCAGAGCGAGAATTTCGTAGAAACATGCGAATTACCACATTTGGAGAGGCTGGCAAGCTTTGCGAGAACATGACTCGCAATGGGGTATAAGTTGTACCCCTGGGGCGCTAGAGCCCCCCAAATTTTCCCATTGACTTACTATGGTGAGGGCGACCCATTGAAATGCATGTTTTTGCCCATGTACGAATTTTTTTTTTCCTACTATGGTAGTTTACATAGGGATTTTGCATTGAACATAACTTTGCATCACAATACCATAGACACTTGGGGGCGGGCTCATTTTACTCAGACAACCAATCAGACTCTCAGGATCACTGTGAAGCAGTCAAGCCACGCCCTAGCAACCATTTGGGCCACCCTAGCGACCCATAGACCCCCATTATAAAATTCCAAGATGGATATCTTTGGATCACAGTATCATAGAGACTTGGGGGTGGGGTCGTTTCAATCGGGGCAGCAAACAGCCAATCGTGACTCACCATTGACACTTCCTAACCACGCCCTAGCAACCATTTAGGGCACCCTAGCAACACATCCCATAGACTGCCATTATATGGCCCAGATGTATATCTTTGGATCACAGTGTCATAGAGACATGGGGGTGGGGTCGTTTGAATCGGGGCAGCAAACAGCCAATCGTGAGTCACCTTAAACTCTTCCTAGCCACGCCCTAGCAACCGTTACTGACCACCCTAGCAACCCGAACCCACACAGGCATATCTTCACATCTGAATGTCATAGAGACATGGGGGTTGGTTTACATCATTCATACTGACAAGCAGCCTTTGCAGTATCATCATTGGCCACTCCCTAGCAACCAAACAGAGTACCCTAGCAACCATTCAGCTACACCTATATCTTTGCATCACTACATCGTAGAGACATGGGAGTTTGACTCATGCTAGCAAATAGGCCTCCCAACATACTGCACATGCTAGCCATGACTAGCTACATGCTAATAGTGATTAGCCAAGTGTTCAAATGTGCAATAAAGTATAGGTAAATGCTAAAATGATTAAAATAAGCCAAAAATGAGCTAGCATCATGCTATCAATATGCTATAGCATGCTAGCATCGCCTAGCTAAGTGCTAAAAACGTGCTAAAACATGCTAGGATCGTCTGCTTAAGTCCTAAGACATGCTAGTCATGATAATATGTTGCTAGCATCATGCTAATCATGTTAGCATCTTGTTAAAAACATGCTAGCATCATGCTAACGCCATGCTAGTCATGCTAACTTCATGTTAACGACATGCTGAGCGTGCTAGCGTGTTGCTAGCGTCATGCTAATCATGCTAGCTTCATCCTAAACACATGCTCATCGTGTTAGCATGTTGCTAGCATGATGCTAATCATGTTAGCATGTTCTTAAAAACATGCTAGCATCATGCTAACACCATGCTAGTCATGCTAACTTCACGTTAACGACATGCTAAGCGTGCTAGCGTGTTGCTAGCGTCATGCTAATCATTCTAGCTTCATGTAAAATGCATGCTAATGGTGTTAGCATGTTGCTAGCGTCATGTTAGCATCTTGTAAAAAGCATGCTAGCATCATGCTAACATCACGCTAGTCATGCTAACTTCATGTTAGCGATATGCTAATCTTGCTAGCGTGTTGCTAGCATCATGCTAATTGCATGCTAATCGTGCTAACATGTTGCTAGCGTCATGCTAACACCGTGCTAACACCCAGAACACCTTAACAACACTCTGCCTATGATCAGATAAAGGGTTTTTTGGCCACTGCAAGCCCCACTCACATTTTCTTCAGGAAATGTACATTCTAGTGTTACTATTACTATTCTCCCTGACGAAACTTTGGCGCGTAACTCGTCCCGCACCGTTTGTCGTAGACGCACCAATGAGGTGTCAAATCGTGCGGCTTATTGAGGAGAAGTGTGCTATGACTTTTCTAAGCGATCGGATGTACGATGTTCGTAAAGTGTCCGAGAAATTTGGCCAAAAAATGCCCCATAGACTTAACATTGGCATAATGTGTGAGATCATATCTTTGGATCAGAAAGTCATAGAGGCTTGGGGGTGGGCTCTTTTGACTCGGCCTATCAAGCAGCCAATAAATAGTGACATTACAGCTTCCTCGCCACACCCTAGCAACCAAATAGACTACCCGAGCAACCGTCTAGCAAGTGCTATATCTCTGCATCAGACCATCATACAGACACGGGGATTGGCTCATTTGACTCATGCTAGCACACAGAACTTACAACATGAATCTCTTGCTAGCAGTGACTAGCTACATGCTAATAACGATTAGCAGAGTGCTATAACTTGCTACAAATCCTACCCAATTGTTAAAATGTCCCCAGATAAAGGGTTTTTTTGCCACTGCAAGCCCCACTCACATTTTCTTCAGGAAATGTACATTCTAGTGTTACTATTACTATTCTCCCTGACGAAACTTTGGCGCGTAACTCGTCCCGCACCGTTTGTCGTAGACGCACCAATGAGGTGTCAAATCGTGCGGCTTATTGAGGAGAAGTGTGCTATGACTTTTCTAAGCGATCGGAAGTACGATGTTCGTAAAGTGTCCGAGAAATTTGGCCAAAAAATGCACCATAGACTTAACATTGGCATAATGTGTGAGATCATATCTTTGGATCAGAAAGTCATAGAGGCTTGGGGGTGGGCTCTTTTGACTCGGCCTATCAAGCAGCCGACAAATACTGACATCACAACTTCATAGCTATGCCCTAGCAACCAATTACAGCATCCTAGCAACCATATAAACATTAAAAAATGCCATATCTCAGCACCAGAACCTTGTAAAGGGATGGAGTTGGGCTCTTTTGACTTGGGTGGGGAATCGCTCTTTACATTTCACCGTGGTAAATGTGCACCCTCACCCTAGTAACCATTTAGAGCACCCTAGCAACCATATAGCAATATAAAGTATTTATATCTCAGCTCCACAACATCACACAGACATCACGGATGGCCACAGGGCCGAGTTTTGCCACTGCAAGCCCCACTCACATTTTCTTCAGGAAATGTACATTCTAGTTATTATTATTATTAGTGGGGCTTGCCAAAGGCAAAGCCTCACTATTACTATGCCGTGTGCTGATCCGTGCAACATTTCGGCGCGTAACTAGTCCCGCAGTTTTTGTCACAGACCCACGAAACTGGCATCAAATCGTGCGGCCTATACGGGAATGGTGTGCTATGACTTTTATAAGCGATCGGGCGTACGATGTTCGAACCCGGGCCAAAATTCGGCCGAAAAAATCCCATAGACAACGCATTGCGGCCAACTTTGACGGCGCGTAGCGCCGTCCACGAATTTCGTAGAAACACGTAATTAACCACATTTGGAGACGCTGACTAGCTGTGCAAGAACATACCTCGCAATGGGGTATAAGTTGTACCCCGGGGGTGCTAGAGCCCCCCCAAATTTTCCCATTGACTTACATTGGCCCAAAAATTCCTAGGTAACAGTATATCTATTCCATTGCGCCGACTTTGACGGCGCATAGCGCCGTCCTCCAATTTCGTAGAAACACGTAAATCACTACATTCGAAGAGGCTGACCAGCTGTGCGAGAACATACCTCGCAATGGGGTGTAAGTTGTACCCCTAGGGCGCTAGAGCCCCCCAAAATTTCAAAAATCGGCCTATGGGAGATACTATGGTGAGGGAAGCCCCATGAAATAGTTTTTTTTTTTCCTACTATGGTAGTTTACATTGGGATTTTGCATTGAACATAGCTATGCATCACTATGTCATAGAGACATGGGGGCGGGTTCATTTTACTCAGACAACCAATCAGACTCTCAGGATCACTGTGAAGCAGTCAAGCCACGCCCTAGCAACCATTTGGGCCAGCCTAGCGACCCATAGACCCCCATTATAAAAATCCAAGATGGATATCTTTGGATCACAGTATCATAGAGACATGGGGGTGGGGTCGTTTGAATCGGGACAGCAAACAGCCAATCGTGACTCACCATTGACACTTCCTAGCCACGCCCCAGCAACCATTTAGGGCACCCTAGCAACACATCACATAGACTGCCATTATATGGCACAGATGTATATCTCTGGATCACAGTGTCATAGAGACATGGGGGTGGGGTCGTTTGAATCGGGGCAGCAAACAGCCAATCGTGAGTCACCTTAAATTCTTCCTAGCCACTCCCTAGCAACCGTTACTGACCACCCTAGCAACCCGAACCCACACAGGCATATCTTCACATCTGAATGTCATAGAGACGTGGGGGTTGGTTTACATCATTCATACTGACAAGCAGCCTTTGGAGTATCATCATTGGCCACTCCCTAGCAACCAAACACAGTACCCTAGCAACCATTCAGCTAGACCTATATCTTTGCATCACTACATCGTGGAGACATGGGATTTTGACTCATGCTAGCAAATAGGCCTCCCAACATAATGCACATGCTAGCCATGACTAGCTACATGCTAATAGTGATTAGCCAAGTGTTCAATTGTGCAATAAAATATAAGTAAATGCTAAAATGATTAAAATAAGCCAAAAATGAGCTAGCATCATGCTATCAATATGCTATATCATGCTAGCATCGCCTAGCTAAGTGCTAAAAACGTGCTAAAACGTGCTAGGATCGTCTGCTAAAGTCCTAAGACATGCTAGTCATGATAATATGTTGCTAGCATCATGCTAATTATGTTAGCATCTTGGGAAAAACATGCTCGCGTCATGCTAACGCCATGCTAGTCATGCTAACTTCATGTTAACGACATGCTGAGCGTGCTAGCGTGTTGATAGCGTCATGCTAATCATGCTAGCTTCATCCTAAACGCATGTTCATCGTGTTAGCGTGTTGCTAGCATCATGCTAATCATGTTAGCATGTTCTTAAAAACATGCTACCGTCATGCTAACATCATGCTAGTCATGCTAACTTCACGTTAACGACATGCTAAGCGTGCTAGCGTGTTGCTAGCATCATGCTAATCATGTTAGCTTCATGTAAAATGCATGATAATGGTGTTAGCATCTTGCTAGCGTCATGCTAATCATGTTAGCATCTTGTAAAAAGCATGCTAGCATCATGCTAGTCATGCTAACTTCATGTTAGCGACATGCTAATGATGCTAGCATGTTGCTAGCATCATGCTAATCGTGCTAACATGTTGCTAGCATCATGCTAACACCATGCTAACACCCAGAACACCTTAACAACACTCTGCCTATGACCAGATAAAGGGTTTTTTTGCCACTGCAAGCCCCACTCACATTTTCTTCAGGAAATGTACATTCTAGTTATTATTATTATTATAATAGATTCCGTACAAAATTTCGGCGCGTAACTAGTCCCGCAGTTTTTGTCACAGAGCCCCGAAACTGGCGTCAAATCGTGCGGCCTATACGGGAATGGCGTGCTATGACTTTTATAAGCGATCGGGTGTACGATGATCGTACACGGGGCGAAAAATCGCCCGAAAAAACGCATAGACAATGCATTGCGCCCAACTTTGACGGGACGTAGCGCAGAGCGAGAATTTTGTAGAAACATGCGAATTACCACATTTGGAGAGGCTGGCAAGCTTTGCGAGAACATGACTCGCAATGGGGTATAAGTTGTACCCCTGGGGCGCTAGAGCCCCCCAAATTTTCCCATTGACTTACTATGGTGAGGGCGACCCATTGAAATGCATGTTTTTGCCCATGTACAAATTTTTTTTTTCCTACTATGGTAGTTTACATAGGGATTTTGCATTGAACATAACTCTGCATCACAATGACATAGAGACTTGGGGGCGGGCTCATTTTACTCAGACAACCAATCAGACTCTCAGGATCTCTGTGAAGCAGTCAAGCCACGCCCTAGCAACCATTTAGGGCACCCTAGCAACCCATAGACCCCCATTATAAAATGCCCAGATGGATATCTTTGGATCACAGTGTCGCAGAGACATGCGGGTGGGGTCGTTTGACTCGGGGCAGCAAACAGCCAATCATGGCTCACCATAAAACGTCCTAGCCACGCCCTAGCAACCACTGTCAAGCACCCTAGCAACCCAAACCCACACAGGCATATCTTCACATCTGAATGTCATAGAGACATGGGGGTTGGTTTATATCATTCATAATGACAAGCAGCCTTTGGAGTATCATCATTGGCCACTCCCTAGCAACCAAACAAAGTACCCTAGCAACCATTCAGCAACACCTATATCTTTGCATCAGAATATCGTAGAGACATGGGAGTTGCTTCTTTTCACTCATGCTAGCAAATAGGACTCTCAACACACATGCTAGCAGTGAATAGCTACATGCTAATAGTGATTAGCTAAGTGCTAAATCAGGCTAAGAACTCTACATAACTCCATTGAAATGATCTGTGACAATTAGTAACTGCCTAGGAACACCCAAGCAACCACCCCAAGTACCCTAGCAACCACCCCAGGTACCCTAGCAACCGCCCTAGCAACCGCCCTGGGTACCCTAGCAACCACATAGCAACACCCTAGCAACCGCCCTGGGTACCCTAGCAACCGCATAGCAACACCCTAGCAACCGCATAGCAACACCCTAGCAACCGCCCTGGGTACCCTAGCAACCACATAGCAACACCCTAGCAACCGCCCGGGTACCCTAGCAACCGCATAGCAACACCCTAGCAACCGCCCTGGGTACCCTAGCAACCGCATAGCAACACCCTAGCAACCGCCCGGGTACCCTAGCAACCGCCCTAGCAACCAACCGGGTACCCTAGCAACCGCATAGCAACACCCTAGCAACCGCCCTGGGTACCCTAGCAACCGCCCAGCAACACCCTAGCAACCGCCCGATTACCCTAGCAACCGCATAGCAACACCCTAGCAACCGCCCGGGTACCCTAGCAACCGCCCTAGCAACCAACCGGGTACCCTAGCAACTGCATAGCAACACCCTAGCAACCGCCCTGGGTACCCTAGCAACCGCATAGCAACACCCTAGCAACCACCCGGGTACCCTAGCAACCACATAGCAACACCCTAGCAACCACCCTGGGTACCCTAGCAACCGCATAGCAACACCCTAGCAACCGCCCGAGTACCCTAGCAACCGCATAGCAACACCCTAGCAACCACCCTGGGTACCCTAGCAACCGAATAGCCACACCCTAGCAACCAAATAGACTACCCGAGCAACCGTCTAGCAAGTGCTATATCTTTGCATCAGACCATCATACAGACATGGGGATTGGCTCATTTGACTCATGCTAGCACACAGAACTTACAACATGAATCTCTTGCTAGCAGTGACTAGCTACATGCTAATAACGATTAGCAGAGTGCTATAACTTGCTACAAATCCTACCCAATTGTTAAAATGTGCCCAGATAAAGGGTTTTTTTGCCACTGCAAGCCCCACTCACATTTTCTTCAGGAAATGTACATTCTAGTTATTATTATTATTATTATTTTTCCGCGCTAAAACTGAATGGGCAGCCCAAACCGTAAGGCCTAGAGAGCTGAAAATTGGTCAGATGATAGAAGTCTGGCTCGCTACTCAGGCGCAAAGAACCGGCCCAATCGGCCAAACGGTGGCGCTACAGCGCAAAAAACTAAAATTTTAGACATTTTTGAACATAAATCGCAAACCGCTTGTCGTAGACTCAAAAACTTGGCATCGTTGCAATCCTTGGGTTAGCCCGAACAAAATTGCTCTGCGCCTCTTTGGGGTCTACGACGCACCGTTTTCCCGCAAAATCGAGCCAAAGCCGAAACCTACTTTTGCGAAATTGAAATTGAAATTTTGACTTTCGCGTGAAACAGCGCGATGAAACGTCCTTTGCTAATCGTTAGCCAATTGCGTTTTGAGCTATAACTCTTGAACGGAAAGAGATATCTTCACCAAACTCGGTACACATGTGTATAAGCTCAATCTTTGGTCAAATAAAAAAAATTGCGCAACTCTGCCACATGGGGGCGCTATAAGGTGGAAAAAACATATTTTCAGCTATAACTAGGCAACACTTGGTCCAATCGACTTAAAAATTGGTATGCATCATCTTGATCCAAACTGGCACAAGTGTATATGAGGACATTGGTGTATCTCAAAAAAACATGGCCGCCATCAGCCAATGAAGTTCAAACACTTATTAGACAAGGTTAACGGAGGTCGATCGGAACAAAACTCATTGGGCATGTTCGACTCATGGTCCTAAAGGTCTGTAAGAATTTTGAAAGAAATCGGCCACTAGTTGGCGCTAACGAGTTTTTTGGCTCTGTAAACATGCGGCGTTTCACATATCCATGCAATATGCATATCATTTGATAGATCTCCTCGTACTGAACAAATTTGCCTCAAGAACCATTGTTATATATCAAATCGTTCATTAATTATTCACGAATATGTGAAAAACCTACTTTTGCGAACTAGTCCCTGGTTTTTTGCTCAATTTCGATCAAACCACTGCAGTAATATTCTGTGGACTCTCTAGATCAATAATTATCAAAAAAAAGTTCAATTTTGTCATTTGGTTAGCTTTAACAGGGTCATTTAGAAAAGGGGCATGGCTGCATATACCCAAAAGCCTATAAAACCTAAACTAAACGTCAAAACTTTATAAAACTTCTAAGAAATATTTGTCAGATGACTCTTAACAAGCATGCAAAGTTTCATGGAGATCGGACCATAGGTGGCGCTATAACAGTTAAAAAGGCTTCAAAAAACAGACAATTTGTATGGTAAAAGGCCTCAAATTACTAAAACCTGCTCATATATTCACACAAACACCAGATCTTCATATCATATGATAGATCTCATCATTCTGAACAACTTTGCCTCAAGAACCATTGCTGTAAATCAAATCGTTCATTAATTATTCACAAATATGTTAAAAACCTACTTTTGCGAACTGGTCCCTGTTTTTTTGCTCAATCTCAATCAAACAACTTCAGGGCACTTCTCTGGACTCTCTAGATCAATAATTATCAAAAAAATGTTGAACATTTGCATTTAGATAGCAATAGCAGGGCCATTTAATAATATAATTGTGGTCTACTGTACCCAAAAGTCTTTAAATCTTAAAGGAAGTGGAAAGGAGAAGTGAGAGTTATCTCAGTTGTTTGGTGAAGGAGGGGGTTTAATTTACACTCGTTGTCAAAAGGGTACTTTTAAATGTGGATTCCATCTGTCTGGCAGCCATTTGGGCCATCCAGAGGTTTGCCAGATACCGGGGGGGGGGGTTGGGTGTCCATTAGCGAGTTTTTAGGATTGGGGTGTTGTTTCTTCGGAGACCTCACACTACACAGTGTTGATTTAACACTGGGGATTTTACTGTGTACAAAGTTTTTAGAGAATATTATCTTCTAGGAACTAAAATAAAACTTGCTGCTGAAAGCATTCCTAGAAATGCCAGAAGTTTCTTCCTCTGTCTGTGAAGCATGCAGGGTCAAATAAGTAGGCGTTGTAAAGAGGAATCTTGTGATGAACCGAGTATAGCGTAGAGTAATGAGGGCCAATGTTTTCTGTATGCTGACAGATCTTCTTGGCATTCTGATCCATCTGTGTCTGTGTAGAAAAACTCTTTATAACCAAAGTAATCAGCTACTTTTCTTGGGCACTGAATGCTCTCAGCACAACACAGATGAGCAGAGCTGAAACAAACATGGTGTGAAACTGCTCTTGTGTTGCAGAGCAGAGACTCCAACGACTTTAAATACGCTGTCAGAGTCAGAGATGATGTTGTGGGTATGACTGAAATTAACAAATGAGAAGAAATGGGAAACATGATGGGAACTTCGCTTCACCATGTGTATGTGGACTCCTTTTTAGAGCTGTCACATGTACACCTTGACTTAATATAAAACAAGTAGCCCATTTATGCTATTGCTGCTGACTATTGCTCAGTACTCAGTATTTTTCTCCATCTGATGCAAGTCCATGAGTACTAAATATTTGACATCCCAAAAAACACATTTAAACAGCTTTAACTGACTCCATGCGACCCCAGATAAGAATTTAGTCCTATGCAGTGACATTTGTGACCCTAGACCACAAAACCAGTCATAGCCCAAGTCGCTGGGCTATATTTTCTAGCAATAGCCAAAAATACAGTGTATGGATCAAAATGATTGATTTTTCTTTTATGCCAGAAATCATTCAGATAATAATATCATGTTCCATAAAGATATTCAAAACTTACTTTTTGAAAAGTAATATATATTGCTAAGAACTTCATTTGGACAACTTGATTTTCTCAATTTTTTTTTTTTTTTGCACCCTCAGATTGCAGATGTTCAAATAGTTGTATCTCAGCCATTATCTGATCCTAACAAACTATCAATGAAAGGTTTATTTATTTAGCTTTCAGACTATTCAAATTTTGTAATTCAAATTCTGTAAATGTTTAAAGCCAATAGTTATGCATTACCCCACCCATGGTTGTGTTTTGCCCCATAGTTGGGGTAAAATGTAGCCTTGATACAAATAAAATTTTTGTTAAAAAATTTGTAACATAAAACTCTGGACTTTGTTTGAAATTCATGTCGTTGTCACTAAAATTATAAAAAAAACTTTTTGAAAAGATTTAACTTAATAGGAAAACATTGCACAGTCCTTAAAGGGGTCCTATTATGCTCTTTTACAAAGTCTTGATTTAGTTTTGGGGTGTACTAGAACATATTCTCATAATTTACATGATTACAACAGCTTTCTCCACAGCCTCGCACAAATGGCTTTATTAGTTCTGGGTTTGAGGAAGGCCCACCTTCTGAAAAACAAAGCGTGTTGTGATTGGTTAGCTTTCCCATGGCGTTGTGATTGGTGAACAGTTTAGACTAGGGTTCCTCAATTAGTTTTCACCGAGGGCCAAATTCTGCCAACAATACTGAGCTGAGGGCCACTGACCATGTTATGACCAAAATGTTTGCTCTTGTTAATGGTGCTTGCCAAAGGCGAAGCATCATTATTGTTCTCCTCCATACTTATTAGTGGGGCTTGCCAAAGGCAAAGCCTCACTTGCACTATGCTGCGTGCTGATCCGTGCAACATTTCGGCGCGTAACTAGTCCCGCAGTTTTTGTCACAGACCCACGAAACTGGCGTCAAATCGTGCGGCCTATACGGGAATGGTGTGCTATGACTTTTATAAGTGATCGGGCGTACGATGTTCGAACCCGGGCCAAAATTCGGCCGAAAAAATCCCATAGACAACGCATTGCGGCCAACTTTGACGGCGCATAGCGCCGTCCACGAATTTCGTAGAAACACGTAATTAACCACATTTGGAGACGCTGACTAGCTGTGCAAGAACATACCTCGCAATGGGGTATAAGTTGTACCCCGGGGGTGCTAGAACCCCCCCAAATTTTCCCATTGACTTACATTGGCCCAAAAAATCCTAGGTAACAGTATATCTATTCCATTGCGCCGACTTTGACGTCGCGTAGCGCCGTCCTCCAATTTCGTAGAAACACGTAAATCACTACATTCGAAGAGGCTGACCAGCTGTGCGAGAACATACCTCGCAATGGGGTGTAAGTTGTACCCCTAGGGCACTAGAGCCCCCCAAAATTTAAAAAAATCGGCCTATGGGAGATACTATGGTGAGGGAAGCCCCATGAAATAGTTTTTTTTATTGTATTTGTTAGGATTTTTATTATTAGGGGTTCGAGCACGCAGTGCTGAAACCCTATTGTATTTGTTAGGATTTTTATTATTATTATTATTATTATTATTATTATTATTATTATTATTTTTCCGCGCTAAAACTGAATGGGCAGCCCAAACCGTAAGGCCTAGAGAGCTGAAAATTGGTCAGATGATAGAAGTCTGGCTCGCTACTCAGGCGCAAAGAACCGGCCCAATCGGCCAAACGGTGGCGCTACAGCGCAAAAAACTAAAATTTTAGACATTTTTGAACATAAATCGCAAACCGCTTGTCGTAGACTCAAAAACTTGGCATCGTTGCAATCCTTGGGTTAGCCCGAACAAAATTGCTCTGCGCCTCTTTGGGGTCTACGACGCACCGTTTTCCCGCAAAATCGAGCCAAAGCCGAAACCTACTTTTGCGAAATTGAAATTGAAATTTTGACTTTCGCGTGAAACAGCGCGATGAAACGTCCTTTGCTAATCGTTAGCCAATTGCGTTTTGAGCTATAACTCTTGAACGGAAAGAGATATCTTCACCAAACTCGGTACACATGTGTATAAGCTCAATCTTTGGTCAAATAAAAAAAATTGCGCAACTCTGCCACATGGGGGCGCTATAAGGTGGAAAAAACATATTTTCAGCTATAACTAGGCAACACTTGGTCCAATCGACTTAAAAATTGGTATGCATCATCTTGATCCAAACTGGCACAAGTGTATATGAGGACATTGGTGTATCTCAAAAAAACATGGCCGCCATCAGCCAATGAAGTTCAAACACTTATTAGACAAGGTTAACGGAGGTCGATCGGAACAAAACTCATTGGGCATGTTCGACTCATGGTCCTAAAGGTCTGTAAGAATTTTGAAAGAAATCGGCCACTAGTTGGCGCTAACGAGTTTTTTGGCTCTGTAAACATGCGGCGTTTCACATATCCATGCAATATGCATATCATTTGATAGATCTCCTCGTACTGAACAAATTTGCCTCAAGAACCATTGTTATATATCAAATCGTTCATTAATTATTCACGAATATGTGAAAAACCTACTTTTGCGAACTAGTCCCTGGTTTTTTGCTCAATTTCGATCAAACCACTGCAGTAATATTCTGTGGACTCTCTAGATCAATAATTATCAAAAAAAAGTTCAATTTTGTCATTTGGTTAGCTTTAACAGGGTCATTTAGAAAAGGGGCATGGCTGCATATACCCAAAAGCCTATAAAACCTAAACTAAACGTCAAAACTTTATAAAACTTCTAAGAAATATTTGTCAGATGACTCTTAACAAGCATGCAAAGTTTCATGGAGATCGGACCATAGGTGGCGCTATAACAGTTAAAAAGGCTTCAAAAAACAGACAATTTGTATGGTAAAAGGCCTCAAATTACTAAAACCTGCTCATATATTCACACAAACACCAGATCTTCATATCATATGATAGATCTCATCATTCTGAACAACTTTGCCTCAAGAACCATTGCTGTAAATCAAATCGTTCATTAATTATTCACAAATATGTTAAAAACCTACTTTTGCGAACTGGTCCCTGTTTTTTTGCTCAATCTCAATCAAACAACTTCAGGGCACTTCTCTGGACTCTCTAGATCAATAATTATCAAAAAAATGTTGAACATTTGCATTTAGATAGCAATAGCAGGGCCATTTAATAATATAATTGTGGTCTACTGTACCCAAAAGTCTTTAAATCTTAAAGGAAGTGGAAAGGAGAAGTGAGAGTTATCTCAGTTGTTTGGTGAAGGAGGGGGTTTAATTTACACTCGTTGTCAAAAGGGTACTTTTAAATGTGGATTCCATCTGTCTGGCAGCCATTTGGGCCATCCAGAGGTTTGCCAGATACCGGGGGGGGGGGTTGGGTGTCCATTAGCGAGTTTTTAGGATTGGGGTGTTGTTTCTTCGGAGACCTCACACTACACAGTGTTGATTTAACACTGGGGATTTTACTGTGTACAAAGTTTTTAGAGAATATTATCTTCTAGGAACTAAAATAAAACTTGCTGCTGAAAGCATTCCTAGAAATGCCAGAAGTTTCTTCCTCTGTCTGTGAAGCATGCAGGGTCAAATAAGTAGGCGTTGTAAAGAGGAATCTTGTGATGAACCGAGTATAGCGTAGAGTAATGAGGGCCAATGTTTTCTGTATGCTGACAGATCTTCTTGGCATTCTGATCCATCTGTGTCTGTGTAGAAAAACTCTTTATAACCAAAGTAATCAGCTACTTTTCTTGGGCACTGAATGCTCTCAGCACAACACAGATGAGCAGAGCTGAAACAAACATGGTGTGAAACTGCTCTTGTGTTGCAGAGCAGAGACTCCAACGACTTTAAATACGCTGTCAGAGTCAGAGATGATGTTGTGGGTATGACTGAAATTAACAAATGAGAAGAAATGGGAAACATGATGGGAACTTCGCTTCACCATGTGTATGTGGACTCCTTTTTAGAGCTGTCACATGTACACCTTGACTTAATATAAAACAAGTAGCCCATTTATGCTATTGCTGCTGACTATTGCTCAGTACTCAGTATTTTTCTCCATCTGATGCAAGTCCATGAGTACTAAATATTTGACATCCCAAAAAACACATTTAAACAGCTTTAACTGACTCCATGCGACCCCAGATAAGAATTTAGTCCTATGCAGTGACATTTGTGACCCTAGACCACAAAACCAGTCATAGCCCAAGTCGCTGGGCTATATTTTCTAGCAATAGCCAAAAATACAGTGTATGGATCAAAATGATTGATTTTTCTTTTATGCCAGAAATCATTCAGATAATAATATCATGTTCCATAAAGATATTCAAAACTTACTTTTTGAAAAGTAATATATATTGCTAAGAACTTCATTTGGACAACTTGATTTTCTCAATTTTTTTTTTTTTTTGCACCCTCAGATTGCAGATGTTCAAATAGTTGTATCTCAGCCATTATCTGATCCTAACAAACTATCAATGAAAGGTTTATTTATTTAGCTTTCAGACTATTCAAATTTTGTAATTCAAATTCTGTAAATGTTTAAAGCCAATAGTTATGCATTACCCCACCCATGGTTGTGTTTTGCCCCATAGTTGGGGTAAAATGTAGCCTTGATACAAATAAAATTTTTGTTAAAAAATTTGTAACATAAAACTCTGGACTTTGTTTGAAATTCATGTCGTTGTCACTAAAATTATAAAAAAAACTTTTTGAAAAGATTTAACTTAATAGGAAAACATTGCACAGTCCTTAAAGGGGTCCTATTATGCTCTTTTACAAAGTCTTGATTTAGTTTTGGGGTGTACTAGAACATATTCTCATAATTTACATGATTACAACAGCTTTCTCCACAGCCTCGCACAAATGGCTTTATTAGTTCTGGGTTTGAGGAAGGCCCACCTTCTGAAAAACAAAGCGTGTTGTGATTGGTTAGCTTTCCCATGGCGTTGTGATTGGTGAACAGTTTAGACTAGGGTTCCTCAATTAGTTTTCACCGAGGGCCAAATTCTGCCAACAATACTGAGCTGAGGGCCACTGACCATGTTATGACCAAAATGTTTGCTCTTGTTAATGGTGCTTGCCAAAGGCGAAGCATCATTATTGTTCTCCTCCATACTTATTAGTGGGGCTTGCCAAAGGCAAAGCCTCACTTGCACTATGCTGCGTGCTGATCCGTGCAACATTTCGGCGCGTAACTAGTCCCGCAGTTTTTGTCACAGACCCACGAAACTGGCGTCAAATCGTGCGGCCTATACGGGAATGGTGTGCTATGACTTTTATAAGTGATCGGGCGTACGATGTTCGAACCCGGGCCAAAATTCGGCCGAAAAAATCCCATAGACAACGCATTGCGGCCAACTTTGACGGCGCATAGCGCCGTCCACGAATTTCGTAGAAACACGTAATTAACCACATTTGGAGACGCTGACTAGCTGTGCAAGAACATACCTCGCAATGGGGTATAAGTTGTACCCCGGGGGTGCTAGAACCCCCCCAAATTTTCCCATTGACTTACATTGGCCCAAAAAATCCTAGGTAACAGTATATCTATTCCATTGCGCCGACTTTGACGTCGCGTAGCGCCGTCCTCCAATTTCGTAGAAACACGTAAATCACTACATTCGAAGAGGCTGACCAGCTGTGCGAGAACATACCTCGCAATGGGGTGTAAGTTGTACCCCTAGGGCACTAGAGCCCCCCAAAATTTAAAAAATCGGCCTATGGGAGATACTATGGTGAGGGAAGCCCCATGAAATAGTTTTTTTTATTGTATTTGTTAGGATTTTTATTATTAGGGGTTCGAGCACGCAGTGCTGAAACCCTATTGTATTTGTTAGGATTTTTATTATTATTATTATTATTATTATTATTATTATTATTTTTCCGCGCTAAAACTGAATGGGCAGCCCAAACCGTAAGGCCTAGAGAGCTGAAAATTGGTCAGATGATAGAAGTCTGGCTCGCTACTCAGGCGCAAAGAACCGGCCCAATCGGCCAAACGGTGGCGCTACAGCGCAAAAAACTAAAATTTTAGACATTTTTGAACATAAATCGCAAACCGCTTGTCGTAGACTCAAAAACTTGGCATCGTTGCAATCCTTGGGTTAGCCCGAACAAAATTGCTCTGCGCCTCTTTGGGGTCTACGACGCACCGTTTTCCCGCAAAATCGAGCCAAAGCCGAAACCTACTTTTGCGAAATTGAAATTGAAATTTTGACTTTCGCGTGAAACAGCGCGATGAAACGTCCTTTGCTAATCGTTAGCCAATTGCGTTTTGAGCTATAACTCTTGAACGGAAAGAGATATCTTCACCAAACTCGGTACACATGTGTATAAGCTCAATCTTTGGTCAAATAAAAAAAATTGCGCAACTCTGCCACATGGGGGCGCTATAAGGTGGAAAAAACATATTTTCAGCTATAACTAGGCAACACTTGGTCCAATCGACTTAAAAATTGGTATGCATCATCTTGATCCAAACTGGCACAAGTGTATATGAGGACATTGGTGTATCTCAAAAAAACATGGCCGCCATCAGCCAATGAAGTTCAAACACTTATTAGACAAGGTTAACGGAGGTCGATCGGAACAAAACTCATTGGGCATGTTCGACTCATGGTCCTAAAGGTCTGTAAGAATTTTGAAAGAAATCGGCCACTAGTTGGCGCTAACGAGTTTTTTGGCTCTGTAAACATGCGGCGTTTCACATATCCATGCAATATGCATATCATTTGATAGATCTCCTCGTACTGAACAAATTTGCCTCAAGAACCATTGTTATATATCAAATCGTTCATTAATTATTCACGAATATGTGAAAAACCTACTTTTGCGAACTAGTCCCTGGTTTTTTGCTCAATTTCGATCAAACCACTGCAGTAATATTCTGTGGACTCTCTAGATCAATAATTATCAAAAAAAAGTTCAATTTTGTCATTTGGTTAGCTTTAACAGGGTCATTTAGAAAAGGGGCATGGCTGCATATACCCAAAAGCCTATAAAACCTAAACTAAACGTCAAAACTTTATAAAACTTCTAAGAAATATTTGTCAGATGACTCTTAACAAGCATGCAAAGTTTCATGGAGATCGGACCATAGGTGGCGCTATAACAGTTAAAAAGGCTTCAAAAAACAGACAATTTGTATGGTAAAAGGCCTCAAATTACTAAAACCTGCTCATATATTCACACAAACACCAGATCTTCATATCATATGATAGATCTCATCATTCTGAACAACTTTGCCTCAAGAACCATTGCTGTAAATCAAATCGTTCATTAATTATTCACAAATATGTTAAAAACCTACTTTTGCGAACTGGTCCCTGTTTTTTTGCTCAATCTCAATCAAACAACTTCAGGGCACTTCTCTGGACTCTCTAGATCAATAATTATCAAAAAAAATGTTGAACATTTGCATTTAGATAGCAATAGCAGGGCCATTTAATAATATAATTGTGGTCTACTGTACCCAAAAGTCTTTAAATCTTAAAGGAAGTGGAAAGGAGAAGTGAGAGTTATCTCAGTTGTTTGGTGAAGGAGGGGGTTTAATTTACACTCGTTGTCAAAAGGGTACTTTTAAATGTGGATTCCATCTGTCTGGCAGCCATTTGGGCCATCCAGAGGTTTGCCAGATACCGGGGGGGGGGGTTGGGTGTCCATTAGCGAGTTTTTAGGATTGGGGTGTTGTTTCTTCGGAGACCTCACACTACACAGTGTTGATTTAACACTGGGGATTTTACTGTGTACAAAGTTTTTAGAGAATATTATCTTCTAGGAACTAAAATAAAACTTGCTGCTGAAAGCATTCCTAGAAATGCCAGAAGTTTCTTCCTCTGTCTGTGAAGCATGCAGGGTCAAATAAGTAGGCGTTGTAAAGAGGAATCTTGTGATGAACCGAGTATAGCGTAGAGTAATGAGGGCCAATGTTTTCTGTATGCTGACAGATCTTCTTGGCATTCTGATCCATTCCCCCCGGTTCTGTGTCTGTGTAGAAAAACTCTTTATAACCAAAGTAATCAGCTACTTTTCTTGGGCACTGAATGCTCTCAGCACAACACAGATGAGCAGAGCTGAAACAAACATGGTGTGAAACTGCTCTTGTGTTGCAGAGCAGAGACTCCAACGACTTTAAATACGCTGTCAGAGTCAGAGATGATGTTGTGGGTATGACTGAAATTAACAAATGAGAAGAAATGGGAAACATGATGGGAACTTCGCTTCACCATGTGTATGTGGACTCCTTTTTAGAGCTGTCACATGTACACCTTGACTTAATATAAAACAAGTAGCCCATTTATGCTATTGCTGCTGACTATTGCTCAGTACTCAGTATTTTTCTCCATCTGATGCAAGTCCATGAGTACTAAATATTTGACATCCCAAAAAACACATTTAAACAGCTTTAACTGACTCCATGCGACCCCAGATAAGAATTTAGTCCTATGCAGTGACATTTGTGACCCTAGACCACAAAACCAGTCATAGCCCAAGTCGCTGGGCTATATTTTCTAGCAATAGCCAAAAATACAGTGTATGGATCAAAATGATTGATTTTTCTTTTATGCCAGAAATCATTCAGATAATAATATCATGTTCCATAAAGATATTCAAAACTTACTTTTTGAAAAGTAATATATATTGCTAAGAACTTCATTTGGACAACTTGATTTTCTCAATTTTTTTTTTTTTTTGCACCCTCAGATTGCAGATGTTCAAATAGTTGTATCTCAGCCATTATCTGATCCTAACAAACTATCAATGAAAGGTTTATTTATTTAGCTTTCAGACTATTCAAATTTTGTAATTCAAATTCTGTAAATGTTTAAAGCCAATAGTTATGCATTACCCCACCCATGGTTGTGTTTTGCCCCATAGTTGGGGTAAAATGTAGCCTTGATACAAATAAAATTTTTGTTAAAAAATTTGTAACATAAAACTCTGGACTTTGTTTGAAATTCATGTCGTTGTCACTAAAATTATAAAAAAAACTTTTTGAAAAGATTTAACTTAATAGGAAAACATTGCACAGTCCTTAAAGGGGTCCTATTATGCTCTTTTACAAAGTCTTGATTTAGTTTTGGGGTGTACTAGAACATATTCTCATAATTTACATGATTACAACAGCTTTCTCCACAGCCTCGCACAAATGGCTTTATTAGTTCTGGGTTTGAGGAAGGCCCACCTTCTGAAAAACAAAGCGTGTTGTGATTGGTTAGCTTTCCCATGGCGTTGTGATTGGTGAACAGTTTAGACTAGGGTTCCTCAATTAGTTTTCACCGAGGGCCAAATTCTGCCAACAATACTGAGCTGAGGGCCACTGACCATGTTATGACCAAAATGTTTGCTCTTGTTAATGGTGCTTGCCAAAGGCGAAGCATCATTATTGTTCTCCTCCATACTTATTAGTGGGGCTTGCCAAAGGCAAAGCCTCACTTGCACTATGCTGCGTGCTGATCCGTGCAACATTTCGGCGCGTAACTAGTCCCGCAGTTTTTGTCACAGACCCACGAAACTGGCGTCAAATCGTGCGGCCTATACGGGAATGGTGTGCTATGACTTTTATAAGTGATCGGGCGTACGATGTTCGAACCCGGGCCAAAATTCGGCCGAAAAAATCCCATAGACAACGCATTGCGGCCAACTTTGACGGCGCATAGCGCCGTCCACGAATTTCGTAGAAACACGTAATTAACCACATTTGGAGACGCTGACTAGCTGTGCAAGAACATACCTCGCAATGGGGTATAAGTTGTACCCCGGGGGTGCTAGAACCCCCCCAAATTTTCCCATTGACTTACATTGGCCCAAAAAATCCTAGGTAACAGTATATCTATTCCATTGCGCCGACTTTGACGTCGCGTAGCGCCGTCCTCCAATTTCGTAGAAACACGTAAATCACTACATTCGAAGAGGCTGACCAGCTGTGCGAGAACATACCTCGCAATGGGGTGTAAGTTGTACCCCTAGGGCACTAGAGCCCCCCAAAATTTAAAAAATCGGCCTATGGGAGATACTATGGTGAGGGAAGCCCCATGAAATAGTTTTTTTTATTGTATTTGTTAGGATTTTTATTATTAGGGGTTCGAGCACGCAGTGCTGAAACCCTATTGTATTTGTTAGGATTTTTATTATTATTATTATTATTATTATTATTATTATTATTTTTCCGCGCTAAAACTGAATGGGCAGCCCAAACCGTAAGGCCTAGAGAGCTGAAAATTGGTCAGATGATAGAAGTCTGGCTCGCTACTCAGGCGCAAAGAACCGGCCCAATCGGCCAAACGGTGGCGCTACAGCGCAAAAAACTAAAATTTTAGACATTTTTGAACATAAATCGCAAACCGCTTGTCGTAGACTCAAAAACTTGGCATCGTTGCAATCCTTGGGTTAGCCCGAACAAAATTGCTCTGCGCCTCTTTGGGGTCTACGACGCACCGTTTTCCCGCAAAATCGAGCCAAAGCCGAAACCTACTTTTGCGAACTAGTCCTAGGTTTTTCACCCGATCGAAACCAAACCAGTGCAGAAATGTTCTCTGGACACTGAATATCAATAATTATCAAAAGAAAGTTGAAATTTTGACTTTCGCGTGAAACAGCGCGATGAAACGTCCTTCGCTAATCGTTAGCCAATTGCGTTTTGAGCTATAACTCTTGAACGGAAAGAGATATCTTCACCAAACTCGGTACACATGTGTATAAGCTCAATCTTTGGTCAAATAAAAAAAATTGCGCAACTCTGCCACATGGGGGCGCTACAAGGTGGAAAAAACATATTTTCAGCTATAACTAGGCAACATTTGGTCCGATCGACTTAAAAATTGGTATGCAGCATCTTGAGCCAAACTGGCACAAGTGTATATGAGGACATTGGTGTATCTCAAAAAACATGGCCGCCATCGGCCAATGAAGTTCGTACACTTATTAGACAAGGTTAACAAAGGTCGATCAGAACAAAACTCATTGGGCATGTTCGACTCATGGTCCTAAAGGTCTGTAAGAATTTTGAAAGAAATCGGCCACTAGTTGGCGCTAACGAGTTTTTTGGCTCTGTAATCACGTGGTGTTTCACTTATCCACACAATATGCATATCATTTGATAGATCTCCTCGTACTGAACAAATTTGCCTCAAGAACCATTGTTGTAAATCAAATCGTTCATTAATTATTAAAAAATATGTTAAAAACCTACTTTTGCGAACTAGTCCCTGGTTTTTTGCTCAATTTCGATCAAACCACTGCAGTAATATTCTGTGGACTCTCTAGATCAATAATTATCAAAAAAATGTTCAATTTTGTCATTTGGTTAGCTTTAACAGGGTCATTTAGAAAAGGGGCATGGCTGCATATACCCAAAAGCCTATAAAACCTAAACTAAAAGTCAAAACTTTATAAAACTTTTAAGAAATATTTGTCAGATGACTCTTAACAAGCATGCAAAGTTTCATGGAGATCGGACCATAGGTGGCGCTATAACAGTTAAAAAGGCTACAAAAACAGACAATTTATATGGTAAAAGACTTCAAATTACTAAAACCAGCTCATATATTCACACAGACACTAGAACTTCATATCATATGATAGATCTCATCATTCTGAACAACTTTGCCTCAAGAACTATTGCTGTCAATCAAATTGTTCATTAATTATTCACAAATATGTTAAAAACCTACTTTTGCGAAGTAGTCCCTGGTTTTTTGCTCAATCTCAATCAAACAACTTCAGGGCACTTCTCTGGACTCTCTAGATCAATAATTATCAAAAAAATGTTGAACATTTGCATTTAGATAGCGATAGCAGGGCCATTTAATAATATAATTGTGGTCTACTGTATCCAAAAGTCTTTAAATCTTAAAAGAAGCAAACCTTCACAAACCTAAGTAAAATTCATGCATCATATTATTGTAAACAAACACATTTTAGGGACATGGGCCAAAATTGCAATTTAATAGGTTATAAAGCTTTAAACAACAGATCTGAATGAATCTGCAATTCCACTAATAACCACTAGATGGCAGTGGAAGACCAGAGATTGGCTCATTCACATTACTTGACGGTGCTTTCATGGTTTAAGTGCTTTCCATGGTTTCATGGTTTTGAATTCATACTAAGACAATACTAAATCACTGTTATAACAGTTCAAATCACATTTAGTCAAAGTTTACCACTTCATTTATACAGATCAATCATATTTGACAGTTAGATTATGATTACAGTGAAACCTGAAAATCCCCCAATACTTTTGCAAACTAGTCCCATGGTTTTAGCTCAATCTTGATCAAACCACTGCAGGGCACTTCTCTGGACTCTCTAGATCAATAATTATCAAAAAAATGTTGAACATTTGCATTTAGATAGTGATAGCAGGGCCATTTAATAATATGATTATGGTCTACTGTACCCAAAAGTCTTTAAATCTTAAAAGAAAGCAAACCTTCACAAACCTAAGTAAAATTCATTCATCATATGATTGTAAATAAGCATATGTTTTATGAACATAGCGCAAAAATGGCATTGTAATAGTTATAAAGCTTTAAAAGGATGCATGTCAATTTAAAGACATTAAATTGCAAAAATAACCACTAGATGGCAGTAGAAGACCACAGATTGGCTCATTCACGTCATTTGACAGTGCTTTCATGGTTTAAGGTTTTGAATTCACACTAAGACAATACTAAATCACTGTTATAACAGTTCAAATCACATTTAGTCAAAGTTTACCACTTCATTTATACAGATCAATCATATTTGACAGTTCTGTAAGATTATGATTACAGTGAAACCTGAAAATGATATATAAACTTTTAAAAAGACAACACTTGCAGTAAGTATTTTTGACCTACCATTTATTGCAGAAATTTATCATGATCTCTGGCCAAAATTGCTGGTGAACCTAGACTTTAGATGCAATAAAGGCCCTAGATGCAATAAGGGCCTTATAAGCTCGAACCCCGGGTAATTGTTGCTTGCAACTATATTTATTATTATTATTTTTCCGCGCTAAAACTGAATGGGCAGCCCAAACCGTAAGGCCTAGAGAGCTGAAAATTGGTCAGATGATAGAAGTATGGCTCGCTACTCAGGCGCAAAGAACCGGCCCAATCGGCCAAACGGTGGCGCTACAGCGCAAAAAACTAAAATTTTTGACATTTTTGGCCATAGATCGCAAACCGCTTGTCGTAGACTCAAAAACTTGGCATCGTTGCAATCCTTGGGTTAGCCCGAACAAAATTGCTCGGTCCCTCTTTGGGGTCTACGACGCACCGTTTTCCCGCAAAATCGAGCCAAAGCCGAAACCTACTTTTGCGAACTAGTCCTAGGTTTTTCGCCCGATCGAAACCAAACCAGTGCAGAAATGTTCTCTGGACACTGAATATCAATAATTATCAAAAAAAAGTTGAAATTTTGACTTTCGCGTGAAACAGCGCGATGAAACGTCCTTCGCTAATCGTTAGCCAATTGCTTTTTGAGCTATAACTCTTGAACGGAAAGAGATATCTTCACCAAACTCGGTACACATGTGTATAAGCTCAATCTTTGGTCAAATAAAAAAAATTGCGCAGCTCTGCCACTTGGGGGCGCTACAAGGTGGAAAAAACATATTTTCAGCTATAACTAGGCAACATTTGGTCCGATCGACTTAAAAATTGGTATGCAGCATCTTGAGCCAAACTGGCACAAGTGTATATGAGGACATTGGTGTATCTTAAAAAAACATGGACGCCATCAGCCAATGAAGTTCGAACACTTATTAGACAAGGTTAACGGGGGTCGATCAGAACAAAACTCATTGGGCATGTTCGACTCATGGTCCTAAAGCTCTGTAAGAATTTTGAAAGAAATCGGCCACTAGTTGGCGCTAACGAGTTTTTTGGCTCTGTAAACATGCTGTGTTTCACATATCCATGCAATATGCATATCATTTGATAGATCTCCTCGTACTGAACAAATTTGCCTCAAGAACCATTGCTGTCAATCAAATCGTTCATTAATTATTCAAAAATATGTTAAAAACCTACTTTTGCGAACTAGTCCCTAGTTTTTTGCTCAATCTCGATCAAATCACTGCAGTAATATTCTGTGGACTCTCTAGATCAATAATTATCAAAAAAATGTTCAATTTTGTTATTTGGTTAGCTTTAACAGGGTCATTTAGAAAAGGGGCATGGCTGCATATACCCAAAAGCCTATAAAACCTAAACTAAAAGTCAAAACTTTATAAAACTTTTAAGAAATATTTGTCAGATGACTCTTAACAAGCATGCAAAGTTTCATGGAGATCGGACCATAGGTGGCGCTATAACAGTTAAAAAGGCTTCAAAAACAGACAATTTATATGGTAAAAGGCCTCAAATTACTAAAACCTGCTCATATATTCACACAAACACCAGATCTTCATATCATATGATAGATCTCATCATTCTGAACAACTTTGCCTCAAGGACCATTGCTGTCAATCAAATTGTTCATTAATTATTCACAAATATGTTAAAAACCTACTTTTGCGAACTAGTCCCTGGTTTTTTGCTCAATCTCAATCAAACAACTTCAGGGCACTTCTCTGGACTCTCTAGATCAATAATTATCAAAAAAATGTTGAACATTTGCATTTAGATAGCGATAGCAGGGCCATTTAATAATATAATTGTGGTCTACTGTATCCAAAAGTCTTTAAATCTTAAAAGAAGCAAACCTTCACAAACCTAAGTAAAATTCATGCATCATATTATTGTAAACAAACACATTTTAGGGACATGGGCCAAAATTGCAATTTAATAGGTTATAAAGCTTTAAACAACAGATCTGAATGAATCTGCAATTCCACTAATAACCACTAGATGGCAGTGGAAGACCAGAGATTGGCTCATTCACATTACTTGACGGTGCTTTCATGGTTTAAGTGCTTTCTATGGTTTCATGGTTTTGAATTCATACTAAGACAATACTAAATCACTGTTATAACAGTTCAAATCACATTTAGTCAAAGTTTACCACTTCATTTATACAGATCAATCATATTTGACAGTTAGATTATGATTACAGTGAAACCTGAAAATCCCCCAATACTTTTGCAAACTAGTCCCATGGTTTTAGCTCAATCTTGATCAAACCACTGCAGGGCACTTCTCTGGACTCTCTAGATCAATAATTATCAAAAAAATATTGAACATTTGCATTTAGATAGTGATAGCAGGGCCATTTAATAATATGATTATGGTCTACTGTACCCAAAAGTCTTTAAATCTTAAAAGAAAGCAAACCTTCACAAACCTAAGTAAAATTCATTCATCATATGATTGTAAATAAGCATATGTTTTATGAACATAGCGCAAAAATGGCATTGTAATAGTTATAAAGCTTTAAAAGGATGCATGTCAATTTAAAGACATTAAATTGCAAAAATAACCACTAGATGGCAGTAGAAGACCACAGATTGGCTCATTCACGTCATTTGACAGTGCTTTCATGGTTTAAGGTTTTGAATTCACACTAAGACAATACTAAATCACTGTTATAACAGTTCAAATCACATTTAGTCAAAGTTTACCACTTCATTTATACAGATCAATCTGTATAAATGCTTATAAGCTCGAACCCGGGGTAATTGTTGCTTGCAACTATATTTTTTTCTACTATTGCAATTTACATAGGGATTTTGCATTGGACATAACTCTGCATCACAATGACATAGAGACTTGGGGGTGGGTGCATTTTACTCAGACAACCAATCAGACTCTCAGGTTCACTATGAGGCGGTCAAGCCACGCCCTAGCAACCATTTAGGATGCCCTAGCAACAGATCCCATAGACCCCATTATAAAATGGCCCAGATCAATATCTTTGGATCAGAATGTCATGCAGACATGGGGGTTGGTTTGTTTGAATCAGGGCAGCAGGCAGCCAATCACTGATCACCATTAACATTCCTAGCCACACCCTAGCAACCATTATTGACCACCCTAGCAACCCAAACCCACACAAGCATATCTTCAGATCTGAATGTCATAGAGACATGGGGGTTGGTTTATATCATTCATACTGACAAGCAGCCTTTGGAGTATCATCATTGGCCACTCCCTAGCAACCAAACAGAGTACCCTAGCAACCATTCCGCAAGACCTATATCTCTGTATCAGAATATCGTAGAGACATGGGAGTTGCTTCTTTGGACTCATGCTAGCAAATACGACTCCCAACATGCTACACATGCTAGCTGTGACTAGCTACATGCTAATAGTGATTAGCTAAGTGTTCAAATATGCATTACAATATAGGTAAATGCTAAAATGATTAAAATAAGCCAAAAATGAGCTAGCATCATGCTATCCATATGCCATATCATGCTAGCATCGTCTAGCTAAGTGCTAAAAACATGCTAAAACATGCTAGGATCATCTACTTAACTGCTAAGACATGCTAATCATGATTGCATCTTGCTAGCATCATGCTAATCATCTTAGTATCTTGTTAAAAACATGCTAGCATCATGCTAACACCATGCTAGTCAAGCTAACTTCATGTAAACAACATGCTAATCGTGCTAGAATGTTGCTAGCATCATGCTAATAATGTTAAAAGCATGCTAGCATCATGCTAATCGTGTTAGCATATTGCTAGCATCATGCTAATCATGTTAAAAGCATGCTAGCATCATGCTAATTGTGTTAGCATTTTGCTAGCATCATGCTAATCATGCTAGCATCTTCTTAAAAACATGCTAGCATTATGCTAACACTATGCTAGTCATGCTAACTTCGTGTTAACAACATGCTAATCGTGCTAGCATCATGTTAACACCATGCTAACACCCAGAACACCTTAACAACACTCTAGCAGCTGCCTAGCCCACAACCGAGTGGCAACTTTTGCCACTGCAAGCCCCACTCACATTTTCTTCAGGAAATGTACATTCTAGTTATTATTATTGTTGTTTTTTTGTTAAGAGTCAGAAGATAAATATTCTTACATAATTCTAAGTTGTTGTTTTTTTTTTCACAGAAGTCTGTTTTATTCAAACAATTATGAACATTTTTGTATTCAGATACAGAAAACTAAATAACTTTCCCGGTTGAATATTAAAAACAAAGGAACAAACAAAAAAATCTGGATTTCCATGTCAACTGTTCCTGCTCACACTGGATCTGCACTTTCCCTAATTGCAAATTTAATTATTAGATCTATCAGCATTAATATTTTTAGATTTTTGGGGGATTTTTGGTGGGTCACTGTGTCCCAACCAGACGTGACACGATAAAAGGTATCCGTATTCCGTGTAGTTTTTGTCGTAAATGCGTGCAGTGACAATCGAAAGGGATTTTATTTTTCGAAATAGTTTTAATTTCTGCGACGTCGCAGCTGGAACAACATACAAACTATGACAGTGATAATCCCAGGTATTGATTACATGCTTTATTCATTGTTAAAATAGCCTAATGTGAGTTTGAATATCATATTGCGTGACATTTATAGCCATACTGAAAGCAACAACAGATTACATCAGATCTAAAAATAAAATAAAACAAACATTAAAACGAACTTAATGCGGACCAACATGACAAAGAAGGTATCAGTCACTCAGTATGTAGTTTTAATAATGTTAAATATTTATATAGGTTTAATATTTATTAATTGGATTACAAACTTGTCCATTTCGTTGTGAGTACAGTGTGCTTCTCGCTTTTGAATGGCTGTGAAATTATTCTGTCGCATTGCGTTGTTGCATCGCATCTGGTTAGGAGTGAAGCGGCTTACACACCGGACGCGGAAAGTGCTGCGCTGGCCGCGGGGTTCAGCCCTTCAGAGCGCAGCGGCAAAAGTTGAGCTATTTTAAACTTTGACCGCGGCTTGTGCGCTTAAAGTCAACGCAGCAACAAACCGTCCTTGCGTGGCCCAAGCCAATTGAATAGATTTCATAGCGCAGTGCTTTATGCGTTTGGTGTGAAAGCCCTTAAAAGGCTGAATTTTCATGCCACATTATTTGAAATTAGAGCGGGCCAAATAATTTTCTCTCATGGGCCGGATGTGGCCCGCGGGCCCTGGTTTAGACAGTGTTTCAGTACTGTCATGACCCTTGCCAAGGCATCAAGCTCTGACTTGGTTATAGTTAAGGACATATGAAGATATAGCTGATGCTACAGTAGTGTTGGGTTAACCCTTTGGATTGGACTTTGAGATTTGTAACCTTGTAGATCTTTTTTACGCACAAACATACACAGCACACACTGACTAAAGTTCAAAAAGTGAAAAAGCATAATAGGATCCCTTTAAGGGGGGGTGTTTCCCCCACTGTACCCTACTAGTTGATTATTGACTATTTCAAAACAGTTAAATTAAGATCAGATTTTTCACTTTTTGAACTAATTTGTTCAAAGTTTTAAGTTGTTTAATCCAGTATTATTTACCCAAACCAACTTCTATTGCATTTTTTAGTTAATGCATATATAGCTGAGGTCATCATTTGCTGATATTCATTTTTCAGTTCCTCTGATTTATTTAATTATCTTCCACTGTGGATTAGGAAACAGAGAATCTGCAAAGTTTCTGCAGACGTAGTCACTGTTATTGATGTAAACAACAACAACAAAAACAAAGTTTTAAGGTACACAAGTTGGGTGCCTTAACAAGCAAATTATAGTGGTCAGTGTTTGCATTAGTTGGGATCTTGACCTTTATATCTTTGATATTAGATTTTGTTTGGCTGCTGTATCTACATTAAAGCAGTCAGACAAGCCAAGAGCAGCAGTCATCAGGTGATCATGTTACGCTTTAACATGATTTAATCTAGAGTCTAATCTCAGAGTTATTTTTCTTTACTGATTATAACAGCCTTGTAAACCAACAGCAATAGATCCTGTATATTTTATATGTTTGGGAAAGATTTCTTTCAAGCAGTTCTGATTAAAAAAGCATTTTGTTTAGGCACGCGCGCACACACACACACACACGCGCGCACACACACACGCGCGCACACACACGCGCACACACACACACACACGCGCACACACACGCGCACACACACACGCACACACACACATCCAAGAACCAGCGTATGAATCTCAACAATGGTGACAAACAGCATATTCAGAAAAAAACAGATAATCTCAAAACAAGTAGAAAGACAATTCAGCTCATAATTTATTAATGTGGCAATGCATGATGGGAACCATGGATGAGTTTTGGTTGGCTACAACATGCTGATTTGATGCTTATCGTTGTTGTGATTCTCATGCTGATTCTTGATGTTTGTCTGTGTTTTCTTTTTATTTACTATATTATTTAAACCTTGCTACTTTTACTGCACTATGCTAATCTGAGACTTGTCATAGCATGTGTCAGAGCATTTCTCTTTTGTTGATTTTGATTGCTTCTATTGTCCTCATTTGTAAGTCGTTCTGGATAAAAGCATCTGCTAAATGTAAATGTAAATATGCATCTGCTGAAATCTGAAATCTGATTGTTGCAGAGAAAAATGTATCACAGCCAGTCAAGGGTCAAGAGCCCAACTAACACTGATCTCCATGATGATGACAGAGTTTTTAACCAATAAAACAACAACATTTATGACTAGTAATTCTCAATAAGAGCTTCTGTAATCATCTGACAGATATAAAGTCAATCTGGTGATGCTGTTTCTGGAGTTGTTTAATCCTCCTCTGCTGAGTTCTAAAGAGATTTAAAGTCTTCTGTTATTTCAGCAGATTTTGTCTAAGGCTGAAGTCACTTGCAGTTGTTGTGCTTCTCTTTTTCTTCAGCAATTCTGATTGTTAACAGCAGGTTTTTATCACCTATGATCAATCAGCCTTTAATTGATCACTTAACCCTCTGGGGTCGAAGACCGCGCCGGCGCGTTTTGGTGCGTTTTTTTAAAAAGCCCTCTATATAAACTTAAATTACTCCGTCAGTTTTGATCGTACAAATAAGATCAGTACATCAATCAAATCTGTAAAGGGTCTACTTTTATTTGCACAGACACATAATAACAATGAAACTGTGAGTTTTTGACAAATAAAGAAAATAAACAGGGAGTGCTCTGTGCCGCGTTGGTCTCTGTGATCTTCATTTTGAAACGCGTCACTTAAATGATCAAATACTCTGTGAAAACAGCACACAGAGACATTATACATATACCTGGAGAAAGCTTGATATTTCTGCTCTTAAACGAAGTAAGTCTTATATATATAGGTATAATTTACTTGTTTCACTTGTTGAACAGAATTCAGGGAAAAAGAAGTTTTTGGAAATGACACAAAGTCATATCTGTAGATCAGAGTACTCAATAATGTGTCTTTGACCTTCATGATGTATGTTTTGATTATACTCTGTTGTAAATAAAATACAATTTATCTAAAACTCCATTCTTTGAATCTTCTCACATTGTTTTTTACCTGACAGTCACAGTGTGGTTGATGGGCCATTAGGGAGGGCTTTGTGTGTCTCTCAGGTGTGAATCACTAAATATTCATGACCATTGTCAATCTCTTGAAAATTGTCTTTCCATCACAAAACATGTTTTGGTAAATTTACATCAATATATTGTTTTCTTAGAATGAGTGAATGAGATGATTTTCACATCATTGTGTAGAAAAAACTCTAGCCTACCACATCCAGTTATCAAAAGTCTTGTAAACAAATGTTCTGGATGTGCTAAATGGCCTAATTTCCAACACTTTAATTTTTTCGTTTTTCACTAACCACGCATAAACATTGTTTTCTTAAAAACACAAACATGTACATTCATGTTGCTTGCATATTATTGTAGCCCAGTTTGTGCTGATCACAATATCATCTGACTTTAGCCATAAATATGTTTTTAAGATACTGAAAAATGCACAAATGTCAGGGCATGTCAAAACTTCTTCAGGGCCCCAAAACACCCTCAGACCCCAGAGGGTTAATTATCTCATTAACTTTAACTCTGCTTCAGTGTTACTTTAACACTGTTTGGAGCGGGACCAAATATACTCTAAGCAGTGCTGATTTAAAACTGTGGATTTTACTGTGTACAAAGTCTAGAGTTTTCAGACAAGATGTGATGAGACTCTGGAAGATCAGCTGTGACTTGACTCCAGGATGGCAGCAGCGACATGACATTGTTGTCACTGCCATTTTACGAACAGACTCCGCTGTCACTGCCATTATATGAGCACGCTTTGGTGCGGTCACCATTTTACAAGTGGGTTGAAACACAGGAGCAGGGACCATTATACTACAGTAGAATGTCTCAGAGTTTGTGATTGTTAGTAAGGCTGCAAGGTTTAGTCAGTGTGCTGAATTCCTCCCCCTTGACTCCCACAGTAGAGGAACCGACAGGTAACAAAGTGATGTCTATAAAAGTCAAGTGACGAACACATCCCCCCATGTCCAAGTTTATGGCTTATTGGTTTATTCACACCTTCACTAAAATATCTGTAGTTCACGATGACTAAAAATGTGCATTTCATCAAACTCAAATACTAAATTGTCAACTGCTTATATTTAACACTACATATGTTTCCAGTCAAGATCACTCTACTATCATGTTAAGGGTTTATTTTGTGATAATGACTTGCTGAGTGGTCTTATGCTTACATTGCATTTGATCTAGAGCATTTTTAAATGTTCAGCAAAAAAATTAAAAATAAATAACTTGTGTTCCCCTTTCATGAAAAAAGGATGCTGGATATGTGTTACAAAAATGCTGACAACAGCTCTGATGTTTGAACCTGTCATGCTGGTCATGTTCATTATTATCCATTACTGCTGTAACTTAAGCAAAGGACAGAAAACTTAAGACACAACTTATGTGCCCATTTTTTACATCAATGGCAATGACTGCTTTTGCAAAAAGTTTCCTAATCCACAGGATGTGATGAGACTCTGGAAGATGAGACGAGACAATGCTGCTACAAGATGCACCTTGACTAATCTAAAATATGTTTAATTTCTATAGTATTGTCCCTTGAGAAGATACACTAAAATGGTTGCAGACCATTTTGCATGGAGTTTAAATCCATCTAATACCTTTCTTTAAAAAAGGCATTTTTGTCAGGCTCCGATGTATAGGTTTCTATTTAAGTACCAGTGGTTCTGATTGGGCTGAGGGTGGGATTTTAGCGAGTTTGAAGTAAAAGTATTTGATGGGCGTATAATATGTCTCCAGAGCATTCACTCAGTATCATTATCTCATTTTTGACCAAGATGGCTTTTAGCCTATTTTTGCATCTGATCTCTTCATATATTTCCAAAACAAAAGTTATGGCTGGACAGTCGCACCACATGTGGTTTTAACACTTTGAATAACAGAAAAATTATAACTAATGTTTTTTGAAAAGTTAAAGTTGGTATATGGGAGAGGTACTTCTTATGGCATCTTTTTTATAAATGGAATCCAATGTTTAATGGTAAAAAATGCAGTCAGAAAGAAAATTTAGGCGTCATTGACCCATGTGCAAACAGCGGCAAATTGTTTTCATGCAGCGTGTTGGTGTGTAGGTATGCCATTTACATTTTTAGTTCATTTAGCGAAGCTAGTCATTCATTTTTAAGCGCTCAAGAGATTTCCCATTAGAATGTGGAGGATAATAGTTCAGTTCAGCTTTTACTGATTTTCTTTTTTAATTTTTACATTTAAAAATCCAGATTTCTTCAAGCATAGACATCTGACAGTATTTGAAGATTTGTGGGATATGCTGTACATTTAAATATGGATTCAGCAAAACAGACTTCACACTTTTATTTCAAAGGAAAGTACTACAAAAAATGCTTGATTTCCAGCTTGAAGAACTCTGTTAACATAAAAAAAAACTCTGGAACTTCAGATCTGTCTGGTCACTCGTGACAGTTTTTTGTTTGTTTACTACTTCAAGTGGCATTTTAGACATTTTGTTACAGAGGCTTTGCTTGATCAGAGCGCAATGATTGTTTGATTCCCTGGCAGAGAAAACGCAACATTCCTGAAACACCCATTGCAGAGATAAAGGCCTTCTATATTCAACAGTGTAAAATTTAAGAGACAATCAAACTCCTTCTGGACAATTACTTTCTGCCTCAAGTAACCAATATCACTCAATAACATGTCCCAACCCCCCAACTGTGCTCATATGCAATAATTATCAAAGATTATCACATATTAAATATATATTATCACATATTAAATATATATTTAGTATTTAGAAACAAAATCTGAGTGACCATGAAGTGAGAGAAAACACATGTTCTGGCTTTCAAAAAAACACTAGATGCAAAAGTGAAACAAAATGTATCAGAACGTGGAAATTGCAAACACTGCATTTATGCTGCAGAGCATTTTTACTGTGAAATTAACTTTTCAGTACACGTGCCAGCTCTAAAATTAGTCCCATTATATTCCTCATTTCTTCTTCTTCATTCCTTTCAGTCACTCCCATAACAACATTGTTGAATCTGTACTTAAGGCAGCTGCTTCTGTGATCTCTGCTCTTTGACACAACAGCAGCTTCACACCATGTTTGTTCCGGCTCTGTTCATCTCTATCTTGCTGAGAGCATTCAGTGCTCAGGCAAAAGTGGTCACGAGCTTTGATGAATGTAAAGGTTTCTTCTTCAAAGACACCGAACCAGAAGGAATGGATCAGAATGCAAAGAAAATCTGTCAGATGCTTGAATCTGATAGCTACTCTTACGCTACGCTGTACTCCGTTCATCACAGGATCCCTCTCTACAGCGCATACGTATTTGACCCTGACTGCTCGAGCACCGCTGGAAGAGCTGAAAACTGGCATGTAGAGCCACAGGTAAATATGTGCTTCACTCACTGTCTAACAGAAGACTTTCATTAGCAGTTCACACTCTGCATTCCTTAGGAAACAATGCAGTTATCTCTTTCCTAGCTATTGATGAGATCAATTCAATTAAGATGTATACCTAAAACAATGCTATACATAACATAACATAACATAAACATAAATAGAAGTTAATCTTTGTATTTATATGGCTCTCTGCACTGGCTTGTAGCAAAAATGGAAGCGTTTATGCGTACACTCGCTAGACCGGAAGTCCAAGATGGCGGGGTCATGCAACTAGTGCATTACTTTTATGTCCCAAGTCAAAACTGATTGAGCAGTTTATGTTCTTTTTGCTGTCATCTAGAAAATATGCATTTGGCATCGCCGGCGCCACCTTCGACCCCAGGAGGTTAAGACCATTAATTTTATTTAAATTACAAAAAAAATAGGTGATGTGATGCCAAAACTCAAACACAATCACAATTCATTTTTGCATTTGAATTTCTGAGGCATTACACAGAAACCTGTCAATCAGCGTCAGGGGTGGGTCTATACTGTGGGGCGTGATCGTATAGAGACAGAGCACATTTAGGCCACGCCCCCACACCGGGGGAAAACAATCCAATGCTCTACATTGACTTTGTATTGCGGGAAGCTGCCTCCTTGTCATTTCTGACTTGTATTACAAAAAAACTAAATGCCTAAAGCTGCTATGTGACAAGGTGTACAATAAACAAGCCAAAAAAACACAGAGAACTGCTGTCGACCCAAAAAACAAAACAAAACAAGTGTTTAAGGACACAAATAGTTTTTATTTTCACAGATCATTTCTCCAACAAAATGAAGGTTAGGAAAAATATCAGACACAGACCAATAAAATGTAGTTTCTTAATATATCTCCTCCTTTCAGGTTTACATAGGATGGTGAAACAATCATTTGACATGGTTAAAAATAATAAATGTTTTCTGTCACTAATCAAGTTTCCCACCAGTGAAACTGCATTTAACAACAACAACCTGTATTATGACTAATTATAATATACAACTTGAATAAAGGTTTCTGTTTACAGCGTTTATTCAGATGGTATGCGCAGCTGAGAACTGTTTTAAGTAATCGCGTTGGTTATGTTAACCTATAGGCACAGTCTTAAAGGATATAGTGTTATATAGAATTTTTTGGGGGAAAAGAAAACTTTAATTATTTGTTAATGACTAGTGCTTTCTTCTCAGTCGACTGAACAGATGAATTTGCAGAATGCCAACGCAACACTCGGCATCTCTACATTAACGTGCCTTTAATAAAGAAATATACCTTTTCATTCCGACTATATGTAATCAAATTTTTTGTTGTTGTTGTTGTTGTTGTTGTTGTTCGTTGCTCCACAGAAAAAAAATGATTGCGAGGGCGCCTCCATGGCATGCAATAAATGCAATAGGCTAATAATCAAGTTGATATGTGCCCATAGTGCATATTCATCTAAAAGAAGCAGAAGCAGAAGATGAAGAAGATCTTCATTCTTTCTGTCTTTTTTGATTGTTTACAAAATACTATCTTTTTAATTCATACATGAACACGTAGGCTGGACCTATTTACAAATAAATCCTCAAAACATACACTCTCAGGAAAAAAGGTACAAGTGTCGTCGCTGGGGTGGTACCCTAAAGGGTACAATTTCGTAACTCTAGTCAAAGGTGGGACTGTCAAGTCATAAGCAAGACTCAAATCCCATTTAATGAGCTAATTAAATGATGATTGTGAATTACAGAGCTTCAGATGTTGATGTTTTATTGGTTAAAATGATGCCAGCATCATGGAGATCAGTGTTTGTTGTCTTTTGTTGGGCTCTTGACCCTTGAGATCTTGAGGTAGTCATCAGGATCTGGCTGAATCACAATCAATGTAACTATGTATATATGTATATTTAGATTTTGTACAATCAACCATGTGAAACTATAACATGCAAACAAAATACTGCTGTTAGTGAATTAATTTTAAAACTATGTGATGTATATAAAAAATAACCCCAGTATTATTTGTCATCCTCAAGCATGGACTTTTTTGGTAAACGTTTGAAATGGAAACTGCTTTTAAAGCTGTTTTAAAGATGTTTCAGTATGAAGTATACTAGTTAGTTAAATTATTTTTATGGATTTGCCAAGACAACAAGATGACGATGATTGTACAAAACTTGTACCTTAAAAGGTACAGTTTTGTACCTTTTTTCTGAGTGTATGCTATGTACACACAACCACATGTTTACAGAATAATTTACTTTATTTTCATTAAATACAATTCTTAATACAACATACTTTACCGTTTTGTGTGTAAACGCCTAGGCTATATATGTGCTTATTCTGGCCAGTACACAGCAAAAACCCTCAGTGTTAAATTAACACTGCTCAGTGTTTATATAATCCATGTGTTAAAATTAAAATAAAGCGGTGTTAAAGTTAATGAGATAATTAAGAGATTCATTGAGTGACCATTATTGAAGACACCTGATGTTAACAAGCAGAATCATCAAAGGAGAAAAGCACAAATTTTAAGTCAGCATTATAATGGTCAGTGTTTACTTTAGTTGGGCTTTTGACCTGATTTTTAATATGAGATTTCATTTGGCTGCTGTAACTGGATTGTAACAGCTAGACTTTTTTTTTTAGACAAAGAGCAAAAGTCATCCAGTGGTGATAGACATCATGTAGTGAACTGGGTTAGGTTTTCTTTGTTGATTACATAAACACTGTGGACCACATAAGATCTGAAATTTCCAGTATGATCACAGATGGTTTTTTTTTAAATTTTCGATCAAAATAAATTTTAAAGTCTGTCAATTAGACATCACACAGACATCAATAACCAGCGTGATATTCACAACAATGGTAACCATCAAAAAAGCATGTTGTAGCCAATCAAAACTCATCCATGGCTCCCATCATGCATTGCATCATAAATAAATTATGCTATTTGTCACCGTTGTTGAGATTCATGTGAAGATGCTTGATGTCTGTGTGCCTCAAAAATAAAAAATAAAAATAAATAAATAAATATATATATATGTATATATATATATATATATGTTAGAACAGCTTGTAATAAATCCTTTCAAAAATAATATAAAATACAGATATTTTTCCCTGTAGAATCACAAGGCTATTGTAATCATTAGAGAGAATATCACTAGACTTCAAATGAGCTCAGTCAGTGACTCTGGACAAATAATGATTACGTTAAAACATAATCATCACCACCAGTGGTTCTTCACCTTCTTTCAAGCGCGACCCCCCCAACGTTTTTTGCCCTGAAGTCCTGCGTTCAGATCATTAAGTCGGCTGAAAATGTCAGCTAGGTAGGCCAGAAGAGCAAGCCACTTTTTGTCTGAAAATCTTGGAGCTAGCAGGGAGTTTTTCTTCAAAAGAAAGATCCTTACCTGTTCTCAGAGCTCATGGAGTCGACTGAGAACTTTTCCTCTGGAAAGCCAACGCACTTCACTAGGAAACAACAGCTGCTGGTGTTCTGCGCCCATCTCTTGACAGAGAACTTTGAAAAGCCGTGTGCTTGTTGCGCTCATTTTGTTGACTGCTAGAAAGGCTTCATCCATCACTTGTTTCATATCAGGTGGCATATTCTTAGCCACAAGGGCTTGTCTGTGTACCATGCAATGCATCCACACTGCAAATGGAGTGACGGCCTGTACTTTGGTCACCAATCCACTGTGTTTACCAGTCATTGCCCACGCTCCGTCTGAGCAAATTCCCACACATTTTTTCAATTCAATTTCATGTTCACGTACAAATGAATCCAAAGTGGTGAAAAGTTCTCACTTGTTGCACATTCATGAAGTGGGCGGCAGAAAAGGAAATCCTCCTTAATTTCGCCTTCATCAACAAATCTAACGTACACCAACAACTGGGCTTCTCCAGCAATATCAGTGCTATCATCAAGTTGGAGAGAGAGAAAAAAACTCAATTTAATTTTCGTGATTATCTGCTCTTTTACATCAATTGCCATTCGACCAATGCGGTTAGTCACTGTATCATTTGATACTGGAATCAGTGCTAATTGATCAGCAGCGCTTTGTCCACACATCACAGAAATAGTCTCTTTGGCGCAGGGTAGGAAGAAAGTCTCATCTAAATTGTGTGGTTTCCCAGTTTTGGCAATCCAGTGAGAGATAATGAACGATGCTTGAAGAGCCCTCTCATTGACTGTAGCGGCTTTCTGTAGTATTGATTGAAAAAATTCAAGCCGTTTTGACAGCAGTGATTCGTGTTTAATTGTCAAGTGTCTTAGCATTTTGGAAGGTTTAAGACTCTCCTTTGCTAACACCTCGCCACAAATCACACACTGTGTTCGGGAATCCCCCGATCGCTGGTCTGAGTGAAACCATATTCCAAGTACTTATCATCATATTTTCTTTTTTTGGCCTTCTTTGCCTTTGATTCAGTCTCAGATGGACGTTTTTTGTCAGCACCAATTAAGAACCGAGTACTTGCGAGTACTTCCAATTAGTAGTTAATGTGTTATATTATGTCGCCAGCAGGCGGTGGTATTATGCAAGCATTTTACACATTCAAAATATGTCTTCCCGCGAGCCCCAGGTTAAGAACCGCAGGTCTAGCTGTTATAGCAGCCAAATAAAATGTAATATTAAAAATTCAAGAATCAAGATCTCAACTAAAGTAAACACTGATCACTATAGTGATGACTTTAAATATGTTTTTCTTTTATTGTGATTCTGCTTGTTAACATCAGATCATGTGTCTTCAATAATCGTCAATCATCACTCAATGAACCTCTTAATTACCTAATTTACTTCAACACTGCTTTAGTTGTATAAACATTATATAATGTAAGACTGAGGATTTTGCTGTGCATCTATGGCACAAATTGCGTGATTTTTTACACATTAATGTGTTAAATATTTTAACACACTGCCTGTGTTAAGAAGAATAACACATTTTGTGTTAATTACATTTTAACACAACCAGTGTGTTGTCCTTAATTAGACACACAGATGTGTTAAATGTAACACAGGTTGTGTTGTTTTTAACACATTTGTTTTAAGAGTGTACTTCCCATGACAAGATGCTCCGGCGTGATCCCTTAGATTTTTCCCCCTTTATAGTAGTGGAACCAACTTAAAATACTGTCGTTTGTCACTTTTTGGTCATACAGATAAGAATAAAACATTATTCATAACTGTTAAAGGTTCACTCACAATAAAAACAAAAACTATTTTGGACTATTTATGACTATTTTATTTCTTTATATGTTGTTTTATTCTGTTTTCCTCTGACAGAAGAGCTGCAAGTGGGTGATGTGACAGTGTGTGAATCCTCATTACGCAGATTCAGTGTGTGAATCCTCATTATTACAAATAATGATGATGTTAAAACATAATTTGAGTAGATTGTAAAGGTTTTTTTTTTTTTTACAGTGTTGGCGGTGTGCTTGGGGCTTAGTCGTTAGTGTAATATGACACATTGCGCTTACTTTTGAGTCCTTAAATGCTCATTTTGGGGTCGACACCTTAGAAAAACATAGTTCTGTGTTTTTTTTCTGTTTTTTTTTTGGCATGGCAGCTTTTAAACATGTTTTTGTCATAAGTCATAAATGACAAGGCGGCACCTTCCCACTCTATTGAACCCAACCCCACGCATGGGCATGGCCTTGGCCTAAATGCGCTCTGTCTCTATACAATCATGCACCACGGTTTACATTCAAAAGCAAAATGAATTGTGATTGCATCTGAGTTTTGGCAGGCTACATACGCAATGCAGAGAAAGTGAATAAGCTGATGTGGAAATTTAAATATGACAGGGTCATTACTTGTGAGTCAAAGGAAATACAGCTGCAAATATAATTTGCAATTTCTTTTGAAAACAGTCTGGAAAATTCTCCCATATATTTCTTCTTTAGATTTCCCAACCTGAATCCCAAACTGATCATATGATCTATGAGAGGGACTCTGATGAAAACATGATTAAAAGATATCAAGCCGTCAGCAGCGACTACACCAACTCTGGATATGATCGTGGACTCCTGAACCCTAACAGCTTTCACTGCGAAGAGAGTCGTAATGCAACTTTTACACTGACCAATGTTGCGCCTATGGATGCAGGCTTTGACCGTCTTAACTGGAAGAACTGGGAGAGCGCGCTGGGGAGTTTTTTAAGAAGCAAGCTTGACACTGACGGTGGTTCTGCAGCGGTCTACATTGTCTCAGGTACAGTTCCTGGTGACCATGTACAGATACCGCTCAGGGGAACCTCTGAAGACCCAGAGAGAGTGACGGTGCCCTCTCACTTCTGGACAGCCGTCTGTTATAAACACCACATCAATGACACAAAGTCCTTTTCCTTTGGCTACGTTGGGGAAAACCAGCTGGAAGGTGGCATACGCCTGATGACGGTCTCAGAGCTGGATGATCAACTCAGGGAGCTGTTAAAAACTCCTCAGGCAGTTAGGATCTTTGTTGATGACTGTTTTGATGACAGTAATAAGATAAATGAGATTCAGGGTGTATTTGACCAATTAATCAATCTGCCAGTGAACCAAGGAGACCAGTCAGCAACAGATGAGCAGAGCATGTCTCGCACACTGAAAAGAGTCGTCAGAAGCTCCCAGAATCCATACCTTACAGTTGACAAATATTTTTGCAGGCTTGATCACCCCTGTGGCAGATATGGTGAGGACTACTACTGGTGCTGGACCGGTTATGGTATCTTCGACAGTTGGGACTACTGTAGCCCTCCACTCTCAGGAACTAGAGGTACAAATGGTCAGTACTGCAAAAGCAACTATGCCTGTGGCACATATGGTTCAGGATATAATTGGTGCTATACCAGTGATGGCAGTGAGGAGATGTGCTGTACTTCTGATGACTGCTACTCAGCTGTGAATGACCAGAGATGCTGGGATAATCACCGCTGTGGATACCATGGCTATAGTTACCTGTGGTGCTATACTGATGCTAATGCCAACTGGGACTACTGTTGCAAAAACTGTAATGATTAGGTTTACAGTATTTATTGCAATTAATACTACAGTACTACTTTGTACTTGGAACACTTACCACTCAACTCTGCAATCACAAACTAGAATCAAAACATACAATAATTCAAACAAACAATTAAGATCCAAGGATTGTTCATAGCAAACTGCTACAAGACAGGAACCATATATTTCTTTTCTTTTAGTGTCTTTTATATTCATTCATTCATTCAGTCAGTCAGTCAGTCACTCAGTTATTTATAATTATCATTTAATTATTCCACTTAATCATATAATCATTTATATTAGCCATTTATATAATAATTTGTTCGATTGATTCATTAATTGATTGGTCATTTATATTATTTTCATTGTTGTGTAATGTTATGATTGCATGGTTTCAGTAGAATCAGAATATTTGTCTTAATGAGTAAAATATATAAGAATGTCTCATTTCAAGCTTTTTAATATCACAGAATGATGTTGTGAAACTAATTTTCCATTGCTATTGCTTGTGTTATAATAAAACTTGCTGGATTTGTGCTGGTTGAAACATACTCAACTAGAATTAATTCATAAATCCTGCTTACATATGATGTTCCAGGAAGGCTATTGTATAGACAAAGGCCTTGGGCAGACTGCCAGTCAAATGTGATTTTGTGCATATCCAACTGGAATCTGATTATATTTAGCAAGTGTGAACTGTAAAAAAAAAAAAAAAACTTTAAAATAAATTCAGTTTCAGAATGGTTTGTAATCCTGAATGTCTTGTAGAAAAAAGGTTGTGTTGTCAAGTACTGCTGGTTCACAGCAAAATCCCCAGTGTTAATTTAAATGTAAATTATTTGGGGTTTGAGACCGGCAGAATAAGTCCATTCCAGCTTCCTTTGTTTCTGCTGCAGTCTCATAAGACATAATATAATTCAGTGTTGTGTCAACATTTTGTCCTGACGAAATTCAACATCTTTATTACTGCTGTTGTTTTTTAGCATAGGTATATCGATGCAAAGTTGTTGCCATAAAAACCAAACTAGGGACATGCAAAACAGATCTGAACGGTTGCGATACTGTTGCGGTTGCCTACTGTGAGGAATGAGGAGATGAGGGAATATAACAAACAACAGACTTTGATGATACAAATTAAGGGGTAACACAGGGCAGGCAGGAGACACACACAGTACATTCAGACTATTCTGAAAATACAATAATCGAGATAAACAATTGTTGCTCCCGATTCCGCACCCTTTGGTGCGCTTTTGCTCCTCAATAAAAGCCTAATTTCACATGCAAATCAGTAAAATCATGTAAGGTGACTTGCATAAAATGGGACGTGCTTGATTTATTAATGTTTATTTGATGTTGTATTTTTAAAGGAACAAAAGAGAATTTGCGCTGTTCTGTGTATGCATTCAGAGACAGAACAGAACATGGACAAGTGAACGTTTAGCTATTGTTTCAGCTATTAAAACAGTTCACTTTTGTATGTAATCAAAAAATGTGATTATGCATTTTGTTTAGTTTTTTATTAAGTTAATTTGGAAAGTTGTTGTAAGGATTACAACAAAGGTAAGGTTGTAAGGTTTTGTTTGTTAAATGTTTTGTTTTTTTAAATACAAACAGCCTCCAACGGAAGACTGCTCATATTCTGTTTAAAAAATTTGCCTTCTCAAATCATCACGACTTTACTGAAATAAAATCTATCGATATAAAACAGTTAAAGTATAAAGCAATGTTGGTGTTAAATGTTAAATCTAGATAAATGTGCATTAAAGCCATATTGCATGTATAGTGGAGGCGCCAGCGCTTGCATTTTTTTTCCAGTGGAAACAATTAAAAATTTTCCATGATAGACATGATAAATACAGGTCCTTCTCAAAAAATTAGCATATTGTGATAAAGTTCATTATTTTCTGTAATGTACTGATAAACATTAGACTTTCATATATTTTAGATTCATTACACACAACTCGAATAGTTCAAGCCTTTTATTGTTTTAATATTGATGATTTTGGCATACAGCTCATGAAAACCCAAAATTCCTATCTCAAAAAATTAGCATATCATGAAAAGGTTCTCTAAACGAGCTATTAACCTAATCATCTGAATCAACTAATTAACTCTAAACACCTGCAAAAGATTCCTGAGGCTTTTAAAAACTCCCAGCCTGGTTCATTACTCAAAACCGCAATCATGGGTAAGACTGCCGACCTGACTGCTGTCCAGAAGGCCATCATTGACACCCTCAAGCAAGAGGTCTGTGGGAAGGAAAAAGTGTGGCAGAAAACGCTGCACAACGAGAAGAGGTGACCGGACCCTGAGGAAGATTGTGGAGAAGGACCGATTCCAGACCTTGGGGGACCTGCGGAAGCAGTGGACTGAGTCTGGAGTAGAAACATCCAGAGCCACCATGTACAGGCGTGTGCAGGAAATGGGCTACAGGTGCCGCATTCCCCAGGTCAAGCCACTTTTGAACCAGAAACAGCGGCAGAAGCGCCTGACCTGGGCTACAGAGAAGCAGCACTGGACTGTTGCTCAGTGGTCCAAAGTACTTTTTTCGGATGAAAGCAAATTTTGCATGTCATTCGGAAATCAAGGTGCCAGAGTCTGGAGGAAGACTGGGGAGAGGGAAATGCCAAAATGCCTGAAGTCCAGTGTCAAGTACCCACAGTCAGTGATGGTCTGGGGTGCCATGTCAGCTGCTGGTGTTGGTCCACTGTGTTTTATCAAGGGCAGGGTCAATGCAGCTACCTATCAGGAGATTTTGGAGCACTTCATGCTTCCATCTGCTGAAAAGCTTCATGGAGATGAAGATTTCATTTTTCAGCATGACCTGGCACCTGCTCACAGTGCCAAAACCACTGGTAAATGGTTTACTGACCATGGTATTACTGTGCTCAATTGGCCTGCCAACTCTCCTGACCTGAACCCCACAGAGAATCTGTGGGATATTGTGAAGAGAAAGTTGAGAGACGCAAGACCCAACACTCTGGATGAGCTTAAGGCCGCTATCGAAGCATCCTGGGCCTCCATAACACCTCAGCAGTGCCACAGGCTGATTGCCTCCATGCCACGCCGCATTGAAGCGGTCATTTCTGCAAAAGGATTCCCGACCAAGTATTGAGTGCATAACTGAACATAATTATTTGAAGGTTGACTTTTTTTGTATTAAAAACACTTTTCTTTTATTGGTCGGATGAAATATGCTAATTTTTTGAGATAGGAATTTTGGGTTTTCATGAGCTGTATGCCAAAATCATCAATATTAAAACAATAAAAGGCTTGAACTACTTCGAGTTGTGTGTAATGAATCTAAAATATATGAAAGTCTAATGTTTATCAGTACATTACAGAAAATAATGAACTTTATCACAATATGCTAATTTTTTGAGAAGGACCTGTACATATATAGAAAGCTTTAAATTATTGTTTAACGAAATAAAACAAATCAAAAACAAAAATGTTTTAATTATGCAGCTAATCTGGAAAGATGTATTTCTCTCTAAAGGTGGTCAAAGAGGAGATTTTGAGTCAGGATCTTTGCGACAATGATTCAGAATACACTAGTTTATTCATAAATAATTTGAAAAATCTATTATTTCCCTCAGACACATTCATTGTCATTTTATATTTATTTTTGCCGGTGCTTTGTGGCAAGTTTCAGCCTATTGCTTGAATGCGAAGCTGCGCTGAAAGCACTGCTGCTGGCTGAGGCACAAAACGCCTTCAGAGCCGCTCCCGAAACTGAAAGCGAAAGTGAAGTCTCACTATATTAAAGTGGCCATTTTTTATCACCATAATTGATATGTGTCTAATTAATGCAAAATTTAAAAATAAGGAGAAGCCTAAAGCAGCGATGCCCAGCCGCCTCTGAACTATTAAGTGAAAACTGGCCGAAGCCTGGTCCATGAGGCATAAAAAAGGGACTGAAATGCAGGCATCTAATCAATCAAATAAAGTAATCGAGCAGCCCTATTTTATTCCATGGCTTCCATTGACTTCTACTTGAAAACTGTCAGATAAGCTCCGCCCACAAAATCTTCATCATTGTTTGCAAACACCAAATTGGTATTTCTTACATAACAAACTTCATTAACTATAAATGCATTAAAAAATATATCGGTTTTATAAATAAATAGAACGGTTGTGAGTTATGGAAAGAATGTAGGCCTCATTTTCATCCAAGAAAAAAAGTAAAATGCCATCTACTCTGTCTATGGTCTAACCATAGAAATCATCATATAAAACCCAAAACACACAGTCATAATCAGAGATATGAGGTGCATTTTCTGCTCTTTAGGTCCCATTCACCAATCACCTACCCAGCCCCCAGCCCCACCCTTAAATTTGTACATTCACTATATAACAACAACAACAACAACAACTATATAACAAAAAAAGTCCTGCCTATAATTTTTCACATTCCCTAAGCTGTTTCTCTCTGAAATATGCCACAATACATAAAATCAAGTCACCCATAACTTCTGTTACATGCCTTTTTTCTAGTTATAAAGGTTAAAACAATGTTAAGATACCGAAAAAGAGTAGTGTTTCATTGGACTCGGACTCGTCTGGGACTCGACTTAGGTGGACTCGAACCCAACACTAGCATCAAATACACTAAAAAAACATACCTTTGCTTGCTGTAAAAATGTTATGGGCACAGATGCCTCTGTACTGCTGCATACATCATGTGTGACCTTTCGACGTGATTAAGTAGTACGTATCTTTGTGAGCGCACATCCCAGTGCTAGTGTTACACAAGTTTAAGTGGTTAAAAGGTATATAAACAAATATTTTTTCACGAAATTGAAACGCTTGGATCGTTTACAGCCCTTTGAAGCTGCATTTGAACTGCATTATGAAGGTTCAAATTTGGGGGCAAAACTGAAGTACATTGTATGAAGAAAATCCCAGAAATGTTTTCCTCAAAAAACATAATTTCTTGACGACTGAGGAAAAAAAAAGACATCTTGGATAAGAAGGGAGTGAGTAAATTATCGTTTTGAAAGTGAACTAATCCTTTAAGTTTTGACTTTAGTGTCAAAAAATTCTTAGTTAACAGCAGGACTTTTCTAAGAATAGGAGACTTTCATAAAGAAGCTAAAAGCAACTTTCACTAAAGTCTAAGACTGATTCTTGAGTATTGACTAGTGTTGGGTTCGAGTCCACCTAAGTCGAGTCCAAGTCAAGTCCGAGTCCTTGACCAGTCGAGTCCGAGACGAGTCCGAGTCCAAAATGGGCCGAGTCCGACTCAAGTCCGAGTCCCAAAGGGCCGAGTCCGAGTCGAGTCCGAGTCCAATGAAACACTACTGTTTTTCGGTATCTTAACATTGTTTTAACCTTTATAACTAGAAATAAGGCATGTAACAGAAGTTATGGGTGACTTGATTTATGTATTGTGACATCTTTAAGAGAGAAACAACTTACAGAATGTGAAAAATTATAGGGCATGGACTTTTTTTTGTTATATAGTTGTTGTTGTTGTTATATAGTGAATGTACAAATTTAAGGGTGGGGTTGGGGGCTGGGTAGGTAGCTTGGTGAATGTGACCTAAAGAGCAGAAAATGCACCTCATATCTCTGATTTGTGTGTTTTGGGTTTTATATGATGAATGGTTAGGCCATAGACAGAGTAGATGACATTTAAAAAAAAATTTTCTTGGATGAAAATGAGGCCTACATTCTTTCCATAACTCACAACCGTTTTATTTATATTTATAAAACTGTTATACATTTTAATGCATTTATAGTTAATAAAGGTTGTTATGCGTTGGAGCGGAATATCAATTTGGTGTTTGCAAACAATGATGAAGATTTTGTGGGCGGAGCTTATCTGACAGTTTTCAAGTATAAGTCTATGAAAGCCATGGAATAAAATAGGGCTGCTCGATTACGGCAAAATCATAATCAGGATTATTTTGGTCAGTATTGTAATCAGGACTATTTAACACGATTATGAGTGGGTTCAGAACTTTATTTGATTGATTAGAGCCCTGCATTTCAGTCCCTTTTTTTACGCCTCAAGGACCGGGCTCAGTCACGCAATAGTTCAGACGCGGGCCGGGCATCGCTGTTTTACGCTTCTCCTTATTTTTATATTTTCCATTAATTAGACATCCATCAATTATGGTGATAAAAAAATAATAATAAAAAAAATAAAAATGGGCATTTTAATAGTCAGACTTCACTTTCGCTTTCTCTTCGGGAGCGGCTCGGAAGGCGTTTTGTGCCTCAGTCAGCCGCAATGCCTTCAGTGCAGCTTCGGATTCAATAGGCTGAAACTTGCCACAAAGCACCGGCAATGAATGAAGGGAAATAGTAAAGAGCTTTTTCAAATTATTTATGAATAAACTAGTGTATTCTGAATCAGTGTCGCAAAGATCCTGCATCAAAAACTCCTCTTTGACCGCCTTTAGAGAGAAATAAATCTTTCCGGATTAGCTACATTAGTAAAACGTTTTTGTTTTTGATTTGGTTTATTTCGTTAAGCAATAATTTAAAGCTTTCTATATATGTATTTATCACGTCTATTATGGGAAATTTTTAACTGTTTCCACTGGAAAAAAATGCAAGCAATGGCGCTGGCGCCTCCACTATACCTGCAAAATGGCTTTAGCTTCCACTCTCCGCATAAACGGATTTATATTTATATTATATTAATCTATTATATTTAGATTTATATTTTATATTATATTTCAGAAGGCAAATTGTTTAAACAGAACATGAAGAGTCTTCCGTTGGCGGCTGTTTGTACTTAAAAAACAAAACTTATATTTAACAAACAAACAAAAAAAAAAATCCTCACAACAACTTTTCAAATTAACTTGATTAAAAAAAACGAAACAAAATGCCTAATCACATTTTCCATAAATTACAAAACTGAATTGTTTAAATAGCTGTCCGTGTTCTGTTCTGTCTCTGAATGCATACACAGAACAGCGCAAATTCTCTTTTCGTCCCATTTTATGCAAGTCACCTTACATGATTTTACTGATTTGAATGTGAAATTAGGCTTTTATTGAGGAGCAAAAGCGCACCAAAGGGGGCGGAATCGGGAGCAATGGTTTATCTCGATTATGATATTTTCAGAATCGTTAGAATCCGAAATTAATTAATTAATTGCACAGCCCTAAAAGAATAAATTTAAAAAAGTACATTTGAGTTTGTATTTCAATATTTTGAATTTATTTTCGCAGTTCCGAGATTATCTCACAATTTTGATAAGAAAAATCAACGTGCGATTTTCTTTTTTTTCTCCTCGGCTTAAATCATTAAAACATCGAGTTTATATCCCACAATTCTTCCTTTTTTCCACTCAGAAATGACAAACTTTATATTGTTCAGTTAAATTGAGACATAACGTCCGAAATACGAAGAAAACTTGCATTTGCGAGGGGAAAAAAAATCAGAATTGTGAGATACAATAGTGTAAAATGTTATAGGATATAATAGCTCATGCTACAGGGCTAATAAAATACGTTCTCTTTGAACTGCAAATGTGAAAATTATGTAGACCCATTGTTTACATCAAATTTGTTTTAAAAGCAATCAGCAAATTCATCCATTAATCTGTCCGTTTAAGCGTCTGCGTTTAGCTTCAAACGGCGTCTTTGATGACAGTATTATATATATATATATATATATATATATATATATATATATATTGCATTCCGATTCTGGCCGGCTTTTACGTACTGGCAAGACTTAAAAACAATAAAGAATACTGAATGTCACATTTGTAATAATGCATGAGTCATTTACATTTCCGTATACTGTCCCTGGACTCGGTTGGACTCGGCAATATTTTCCGAGTCCGAAAGGCTCGAGTCCGAGTCAAGTCCGAGTAAAAATGCATCCGAGTCCGTGACAAGTCCGAGTCCACTAAAAATTGTACTCGAGACCGGACTCGAGTCCGAGTACAAGTCCGAGTACCCCAACTCTACTACTGACATCACACTAGTCTACAGGACCGTCTTCACGAACATAGGAAACGCCTACAACCCAATTACAGGTAATTATCAATGAAATGGAGTCATAAAACTCATAATAATGAGAATCCGTCTGCTCCATTCAAACCTCTGAAAATTAAATGATCTGCCATGTTTTGAAATGATTACACTGTGTTGGTAAAAAAGCATTCACACAGGACACAGCTGATGCTCTTCTTTATCTTTCATTATTTGCTTTAGGTATTTTCACAGCGCCACTGAAAGGAGCGTACATGTTCAACTTCTCTATCCATGGTCGTAGTAATCCTTCAATTCCATCAACTGCTGCCATTGTGAAAAATGGAGGGAGGGTGGTAGTAGCACATGGTTATCAGGATCAGTACGTTGTAAACTCCTCAAACGGAGTTGTGTTGATCCTGGAGGTTGGAGATGTCGTCTATGTGAGACTTTGGTCTGGAGCGAGAATAAGTGATAGCCCGTCTAAGCACAACACTTTCAGTGGTTATCTACTGTTTCCCTTATGAGAACAGGAGCTTTGCAGAATATGATTCCAGTAAAACTAAACCTTTAGCGTATGATTTAAGATGAAAATCATGAGCAGTCAACATACGGACCTGTAGTAATAATAGATTACTATACTATTGTAGCATCTGCACAGGATCAGTGAGGATCGTTCAGGCAGTAATGTTTCAAAAATCCCTTTAGTCTTTAACATTTGCATATAAATTACAGACAGGCCCCCCCCCCAGTCTGCGTTTATATGGGTGTTAAGTGGCCCGTTATCAGGAGATGCTTCACAGATCAGTTCTCTGGTCTCCATCATTGGACTTCAAAGGCATTCCACGGAGCAGACCCTCACACAATACCTCACCCCAAATGCCTGGCACCCAATGGTCTAGTAGACTAGACTAGACATCCTTGAATACACATAACACACACACACACACACACATACACTCATACTTTGTGTTTTGGCCATATTATACTGTTTTAAGCCCAATATGATATATGCATGTGTTGTATGTATTTTCACTAGTGTATTAGCACAGTTATAACTCATTGTGTGTCTTAGTTAACCTCTAAATGTTTATCTTCCAGTGTATGAATGTATCTCTGCCTTGGTACCTTCTAGACATTTCGTTCTTAGTATCGAAATGTTCTGCTTTTTATTCCCTAAATGAATGTGTATGCTATTTTGTTTCAAAATAGCGTCATACTGTTTGTACTACATTTTGGATAAGTTTGCATCAACTTTCCAGACCAGCAATAAACATGCAAATAGGCCGTAAATGGAAACAAAGAACATTTCTCCCGCTCAAAACCCAAGCTTTGTATTGGCCAGTCCACCAATGCGTGGGTGTGTCCCGCAAGGTATCAAAAGGCCATTGCACAAGTCAAACAGCGCCCAGTAACCCTTTTGTTGAGACTCTCTTCAGACTCATCCCCTGAGTCGGACTTTCCAGTAGTTTAGCTTCAAGTAACTTTGTAGACTTGAGTGGATTTTTTCCTACCCCCGGAAGGACCCAAGGAAACCTCCAGCTTTCTCTTCCAAAATAATTCATCAAGGACTTCCGTTGTACTAACCAATTACAACTGTTTAGATGCGTGTTTAAGTTGAGCCCCTTTTCAAGGTGATTTGGTTCTCTGATGATTCTCATTAGGTTGTGGTTACTTGATGCTAAATACTGCCATTCTGTACTCTCTCTCTCTCTCTCTCTCTCTCTTTCCTCAATCTTCTTCTTTATGTTTATATGTGTTTTGTTTAGTGTAGTGTTTGTTAGCTGTAGCTTCACTTATTAAAATCCTTTGTTCACAATTGATTGTCTCAGTGTCCAGCTCACAATTCGAAGTCCCTGAATGTGCGATGCTATTTGCTACATGCTATACCTGGATTTTACTATGAGCTAAATTACTGTTAGTACTGACTAAAGTAGGAAAGTAATCTTTCTTGGCCAGAAAATTATCTTTCCTAGAATTGATAGACGATTATACGGTCTATTCGGTGGACGATTACATGATTAAATAATTGTAATATTGATTCAACTAAGAGGTCTAAATATTGATGATTAATCATAACCAGTTATAATTAATAATAAATATTTTACCTTTGAGCAAATTTGCTACAATATTGTTTTTAGGATCTGTATTACTTTTTAGTTTACCTCATTTGAGAAATCAACATTGTGCCAGATGCACAGAGACATTTGCATTACATTTTCATTTAGACATTTAGCAGACTTACAAAGGAGAACAGTGGAAGCAATCGAAATCAACAAAAGAGCAACAAAAACATGACAGTGCTATGACATGTCTCATATAGCCTAATTCAGTACATGTAGCAAGGATTTTTAAAGTACATAATAAATAAAAGAAAATAGATGGGGGGGGGGGGGGGGAGCAAGCTAGTGTTAGCTTTGTTATTGTATAGAGAGAAAACTAGTGTTAGTAGTGGTTTTTTTTTTGTGTTTGTTTTTTGTTTTTCTTTTGTTTTTTGTTTTTATTATTAGAGAAAACAAGCAGTAAGTAAATGGAGCATAATTTAAAGAATAGAATTAGAAAAGACTGTGCTAGAGTTAGAGGGTTAAATAAAGATGGAAAAGATGAGTTTTTAGCTGATTCTTGAAGATGACTAAGGACTCAGCTGTTCGGAGTGAGTTGGGCAGGTCAATCCACCAGGAAGGGTACATTTAACGAGAAAGTCCGTGAAAGTGATTTTGTGCCTTTTTGGGATGGCACAATAATGTGCCGCTCACTTGAAGAATGCAAGCTTCTAGAGGCACATAAGTCTGAAGTAATGAATTCAGGTAAAGGGGAGCAGAGCCAGTAGTGGTTCTGTAGGCAAACATTAATGCCTTGAATTTAATGCGAGCAGCTACTGGTATTGTCTTACTGAGACAATTCAAATGATATAAGACATCACTTTTAATAACACTTGCATTAATGTACAACATTATATTTTGCTATTGACCATTCTGAGTGAGCGCAGTTGTAACGGTATGAGATTTTCACTGTATGATAATAATCTCAGACAATGTCACAGTTTCACAATACATATTGACAATTATTCTGACAACAGTGACTCTAAAAATAATAAGAACACGTTATTTGAGTTAACAAATGCTTTATTCCAACAAACCTAAAACCACTTTAATTAAAGTATTTAGTAATAGTCTCCATTCTGCACAAATAAATAAATGTATTAATAAATAAAAGAGTAAATTAAGCTATAAGCCTTATGCATATCTATATCACATTTTGACATTAAACGTATTTTTAAATGTTATCAAATAAAAAATTAACAACTTTTATTTTTGGTATAGTGCTGCACAACAGAGGCATACTAAGTTCAAACATGGACAAACATGATATTACTTAAACCCTTTTAACTTTCACCCCTAAAATGAGCTTATGAAAAAATATTTAACATTAAATTCTTATTAGCAGACATCTAATAAATAGCCTCGAGCACTTTTTTTCAATGTATGTTTATTATAAAACTCTTCTACGGTTGAGATGTCAGTCTGAGGTAAGTCTCGATTTAAATTCAGAGAACTATTTCATAAGCTATTTAGCAAAAATAAACATTATTTTAACTTAGTATATTAGATACATCTCATAATCCTCATAAGGGTCCACAAAGTAGAAAAAAATATTTTAAGTGTACAGTACAATATACATAGCCATAAGGCAATATATATGCTATAGCATGTCTTTTACTGACATTTCAACTTCACGTCATGCTTGATTTGGATCATTATGTAGGGATTCTACACCACAAAGGTAAGGGTTTAACTGTTTGATTTAGCTCAAAGGGAATCATTTAAGATTTTATAGGGAATTTCAACAGAATCACTTTTACGGCTGATCATGAGTCGGCCAGCGAAAACTTAACTAGAACATGAAACTCTCAATGGAAAGAAAGAAAGAAAAGAAACTAAAGTAAAATACTAGATGGTGTTTTCTTCATCGTTCATTAACATTGGGCAAGAAGCCACATAACAGGCGACGAAGAGCGAAGGGAAGAGGTGTGAAGAAGAAGAAAGCAAAAAAAGAGGACAAAAGAGAAAGATTTGATGGAATCCTGGGTTTTTAAACAGGGGTGCTGGACACGTCCCAAATGGTGTCGTGACCAATGGAACATTGTCTGGGTTTGGGGGTTACTACGTTTCTCCTACAGGACAAAAATCGACATGTTATCCTATCAGTCACATGGTCTAAATTTTCCTGCTCCTGCTGAGTAAAATTTGGACGTGATTTCTGTAATAAGAATAAAGTACATTTTACAAAGGACTGATTGAAAGAAATATTCAGAGCATAAATTTTCAAACTCATACATACCAAACACAAATATAAGCCCTTAAGAGATTCACTAGTTCTTAAAAAGACACAATAAATAATTAGAAACCTAATGGACATATGTGTGGGTTAAGTCAAGTCAAGTCAAAGTCAAAGTCTGCTTTATTGTCAATTCTGCCATATATACAGCACGTACATACAGAGAATTGAAATTGTGTTACTCCCAAACCCTAGATGCATTCAGGTAACATTAACAATAACATAAGAAGTAAAATACACTTGCGTACAAAATAAATAATATATATATAAATATAAATATTACAGTAAAAGAGTCAATTTAAAAAATAAAGTGGCGTTTATGATAGAGATGTATGAGATATAAAGTGACTTATGAAAATAAAGTGGCAATGGCAGATAGTAGTGCAAACCAGACAAATAGTCAGTGCAATGTTGGTGTAGTGCAAGAGTTTAATAGTCTGAGTACGTAAGACCAATGCTCAGAGAGTCAATGTGTATGAGGTAGATGGATGAGGTAGTGAACCGTGGGGGGTGAATACATGAAGATGAGCTAGGGAATGGACTGATATTCGTTTATAAGTCCTTTTGAACATCATTTTGGTGCATATATATGAAAAAGACATGGGGGGGGGGGGGGGGTTTGACTCTTTAGAGTGTTTTATGACTCCTAATCAAATCACCTGATTCGCTGATCAAATAAAGATGAAAGAGATGTAATATGATGGTCTAGCCTTTGTTTTAATACAACTGGTCAACAAACAAGAATTGAGCATCCAGATTTAAGGAAAAATTAATATACCAATAGTGTAGTGTTTCAGTACTGATACACTGATGCTGCATCCCAATCCGTAATTAGTGAGTCCCAAACTGAAGCGTGTTCGAATAAGCATCCCAAAGATAGCCGGATGGTCTACTATTTCCAATCAAAATTCAAAGTGCACATCCATCCACAGTCTAACAGCTAATATTACCCACAACTCATTTTGCATCCTGGAGGAAAAATTAATTACAACCTATACATAAATAAAAAGTGTTTAAAAATTTTTTTAATGAAAGTAAAACATCATCTAAGTGTAAAGCGTATTTCTCCCTTTCTTCACTCAACCCACCAGCTGACACTTGATATTATGAACTTCCTCTACTCAGTCTCTTTAGAAATGGTTTCAGACTGCATCAGTGACAACTTGGAAGATTCCTGGCTTCAAGAAGGATGACATACAGCTTCTACATTCATCTCACACAAAGTTTTCGGTCTTCAACAAATACAGGTAAATAATTATTGAAAATGGTATTATATAAAGAGACTTTGGAATACTTTAGAAATGGCTTGATTCACTGCAGTCTATTTGGTTGCTTTACTTTACAGATTCTTGTATTTGTTGATTTCATGGACTCAAAATAATGGGAAGACGCTCCCACGTTTGACGCAAGGCCTCATGTGTCACGAATTGTGCCGCTGCTGCTCCCTCCTCTCACCATCAGAGGGAGCATTCACTCACACACAGAACTGGTTCACGAACTCCATTTCCCATAACCCCATTTCAATGAACTTCCTGTGTCCTCTCACCTCTCACCCCTGTCGGCCATCTTGCTTACACACACCTGCTAATCATTACACCTCATTGCACACTGTATAAAAGCCTTTCCCACACACAGCTTTTTGTGAAGTCTTGATCTTGCCCCGGCTATCAATTCTGAGCGTTTCTCTTGTTGTTTGTTTACCCGTTGTGACCTGGACTATACCCCGACCTGTGATTCCTCTCTGTGCCCCCCGACTTGGATTGTTTACCAGATTGTGATTGTTATCAGCCTGCCCCGAACTCTGCCTGTCTCTGGTTACGGTACTGTCTTGCCTCTTACATTATTGTCGCTGGCTATTGACCCCTGTCTGTCTGACCTTATCTCAATAAAGCTGCTTATGGATCCAAACGCCTCTGACGCCCTCGTTACAGAAGACTTCACCACAAATCGATCCAGCGGCTTCCGTCAACAACCCAGCTTGATAATGGACCCAGTCGACCAGCTACTTGGTCTACGTCAGGGAGGGCTATCGATTGAGGAATATACTCATCTGTTCTGTGAACTGTCCTATAAGGTACCATTCTATGATGAAACTTTCTTTAAGGACTTATTTCGTTCTGGACTTAATGAGCCAACCAAATCATTGTTGCCCAGAGGGGAAGTTAAGGTCAGTCTGAGTGACTTTATGGACTATGCTTTGTTGTGCGAGGGCTCGCCTTTTACTGTGGGTGCAGCTGATGAAGATCGTGACACCACAGAAATGGCGGTCGCACTGGCGCATGGTCACAAAATGGCGGCTTCCCTTTCCCTCACCTCTGACACCTACCACAGACTCGTATTCCAAGCTGTATGACCCACCACTGCTATCTGTTTATGCGGCAGGTTTCACCAGGCCTGCGCTCACCAGTGTCACGTCTACCAGCTCAAGACCCACAAACCCCAAATCCACTTCCGCTAAAGTCAAGCCTGCCAAATCATCCCAGCCACCCAAGGACAAGAGGGCCACCAAACCACAGTCTGCACATGACAAGATGGCCGCCGCGCCAGAGCCTGCACATGACAAGATAGATGGCCACCACGCCAGAGTCTGCATGTGACAAGATGGCCACCACGCCAGAGTCAGCACCTGTCATGGCCGCCCTTCCAGAGTCAGCACCTGTCATGGCCGCCCTTCCAGAGTCAGCACCTGTCATGGCCGCCCTTCCAGAGTCAGCACCTGTCATGGCCGCCCTTCCAGAGTCAAGTCAGATCGCAGCTGTCCTCCCAAGATCAAGCCACGTCTCTGCAGTCACTCCTGAGTCATTATACTTCAAGTCAACAGCTGTCATTCCCGGATCAAGTCAAGGCAATCATTCCAGAGTCGAGCCTAGTTACCGCTGCCAGGTTAAACCTAGATTCAGCTGCTTCTCCCGGGTCAAGCCTCGCCTCTGAGTCAACTGACAATGCTGCTCCTGCTCCTGAGTCAAGTGATGCCACAGCTGCTGTTCCTGAACCCAGTCACATCACTGCTGCTGCCCCTGAACCCTGCCACATTGCAGCTACTGCTCCTGAACTCTGTCACGTTGCTGCTGCACCTCCTTCTGAGACAAATCATGACACAGCAGCACTCAAGCCCCGTCAAGCCACAGCTGTAGTTCCTGAACCAAGTCACATCTCTGCAGCTGCTCTCATGCCAAGTCACTTCTCTGCAGTGGCTTCCCAGTCGAGCCACTTCGCAGCTGCTCCACCTGAGCTTAGTCACATCACAGCAGCAGTTCTCGCGTCCAGTCAAGTCACTGTGGTTCCTCCAGAGTCAAGTGATGTCACGGCTGTTGCTCCAGAGCCAAGCGATGTCGCAACTTTCACTCCAGAGTCAAGTGCTGTCACTCCAGAGTCAGATGATGTCACAGCTGTCGCTCCAGAGTCAAGTGATGTTGCTTCAGAATCAAGCTCCGTCGCAGCTGCTCTACCCCTGCAGTCAAGTGTCATCACAGTTGTTCTTCTGGCACTATGTCAAGACACAGCTTTTCCTCCAGAGTCAAGTCAAGTTACAGCTGTTCCCCAAAAGCCTAGTGATGTCACAGCAGTCACCTCTGAGTCAAGCGTCTTCGCAGCTGCTCCTCCCTCTGAGTCAAGCGTCGCCGCCGCAGCTGCTCCTCCCTCTGAGTTAAGCGTCGCCGCCGCAGCTGCTCCTCCCTCTGAGTCAAGCGTCGTCGCCGCAGCTGCTCCTCCCTCTGAACCAAGTCATGTTGTCGCATCTGCTCTGCCTTCCGTGTCAAGCGACGTCGTCGCAACTGCTCCGCCTTCAGCGTCATCGTCGCAGCTACTCCGCCTTCAGCGTCAAGCCAAGTCGTCGCAGCTGTTTCCCCAGAGTTAAGTAACGTTAGGCAGCTGCTACACCCCCTGAGTCAAGCTTCATTGTCACAGCTGCTCCTCCCACTGAATTAAGAGTCATCGCAGAAGCTCCTCCTCCAGAGTCAAGCATCATCGCTGCTGCTTCAGAACCCTGTCTCAACACAGCTGCACATACATCAAGCCAAGCCACAGCCACTGTTCCAGTACCAAGCCAAATCACAGCAATTGTTCCTGAGCCCAGCCCCATCATTGGCAACACTCCTGTGCTGGCCTTCACTGAGGCTGTGCTCCTACTGAGAACTGCTATTTGGGTTGTCTGGGCCGCGTATACCACCACTGAGTCCTCAGAGGTGGCGGCTCACCCCGCAGAACCTCTGAGGGTGGCCTCCTCCGAGGAGGTGGCCGAGGCCACGGATCCTCAAGCCGAGGGGGAGCTCGCACCTGCTCCCTGCACGATGGTAGCGCCCAGCAACCCTCACCTCTCTGAGCTCTCGCTTAGTATCAATTCGGCCACTGAGGCCCTCTATACACTGGGAATCCCGCCCAACCTGGCCAGGAGCTTGGGCTCCAAGCTTTCTCTCTCTGTGTGTGTCTGTCGGTCTATGCTCCAAATTACAGACCTGTCTGTTTCGCCCTGGAAAGTTCCAGCTCTGCCCTGGAGGGCTCCGGTCCTGTCTGCTCCGCCCTGGGGGAATTCCGCTCTGCCCTGGAGGGCTCCTGTCCTGCCCGATCCGCCCTGGAGGGCGTCTGACTCGCCTGATCCGCCCCGGAGGGCGCCTGCTCCGTCTGCTCCACCCCGGAGGGCGCCTGCCTCGTCTGCTCCACCTCGGAGGGCATCTGACTCGCCTGATCCGCCCTGGAGGGTGTCTGCTCTGCCCTGGAGGGTGTCTGCTCCGCCCTGGAGGGTGTCTGCTCCACCTGCTCCGCCATGGAGGGTGTCTGCTCCGCCCTGGAGTCCGTCTGTCCCGCCCTGGGAGCTGTCCGCTCTGCTCAAAAGAATGTCTGTCCCATTCCGGTAGTCTCCTGAGCATCTTGGGCAGCTCAGTTGCTCTGCTGCAGTTTCGGCACTTCCTGGACTACACGCCCTTCTGAACTCTATCTGCCCACATGGACCTGGTCCTCCCCTCTGTACTCTCTCCCACCCTCCCCTCCCCTTGGAGTTATTGGACTGTGCTGAGCGTCTGGAAGCCGCTCCTAAGGGGGGGGCTCTGTCACGAATTGTGCCGCTGCTGCTCCCTCCTTTCACCATCAGAGGGAGCATTCACTCACACACAGAACTGGTTCACGAACTCCATTTCCCATAACCCCATTTCAATGAACTTCCTGTGTCCTCTCACCTCTCACCCCTGTCGGCTATCTTGCTTACACACACCTGCTAATCATTACACCTCATTGCACACTGTATAAAAGCCTTTCCCACACACAGCTTTTCGTGAAGTCTTGATCTTGCCCCGGCTATCAATTCTGAGTGTTTCTCTTGTTGTTTGTTTACCCGTTGTGACCTGGACTATACCCCAACCTGTGATTCCTCTCTGTGCCCCCCGACTTGGATTGTTTACCGGATTGTGATTGTTATCAGCCTGCCCCGAACTCTGCCTGTCTCTGGTTATGGTGCTGTCTTGCCTCTTACATTATTGTTGCTGGCTATTGACCCCTGTCTGTCTGACCTTATCTCAATAAAGCTGCTTATGGATCCAAACGCCTCTGACGCCCTCGTTACATCATGGACCCACAGGAAACTTGTGGATAGTTTATTTGGTGAACTTCCTGGTTGATGGAGCCCACCTCATTTGTAACTGTGGTGATTTAATACCTGCATTTTTTTCTTCAGCAACTATGGCATTGTTTTCCTTATTTTCTTGAACTTTAGTTGAATTTTTAATGACTCTTTTTCATAAATAACCAACATGAATCAGACCATACCAGAAAGGATAGTTTCAACATATGTACAACATGTAATACCAAAAAAAACAGCTTTTTTATTTCTTTTTATTTTCGATTTCGATTTCTGGTGAGGTAATTAGCCTGGTGAGGTAACTACTCTTATTTTATTTTATTTCATTTGTTTATTATTATTCTATTGTTGAGGGCCAAAAGTTGAATGTAAAGGATGCTTGTGAATGCATTTGTCAAGCCCTGCCTGCACAGTTCCTCATTTTTTTTTTTTTTTTTTGATAACTAAAATATGATCACCCCAGATTTTGTTTTGTTGGCGTCAAAGTGGATGCTGTTGGTTCGGAGTGCTCTTGACAGCATTTCATAAAGTGTTTGTTTTCATATAGTTTTTTTTTTACTGTTTTGTTTTTAAATAAAGAGGGGAAAAACAAACTATAGACATAAAAAATAACTATATGTGTAGACGATTATGCCTTGAATTACTGCTAGTTGGTCAAACTAGTTTACACAGCCTTTAACACGGTGGATGTTTATGCAACTTCCACCTTATGACTTTATGTTATTGAATTTAATTTAAAGGGGGGGTACAATGGTGTTTCATATATTCAGAGTTGTCAAAAGTTGCCAAAGTTTAAAAAAATAATTTGGACAAATGACACAATTTTTTTGCCGAAAATCTTGCTTCCCGGTTGGTACAAGTTTTGGCTGATTTTTTTGGATCGTGGCATTAATGACATAATCTGATGGTGGAACTCCTTATATGAGCATTTCTCCCGGAAAAGCACGTCCGCTGCGCCCATGATCACGTTGACTAGACCATGAGAAGGAGTGCGCACACATCAACACGGTTCATTTGGCTGCACTGCTGCAAGGGATTTCCTCAGGAAGAATGTCTCTAAAGTGGTGTGGTTTTGGTTGTAAGGCAAAGATAACTGTTCACGTAACGCTGGGTTCTTCGGGAAGCTGACTTTGACTGACTGAAGGTTCCTTTTTCCAGGGTAGCAATGGAGTTAAGAAGTGTGTGTTTGCTGCCGAATGTTTCATATACCGAGGCCCAGTTCAACACTGGATTTGCACATTATTTGATACTGAAAGACGGAGTGGTCCCAGCTATAAAAGATCCCGGTAATGATTCAGAACTGCAGATGGTAAATGAAACAACATCAAATGTCTGTTTTGGATCGTCGAACTTAGCTCCGCCAAAGGCACGCCTCCAAAAGTTCGGCTTTTTCCAGTGAAAATTGGAAAGCTGTATTTTTCTTTTATAAACATAATAAAACTAAAGACTTTGTGGAGATATTTAGGATACATTAATACTCTATAGGTACTCAGGATTAACATAAAATTAGGTGAAACTGTGTATATTATGTACCCTTTAAATGAAGTTTTGTCGTGAGTTTCAAGGTATTTTGTGGATTCAACACAAGTTCAACTCCACCAGTGTCACAAATCCGGTCTCTGTGGTTCCCTCTGATTGCCGCCAGTGGGAACCTCTCCCGAATTCTAACTCCCACGGACTCCATTTCCCAGCGTGCCACGCTGGGTTGACCTCCGCCCCCACGGCAATTTTAGGGTGCTAATCCCAGACATAAATAGCCGCCATTTTCCCCACTTCCTCGCAAAGTCTTGTATTGCCCTGGCCTACATCTCTGAGCGTTTTCCTTGTGTTTGAATGTTTGCATGGATTTTGGTAACTCTTTTGTCTCCGATATACCTGTTGTTCCTGATTGCTCTGCTGGTCTGACTACGATTCCTGTAAATAAACTGTTGCATATGGATCCCAAATCTGTTGACTCTGCGTCATCACAGAAAACTTCGCCGCCCTCGGATCCAGCGGCAGATTATCAGCTGAGCACGGAACTCTCAGCCCAGGCCTCCATGCTCGCTGCGCATCAGCAGCAGATTACCCGGCTCACCTCGCTCACTGAGGAGCTAGTGAAGACTTTACAGGCCGCCATCGCCCTGGGACAGCGTCAGCCAGTTCCTCCGCCGCCTACAGCCTTCCCTGCCTCCGCTTCAACCACCACCAGCCCCGACTCGCCTTTCCAGAGAAGTACGACGGATCTCCAGCCAAATGTAAGGGTTTCCCTTTTACAATGTTCACTTTTCCTAGAACAACAACCAGCCATGTATCCCACTGATAACAGCCGTGTTGCCTTTGTCTGCTCTCTGTTAACAGGTCGGGCGCTGGACTGGGCCACGGCGGTTTGGAGTCCCGATCGATTTAATTGACATTGAGTTTGTCAAGACTCATCAGATACCACAGCTCTCTTGTCTCTCCAATGTTTCAGTGGCAGCCCTAGATGGACGTCCGCTCGGATCTGGACAGATAAACTCCACAACCTTTGATCTCATGCTCCCCATCGACCACAACCATACCGAGACCATCAGGTTTTTCATCATGTCCACCCCTCTCTCACCCATCATCCTAGGATACCCCTGGCACAACCTCCATAGCCCCATTATCTCCTGGGCAGATCGTCGCATCACCAACTGGTCGGACTAATGTCAAGCTCACTGCCTCTCCTCCAGGGTCCCTCAGTCTGCCACCAACCTATCCAGCACCGACTCCATTTTACCCCAACCACACACGAGAATGGAGGGCCTGCCCATGGAATATCAGGATTTACAGTTGACATTCAGCAAGATCAAGGCCACCCAGCATCCTCCACACCACTCTGGGGACTGCGCCATCGACCTGGTACCAGGCTCCGAACCCCCCAGAGGACAGATCTTTCCCCTATCCCAGCCAGAGTCTGAGGCCATGAAAGAGTACATTCAGGAGGAGCTGGAGAAAGGTTTCATTTATCCCTCTACCTCACCAGCCTCAGCCGGGTTTTTCTTCGTCAAGAAGAAGGATGGCGGTCTACGGCCCTGCATCGACTACCAAGCCCTTAACGACATCACTGTCAAGTTCCGCTACCCCCTACCACTCGTCCCCTCTGCCCTTGAACAATTCCGCATGGTCAAGATATTCACCAAACTGGACCTTCGCAGTGCTTACAATCTGATCTGCATCTGTAAAGGGGATGAGTTGGAAGACCGCCTTCTGTACCACCTCTGGTCATTATGAATACCGGGTCATGCCCTTCGGGCTTGCCAACAGTCCGTCATACTTTCAGGCCTTTATCAACGATGTCTTCCGAGACATGCTCAACCACGGAGTGATTGTATACATCGACTACATCTTAATATTCTCCAACTCCTATGAGGACCACATACACCATGTAAGGTCTGTTCTCCAGAGACTTATTGAACACCTACTTTATGCCAAGATGGAGAAGTGTGAATTTCATAAATCCAAGATCTCGTTCCTGGACTACATCATCAGTCAAGAGGGTGTGGCCATGGACGATAAGAAGGTAGAGACAGTCCGCTCCTGGCCACGTCCCAACACCCTCAAACAGTTGCAACGCTTTCTGGGCTTTGCCAATTTCTACCGGCGTTTTATCGGACACTTCAGTTCAGTAGCCGCACCCCTCACTTCCGTGGTAAAGGCAGGAAATCAACGACTCTCCTGGTCCTCTGAAGCTCTGGAGGCCTTCCAGGCTTGAAGACCCGGTTCATGACAGCTCCCATTCTTCATCACCCAGACCCCAAAATAAAGTTCGTAGTCGAGATAGATGCCGCCAACTCTGGCATTGGAGCTGTACTCTCCCAGCGCCACGGTAACCCTCCCAAACCTTTCCCCTGCGCCTTTTACTCCCACAAGCTTAGCCCAGCCAAACAAAATTATGATGTGGGAAACCGGGAACTCCTCGCCATCAAATCCGCCTTAGAAGAGTGGTGTCACTGGCTAGAGGGGGCCCGTCACCCGTTCACAGAAATCTAGAGTACCTTTGTACAGCCCATCGACTCAACAATAGACAGGCACGATGGGCCCTTTTCTTTACACGCTTTAACTTCAAGGTCACCTATTGGCCCAGCTCCCAGAATACTAAGGCTGACGCCCTGTCACGAGCCTCTGAGTCCGTCCCAGTGCCTGAGCAGGAACAACACATCCTCCCTGCCTCCATCATAGTGGCCCCTGTTCAATGAGATTTGATGACTGAGATCACAGAAGACCAGATCAGAGAACCACCTCCATCTGAATGTCCCCAGAAACTTACCTACGTACCCCAGTCTCTCAGAACCCAAGTTCTTTGCCAGGTCCACACCACACCCAGTTCCGGACACCCGGGAATCAACGACACCTTACACCTCCTGTCCAACCGCTTCTGGTGGCCCACAATGCAATCTGACACCATTGAATTCATCAAGAAATGCGTCGACTGCAACATATTCAAGGTTCCACATCAACCCCGCTGGCTTACTTCAACCACTTCCCATTTCCCAACGCCCATGGTCACATATCGCAATTGATTTCTTCACAGACCTACCTCCATCTCAAAACTTCACTACCATTCTCACAGTCGTCGATCGCTTCTCCAAGGACTACCAATTTATTCCGCTCCCCAAACTGCCCACAGCCCTAGAGACAGCTGAGGCCCTTCAGGACATCGTCTCTGACCGTGGCCCTCAATTCACTTCTTGTGTGTGGTCAGCTTTCTGTAAACTACTAGGAATCACCGTAAGCCTGACTTCTGGTTACCATCCGCAATCCAACAGACAGGTCGAACACCTAAACCAAGAGTTATCACGTTACCTACGCACCTACTGCCATAATCATCAACAAGACTGGAGCCGCTACCTCATGTACCTCATGGGCCAAGTATGCTCAGAACTCGCTCCGCAAATCTTCCACTAACCTAACACCTTTCCAATGTGTCCTAGGTTTTCAGCCCCCTCATTTCCCTTGGTCAGGTGAACCCTCCAACCTACCCGTTGTGGACACTTGGATGAGGCAGAGAGAGGAGACTTGGAACTCGGCCCATGTTCACTTACAACATGCTGTCTGTTGTACCCAGAGTCAGGCCAACCGTCTACGGACCCGCATTCCACCCTATGCCCCTGGACAGTGGGTATGGCTATCCACCGGGGACATGCGCCTCCGGCTGCCATGCAAAATAGCTACGTGGGACCATTTCAAATAACTAGACAAATCACTCCCATCTACTTTAGACTAAGATTACCACCACATTATCCTATCTCACCCACCTTTCATGTTTCCTTGTTTAAGCCCGCTGGCGATCCAAGATGAGAGGAGAACCTAGAGGGGACCGGTCCAGCAGGCCCTCCTTCGATCATAGTCGATGGCGAGGAGGCATACCAGGTCCACGAAATCCTGCATTCCCGATGCCGGGGAGGACGTCTACAATACCTGGTCGACTGGGAGGCCTACGGCCAAGAGGAGATATCTTGGGTCCCAGCGGAAGATATCCTGGATCCCAACTTAACCGCCGAATTCCACCAAGCTCACCCAGATTGACCAGCCCCCAGAGCTAGGAGCAGACCCCGGCGTCCAGGGCCTCCTCGTGCCAGGAGTCTACATCTCTGAGCGTTTTCCTTGTGTTTGATTCTTGTTACCGACCTGGACTGTTATTTCTCCCACGATTGTTCTCTGGATTTCCCCAACCTTTTGCCTGTATATCAGAATATTCTCGTCAGCCACCTGCCTACGAACGTTTGCATGGACTTTGGTAACTCTTTTGTTTTGCCTCCGATATACCTGTTTGTTCCTGATTGCTCTGCTTGTCTGACCATGATTCCTGTAAGTAAACTGTTGCGTATGGATCCCAAATCTGTTGACTCCACGTCATCACAACCAGCAATATTTATGGCATGATATCAATCACCACAGAAATAAATGTCAATTTAAACATTAAAATACACCCAATTTTAGTAGTATTGATGGCATCAATATTATACATGTAAAAATCATATACCAATTATGTGTACATTTACATCCAGTATTTATTGTTTCTTTTTGTCATAACAGTCGGTAAACCTAGTAATTTTCTAAGATGCACGTGGATATAGGAAAGTGATGTGAAAATCTGTTAATTTAAAAAAGATATTGTGCTCAACCTAGTGCCACAAACACTGTAAATAGAGTTGAACTACTACTGAATCCGGAACATTTCTTTTAATTATGATTAACTCTGAACTTTAACTTTTTTTTTATCTGAAGCAATATAAATCAAGCACAAAAGACAGTAAATCGGGACACTATAAAAAGAGCATGAGGGTCTGAGGGGATGACAGAGCTCGAGCTGGACATCAGTGAAGAATAAAGGGTTGGTTATGTACACTGCTGCTGTTGGAAACCTTTGTGTTTGTTGTACAGCAGCAGACAGATGGAGGACTCAGTGAGAAAGAGATCAGTCAACAGATCAGCAAAGAGAACAGAAGACAGAATCCACCTCAAACAGACTCTCTGAGAGATGAGGCTTCACCTGACAGCCAACAGTACTGCCATCTGAGCTTCTCTGACATCCACACAGCACTGAGAGAACTGACCGCCACCGTTACAGAGCAGAAAGCCAACATCAGAGCCCTAGAGACATGACTTGAGAGTTAAGTGGAGGAATTGAGTAAGGAAAATAGAGGTAAAATAAATGTAGATTATTTTTTTACACTGATATATACTGATGCACTGATCTGGCAGTTAGTGTAAAATTGTTATCTATTACAATAAGCATTATAAACATAATTTACCACAATCTTTATTTCTTCACAGAAATTTCAAACTTTACTCAGAATCAAGTGGAGGAGTTAAGAAAGGAAGATAGAAGTGAAACAATATGTTTGAATAATGTTAAATTCAGTGTATACATTCTTGGTGTAAAATGTTAATATATCACATTGCTTTTGTTTTTCAATCACAGACAGAGAGATAGCATTTTCAGCTTCACTGAATAGTGGATATGTTGGTCCTTTTACCACTGACATCGCACTAACCTACAAGAATGTCTTCACGAACATAGGAAATGCCTACAACCTAATTGCAGGTAATTATCAATGAAATGGAGCCATAAAGCTCGTAGTAATGAGAGTCATTCTGTATGGGGGTAGACTCATAGCATAATTAAAAATAAATAGATTAGGATCCACAAATAAATCTTAGAGTTTCACAAACATGAATTAAATTCACATAAAAAAATAAAATGAGATTTGCAAATAAACAACCTACAAGTATCTTTTTGTGTCACATACACAACATTGCCTGGCATTTATTTGTGAATCGTGTCCTGTACTTTTCTGGATTTTTACAAGTTTCTAGCATCAAGAAGCTGATGATCCACAAATGCATGGACTCCATCTATTTAAGTGTGACGGTCCTGGTTGGTCCCGCACAGCTTTAAATTGTGAGCATGTGAACTGGATTAGTATTAACCAATCAGGTGAGACAAAATGGCAAGGAAGGACGATAAAGGGAGAAGGAAGCGGAAGTGAAGGGAGGTTGGTGGGTAATAGAGTTTCCAAAATAACAAGCCACACACAAGGTGAAAGATGCATAATGAGTATGCTAACACAGTCGAGCCGGACTGATACAGAGTGTACCCAGTGAAACGGTGATTAGGCGACGGAGTCACGGTCAAGTCAACAAAGTCAGAGTGCACGCTGACAGAAACTTCTTGATTAAGTCGACGGTCACAGATCACGTTTCTCTCTCACACAACCATCCTTTACTGCAAAGAATCTCCAAGAGGAATGAGTAACAGACGAAACTTACCAGAAGGAATTACTCACCGCCTCGTCGGAACGGATCCTTGGATCAACCACCGCCGCCTCATGCTGCCTGTTGTTCTTTACGTCTCACCTCAGGTATCCATTCAAACTTTTCACGCCAAGCTTCCCTCAAGAGTTTTCCCCTGTGCTTCCATCCAGTGGCCGCTTACAGACAAAACACACACAAATACACACGAACACACACACAAACGCACTTTCACATTCACAAACCCACAACAAGCATTCAAGCCAAACTCAGGGTGAGCTGCGCTGTCTTTATTGTTTTTCTTTTGTTTCCGATTGATGTTGGGTCTGTGACTTCGCTTACGAACGTCACTAAAATATGATATTTCTTTGCTAAAGCTCTCATGGACATTTTGATGACAAGGATTTGTGAATTTAAGGACTGTTAATTGAGTTCCTTGCACAAATACGAAGATTAAGGGTTATCCGGATATGATGTTGTGATGACTACGATGTTTATTTGAAACAACCTTTTTGTGAAATGTTTTGCTGATTTGCTGAAAAGATCAATACAATAAGTACTTTGAACTATATTTCTTGTGCAGTGATGTTTATGTGAACAAGTTTAAGTTTATACATTTATTCATTTATCGCCGTATGCATTTACATATCGTTGTGTACCGGAAATTTAAGTTTAAGCCTGGTTCCCAAGCTTAAGTTTGGCGGTAGATTTCGATTTACCTGGCGCCTGAATTAAAATTAAACAAAAAAGCTGAATCTTAAGGGGAATACCGTAGGTTGAGATTTGGCACCGTTACACAAGCCATTCAGATAGCAGACTCTCTTTGATGACTAATAGCACGTTCTTGCTTTAACCAATCGCTTTACAATCTTGCCTTGAAATAACTTAATTCATCTCTTCTTACCCAGAAAACATGTGATGTCAAAGAGACTTTCAGATCATGTCTGTATAACGTCTGTCAAACCAGAACCACTTTTAGAAGTCTACTGGACATGGAAAACATGTTCAATATCTGCACGTTCTTTTAAGAGCCCTTTTGGATGTCTGTGGATTTGCAAAACATGTTCAATGTCAGCACATCTGTCTAAGACCCCTTTTGTAAGTGTACTGCCGACATAGCAATTTTCTGACCCATGTGTCTGGCCCAGCTCTGGGCCAAGCAAGCGGTTACACTGGGCCCAAATGCAGCAAAGAATGACGGCCCTTGTATGGCTCAGATCTGGTCTACAGACATGAGCCACAACAGGCCCAAATCCCAGCCAAATACTAACTTATAACAAGCCCTGAACTGGGCCAGAATGCGTTTTAATAGTGTTACGCAATCTCTGCCTTCAGTCAACCACATAGAGACCACCCTGATAGCAATCAACCACTGAATCATGTTAAATTTTTGTGAAAATGAATTAATATCACATTTGCACCCTCTATTAATGTTGAAAATCAACAAACCACCATTGTTGTGATCAGTATTTGTTTTAGTTTGTCTAAAATTTTGACTCATTGTACTAAATTAAGATGCACTAGGATCAGATGATGGTGTCATTATGAGGATGTTTAAACATTTTGCTCACTAGTGTGTTGGGTTTTTTTGTGTATAATACTGCAATATTTGTTTAAAGCAATGGTACAGTTATCATGCTTCTATGAATTGACAGAATATGCAATTCTACCCCCATAATTCTGCTCTGTTCAAACCCCTCTGCAGTTGTGTAATGTGAATAAGAGAATTCAGCCTGATGATTTGCTGTGATTTAAAGCATTTACACTTTGCTTAATTAAATAATCAACCATACAAACAGCTGATTCTCTGCTTTATCTCTTCATTTGATTTAGGTGTTTTCACCACACCACTGAAAGGAGTGTACAGGTTTACAATCTCTGTCTTTGGTCATGGTAATCCTTTAATTCCACCATTTATTTCCATTATGAAGAATGGAGAGGTGGTTATGGCATATGCTCGCCAGAATCAGAAAGTAGTAAAGTTGTGTTGATCCTGGAGGCTGGAGATGTCGTCTATGTGAGACTTTAGCAGCAGAATATATGACGATGACAATAATCACATCACTTTCAGTGGTTACCTACTGTTTCCCTTAATACTGTAACTGAAGCTGGTAATGCTGTTTGTGGAGTTGTTTAATCAGATCCTCAGAGATTTAATGTCTTTTATCTTCAGTTTATCTAAGGCTGTGACTGAAGAAAGTTGTAATTTCCATTCTTATTTGTCTTTCTTTGAGTGCTTGTTCACAGCAGGTGTTTGAATGATTGAAAGAATATTTCAGGAATATCATACTAACCTTTAAATAACATTCTACCAACTTTAAGGAAACTCAACATTTTTATGTCTTGGAATGTTACAAATCAATGTTCCTAGAATGTTGAATTTTAAATCAAACTTAAGTTGAAAGAACATTTGAGGAACTTTTGTAAACGTTCTAGAAAACTAGACATGTATGTTCTCAGAACCAGCACTAAATATTTGAAGAACATTTTCTGTGATGCTGAGTAGAGCCCAACCATAATGGTGACACAATGGTAAATCATCAAGCAATTGTCGTTATGCTGCATGTTAAGAATGTTTGTCGCCTTAAGCACTGTATGAACAGTGGGTTCTTAGGGAAGCACTCAGTGTGCAGATTTTAATCTTAGCTGATCCATTGATTATACTGCACAGAGTATGAATTGTAACCTTCTGCAAGATATGTACAGTTGTTTATAACAATATCAATCAAAACAAATAGTTTTTTTTTTAGGACTGCTGTCAGTTTTTTTTTTTTTGTTTGATGTTACATTCTGATGTTGTGTTTATTATTTTTATAAGTGTGTTTCTATCATAGGAGTGTTTTAATGCAATTTAACATTTTGGAATAGCGGATTTATTGAATACAAGTGAGGGTAAGGAGCTTTTTATTACTTTTTATAATAAAGACAATGATTTACAAGTGTCTACAATGAACAGTGTAGTAGTTTATAGTATGTACTGTAATTACAAACACTGTTGTTTTAAACAATACAATATCATCCTGCCTTCTGTCATGTTTAAGTAAAGCCTACAGATATTTAAAGATTCATTTTAACTAAAGCATGCAATTATCTTCAGAGATGATGACATTTTTCATGGTTCTGCAGGTGGCAGTGGGACTTTAGTTGGAGGGATTGGTTCATTGCCAATTATTATATCACGGCAGAACAATACTGGTTCATCACCAAAGCCCAGTCTGTACTGCCACACATATAAACTCTTGTGTTGTTTCAGCTCAAATGAAAGCTGTTCTTCCACCTCAATTGCGTGATTCCAGGTTTCCTTCTTAGTGTGCACGTGTGAACCTCCATATTCTGCAGAAAAGGAGAACTGCAACTTCGCAATTATCTCTGTGAGTCTTCCAGATTCAATCGAGACTGATGGAGTCAACTTCCAGTTGTGTGTTACCTGTGTCACATTCTCCTTGTTGTAACCGACCTTCTTAATGATTTTTTGCTGGTATGTCAGTGGTGTGTCGCTCTCGTTAGTTATAGTTTTAATTTTCTCCCACCTGCCATAAGCTGGACCTCTAGTTATTGACAGACCACCAGGCAGGAAGTTTACAACATCAGGGTGAACAGAATAGACCTTAAGATCATCATCTTTTTCAAGGTCGGCGCCTTTGCAGTATTCGACTCCCCACTCTGAGACTGGCTTCAGGAAGCAGACGCATTCTGACAGACCCCAGTAATAGAGACCGTTGCTGGATTTAGGGTTCAATTTTTGGTGTACATCAGTGGAGATTCCACCCAGGCCAGATGTTATTTTACAAATTCCCCTGCCTTTGAACAGGATAACAAAGAACTTATCGATGCCTAAGTAGTGATCTCCACGTTGGAAGTCAGGATGAAGGTCTTGAACACAAGCATTCGCATCTGTTGACAGATCAGTGACTCTGCGGTATGATTTATCCTTAATAATGTAAAAGTAGCCATCCATATCAGCAATATAATGGTCTCCATTTTGGCAGGAGGGGTGCAGACCAAAAATGGTGAGGTCTGAACATTTGTTCAAATCACTTGTTTGCATATAACAGCCAAGATCAGAACGAATTATGTACGTGTACTTTTTCCCTGCACAGATGTCAACACCATTAGCTTTGCTTCTGGGGATAATGTTTTTCATCGTGCCTTAACCTGCAACACAGACGACACAGACATATTAAGCCTCATTATATCACTGATTCTAGAGACTGATATGTGCTTAAATACAATATGAAATTTAATTCAGATTTTACACTATTCTGAAAACCCCAATTTCGAAATTCCTTTATTTTATGCCTTTTTTACGACTATAAAATCATTAAGCACCTTGGACAAATGAGATTATGACATAGATTGGTTAATAACTTAATAATAATCAATTACCCATATTAATTGATGAAGGATTGAGCAATATTTTTGAAAATCAACATGTACTCAAAGAACTTGTCGGAAACTGATGATATACAGCTTTTAATAGATTTCGGACTTTTGAAGCATTCCAAAGCCATCAAAAAATACATTTAGCACCTAGGGGGCACTACAGAGCCACTCAGAACCTCTGCTCTGCTTCTGAGTTTTTTTTTTATATAAAAAATTGTGCTAATTGACATGTGTAAGGGAAACTCTTTTTCATTAGGGCTATGAATCAGCAACTCGATTTGATTCTTTTTAAAATGTTTTTGATTTGATTCAAACGCTATTTTTATTAAATGTGATTCACTGTCTGTTTGTTACAACGGAAGCTTCCGCACGTTCTCCTCTGCACCACCAGAGGGAACCTTCACCGCAGTTTTGACTCAATCTCCCATACTCCCTCTTACCTGGGGCTGACCACACCCACACACACACCTGCACTCAATCATTCCTCATTACACTCACTGCATAAAAGCCATGCTCACGCTCAGACTTTCGCAAAGTCTTGATCTTGCCCCGGCTATCATTTCTGAGCGTTTATCTTATTGTTTGATTACCTGTTGTGACCTGGACTGTATTTCGACCTGTGATTCCTCTCTGTGCCCCCCGATTTGGATTGTCTACTGGATTGAGATTGTTATCAGCCTGCCCCGAACTCTGCCTGTCTCTGTTTACGGTACTGTCTTGCCTCTTATATTGCTGATGCTGGCTATTGACCCCTGTCTGTCTGACCAACCCTTAATAAAGCTGCTTATGGATCCAAACGCCTCTGATGCTTCGTTACAGAGTTACTGCATTATTCTTTACTGTGTGTCTTTGTTAAAACCAGGCAGTATTTACTGAATGACAAAAAATGATTTCTTAGAGCGGGCCCACCACTGCGCAGACTCCGGCTCCAAATTACGTCATCGGTACAGTATGACCACAGACATTTTGACTTCATTTTTCTACAGTGGAAGTGAAGGGGGTGCATATTTAATACGGTCAACTATGGACCTTGAGATGCACTTTCCTGTAGATTTTTGGTTCAAACCTAATTGAACACAACTAAACTACCTATTCAAAATCTTCAGGATTACTACAGAGAGAGAGAGAGAGCAGATGAAAAACATTGAATCAGTGTTAAAAGGTGTGTTTGATGTAGGGTTGGAGGGAAAGTGGATTTTGAGGTCCAGAGTAGAGGACCTCTGGTCTACGGGATATTAGTTGCCATTGGCAAGCCGTTGGATAAAAAGGTACACTGCTGCCACCATCTGGATAGTGAGTGTGAAGCAAGTTGGTGAGAAATGAAATGGTACCAGCATCGAGAGGGAAGCTGAACTAATTTAATGTTTTTATTCTTAGCAAATATATATTTAACTTTAATTCATTGTGATTCAAATATAACATCCACCACAACTGCCTAATAACTACACAATGGCCAAACATCGATTAGACCTTCTAGGAAAGAGGCTAAAGAAAGACCTAACTTTGCGTCAGAAGTATACAGAAGGTATAAGAGGCTCTTTACTGAAAGGATATGCAGAAGAGGTTGTTAATAGTAACAGGGATGATGGCTGGGTGTGGTATCTGCCACATCATCTGGTGCTACATCCACGCAAGCCAGAGAAGGTTTGTATAGCCTTTGATTGTGCAGCACGTTACCAAGGTACTTTGTTGAATGATCATGTTCACCAAGGCCCAGATCTTACCAATAAGCTACTAGGATTTCTGCTCAAGTTTAGGCAAGAACCCGTTGCTCTGAATGCAGACATTGAGATCATGTTTTATCAAGTCCGAGCACCATCTGATGAAAGAGATGTGCTTCACTTCCTGTGGTGGGAAGATAACGACCCTGACAAGCCACCTAAGCATTATCGTATGACGGGTCACCTTTTTGAAGGCGTCTGGAGTTAGTGCTGCCAATTTTGCCTTGTAACAAGTGGCTGAAGGCAACCGTGGAAACTTCTCAGATGTTACTGTGGAAACAGTGAGGCGAAATTTCTATGTCGACGATTGTCTTAAGTCAGTACCAACAGAGGAGGCTGCCCTTAAACTTGCTTCCAAACTCCGCAAACTGCTGACTTGTGGAGGCTTTAGATTAAACAAGTGGTTAAGCAATTCTAAGGAAGTAATGAAATCAATACCAGTTGAGGACTGGGCAAAAACGTTGCATGAGGTAAACCTTGACCAAGAGGATTTGCCATTTGAACGAACACTGGGCATCCTTTGGGATGTAGAGATTTGAGATTGCTTCACATTCAATGTCAAGTCTTGGACAAGCCTGTGTTGAGCACTACCAGTTCAATCTACGATCCTTTAGGATTTGCAAGCCCTTTTGTGCTCAAAGCTAAAGTGATCTTTCAAGAGTTGTGCCGCATGAAAGTCGACTGGGACGAGGACTTACCGGTGGACATAACAGCACAATGGCAAAAATGGTTGAATGACTTGCCTCTGTTGTCAGCATTGGCAATTCCAAGATGCCTTAGACTAACAGCTACTAGTTGTTTATAACCGACCCAGCTCCATCACTACTCAGACGCTTCAGAACTGGCTTATGGTGCTGTTTCATACATCAGGATTGGTGACACTTGCAGGCTAGTGATGTCAAAGGCAAGACCTGCACCAATCAAGCCAGTAAGTATACCACGACTGGATCAGCATATCAAGCACCACTTGGAGATTCCAATTAAAAGGACTTTCTTTTGGACCGACAGTACTATTGTACTTCAGTACATCAACAACAAGAATTGTCGTTTCAAGACGTTTGTTGCTAATCGTATTTCGAAAATACATGAGCGTTCAGAACCATGCCAGTGGAGACACATTGACTCTGCTTCAAACCCTCCTGATAATGTCCCTCGAGGAATCAATATGGGAGAGATTTTATCAAGTGAACAATGGACATCTGGTCAATGGACACCTTTCTAGAGTTATTCGAGGAGGAACATTGGCTATCAATGCCAATGTTAGCTATCAATGAATGGAATTAACAAAGAATTTCTGATTACCTGCTGCAGAACAATGTAAAATGGATATTTAATCCACCTGCCGCCTCCCACATGGGTGGTGTTTGGGAGCGACAAATTCGCACCATTCGTTCCATCCTAAACATGGAAGGTCTGATTACTCAAGTCTATCCAGGTGCAGATTGACTGGTGCAGATTGACTGATGCGTACTGTGGAAGTGAAAGCACAGGCAGGAGTCTTCAACCATCCTGCAGACAAAATCTGCTTCCTGGAAGCCAATCTTCTTAGTTGACTCTTCTTCGCTGAATTAGCTTAATTGAGACATCACTGTTTTGGGTCATTGAGGGCCGGGATGCTGGGTGCTGCCCCTTTAAGGACGCTGATTCTGTGGGCACATGTGACTGTAATAGGAAAGGGTGCAGATAGGTAGAAACACTAATGGAGAAAAGCCATGTTGTTTGCATGTTGAAGCTTGCTGAACGTTTATAACGATTCCTGATCCTTAACTATAACACAAATCCACATATTGCCAGCATGGTAAGTAATTCTTATGTTAAGTAATTTGAGGTTACTAATGTATCGTTAGATAGATCGCTATTTGTGATTAGCGCCATAGCGCCTAAACGGCTGATCTTTGTATAGATATTTACTGTGATTTATATTGCCTATTAAAAGGTTCATGCAATATATGTTGCGTTTAATTGGTAAACAAAGTTAAGCAAGCGTCTGTGACACCAGAGCTCTTAATTGTGTGATAATGCTTAATGCAAGTATGTAGTATTTCACGCAAATATGTGATATTTGCATTGGATATATTTTGAGATAATTGAATCCTTACCATCTAAAGCTGATTGTTTATAAAAAAAATAAATTTTTGGTGATGTGAGCAATACTGGATATTAATAGTGAATTGTTTGTGTGTTTACAGTTTGACCGGACATATGCACATGTAATGAAAGTTATTAATTTAAGCACAATAAAATATGTATGATTAATGGTTAATGGCTTGAAAATTAATCTTTCCCACCGTAAGTGGTTAAGTTACAGCAGTGGTTTTCAAACCCTGGGTCGCGGCCCTCTGGTGGGTCGCGGGACTTAAAAATTGGGTCGCCAGGATGATTTAAGGAAGATGTATATACGTATGTAACAAAGTTCAAGACTCAGGGAGAAGGATGCGGGAAGCGGCAAATGTAACTATAATAACAAAATAAACATTAACAACAAAAAGTAAGTAAGAGGCAGCCGCCTCACTCCAGACTCCAGTGTAGAGACTCGCGGGACCAGACACTACAGACTGCGGCGTGGGACAAAACTTGATGGGGAGTGCGGGTGCAGGCGGGTAGAGACTCGTGTGTGTGCGGGATGCGGGAAAATAAAATGATTCGCGGGACTGCCGCAAAAATAGAAATATCTGAACATTAAATATCTAAAAACAAATAGACCTACATTTTTATTCATATATTGCACAAAAGCAGCAAGAACAACTAATATAAAAATGATTAGGCAGTTTCAATTAAGTTACTGTTTCAGCTATTAAAAGAGTTAAATTTGGACTGCAATGCCAAAGTGATTATATTTCATTTTGTTTTTTATTAAGTTAATTTAGAAAAACTTTTGGAGCATTTATTTTATTCGCTAAATATGCGTTTGGAACAGCAGCCAGCCAAAGACTGTTCATAGTCTGATCAATTTACCTTCTCAAATCATCACAACAGTTCAAGTAGCTATAAAACAAATTTTATTTTAAATGTTAAACAGATAAATGTGTGCTGTTAGGCGCATATCCAATCTTTTTTTGCGGAGAGGGGAAGCTGAAGCCGCTTTGCAATACATGGAGGCGCCAGCGCAATCATTCGCATTTTTTTCAGCAGAAACAAATTAAAATTATCTGTCATTTTTGCTTACAAAGGTAAGAGTATACATCATTCGGAAGTGTTAAGGGTGTACTTTTATTTGTGTGTACTCGCAATTAAAAAAAAAAAATACAAACAGTGGTTTTATAATAAAGAAAACAAACATGAAGCGCTTTCTGAACTCTCGTATATAGCAGCGCTTCACAAAAAATACCAAAACTCAGCACCTACATGCCTCACAAACATGATTAATACATACAGGTCCTTCTCAAAAAATTAGCATATTGTGATAAAGTTCATTATTTTCTGTAATGTACTGATAAACATTAGACTTTCATATGTTTTAGATTCATTACACACAACTCGAAGTAGTTCAAGCCTTTTATTGTTTTAATATTGATGATTTTGGCATACAGTTCATGAAAACCCAAAATTCCTATCTCAAAAAATTAGCATATCATGAAAAGGTTCTCTAAACGAGCTATTAACCTAATCATCTGAATCAACTAATTAACTCTAAACACCTGCAAAAGATTCCTGAGGCTTTTAAAAACTCCCAGCCTGGTTAATTACTCAAAACCGCAATCATGGGTAAGACTGCCGACCTGACTGCTGTCCAGAAGGCCATCATTGACACCCTCAAGCAAGAGGTCTGTGGGAAGGAAAAAGTGTGGCAGAAAACGCTGCACAATGAGAAGAGGTGACCGGACCCTGAGGAAGATTGTGGAGAAGGACCGATTCCAGACCTTGGGGGACCTGCGGAAGCAGTGGACTGAGTCTGGAGTAGAAACATCCAGAGCCACCATGTACAGGCGTGTGCAGGAAATGGGCTACAGGTGCCGCATTCCCCAGGTCAAGCCACTTTTGAACCAGAAACAGCGGCAGAAGCGCCTGACCTGGGCTACAGAGAAGCAGCACTGGACTGTTGCTCAGTGGTCCAAAGTACTTTTTTCGGATGAAAGCAAATTTTGCATGTCATTCGGAAATCAAGGTGCCAGAGTCTGGAGGAAGACTGGGGAGAGGGAAATGCCAAAATGCCTGAAGTCCAGTGTCAAGTACCCACAGTCAGTGATGGTCTGGGGTGCCATGTCAGCTGCTGGTGTTGGTCCACTGTGTTTTATCAAGGGCAGGGTCAATGCAGCTAGCTATCAGGAGATTTTGGAGCACTTCATGCTTCCATCTGCTGAAAAGCTTTATGGAGATGAAGATTTCATTTTTCAGCACGACCTGGCACCTGCTCACAGTGCCAAAACCACTGGTAAATGGTTTACTGACCATGGTATTACTGTGCTCAATTGGCCTGCCAACTCTCCTGACCTGAACCCCATAGAGAATCTGTGGGATATTGTGAAGAGAAAGTTGAGAGACGCAAGACCCAACACTCTGGATGAGCTTAAGGCCGCTATCGAAGCATCCTGGGCCTCCATAACACCTCAGCAGTGCCACAGGCTGATTGCCTCCATGCCACGCCGCATTGAAGCAGTCATTTCTGCAAAAGGATTCCCGACCAAGTATTGAGTGCATAACTGAACATAATTATTTGAAGGTTGACTTTTTTGGTATTAAAAACACTTTTCTTTTATTGGTCGGATGAAATATGCTAATTTTTTGAGATAGGAATTTTGGGTTTTCATGAGCTGTATGCCAAAATCATCAATATTAAAACAATAAAAGGCTTGAACTACTTCGAGTTGTGTGTAATGAATCTAAAATATATGAAAGTCTAATGTTTATCAGTACATTACAGAAAATAATGAACTTTATCACAATATGCTAATTTTTTGAGAAGGACCTGTAAATATAAAGCTTTAAATTATTGCTTAACGAAATAAAACAAATAAAAAAATCTATGTAATTTGTAAAGATGCATTTCTCTCCGGTGCATCCAAACAGGAGATTGCGAAAACTAGTCTTTGCAAAACTATTTCAGAATACACTAGTTTATTAATGAATCATTCAAATATCTGTTTCACATTCACTATAATTATTTTTGCCAGTGCTTTGTGACAAGATGATATTGTGTTGCGTGTGGCCGTCTTGCTCATATGATGTTCTTAATCCACTCACCGCTCAAAACACCAGACTTTTTGTTCAGTATATTGTACCACTGTATTGTATACAGTACCACTTCTCAAATTAAAGTTACACCCTTGTATGTATGTATATATATATATATATATATATATACAAAGGAAACCAATGCAAGTATGATTTGGTTGATTAATACATAAATATAAATATTTATGTATTAATATTTATGACCCATATATATATATATATATATATATATATATATATATATATATATATATATGGGTCGCGTTAATTTAAAAAGAGAAAAATTGGGTCGCGCTTAAAAAAGTTTGAAAACCCCCGAGTTACAGGACTGGATCAGTTTTGTAACAAAATCAAAGCAGTTTAAGTGATGTAATATTTGTGAGCAAATGAACACAGTAACGATTCAAACGTGAATACAAAATGCGGGTTTATTGATTACATTAAAGGGGAAAATAAACACTAACTAGCAAATAACGAACACTAAACAAACAACACATTAAACATAAAACAAACAGAGAGAGAGTAGATCGGCAAATTTTACATCAGCGGCACAACCAAATCATCAGAGAGAACCTGAATCTCCTTGACCTACAAGGGGCACAGCTTTGCTATCGCATCTAACAGTTAAATGGTTACTTGCATTGGTTTCCTTTGTGTGGTGCTTACGCAAGGGTCCAGATGCTAGCTCATAGGTAGTCCTGATGATTCCATGGAGTCGGAGCCTTCGTTGTTCCATTGATCGGCTGATCGGATGGTTACAAAGGGCTGAGTTGTAGATGCCAGGATAGAGAGGGCCCTGTGGCGAGGGTTTCTGCCCGGAAGGGGAAGCATAGAGTTGTGACCCAAGAAGAAAGGAACTGAACTGACCGGGGGTGTGTCTGGCAACTTTTAAGTTCATTCAAAAGTCACCACCCATCCCTGGGGAATTGACGAATGACAGTGCGAGGGTCTTTTGGAGGGAGAAGTTCCTTTGTGTCACCAGACCACCTGATTTGCATCTTGATAGTTTGGTGAGATTATGTAACTTTTGCCCAAAGGTGTGATGGAAAGCATACATTGCACATTAAAGTCATGTACTATACACCGTCAGTTCAGAAATGGAAAGAGAATTACTTTGATACTAAACACGCCAGGTATTGTACAATATCAAGGGTTAGACACAAAAAAGGGGCTCTACAAGTAGTACCAGCAGTATTGTCATTAATATGACATTGTACTTGAACTGTGGCTGTGAGCCTACACACAAACTCAGGAATACACTATTTACAGTCTGAATATGGTTTTTCTAGCTTGAATGTAAATGTCCTTTTCCTTTTAGGAGAGGAGTCCATGTGCGTCTGTGTGTGTGTGTGTGTGTGTGTGTGTGTGTGTGTGTGTGTGTGTGTGGAAGTGGGGGCTGCACCCCCCTTTCCCTGGCGCATCCCTTTGAAGCAGATAAAGACAGGGGATGTTCAGCATCTTTTGGGGTCTAAAACTGCCTGGATAGCAGACTTGTTGGAGCCATAAGCAATAAACTAGTGGGGGGAGGTTGACCAAGTCTCTCAACTGATCATCTTATACCACAAATACCCTACACACATAAATGTACAAGAATTCTAATCTTCAATTGAACAACAACAACTACTAAAACGTGGGTTCTACACTAGTGGAATAAAGGACAAAATCAAGTTCCCTCTCGAGGGAACATCGAACTGCGTCCTCTAGGGGGCACTAGGGGAACACCATCAGCGTGACTCGTGTCTGAAGCATACATACAAAACTACAAGCAGTGGCTGGCGACAGCCTATGATGTCACTACCGGACCGGCCATAGTATAAAAGGACACCGGTAGAACACAACATCTTCTTCATCTTCAGCGACTGTTTGTCTAAGTGTGCATTTTCTGGTAAGACTGATTTTGTTTCTTTCCTATTCATGGCGAGCACTAGACAGGCGTTTAAGAGGTGTGTGCATCCGTGTCCTTGTTATTTGACACCTGATGACACGCAATTTTTGCGTCTTCTGTTTGGGTGAAGAGCACGCACGTGACATCCTCGAGGGGGCGGTTTGCGTGCATTGTGAGCGTTTTCAGATGAAAAAGCTTCACTCTCGTCTGGCTCTCTTTACGAGAAAAGAGCAGCAGCCGTCTGCTTCCCGCGACTCAGGACCCTCTGCTACTGAGGCTCGGAGAAAAATGAGTTTGTGGGGATCACAGGCGGATCTGGCTGATGAGTTAAAAAAGGGGCTTTCCCTTTCGCGCTCGTCTGTCAGAGATGAGAGTGAGCTTCTGGAGGATGACGTGGTTTCCCTGACGCCATCTGATCCGGAAGCTAGTGCTCTTAGATGTTTGAGGGTGAAGAAGCTGAGGCTGAGCCTTCTCAATCTTCCTGCCCTGCATATGAGGAGCTGTTGGAGGTTATGGACTTGCCATGGAAGCGGGCTAGAAAGGTGGCACCACGGGGTCGTTTCGATGAGCGCTACCTTTCAGACCACAAACCCCCAGCCCTAGTGAGTCTTCCATTTCTTCCTGATTTCCATTCAGAGATCAATAAGGTTTGGAAAAAGCTGTTTTCTTCTCGTATCCTTTTTTTTTTACACGCTAATTATGCGAATATCGAGAGGAGGTCTGACCACGGCTATAAGAAGATGCCCCCTGTAGAAGAGACGCTAGCTAGCTATCTCTCTACTGGTGAGACATCTTCTCTCAAGACTCCCTCCTTGCCATCAATCCCCCTTCAAATAACATCTCGATTGAATGGCAAGGCATATGCAGCAGCAGGCCAGGCTGTGGGCGCGTTGCACACTACGGCTGTGCTTCAAGCTTATCAGGCTGACCTGCTGAAGGATCTGGACAAAGGTCAGGGTCTTTCCCCTGATGAGGTTGCTGAGTTGCGTCGCACCACAGATCTGGCTCTCCGTGCCACCAAGCAGGCCACCACCTCCTTGGGGAGACATGGGGGCCATGGTGGTCACGGAGAGACATCTGTGGGTAAACCTGGCTGACACTGGGAAGAAAGAAAGGGGCTTTCTTCTTGATGCGCCGGTTTCGCCTTCCGAGCTTTTTGGTGCCTCCGTTGAGACGGTGGTCAAGAAGTTTAGGGAGGCAAAGATGCGCTCAGGTCTATGGGCACTTTTCTCAAATCCTGAATGGTATGGGTTACACGCTCACTTCGTTCCCATGTTTAGAGTCGGTTGCGCCCGGTCACCTTGGGCCCTGCTCCGGTTGTGTATCCTCTTTGATACCTCTTGGGCAGTTGCTACCTAAGACCTGTCGAGACACTCCTAGGGTTAATCCACTAAGTAATGGTCTTTCCATGATCCTGTATGGTATGGGCAATGCGTTAGACTTCATTCCCATTCTTGAGTCAGTTAAGCCCCGGTCCCCTTGGGCCCCACTCTACCTATGTCTCCTTGAACAGGATGCTGCTACATGCTCTGTAGTTCGGTTCCTGAGGGAACAGACCCTTGCAAAGCCAGTGATAGCTCCTGCATGACAGGCAAGCCTAGATTTCCTGGGCACTTGCCGTATCCCCTTGAAGGAGTCTTCTTGATTCCAAAACTGAGCTCTACCCAGGGTCCTCCCCTGACCCTTTACAGGTAAGTTGGGTAACAGCTCAAGCTTCTGGCCGAAGGGGTTAACCCTCTGGGGTCTGAGGTGATTTTGGGGCCCTTGAGGTGTGATGACATGCCCTGACATTTGTGCTTATTTCAGCTACTTATAACATACTATTTGCCCATATGTATTTTTTTTTTTTGTATTCAGCACAAACTGTGCTACAATAATATGTGAGAAAGATGGATGTACATGTTTGCATTTTGTAGAAAAAATATTATGCGTGGTTAGCAGATTTTAGGAAAAAACATTTAGCTGAAACAAGGCTTTTAAACACATACTGAATAGTTCTGACGAAATCATTTGAGAAATCAGTATTGTAGGCTAGAATATTTACTTCACAGTGATGTGAGAATCATTCTGACCACTTCATCACAAACAAATATATAATGATTTGAATTTTGAAAGTAAGTGGCCAGCATTGCCATATTCATGGGAGTGTTAATAGCTCTGAATATTCATGTAATTCACACAAGGAGAGACAAAAGACACTCCCACAATGGCTAATGTTCCCCCATCAAAGCTAATGTTCGCCCATCATGTGAGAAGGCTCAAAGATTTGTCTATTTCATTATAATTCCTCTATGTGGAAAAGTGTTGTGCCTTGCTTGCAGTGCTAAAAATGTGAAGATATATTAACACTTTTCACTAGCAAATCTGTGAAAAAAGGGTGCACTGCAAAAAATGTTTTTCTAGCTTAGATTTTTTTGTCTTGTTTCCAGTCAAAATATCTAAAAATTCTTAAATCAAGAAGTATTTTCTAGTAAAAATTATTGTCTTGTTTTCAGAAAAAATGTCAAATTTAAGTGAAACAAGCAAAATAATCTGCCAATAGGGTAAGCAAAATAATCTTATTTCAAGCAGAAGGCTAGATTATTTTTCTTACCCCATTGGCAGATTATTTAACTTGTTTCAAGCTAAAACTCACTTAATTTTAATGTCTTGTGTCTGAAAACAAAACATTAATGTTTACTTGTCTAGAAAATACTTCTTGATTTAAGAAACATAATTGTACATACATCAGTAAAATATTAGATTTTTAGAAATATTTGATTACAGTGCACTTACAAATGCTGATAACAAAATAAAAGAAACTACATTTTTATTACTAGGCCTAATATCAATCACTAATAACCACGCATAACAAAAACAACAGGTTTTGTAACGTCAAACAAGTACATATACTTCAATATTATGGCGATGCAAACACAATTACATCAGTGAATTATTATATCTGTGCATTTACTCGATCGCAAAAACTGAACTATCCCTGGTACTGCCGTACAAATAATGTTAATAAAACTACCTCAGAATCAAGTGAAAGAGTCATACATGATGCAGGTATGCGATCACTAAAAACAGTACAGTCCTATTACTTTCATATTGTATTTTGTTTTATATTATAGCCTATAGAGCATGAAACCTTCAGTGCGTCATAAGAATTTAGATACAAATGGATTGTATTGTATTGTATGAATTGTACCTATCATTTTCACTCGAGTTCAAACCTTTTAGCCAGGAGTTATAGTTTTGGAAAAACCCAGCTATGTGTTTATGAGAATAGCACGTTAACTAATGCAAATAAGAAACATTACTTGCTCATCAGGCAACGATCGCGTCACGTGGATCAGCCGCGCGTTGCATTCTGTTCTTCATCTGAGGTGAATTCAGTGTTTCTCCTCTCAGTGTGTCTTCTTCCATAAGCGAACAGTAGCTGCGATGAACTCGATGAATCCTCAAGCTTAGTTCACGGTGATGTGGGCGTTAACATCCCCGTGCGGCGCACATGGCTAATTATCATATCAAAAGCAAAAGTAAAGAGGGGGCGTTACAAATTAACAAATTGAGTGCAAAACTCAACATGCTGTTGGTTTCATACGGATTACTTTATAACAGAACATTTGTTTTTGACAGGACTTGCTTTATTTAAAAGTAGAGATATTAAGCTTTCTATCCATGTATATTAACTGTCTGTGTGCTGATCCTCCACCGAGTTAAAGATACATTTATTGAGGCGTTTCTAATCGCAGTGCGCGGAGACGCTGAAGACAGAAAAAACACCCCGTCTGTTTTCTTTATTTAAAAAAAGAACAAAGTTCAGTTGTTATTGTGAGTGTACACAAAAAACGTATACACTTAACCATTTCGAATGGTGTATAACTCTTATTTGTGGGACTAATATCGACAGTATTTTTAGTGTCTTTCGCACTGATCTTAAAAAAAGTGGAGGCAACACATCAGATCTTAGTCACTCGTCCATCCTGTTTTGTTCAAGAAGTTAAGAGATCAACAGGTGATATTCAGCTGATTTAATTTAGAATTTTATTTTAAAGAGATCACAAGTCACAAGTGCACATTCTCTAATCAACAGTCTACAACTCCATAATTAAATAAGATATGAAAATGTAATGAATACAAAATATGTGCCCAAGATCTCCTTCTTTCATTTGGTATGACATTTATACCATTGAGATGTAAATGTTAGATGGTGTGAAAAGTGTGACAACACACTATCCCCTACATGATGCTGAAAATATGTAGTGGCTTGATTTACTGACTGTTACATTTTACACTGTTGAATATAGAAGTTGAAGGTTGAATTTTAAGTGTTTGAACAATAATAACAATAATAATTAAAAAAAAAAAAAAAAAAAGTGCACAAAAAGTTTGTTTATGGGACACATCAGGAAGAATCGGCATATGAATCTCAACAATGGTGACAATCAACAAAATAGCCAAAATTAAAGCAAATTGTAAGAATAAAAGAAAATACTGAGACAATTCAGGTGCATAATCATACTCAATAACTTTTAGACAAAGTGGTAAGTAATAAGTGCTGCTGTTTGTGGAGTTCTTTAATCCTCCTCTGCTGAGATCTTCAGAGTTTTCATGTGTTTTATTTCAGCTGAATTCATCTGAGGCTGTGACTCATATTTAAAAATATATATATAATTTTTTGTATTGCATTCATTTTAGCTTGTTAAGAATAGCAGATCTATGACAAAAATTGCATGATTTTTGACACGTTAAGTCTGTGTTAAGAAGAATAACACACTGGTTGAGTTGAAATGTAATTAACACAAAATGTATTGTCCTTAAAGTTGTGTTGTTTTTAACACATCTGTTTTTTTAACACACTACTGTGTGGTTATTGTGAATTATGACACACTAGTGTGATACATTTTTTAAAATAGCAACCTGTTTTTAAGACGAATATCACACTGGTTGATTTGAAATTAACACAAAATGTGTTGTCCTTAATTTGACACACAGATTGTGTTGTTTTTAACACATCTGTTTTAAGAGTGTGTGATGTAAATAAGAGATTTATTCATTATACACTGCAGACAGTTTCACTTGTTATAACTGGAGTTTTAATAGTGCTTACACTCACACTATACCGAATTCAGTGATATTCTTTGATAATGTAAATGTTATTTGCTCCCTGTTTAATTTGTTCGTTGTTTGAATAATCGTGGACATGCTGCGTTAAAATTAAACATAACATTTTGATTAAATAAGTGAAAAGGTTATGATAATATACTTGCCTAACATACTAAATTTTTGAGATTACAAAGCTAAGTATCTTGGGGATGATGGCGGGGCACAAGGAAAAGCTTAGACCAATCTTAAACAACCAATCTTAAAAATCTTAAACAAAGGGAGAAAGATAAAACACTCACCTCAAATTGTATTTGTAGATCGTTCTACTTGTGTTGAGTGTGTGATGTTGGGATTAGCTGGTTAAAGTTTCTTCTATTTTTTTCTGCCGGTGTCCCTTTTCTAAGTTCTCCGTTTTACTTTTGTTTTCTCAACTCATGCTGATTGGTTCATGCCGATGTCAAATTACGTACAGGGTGGAGTCCAGCGTGCTGAAGTCAGGCAGTGCATAACATCTTATTAAGAAATCCCGGAAACTTACAAGTGTGTGTGTGTGTGTGTGTGTGTGTGTGTGTGTGATTTGTGTCATAGTTCTGATACTATGTTTCTTGCATTTTCAACTTGAAATAAAATAAGCATTAACAAGAAATCTGCCTTCATTTGTATTTCAGTAATACCTTCTGGGGGTTTTTAACAGGAGGGAAATGGATAATCAACTTTATTTGGTTTTCTGGTGATTGTTCAGTCAAAAATGAACTGTGCATCCGAATAACAGTCATCCACATTGCTGTAGTACAGAAAAACAGGGATGACGTGAAATACTTTATTCAGAAAGCAATGGATAATGACCTCTATATAAGTAATACATTTGAGTGGGAGGCTGAAAAATAAACAGCTTCACAAGAAACATCCAAATTTCAATTTCTTGTTTAGTCTTACCTTGACCAATCTAGAAATTAACAAATGAAATATTATTAGACAAAAAAGATGGGTTTTTTTTTTCTATTATCAGTAAATATGTGTGTTGTACTATATTAGTGAGGACCAAAATGTAAGACATTTAACAAATTGATAATCAGATGTCAATCAGAGAAACAAATAGAAAAACAAGTAGCTGCTGTTCCAACCAAGCAAAAATTATGTGTTCAACCCAAGCTAAAGAGTGTTAATGTGCATTTGATCGGATCTAACTGAAATCGAGTCGAGTTGAGCTTTATTGTCATTCTGCTACATGTGTGGACATACAGTGGAACAAAATGTCGTGTCTTGCAGGACAAAGATAAATAAACATAAATGAAAACATACAACACTAGACATAAGAACAATTTTAAAACCTATACATAATTTTTGAACCTCTACATAACTAACTTACTAAAAGCGGTAACCTAACTATGCATATACTTTAAGCTCTAATGCATTAGTATATAAGATTTTTTTTTCTGTGACCAAGAAAGCATCCTTTCTTAGAGTACATATGAAATTACAGTGAATATTCACTGGATGAATGGGTAAGTTGATTATAATATAAATTCTGCTTTATCAAGCAAATTTTATTGATTTATCCAAATATTATAATGAATTATAACAAGTTATGATTAATTATTAACATTTTCCCTTAAGCTAAATTACTACTAATACTATGATGAGAGCAGAGATGGGCACAATTACATCAAAAAGTATTTAGTTACAAATTACAAATACTTGCTCATCAAATGTATTTAAATAAAATACACAAATACTGCTGAGAAAAATTTAATTAAAATACAGTTCATTTGTAATTTTTAAATACAAAAAAAGAAAATTAACAAGATATAACAAAAAAAAAGTGCAAGTAACAGTTCCACTAGATAAACTTAAGAGAGAGAGGTGCTTTCCCCTCCTTGAAAACATATAAAACAACATATCCTGAACAGTTTAACAGTTTTTTTAGCACAACTAACTTCTCCAAAAGTTCAGCTGTTAATCACCTTCTGTGAGGGCGGTAAACCATGCCTGCAAAGGAAAAACGACGCTCAACTGGTGCAGATGATGGCAAAGTGGTGTTGTATCTAATGAAGAGTTGCTTGATCAATAAATATGAATCCAGAGAAGACAGGTCCTTCCTGGGGTCCTCCAAAAAATGAAGGGTCTCCAGCTCTGCTTTGCTGTGGCTAGGTAACATCTCTCTAACATTGCGCACAGGACTGGATCCAACAGGATGTCATGTGATTTGCTTGCATCCAGACAGAAAAATGTGATAGGCTAATTGATAGTCCTATTATGCCAGGTAATAAAGGTTATTGCATGTGTGTGAGAATAAAATGACGTATTTGAATAAGTATTTTAAGTATTTTAAATACAAAATACTGTCTCTCAAAGTATTTAAATACAAATAACATTTGATTTTTTTTTTTGTCCAGCAAAATACAAATGACAAAATACGTATTTCAAATACATTTAATTAAAATACTGCCCATCTCTGGATGAGAGTTAGTTATCATGTAGGTGCAATGTTGCTTAGTGTCAACAGAATGTTCAAAATGAACTATAAAAATAAAGAGTTACAGAATCTTCTATTTCAGATTTTTTTTTTTTTTTTAAATTACTAACTTGATGATAAACTAAATGAGCCAAAAGTGAAATGTAGTTTGAAAGTAAAATTTAAAAAAACATTCAGTTCAGTTTAACCTTTTATGAGATACACTTGTAACAAAGATGAACATAACATCTGTAAAATAATATATATATATATATATATATATATATATATATATATATATACACACACACACACACACACACACACTAAGAAGTTGCACATATTATGTATAAGAGTTAAGTAACCTGAAAATTTCAGCTTATCTGATTCGATCAAAGTTACGTTTTTATCAGAACCAGAAAGGTTGTACTATCAGGTACTGCTGAGAAATTGTGTAAACGGTTGTTATTTCTGGATAAAATACTTTTAGCTTGTTAGTTCATCTGGATTAGAAATAAATAAATCATATCTCACTGTATCTAAAAATGATAGTGAGAACATGTTCAGGGAGGGATGACAATACTGCACTCTTAAAACGGATGTGTTAAAAACAACACAACCTGTGTATTATTTAACACATCTGTGTGTCTAGTTAAGGACAACATTTTAACACAACCAGTGTGTTATTCTTCTTAACACAGGCAGTGTGTTCAAATATTTAACCAATTAATGTGTAAAAAAATCACGCAATTTGTGCCATAGATGCACAGCAAAATCCTCAGTGTTAAATTAACACTGCTCAGTGTTTATATAATCCACACTACATAGTGTTAAAATTAACACTGAAGCTGTGTGAAAGTAAATGAGGTAATTAAGAGATTCAGTGAGTGATGATTGACCATTATTGAAGACACCTGATTTGATGTTAACAAGCAGAATCACCAAAGAACAAGACCATATTTTAAGACATCATTATAGCAGTCAGTGTTTACATTAGTTGAGCTCTTGATTCTTGAATTTTTATTATTACATTTTATTTGGCTATGATAACAGCTAGACTTCTGCAAAGAGCAAAGATCATCAGGTGGTGATGATTGTGTTTTAACGTAATTATTATTTGACTGAACTAATTTAGAGTGTGGTTATCTTTTCTCAGATGATTGCAATAGTCTTGTGATTCCACAGTGAAAAATATCTGTATTTTCTATTATTTTTGGAAGGATTTCTTACAAGCTGTTCTAGGACCAAAAAAATCTTGTAAAAAGCATTTATTTTAGGCACATGCCTATGGCATCAAGAATAAGGACATGAATCTCAACAACGGTGACAAATAGCATCATTTGTTCATGCTGCAGTGCATGATGGGAGCCATGGATGTGTTTTGAACATGCTTTTTTGATGGTTACCATTGTTGTGAATATCACACTGGTTCTTGATGTCTGTGTGATGTCTAAAGGACAGACTTTTTAATTTTTCTAACAAAGTAAGTTTTTAAAAAAAGTTTATTTAACCCAGTTATTCAGGTCTCTGCATGATGTCAAAACATAATTATCACCGCTTGATGACTTTTGCTCTTTGCAAAAGTGTAGCTGTTACTGTACTTCCTTCCTCTTGTGGAATTTATTTGCATAGTCCAAGTACAAATTTAGTAAAGTGTCACTAAAGTTTTACCGGTGCATTTCTCACTTTCCAAACCACAACAAGAAAACATTTGACAATGTTACAAATGCATTAAGTCCAAACATGGTGGCCAAAGATTGAACCGTCATGCATGCATTAATTTGTCCAGTAACAGCTTTGAGTTTGTGTAAGATATTGCACTATACATCGATGTCAGTGTGAATACTTATTTCCCTGAATAAGTATAAGATGTGTATTGTGATTCGCATCAGCTCAAGGTTTAAAAAGATTTGGATGGATCTCCGTGATCTCTCTGTTTCACCCACTGCTGCTGCGTCTGGAGATTCTAAGGAATTTTTATGTCCGTCACAGAGAGACCTTAGGAATTAGTCTTAAGGTGGATGGAAGGCAGAAACTGCATTTTGACCAGTAGGAAGTTCTGTCCTTCCTGGGCTTTGTACCGAAGGGTTCTTCTTGCCCTCTAAGAGGAGTCTGATAGTTGTCCTGGCATTTTATCTGATCGTGTTGGACAGTTTGCTGATGTTAGAGAGGTTGTGGTCAGAGAGGGGGCCCTGCCATAAACTGGGCCCTGGAATGTGCTGTCCACTACAATAGGGAAATACAGGGAAAAACATTTTCCATACCTTATGTTATGCGTAGGGAAATTACTGATAAGGGGCTTTATGCAACACTTAATGGGTTTTAAGAGAAACCCTTAAATGACATTTAAGATATATTTTATGCAAGTGTAAATTTAAGGGTGATCTTAAGGAAAAACTACACTTAAGATCCTTAATGCAACCGGGGCTTAGACTGAGCCAGAATTAGGCCATAGTTCAATTAGGACATTAAAGTAATTTTTTATAAACATTCCTTTAAAAAAACATTACATGTGCATCTTGCGACAAAAAATATATGATATATAATATATACACTGATATATTCTGAAAAAAACTGTTCACTACTCTTGTCTAAGTTGGGTTCAGAGTCTTTGAACGGCTAAAGGATGTCCGGTCAGAACATTGGGTCTCACACCAGGAATGTACTTTAGGGTGATTTATTGTGCAAAGATGTGTGTGGATCTGTAAAACAGTATACAAATATAAATAAATAAATATACAATAACAGATCTTTATATTAGTACTTGAATACTCACGAGTAACAGCATAAATAAATGCTATGTTAGAGAAGTTAACAGGAAGTAAATGCTATAAATATAATATAAATACAAATATGAAATTAAAGCTGCAAGCAGCGATGAACGGGCCCTCACACTCGGGATCACCGCCAACTGGTGGCTTTAGGAAAACTGTAAATGGTGGGCAATATGCTTTTAATATATTACATATAGTAGGAATATGTCAAAGTCATTTATAGGTGCAAAACTTCTTGCTGCCAGCTGGTGGTGCTATGCCTATAACTGAATATTGGCCTGCAGATGTGTTCAGGCTGGCATTTTTATTAAACATGAAGTGTGGTGCAGATCGGACACTGCATGTTTAAGTTAGTATAAAACAAGTAATTTCCTGTTGCCAGCAGGTGGCGCTATAACTATAACTGCATATTGTCATGTAGAAGTGTTCATGCTAGGACTCTTAGCAAACATGTGAAGTTTGGTGCAGATCGGACATTGCATGTTTAAGTTAGTATAAAACAAGTAATTTGTTGTTGCCAGCAGGTGGCGCTAACAGACTATTGACATGTAGATGTCTTCAGATGAGTTTTATCAAACATATGAAGGCTGGGGCAGATTGAACATGGTATGTTTGAGTTAGTGTAAAGCATGACATATCCTGCTGTCAACAGGTGGCGCTATAACTAAAACTGCATATTTTTAGATGTGTTCAGGCCAGGACTCTTACCGAACATGTGAAGTTTGGTGCAGATCGGACATTATTAGTTTAAGTTAATGTAAAATAAGAGATTTCCTGTTTTCAGCAGGTGGCGCTATGATTGTAACAGAGTAATGGCCTTTAGGTGTTTTCAGGTCAGGACTCTTACCAAACAAGTGAAGTTTGGGGCAGATCAGACACTGCCTGCCTGATTTACAGTAACTTCCTGTCTCATTGCATTAATAGCATCCTTTAGCACTTAGCTAAGTGTTGCTAACATGTTTTAGCATGTGTATAGCATGTTGTTAGCCTATCCTAGCATTTTTAATACGCTGCTAGGAGACCATAACAGTGTTAAACATGTTACTTCCTGTTGTCAGCAGGTGGCGCTATGACTAAATATGAGCATGGACATGTGTTCAGGACATGACTGTTAATAAACGTGTGAAGTTTGAGGCAGATTGGACATTGTTTGCCTGAGTTACAGCAACTTCCTGTTTCATGGCGAAACATCAAAGTTTGTCAGGCCGCCAGGGACACGCCCTTTGACGAAAACTCCAAAGCTTCGCAATTTAGTGTCGTAAAGGTCTTATGAACACACTCACCAAATTTGAAGATGATCCGACAAAAACTGTAGGAGGAGTTTGTTAAAATACGAGGTCTGAAAACTGCAAAAACTGCACAAAAATCGTACAGGAAATTCAACCGGGCACAAGAGCCCAACTAAAGACAATATAAGCCCTATTCGCACAGGATTAGTATTATCTGGGGACCTCGTGTGATTTAGAAATTACCCCGCAACATCTGAATTTTGTGTGGTGCATTCGCACGGGATAAAAGAATTCTGTGATTTTATTAGAATTTACAGACTTATCTCCCGGATTTGATGTCAAGGTTTTTGCGTAACGTTATTTATCATAAACAGAAGATCGCATGCTGCTATACCATCTCCATATCTTTAGCTGATTGTTTGTTTTCACTCTGCTGATGGTTTTCAGCTTTTTCTTTATGCAAAAAATAAACTGTATATATGGTGTATAGCATTAAGACCCAGCACCCAAAAATACTTTCAAAACACTTCACAGCCTCCATTCATCACAAAAGATAGATAAAAGGCGCATAGGAAACAAAAACCTTGAAGAAACAATATACGACCCCGCTAAATGCTGGCCAAATCACAGAGATGTGGATTTGCACGGGACTAATATCATCACAGGACCTCTGTGTTCGGCAAAATATGGTAGGTCATTTGCGGGGGGAATTTTTACTTTACAAATTACAGACATGGCCGATTTGCACAGGATTAAGATGACAGACAACCTCCGCAATTATTACAAATGACTAGAAGTCACCAGGTAATACTAATCCCATGCGAATAGTGTTATAGATCACCATAATATTAATTTATAAAGATCTTTCGGATTACTAGAAACTTCCAGTCAGGTGTGTTGAAGCTGGTTGGAGCTAATTTATTAGTTGGTTTAGGTGTGTTTGAATAGAGTTGGAGTTAAACTATGCAGGGGAGTGGCGCTCCCATAACTGAATTTGACACAACCACAACCCCACCCTATTCCACACAAAAGTCTTTTCATTTTTCTTCTTCATTCATTACATATTTTTCTCAATGTTGGACATTGTGTAACCTATTGTGCGTCACTGAAGAAACACACGAAGCAGGAAAAACGATATGGAAACGCATATCCGCAGGAGTGCAGAGACATAATAAAGGAAAACAGACACCCAGACCATTACAATTGTCGCTGTGATTCTCTAGAAACATGTTTATTTGAATGTACCAAATGAGTGGAGAGTCTGTTTTATTTGCATCAACTTCATAACTTCATATAAAATAAGCTATAGTCTGTTTTTTTTAGTCAAACTACTCAGCCTGAACGTTATGAGCTACTCTTATTTTCACTTGAAGATTTATATAGATTATCTCTCGTTTCTAAATCATAATTGTTTGTTGATTGATCTTTCACAATAGTGAAGCAACTGCTGAGACTTATCCTTCAAAGGTGTGACATCATCTTGCAACATAAAGGGCCATTCACTTTGCGCCTAAAAACCAGTGGAAAACACGAGGCGCGCAACTTTCTCCTTCTTTCCAAAGTGCCCTGTAGCTTGTGCTCCCCTGGTGTCTGCCGTTGCTTAGCAACGTGAAGACGTGGAAGTTTCAGCAAAGGATAAATTCTTTTTTTACACTAAAAATCACTTGCAATAGCTTTGCTACTAAATTAATTTAAAATGTGCAGCTGTGATCAGCTGTTCCTCCATCTTAGCTGAGCTTTCAGTGTTGTTATGGTTAAGGCTGATGCTGATTGGTTGGTTCTAGTCACATGATCTGTGGTGTGTTTGCGGCATTCTGAAAATTTGAGATGTTTTTATCTTGATGCGTCGCTTCCATTATGAGCGCACATACCGCATTGCTATATTTGAAATAAAGGACTTGCACACACACATGTGAACGGCCCCTAAGAGTTTTTTTTTTATGCATCACCTATGCACACATCACCTGTTCTTTAAAACCATGGTTCGCAAGGTTACTACTGTAAGGTATTGGTGGTATAAGATGATCAGTTGAGAGACTTGGTCAACCTTCCCACACTAGTTTATTGATTATGGCTCCAACGAGTCTGCTATCTAGACAGTTTTAGACCCCAAAAGATGCTGAACATCCCCTTTCTTTATCTGCTTCAAAGAGTGCACCAGGGAAAGGGGGGTGCAGCCCCCACTTTCACCCATGAACACACACACACACACACACACAGATGCACATGGACTCCTCTCCTAAAAGCAAAAGGACATTTACATTCAAGCTAGAAAAACCATAGTCGGACTGTAAATAGTGTATTCCTGAGTTTGTGTGTAGGCTCACAGCCACCGTTGTTCAAGCACGACGTCATATTCATGACAATACTGCTGGTACCACTTGTAGAGCTTTTTCTTTTGGTGTCTAACCCTTGTGAAATTGTACAATACCTGGCGTGTTTGGTATCAACGTAATTCTCTTTCCATTTCTGAACTGACGGTGTATAGTACATGACTTTAATGTGCAATGTATGCTTTCCATCACACCTTTGGGCAAAAGTTACACAATCTCACCAAACTATCAAGATGCAAATCAGGCGGTCTTGTGAAACAAAGAAACTTCTCCCTCCAAAAGACCCTTGCGCTGTCATTCGTCAATTCCCCAGGGATGGGTGGTGACTGTTGAATAAACTTAAAAGTTGCCAGACACCCCCCCCGGTCAGTTCAGTTCCTTCTTCTTGGGTCACAACTTTATGCTTCCCCTTCCGGGGAGAAACCCTCAGACGGGGACTCCAGCATGAGGTTGGGCCCTCTCTATCCTGGCATCTACAACTCAGCCCCTTTGTAACCATCCAAACAATGGAACAACGAAGGCTCCAACTCCATGAAATCATCAGGACTACCTAGCTGACATCTGGACACTTGCGTAAGCACCACACAAAGGAAACCAATGCAAGTAACCATTTAACTATTAGATGCGATAGCAAAGCTGTGCCCCTTGTAGGTCAAGGAGATTCAGGTTTTCTCTGATGATTTGGTTGTGCTGATGTAAAAGTTTGCCAGTCTACTCTCTCTCTCTCTCTCTCTCTCTCTCTCTCTCTCTCTGTTCGTTTTATGTTTAATGTGTTGTCTGTTTAGTGTTTGTTATTTGCTAGTTAGTGGTTATTTTCCCCTTTAATGTAATCAATAAACCCGCATTTTGTATTCACGTTTGAATCGTTGCTGTGTTCATTGCTCACAAATATCACGTCACTTAAACTGCTTTGATTTTGTTACAAAACTGATCCAGTCCTGTAACTTAGCCAATTATGGTTGGAAGGATTAATTTTCAAGGCTAGGAAATAGATTTTTCTTAGAGTTAGAATAAAGGCGGCTAAACACTCACTGGACGAGGGCATTAGTTTGGTTTATTATTGACTCGGCTGTATCCTAGCATTTTTAATACGCTGCTAGGAGACCATAACAGTGTTAAACATGTTACTTCCTGTTGTCAGCAGGTGGCGCTATGACTAAATATGAGCATGGACATGTGTTCAGGACATGACTGTTAATAAACGTGTGAAGTTTGAGGCAGATTGGACATTGTTTGCCTGAGTTACAGCAACTTCCTGTTTCATGGCGAAACATCAAAGTTTGTCAGGCCGCCAGGGACACGCCCTTTGACGAAAACTCCAAAGCTTCGCAATTTAGTGTCGTAAAGGTCTTATGAACACACTCACCAAATTTGAAGATGATCCGACAAAAACTGTAGGAGGAGTTTGTTAAAATACGAGGTCTGAAAACTGCAAAAACTGCACAAAAATCGTACAGGAAATTCAACCGGGCACAAGAGCCCAACTAAAGACAATATAAGCCCTATTCGCACAGGATTAGTATTATCTGGGGACCTCGTGTGATTTAGAAATTACCCCGCAACATCTGAATTTTGTGTGGTGCATTCGCACGGGATAAAAGAATTCTGTGATTTTATTAGAATTTACAGACTTATCTCCCGGATTTGATGTCAAGGTTTTTGCGTAACGTTATTTATCATAAACAGAAGATCGCATGCTGCTATACCATCTCCATATCTTTAGCTGATTGTTTGTTTTCACTCTGCTGATGGTTTTCAGCTTTTTCTTTATGCAAAAAATAAACTGTATATATGGTGTATAGCATTAAGACCCAGCACCCAAAAATACTTTCAAAACACTTCACAGCCTCCATTCATCACAAAAGATAGATAAAAGGCGCATAGGAAACAAAAACCTTGAAGAAACAATATACGACCCCGCTAAATGCTGGCCAAATCACAGAGATGTGGATTTGCACGGGACTAATATCATCACAGGACCTCTGTGTTCGGCAAAATATGGTAGGTCATTTGCGGGGGGAATTTTTACTTTACAAATTACAGACATGGCCGATTTGCACAGGATTAAGATGACAGACAACCTCCGCAATTATTACAAATGACTAGAAGTCACCAGGTTATACTAATCCCATGCGAATAGTGTTATAGATCACCATAATATTAATTTATAAAGATCTTTCGGATTACTAGAAACTTCCAGTCAGGTGTGTTGAAGCTGGTTGGAGCTAATTTATTAGTTGGTTTAGGTGTGTTTGAATAGAGTTGGAGTTAAACTATGCAGGGGAGTGGCGCTCCTATAACTGAATTTGACACAACCACAACCCCACCCTATTCCACACAAAAGTCTTTTCATTTTTCTTCTTCATTCATTACATATTTTTCTCAATGTTGGACATTGTGTAACCTATTGTGCGTCACTGAAGAAACACACGAAGCAGGAAAAACGATATGGAAACGCATATCCGCAGGAGTGCAGAGACATAATAAAGGAAAACAGACACCCAGACCATTACAATTGTCGCTGTGATTCTCTAGAAACATGTTTATTTGAATGTACCAAATGAGTGGAGAGTCTGTTTTATTTGCATCAACTTCATAACTTCATATAAAATAAGCTATAGTCTGTTTTTTTTAGTCAAACTACTCAGCCTGAACGTTATGAGCTACTCTTATTTTCACTTGAAGATTTATATAGATTATCTCTCGTTTCTAAATCATAATTGTTTGTTGATTGATCTTTCACAATAGTGAAGCAACTGCTGAGACTTATCCTTCAAAGGTGTGACATCATCTTGCAACATAAAGGGCCATTCACTTTGCGCCTAAAAACCAGTGGAAAACACGAGGCGTGCAACTTTCTCCTTCTTTCCAAAGTGCCCTGTAGCTTGTGCTCCCCTGGTGTCTGCCGTTGCTTAGCAACGTGAAGACGTGGAAGTTTCAGCAAAGGATAAATTCTTTTTTTACACTAAAAATCACTTGCAATAGCTTTGCTACTAAATTAATTTAAAATGTGCAGCTGTGATCAGCTGTTCCTCCATCTTAGCTGAGCTTTCAGTGTTGTTATGGTTAAGGCTGATGCTGATTGGTTGGTTCTAGTCACATGATCTGTGGTGTGTTTGCGGCATTCTGAAAATTTGAGATGTTTTTATCTTGATGCGTCGCTTCCATTATGAGCGCACATACCGGATTGCTATATTTGAAATAACGGACTTGCACACACACATGTGAACGGCCCCTAAGAGTTTTTTTTTTATGCATCACCTATGCACACATCACCTGTTCTTTAAAACCATGGTTCGCAAGGTTACTACTGTAAGGTATTGGTGGTATAAGATGATCAGTTGAGAGACTTGGTCAACCTTCCCACACTAGTTTATTGATTATGGCTCCAACGAGTCTGCTATCTAGACAGTTTTAGACCCCAAAAGATGCTGAACATCCCCTGTCTTTATCTGCTTCAAAGAGTGCACCAGGGAAAGGGGGGTGCAGCCCCCACTTTCACCCATGAACACACACACACACACACACACACACACACAGATGCACATGGACTCCTCTCCTAAAAGCAAAAGGACATTTACATTCAAGCTAGAAAAACCATAGTCGGACTGTAAATAGTGTATTCCTGAGTTTGTGTGTAGGCTCACAGCCACCGTTGTTCAAGCACGACGTCATATTCATGACAATACTGCTGGTACCACTTGTAGAGCTTTTTCTTTTGGTGTCTAACCCTTGTGAAATTGTACAATACCTGGCGTGTTTGGTATCAACGTAATTCTCTTTCCATTTCTGAACTGACGGTGTATAGTACATGACTTTAATGTGCAATGTATGCTTTCCATCACACCTTTGGGCAAAAGTTACACAATCTCACCAAACTATCAAGATGCAAATCAGGCGGTCTTGTGAAACAAAGAAACTTCTCCCTCCAAAAGACCCTTGCGCTGTCATTCGTCAATTCCCCAGGGATGGGTGGTGACTGTTGAATAAACTTAAAAGTTGCCAGACACCCCCCCCCGGTCAGTTCAGTTCCTTCTTCTTGGGTCACAACTTTATGCTTCCCCTTCCGGGGAGAAACCCTCAGACGGGGACTCCAGCATGAGGTTGGGCCCTCTCTATCCTGGCATCTACAACTCAGCCCCTTTGTAACCATCCGAACAATGGAACAACGAAGGCTCCAACTCCATGAAATCATCAGGACTACCTAGCTGACATCTGGACACTTGCGTAAGCACCACACAAAGGAAACCAATGCAAGTAACCATTTAACTATTAGATGCGATAGCAAAGCTGTGCCCATGTAGGTCAAGGAGATTCAGGTTTTCTCTGATGATTTGGTTGTGCTGATGTAAAAGTTTGCCAGTCTACTCTCTCTCTCTCTCTCTCTCTCTCTCTCTGTTCGTTTTATGTTTAATGTGTTGTCTGTTTAGTGTTTGTTATTTGCTAGTTAGTGGTTATTTTCCCCTTTAATGTAATCAATAAACCCGCATTTTGTATTCACGTTTGAATCGTTGCTGTGTTCATTGCTCACAAATATCACGTCACTTAAACTGCTTTGATTTTGTTACAAAACTGATTCAGTCCTGTAACTTAGCCAATTATGGTTGGAAGGATTAATTTTCAAGGCTAGGAAATAGATTTTTCTTAGAGTTAGAATAAAGGCGGCTAAACACTCACTGGACGAGGGCATTAGTTTGGTTTATTATTGACTCGGCTGTATAAAGTGTATAAAGTATGTGTAATTAATAACCATTAATCATACATATTTTATTGTGCTTAAATTAATAACTTTCATTACACTACAGCCTACAGTTTGCCTTTGAAGGTCGAGAATTTCACGGTTCATACTGGGTGCACGTCACACCTGTATGTCTAAAAACCTTTGGCCCTTGGAAAGACATTTCGTTTCTACGGGCAGGAGACCCCCTAGAGAGCGGATCCTGTTGGTGGCCCCCTACTGGCCCAACAGGGTTTGGTTCTCGGAGCTGGTGCTCCTCTCCCCCGTTCCTCCCTGGCGCATTCCCCTGAGGAAGGACCTCCTTTCACAGGGGAAGGGCACAATATGGCACCCGCGCCCAGATCTCTGGAACCTCCATGTATGGTCTCTGGACGCGACCAGGAGGCCTTACGAGATCTCCCACTGGCAGTGGTAAACACTCTGTTGCAGTCGAGAGCTCCCTCTACGCGGCGGCTGTACGACCTCAGATGGCGCAAATTCACAAATTGGTGTTCCTCCCAGGGGGAGAACCCACGGAGATGTGGCATCCGAGCGGTACTTTCCTTCCTCCAAGGAGGACTAGATATGCACCTTTCTGCTTCAACACTTAAGGTTCAGATAGCCGCTATTGCCGCTAACCACGACCTGGTGGAAGGCGGATCGGTTGGAAAGCACGACTTGGTTATACAATTCCTTAAAGGTGCACGTAGGCTGAACCCCGTCAGACCACACCTTGTCCCCTCTTGGGATCTGTCTGTGGTCCTCCGGGGCCTGAAGTCAGATCCCTTTGAGCCTCTTTAGTCAGTCAAACTCAGTGCTCTCTCTCAAAAGACGGCTCTCCTGACTGCGCTCACCTCTATCAAAAGAGTGGGAGACCTCCAAGCCCTCTCCGTCAGTGACTCGTGCCTTGAATTTGGGCCGGCTAACTCTCACATTACCCTGAGACCCCGGCCCGGTTATGTGCCCAAAGTGCTCACCACTCCCTTCAGGGACCAGGTGGTCACTTTGCAGGCTATCCCTTCACAGGAAGGCGACCCCAACCTCTCCTTTTTATGTTGTTCTCCAGTCCGTGCCCTGAGCATTTACTTGGAACGTACTGAAGCCTTCAGACGGTCGAGTCAGCTCTTTGTCTGTTTTGGAGGACAGCAGAAGGGGAAGGCTGTCTCCAAACAAAGAATTTCCCATTGGATTGTGGATGCGATTCGTTTGGCCTACCAGGCCAGGGGTGTGCCCTGCCCGCTGGGGGTGCACGCCCACTCCACCAGAGGCATCGCAGCATCGGTAGCGCTAGCGAACGGGACTCCTTTAACAGACATTTGCAGAGCTGCAGGTTGGGCTACACCTAACACATTTGCCAAGTTCTACAATCTGCGTGTAGAACCAGTCTCTTCAGGAGTCCTGAACGCAAACCTGGCGACTCCTGAAGCTGACACGGTGTAGAAGCTTGCCGTAAGCATTGTTCCCTACGGGTGATGATGCTTCCCCAGTTCAGTAAGTTTCCTGGCGTGAACCCTGAACGACAATTTCCATCATGTTGCACCCGCAACGTAGCTATGTTCGGCGGAGGAACTAGCTATCAGAATCTAATATGAGGTTAAGTTGCCTCTTGTGAACTCTCATATTAGGTTGGTGCTCCACATGTAGTGGCTCCTAATGCAGCCCCATGTGTGTATTTCCACCTATATTCCCAGAGATGCGGTGTTTCCCTCAAAGACAATTTTGTCTCAGATCCTGAGCTCAGCAGTCTCTCCTTATGCGGAGCCTGTCTCAGGATCTTCCCTTTGTAGCGCTTTCCTAGTGCAAGCCCTCAGGTGTATTTTCCACACAATGACCTCCCTCCGGGCAAGGTGTGGTCTTCTTATGTCACCACTCAACAACCGGATATCTATGGGCGAGTGTGTCAAGTTATTTAAAAATAACATTCTGATTAATTGCAGGTGGGTGGGCAGATTGGAATATGGAAATTTGTCATTTCACTGCACACGACATTCGGATTGTCAGAACTCGCCACCTAGTGGCGTAATAGCCTTTCATTATAACCGTACATGACACTAGTGTGACAGAGGCTTATTCTCACTGCTGCACCAATATATTTTTTTAAACAATGATATTGCCGAGTTGTGTCCTCCAATCCAGGTAGTGTTTTTTCCCCACACTATCAATATTTATTTTTGCATCTCCATTAATAATTAATTTCAAAAGAAATTTAATAGCAACACCTTTTATTCAACAAGACGAGATGATTAAATTAATGCAAATATGAAACCGCTATCCTTGACCTCCAGTAAGTTTGTAAAGAACAATACAATACTACAAACAATAAAATATAAATATTAAATTCATGAATGTATCAAATAATCATGCATAATCATGCATTTATAAATTGTTTCTGATAAAGTGAAAAATATTAATGTCACACTGAAACATTGAAATACATCGTATTTGTATATCGTGTTTGTGTGTAACTTGGGGTGGTTTCTTACTTGAATCTTGCTGTTAACTAGTTGTTAGTGCTCTTTGAATGCTTCAGAAATAACTAAAGAACAAAAAAAAGTTGCTAAGTCATGGATGAGGATGAAGCATCAGAGGAATGCCAGGCTACCACATCTACAGAGGAAGAGGCACCAGCACTCAAATGTGCAATGCTAGATGGACGATATTTTAAAATAGTGACTTAGACACCAAATGGAAAGATAGAGGCTTCTTGTATCTTCATTAGATACAACACCACTTTGCCATCATCTGCACCAGTTGAGCGTCTTTTTTCCTTTGCAGGCATGGTTTACTGCCCACACAGAAGGCGATTAACAGACTAACAGAACTTTTAGAGAAGTTAGTTGTGCTAAAAAACAGTTAAACTGTTCAGGAAGAATCAATTGTGTAAGGGGGTATATTCAAGAGAATATGTTGTTTTATATGTTTTCAAGGAGGGGAAAGCACCTCTCTCTCTCTTAAGTTTATCTAGTGGAACTGTTACTCTTGTACTTTTTTTTGTTATATCTTGTAAATTTTGTTTGTATTTTTGTATTTCAAAATTACAAATGAACTGTATTTTAATTAAATACATTTTTCTCAGCAGTATTTGTGTATATTATTTAAATACATTTGATGAGCAAGTATTTGTAATTTGTAACTAAATACTTTTTGATATAATTGTGCCCATCTCTACACAACTGAATGTTAGAATTGTGTAAGACACACAGGTTTGTTTGGGCTGTTCCACTGAAGATAATGTGAAGAAACATTCATTGTTCTCAGATGTCTTGGCACATCATTTGTCATCTTCAAAAGATGTTTGTCAAGCAGATCGACCTGTTTTCTGATTTGCTTCTAAGGTGGTTAAAGTTTTTTTTCATTTTACAGAAGTGCGTTTCTGTTTGGGAATTGAAGCAGAGGCAGTTTCTTTATGATCATGTGGCTGATTACCAAACAATCATGTTCCTTTTACTTTCTGACACTTGATAATGCATGCAAGTTTCAGTCACCATCATCACTGTCAGGATTATGGACTTGGATTATGGTTATGTTTCCATGGGTTAAAAAAAAAAAAAACCTTAACTTTTTTCTGTGGGTGGAGGCTTGCAGGGGTTGGCACATAGGGTTATTTGTCAAACAAAAATAGAACATTACTTGAAAATCGTTTCCCTTTAAACTACGTAGTAATGTATCTGCCATTAGCTCTTGACAGGCTCAGACTACAAATTATGGAGGGCTGTTTGAAACAGCAATAACAAGAAAGGTTACTCACTACAGTGTGGTGCACATGTAACTATTAGGCTGCTTTTGATATCAAGTTTTTCTGGTTAGTTTTGTTCTTGACAGGGTACAAGGTGACCTAGAATCTAAAATATGACATTTCATAAATTGTTTGGTTCAAAAGAAAAAATAGTAAATTAAATACTAGGAAATTAATATAAAATAGGAAATATACAGAAACAGTTTGCTACAGCTCAGTTGCTTTACTTATTCAAACTGATTTTTCCCCCATTGACCTGAAAGCTGTATCATACCCTTGGAAAATTATGAGCTATATCCCGCTCATAGACACTAAGTGTGTGACAATACACTTAGCTCATGAAATTAGACAAAATGCAGATACTTGATTCACTAGAATGAGACAATATTTTAATATTATTTTAAAGACTTTTCAAATTACAAAATATTTGTCTTTTAATCACAAAATGTAAAACAATGCAGTCATATCTTGAGATGTTTTAACAAATCTAGGGCTGTAACTAATGATCATATTGGTATATCAAGTACCCACGGTTTGGTTTTGCAGTGGGCACTATTTCAGGTCCTGATCTGCGAGGAGAGAGAGTTTCAGTCCGGGTGGTTCAATGCGATCATATGTGTGTGTGTCCGTCAGATTCTGTAGTCCCGAGGAGGTTGGCGAAGTCAGTCGAACTCAGCCGAAGCAAACTGCAGGAGAAAGCGGCCTAGAAGGTGACTGGTCTCGAGGGAGAGAGAGTGACGAGCGCGTGCGCAAAGACGAGCAGGTCACAGAATCCAGAACGAGCTCAATTCCCTGGGCACAGATGCTTTTAAGTCCTGAGGTGTTCCGCCTTTCCCAAGCGGACCAGCCAATGTACTAGTTCGAATTTTGGGCGCGAAACATGTTCCTTTGTCTTATTTCAGGTCTCATTTGCATTTACCACCCGCCCGTAGGAATGTGCGCATCAGAAGTTAAAATAAACTTAGACTAGAATAAAATGATAGGGGTATGAGACACGGCACAAAGCTATGCACTATCATTTAGGAAATTAAAAGAGAAACATGATATGAAACATGGAGGGATTACACACACGAGTACATGTAGTCATACAGACATGTGAATACAAGCAAAATACAGTTCGATATGTTTGTCCCTGAGGTTATTAATGAGGTAGAGTAACATAGAGAGACAACCACTGTAACAGGGTATACATTTTATACATTTCTGTCCTTTTTGGTGGCCAAAACTGAGAATAAGTATTCTTCCCTTTTTCCAGATCCCAGGTCCTCCATTCCTAAGCCATATGGCATCTCTCAAGCCCCATCTTCCCCCACTGGCCCTTTGAAGTTCCGAGAGGGGAAGTGATGTTTATCTCAGCCATTGGGTTAAGGAGGAGTCCTTAATTTACACTTCTTGTCAAGAGGGCACTTTTAGGTGTTGATTCAGACTGGCTGGCACCATTTGGATCTAAACGAGAGATTTGCCAGATTGGGTTATGTCCATTTCAAGTTCTTTATGATTGGAGTGTTGCCCTTTGCTGGGACCTCACTCTACACCTATCAGACAGGTCATTCTCAGTAAGAGTTCAAAATTATGCCTCATCAACATCACCTCTGTCCTGTGGTGTTCCCCAGGGTTCCGTTTTGGCCCCATTGCTTTTTGCTTTGTATCTGCTGCCTCTGGGGCAACTGATAAGTAATTTTGAAAACATTTGTTATCATTGCTATGCAGATGATATTCAGCTATATATTTCTTTTAAGCCCCATGAAATTACAAAATTGTCTACTCTTTTAAATTGTGTAAACTCTATTAAGGTCTGGATGGCAAATAATTACTTACAGTTAAATCCTGAAAAAACAGAAGTACTTATCTCTGCTCCTGCTGGTGTTCTTCCAAAAGTGATGGAAAGTCTTGGTTCCTTATCACATTGTGTTAAATCTACCCTTCGTAATTTAGGTGTTCATATGGGACAAGCTTTCAGTCTTTATCAACATGTGAATTATTTGGTTCGCAATTGCTTTTATCAGTTGAGAAACATCGCAAAATTGACGCCAATTGTGTCCACAGCGGAGATGGAAATGATTATTCATGCATTTAGTTCCTCCCACCTGGATTACTGTAACTCTCTTTTTATCTGTCTTAGTAATTCATCCCTGAAACTTTTACAAGTGATTCAACTAAGCTTTTAACTAAGTCATCAAAGAGATCTCATGCAACCCCAATTTTAATGTCTTTACACTGGCTCCCTCTTGTGATGGTGTTTATATCACTGCATGGTCAAGCCCCTGTGTATATAAAAGAGATTGCAATCCTATAACTCCAGCAGGAACCTGAGATCATCAAATCAGAACCTATTAGTGGTTCCTCTTTCTAGATTGAAGACTAAAGGTGACTGTGCCTTTGAAGTAGCTGCTCCCAATTTGTGGAATGCTCTTCCGCTGAATCTGAGATCTGTGGACATTTTTAAAAAGCAGTTGAAAACTCACTTGTTCAGATTGGCTTTTGTTTAACTTGTTCTTTTAATTTCGTCATGTTTATTTTAATCTGTATTTTACAATTTTGATGTAAAGCACTTTGTGACACTTGCTCTTGAAAGGTGCTATAGAAATAAATATTACTTACTTACATTATCATCTATTCTTAATATCGTAGCTCCTTTGAAAGAACAAAGTTCTTTCAAATAATTGTGGGCTCTCAAAGTCAAGGGAAGAAATTGTGGGCTCTCAAAGTTGAGGTAAAGTCGAGAATTGTGGGCTCTCAAAGTCGAGGGAAGGAAGATTGAGTGCTTATACAAAAAAAAATCTGGTTTTACTGTCCATAAATTGATGTTTGATAAGCAGCAGTTGAAGGATCATCTTGCCCTTAATTCTACCAGAGAAACGTACTACTCACTTATGATTAACGAAGGTGCTGATAATCCAAGAAATTTGTTTAAAATAATTAATAGGTTTTTGAAGCCTCATAATCAAAATATTCATCCTTCTGTTCAGTTGTGTAACAAATTATTTACAGAGAAAGTGCAAAATACCTATAATTCTATGCTGGCTGGCTCTTCACTGCTGACCAGTGAGTTCCTTCGTACAAATTTATCACCTGTTTGTTTGTTTGTTTTTTTTGCGATAGTTCAGATGATATTGTGAAACTGGTGATGTCTATGAACTCATCTACATGCTCTCTTGATCCCATTCCCACTGCGGTTTTGAAATTGTGTGTACCACTCTGTCTTCTGGAAAGGTTCTGTCAGCCCTTAAGTTAACTGCCATTACACCAGCTCTTAAAAAGACTGGTACTAATGTTGAGGATTTGTCAAATTACAGGCCTATTGCCCATCTTCCATTTTTGGATAAGGTTTTTGAACAAGTTGTTGCTGGACAGTTACAGCAATACCTGACCATAAACAATATCTTAGAACCTTTTCAATGTGGATTCAGAACAGGTCATAGCACTGAGACTGGGTTGTAAACGATTTTCTCATTTCTGCTGATATGGGGGCTTGTAGTATTTTACTCCTGTTAGATATTACTTCTGCTTTTGACACAATTCTCATGCTGTGGTCAATAGTTTAAATACTATCTTGCAAATCGCTTTCAATTTGTTCATTTGAGGAAATGTCAATCTGAACCAACACTTGTACAGCAGGGTGTCCCACAGGGGTCAGTGTTACAAAGAGACAGAATCAGAAAACGAGCATATCCATAAGCTTTTATTAACAAACTCAGTGTCATACAGGCAGGATCGATCAACGGCGTGTAACACAATAGAGATAGTCAAAAAGCGTGGTCGGTAAACAGACTGAATGTTCGGGGCTGGTGGCAAGCAGGCAGAGTCCAATAAACAATCCAAGTCTAGGTAGGCAATGGGGAAAACAGACAGGGAATTCACGCTTTGTATGAACTAGGGCTGTGCAATTAATCGCAAAAGAAAATCGCGATTTAAGCACATGCAATTTCTAAATCGCATAAGGCTGCAATTTTATCTATTAATTTATTTATAGGTTTATTAAGAATACATTCTTGTGCACGTTTTTAAGATGTTAACCAATCAGAGCTCACTCCGTGCACAACGAAGCTTAAACCCAGAAATGGTGGACATGCTGTTTTTTTTTTTTTTTTTTTTTGCAAAAAACCTTTAAGACCTTTATACTTTATCTGTTTTTTGGTTTTGATTTATGTTAGTTTTTATTTATTGTTATGACTGGAGTTGAGGTTAGGTAATCTTAATTTATTTCATGTCTGTTTTTAAGACAATTTATTACAGTTTTGTTTATTAAACTATTAATACTATGTTTTATTATGCAATTCTTGTGCACTGAATACATTTAGAATGTATGTAGCATGTTTGAAAAAGCAAAAACAATTGCCAAAATCGCGAATAAAATCGCAATCACAATATTCATTCAAAAAAATCACAATATGATTATTTTGTCCATATTGCACAGCCCTAGTATGAACAGACTAGGTTAGAACAATACTCAGCAAGGGTATGGTGGAAGGGGTGTGTTATTTATAGTGTGTGTGATTGGATACGGCAGGTGTATGTGATTAGTGCGGAGGGTGATGGGAAGAGTAGTTCTTGGTGATCTGTGACAGTCTGTGGGGTGTGAAAGTGAAAGTGAAAGTAGTGTGGAAGTGACATCTAGTGGTGGATGGCCGGAAGGCCACAGGCCCGATTTGTGATGGTGCTTGGGCCTATCTTGTTTAGTATTTATATGTTGCCATCGGGTCAAACCTCAAGCTTATACATTTTTTGTGATAGAATTTTTTAAACAATGAAATAAATGATGGAGCAAACTTAACCCATTTAATCCCAAATTTTTCCCAGACATGAAAATATCCAAATCATGTGTCATTAGTAACCCTTTGAAATAATCCATATTTTATTTTTATTTTTTTGGAAAAGTGTGTGAAAAATTGTGTTTTATAAGTCGGTCACAATTGTGACCGGTGGGACAATGTGTATAATGAACTAATATATTTCTGCAGTCATAAAAATGGTTCTCTGGGCTTTTTGCTGTGTTTGGATGATGTTAAGCAACTTTTACAATCAAAAAGTCTGATTCATATGAAATATTGTTTGCGTGATCAAGTTTTTTAACCAATGAACATATTTTGACATTTATATTCAACACACCTGTACCTGCGTGCAGTGATCTATAAATGCACAGGACACAATTCACAAATGAATGCCAGGCAACATTGTGTATGTGACATAAAAAGATATCTGTGTGTGTGTGTGTGTGTGTGTGTGAGAGAGAGAGAGAGAGAGAGAGAGAGAGAGAGAGAGAATTTAATTCATACAACTTAGCCCAGCTATTTGAAACTGTTTGATTACATTCTAGGTTTACTATTATTTATTAAAAAAAATCTATAGAACATTGATAGGAATACTGAGATAAAAGACAAAAAAAAAAAATATAATAATCAACGCATTTCAAATTTGTTACTTTATTGTAGCATATATCATTTAATTGTTATATTAACGCTACCAGTATTGCAACATCAATATTGTAACTTATTTGTAACCTTTGAACTTTTGATTTAGTGCAATATTTTGTCAATGAAACATTTAGTGTAATCTTCACTAAAAACTGCATTGGATTGACATTGTATACATAAGTTCACTGTCACACTGTCATCCTGTGACAACACTCAACTAAACTGAATATATGTGAATTTAAATATTAATACTAGACACCTTAGAGATAATGTGTACAAAAAAATATTTGCCATATCTTTATGATAACATACTTTACTAGCCTTGTGTTTTGGAGCTTTGATGCAACCATCATCGTCTCATGGTGCAAACAGTAAATAAACTGCTCTGGTCATGTGACAATTTGCACTAACCAAGTGAAACTGCACAGATTTAGTTGAGTCCATTTATTTTTTCCATATTTGCAGGAAGTGCACTAAAACATCAGTCAGTAAAGTGTTCAGAGCTTTTAAAATGAAAACTTCTTTATGGTCACAATTGTGACCGGTGGGATTAAATGGTTTAATTTAAAAAAAATAGTGCTTTAACTTCATTTTTTTTAAAGAAAAAAATTTGTAACAGGAATGAAACTGGGTAACAAGAAGAAGTATCCATTATTTTAGTATATAAGTTTGACTACACGTGTGGGGTGTTAATGCCTGCACAATATAGTGAAGATTGTTAAAAGCAGAGCTAAACTAAAATTGAAACTAAATCTCGATAAATTAAGTGAAGCGCTGGGAAAAGACCGAACACACATTAAACCTTTAACCAGGCCACTGGGTTCCCCATTTGGGCCAGTGGATGGATCCTTACATGCTTTACTACAGCCATATGTGACAAAGAGAACATATGAGTAAGTCATAATTAAGATAAAATAAATCACAGCTCACAATACGGTATTGTTATAAAAAGTCAGTGTAAATGTTATCTGAAGTGCATAAATCACTTTCCCAGAATCTAGTGCATTCTAGCTTGTGAAAAGTTGTAAATCAGGTAAATAAGTAATGTTTTATGTCATTGAATTTAATTTGACAAGTTGTGTGTTACATAACTTGTATTTAATATGGTTGTATACCATTTCTTGTGTTTTAAACAGCCTGCCATCTTCAGTATATTCTATAATTTTCTATAATGCTTCATCAGGGTCATTTTCTGCTACATTCACCGTTGTCCTACTTTTAGTAGTAACCCCTTTCTCCATCGTAAATTTTCACAAGGTCTCACAAAAACTGTTTGGGGTTATTTTACAAAAAATGTTGGGGAGCTCTTAGCGTGGCGTAACCAGAACCCCAGGTTTTTATTTTTAAATCGTATGAGTCTCAGATCAATATCTGTGTTCATTATATCATCCCAGGTTACAGAAAAAATGCAGGATTCATTGAGGTGATCAGTTATTCTGCCCATTACTGTACTCATTATTGGTGGTGCCTTAGCCCTTTGGATGTTGCCATCTCATCTGAGCCAACAAAGTCAAATATGTCACTCGACCAAGGATAATTTATAGGTGTGTGTGATGAGACACTTATCCCACGAGACAAGACAAGACACAAGACTGGGTTCACGAGACGAGACGAGACAAGATTTTTTAACTTTTTTAAAGAAATCCTCAATAATGAAATATATAGGGAAAACAGTATTTTATTCAACTGAAAAACACAAAATGCAAAAAGAAAAAAATATATACTGAGGTCTATTTGTAAGGAAGTCCAGTATCCAGTTACATAAAAGGCTCAAAGATCCAAGCTTGCTTACCAACTGCTGAGGAACGATCGTGTTAAATGCGTAACTAAAATCCACAAACAGCAATCGCACAGAAGTGTTCTTCTCCAAATGCTTCAGACTCAGATGAAGAACAGAGGATATAGCGTCCTCAGTGGAAGCAAACTGAAAAGGGTCAGATGTAGGAGGGATGATGTGGCATTGACTTTTTTCAAGGTCCATCGGCTGTGTTGAAATTAAGTACCTGCTTCTCAAAAAGGGGAACAGGAAAAAAAATATGTATTAAGTTCATTTAAAAAATGTATATTGTCCTGACAGGGCAGTGGAGCAACCTTGTAGTCTGTGACAGACTGTATGCCCTGCCACATGCACTTGGTATTCGTAGGATCGCAAAAGAAGCCCTGTATTTTCTGGCTGTAGGCACCTTCTGCAACGGATTAAGGTTGGCTCTTGCTGTTCTCAGCACCACTGCATCCCCAGCTTTGAATGTAGCGTTCTGTGTCTTTAGCATCACACGTACCTCACCAGTCATCCAGGCTTTCTGATTTGATTGTATAATGATGTCCTTAGAACATTGGTCTCAAACTCAGTTCCTGGAGGGCCGCAGCTCTGCACAGTTTAGCTCCAACCAGCTCCAACTCACACCTGCTTGGAAGTTTCTAGTTACCCTGAAGAGCTTGATTAGCTGGATCAGGTGTGATTGATTAGGGTTGGAGTTAACTGTGCAGAGCTGTGGCCCTCCAGGAATTGAGTTTGGGACCAATGCCTTAGAACAGCGGTCTTCAACCCTGTTCCTGGGGACCCACTATCCTGAAGAGTTTAGCTACAACCCTAATTAAACACACCTGAAGTGGCCAATCGAGCTCCTCAAGACTGCTTGAAAATTGCAGGCAGGTGTGCTGAAGCCGGTTGCAAATAAACTTTCCAGGAGAGTGGGTCCCCAGGAGCAGGGTTGAAGACCTCTGCATTAGAACGACTTCAACATTTTTAAAGTCGACATTTATATGATGAAAGTCAAGTCAGCGTCAATTAGTCGTTGATGACATCACTGATGAACAAATACACCTGAATCTCGAGCTCAGACTCGAACACCTTGTGCACTGCTATATGGCATATGACACAGCGCTGCCCACATGGCTACTAGCTCGTGTTTGTCAGTTCCTTTGTCTTTGGGTCATTATATTTCGTTCATTCTTAGTCAGAAAAATAGATTTAGATTAGTGAGAAATAAATAAGTGTAACGTGGGTGTTTTGGGTTTGTGTCATGTTCATGTTTTCATGTCTTTTATTTTGAAGTTCACGGTTCCTGTCTTGTCTTGTTTCTCTGTTCCCCATGTTATCCTGCCTGTCCGTGTGTCATGTTTTGATTGGTTCACGTTTTGCCATGGTGTTCTGTTCCATTTTCTCATTGGTTGCTCTGTCATGTTCTGTGTTTCTCATTGGTTTGTTTCTGTCATGTGACCCCCTTTGTCTCCTATAAGTTGCCTCATGTTCCCATTACTCATTGTTGTGTATTGATGTTGTAACTCAGACTCAAGAATTTTGGACTCTGAAAATATTGCTGAGTCCAGGGAGAGTTGACGGAAATGTAATTGCCTCATGCTTTATTACAAATGTGATATTCAGTATTCACACGTGTTTTTAAGTCTTGCCAGTACGTAAAAGCCGTCAAAGAATTGGAATGCAAAAAATATTTATAGAATACTATCATCAAAGACGCCATTTGAAGCTAAACGCAGACGTTTAAATGGACAGATTAATGGATGAACCTGCTATGATTACTTTTAAAACATAAATTTGATTTAAACAATCGGTCTTCATAATTTTCACATATGCAGTTCATAGGGAACATATTATATTAGCGCTGCAGCATGAAATATAACCCATCACATTTTACATTTATCTATTTTATCTCACAATTTGGACTTTTTTCCCCGCAAATACAAGTTTATGTCGTATTTCAGACTTTATTTAACTGAACAATATAAAGTTTGTCAGTTCTGAGTGGAAAAAAGCCAGAATTGTGGGATATAAACTCGATATAAAAATGATTTAAGCCAGAATAGAGAAATGTACACGTTGATTTTTCTTATCAAAATTGTGAGATCTAATCTCGGAACTGCGAAAATAAATTCAACACATTGAAATATAAACTTAAATTTACCTTTTTTAAATTATTTTATTCTAGGGCTGTGCAAGTAATCAAAATTTCATTTAGATTTCGGCTTCAAATGATTCTGAAAATACAATAATCGAGACGTTCATTGCTCCCGATTCCGCCGCCTTTGGTGCGCTTTTGCTCCTCCATAAAAGCCTAATTTGACGTGCACATCAGTAAAATAATGTAACGTGACTTGCATAAAATGGGACGTGCTTGATTTATTAATGTTTATTTGATGTTGTATTTTTAAAAGCACAAAAGAGAACTTGCGTTGTTCTGTGTATGCATTCAGAGACAGAACAGAACATGGACAAGTGAACGTTTAGCTATTGTTTCAGCTATTAAAACAGTCCAGTTTTGTGTGTAATCGAAAATGTGATTATGCATTTTGTTTTGTTTTTTTATTAGGTTAATTTGGAAAGTTGTTGTGAGGATTTTTTTGTTCTTTAAATAAAAGTTTTTGTTTTTAGTAACAAACAGCCACCAGCAGAAGACAGTTCATATTCTGTTTGATCAATTTGCCGTCTCAAATCATCACGACTTGACAAAAATAAAATCGATATAAAACAAAGTATAAAACAATGTTAAAACTAGATAAATGTGTTCTAGGCACATATCCAGTCATTTATGCGGAGAGTGTAAGCTAAAGCCACTTTGCAGGACATAGAGGCACCAGCGCCGTCACTTGTATTTTTTTCCAGTGGAAACAATTTAAAATTATCCATCAAAACAATACATGCCTTACAGACATGTAAATAGATATATAGAAAGCTATAAATTATTGCTTAACGAAGTAAAACAAATCAAAAACGTTTTAATTGTATAGCTAATCCAGAAAGATGAATTTCGAGTCAGGATCTTTGCAACACTAATTGAGAATACACTAGTTTATTCATACATAATTCAAAGTCTCCTTACTATTTCCCTCCGACACACATTTGTTATTTATTTTTGCTGGTGCTTTGTGGCACGTTTCAGTCTATTGCTTAAACGTGAAACTGCATTGAAGGCACTGCTGCTGGCTGAGACACTAAACGCGTCCATCTCACTATAATAATGCAGCATTTTTTTTTATCACCATAATTGATGGATGTCTAAAATCTAAAAATAAGGAGAAGCCTAAAAAGGCCAGATGCCCAGTCCGTGTCTGAACTATTAAGTGAAAACTATCCAAAGGCCATTGAGGCCTAAAAAAGGGACTAAAATGCAGGGCTCTAATCAATAATTAGTTCCAGACCAACTCATAATCGTGTTAAATAATCCTAATTACAATACTGACCAAAATAATCGTGATTATGATTTTTGCCATAATCGAGCAGCCATATTTTATTCCATGGCTTAAATAGACTTCTACTTGAGAACTGTCAGATAAGCTCCACCCACAGAATCTTCATCATTGTTTGCAAACACCAAATTATTTTATACAAATTGTTATTTCTTACATAATAAACTTTATTAACTATAAATGCATTAAAAAAAATATAAAACGGTTGTGAGTGTCACAATACATAAATCAAGTCACCCATAACTTCTGTTACATGACTTTTTTCTAGTTATAAAGGTTAAAACAATGTTAAGACACTGACAAACAATAGTGTTTCATCGGACTCGTCTCGGACTCGATTGGTCAAAGACTCGGAATCGACTCGGACTCGACTTAGGTGGACTCGAACCCAACACTATTAAAAACTGGAAAAATCGAGCACATCGCACCGCGTGTGCATCGCAACCGTGTCACTTCCACAAGCCAAGAGCAGCAGTCATGATTATGTTTTTTCCTGTTGCCGACCGGATTTTCTCCTTTGGTGATTCTGCTTGTTATCATCAGGTGTCTATACTAATGTTTAATCATTAGCTGCTAATTACCCAATAATGTCATTAACTTCAACACTGCTCAGTGTTATTTTAACACTACTTCAGTGTCTATATGTGTCCACACTCAGAGTGTTAATTTAACACTGAGGGTTTTTGCTGTGTAGGGAATACACTTCATGCCATTTAAACCTGAACTTTTCTTGAAAGTTGACTGCATCACTGAGTTAATAATTTACACTACAGGGTGGGGTGTTTGCCAAACTGGTGTGGGAAAGTACAACTATTAAACATACAAAACTGAGCAGGTGATAAACAGCAGTGGAAAAACGTTAGAGACTAACTACATGAAAAAATGCAACACTTCTTTGGAAAAAATGGATTAATTTACGTTTTTTTGGTGTATCTGTTGACATGCTTTACAGTCACCAGAGCAGGTAAGAAGCAGGCTATTTTCTTTTAGATAATCTCAAATAAATATGCAATTTTGATGGTTTACCTAAAAATCCTACTAAAAGCCTACTATGCCACCCCAGTAGATCCACCCCTGCTACCTGGCAAAAGAATAAAAGGATAAAAGAATAAAATAATTTAATCTCAAATCTCTGACAATACCCATGCCTTTTGCAAAGTGTGTCACACTGATTTTATTAGGTTCAGATACAGTGGGAAAAATAACAGCACATGAAATCACAGTGGCACAATCACGCAGCTGAGGCATAGAAGGGCATACAGGCTATTTTGACTTTCATATTTAACCCTCTGAATGTTTTTTGGGCTCTGAAGAAGTTTTGACATGCCCTGACATTTGTGCTTTTTTCAGTATCTTAAAAACATTACTGGCTAAAGTCTGATTACATTGCAGTCAGCACAAACTGGGCTACAATAATATGTACACAACATGAATGTACATGTTTAAAAAAACATTTATGTTTGGTTAGTGAAAAACAAAGAAACTAAAGTCACTGAAATAAGGCCATGAAATACATACAGAACATTTGTTTACAAGACTTTTGAGAGCTGGATGTGGTAGGCTAGAGTTTTTTTTCTACAAAATGATGAGAAAATCATCTCATTCACTCAATATATTGATGTAAGTTTGCCAAAACATGTTTTGTATTTGTATTGAAAGAGGATATTCAAGAGAGTGACAATGGTCATGAATATTTAGTGATTCACACCTGAGAGAGACAAAGAGCCCACCCTAATGGCCCATCAACGACACTGTCAGGTAGGAAACAACGTGAGAAGATTCAAAGAATGGAGTTCTAGATTAGTTGTATTTTATTTACAACACAGTATAATAAAGACATACATTATGAAGGTCAAAGACACATTACTTAGCACCCTGGTCTAACCACAGAGATTGACTGAGAATGACTCTGTTAAAAGCCAGCTAAAAGCCATCACGGTCAAAAATAAGATAATGAGAAACTAATTATTTGTTAGCACATTAAACAATGTGAGAAGCCTCACATGTTGCATTATAGGGCTTGTCCAGTAATGAGGCTTGTCCAAACCTGGAAGTATTTTCTTCCCCTCTCTTGTTTTCTCAATCAGATTAGTCTTTTTACTACCTGATAACCCACATATGGCATATCTAGGCCATTGGCTGCCTTTAACAGCAGCCAACCACAGTTCTTTAATGCATCCGTTCTCTTGTCCCCCGTAACTCTCAGTTACCATTGAAACTGTGGTGTTTCACCAGTGTCAACTTAACAATTCACCTCCACACCCCTATTATCTCCACTGTTACTGGTCATGGGCACACAATTTTTTTTTAAAGTTTATGTACTGGTCTTTTTAACAATTGAGTCAGATTTGACCTCACTTACTGTGTGGCTCTCCACATCAAGGGGTATTAGTTTAACAGCCCTGGCTGTTGAACACAAGAATATGATACACTTTCCATAGAGTGTCTCTGCTGACTCCATATTTGGCTAGGGTTCACAATCTTCCCACTAATAACAAACAACATGTCCCACTTTCTGACACTTGAAACAAATAGGTAATGATTCTGAGGGATCAATACATGCAATCTTGAATACATTAACTATGACTGCCTATTGAGGGCCTGCAAATTGACAATTTTTTTCTGTTAGATCAGGGCTATTCAACCGGTGGATAAGAGGGTAAAAAAATGCTTGAAGCTAGAATAAAGCATTTTTTGTTGTTGTTGTTTAAAAGTACAGGCTCTGTTCTTTATTTTGATCCATTGTTCAGATATTCATACAACAAAATATTCTGGGGGGGTATGATATTTTAGTAAAAAATGATCAAATATGCATATCAATAGCACTTTATCCATTTTCTATTTGGCATGTTATTCATACGCTGACTGATTTGAGTTTTCATATACGCACCTACCCCACACCCCTACCCATTGCACATCATGCACCGGGTGACAACTCCTGAGGTAGACCAACTCTACTTGCATTTATTCATGTGATTTGTCAACATGAGAGGTGACCCCTCCTGGTAGTGTGATTTATTTAGTGCCATTTCTAATCACCCAGACACTGATGCTTTGACTCCGAGTAATGTCAGAAGTGCTGGTACACACAAAAAAGTGCTAGTACGCAAAAGGCTAACATATAAAAGTGTCCACTTCAAGATGATTTCACTGAAATAATCTAATAATATTGTCTCCACTCTCTTACAGTTTGCTAACTATTTAGTTTACAGGCAAAAAGGTAACAGTATAATATAACTGATGTTTACGTTCCCTCTCTTTTTTCTCTGTTGTTGTTATGATGCATACGAACTGCTTTGCTGTTATGGCATATAAATAAATATGCTACTTTTTGATAATAAACCATGTGTTAATTCTATCAGTATCACTGCAAATGTTGCAAGGGTCAGGAGAAAGCAAACGACAAGGTAACAAATGAAACACCATGGCTATATAAACACAGGAGAGCAATTAATAACCTAGCAATGATCAAAAGCATGTTGCAGCAAAATAGTATAAAAAACCCAATTTATATACAGTTGAGGTCAAAAGATTACATACACAGGATCTGCAAAGTGTTAAGCATTTTACCAAATAAGTGCGATCATACAAAAAGAGATATATATATATATATATATATATATATAATATCGTACTTGTATGATCGCACTTATTTTGGTAAAATGCTTATATATATATATATATATTGGTTATTGTCCATGAGTTGTTTAGGCCCGACAAATTCCTAGCAATTTCCCAGCAACATACAGTTATGTATACTGTATGTTTTTGAGATCCATCTTTTCACACTGAGGACAACTGAGGGACTCATATGCAACTATTACAGAAGGTTCAAACACTCACTGATGCACCAGAATTAAAGAGGATGCATTAAGAGCCAGGGATGTAAACCTTTGAACAGAATGAAGATATTTATCTTATTTTGTCTATATATATATATAATTTAGTACTGCCTTTTAGAAGCTATAGAAAATACTTACATGCTTCCCAGAAGACACAATAAGTCAAATTTACCCTGATCATTAAATTCAAAAAGTTCTCACCCCCGGCTCTAAATGCATCATGTTTCTTTATAAAGAATCAGTGAGTGTTTGAACCTTCTGTAATAGTTGCATATGAGTCCCTTAGTTGCCCTCAGTGTGAAAAGATGGATCTCAAAATCATACAGTCATTGTTGGAAAGTGCTCAAATACACAGAAATTCTGAAAAACCTAAGTTTTGATCCACTTCAAATATTGACTTCGATTCTGCAAGGAGTATGTAAACATTCGACCTGCATGTTTACAATATAAATGTTGTACTTTTTTTTGTGTATTTACAGGTTCTCACACTCTGATGGCTTTTGCAACATATATAGATGGACAAACACCATTTCCTGAGTTTAGTGTTGTGTTGATGTTGGATGATGTGCAAATAGGATATTATGACTCAGTCACATGGAGTGTTACACGTCATAGTCCAAGTGATTCAAAGTACCAAAATGAAGAGAAAAGTGATGCTGATATTGTATTTCTTGAACTGTATAACATAATGAAAGATCGAGCAGTTTATAATAAGGAGCTTCTAAATAACACAAATGGTGAGTGCTAGCCAGCACACTGCTTATGTTGTACATAATTTTTTATAAAAATGTAGAGTTTTATAAAGAGCTTTTGATGTGTATGTGAGAAAACATACTTGGTTACTAACGTAACCTCGGCTCCCTGAGATATGGGAATGAGTACTGTGTCTACTTAAGATACTATAAGGGAAAACTCCTTTTCTCAGATACTGAAGAACTTTTCAATAAGCGACGACCAAGTCACGCAGCTACATAGCACAGCTAGCAACACATCTGTGTCTGATAAAGACGCTTTGGGGAACCAGTACAATCCCACTGTGCTATGCTAGAGGGACAACTAATACTAATTTGGCCCTAGCAACATGTAGGCTAATAAGGGCCAAAATAGGTCAAACCTAGATGACTGTCCCAAAGAATTAGTACAGGCTCGGAACTCACAATGAGGGCCAAGAGCGTACAGAAAAGGCAGCTGCCAAGTACTGGATTTGAAGCTATTTAAGCAGAAAGGACTCAGACCTAATTCTGGGAAATCCAGATTATAGAACCTGGAAAATGTGGATGCGAGGCCCAGCCGGCAGACGTACAAATTTCTTTTTTTTTTTTAAAGATTTATTTTTGGCCTTTTTGGCTTTATTACAATAGGACAGATCAATACTGACAGGAAGTGAAGTGGGAGAGAGAGAGAAGGGGGTAGGGTCGGGAAAGGTCCTCGAGTCGGGATTCGAACTCGGGGCGCCTGTAGCGCAACAGCACTATATGTCGGCACACTGCCATTGAAGGATTAGACTTCTGATCTTTCTCTGAAGGAGGAAGCGCCAAGAGAGTAATGATCTGGGTTCTGAGTCCAGAGCACCTTAGGCATATAGCTACGCCTTGGCTTCAGATTGACCTTGGAGTCGTTAGGCCCGAACTTAACGCAGGCTGGACTCACAGAGAGTGCCTGTAAGTCTGCCAGTAGCAGAGGAGTTTTTAATGTTAGGGGGCATAGGTCAATGGACTGCAGCGGCTCAAAGGGAGGGCTCGTCAAGGCCCTCAACACTGAGGAGGGTTGAGCCTCCTGTACCCAATCAAGAATTGAACAACTAGGTTGTTCCTGCCCACCATATGTCCGGCTAGGAAGAACAATGTCAGTGATATGTCGCAATAGATTGTGTCTGTGCTTCAGGTTGTACACCAGGCAAAGACAGACCATTTAAGGTCATAGAGCTGTCTCGTGGACAATGCTCTGGCCTGAGAGTATTCAGGACATTCCCAGGGAGGTTTGCAGGCTCCCATCGATAGACCATGGGTGCAGAGCCCACAGCTCAGGCTGGGGGTGCAATATTGTTCTGTTGCAATCAGGGAAAGGGCATAAAGGAGGAGATTGGGCCAGTCATGGGCCTGTGCATCCCAGAAAAAATTTGGGCAGTGAGAGCTGTGTTCTGAGGCAAAGAGCTCGACTCTTGGCTTGCTAAAGATTTCCCAGAATTTCTAAACTGTCTGAGGTTTGAGCATCCACTCCTCTGAGGGGACTTTGCTCCAAGACAGCATATCTGCTTCTTGGTTTAGTCTTCCCAGGACATGCGTTGCTCTCAGAGAATGCTAATTGAAAAGACATCCTAGAGAGAGATCCTACGGCGAAACGGCCGCTCATATAGCCAGATAGCCTTGCCTCTTCTGGCGGGCTTCATCACCATAAGCTTGTGCACCTTCATGGCCAAGCCATTGGATAATTTTTTTATTCACTATATAATACATTAATACTTCATGCCTTTCTCCTGATCACCCAGATTCCGCAGGTTATCATGCAAACAGCACGATATGGCACCCCCAGCCTGAGCTGTGGGCTCTGCACCTATGGTCTCTCAATGGGAGGCTGCAAACCTCCCTGAGAATGTCCTGAATACTATCTCTCAGGCCAGAGCTCTGTCCACGAGACAGCTCTATGGCCTTATATAGCCAGATAGCCCTGTGTCACCATCCCGGTCTCAGTGGCTCCCTCCGACCATCACCAGCGGCAGCCCTCGCCCGAATTCTAAACCGAACTGCATTACCCATCACCCCGTACCTGGGGCCGCTCTTCCGGCTCGTCTGGACTCACTTCCGGTTCCGGTTCTTCCGCCGCCATTTTGCTCCGCTTCCCCTATAAATAGTCGGACATTTTGTCTTTTCCTTCGCGAAGTTTTGATTTGCCGTGGCTATCATCTCTGAGCGTTTTTCCTGTGTTTGCCTACCTGTTGTCGACTGGATTGTTTAACCTGTGTGATCGTTTGCCGCCCGCCTACCGACTTCTCGCTTTGTTTCCTGGATTTACTCTCTGTCTGCTGCCCGCCCCGAACTCTGCCTGGACTGCGTTATTCCCTTTGGATATTCTACCATACACCTGGTAAACCCTGTCGACCCTTGCTTGTTTGTTTATGAGATTAATAAAGGTGCAAATGGATCAAACGCCTCCTGAATCCACGTCACACCCTGGCTGCCAAGCTACTGGATCGTTTTGTGTTCACTGCATGAACCAATGGCTGTGCAGTTACATTTTAATTATTGAAAAGTGCTTCAGTCTTGGAGAAAAAGGAGATTTCCCCTAAAGCATCTTAAGCATATGCAGTACAAGTGAAGTATTAATAGGGAACTACATGTGCTAGAGGCAGTAATGATTAAAAGTATTTTCATTCCATGTTGAGTATGTATACTGTCAGTGAAGTCTATTGGGTATTTTAAGAAATTAATTTTCTCTCTATTCATTTGAAGGTGTACATGTTCAGCAGATACTTTCTGGATGTGAACTGCTAAATGATGATAAACCTGGTTTGCTGCGGAGATGGGATGCTTTTAATGGACAAGAAATAGGAGAATACAGCTTTGACAGAGAAAACCATAATGTCCAGACAAAAATAATATGGGGGCCATGGGGCCAACTAACAAAACTTCATATGAAGATTATTTGTGAAAATATTTTTCAACCCATTTGCATTAAAGTTTTACGTAGGTACCTGCACATAAACAAGAACAGCGTAATGAGAAAAGGTAAGATCATAAACCCAAATAATTACTGATTCATATAATTAACCCAGTAGTTTAATGTTAACAGTTAAACAGTAAAACATCTTGATTTTCTCTGTTTAGTAAAACCCAAAGTCAGACTCCTGAGGAAGATGCTGCCAGACTCTCAAGGAGTTCACATAAGCTGTCTGGCAACTGGTTTTTACCCTCGTCACATTAACCTGACCCTGTTCAGAGATGGCCAGCCTGTGGATGATGATCAGATCACAGGAGGAGAGATTCTGCCCAATGGAGACGGAACTTACCAGATGAGGAAGAGTTTAGTAGTCAGTGAAAAAGAGCTACGTGAGGGACTTAAATTCAACTGCACAATGAAACGCCTCAATCTGGACAACAAACTGGATATTACATTTGGTAAATAAAAATGAAACAGGTCAAATTATATATATATATATATATATATATATATATACAGTGAGGGGGAAAATATTTGATCCCTGCAGATTTTGTCCACAAATTTTTTTTTTTTAACAATGAGAGATAGAACAACAACAACAACAACAAAGCTCCCCAATAAAAAACACATTTCAAAAAGTTATAAATTCAATAAAGTTATAAATCCAAAATATGACTCATATATCTCATCCACATCCAGTGGGAGATCTTACTTGGAGGCAGCATTCCCTCGCTGCTGCCTTCCAAACAGACAAGCGCTGACTAGAACGTCCTGAGAACGTTCCATCTTAGTAAGAGTAGGTACGAACTAAGCAAAACATGGACAGGTTGGGATCCCCTTGCTGGGAAGGAGTGGCTTGCAGGGTGACCACCTGGTCAGTGGTGGGCACCTTGGGCACTCATCCAGGCTGTGGTCTCAAGACAACTGCTCCGTGCCATAGATCCAATGACAAAGAGGTGGGTGGTTCTGCTTTTGGCTCAGAAGAAATAGAACGAATGACCAGTTGCTAGCTGGCCCTATTTATACCCGGATATGCGGGGCAGAGCCAGCTATTCCAAATTACACATCTAATTTCATTGGCCTTTTCTCAAAGCTTTCAGAGGTGTTTAGGCTCCCTACGACAACGTTGAATGTGAACGACAGAAAGGGAACCCTTGTTGGCAATCCCAGTGGTCAGACACTTCTTGTAGTTGGCCACCTGGTTTGCTACATTTCTTTGTCAGTGTAAAATCAGCAAGGGATCAAATATTTTCCCCTCACTGCATATATACATATGTCGTGAATTAGCTCAAGGGGCAGATATTAATAATTAATCACAACTCGTTATAATTAATTATAATATTTGGATAACACACACACACACATCAGGCATACATGGTAAGGCTAAAAGGGGATGGATAGGTACGAAAAGAGGGAGAGGGGAGAGTCTCTAGTTAGAGTTAACCATCTCTAAAAACCATCAGTTTCTAGTTCAAAGCACAGTATATGGTAGCTTACATCAGACCTCAGTCTGGTACAAGGTATTATACTTGCATTTGACCTGGCTGTGGGACAAGAGTCTCGAGAAGCCTTTGAAACAGGTCCGGATGGTTCCATTTGATGGCTGGAGTTGCAATTCCTTGAAACTCCGAGGTTGTCCTTGAGTTTGTTGTGCTCAGGAGAATCCTCCCTCCTGGGTGAGCACATGGCTTTGTGCGAAATAGGGTTTGCTGGCATTGTGGGATGCAGCGGATGCGTAGGCCACAATCCAGGGATGCAGATGTAGAGAAAGGAATGTCTGGTCGAGGACATTTCCATGATGATGGGCTCCAGGGTTAAGTGAAAACAAACTCCAGTGTTGTAGGTTTAAGTCTTGTGATTAAAAGCCATTTCTATGGTTAGGAAGGCCGCATGTGGCTGGGCCACAGGCCCGTGGCCTTGTTGTGGAGGGCCTCCACGCAACAAACAATCTAAAGGTTTTGCAGAAGAGAGAGATGGAACTGTGTTCTGAGCCCTTTAAAGTCTTGAGAGAATCACACCTTCCCAAATCGGTTTGACCAATGAGAAGGCTGACTTTCTCAACGGGAGGTTAGAACCTGGTCTAGGAAACTTAGTCCTCGTTTTATGACCCTTTGTTTCCGAGGCATGGCATTTTGCATATGTAAATCAATAGGCGTTCAGGCCAAAATATTAAGGATTCTTAGAACATTAATATGTCGCGCAGGTATCAACATCTAATACACACTATCTTGTAGATAATCAAAATACAATTTCAACGAGACCAAACATGATTATACTACATAGAAATCTACCATAAAACAATTAATAAAACAAAAGACAAAGTATCTGAACAGTCATAATATACATAGTGATATATGGGCTATATGTGTATGCATACTTCAGCATCGTAAACTGAGGTTATCAGTGGTTGCTACAGCAACTGAATGTTATTTGCTCTGGGGGGTTGAAAACCAGAAATCCACATTTCGCTGGCTCGCTGGTTTTAGAGATTATTTGTTAAATGTTTCAAATAACTGTATGTCTGATTGGTCCAGACGCAACATATATATATATATATATATATATATATATATATATATATATATAAAATGTATGTTGTTTTGTTTTGTTTTCTGTTATTACTTCTTTAATTCTCCACATTTTCAGATGTGGCTGAGTCTGACCCAGGATCATCTACTCAGTTGGTAGTTTCTAGTGTGCTGGTGTTTTTGTGTGTAGCTGTTCTCATCATAACTGCACTCGTCATTTGGAGGAAGAAACATGCTGCTGGTAAATGTTTTATACAATCCAGGTTCCTCACATCTTATGCTCAAGAAAAAATAAAACAAAAAACAGTTCCTTTAGTGACCAAAGTTTAAAGTTCACTGTTTTATGTTTCTGTAGTGTTACTCTGTATTAAGCATGGTTTACCTGTCATTCTTATTCAGGACAAGGATATAAGTAATCACAGAGTGATTGCTCTCTTACTTCATGTGGGTACACTCTTGTATAAAGTAATATGAATGCAGTATGTTAATTATATGGTTAATTTAGAAAACTTTCTGGAAATGGCTACTAATTTTTTTTTTTTCTCTCATTTCAGCTTCCACGGATGATTAAACAAGACAAATGAGTCTTTGGCCAAAGACAACATGCCAAACTTTGCAACCTAAAAATGAAATCATATTATAATCAAATTATAAACGGTACTAATATTCACTAACCATGAAATCTGTGTTTTCACAAACAAATAGTGAGTCATTGTGTACTAAAATGTATGTATATATATATATATATATATATATATATATATATATATATAATGTAGGAACAACTGGGGGCAAGTGAATACTGTAAGTATTGAACTCTTGGTTGATTAACCCAAACCTTGTTTACTTGTTTACTGTTCTAATGCACTATTCTAGGTCAGGGTTGTTGTTTTTTTTTTTTTTTGTTTGTTTTTTTGTGTATATAGTGTGATTAGTGTGTTCATACTGAAAATCCGAAAGAAAAAAAGAAAGAAAAAAAGCCAAGATGTTGCAGTTAAGTAACTAAAAATACAAAGTGTATTGGACTCTCAATGCATTCGGCTATTAATTACATACTGGGGGTGGAGGTGGTATATTTCATAAACTAGACAGTGGAGTACATAGTGCATAGAATAGGTGCATTATGTTAAATGCCATTTAGCGTTCAAAATAATAGCAGTGTGTCTAGAAAAGTGAGTAAAGCTTAAAATCATTATAATAACTTTTTTATTTCAATACACACAAATGCATTGGTAACACTGCTTTCTATCTATCATCTAAATCAAAACATGAAGAAAATTTGTATCAAATTTGTTACTACTTTACTGAAAGTGAAGAAAAAGGAATATTAGGCTGTTCAAAAAAAAAGCAGTGTCTGCATTCTTTACAAAGCCAAACATTTACTGTATGAACGAAAAAAAGTCTTGAAGATTTAGCTTTCTTGTGACTCACTGAGCTTAGATTTAGTTGTATAACCAGAATGGTCTGTTCACATCTGTGTTGCATGGAGTCAATCAACTTGTGGCACCGGTGAACAGGTATTGCAGCCCAGAACGGTTGTACTACACACCACAATTCCAATTGCATTTCTTGGTTTTGCCTCAGAAACAGCATTTTCGATGTCACCCCACCAGTTTTCTATGGGAATGAGGTCCAGGGATTGGGCTGGCCACTCCACAACGTTAATCTTATTGGTCTGGAACCAAGATGCTGCTTGCTTACTGGTGTGTTTGGGGTTGTTGTCTTGTTGAAACGTTTTAAGGGGATTTCCTCTTCAGCACAAGGCAACATAACCTTTCTGAGTATTTCTCTTTTGGCCAGTCAGCGTGTTCCTCGGCAAACTGTAACCTCATCAGCATGTGTCATTATTTTGGCCATTCTTCGATCCATTTCGAATGGTCGATTTTAGTTTTTGTCCACGTCCTTCTGGTTTTGGTTGCCATTTTAAAGCATTTTAGCTGAGCAGCCTATAATGTTCTGCACTTATTTATGTTTTGTCCTCTCTTATGAACTTTGTAAGTACGATGTTCTTCTGAACAATGTCTGTAATGACTGTTTTACTGCTACATTTTTTCTCATGTATGCCTAATTTCAAATCAATAACGGACTACAGTTTTCTACATAATGTACATAGCACTGCATACAGAGCCTATTTTAGTGTCATCTCATGAGAATTCAAATGTATTTTATGTAAAATGTGGTTGTGGATTACGAAAAGAATAATCAAAATAAAAGAAAAGACAAAAATAATTCACACAGTTACTAGTGGATGGGATTTATATTTTTGTGCTATATAACAGTTCTTGTTGGTACAAAGTTGTAACGGATTAGTCCACTGAGGCAAGTTGAATTGATGAACCCAAGTGCAGTTTATTGTACAAACGTGAAGTAATCCAAAGAGTAATCCAAACAATGACAACATCAATACACAACAAGGAATAATGGGAACATGAGGGCTAATTATACTAGACAAAGGGGGGTCACATGACACAGGCTAATCAATCAAAACATGACACAGACAAGCAGGATAACATGAGGAACAAGACCATACAGGAACCACGAACTACAAAATAAAAGACATGAAAACATGAACATGACACAGAACGTGACCAAACCTCAAAACAAAACCCAAACACCCAAGTTACAAAAGTGACCTTTTTGGAATAGGATTACATTTTGTTGCATGTGGTAAAGTCATTTTATGATCTCCATTCTAGGTTTAGTTTGTTGTTTCTATTTTTTTGGTTGTCTTGTGAAAGTTCACCTTTGCGCAATGTAAAATAAAACATTTTATAGTCATATTTCTGGTGTGCTGGTTATTCTCTGTCATGCATTTGATTCCTTTTCCTTCGGTTTGCTTATATATGTTCCCTACTCTGTAAGATCAGCCAATGTAATATTATTTCCTACATAAACACATGGAAGACAAATGATTAATATATTGATAACACGTATACACACATTACTGCATTAACTAATGCTAATAAAATAAACCTTGTTGTAAAATGTTACCAGTATATTACATGGGTCATTGTACCAGAAACATACATTTCCACTTAAAAATTTATTGGAAAAAAAAAAAAAAAAAAAAAAAATCTAATTATTAAATCTGAACATTGAGTCATATAGAGGACATGTTAAAATATGAGAAACACACATCTCAGCTTTTTTTATGATTGAATAAAATAAATTTTTATATGCATTTAACCCCTACAATGTCAGACACATTTGTATATGTTATTATGGTTTCCTATTGTTTTTTTTTTTTTGTTTTTTTTTTATAAAAATAGCATTTTCTTATTGGTCACATGTCCCTGATTGCATCTAACATGGTTTTGTAATTTCTATAAGAAATATATGCAACTTTTCGGTCAAATGTAGTACATAAAATCACAGAATACTCATACAGGCAAAAAAATAAATAAATAAATAAAAATTACATAGGAGATTTCCACAAAACATATTATTGGTTATATACCCCACCTTCATCTACACAGTGGCATGACGGGACTGAATTTATTGATTAAGTAATGTTCTGTGTTCTTCATTTAAATTTTGATAACCAGTCCTATTTTAAATTACTCTAATTGGTTACACTTTATTTTGATAGTCCACTTTAGACATTCTACTAACTGTAAGTAAATTTGTAGCTACATGTCAACTACTTGTCAACTACATATCAACTAAATCTCATTATTTGCAACTACATGTCCACTAACTCTCAGAGTAGACTTTAGGGTTAGTTTAGGGTAGGTTTAGGGTTAGTTGAATAAGTTGATAAAGAAAGTGTTAGAAGATATTAAGCAGACAGTCTACTAATACTCTACTAACTCTGCTAGTTGACATTTTGTTGCAAAGTTAATTACTGTTAGTAGAATATCTAAAGTGGACTATCGAAATAAAGTGTTACCCTGTAATTCTTTTAATGTTAATGTAATATTAGACTCAGCCAAGGACATGCACAGTATTCATTAGAATATGGTTCCACATCATATTACAGCTCAGTAATAACAGGGTAATACTATGGTAATATCTACATTGTTACTTAAGAAATTACATGGTAATAACAGAAATTGCATGTCATTTTCTGGGCAATAATGTAGATATTAGCATAGTAACACTCTGTTATCAGGAAGCTGCAATATCAGTATGGTACTGTGATGGTTGCCCTTTGTAACTTTGAAGGCCCTGGAACTGCGGTCTTTCTCTTAAGCCTAGATTTTTTCTGTTGCTCTCCATTATTTGCTCATATGTCTTTGGTCTCTTCTTTCCTCTTTCTGCTTCCATCTATCCCTTTCTTTCTGAAGATGTTTCTCCTTTGTCTCAGAGTCTGCATTTAGTTATTGCCTTTGTCTCTCAGCTGGAGCCATCTAACTGCAGCCTGTATGAATTGGAAAAATTACAGTCGTCATTGCTCAAAGCTAATATAAATGACAATTATATCTATAAATGTACTAAAATATTATTAAAATAAAAAGTGCATCCTCAAAAGCAGTGCTACATAGGCCTAGGTAAAAGAGGGACAAAATACTAAAAGTTTGTCAATGAGCATAAAAAGCTTTAAATTTACAGTGTAATGTCTATTTATTAAAATAATGTTTTACTATGGCATGTGTTACAATTTATGCAATAAAGAAGAACAACGGCATTCATTTGTAAGGCCGTTTCACAGGGATGTGACAGGGTCTGACGGTCAACAGTTTTAGACATGTTTTGTCCTTCTCAAAAACAAAAAAAACAAGCTTAAAATCATACACTTCAACAGAACTCATCCTTGATTGGTGTTAGTGTCACCTCCATCAGATGAGGTCACTTCCTCTGAGTCATACCCTTAATGGCATATTGCTCACATTTTATGTAAACATGACAGAACTGACCAAAAAAATAGGGACAGTTGTAAAATAGTATTTATTTGTATAATTTATGTATAATTTAATGTTTTTAATCAATTGATGTGAAAGATAACTAAATAAAGAGTTTTTAGCATAACAAAACTATGAAAGCTATTTGGCTGGGGACAAGGGCAGGACTTGTAATTTTCAAAAGTGGTTTTAATAAAGGAAAAAAAAATATCTGAGAACCTAATGAATTACATATTCCTGTACAGAACAACTCACAGAAAGCAACCATCAGTCAGGTTTTTTTTTAATTTTTTTTTTATTTTGTTTGGATGAAATACTTTTTATGCACCATAACAAGTAAAGGACAGATAATGTATGTTTCCGGTAGAATGACCAACATAATAAAGAAATGTGCAATAATTACTAAGATATCACACAAAGTTTCAGTAGTCCTATTCAGTCCTGTACTAGTTCTTAGTTTTGTCCCACATTTTGTGGTGAAAAGAGGTAGCAACCACACAAATTAACAGAAAGGGTAAATAAGAGTCCATATGACACCTGTTTGAGAAAAATTGTGATGATAAACTAATATATTTTATATTATGGAAACACTGTGCAGTTAACTCTCTGTGAAAGATCTTTTCATGTAAGATACACAGCAAAAAGCCCAGAGTTAAATGATCTCTCCAGGGAGTTTATTTGAGTCCACACTCAAGAGTGTGAAAGTGTTAAAATCAGAGTGTTAAATTAACACTGAGTCAGAGTTAAAGTTAATGAGATAATTAGTGATTAATTAAGTGATGATTGATCATTATTGAAGACACCTGATGATAACTGTGTATCACAAAATATAGTATCAGCATCTCTTTGCTCGTCTACATGGTTCTTTGAATGATTCTGACTGTTATGTAAAACACTCCATATGGATGAGTCATAATATAGTATTTGCACATCATCCGGCATCAGCACAACACTGAAGTCAATGGTGTTGTCCATCTATGCTGCCCAAGCCATCATTGAGTGAAAAACTGGGTACACAAGAACAAGCATGTAATATTAGTACAGTGTCAAATTGGACAAATTCTATAATATTTAACACATTTACATTTTAAAAAAACACATTTACAGACTATCGTCCAGCTTCTGTCTCAAGAGGGGCACCAGGCAAGGATGTCCTCTCTCTCCTTCACTGTTTGCAAATTTTATTGAACCACTAGCAGCAGCAATTAGACAGACTACAGTGATTAAAGGCATTAAGTGCAAGAATGTAGAACATAAAGTCAGTCTTTACGCAGATGATGTGTTACTTTTCCTTCAGCATTCACAAACCACTCTCTCTGAGGTAATCACATTAATAAACTCTTTCGCAAAAGTCTCAGATTATTCAATAAACTGGTTAAAATCTACAGTTCTTCCAATTAATTGTTCTTTCCAGAACTCTTCCACTCCACTGCAATCTGGAAATGTTAAATATTTAGGTATTAATGTTTCACCTAGGCTGGCAGATCTAATTAAATTAAATCATATCCCACTTTTAAAGACGGTAGAAGAAGATCTAGCTAGATGGAAGTCTCTACCCATATCACTCATGGGAAGAGTCGCCTCAATAAAAATGATGGTTTTGCCAAGGATTAATTATTTATTTGCAATGATCCCTAGCAAACCATCATCTGACTGGTTTAGATCTCTGGACTCCTCCATCTCTAAATTCCTTTGGAAAGGTAAACCACCGCGTATTAGCTTAAAAACGTTGCAAAAGACCAAAGATAAAGGAGGACTCGATCTGCCTAACTTTCACCATTATTTCTTAGCCAACAGGCTTCAACACATTTTAGGGTGGTTAAAACACACCCTCTTCGATGAAATTTGGCTAGATGTAGAACAGGCATTATGCAATAATATAGAAATTTGGGATCTGCCATTCATTAGCTCGAACATCAAGTCTTCACTAATCCCATGCAAACGTACTCCCATCTGTAACAACCCTGACATATTAATAAACAATAATGTGATAAACTTCACAGACTGGAGTAGAAAAGGTATTAAATACCTGGAACATATATTCGAAGGGACAGACTTTATTCCCTTTGACATATTAGTTAAACAATATGGGATCAATAAGAACAGATTTTTAGAATATCAACAAATTAAATCTATAATAAAAAAGAAATTTAAGCCTAATCAAATTAAATTACAAATACCACCAAGTGTGGCAGATTTTCTTAGTCTCAAAACCCCCAAATTAGTGTCTAAAATATACAGGACACTTTCTAAAATAGATGAATCAGTATCGCTTCCTATTGCAAAATGGGAGGCAGATCTATCAGTCAGCTGGAACCATAATTTCTGGTTTCAGATATGTTCAAAAACCTTTGAACTGCTTAGGAATCCCGGTTTACAGTTAATACAGTATAAAATCCTGCATAGAGTACACTACACAGGTCATCGGATGTTCAGGATGGGTTTTACAGATTCTAACAACTGCTCACACTGTCAAGACAATACTCCTGACAATTATATCCACGCTTTATGGTTCTGTCCGCCTGTTCAGAGGTTCTGGTATGGGATTTGTGAAGACTTAACAAAGTGTCTTAAATGTTCAATTCCAGCTTCTCCGTCAGTCTGCCTGTTGGGTGACCTTGATGGTATCACTACAGAAGGTAACACAATCCTCATGGCTTTCACCGCCTTATGCATTGCCAAGAAGACGGTCCTCATGAACTGGAAAAATAAAAATAATCTTAATGTCAATGAATATTCTAGTCCAACAAGAGATCTTGTTGGACTATATTAATCTTGACACAGCTTCTGCTGCCACATTAGATCATTCTCTCTGGGCTCCTTTGATCAGCTCCATCACCTAGTGTGGGTGGGGGGTCCTGATTCTGTCCGGCTTTGATTTTTGTTGTTGGCGTGGAGGGCCAATTGGGCTTGGGGAGTCTGGGGGTTCCCTGGGGGGTGGGGTTCTTGGGGGATTCGGCGCTGGGGCTGCGGTCCTGGCCTGGATGGGGTACTGGTGGCTCTCGGGTGTTGTTTTTTTCTGGCGACTGCACGCGGCGCTGCTGGGGAGGCCTGTGTCGGCGGACGTAGGTTGCCGGCCTGGCGGCTGTGTTGCTCCGGGGTAGGTCCGGGGGGGGGGGTTTGGGGTTCTGGGGGCGCTCTGCCTCCGGGCTGGGATTCCGGCTGGCCCTGAGGGGCTTGGGTCCTGGTGGGTGTGCCGCCGGGGGCGTGGGTGGATGCATGCAACCTGGGTGTCTATTGTCTTCGGTAGTCTGGGAGTTGACTGAATGATGGGGTGGGGGTAGTTTTTCCTCTGCTGTGGGGTCTGGTGGGCTACCCCGGGCTGCCGTGGGCCCTGGTCTGGATGGGCCTGGGCCCCCTGCCCGGGACGGGTTTGGGGTAACGGGGGTGCCTATGGAGGTCAGCGGGGGAGCTGGCTCCAGCGGGGGGGGGGGGCCCCCTCTGATGTTTTCCTCCCCATCCCTAATGCTTCCCCTCTCCCGCCCCATCACATTAACATACAGGTAGGGTTTTTGGGGTGCGGGTGTGTCGCTTGGATGCAGGGGAGTTGGGACTCCTCTGTCTCCTCGTGGCCTCTCGCATCCCAATCATACATCATTACTTACACACTCTCATTACTTACTGTCACATGACACATACATATAGGGCCTTGGGGGTGGGCACTCTGAACGGCATCCAGAGGGTGGTCTGTTCATTCAGCCTTCCCTCTGGTGCCGATGCCCACTTCTCAATTTTAAGTTGCACATAGACATTGAGGGCTCTTGGGAGGGGCCGAGCGGACACGAGCTGACGTGTCCTAGTGTCTTGCCCCTCCCCTGTTTTAAAGCACTTTAGAACAACATACACCAACACTACATTTGAGCGGGTGAGGTGAAGCACGGGGTCTTCCTTTTTTTTTTTTTTTTTTCTCTTACACCCCTGTTCTCTGTTCTCTGTCCGGGGCTGGGGGCTGTGAGGAGGAGCTGGCCGTCCGGTCGGGGTCTGGGCTGGTGGTCTTCTCTGCTGCTGCAGGGACGGGGGTGGTCTTCCTGTCTCCACACCGGAGCGAAGGGGATCCAGCTCCGGGGTCTGGCGCTGACTGCCCTTTTGGGGGTAGTGGTGCCTGGTCCCAGGAGTATAGAGTACAAATGGGGAGTGTGAGTGTGGGTACAGTGTCCATTTTTTTTTTTTTTTTGTGCGTCTACATGTGTGTGTGAGTTTTTGTTTGCGTGCATGAGGGTGGGATGCTTGTGTATGTGTGTGCTTGTTTGTCTATGTCCATGTGTCAGGTCAGGCCTTTGACTCCACCTCAACTATCATCGTTTTTTTTTTCTTCTCTCTCTTTTCTTTTCTTCCTTCATTCTCCTCTCCTGGTTTTCTCTATCCCCCGGTCTTGTCGGTCATAGTATGGTTAAATAAATAAAATATAAAAATTAATAAAAAAAAAAAAAAAAAAAATATATATATATATATATATATATATATATATATAAAAAAGGCTGTGAATGATGATAGCATAGCTACACATACACACTGTTATGTGTTATCTGTGTTACTGACAGGCCGGGGAAAAAAAAAAAAAAAAAACATTTACATAGACATGCAATAGTTCAGGGAGAAATGAAGTGAAATCACCTACATTGAGGAAGCCCACACTGACAGAGAGAACCACACAGAAAGACCTAGTCTCAGTTAGGACTTCAACCGAGGAGCTTCTTGCTGTGAGGCCTCTGTGCCACCAATTACAAGACAAAGCAGTAATTTCTCAGCTATACAGCACCTAGAAGACCATCTGTGACACAGTTTCTGTTTGTTTCTTATTTTTATAGGTCTGACAAGCATGAATGTGCATTAATCGGACAGCATCTAACAATGTAAAAAGTTTTTATCCAGTCTATTGTGTACAAAAGTTATTGTCTAACTTTTTTAATTTGGATGCTGCAATAATACTAGTGGTGATGAAATACTGACTTTTACTCAGCCTCCAAAGTCCAAGCAGTAACAAGTTTTATGCAGGATAAAGACAAAGGAACAGTTTAACCCTCACTCAAGCTACAAAAAAAAAGAATATATATATAATGCTAAATAAATAGTAAAACAATTTGCCAGTGGGGTATGAAAAATAACTGTATTACAAGACACTGCATACAGTAATGTCTGAAAACATCTTAAGTTTTAGAAATGAACATAGAAAGATAGAAATGTATCCTATTTAGATGTTTTATCAATTTGAGGAATATATATTTTTTAATAAACTAAGATATATTTCTTTACTGATAAACAAGAAAAAGTTTCAACAAGTTTAAATGTGCACACGTTTAAAATCATTTATGACTCTCGATGAAATTCAAAGTTCATTTGGCACATTCTCAACAGCATAAAAATGAAAGTGCTTTAATCTACAGACAAGGTGTGAGACAGACCTGGCAATGCAATAAAAAAGGCTTTGTCTGCGCCTGATTAAATCATTGATAGTGGTTTGAGCTGAACAAAGCAAAGCCCAGTAAATGAGATCAATCATATAACTCTGCTGAATCACTGTGAATTCACCAATAGCCAGCAGTGGGACACATTAGCCTGCTAAATGCAAATCTTCCTTTACACATCAAATGTTGTTTGTGGAAATATGAGAATTCCAGTCACTGCACTTACTAGGCTTTTATTTTCACAGTAAAAGTGCTCAGTAAACACTCACCACAGCAATAAACCCTTCAAGTGTGCTCACAGTGGGAAAACTTCAACATTCAAAGAACCCTTTAAACTAAAAGCGAAACAGTGTATGTTTGTAGATTTCTGTCTCTGATAAGTTAATTTACCTATTAAATTGTGCCATTAAATGCCAGTACAAATATCAATATGATGTAATAAAAGAATAATGTACACATACACAGCAAAATCCCCAGTGTTACTTTAAGTGTGGACACATATCGACACTGAAGCAGTGTTGAAGTTAATGAGATAATTAGGTAAATTATAGTGGTCAGTGTTTACATTAGTGGGGATCTTGTCCCTTACATCTTTAATATTAGATTTAGTTTGGCTGCTGTATCTACATTCAAACAGCCAGACAAGCCAAGAGCAGCAGTTTTGATTATGTTATAACACCTAGATCTCTGGGTTATTTTTCCTTGCAAAGCAAAAGCAATAGATCCTGTATTTTCTGTTCATTTTGGAGAGATTTCTTTTAAGCAGTTCTGATTCAAAATGAAAATAAAGCATTTTGATTCTTGACAGACACCAAGAATCAGCGTATGAATCTCAACAATGGTGATAAACAGCTTATTCAAAAAAACAGATGATCTCAAAACAAATAGAAAGAAAATGTGGCAATGCATGATGGGAATGAGTTTTGATTGGCTACCACATGCTGATTGATGCTGATTCTTGATGTCTGCCTAAACAATATGTTTTTTTTTGTTTTGTTTTTTTGTTACGAACCATTCTTTAGTCTAGGGCAGGGGTGTCAAACTCATTTTTACTGAGGGCCACTTCAGCAGTATGGCTGCCCTCAAAGGGCCGGATGTAACTGCTCATTAACATATTGTTAAATAATTCTCTTTTTATTTATTATTATTACTTAAATAACAACTATTGTGCGTGTGCATAGATGTATTTAATACATTGCTCTGTTATTTTAACATTTTTTTATTTGTCAGGTTAAGAAATCCACAGGTTAAGAAATGTCACATTTGAGAGGGACAGAAATATACCAGAAATAATTGTAAGCTAATAAGAAGATGTATGACCAGTAGTGGCTTACATTCAACAAATGGTTTGATCATTAAACATTTAGCTTCATGAATATACAGCTGTATACCGAATACATAAACATTTGGCTTAAAAACAGTCTTGATTCACAACCAAGTTTTGCTCTGCTTGTCCTTGAACACTCCAAGTGAAACCTTCCATTTATCATGCTCTGAAAACACACAAAACAAAATGCATTCACTTATTAAACTGATCTTATTCTTGGTTGAAATACATTTTTAAATATATATTATATATATTATTATATAATATATATTATACATTTAAAATATATTATTATATAATATTATATATTTAAAATGTTATTGATTTTTTTTTTTTATACTTACATGTTGGTTTTCTGGCCGGATGTCTGGCACCGTTTTCCCTTGGTCAGTGTGTCAATGTCTGGCTTTAGGTCTTGTGCTGTAGCGATCCATTAAACAGCATGGCGGTTCACATCGGTGATGCGTGATCTGTGCTTCGTCTTGTTTTGATTCATAATTGAAAACATCTGTTCGCACAGATAGGTGCTCCCAAACATGGACAGAATACGAGCAGCATGAAGTCGGAGCTGTGGCATCAAAGCAGGGGGCAGTTGACGGTAAAAATCCTCGATTGGAGCATCCTGGAATTTTGCTCTCAGGCCACTATTGCTCTGAAGCTCTATTAACTCCATTTGAAGGTGATGGGGTGTACTATCAACATTGGTGCTCAAAAGATTGGCAAAGATGTCAAAGGCTGACTGCTGTGTTCTGAAGTCAGAGAAGCGCCGATCAAACTCATTAATTAACCCGCTTATTTTGACAGCCAGTCGAGCGCATGAAAAAGCACCGGGAACTGAAGCTGAGATGCTCTGACAAACAGGAAAGTGCACAGCAAAAACGCTCAGTGTTAATTTAACACTCTGAGTGTGGACACATATAGACACTGAAGTAGTGTTAAAATAACACTAAGCAGTGTTGAAGTTAATGAGATAATTGGGTAATTAACAACTGATAAATAAACATTAGTATAGACACCTGATGATAACAAGCAGAATCACCAAAGGAGAAAATCAACATTTTTAAGCTACCATTATAGTGGTCAGTGTTTGCATTATTTGGGATCTTGACCCTTATATCTTTAATATTAGATTTTGATTTCTTTCAAGCAGTTCATAATTTAAAAAAAAACAAAAAAACAAAACATATAGTTTAGGCACACACAGACATCAAGAATCAGCATGAGAATCACAACAACGGTGAGCATCAAATAAGCATGTGGTAGCCAATCAAAACTCATCCATGGTTCCCATCATGCATTGCCACATTGTCTTTCTATTTGTTTTGAGATGATCTGTTTTTCCGAATATGCTGTTTATCACCATTGTTGAGATTCATACGCTGATTCTTGATGTTTGTGTGTGCCTAAAAAATGTTTTTTTGAATTTTGAATAAGAACTGTCTAAATGAAATTTCTCCAAAATGTATAGAAAATACAGGATCTATTGTTGGTTTACAAGGCTGTTAATATCAGTGAAGGAAAAGATTAGACTCTAGGTGAAATAATGATGATGATGATGTTGTTAAAACATAATCATGAGCACCTGATGACTTCTGCTCTTGGCTTGTCTGTCTGTTTTAACACAGACACAGCAGCCAAACAAAATCTAATACTGAAGACATAAGGGTCAAGATCCCAACTAATGCAAACACTGATCACTATAATGGTAGCTTAAAAATGTTGATTTTCTCCTTTGGTGATTCTGCTTGTTATCATCAGGTGTCTATACTAATGTTTATTCATCAGCTGTTAATTACCCAATTATCTCATTAACTTCAACACTGCTCAGTGTTATTTTAACACTACTTCAGTGTCTATATGTGTCTGCACTCAGAGTGTTAATTTAACACTCAGCGTTTTTGCTGTGTGGGTAAGATTGTCCTGTTCCAGTTGGGACTTCCAAAGGTGAAGTTTACGCTGGAAAGCTGCGATCATGTCGGACATCTGTGTGATGATTTGTTTGCGTCCCTGTAGCCTGTGATTCAATTGGGCGAGATGCTCAGTTATATCACACAACATAGCAAAGTCGCACAGCCAATTTGGATCTGACAGCTCAGTCAAGGGTTTTCCTTTGCATGCTACTTTGCATGAATAAAGCAATGTCCTTCCTGAGCTCAAAAAATCGTTGCAGGACTGCACTTCTGCTCAGCCGCCTTACTTCTGTATGGTATGGCACGTCTACATGCTTTGAGCCCACCTCCTGCAAAAACGCCTGAAACTGGCCGTGATTCAGGCCACGTGCCCGAATGAAGTTCACTGTTTTTGTGACCGTGGTCATTATATCGTCCATTTTCAGAACCTTTCCACACAGAGCTTCTTGGTGCATAAGGCAGTGGTACGTTATTAGAGATGTGTGGCAGTTACTTTTTTTCATTTTGTCCTTTATTAGTCCAACCAAGCCTGTTTTTTCTCCACACATTGAGGGAGCACCATCGGTAGTTAGCCCCACTAACTTTTCCCAGGATAATTTATTTTTACTCATGGACTTCTCCACCGCATCAAAAATGTCCTTCCCCGTTGTTCTCCCATGCATGGCAGCTACATCCAAAAGCTCCTCAGTGACAGACGAGTCTGGCTTCACGCCTCTTATAAAAATGGATAGCTGTGCCGTATCCATGTTGTCCGTGCTTTCATCAACTGCTAACGAAAAAGCCAGATAACTCTGGGTCTCGTCGGCCAGCTGTGTTGATAGATTTCTTGCTAGTTCCGTAACTCGGTCTGTGATAGTGTTTCTTGAAAACTTACATTTTTAAAAGTCTGTATTTGGTCGGGACACACCTGCTGACATACCTTCAGGATGCACCGCTTCAAAAATGCCCCCTCTGAAAAACACTTTTCGAGCGATTTCTTCAGCTACAATAAAGCTAGCTTTCAATGCTGCATCACTTTGGGCTGCTGCTTTTGTAAACATATCCTGTTGTGATTGCAGTTTGCCTTTTAGTTCTTGTACAATTCGTTTTTTTTCTTGTAGGCTAAATTTGCCATACTTAGCTCCGTGTCTGGTGTCAAAATGCAGATGTATATTGTACTCCTTCACCACCGAAACTGCCTCACAGCACAAAAGACCGGTTTTTCTCTTTGAAGCACAAACATGTATTCACTTTCCCATCTTTCATTAAAATGTCTTCCTTCTGCATCAATTTTCCTCTTCTTGGACATTTTGGTTGTTATTATTTGTAGAGGTTTCTTAATACTAATTATTTAATGGCTAATGTGAAAACACTGCATTCTAGTGGCGGAATAGCTTCACTTCACGGGTCACAAAATCAACATGCATTATGGGAGATGTAGTTTATGATTGCTCTCGCGGGCCACATAAAATGATGTGGCGGGCCGGATTAGGCCTGCGGGCCTTGAGTTTGACACATGTGGTCTAGGGGTTTTGGAGCGGACGTAACAAAAATAAAAATTGAGTGACCTCATCCTCTATCCCAGCCAGCACTTATTACGTTTCGTTTAATATAGCCAATAAGCTTATCTTAACACCTTCTATTAAACATTGTAAAACGTAAGAATAACCAAAACCAGGGATGTACTTAAGCTCTTTATTAAGGGCTTAACATAAATCAAAAATAATATAGAAAATGTACAAATAACAGGACAGTTAATAAATTATTCAACCCAGGCGTCGGGAGAGAGCAAATGCCAACATAACAAACAAAACAATCTGCCTAAAGATTATGAAAAATAAATAACTTCCTTGAACAAAAGAAAACGAAAGTAAAGACAATAATCTTACCTCTCTCCCTGACTAAACAAAAACAGGAGAAAAGTTTCAGAAGGGAATCATCCCAAATAAATGGGCACTCATCTCCCTACATGGTTTTGTTAGAGTTCACAGAAAATGTCACAGAAGCATCGTTGTAGCCCACTTTAGGTTCACATTTCACACATTGCTCAAAAAGCAACTAAAATACAACAATGTCTTTGGGATAGCGGATAAGGGATTCCTCCCGAGCTGCATCTCTCTGCTACTTTATCTCTGTTGTATGCCATGTAACAGAAAAGCCACTGATTACTGACAGCTGCAAATGATTTGGAAGCGCTGCCTGGCAGAGAGAGAGAGAGAGAGAGAGAGAGAGAGAGAGAGAGAGCCATAGAAAAAGGAAGGAGAGAAAAACACATGTGACACTCTACCAACACACAAAATGACATCATAGGATGTAACAGTTTGTTTGTTTTAAATCAGAACTGCTTGAAAGAAATCTTTCTAAAATGTATAGAAAATACAGGATCTATTGCTGTTGGTTTATAAGGCTGTTATAGTCAATAAAGGAAGACTAACTCAATAGATTAAACTAGATGAAATAATCATGAATGTCTGATGACTGCTGCTCTTGACTTGTCTGTCTGTTTTAACGTAGATACAGCAGCCAAACAAAATCTATTATTAAAGATATAAGGGTCAAGATCCCAACTAATGCAAACACTGATCACTATAATGAGGCTTAAAATGTTGAATTTCTCCTTTGGTGATTCTGCTTCTTATCATCAGGTGTCTTCAATAATGATCAATCGTCACTTAATTAATCACTAATTAACTCTGACTCAGTGTTAATTTAGCACTCTGATTTTAACACTTTCACACTCTTGAGTGTGGACTCCCACGAGAGTTCATTTAACTCTGGGTTTTTTGCTGTGTGGGTACCTAATTGATGATGAAGAATTTACAGACCAGCCATCAAGTATTAGACGGTGGTTTAAATTATTGCTTGCAGATATTATCACAGGGTGCAAAAAGTATGCCAAATTGCTTGTGGGGGTTTTGAACGCAAGGAAGACAACTTTGTTTCAGTTTGACAATCATAGTTAAATGGGATGTTCCCATTGGCTGAATTGCTGTAAATAGCAGCTGATTTCGCACTAAACCACTATTTAGATTTGAATCCTGTCTGAATCTGCCAAGTCTTTCTCACACAACCACTGTAGTACCTAAAGAGCAAATTACCTGTGTTTCTGCAAACTCAGTAATCCTTGAGAAATCCAATTTAATCCAAATGCAAATGTCTATGATTGCCAATAATATTATTTCAGAACGCATTTCCTTATGAGTGGTCCTTGACCAGCGTGAACTACCATAGACACTCTTACGGTGAGCCATTTTCTGCTTAGCTTGCCATTGATTATTGATGTTCCCAACTCTGGCCCTCAAAGTCCATTTCCTACAGAATTTAACTCCAACCTCGGTCAAACTGACCTGCCTATCGCTTTCTAGTGATTGTGAGCACCTTGATTTGTATTTTCAGGTGTATGGTTGGTACTAAACTCTGCAGAAACGTGGACCTCAAGGACAACAGCATGCATGCACAAGAAAAGAGGTCACTCTCCTTAGGAGAGACACAGTCTGCATCAAAGAGTATAGAATCCCAAGACGCAAAACTGCTTTTCTGGTAACCGCCACTAGATGGCGCTTCGGTAGTGCAGCCGCCATTATGGGGTGAAAATTCCAACCGAACAGCACAGAAGCAGACCGAAAGAGAAGTCAAAGTGGAAATAAAATAATGCAGTCACTGCACAGAAGTAGATTATGAGACGACAAACTGCAAAAAGTCATTCAATATGGTTTTTCTACATATTTTTTTTTATAAATCCATCACATTTTACTCACAAAATTGGCGAATCTCAGCCAAATCAGAAGTGCAATGGAAAAATTCTCAAATTAAGTCATCAGTACATTTTATGACTACTACATATTGGTATTGTATTATATATATTTATTATTGGTAGTGTATTATTATATATGTTTTACGTTATCAATTGTGGAATCCAACCATTAATTATTTGAGTCAGTTTGGCCTGCTTTATTGAGTATTTTCGTTTTACTTTACACATTTACTATAGGTCTGAAATGAATATTGTAATTATACATTATATTGTATGTTTTAACCCCTGGAACACACTACAAACATGATGATCTTACAGAAATAATGCATTGCTGTGTCCATCATAACTGAATAATCAAGTAATTTTGGAGACTTTTTTTGTTTGTTTACAGTTATACTTTAACGGACATTAAAAGACAATGCTGCAAAAACAATTTACTGTGAAGCTGTTATATTATGTTATATATTTATTGTCTAACATTCCCAATTTTCTGATGCATGTCCTTAATTTTGCTGGCGTTAAATTGCGTTTATAATGCTAATACTTGAACTTAATATATTTCTAGAGAGCAAAGATTTTGTGAAAAATGGAAGAAAGTCTGTTTTTGACAATCACTAGTGATTGTACATTATTCTGTTCTTATATATTTTTTTATTGCAATAACAACAAATAACATTACAGTAGGCCTACGTACAAAACATACAGAAATACTTTCAATAGTAAACAAGTTATGGTTAGTTAGTTAACAGAAGTAATATAGTATTATTCTTAAGAAACAAATGGAAACGAGTCACCATTCTGGTTGTGTATTTTAGCTGTAATGTACGTTTTTTTTTTTAAAAACAAAGCAGTGGAACTAGTAGCTAGAAGCTAGTGGACTGGCGAGTCGCTTTCAGTCCAAAATGGCGGAAGCGTAGGACTGCTGCTGGGCGCAACTGTTGCTATGGAGCGTTCTATTGAGTTTCGCCTCTTGGGATTCTATACTCTTTGTCTGCATTTAAAAGAAGCGATGACGAGGCTCCATTCAGTTCAGGGGACAAACAATTTATTAATTTGGAACTATTGATTAATTTTCTCAAACTAAAATTGTTTAAAGTTTCTTTTTGAATTATTGATATATTACTTTTCCATTTGATATTGTAAAGTTGCTTTGACACAATCTGTATTGTAAAAAGCGCTATGTAAATAAAGCTGACTTGACTTGACTCATCACATCTCACCAGCCCCGGCTGTGTCTGCATCCTCCTGGAAGGTAATTCTTTCTTATTTGCAACCATGCAATAACACTAAATTCAATAAACAATGTGGCAACAGTTTAAAAGCAGTTCAAGTCTGATAATAAAAATGTTCTTGGCAACTGTGCATCCAACATAATTTTTATAGTTTCATGTTGTTTTCCATTGGGATTTGCTTCTCTCTCCTGGAATAATCTGATAGCATGCTTCAGAAACCACTCGAGAGGGCTCATTTTGTGAAAGTCAGCTTCAGGTAGCTCACATAACTACAGAAAACATGAAACAGAACAAGAACATGGCATTTAAAGGCACACAAAGCAATTGAAGTGTAAATGCATAACATAAAATCGGAAATCACACGGCTTTAAGAATCTATGCCGAAGGCTTGCCTCAGAAATATTAGCTTCTTCAGGCATAGGCCTACCTGTAATCGTGCAGCTACTTCCCCCAAGACATTGAAGCACAGAAAAGCACTGAGACCTTGGTGATTACAGTGAAAATCCTACTGAAATTCATTCTGCAGTCGCTGCAGGAAAAAGACCTAAACCTGCTGAAAGGCACCAGATGATGAGTGTATGTCTGTTTCCACTAGATGCCGCTTGTGCATTTAGACACTCGCTTATTTCAGTAACTCTTTATTAGTTTAATTTATATAATTTGATAATGTTTGTTGTGATTTATGTACTCTGTTGTTTGCTTGAGCAAGACTGATTCTTTCTAAGAGTTTTTGGTTTTGGTTTCATTTTATTCCCATCTTGCCTTCGTATGGGCCTCTTTTGTCATCTGTATGGAGAGGTGCAAGGATGCTATCATCGAAAGGTTTAAGGTGTTTCTCTTTACAATTACCATCAGATCAAGAAACTTCAAGATATACCCCCCTCTCTTAGCTCATAAGCAGGTAAAAGTGGTATGTGAATGTATTTTTATTGTTCATTTATGAGTTTAAAGTTGTATGCGTGTTTTCTGTATAATTGAATACTTGACTGATGTTTGTTATATATTTGTCCTGTTTGTTTGGTTTTGCACTGTTGGTGTTGATGTCCAAGTCGATGAGCACATTAAACATCTGTAAAAAGGAAGGAGAGTTGTGGTTGATGAGATGCGCAAGGTTGAACTTTGCCTTTGAGGCACGAAAACCAGATCAAGTACACCCCAAAAACAAAATCAAAACTTCATAAAATGCATTGTAGGACCGCTTTAAAATAAATGGCCAATAATTGTTTCTAATATCAAATTTCATTTTAATTTAACCTAATTTGGTTTATTTTCTTCAACCAAATAAATCATTATTTTATTTAAATTGTTCCTTTATTTCAACTGTAAAAAATGACCTCCTTCCAGCTTCTATTTTTTATTCTTTGTATTTTATTATTATTATTATTATTATATATAAAAACAAACTTGGTATGTGTACTGCATTTAGACTAGCTGGGACTTGTCACACTTATATATTGTTGCTCTTTTGTTGTTTTGATTGCTTCTATTGCCCTCATTTTGAAGGTGCTTTGGATAAAAGTGCCTGTTAAATTATTTAGTTTTATTATTTTGTTAATCAGACATATAAAAATACACTGTAAAAATGCTTTTCTTACTTAGATTTTTTGTCTTGTTTCCAGCCAAAATATCTAACAATTCTTAAATCAACAAGGATTTTCTAGACAAATAAAAAATTATTTCCCTTTTTTTCAGAAAAAAAAACAAGTCAAAGTTTTTGAGTTTTTGCTTAGAATAAGCAAAATGTGACCCTGGACCACAAAACCAGTCTTAAATCGCTGGGGTATATTTGTAGCAATATCTAAAAATACATTGTATGGGTCAAAATGAAAAAATCATTAGGATATTACGTAAAGATCATGTTCCATTAAGATATTTTGTAAATTTCCTACCATAAATATATCTAAACTTAAATTAAAATGCATTTCTAAGAAATTAATACGGACAAATTAAAGGCAATCTTCTCAATAATTTTATTTTTTTTCACCCTCAGATTCCAGATATTCAAATAGTTGTATCTCTGCAAAATATTGTCCTATCCTAACAAACCATACATCAATAGAAAGCTTATTTATTCAACTTTCAGATGATATATAAATGTCACATGTACACTTATGACTGGTTTTGTGGTTCAGGGTCACAAATAATCTACCAATTTCAAACAGAAAACAAGATTATTTTGCTTTTTTCGAGCAAAAACTCATTTAGTTTTGACTTGTTTTTTCTGAAAACAAGACAATAATTGTTACGTGTCTAGAAAATCCTTCTTGATTTAAGAATTTTAAGATATTTTGACTGGAAACAAGACAAAAATTCTAAGTAAGAAAGCATTTTTTTTGCAGCGTTTAAGCTACAAATCAAACCCAATGTCTGCCAGTTCAATTTTAACATCTTCACCTATTACAAATCAGTGTTCTTTTATATGTGTACGATAGCGTTATTGAGAAGTAACAAAGGTTTATATCATCATTATGGTGATTAATGTCTTTAGTTTGGTTCTGGATCCTTGACTTCATAAAATTAGTTTTCTCTGGCTGCTGTATTTGAGTGCGTTAATCAAACTAAAATGCAGGCAACCAAACTTAAAAGTAATTTAAAAGGTAAAATCTTTCATCATGCAGCACCAAAATAAGCATTTTTGTGCATGTGAAGGATGTTTTACGAGGATATTGGAACACAAGTGAAGTGCAAAGATGTGTTTATGGATAAGTTTAGCACCAAGTGTTACATAGCAAAAAATAGAAACATTTAGATGTCGAAGAGAGAGGCTTAGAGGCAAATGCCGTTTAGTTTCACTTTGTTCATTTATTCATTTTAGCTTGACGTTTGTATTCTGTATTCACTTGTCTAATCTGTGTTTTACTTTACAGTTTAATACACAATTTTATAGCTACTCATTTTTCATTCTTGTTCTGTAATACCTTTAAATTTAAAGGGTTTGTTGTGGATTAAGGAGAACTAAATAGGCTATAAATGTTTCGTTATATTTATTGGCATTTAATATACATACTGTATAAACGAATGCCATTGTTTGCAAATATAATGTTAAAGTGTGTTTTTAGAATAAGATCAATTTCTCTCGCATGAGTTTACTTCCTCTTTTGGCCAGGTTTCGTTTCTCTGTGTCATATACTCTAGGGGCATGGCATCTAAAGTGGGGTATTTTTATGGGCGTGATATTTAAACGACAGTTGTTTTCAACCACCAAATTTATCAATGTACGATCATTCGCACAACAGGATTGGTGGCATACGAAATGTTTCATGAATCACTGATTTGAACTCTGATTTGTGCACTCAAATCTGTGCTCATTTCTACATTAGATTGATAAATGAGGCCCATAGTGTATTGGTTTTTGTGATTAGATGTTTCATCAACAGCAAACATGCTGGCAGGAAGGCTATAGTATCAACAAAATATGATGAAGACATATCAGGTGATATAACTCTATATAATCTCTTTAATACTTTAATGTCAAGTAATGCTGTGCAAAACTAGTATTTACAGTGTTACATATTTTAATAAAGAAAATGCTATTCGTTTAATTGTTAAATAGTTAAAAAGTAATTTAATTAATAAATAAGGCTTTATACACAAACATCAACAGTTTAAGTTTGCCAGTGCAGTGATGCCAACACAGGTGTAATATGTTCCCGCTTTCGGGTGTTAGTTAAAAGCCTCGCTGCCGCATTCTGGACACGCTGAAGACGCACAACCAGAGAATCATTTATCCCTGAATATAAATCATTAATATAAACCAACCTCGTAGAAATAAATGCGCATACAACTGATTCTAAATCCCTTCTTGAAAGAATAGTTTTCAGTTTTGACAGTTTCCTCAACTGAAAAAATGAAGTTTTTACCATGTTATTTACTTGATGATCAAGACGGGATTTCAGCATCAATAATTACCCCTAAATTCCTCACATATCCACGTGGATCAGTCGGCACAATTCCCTGGCTTTTAACCATGTCCTTTTGAAAATGTTTATTCCCAAATATAATAAACTCAGTCTTGTCTTCATTCAATTGCAGAAAATTATTTGCAAACCAGGCCTTAACCTCAACCAAGCACTTTGTTAAAGAAATACAACTATCAAGCTCTAAAGGAAAATATATCTGCAAGTCATCAGCATACAAATGATAGTTAATATTATATTTCCTAAAAAAATAGACACTAAGGGCAACATATATATCGAAAACAAAGTTGGACCAAGAATAGAACCCTGAGGGACCCCACAAGAAAAGGTAGCGGAAGTAGACACATAATCCCCAATTTTAACAAAGCATGTCCTGTCCTGCAAATAAGATGAGAACCACTTAAGTGCCACTCCCCTGATTTCAACATAATCACTGAGACGATCTATTAACACAGTATGATCTACAGTATCAAAGGCTGCGCTCAAATCTAACAACATTAGCGCAACACCCTTCCCAGCGTCAGTACCTAAAAGTATGTCATTTAAAACCTTTATCAATGCTGATTCTGTACTGTGTTTAGTCCGAAATCCAGACTGAAAAACACCCATAATATTATTCTCAGTCAGGTAATCAACTAACTGAGAATGAACCACTTTTTCCCGAATCTTATTCATGAAAGGTAATTTCGAAATCGGCCTAAAATTCTTTGAATCCTGCTGATCCAAATTTGCCTTTTTTAAAACGGGTTCAATAGTCGGATGCTTGAAACCTAAAGGCACACAACCAAAACATAGACTACTGTTTATGATTCTTAAAATTGAAGGTCCAACAGTATCTATGACCTCTTTAAACAGCTGTGCTGGAAGAACATCATAACATGAAGTAGTTGGTTTCAAAAGCAGCACTATATAACAATTTGAAGTTGATGGTCTCTCCCTCACATGAGGCTCAAGAAAGGACATAACCACCATAAACGTCCATCTTTTATGACTGCCTCCTTCAGCACCACTCTGTTTCTCCTTCTCTGCCATCCTTTCTTTATAATATTTGTCTCTCAGGTATTTCCATTTGCGTCTGCATTCCTCCTCTATGAAACAAAGGGTAAAAATGATGTTAGCTAACAAATGAGCTAATAGCCAGGGCTTGAAATGAGGGGGATGGCATTCCCCGTGCTGAAAAAAAAGCCCATCTGTAAAACCACCATCCCCATTAGATTAATAACGTTGTGTATTGCGCAAAATTTTTAATGGAAAAAGAAATATTAAAATTCTCCTTGACTGATAATTTATTAAATTATGGTGATTGGCCAGTTGGAAATCAATATCAGCTGTGCACAAACTCATGTTTTCATCATGTTTCATGCAAAATGGTTCAAGAGAAACTTTTGAACCTTCTTTAAAAAGAAGACTACAGAAGGTATTGATGAGATTATCATTCCTTGATGAGATCATCTATTATTATGTCAATGACTTTGCAAAAACAAGCAAAAGCAATTAGAATGCATTTAGAATATGCCTAAAATTGTACAATTATGAAAGAAAATATCTATACTCCTTTATTATTTTAAATATATATGGCGGTTATCTATGACAGGCACTTGCACAAAAACTAATATGTGACCCTGGACCACAAATCCAGTCATAAGTCGCTGGGGTATATTTGCAGCAATAGCCCAAAAAATCAATTGTATGGATCAAAATTATTATTTTTTTAATGCCAAAAATCATTAAGATATTAAGTAAAGAAGATATTCAATGAAGATATTTTGTAAATTTCCTACCATAAATATATCAAACCTATTTTTTGATTAGTAATATGCATTGCTAAGAACTTCATCTGGACAACTTTAAAGGCGATTTTCTCAATATTTAATTTTTTTGCACCCTCAGATTACAGATTTTCAAATAGGTCTATCTCTGCCAAATATTGTCCTATCATATCCATACATCAGTGGAGAGATTATTTATTCAGCTTTTAGAGAATATATAAATCTCAATTTCAAAAAAATGACCCTTATCACTGGTTTTGTGGTCACATATTGTTTAGTTATAGTTACTGATTATACAAAACAACAACAACAACAACAGCAACAACAAAAACAAAAAAACATACATAAATAAAATAAAAACAGGCCTGATGCATAATTGAATTGATGCCAGACGAGACAGGTGGATAGACTGAAAAAGTTAGAAATTTATTCATAAACTTACATATGAATATGTATAAAAATGATTAAATGATAGTAATAATCATAAGGTGAAAAGATGAATACAAAAGATCATAATGGTAAGCATAATGATCATAATTAACATAACTATACATTTGCAATCATCAATCATTACTAATATCAGTTACCCAATTGCTAGATCATCCAGTATCAGATCAAAATACCAAAATACCAAAAATTGTAAGAGTAATAAAGAAAAGATCCAATTAATATTGAAGTCCAAATTAATAGTCAAGTACGTACAGAACTCTAAGAGTCTGTTAGTTTAAAAGTAATCTAATTATAAGTTGTAGTCTTCTAAAATCTGCTGAGAAAATCCAAGTCCAATGAAAGAATAAGAAAAATAGGTGCACCCAAATATCAGAGACAAAGAGTCTAGGAGAGTGGAGGAGAAAAAAGGAGAAGTCTCACTGAGGTGCATTTAGAGCATCTCTTATACTTAGAATTTGAACAAATAAGGGGGTAAGTTTCCTGTGCATAATAAAATTGAATTATTAATGTCTGTACAGTCAGTGACATTTTCACACCTCATGACAGAAATATATTTAATTATAACTGGGTACCTAGAATCACTTCCTCTCTCTCATTACATTGACGTCGCTTTAGATGATGTCAGTCCTGCAGCTTGCAACTTGGACTTGCAACTTTGTTTTAGTTCCAAAAAATACATACATATTATTTTAAAGTTATTACTTTAAAAATAAACCAAATCTCAAGAACCATATGTTTGAATGAATAGACCTTTGTTAGGACACACACTCAGACTATGTGACATAAGGATCAGTTATAGCAAATTATTAATCTTAATGCAACAAAGATGATTAAAAAATGCATAAATAATATTAATAACATAATATCCTTGTATGAATATGTTGAAACACTTATATGAATATGCAGATTAATTCTCAACACATAGAGGCCGCAGAAGGAAAACGGATAATAAGTCATAGTTCATGTAATAAAGCTCAATTTTCTTTATAAAAAATAATAATACTTGAACAAATACTTGGCCACATCATCCCATCTGATTTATTTATTTTTAACCACTGTTGCTTTTTGATAATATTGTGGTAGTTTTGCATACGTATGCTTTATTGAGTTAAATATTCTGGGGACAGTTTGATTAATGTTTGAATTTGTTTTAAATCTAATAAACTTGCTGGCCTAGTGCTGATGTTCATGAGCTGCTGTGATGTATGACGCTGCAGGAGAATACTATTGTTTTTCACAAATGACATGCTGCTGTTGGGTTATTTTTCAGGTCAGTGATAGTGGAGTTATAGCTGTTCAACATGATTTTAGACAGTCCATTAAGTGAGTGCTCATTCTTTGATTTTTCCTCTGATTGATATGCTTACGTAATATCGCTTCCTCTGTCATAACTGATAGTACAACTATGATCACTCATTATTACACAAAAACTGGCACAGATCTAATCATTGACATAAAAGCAATCATTCCCACAAATGCAACCTGCAGTTCACCACTGCAAGCATGGACATTAATTTTTTACTGATGAGTGCCACTAGGTGGCACTAATGTTTTGAGTAATGTAAGGCATTTGTGTTTGCGAATAAAAACGAAGCTCTTCGCATGTGAAACAGTGGTCCTGATGAAACAATATTTGTATAGAAAAACCACAACCAACATAATGTTACATGATATGTTTATACTCAGAATGTACCAATTTTCAAAACACTTACTTTGAATGATTTGGTAGGTGGATTTTCACCCTAACTTGCATTTTTTTTGCCACACAGAATCACTGGTGTGGCCCTTTCTAATGTTCTAGATTTGATTATTATTCACTGTCCAGAAAACTGGATGCATAAACCATCAAAATACAAGGGAAGAAAAAAAAAACAGAAACAATGACCAATGATGCCAACTGCTTTCAATTGAAAGTAGCTAAAATAGTCATTAAATGTTGCTAGATGACATCATAATGGTGAGTTGACTGATCTAAATAAATATAAATCAGTGGGAGAGTCTCGGAATGTATCATTGTTTTCCAAGAAATTGATTTTGTTGCTAGGCATTTGAAAAAAGTCTGAAAAGGTTTGAGGAAGTCACTAAATCTAGTGACAAAATCACTAAACTGGCAACATTGTCACATTGAGTATAACAAAATCAGCTATTAATATTTTTTTTGGTCCTCTTGATCTTACACACATTAGTAATCTATTTGTATGACTCACAGCAAAATCCCCAGTGTTCATTTAACACTGAGTGAGGACACACATATAAACACTGACAGTAAATTCCCCTGTGTTCAATCAACAGCACTCAGTGTTCATATGGGAACCATCAAAAGTAACACCAAAGCAGTAAGTATTTGAGAAAATCACAATTTTTAAGCACATTATAGTGGTCAGTGTTTGCATTAGTTGGTCTCTTGACCCTTACATTTTTAACATTAAAGTTTGTTTGGCTGCTGTATTTCAGTTATAACAAGCCCAGAGCACACGTTTTCAGGTGATTATGTTTTAACATGATAATTATTTGATCTGAAGCATTGAATTAATTTAGTGTTTAATCTCTAAGTTACATTTTCTTTATTGGAAATATAACTCATAGATTACACTCTAAATGTGCTTAATAATTCAGGTCAAATAGTTATCTTGACTATTTAACATAAGCCTTTTGAATCCACAATGAAAGATCCAGTTTTTTTTATCTGTTGGTTTACAAGGGTGTTATCGTCAGTAAAGGAAAAACAACTCATAGATTAGACTCTAGGTGAAATAATGATTATGTCTCCAACTGTAAACAAGAGACCTACCAAAAGAGAGAGATTTCAAAGCATCAGTAATAATTTTGCACAATGCAATGCCTTTAAAAAATACATGTAAGTATTAAATGTCTTAATTAAATGGTTTTATTGTAGTTACATCAAATAATAGATAATAATTAACATTTTTCAGCAACATGTATAGTGGTCAGTGTTTGCATTAGTTGGGATCTTGACCCTTATAACTTTAATATTAGGTTTTGTTTGGCTGCTCTATCTATGTTAAAACAGACAGACAAGCCAAGAGCGGTAGTCATGATTAAGTTTTAACATAATCATTATTTCACTTAGAGTCTAATCTCTGAGATGTTTTTTCCATTTATTGACTATAACAGCCATGTAAGTCAAATGCAATAGATCCTGTATTTTCTATATGTTTTGGAAAGATTTCTTTCAAGCAGTTCTGATAAAAAAACAAAAGCATATTATTTAGGCACACACATACATCAAGAATCAGCATGAGAATCACAACAGGGATATCCAATTATTGCAACTCAAGTTAGTCATGTTTTTATTTAAGTTAATTTCTATAAGTATAACAAACTCAAAACCAAATAGTTCTGTTTAATTGGAGACACCATAACTTTAAAAATTTAGGTAACTGATTACCTACAATTTTTAAAGTTTTCTCAACCTTTTCTTGTTTGCAGTGCTGTGGATGACAGCCACAACTATGTCTAAACATCACAAGATCACATGATCGTCATGCATCATAGTTTTTGATGCATCAATAGTTTGGATGGCCAAGTAATCCAGGTCTGGCCCACATCTGGCACATGTGGCATGATTATCTGACCCACATGTAGCATGGAATGATGGCACTTGGGTAGGCTGCTCCTGTTTGCCAGATCTGGGCCACAAGCAGGCCATAGCAATGCCACATGTCAGCCAAGAGCAAAGAAATAAACCAGAACTGCACCTTTTCTCAGCCAGAAAATCTTCATATATTATTTATAGAGTCCTCTCGGCTTGTCTAAGCTTGTAAGCAAAATCACTGAAAGAAGAGAACAGAAAAAAAGAGACAAACAGAAAATCAAGAACTAACTACTGACTTCAGCCACAGCCTTAGATTAATTCAGCTGAAGATGAAAGACATTAAATATCTGAAGATCTCAACAGAGAAGGATTAAACAACTTACACATTACTGACTAGACCAGGGCTGCCCAAACTCGGTCCTGGAGGGCCGGTGTCCAGCAGAGTTTTGTTGCAACCCCAATTTGACACACCAGAACCAGCTAATCAAGCTCTTATTAGGCATACTTGAAATTTCCAGACAGGTGTGTTGAGGCAAGTTGGAGCTAAACTCTGTAGGACACCAACCCTCCAGGACCGAGTTTGGGCAGCCCTGGACTAGACTGACTTTATTTCTGTTAGAGGTCTAAGAAGTTATGTCTTGAGAATTACTGATAAATCTAACGTTTCATTTGAAGTCACCTTAATAGTGATTAGCATTTCCATTAACTGGACTGTTAACTCATTTGCAGTACATGATAATTTTTTTTTGATGGTTTCACAAATGTCATGTAATGACCTGATTCATTGAATATATTTGAGTCTAGCAGGTATAAAATTGAATGATTTAACAATACAAACCATGTGTTAATGCATCAAGAATAGCAACTTCAGTTTGAGGGAGAGAAAAAAAAAAAAAAAAAAAAAAAAAAAACACACACACACACACACACACACACACACACACACACACACACACACACACACACACACACACACACACACACACACACACACACACACACACACACACACACACACACACACACACACACACACACACACACACACACACACACACACACACACACACACACACACACACACACACACACACACACAAAAAGATGCTGACACACACAGATATCAGCAATAAGCATATGAATCTCAACAATGGTGAGAAAATATTCATATAATCGGATCACAAAAGGCTACTTATTTATGCTGTGAGGTTTGGTATCCAGCATGCATTGCAACATTTCACTTTCTATTGACTACATTGTTGAGGTTCATGTGTTGATTCATGATGATTTTGTGTGTTATTTATTATGTTATCTTTTAACTAGTGCTGTTAATTTTGCACTGCAGTTTAATACAACAAATGCATTATTGGCACAACGCTATCGCATTATGATTATAGAACCATTAATAGTATCTATGATCACCTGACCTCCTTTTGTCTCTTGCTACTGCAAATGTGTTTGTGTTATGTTATGTGTTTTATGTTGTTGTATTCTGTATTTGTTTCTATGTTATTCCTCTTATTTATTCTTTTTGTGTTAGATCAGCGGTTATTGGATGTCAACTGGCGGTCCTTTTAAAATACCACTTCCGCTATCCAGAGTGAGCTGGTGCGACTTCAGGCCGGTCGTGCTGTTCCTGACTCCATCAGCAGCCAGACCAAAGATCCTTGTTCTTTCTTTAAAGATGTTCTAAATTATGTGGTCATTGTACACAGAAAAAATGGACATACCAGGTCTTTGAAATTACAAAAATGAATCATGCTTATTCAACACAATTAATTTATGTTTCTGTTGTGAACATATTTTAATTAAGTAGATTTCAATTGTTCATTCTGAGTGGGGCACTCCGGAGCAGTTGATGGCGCTAATTACACAGAGGCATCTTTTTCAAAATATCAAACAGAATCATTAAAGAAGACAATTACATTTTTAGGTTACCATTACAGTGTTAAGTGTTTGCTTTAGTTGGTGCTCTGGACACTTGTCCGCTAGTTGCTACTTGGATTGTCAGCTAGACAATCCAAGAGATAAGGAGATCAGATGATGTTGATTATGTTTCATCATCTGATTTGAATTTCTGAGTTACCTTGTTGATTATAGCCATCCTGTGATTGTACAGTATAAGATCTGGAAATGTCAGCATATTCAGAAAAAAAAAAAGTGTTTTGTTCAGGCACACACAGACATCAAGAACCAGCGTATGAATCTCAACAACGGTGACAAACAGCATATTCAGAAAAACAGATCAACTCTGAACATTGCAAAACAATTCAGCTCATAATTTACTCATGTGGCAATGCATGATGGGAACCATGGATGAGTTTTGATTGGCTACCACATGCTTATTTGATGATCACTGTTGTTGTGACTCAAACACTGGTTCTTGATGTCTGTGTGTGCCTAAACTATTTCTCCACATCAGAACTGAAAAAAACAGGATCTATTACTGTTGACTTACAAGGCTATTATAATCAGTAAAGGAAAAAATAACTCTAGGTTAGACTGATATTGATGATGTTAAAACAATCATGACTGCCTGATGACTGCTGCTCTTGACTTGTCTGTCTGTTTTAACATAGACACAGCAGCCAAACAAAATCTAATATTAAAGATATAAGGGTCAAGATCCCAACTAATGCAGACACTAACCACTGTAATGGTAGCTTAAAAATGTTGATTTTTCTCCTTAGGTGATTCTGCTTGTTATCATCAGGTGTCTATACTAATGTTTATTTATCAGCTGTTAATTACCTAATTATTCCATTAACTTCAACACTGCTTCAGTGTTTATATGTGTCCACACTTAGTGTGTTAAATTAACACTGGGGATTTTGCTGTGTAGTGTTGTTGTTGTTGTTGTTTTGGTCCAGAGAAACTAATATTTTTGTTAATTTTTTTATTTTTTTGTGCTATTTTACTCATTTTGAATGGTTAATTTGTAAGCATCTCATTTGATTAATTTTAATTAATTCTTATGTGTTGAATTTAATTAGTAATATGAGTTGGGAGTTGAGGCTTCTGTTAAAACATCGGCTGCAGATGGAAGCTTTGCTCCACATCCACTCGTAGGTTTGAATACAGAAGACCTCAAATTGGCTATTCAACTCAAACAGCTTGATTTACAAATCAAGCGACAAGAACACGACACACAGCTTTTGTGCGTGAAGCAACGTGAACTTGAAGTTCATGGTGCACGCCGTTTGTCGACTGTGTCAGTAACTGTGTCTCAAACCCCAATGTCTGTACCTAGTGCACCTAGCATTGCTTCTCCTATTCCACATTTAAGTACCGGTGATTTTGATATTAGTAGGCTAATTCGTTTAGTTCCTGTGTTTACAGGAACTGAGATTGATTCTTATTTTAATGCATTTGAGCATATAGCTGTCGCGTTGCAGTGGCCACGGGAGATTTGGTCTCTCTTGCTCCAGGTCAAATTGACTAGTAAAGCGCAGGAGGTCTGTGTTTCTTTGTCTATCAAGGAAAGTTTAGATTATGATGTCTTGAAGGCCTCAGTTTTAAGAGCCTATAAGTTGGTCCCTGAAGCTTACCGTCAAAAATTTTGTAATTATGTAAGAGCCGCCAATCATACGCTTGTTGAGTTTGCCCGTGAAAAGGGAACTCTATTTGATAAGTGGTGTCAATCCAGCAAAGTAGCTAATTTTGAACAACTTTGTGAGCTTGTGTTATTGGAGGATTTTAAGAACACGTTGCCGGATAAGATTGTGGTACATCTGAATGAGCAGAAAGTCACCATTCTTGCACAAGCAGCTGAATTTGTATTAACTCACAAAAATGTTTTTGTTCCGTCTGTGCATCGTGAATCCTCCCAGGTCAGTTTAGAAGAGCCTGAACTATGTTAAAACTACTCCGTCTAATCAAAATCAACCGCATGAGTGTTTTTATTGTCATGAGACTGGTCATCTCATTGCTGTTTGTCCCATTTTGAGATGGAAAAACCAGTCGCTTAAATGCCAGGCCCCAAAGAGCGTTGGTTTTGCTTGTGTTTCAGGTCTGCAAATTGATTTGGATGACATTGATGTGGGATATAAGCCGTTCGTTTCTACGGGTGTTATTTCTCTTAGTGGTCAAGAGGAAAAACAAGTTCCCGTTCGCATTCTCCGTGATACTGGGTCGAGCCAGTCTTTCATATGTAGCAAAATTTTGCCTTTTTCGAATGATTCGTATTGTGGTTCAGATGTATTGATTCAGGGCATTGAATTAGGTATACTGAGAGTACCTTTACATTGTGCAAACATTCAATCTGATTTGGTTTCTGGTATCGTTAAGATCGCCGTTCAACCACAATTGCCAATTAAGGGAGTTTCACCATTTCCCGAAGCAGTTGATGACCCGCTCTCTGAACCACGAAATGTTGTTGATCCCGTGTCAACACTAACTTACATTACATTTACATTTAGGCATTTGGCAGATGCTTTTGTCCAAAGCGACATACAGTTGGGAGAACATAGAGCGATTCTTCTTAAGGAGACAAACAGACACAGGCAGTGCGATAATACCAGATTTCAAGTGGTGCTTCAAACAAGTACAAGCTAGAAAGGGAAGGAATAAAGAGATTAATTTTTTTTTTAATGGTAACAGCAAATAGAGTTGAAAGAGATGAGTTTTAAGCTGTCGCTTGAAGCTTGTCAGGGAATCAGCATTCCGGATAGGGGTAGGAAGATCATTCCACCAGCCAGGAACAGTAAAAGAAAATGTTCTGGATAGTGATTTCGCACCTCTCTGTGATGGTACCACAAAGCGTCGCTCACTAGCAGATCTCAGAGTTCTGGAGGGGGTGTAGATTTGCAATAGCGAGTGCAGATAAGCAGGTGCAGTAGCTGTGGTTGTCCTATATGCAAGCATCAGAGTCTTGAACTTGATACGAGCCGCAATTGGGAGCCAGTGCAAGGAGATAAAGAGAGGTGTAACATGGGCTCTTTTGGGCTCGTTGAAGACCAGCCGTGCTGCTGCATTCTGAATCATTTGTAGAGGTTTGATTGTGCATGATGGAAGACCAGACAAAAGAGCATTGCAGTAGTCCAGTCTGGAGATGACAAGGGCCTGGACAAGAAGTTTTGTAGCCTGCACTGTTAGAAAGGGCCTGATCTATTTGATGTTGTGCAAAGCAAACCTGCAAGATCGAGTAGTCTTTGCAATATGATCTTTGAAAGACAACTGGTCATCAAAGATGACACCCAGATTCCTGATTGAGTTTGAAGAAGTGATTGTGGAAGAGCCCAGCTGGATGGTGAACCCATGCTGTAAGTTTGGAGTGCAAGGAAAAACAAGAAGCTCAGTTTTTGCCAAGTTGAGCCGGAGGTGATGTTCTTTCATCCACGTTGAGATGTCCGCCAAGCAGCCTGAAATCCGTGCAGGTACTGTTGGATCATCTGGTTGAAATGAAAGATGGAGTTGTGTGTCATCAGCATAGCAATGGTAAGAGAAGCCATGTGACTCTATGATGGGACCCAGTGATGTTGTGTATATGGAGAAGAGGAGAGGACCAAGAACTGATCCCTGAGGAACCCCAGTGATCAGTTGATGTGTTTTGGATACCTCTCCTCCCCAGGTTACCGTGAATGACCTACCGGTGAGATAGGATTCAAACCAGCGAAGCGGAGTTCCTGTGATGCCCAGCGATGAGAGGGTGGACAGGAGGATCTGATGGTTGACGGTGTCAAAAGCAGCAGATAAATCAAGCAGAATTAAAACTGATGATTTAGAATCAGCTTTTGCTGTCCGCAAGGCTTCAGTAACTGACAGTAGCGCAGTCTCAGTTGAATGGCCACTCTTGAAACCTGACTGGTTAGGATCCAGTAAGTTGTTCTGTGAAAAGAACAATGATACCTGGTTGAAAACAACTCGTTCGAGGGTTTTTGCTATGAATGGAAGCAGAGAGACCGGTCTGTAGCTGTCAAGAGGTTAGGTGTTCAGTGTTGGTTTCTTAAGCAGTGGGGTTACCCGAGCCTGCTTAAAAGAAATTGGAAAAGTGCCTGTGAGGAGTGATGTATTTATGATGTGTGTGAGTGCTGGTAAGACAGTAGGAGAGATTGCTTGAAGAATGTGTGAGGGGATGGGATCAAGTGGGCATGTTGTAGGGTGGCTGGAGAGGAGAAGTTTTGATACTTCTGTCTCAGTGAGGGGACAGAAGGAGAAAGTGAGAGTGTTCGAAGTGGGTGTGGTGGGTTGTAGGTCATGTGTATGAGGGGCTAAGAATTGTTTGCTGATTGTTCGAGTTTTGTCTGTGAAGAATTGTGCGAAAGCATTAGCTGTTAGTGTAGTGGTGGGTGGTGGTGGAGGGGGACAGAGGAGAGAGTTAAATGTTTTGAAGAGATGTCAGAAGCACTATTGATCTTGTTATGATAATATGAGGATTTGGCAGTGTGGAGTTGAGTAGAAAAAGCTGAAAGCAACGATTGGTACATACTCAGGTCAGACGGGTGTTTAGATTTGCGCCATTTTCTTTCTGCTCGCCTGAATTTGGACCGATGTTCACGAAGAACATCAGTCAGCCAGGGGTTAGAGGGGTTAGAGGGGGTAGCCCGTGCTGGCCTGGTGGAAAGAGGACAGAAATCGTCGAGACAAGACTTTAAGGTGTTGCATAAGGTGTCAGTGGCTGCATCCACATCCAGAGATGAGAAATGGATAGGTGAGGGAAGAGAGGAGGAAAGTACAGAGGAAAAGTGTGAGGGTGAGAGGGAGCGTAGGTTTCGTCTACAAGTAACCGGTAGAGGGGTTGGTGATGCATAGGTTGAAAGATGAATATTAAATGTAATAAGGAAATGGTCAGAGACGTGTAGGGGTTTGACCAGGATGTTGTCAGTGATACAATTGCGAGTGTAAATTAAGTCAAGTTGGTTGCCAGATTTGTGAGTGCTCGTAGTGGTAAGGCGTTTGAGATCAAATGAGGCAAGAAGTGAATGGAAGTCTGTAGCATAAGGCTTGTTAAGATGAATGTTAAAATCACCAAAGACCAAAAGTGGACTGCCATCTTCTAGAAAAGAGGATAGCAGTCCATCCAATTCTTCTAGAAAGGTGTTTAGAATTTGGCCTGGAGGGCGGTAAATGACCACAACCTGGAGTTTTACAGGAGCTGTGACTGTTATTGCATGACATTCAAATGAGCTATGATTGCATATGGGTGAATGTGTTGTGTATTTCCAATTGTCAGAAATGAGCTGACCAGTGCCCCCACCCCGCCCAACCTGACGCGGAGTGTGAGAAAAAGTAAAATTCTTAGAGAGAGCAGCGGGGGTTGCTGAGTCTTCTGGACGAATCCAGGTCTCAGTCAAGCCCAAGATGCTAAGATCAGATTGTGTGGAATAAGCAGAAATGAAGTCTGCTTTGTTAACTGCGGACTGACAGTTCCAGAGGCCAACAGAAAAAGCAAGAGGTGGAGTAGAGGATGTACACAGCAAAAACGCTCAGTGTTAATTTAACACTCTGAGTGTGGACACATATAGACACTTTAGTAGTGTTAAAATAACACTGAGCAGTGTTGAAGTTACTGAGATAATTGGGTAAATAACAGCTGATAATTAAACATTAGTATAGACACCTGATGATAACAAGCAGAATCACCAAAGGAGAAAATCAACATTTTTAAGCTAACATTACAGTGGTTAGTGTCTGCATTAGTTGGGATCTTGACCCTTATTTCTTTAATATTAAATTTTGTTTGGCTGCTGTGTCTGTTAAAACAGACAGACAAGTCAAGAGCAGCAGTCCTCAGTTGATCATGATTATGTTTTATCATCATTATTTCCCTTAACGTTTAATCTCAGAGTTTTCCTTTATTGACTATAACAGCCTTGTAAACCAACAGCAATAGATCCTGTATTTTCTATACATTTTGAAAATATTTCTTTCAAGTAGTTCTGAATAAAAAAAACAAAACATATAGTTTAGGCACACACCGACATCAAGAATCATCATGAGAATCACAACAACGGTGAGCATCAAATAAGCATGTGGTAGCCAATCAAAACTTATCCATGGTTCCCATCATGCATTGTCTTTCTATTTGTTTTGAGATGATCTGTTTTTCCGAATATGCTGTTTATCACCATTGTTGAGATTCATACGCTGATTCTTGAGGTTTGTGTGTGTCTAAAATAAATCTTTTTGAATTTTGAACAAGAACTGTCTAAATGAAATTTATCCAAAATGTATAGAAACTATAGGACCTACTGTTGGTTTACAAGGCTGTTAATATCAGTGAAGGAAAAGATTAGATTCTAGGTGAAATAATGATGATGATGTTGTTAAAACATAATCATGAGCACCTCATGAGTGCTGCTCTTGACTTGTCTGTCTGTTTTAACATAGACACAGCAGTCAAATAAAATCTAATATTAAAAATATAAGGGTCAAGATCCTAACTAATGCAGACACTAACCACTGTAACGGTAGCTTAAAAATGTTGATTTTCTCCTTTGGTGATTCTGCTTGTTATCATCAGGTGTCTATACTAATGTTTATTCATCAGCTGTTAATTACCCAATTATCTCATTAACTTCAACACTGCTCAGTGTTATTTTAACACTACTAAAGTGTCTATATGTGTCCACACTCAGAGTGTTAAATTAACACTGAGCGTTTTTGCTGTGTAGTTAGTTCTTGATTTCTGTTTCTGTCTCTTCTGTTTTTTTCTTTGTTGACATGTGGTTGACATGTGGCATTGCTATGGCCTGTTTGTGGCCCAGATCTGGCAAACAGGAGCGGTCCGCCCAAGTGCCATCCATGCTACATGTTGGCCAGGTCATCATGCCACATGTGGCAGATATTGGACAGATCTGGGCCGACAATATGTTGCTATCTGGGAAATGCACATCCTTACACCCATCAAGAGCCTCAGGGAAGGGAAAATATAAATACTACCTAAAAATTGTGAAATTGTGAGATCATGTAGATCTTCCCCTTTTCAATCAAACCCAGAACAGATGCAGAAGTGGAGAAGCACAAAAATAGAGGTGCCTCCCTACCATGGAAAATATTTCATAATTATATAAATATATAACTAACAGTTTCGGTTGCACAAAAACATTGTTGTCAATCTAACTGAAGATTCCACTGGGGACTTTTCAGAAAGTAATTTGTGGCATTACTGTTTGTACCGTGGGTTGTAAAGGATAAAAAGCATCAAACACTTTCTAATAAAAAGTAGGCCATTATGCAAATTTGGTTGCTCCACAGCAAAATCCCCAGTTTTAATTTAAGTGTGGACACATATAAACACTGATGCAATGTTGAAGTTAATGAGATAATTAACTGACTATAACAGCCTTGTAAGTCAGCAGCAATAGATCCTGTTTTTTATATATGTTTTGTCAGAAATAAAATGTGCTAGAATTGTATTTGAGCTCTTTACTGGGGCAGTAACTTCCAGATCACCAGCTTCAAGATGGCGCAGCGGATGGCAGCCACTGTGCTGAGCTCCTCAGTTGTTTTAGTGTTTTTGTTAGTTTTTCCTGTTTTTTGTTTCACAAACACGATCAGTTTTACCAGGAATGAACTGCTAAACATTCGGCAGAACGGACCTCAAAACCTCATACCGGTTTTCAACTATTCGGATGTTTTGCTGAATGTTGTAGTTGGCGGAGCGGTAGCGCTGATCAGGCGCTTTAAGACACGCAGACAGGGAAGGTGCGCCGGCGCGCTCTTAAAACTTTGACAGCGTAGACTTCAGATGGCGCTGCCTAGTATATATCTGGCGAACCTCCGCTCAATTCCCAACAAAATGGACAAACTTCTTCTGATCTCCCGGACAAATAGGGATTTTTCAAACTCTGCTGCTCTGTGTTTCACTGAGACCTGGCTGAATGACGCGATCCCGGACAGCGCACTTCATCTGCTTCTTGCTGTTTAGAGCGGATCGCGACGCAAAATCAACGGGGAAATCGCGTGGCGGCGGGACGTGTTTTTACATCAACAAAAGGTGGTGTACAGATGTAACAGTATTAACCAAAATGTGCTGTTATGATTTAGAAGCACTTTTCATAAACTGTAAGCCATTCTATTCGCCGTGAGAGTTTTGCTCGTTCATTCTGGTGAGTGTTTACATTCCACCGCAAGCAAATGCGAGCATGGCATTACAGAAATTCACAAGATCACAAAGATCGAACAAAAACACCCGGACTCTGTTTTAATTATTCTTGGGGATTTTAACAAAGCAAATCTCTTCTGTGAACTGCCAAAATACAGACAGCATGTTACATGTCCCACCAGAGACAGTAATATATTGGATCACTACCACAATAAAGAATGCATATCACTCTGTCCCGCGGGCAGCTTTGGGACTTTCTGATCACTGCCTGGTTCATCTTTACCAACCTACAGGCAAAAACTTAAATCTGCTAAACCTGTAGTAAAGACTATAAAAAGATGGACCACTGAAACAGAGCGGGCCTTACAAGCCTGTTTTGAATGGACTGATTGGAGTGTTTTTGAAGCTGCTGCCACCGATCTGGACGAGCTCACAGAGACTGTAACTTCATACATCAGTTTCTGTGAAGATGTGTGCATTCCTACCAGGACTTATTTAACCTACAACAATAACAAACCATGGTTCACTGCAAAACTCAGACAGCTCCGTCAGGCCAAAGAAGATGCTTACAGGAATGGGGACAAAGTCTTGTATAAACAGGCCAAATACACACTGGAAACGGAGATCAAAGTGGCAAAGAGGTATTATTCTGAAAAATTAAGGAACCAATTCTATTCCCATGACTGTTCATCAGTGTGGAAAGGTCTGAAAGACATCGCCAGTTACAAGACACCATTCCCCAGCACTGTGGCCAATCAACATCTGGCAGACGAACTGAATGAGTTCTATTGCAGGTTTGAAAAAACACCATTTACACCTCCAACAACCCCCCTCCCCCTCACCCCTCCTTTACAAATCAGCGATGAAGACGTCCGCAAAGTCTTCAAAAAGAACAAAAGAAAAAAGCTCCAGGCCCTGACGCCGTGACTCCAGCCTGTCTGAAAACCTGTGCTGATCAGCTGGCCCCCATCTTTCAACTAATCTTCAATAAATCGCTACAGTTGTGTGAAGTCCCTGCCTGCTTCAAACGCTCCACCATCTTCCCCGTTCCAAAAAACCCCAAGATAACAGGACTTAATGACTACAGACCTGTGGCGCTAACGTCTGTCGTCATTAAGTCGTTTGAAAAACTGGTTCTGGCTTATCTGAAGGACATCACCGGACCCTTACTGGACCCCCTGCAGTTTGCTTACCGAGCAAACAGGTCTGTGGATGATGCTGTAAACATGGGTTTGGATTTCATCCTGCAGCATCTGGATAAATCAGGGACTTATGTAAGGATCCTGTTTGTGGACTCAGCCTTTAACACTATCATCCCAAACCTCCTCCTGCCCAAACTAACTCAGCTCTCTGTGCCCACCTCTGTCTGTCAGTGGATTACCAGCTTCCTGACAGACAGGCAGCAGCTAGTGAGGCTGGGAAAATACTCATCCAGCACCCGCACCATCAGCACTGGCGCCCCTCAGGGTTGTGTCCTCTCCCCACTGCTCTTCTCCCTGTACACTAACGACTGCATCTCTAAAGACCCCTCTGTCAAGCTCCTGAAGTTTGCGGATGACACCACACTCATCGGTCTCATTCAGAATGGTGACGAGTCTGCTTACAGACAGGAGGTTAAAGAGCTGGCTGAATGGTGCAGTCACAATAACCTGGAGCTCAACACGCTCAAAACAGTGGAGATGATCGTGGACTTCAGGAGAAAGCCCCCTGCTCTCCCCCCACTCACCATCATGAACAGCACTGTAAAAACAGTGGAGTCATTCAGGTTCCTCGGCAACACCATTTCTCAGGACCTGAAGTGGGACACTCACATTGACTCCATTGTGAAAAAGGCCCAGCAGAGGCCGTACTTCCTCCATCAACTGAGGAAGTTCAACCTGCCACAAGACCTGCTGAAACAGTTCTACTCTGCCATCATCGAATTCGTCCTATGCACTTCAGTTACTGTCTGGTTCAGCTCAGCTACCAGTTCTGACCTCAGAAGACTACGCCGGATAGTCCGGTGTGCTGAGCGAATCATTGGTACAACCCTCCCCACTCTTCAAGATCTGTATCTGTCCAGAGTGCGCAAAAGGGTTAGTAAAATCACTCTGGACCCCTCACATCCAGCACACTCGATCTTTGAACTGTTGCCATCAGGCCGACGCTACAGAGCCCTGAGCACCAGAACGACCAGGCACAGGAACAGTTTCTTCCCACAAGCAATCCATCTCATGAACATTTGAAAAATAACATGGAACAACAACAATATTATACATTCATTCATTTATTTATTCAATACACATACTTAATTACATTTCTCATTTCTAATTTGCACCTGTTCATAGTAAATTGTTTACATTTGTCTATTTTAGTTTATTTTAAATTGTATATTGAGTATTTGCTTTTTTGCACTTCTTCTGAATATTTGTATATTGTTCTTTTTATTATCTGTGTCTTGTCATTGTCATTTTGTTGCACTGTGGAGCTTCTGTCACTAAAACAAATTCCCAGTATGTGCAAACATACCTGGCAATAAAGCTCATTCTGATTCTGATTCAGTATTAGGGATTATTCCAGTATTACAATATTGCGTTGCTCCCTAAAAAAGTAACTAATTACGTTACTTATTTACCCAGATAGCATACACTTCCGGCCCACATCTGGGACAAACATGGCACATATGGTTCAGTTCCGGCAATGGCAGAGGTCATATTGGCCCACACACATCAAGCCGGTTTTATTGTCAGTTGACCAGAGGTGGCATTTTCTGGAGACATGTTCTGGCCAGGATTTCTAAGTTGCTTAAAGTGTAGCGTTGATTGTATGTAATTATAGACACCTGATGTTAACAAGCAGAATCACCAAAGGAGAAAATCAATTTTTAGGCAACCATTTTAATGGTCAGTATTTGTATTAGTTGAGATCTTGACCCTTATATCTTTAGTGTTAGATTTAGTTTGGTTGCTGTATCTATGTTAAAACAGACAGACAAGCCAAGAGCAGCACTCATCAGGTGATCATGATTATGTTTTAACATCATCGTTATTTCACCTGGAGTCTAATCTTTGAGCTATTTTTCCTTTATTGACTATAACAGCCTTGTAAACCAACAGCAATAGATCCTGAGTTTTCTATATATTTTGGAGAGATTTCTTTTAAGCATCCCATGCCATTTATGAGATGTGGCCCAGATCTGGTCCAGTTGTGGCTGACTACTATCAGCCGGACTCAGGTTGAGTCATCGCTGTCATTCCATGCCATATGTGAGCCAGAAGAAAGTGGGGATGTGGGCCAGAACTGGGCCAGATGTCATTTGCTATCTGGGTACTTTTTATGGAAAGTAATGTGTTACATTACTTTTGCATTAATTTTTAAATCTGGGCAGGATATGCTTGTTTGTTTTTAACATAAAAACATTTATTCTCAGCAAATGTAAAAGCCCTTTCACACCAAAATGAAAGGCTAAGGCTAAAGGGAATTAAATTGACGTCTGTATAGTAGAACTGTAGGAAAAGAAAGTTCAACAGTCTTCAGCAATGAAAAAAAAGCACAAATATTATTTAATATAAAGTAAGTTTTGCTTATTAGTACACTGCAAAAAATGCTTTTCTTAGATTTTTAGTCTTGTTTTCAGCCAAAATATCTAACAATTCTTAAATCAAGAAGGATTTTCTAGAAGTAAAAGTTACTGTCTTGTTTTTTCTGAAAACAAATCAAAATGAAGTGTTTTTGCTTGAAACAAGCGGTAAGCAAATACATTGGCAGATTATTTTGTTTGTTCTAAGCAAAAACTCACTTAATTTTGACTTATTTTTTTCTGAAAACAAGAAAATAAGTATTTACTTGTCTAAAAAATCCTTCTTCATTTAAGAATTTTTTTATATTTTGGCTGGAAACAAGACAAAAATGTACATAACAAAAGTATTTTTGCAGTGTACAGTTGAATTGGATCAACAAAGGTCAGCAGCAAAGTCATTGGTTAATAAAATGGGATTAATGGGATACATAAAGGAAACAAAAAGTAACTATTAACTATATTTTCTTGGAAATGAAAAAGTAATGCGTTACTTTACTAGTTACTTGAAAAAGTAATATTATTACGTAACTTGCGTTACTTGTAATGTGTTACTCTCAACACTGGTAACTTCAAAGGTGCACCTTTTCTACACCTAAAAGCAATGAAGCATACTAGTACCATAAAAGTACACACACATTAAAGGTAGATAAGGTACAAAGGTGTACCTTTGAGGGTACCTGATGAAAAAAACAGTGTGTTACATAAGAACTAAAATGTATAATAATAATAAAAATTATTATTAATTATTTTTTTACTATGGTTTTTGCTACAAACATTATGGTTAAAATAATGTTCTTGTAGTATTAACCATAGAAAAAAGTAAGCAAGCCGAAAGAGATGGTTGCTAACTATGGTAAATTAGTTGTTACTGCAGTTTTACTACAAATATGTGGAAAACTGTAGTAAAACATGTTTGTTTTTTTTTGTTTTTTTTTACAGACAGCAATTACAGGTCAAAACAGCCAATTTGAACTTTTAACAACCAGTTTAAATAAATTTGCTTGCACAAACTAGCCTAGTTAAAATAAATATTTAATCTACACTATACTGTTCAAAAGTTTGCGGTCAGTATGATTTTGTAATGTGTCTTTAACCATCCATTCTATCCAAAGTTGTACTTATTTGAAGAAAAATACAGTAAAACAGCAATATTGGGAAATATATAAAATAATTAAAATAACTATTTTATATATAAATATATTTTGGAAATGTAATTTAAAAATAATCTGTGATCAAAGCTGAATTTTCAGCATCATTACTCCAGTCTTCACCTGTCACATCATCCTTCAGAAATCATTTTAATATAATTTGCTACTCAAGAAACATTTCTGATTATTATCAATGTTGAAAACAGTTGTGCTGCTTCTGTTGACCTATTTGAACAAGCAAGCAGCAGCAGCAGCAAACACTATCTGTGATTGATTGGTTCTGTCTTTCAGCATTTGCTTGTTCTGATGAGCAGGAGAAATAGCTCTATCCTACACAACAATTCACTAATAGTCCATTGTTCCTCTTAGAGTCTGTTATTTTATGCATAGAATGTCTTGCTAAATAAATAAAACAATGGTGAAAAATGCACTTTAGAATCAATATTTTTATATCAGTATCAAAAGTATCAATACCGCCCATCCCTAGGTTATAATAAGAAAAATCTAATTCATGTACTCAAACAACTACATGATGATTACTTCAAAACAAAGCCAGCTTTAATTCAGTTAGAGTAACTGATAGAAATAAGGGTCAAGATCCCAACTAATGCAAACACTGACCAGTGTCACAAAAGAGAACAGGAAGTATTTGACTTTTCAGTTTTCAGCTCCTCCCAAACTGCAAGCGGCAAAGCTCGCCAATTGGTCTGCTAAGTGCCGCTTACACCAGACATAACTGTAAAATTGTTAAGCCAGCAATTTGGCAGCATAGGGCAGATAAAAAAAACACTCAAATCACACTGATACATCTGACATCTGTCAAAATCCCACCCCCACAACAGAATAATGCAAAAAGGAAAAAAAATTAAAGCAGTTTTTCACCTAGCAACACGTCACACGTATGTGAGTAGAAGCTGATTGGTCAGATTGTTTAGACAACTGACAGAAGAACAAGGCACTGAGTTAATTTTATTCATTTGGCATGTTTAAAGACTGTAAATATGTCACTGCCAAAACTCTTTGTTTTTCATCTTATTTTGATGCTGTCTGCATTTTTTGGAACAGGCAAGTAAAATTTATTTACATAATTTTTATTCTGTCACTTTTCTGTAATAGTCTAGCAATTACAATTACTGTTTATGCTAAATAAAGTAAATGTTTGATGAATAGAAGTTTTATTTTATATTTTATAAATGACATGCATTCATACAAACACCTGAACACTAACTCACTGTTTTTATATTTCAGCTGGTGGGTTTTATTATTACTATAAATTTGACTGCATCTATAGTACCAAAGATTACAGCGACATGGTTCTTCTTCATTCATATTCTTTCAATAAAAATGTGGATGTACAGTACAACAGCACTCTGGGAAAGTTTGTGGGGTTCAGTGAGGAGGGAGTGAAATGGGCAGATTATTGGAACAAAGATAAGGCCATCATGCAGAAATTGAAAGCTGCAGTGGACATATTCTGCAGATATAATGCTCAGCTTTATGACTCAACTATCACTGATAAATCAGGTGAGTTCTGCAAGACTCTTGTCTTATATTTACTGCTTAATATATATATTTTTTTATCTTAACAAGGGAAATGTTTATATGCCTTTCTTCATCACACTTTTATAGATTACATCAATATGTTGTGTTTTTCCTGGCTCAGTCAAACCCAAGGTTATGCTCAGTTCAGTGAAGCAGGCCAGTGGCAGACATCCAGCCATGCTTTTGTGTAGCGCTTACAACTTCTACCCTGAAAAAATCAAAGTGTACTGGATGAGAGACGGTAAAGTGGTCACCTCAGATGTGTCCTCCACAATGGAGATGGCTGATGGAGACTGGTATTATCAGATCCACTCTGAGCTGCAATACACCCCCAAATCTGGAGAAAAGATCTCCTGTGTGGTGGAGCATGCCAGTTCAACACAGCCCATGATTTACGAATGGGGTAAGATGAGACATTTACCCTACTCTCATCAGTCTTTCCTTCATAAATGACTTTGACATATTTATGGGATCAAATAGAAAACATGGAAATTATTTTATTGCACTTACACAGCTAAACAAATGTTAAATATGTAAAAGCTGAGAATGTTTACTCATATTTACTATTATTCGCTAACAGAGCATGACTTCTGTGCTTTACAGACCCCTCTATGTCTGAGTCTGACAGGAATAAAATTGCCATTGGGGCCTCTGGTCTGGTTCTGGGAATCATCTTAGCAGCTGCGGGACTGATCTACTACAAGAAAAAATCTGCAGGTCAGTTTAAAGGAGAGAAAATCAAGCTGATACTCATAATACACCGTCATATGCCTGTACATTTATCTAAACAGTAAATAAATTAATGTATGTTTTATGTTTTTCAGGGAGGATCCTGGTACCGAACTGACTACAGACTGAAAAAAAAATGTTTAGTCAGTTGAACTTAGAAAATGTACTTCATGTGGTAACGTCTACAATAACTGATTTGGTTGAAATGAAATAGATTATTTAAGATTACTGATTATTACAGAATTCAACCGACCCGAAAAAAACAAGTTTTGCTGAAGCAGACGTAACCAGATTTTTTTAAGCAAAATTACTTTGTATGTTTGATAGTCCTTTTCCACACTGTAAAGAACAAAACAAAAATAAAAAACAAAACACATTAAATGCATGATAGCACAGAGTGCTAAATACTTGTCATTAACGGAAATAGTGTTCAATTATCATTGTGAAACATTCTCTGTAAACCGTAATTCACAGTTAACCATGAGCTATCACTGCATCAGCAACAGCACAACAACTACCTTTAAATAAAGCAACTGATGGGATATCCTTTATGATAATGCGTTGAGTATGCTTTCATTACAATTATCTGTTATTACATAAGTTTGCATGTAAGTTTGATAATCACTTTTATAATCATAAGCTAAAGTGTTCTTATATCATGATGATTGAGCAAATGTCTGAGTATGATTTGAGCCTAAAATGTATATTGTGAGACCTTGACATGCAGGCTGTGAGAGGCAGGAGGGGAGTGTGAGTAAGATGTTTCGCAATAAGGAGCGCTATCTGGTCAGGTGAGGGGTTCAAGGACATCTTGCTTATGTACTAACAAAAAGAACAGCTTGTGTGTGCAGGAACACCGCGAACTGATACTGGATACAATGAAGGCAACAATGAAGCAAACTGACTGGGAAAATCAGCAGCTTTGGAAGGAGAGACGGCCCCGAAACTCATCTACATCTGTGTATAAATACATGGGTCGAGGGATAGGCGAGCGGCATTGCAGACTACCTGGCATAAGACTCGCATAGTTTTGTGTAATCAGGGATAGCTGTGACCCAGAGCTCTGTAATACTTTATTCATATGCTTATTTAAAATAAATTCTTTGAACTTGGAAAGATTCTCTTCTCCTTAAAACGAACATGCGGACTAAGAACACCACAGTCCAACACAACAAACAGTATAACGGCCATGTTTCTTGGTCTTCTCCTGGACTGAAGCACAGACTCATGTGTATTATACATATGTATTTGTAATACATTTTTACACAATAACAGCACATTTGTAAATAAAATGAATGTTAAATATAGCTGCAAGCAGCCATTATCGGGGCCAAGCACAAGGCAAGGGAAGCATGAAACCAACTGCAGCAATGAGTAATTAAAGCCATTTTAGGATGATTTTAGACAAAATGGTGGAAAAATCATAAATACAACCTGTAGTAATATGATTTAATGGCTTATCACTTTTGACCAATAAGTGGCGCTGTTATCATATTGATGTAGTGTGATCTGTGTGAGATAACAATAAAACACATTGACTTAGAGACACCAATTTTGCTATGATGACTGCACAGTCTTTCCTCTATCAGTATGCCAAATTTCATGCAATCGGTTCTATGGGCTGCCATCCAAGCAGCAAAATGAGGCACTAAGCATGGACTGGCATATTAGACCAAATGCAACAATGAGTAATAAAAGCAATAATTGGATGATTGTAATTGAAGTGGTTGAAAAATCGAAAAACATAACCTCCAGTAATATGATTAAGTGGCTTATAGCTTTCCGCCAGAAGGTGGCGCTGTTATCAAATCACTTTGTTGTGTTCTGTGTGAGGTGACAATTGCACACACTAAGTTTTGTATAATTATGTCAAAGCTTTACAGAGATATAGCCTCAAGTCATTTTGGCACCATGCCTAACATTTGTACCGGCGCTGTGTTTTGTCTATCAACATGAAATCCATAACTTTTTATAAGCATGGTCTGAAGATGATATGATTCAATTTTGGTGAAAATCGAAACAAAGGTTAAGGAGGAGTTTGAAAAAGTAGGTTTTCAAAAGTTTTTAGCATACAAATAGTGAAAGTTTGGACAAGTGGTGGCGCTAGAGAGTTTGAGTCAGAGGCTCCAAATTTGCTACAGTTAATGTTGAGGGTGTCCTCTACCAGTCTGCCAATTCAAAACAACTTTCCCGAAATTGGTTCTATGGGCTGCCATAGACTTTGGGGTGAAAGAAGAAGAAGAATAGGAACACTAACAAACACAATAGGTGCCTACGCACCTTTGGTGCTTGGCCCCAAATTCTAGCAGATAATCATTTGACTGGCCACATGAGCAGCGCGTTCCCGAGTTCGTAGGATCACAGAACTCGCTTCTCCACTGTGAATAAATCGCTATCCGAATCTATGTGTTTTATCACTGAGGTGATATCTAAATTTATTTTTACAGACGTCCATATGAGAAACAATTACCGTCTGAATAGGGCTTTAGCCAAATTGTGATCTTATGATGGAAAAATTGTCATGAAGTGATTAAGATATTAATTAGCTGGTCCAGGTGTGTTTGATAAGGGTTGGAACTGAATTTTGTAGGATGGTAGATCTCCAGGAACAGGGTTGAGCAACCCTGATATAGGTAATAGATTTCAACTTACATTTATATAATTTTTTAACATTCTTTAACATTATCATTTAAACTAACTACTTTCTGATATAATTTCTTGTCACCAAAAGAGCATAAAGCTGCATTTCCACAACTCTCTTTCAATAGGCGTGTTTCCATTACCCTTCAAAATGCGCAAATTGAAATTGCGAATTTAAAATACACCTAATGGAAACGTGTCAAATTCGCAAAAACACCCATATATTGCAAAAAAGTTTTTACGCTCGCATGAGGTGGTTTTTCAGACAATGCGAAAAAGGAATAATTCACAAAACGGCAATGCAAACGCTTTTTTCGCATTTCCAGGTCACATGTTATACGTGAACAGTCATATGATCATTCTTTATTCGTTTATTTGTGGAAACTGGCTTGTGCATGATGCTGCAGGTGTTACAAGAGGCCCATTGCACTGCACAGCTAAAAAAAAGTGAATGCGTTCATCCAGAAATTCTGAATCCACAGTTCCTCCGTGAAATTGCGTACTATTATTAGCCTACTTCCCAGAACAAGCGCATACTTGCCTTGTATCCGATTAAAAATATAAAATGGCTAGTGCGTTTTGAATTACTTATCGCGAGAGGACGAGTTTTAGTCGCATGATATGGTTAATGTAAACACTGTCATTTCGCAACAGGTTTTTATCGACATTTAGAAAATATCGCAAAAGTTTTGCACACATTTGTAATGGAAACACGCCTACTGTCACTGCAAAAACAATAATGCAATTACTAAAAGACAAAAGATAATACAAAAAACATTCAAGGGTCAAGAGTCCAACTTAAGCATCATTATAATGGTGAGTTAAAACAAAATCAAACCACTGTGAACAAGAGTGGTGTTTGTGATAAGTGAAGATGTTAATGGTGTTTCTGTTTAATTCTCCTCTGGGGAGATCTAGAAAGATTCAATGTGTTCATCTGTTATTTAAAGTTGATGTTCATCTAAGGCTGTGTGACTTAAGTAAGTTAATGTTAATTATTTTAATGATGTACCTTCAAACAGCCAATGTGGTAATTTACTGTAAAAGACCTACAGTATGTTACTGTAAAGAGCCTGGTAATGTCTAACAGTGCACTGTAAAATAAAATGTATTTTTACTCATATCAGGTGTAGGCAAGGATCCACTGGACAAACAGAAGATGAAAAACCATCCTTTAATAAACAATACCTCAACCAGAACCTTAGCCAAGCACTTCGTACGTTATGTAAAATGGCACATAAAATGATTGTATATGTTAATTATAAGCACAGAAATTGTATAATCAGAGCTATGAGTTACATTTGTTTCCTTTGACAAGAAAGAAAGTTCCAGCAGCAACTCCCAGCAGCCCCAGAAACAGACCTATTCCACAGAACACTGCTGGACCAACACTTGGCAAAGCAACATCCACATCTGAAACACACAAGAACATGATGGAAATTAACTGCATTACATATTTCATGTTTCTGGTGAAGTGACAGCATTTTTTGTTTAATATAGCAAAATCAACAACAAATAATCCTACTAACAATGAGAACAACAACACTGATTTCCTTGGGTCATCTTATTTTAGTTATCATTCTAAACAATGCAAAAAATAAAAAAATCCCCATTTGGATTTGTCTGAATATATCAAATTGAGTACTCAATGTATTTATGATTAATGTCTAAATTATATGATCATTAACCTCTGGGAAGTGTCAAATGTTGCTAAGCGGTCAATCACTTTTATGATATATGTTTGCCCTGACCTGTGTCTTCAATTATGCTTGATTTTATACATCATATGGTCGAAAGGAGAATTAGGGTTGAAAACATTAAGCTAAATTTTACCCCATGTTTTGGTTAAAGGTTGGCCCTGAATAGATTTGTGGTACACTGTACAGCTGTAAATGTCTCCTTCAGCGGGTGTAAATGTCAGAGTGGAGAAGATGTTGAAGGTGCCGTCACTCTTTGGGCGATACTGGCTCAGACTCATATCCTCTGTCACAATCTCATTGTTCTTAGTCCATGAGACATTGACAGGTGGAGGGAAGAATCCAGTCACATGACAAATGAGGGTGTTCTCCACATCCAGATCCACAACATCTTTTGAATAGATGGATGTAAGAGGGGGGTCTGTGAACACAGGGAGAATTTTTTTTTTTTTTTTTTTGCGCAAGTAAATATTTATTCCTATTCACCCTGGAGATACACAAACACACACACTTTTTAAAATACATATATCAGATTTATCAGTGGGGTTACTTGTTTGGAAACCATGTGATAAGGAATCAGTTGCAGATCTTATTATAAGATCTTTTTCCTCAGTGTTTATATAATCCACACTATACAGAGTGTTAAAATGAACACTGAAGCAGTGAAGAAGAAAATTAAAAAGTCACTATTATTGTGGTTAGTGTTTACTTTAGTTGCACCCTTGACTTTTCAATATAAAATTTTGTTGTTTTAACTGAACTTATAACAGTCAGACAAGAATCAAGATTCCAACTAATACAAACACTGACCACTATATAAAATGTTGATTTTCTCCTTTGACCATTATTGAACAAGCTTGATGTTAACAAGCAGAATCACCAATCATCACTCAATGAATCTCATTAACTTTAACACTGCTTTAGTGATAATTTAAAAACTCTGTGTAGTATAGATTATATAAACACTGAGCAGTGTTATTTTAACACTGATGATTTTGCTGTGATGTTTTTCTTTTTATTTATTATACAATTAACAAAAAGCAAAAAAGGCCCCTTGTACTAGCTTGTTTGTTTCTTTTTCTATTCTAGCCGTTTTCTTTTAATTTATTACATAAAGATAAAGCCTTGCTATGTGTACTGCGTTAGACTAACCGAGACTTGTCATTGCATTTGCATGTTGTTGCTCTTTTGTTGATTTTGATAGCTTCCATTGTCCTCTATTGTAAGTCGCTTTGATAAAAATGACTGAATGTAAATTATACCCAGTATGTGTCTTACCTATTTTCTCACTTGCATTGTGGTCAGCATTTTTCATTAAGTTTAAGTTAAATTTGCAGGTCTCTATTTCACCAACAGCAAGCTTATTCATTTTTTCAAAGTCCAGAGGATCTGCAAAATCCGGCATTGTATCTACTGCTTTTTGTCTAATGAAGTCTGCATGGTACTTTTCCTCTCCATCAGCACCATACATATACTCTTTCTCAGTATCAGAACATCCTGTAAATAAAGTATCCATGTGCACAACTGAAACAGACAAAAAGTCATATTAGTCAGTAGAATGGATAAACATGGTAGATGGATAAGAAAAGATGAGCAAGTGATACTGTGATACTAAAAAATAAACAAATCTAATTTTAATTTTAAATATTTTGGTTTATTTCACTATACCATCACTTATCTATTTTATCAATAAAAAACACTGCTATTTAATAGACAATTTAAGCAGCAGTCTTACCTTGAGTGCCAGCATTTATAAATACAGCAAACATAATAAGGATGCAATAAAACTCCATTGTTCACTTAATGTTGAATGAAGAAGACACCAGATCATGTAATGCTTACTGAAACAAATACCCAGTAGAGCTACAGATTCTAGGTAATATAAGCGTCCCAATCTCAGCATCCAATCAGAATCTGAGACCAACTCTGACATCACTGTATCTAAGCGAAATTATAATTTTTTTCAAACTTGTTTGAATTGGTTATTACAGGGTCTCTCAAAAGGGGAATTGTGATTTCATGAAAATGTAATAATTTACTGTGTAATCAAACGCGGTGTGTCTTTTCAGAGCACAACTTGATCTGATCTGATCTGATGTTTTCTGCGTTTTACACTCTCAAAAAAAAGGTACAAGTGGAGTCGCTGGGAGGTACCCTGAGGGTACAATTTTGTACCTCTAGCTAGAGGTGGGACTTTCAAGTCACAAGTATTATTTAGACACACACAGACATCAAGAACCAGAATATGAATTCTCAGCAATGGTGACAATCAACACAATGATTCATGCCACAATGCTGGGTAACAACTAGGGCTGACTAAGAATCGTTGACAATTCGATCGGAAGAGACTAATTCGACTACCAATCTCACAGTCAAATCTCTGCAGATGTGTTACGAAATGAGGATCATGCCATGTTGGTTATATGGGGGTCCGCAATGTCTAGGCTAGACTTACCGATTTTCTTGTGGGAGCGAGCGGTTTTACCTTTGCTGTGGGCGGGAGGTCAGAAAATTTTGCGGGAGACATGCAGGGAATGGTGAGATTTGGCTTGTAAAGGCCGGTACACACCAAGCTGACTTCAAAGAACTGTGCTTGAACACACTGCAACGATTACGGCCAACTGTAAACTAACATGTGCGTTCTGCCCCTGCTTGAAAAGAATTAGCTGTCTATATCAGCAGCTTTTTATATATATATTCATAATTCAAAAGGAGAAACCTAAACAAATACGAGATAATTGCAGATATATGAAATGTAAAGCTGTGCTTGCTTATCATTTTGAATATCAGTTAACTTTCAATTTAAGCGCTCATGTTGATAATAGTGACATACTGGAATGCTTGGGTAAGATCACGTAACATTAGACTAGTCCTCTGTTTTATGACTCCTTCATTTACTTACTCGTTTTCATCCTTTCGCTTTCATTCTCCGGCACTCACTTGTTCGCGAAACTAGGCGTTATTTATTTATTTGGGCATTATTTTGTCTATTTTCTTTTTCGCAATAGCCTGTTAAGCTATTGTGAACGTAAAACCTGTTGGATATTGTAAGGGATTCTATTTATTTTATTTTTTTTTAGTTTTGTATTTAATTTGTTTAAAGTTAAGTTTAAGTTCTAAGTTCTATGTGTTTAGTAATTTGATACGTTAAAGTTTAAAGTAAATCGTCTGGTGCCACTGATCTCTAGGTGTTTGGTGCCTGTGTATCAGTATGTTTAAACTGAGGTGCCGCTAGTTGTGGTTTTGTTGTAACGGATTTAATGTTTTAATGTTTTATAACAATAATAAAAAAATACCCAATGTTTTTGGCACGTGTGGTGCTTTGGTTTTGCATCATCTTATTTAAACTCAGTCGTGTTTAAAACCTGTTATTCTGGATGTTCACTTGCACAAATATTTATTTGTGAGCATTTTTCACAAGCTCTGAGAAAAAGGGAGCGGGCGGGAGTGGACACAAACATAGCGGGCACGGGCGGGAGCAGAAAATGCAGAAATTCAGCAGGAGCGGACAGGTGCGGGATTAAGAAAACAGTCCAGCGCCGGACTTTCATTCATGTTTAATAGAACGACACATTCATTTTTGTCAATCACTTTACAGGCAGTTTTGGTCTCTTTATTTTCTTTGTGCTTCTGTGAAAAAAGAAAAAGTTATTTTATGCACTTGTTGACTCCCTGGTGTTGTTCCCTCAACATACAGGCACAAACACATGATTCGACTATCAGTCGACTATAGGAAAGTCGTGACAATTCTGATTCGACTATGTAAATCCTTAGTCGGGGACACGCCTAGTAACAACATAGTAAAAACTCCCATCATGCAGTGCAGTATGAGTAATCATTGTCACCACTGTTGAGGATCATATGAAAAGTGTTTATATTTAACCTCCTGGGGTCGAAGGTGGCGCTGGCAACGCCAAATGCATATTTTCTAGATGACAGCAAAATGAACTTAAACTGCTCGGTCAATTCTTTACTCCAAGATGGCGGCGCGGTCAGACGCAGCGGCTACTCCGGGTCCAAATAACGGTGCTTTTATGTCTTTTAATGTCGTCTTTTCGTCTCAAAATAGTGTCAGTAATTCATAAGGAAATAACTCCAAAATACATATACGATCGCCAAAGCCTTTTGGAAATCGGCAACGCATACAACCACCAACTCTCACCAGCGGCTACAGAGAAGCTCCGAGGCTTTTGTTTACTGCAAAAGCCGAACCCCGAGACCGCGGCCTCACCTACTGACGCCACCCACACAAAGCGGAGGCGCCGGCGGTGTGAGAGGGGACAGAAGCGCGGTAAGCGCGGAGGTGTACGAGCTAGGCTAAGGGCTAACCCCACCAGACCGGCCCTTCCAACACTCATGCTCTCTAATGTTCGCTCGCTGGAAAATAAACTGGACTTAATCAAACTCAGTCGCTCTACACTGCACGAGGAAAGGGATTGTTGTGCGTTTGTTTTCACGGAAACATGGCTAAACAACAACACCCCGGACTCCGCCATTCAGCTGCACGGGCTAACCTGCTACCGAGCGGACAGAGATACAGTACTGTCTGGTAAGACTCGTGGGGGAGGCTTGTGTGTTTACATCAACAAGGAATGGTGTAACAATGCTGTGTTAGTGTCAAAACACTGCTCGTCGCTGGTGGAATTTGTGTTTGTGAAGTGTCAACCGTTGTATCTGCCGCGGGAGTTCACGGCCATTGTTATTGTCGCGGTTTACATCCCGCCATCAGCGAACAACAAACAAATAACCCCGACGGCTTTTTCATTATAGCCGGTGACTTCAATCATGCGAACTTAAAGACTGTTTTACCAAAGGTCTACCAACATGTGAACTTTGCAACAAGGGGAAACAACACTCTAGACTTGGTTTACACAACAGAAAAAAATGCATACAAAGCCGAACCCCGCCCCCACCTCGGATACTCGGACCACATCTCTGTTATGCTAATCCCAGCATACGGACCACTTCTCAAACTCGCCAAACCGGTTCAAAAACAGATCACAGTATGGCCAGATGATGCTGCCTCTACACTACAGGACTGCTTTCAGTGCACAGACTGGAATATGTTCAGAGAGGCGGCCACCTACAACAACCACACAGACCTGCATGAATACACCGAAACAGTGACTGCTTACATCAAAAAGTGCATTGATGATGTGACAGTCACCAAGACCATCACCACACGTGCAAACCAGAAACCATGGATGACAGCTGAGGTTCGTGGGCTGCTCAAGACCAGAGATGATGCATTCAGATCAGGAGACAAAGCAGCCTTCAAAACAGCAAGATCCAATCTGTCCCATGGCATCAAGAAAGCAAAACGCTTGTATGCACAAAAAATAAATAATCAATTTACTGACAGCAAAGACACGCGGAGTCTGTGGCAAGCCATTCAGACCATCACTGATTACAAGCCCCTGCCACAGGCCTGCGATGACGACACATCCCTCCCAGACGCACTCAACCTCTTTTATTCACGCTTTGAAATGCAGAATGACACACCTGCACAAAAACTGCCCACACCTCCCAACGACCAGGCTCTCTGTCTGTCTCCAGCTGACGTAAGGAAAACCCTATCTAGGATTAACCCACGCAAGGCTGCGGGTCCAGACAACATACCTGGCCGTGTACTGAGAGACTGTGCTGCACAGCTGACAGATGTCCTAACAGACATCTTCAACACCTCGCTGAGCCAGGCAGTCGTCCCCACATGTTTCAAATCTACCTCCATAATCCCAGTACCAAAAAAGACACGAGTGTCCTGTCTGAATGACTACCGCCCCATAGCACTGACCCCAATCATGATGAAGTGCTTTGAGAGGTTAGTCATGCACCACATCAAATCCAGTCTTCCCAACACACTTGACCCACTCCAGTTTGCATACCGTCCAAACCGCTCCACGGACGATGCAATTTCCTCCACCCTACACCTGGCTCTTACCCACTTAGAAAACAAAGACTCTTATGTCAGAATGCTGTTTATTGACTTCAGCTCAGCATTCAATACAATAATCCCACAACAGCTCATCAACAAACTGAACATTCTGGGCCTTAACACCTCCATTTGCAATTGGATTCTGGACTTTTTAACTGGAAGACCTCAGTCAGTCCGTGTCGGCCGCAGCACCTCCAGCACTACCACACTGAGCACAGGTGCCCCACAGGGCTGTGTCCTCAGCCCGCTGCTCTTCACGCTGCTGACCCACGACTGCACTGCCAAGTTCAGCTCCAACCACATCATCAAGTTTGCTGATGACACAACTGTGGTAGGTCTCATCAGCAACAATGATGAAACATCCTACAGAAAGGAAGTGGCACAGCTGGTTGAATGGTGTGATGCAAACAACCTGTCCCTCAATGTGAGTAAGACAAAGGAGGTTGTGATGGACTTCAGGAGGAATTCTGTTGACCACCCTCCACTGACCATCGACAGCTCGACTGTGGAGAGAGTCAGCAGCACTAAATTCCTGGGGGTGCACATAACAGAAGACCTCACCTGGACCACAAACATTACATCACTCTCCAAGAAAGCGCAACAGCGACTCCACTTCCTGCGCCGACTTAAAAGAGCAAGTCTCCCTCCACCCATCCTCACCACATTCTATAGGGGCACCATTGAGAGCATACTGACCAGCTGCATCACTGTCTGGTATGGGAACTGCAGTGCTGGTGACCGCAAGACCCTCCAACGGACAGTAAACACAGCTGCAAAGATCATTGGTGCCCCTCTCCCCTCCATTCTGGACATTTTCCTTGAACGATGCTCCAGTAAAGCCGCCAGTATCGTGAAGGACCCCACCCATCCCTCTCATAGTCTCTTCCAGCTCCTGCCATCAGGAAGACGGTACAGGAGCATCAGAGCCCGCTCTGTTAGGCTACTCAACAGCTTCTTCCCCCAGGCTGTGAGAGCCCTCAATTCCAACCACCTCACCCCCCTCTTATCCACAAAGTAGACTGTTGAAAAACTCAAAACACTGCAACTCAGAGTGTGCTACACACATGTGAACGGACTGAACAAACCACCTGTAGAAACACTCTTTTCTTTCTACATGCACCAGACACTTCCTTATTAACAATTCATGTTATAAGGACCTGAATGTTTACTTGCACCACAAATAAAATTGCACTATTTGGTTCCTAACCCTAAATACCTCTTTTGCACAATACCATGCACAGTTATTATGTAAAGTACTTATGTAGTCTGTCTTATGTTTTGTGTATATAGTCAATTATTTATAGTATATGTGTAGTTAGATTACCGCTTTCAGTAGGTTAGCTATGTATAGGTTTAAAAATTGTTCCTATGTCTAGTGTTGTATGTTTATATTTGTTTATTTATGTAGCACTGTGGTCCTGCGAGACACGACATTTCGTTCCACTGTATGTCCACACATGTAGCGGAATGACAATAAAGCTCAACTTGAACTTGAATTAACACCCAATACCTTTGCGTGGTTTTACAATCGCATTGAGCCTGTGTCCTCCCGTGTGTTGGGTAACATCAGGTAATTTGCGGGAGGACGGCTCAGGTGTCGGCTTGCTGTGCCATTCCTCGTGGATGTGTGCGCTATTTTCCCACACTGTAAAAAAACAACCTACACTCTAAAAAGTGCTGGGTTATTTCTGTAAACACATTGTTGGGTTAATTGTGCTGGGTCATAATTCTGGGTTGTTTGAGGTACTGTAAACACACAGTTGGGTTGATCATGCTGGGTCAAATGGACTGTTCACCACTGAACACCTGGGTTGGGTTATTTTGACCCAACCGGTTTATTTATTTTTTCTCTTCATCGAACTTTCTGGATTCTTCACTCGTCCCGTCGTCAATAGGTCACGCACATCGCAGTGAGCAGGATTATATGGTAAGTTACTATGTTATTTACCTCTATTTTTAATAAGCTGTGGTAAGAGTACACTAATTTCACTGTTTAATTCAATATTTGATCTGTCTCTGTGCTGGGTTAGCGTTTTTTTTCTGTGAATGATTAACTCACGTTAAGCTTTAGGTCAGAAATACGGGAGTAACGTTAAGTTCAGTTAGGTCTGCGTATGGCTATGTTTTGTCAGAATTAGATCATTTCGTGTTAATATTGATCTTTTAAGGGTATATTTTTTCAAGTAAATGTCCGCGACTTGCCAAATCCAACCAACAATAACGTTAGATCCATCATTTTTATGTTGAGCACTTTCGCGCTTTTTTTTCTCTCAGGTAAGTTAGCTGCATTAGCTAAAAAGCTATACCCCTTACCACGATATTACTAGTATGTACTATTATTCGCTACTTAAATTTAATGCAGCCTTAGCCAGAGTATGTAAAGTTAGACACTTGTCATGTTTGGTTCGATTAAAACGAACACTGGTGCATTGCCCTAATATTGCGGTTCGTTTGAGTAAGTGTGAACGCTGCCGTCCGAACCCTGGTGCGCACCAAACAAGCGGACCGAGACCGCTAAAAAGATAGGCTAGTTCTCGGTCCGCTTCCAAACGAACTCTGGTGCGACATAATTTCACAAATAGAACAAGCGGTACCCAAAACAAAACGAGCAGAGGGCAAACGTAGAGCAACGAGGAGGTAAAGTACATTGTATGAGCTCGTTCGTAGATAGTGAAAATAAAACATATGCACGCAAAAATGAGCGTGCTTAGTCCAGCAGGCGGTATTGCGTAAATCCGACTTAACTCGGCAATCAGCAGACCGATCAGTGAATGGGTAATTTGATGTCGTACACCTGCAGCGCCGCTTTAAGTATATTCTATTTATCTAAAAATATTCTATTTTTCTTGATCTGAAACCTCCTTCTAGATATGCAGGATTCTTGCTGTTTTGTAATTGAGAAGTCGAAGGAATGGCAGCTTGACACCCTGGTTGACACCTTTCAAGGTAAGTTATATCTAACATTCAATAACCATGATTTGTTTTAGAGTTTGATCTTGTCATTAAAAATAGCCATATATATATATATATATATATATATATATATATAAAGTTTAGTTTAGTTTGAAATTATATTTTAAAAGGAGCATTTTTATCAGGCCTGTTTATGTTCATAAAATACACATAGCTTAAATGTTAGTAATGTTGCAAGACTAAATGTCATATAATTAACAGGTGGGGACCAACATGGTGGAATATTTGCCTTGGGAATGAGACCACAACATCCCAGACCTTCGTCATCATTTCGTGCCATGCCGTTGAAACGGAATCGTTGCTTGAGGCTGTTGATCTTTTTTCAAGTCCTTTTTTGTGCTGGATGTAAACTACACTAAGCAGTGTAGTTTGGGAATTCCTCCAGCACGCAGTGTATCATATTGATGGACACGAGTCTTCATGTGTGAAGTTAAGGGCATCAGTTTTTTTCTGGCCACTTGTAACAGTTTATTTGTCTGTAAGAGTTAAAATGAGTTTATAAAGTATTGTCTTAAAGAAACTCATCTACAGAAACTGTTTGTTTGTCTGTAAGAGTTAAAATGAGTTTATAAAGTATTGTCTTAAAAGAAACTCATCTACAGAAACTGTTTGTATGTAAGGTTTAAAATGTGTGACAAATTCATTAAATGGACATTTCAAGTTGCAGTTTTTTTCTGTGCTGTGTGATTGTATTACAGTAAAAAAAAAAGTAATTTTACATTCTTTTTTTATTTATTTATTTATTATTGGTAAAAAATAAAGGTAGCAAGGCAATGAGACAACAAATAACCCAATGTTTAGGTAATGTTTAACCCCGCAACACAGTTAATCTGACCCACTGGTTGGGTCAAAAAAACAACCCAGCCTTCTGGGTTAAATGGTTAAACCCAGCACTTGGGTCAAAACAACCCAGCGCGTGTTCTGTCCCATAGTTACCCAGCAGCTGGGTTAAGGTTGGGTTATTTTTTAACCCAGCACTTTTTAGAGTGTATAGAATCTACCCAATAAATTAGAGTAAAAGAGGCAAGAATTTGCACTCACTTTGTTTGGGTAGATTCTATCCTATATATTTGAGTAAAGATTACCCAAATTTAACAGCTATGACAAACTAGAAGAAATCAAAATTTTTAAGCAACCGTTATATCTTTAATATTAGATTTTGTTTGGCTGCTGTATCTATGTTAAAACAGACAGACAAGTCAAGAGCAGCAGTCATCAGGTGCTCATTATTTCACCTAGAGTCTAATTTCTGAGTTATTTTTCCTTTACTGACTATAACAGCCTTGTAAAACAACAGCAATAGATCCTGTAATTTCTATACATTTTGAAAAGATTTCTTGAAGAGAGGAGGAAAAAAAAAAAAAAAAAGCAAATAGTTTAGGCGCACACACAGACATCAAGAACCAGCATGAGAATCACAACAACGGTGAGCATCATAAACACGTGGCAGCCAATCAGACTGCTGCTCTTGACTTGTCTGTCTGTTTTAACGTAGATACAGCAGCCAAACAAAATCTAATATTAAAGATATAAGGGTCAAGATCCCAACTAATGCAGACACTGACCACTGTAATGGTTGCTTAAAAATGTCCACACACACAGAGTGTTAAATTAACACGGAGGAATTTGCTGTGTACTCAATTTTTGTAAGTAATTAGTTCTGTAATGTATTAGGTAGAACTTACCTAATTTCTTCTAGTTTGTCATAGCTGTTAAATTTAGGTAATCTTTACTCAAATATATAGGATAGAATCTACCCAAACAAAGTGAGTGCAAATTCTTACCTGTTTTACTCTAATTTATTGGGTAGATTCTATAGGTTGTTTTTTACAGTGCAGTTGTTCCCCTAATGAACTCTGGGTCTTCCATGCCCCGCAACAACTGGAGCGGGGCCTCCTTCACCCCCCTCCGGTTGAGGCATAATGTCTCAGTATCTCCACAGAACCTTCCGTGTTTCCCCAGTCTAGTTAGAAGACCTTTAATTTTTTCCACATGACTTAACCGTCATTGTGCTCCACCCCCCAACAGTTGCTTCAGAATCTGGCACCCCTGGTGGGCCACTACATGGTTTGCAGGGCATTGGGACGGTTACGCATTGAGCCCCTTGTTCCGACACGCTGCGTCTCGGCTGTGTAACGCAGTTCGTGGTTGTGGCGTTTTCCAGAGGTCCCCATTATTATGTCATTGACGTAACGTCTCAGTTACGAAGGTAACCCTCGTTCCACCAATTCTCACTGGCCTTTTCTCTTAAGCTCAGAGGTGATAGGGTCTTGTAGCCAATCCCCATTATTACGTCATTGATGTAACATCGCAGAGAATGACTGAGGGGGAAACTATTTGACCTGAATCATTGAACTCATTTAGAGTGTAATCTCTGAGTGAAATTTTCCAAAAATGAAAACGTAACTTAGAGATTAGACACTATTAATTCAGATCAAATACTGATCATGTTAAAACATAATCACCATCATCTGACAACTTGTGCTCTGGGCTTGTCTGGTTGTTATAACTGAAATACAGCAGCCAAACTCTAAGGTTAAAAATGTAAGGGTCAAGAGCTCAACTAATGCAAACAATGACCACTATAATGATTGCTTAAAAATGCTGTGTATGCAGGTTTTTGAATTAACCTAAATTTGCATGCAGCCTAGAAAATTTAGAACAATTGTATAATGACAGCATTTTGTTGATTTCCATAATTTTTCTGGCCAACAAACTTTTTTATTCTTTTTGGGCATAGACTTGTATGTGCAAATAGAAGCATAAACAACAGACCACGTCACACGTCCTCGCATCACACACCTGCCGCACTTCGATGAACGGAGAAGCAGAATATCATAAAAATAAATTAAATAAAAAAGCCCCTCTGTAAAACCACCATCCCCATTAATTTAATAATGTGTATTACACAATTTTTCTATTATTATTTATTAAATAATGGTGATTGGCCAATCAGAAATCAATTTTCTCAATATTACTTTTTTTTTGCACCCTCAGATTCCAGATTTTCAAATAGGTGTATCTCAGCCTATCATAACATCATATCCATACATCATTTATTCAGCTTTCAGATGACATATAAATTTGATGACCCTTATGACTGGTTTTGTGGTCCATGGTCACATATTGTTTAGTTATAGTTTCTGACTATACCAAAAAAAAAAAAGCTTAAAAAAAAAAAACAGCCAGCAGAAGGAAAAACAGTGTTACCGTTTAAATTAACGAAAACAACTTACCTGAAATCTCTATTGCCATGCTCATTTGCCTCCAGGCCTGCTGCTTTTTGTTAATATTGTGGTAGTTTTGCATACGCATGCTTTATTGAACTGAATATTCTGAGGACAGTTTAATTACTGTTTGATTTGGCTAATCAAATCACAAGTGACAAGAAAACGAAACTGCTGGCCTAGTCCTGACATTGAGGAACTGCTGTAATGTATGGCACTGCAGGAGAACATTATTGTTTTTCACAGATGACATGCTGCTGTTAGATTATTTTTCAGATCAGTGACAGTGGAGTTTATAGCTGTCATAATGTTCAATATAATTTCAGACAGTCCATTAAGTGAGTGCTCGTTCTCCTGATTTTACCTCTGATTGATGTGCTTATGTAATACCGCTTCCTCTGTAATATCTGATAGTACAACCATGATCACATGGTTTCATTATTACACAAAAACTGGCACAGATCTAATCATTGACATAAAAGCAATCATTCCCATGAATGCAACCTGCAGTTCACCACTGCAAGCATGGACATTAATTAAATTACTCCAAAAACTCAAGTCTGCAGCGACTAGATAGTAAAGGCTCGTCACTAACTAAAAGAGTGCTTTACTGCCATCTATTGATAATTCAGGCAGCTTTTTATGGCTCATTTGGATAAGAGACTGCCTGATGGTCATACACTCAAAAAAAATTCAGTCTAAACATAAACTTTATGTAATTAAATTACATGCAAAATTTCCATTCATTTAGATTACATATTTTTAATATAAACAAGTCAATAAACTTAATGTGATTCATATGCATCAGTCATATGTAAATGAAATAGGTAAGATTTATGTAAAAGTTCCCAGTGTTTGATAAGAACTGCTCAGTGTTCATGTGTTTCCACTCCACAGAGTGTTCAAGTAGCATTGACACAATGTTAGAGTTAAGGAGGTAATAATGTGATGATTGACCATTAATGACAATATATTTATAATCAGACAGATGTTTTAAAAAATTTTTAAATCCAAAACTTAAAAAAAAAAACGTTAATGAAGACACAGACATGAAGAATCAGCCTAAGAATCACAACAACGGTGAGCATCAAATAATCATGTGGTAACCAATCAAACTCTGTGGCTTCCATCATGCATTGCAGAATGAATAAATTATGAGCTTAATTATCTTTGTAATTTATTTTATTCTCACGAGTTTCTTTTGTTTGTCACCATTGTTGAGATCCATACTCTGGTTGTTGATGTCTGTGTGTGCTTAAACAAACATATTTAATATATATTACATTGAATCTCAAAACCAGTTAAAAAAAAAAAACTAACTTTCATTTTCATAACTATTTGACCTGAATTTTATTTGACCTGTATATTTCCAACATAGCAAATGTAACTTAAAAATTAAACTGATCTGATGATTCAGATCAAATCATCATCAAACTTCTGCTCTGGGTTTGTCTGGATGTTATAACTAACATGCAGCAAACCAACTCTAATGTTAAAAATATAAGGGTCAAGAGACTAACTAATGCAAACACTGACCGCTATAATGGTTGCTTAAAAATGTTGATTTTCTCCTTTGGTGATTCTACTTGTTATCATCAGGTGTCTTCAATAATGATCAATCATCACTTAATTAACAACTCAAATACCTAATTAACTCTAACACTGCTTCAGTGTTACTTTTAACACCCTGCTGGTGGTTCCCATATGAACACCGAGCGCTGTTGATTTAACACCAGGGAATTTACTGTGCAATGTTTTCATGGTTTACTACTTGTATTATACACTTTAGTCATTACAGGGCACTTCAATGGTTACTTGCTGGGGGACAGAGGGTACCCTTGTCTGCCCTATTTGATGAATTCCTACCTAATTTGAGCCTGTACCACAGACAAGATTCAGCTGGCTCACAGCAGAACACAAGCCAGGGTAGAGATGACCTTAGGCATCCTGAGGGCAAGGTTTCAGTGTCTGCGTGGGCTCAGGGTCAGTCCAGAGATGGCATGTCACATCACAGTTGCTTGTGTTTTCCTTCACAACATTGCCACAATAAGAGCAGAGAGCCACCCTCCTTGTCCTGATGAAGAAGCCCTAGAGGAACCCCCAATAAATGTAGCAGACCAAACACGGCAAAGTGAAAATCATTTTAATGATAGTATTTACATTGAAGTTCACTGTTTATATAGGAAAAATACATATTTATTTTTTGCTTTATAACAAGTAACACATTAATGTGTTTTAAATTAACATCTCAGTTCTCACCTTAATGCAATGCTCCAGTATTTCTATTTTCTAAGTTTGGCCTCTATAGCAAGTCTTTTATCTTCTATTTGAAGCTGCATAAGGTCCATCTCTATGTCACATTTTTTATTTGCCTTTCTTACAGCTTCTTCGTGGGCAACATGGAAGGAATAACAAAAAAAAGATAAAATCTGTAACACAATAACATAATATTTAATTTAAGAACATCTGCAAACAAATTCTTACACTGCTAATATTATGTGTTGAGGCAGAAGAAACTTTATCTGCATGTTATTCCAGACATAATCTATGAAAACACAATGACAATTTGTTATTCTTTTATATAAAAGAGTACATACATTAAATGGTGTGCATTATACCTGGGTGTCCCATCATCTTTATCCTACAGTGGAATTATACAAGTACACTTTGTCTGGCAAGAAGAAACCATCAGGGTCCAATAATACAATGCATACATCAGCAACTACAAGACAATAAAACCCATAAGATTCTCAATATATATTCTCAAACAAACTAATACACAAAGATATTAGTAACATGTAAGAGTACTCCAAATAAGAGTTCAGTATATAAAATGCAGTTAAATAAAATAAGGCTGCATAATGCAGAAGTTATACAATGACTGTAAGTTTATTTAAAGTCACAAAGTGACAGTGATGTTATTTGTTTATTTAAAGTTTCCGTAAAAAAAAATGTAAAAAGTAGCCTAAGCACTACTGTGGTAAACCTTCCTGTGGTGGCAGGAAACACAAATGCTTAAGTAGATATATAACATACTAAAAATGATTTATTTTTAATTTTGCATTATTATAAAAGGAGAGAGAGTACAATATTTTATTTTAAGAAAATTGCGCATTGACTCTGCAAGTTATTTTATTTATTTTTGCCAAGCCAACTCTTGCCTTTGCTGATGCAGCCTTTTTGTTTTTTCATAACCGTAGGTTTTAAGTACTCATAAACCAGCATTAAAACCTCTAACTCTGCCTCTGTAAAGTATGCTGCCCTTTTTTTCTTACCTTGAGTTTCCATGGTGACTCGTGAATTCGGTGATCCATTGAAAATGTCTTCATGTATTCACCGTGCACGCCCATTAACTCTCGGTTACCAGAAGGAGGTTGATTAAACTAACTCTTCTCGGGTGTTTTGGAACCGACATACTCAGAGTAAGCAGGCTTTCGGTTAATCAACCAAGAGTTCAGGGTTTACCAAATGGTAAGTTAACCTTGCTTTCTGGAATACCCCCCTGATTAAACAACTCCACAAACAGCTTACCAGCTTCACTCATTACGAACCAGATTGACTTTATTTCTGTCAGACTTCTAGAGAAGCTCTTATTGAGAATTAAGAAAGGTTTAGATGTTTTATTGAAAACATTTAATTTGACCTAACCATCATAGCAATCACGGTTTATTTTAGTTGGGCTCTTTACCTGAGAATTCTGATTCTGTTTAGGTTACCTTATGAACTGATTGGGTGGGTACATGCCTGGGTAAATGTCATTAGCTTTGATTAGATGTAAAGCCTAATCATGAAACATTCTATGTGAAATTAGTGTTTTTTTTTGCATTTAACTACTAGCTAGCGACAATACACATGCAAAAACAATCTTAACTATCACTGCATCAACAACTCCACAATTACAGTCTTTAAATAAAATGACATGAAGCATAACATCAATGTTTCATTGTCTTCTCCTGGACTAAAGCACACGCTCTACTCTTCAGCACAATGGTAACCCACAAAACTCAGACAACAGAAACCCTTTAAATCCCAACAGAACATAAACACTAACAGATATCTCTAGATCTCAGCATCTTCACTTATTACAAACCAGTCTGACTTTGTTTCTATCATACAAAACTTATTAGCTGAGAATTAGCTGAGTTTTAGATGTTGATGTTTAGTTAAAATTAAGTTTGAAGTCACCATTGTGGAGCTAAGCATTTGCTTTATTTGCGGTCTTGAGCCTTGATTTTTTTTTTTTTTCTTCTGGTTGCTGTAACTGCATTTCTAAAGCACATTTGGTATGGTTAAACCAGCATTTTCTGATCACATGAACTTTGTTACACACCATGAAAAACTTTGTCATTGGTTTGATTCACTAAGCTCGGCAAAAATCTGAGCATGTTACTTGAAATTAATTTCATTTTGTTGTAGTTTTAACATTTTAATGCATGAAATCCAGTTCATATCCATATTTTAAAAGTTTATGTCATTTTGAAGAAATTGTCACCATTGTTGAGGTTCATATTGCAGACTCTTGATGTCTGTGAGTCTACACACATTCTTTGCTGAATAATCAACAAAATATTTATATTAGCCCTGATCATCACAAAACATGCTTTTTGTTGATTTTCACCATTGTTGAGATTCATGTGCTGATTCTTAATGTTTGTGTGAGTCAAAAGGCCATTTAGGATGCTTTTTATATAATGTTTAAAAAAAGTTCTTTAACATTCATATCATCACAAGACTACTGTAAAAAATGCTAAAATAAAAGCTAACATATCAGTGATTAAATCATCAATAAATAATCTGATCATATTTTCTCTAGCAGTTTATGCTATAACAAATGTGCCTAGAAACACAGAGTTATAATACCCAGAGCAAAAAAAATGAAGTTATAAAGTCAAGGGTCAAGAACCCAACTAAAAAAATGCTTATCTCTGCTTATCTATTAGAATGCTGAGATCTGGAAAGATCTGTTAGTGCTTCATGTTCTGTTGCTGTCAGTATTGTGATGTTTAATGAATGAATGAATGAATGAGATTCAATGAAAGAGATTTTACTTTCATTTTAGGGTTTTTGTTTGGCACCCTGGGCTGCCAATCATTTCACCATTTTTTGCCTTTAATTCAGGTTTGACTAACATTGCTTCGAGGCATTAGAATTTAGAAATACTTTAATTGCAACTGATCACACTATTTTCCTGTGCAAATGTCGAAGAATCTTGAATGAAGATACATTGACTTAAAAAGGAAAATGCATTCATACACATTTATTTGATTTAGTTCAGGCTTTGCAAAAAGACCCTCTTTGAAAGCATCACACAATACAAAATGAAGCCAGCTGAACTTGCATGCTGGTAAAAATTCAGTCATTGTTATGAAAAGGTGAACAAATTGTAGGCATGTTTGGACTATACTGAAAATGAATTACTTTATTAAGTATTAAAATCACAAATTTTATTCCAAAAAGGCAAAAAAGATGTCTACATGGAATTGAAATGCTTTTACTCTATTTTAATATGCAATGTTGCATTTATTGAAAAATATCTAAATAAATAAATACAAAAATATATATGAATTCCAATGGAAAAATAGCTTATTAAAATTGTATAAATATTGCATAGTATCATAAAGTTTCCTCAAAATTGTAAATAATAATAAAAAAAAGTTACATTTCAAGGCTTCTTTGACCATGAAGAAGGCAGCAAAGCCCTGGCTTCTTTCATTTGTTTGGCCATTTCACTCATTGTGACATTGATGAATGTTGTCTGAGCACAAGAAGACGAGCCTAAAAATTCAATACTAAAAACTTTTGTCATCCTAACAACAAAGACAGCACTGCATAACAGCGCAGCATCAAGGATATCAAATACCTGGGGGACAGTTTGGCCATTTTGATTTATTGGCGGTTAACATCTCTGACTGGATCGTTCAATAAAGGTGATGATTTTACTTGTTCCTCTGGGGCTAAATGCTCTATCAACAGCTTCACCAATAACTCTACCCAAAATTTTACCAACAGTTTCCCCAGCAGGACCAGCAAGAGCTGCACCAAGAGCACCACCACAAGCTGCACCAACTTCTGGAAGGTTCACATTACCAATTCCAAAAGTTTTACCATTTTCATTCTCTTCTTGTAGCTTTTTCCTCTCTTCTTCTTCTCGTCTGGATCTGCAAGCATCTTTGTACATCTGGTTACTGTAGTGTCCTCCTCCATTCTGCTCTATCATTGTGTCAATCTTCTGCAGTAGATCATTCACCTGCTTTCTGTTATTCTCATCTTCATTGTTGAAGACATGAAATCTGCCTCTACACTGATAGACTAGACGTCTTAATGCAGGGAATCTCTCCATGATTGTCTCTATAGACTCTTCCTTTAACCAGTCTCCATGAGTGAAGAGAATGATGGAGTATTTTAACACCTCCTGACCAAATATCATCTCCATCTGCTGAGAAATCTCCTCTTCCTCCTTCTTTTCAGTGAATCTGTCTGTGACTCTAATCACAATGAGAAAAGCGTGTGGTCCAGGACTGGATAAATAAACACTTCCTCCTATCTCTTCCATTAACATTTCAGGTTCCATCTCTGTGTGACAGAGCCCAGGAGTGTCAACTACAGACACAGATCTGCCTGAAACAGTGGCGTGTTTCTCTGAACAGCTAAGGGTTATTGAATTTATTCTCCTCATAAATCTGAACTCTTTCTGTCCCAGTATGGTGTTTCCTGCTGCACTCTTCCCAACTCCAGTTTTACCCAGAAGAACAAGCCGAATGTGTGAGAGGCTGAAGACATCACAATCAAAAGTGACTGTTGTTGTGACTACTTTGATCTGTCTGGGAAGCATTTCTCCATCTGATGCTGTATCAAACACAAAACAAATGTAAGTATTCATTTAAATGCTTATGATTTCACTACAGGATGTGAGTCGGATGTATACAAAACATGCACTGAGATAAAAAGTGTAAGTGTATTGAAATCTCACGTATCCTACCTTATCACCAAATATTGGATTCATTCTTTTTGTCAGCTTGTTTTCTGTAAATTAGGACTGGTTTTGAATTTCTATTTGGAACTGATTGATTGTAAGCCTTATTTATCAGTTATTAGGGTTGGGTACCCTTCACATTTTTACCGGTACGGTTCTAGTACTTGTACCTGAAATTCGATACCGGTACCCAACGGTAACTTTTTCGATACTTTACTCTGATTTAAGTGACTTTCAGTGGATATGTTATATAGCCTAATTTGCGCGCATCTAAATGTGGGGTATTACAATTGCTTTTGAATGCACATGTGTGTTTTACTTTTGGTTTGGTTTTAATAATTGCGTGAAACTCTAGGCGGCACTGAACGTGCATTCTACAGGCGAGTCTAAAGGCTTTGTTATAATGAGAGGATTAATTAGCTTGCAGAACTTAGGACTGAACAAAAAGTCCAGCGTTTTGAGCGGTGAGTGGATTCTAACTGATAAAGGCAAATACAGATACACACTGGAGTCTGGCGTGAGGCGGCTGCCGCTTACTTTCATTTTGTTGTTAATGTTTTTGTTATTTAAGTTACGTTTGCAGCCTCCCGCATCCTTCTCCCTGAGTCTTGAACTTTGTTACATACATATATACATCTTCCTTAAATCATCCTGGTGACCCATTTTTAAAATCCTGCGACCCACCCGAGGAAGAAAACCACTGGTGTAATACATTTTAAATATGTATTATGGAAAAATAAAACAATATTTAAGTCAACAATGGTATTGTTCTGCTCATTTAAATTACCCTTCAATAGGACCTATAGGTTTATAAGAAGCAGGGAAGTTACTGGTAATTTTAGATGTCCTTTCAGATGTATTTAATTCTAAAAGCCTTTATAGTCTATAATAACATTCAAATTATTTCATATTTTCTCTAAACATACTTTTATAAGACAGGCACCTGTAATTATGGCCAAATTAAAGATTTGTTGTATGTTGTGTGCTTTTGTGTGTGTATTTATATCTATGAGTGCCAGGACGTGCACAGATAGAGAATCATTTTGCAGCTAACCATAGACACATTGTAGGATATGGACCAATCAGACAATGGTTCATTAGATTTAACCAAATCAGTAGTTTATTGAATTAACAAAGAAGCAGACTTCCCCTCACCCAACAGCACAGTGGGTGACACAAAGTCCCAGATATGCCTGGTTACCATGGCGGCCAGGACACGTCTGGCAGACCAAATGGGCTTTTATGATCTAAAAGAATGTGTGAAGATGCTCTCCCCCACCTTGACTGTCTCTAAAGGAATACATTTTTCCACTGAAAGTGACTTATTTGTTAATTCTTAGACAAACTTTCCTGTGAACTGACACACATGCCCCCGTATATCAGTGTATGTATATTACGACTGTCCATGTCCTTTGCATTTCTTATTTTATAACTGTTTTATGCTTGTGTTATGATAGAATGCTATATGGTGTAGCCACATACAGTATATGCCATGTTTGGTCTCTTTCAACTCCTAGTTTGATTACCCAAAAGATGGTTTTTGTTATTTGTTGTTAGATGTGCAACATGTTAGTGCTTTAAGAATCCTTAGTAGTATTTGCATCAACACCCAATCGAATCACCTATGCAAAATACTTTGGATCCAGACAAAGACCATTAAATTTTCCCTCCAAAGATACAGGACACCATTGGCTCTCTGAACTTTCTAGAGGTGTGACCATCCTATAGATAAAAGATTCACACCAGACACACTCCTAGTTGTTCTTCAGGACTTGAGCATGATCCGTCGGAGGTTCTTTTCAGAACCTAGAAAATGATGAGAAGAAGATGATGAGCTAAACTCTTCTGGAACTTCTAAGTCTGTGCCAGGCCGTGCGGCCTTGTTCTTTCCATTCTCCAAGAATCATCAGATTTCGGCTGGGTCTCTCTCTCTCTCAGCCCTTTTGTTCTTCTTCACGTCACTGGGAGGAAACTCCCAATCACCACAGAGTCAGGACATCTCGGAGGACACTCTTCAAACCGGAAGGAAGTGATCGCAAATCCAAAACCTTGAAACCATCAAGACCTTCATACGGGACTGCATTTGGACACGCGTCCACAACCAAGGCAATGCAAGTATCGTACATTTAACTAAACAAACAGAGGTTTAGTATAAGCTATAGACCCATTGGAAAATGGCACAGATGGTTTCACAGGTTAACTGACTCTTTCCATAGCTTCATTTTCCTTGTTTTCTCTAATGCCTTCTCACTTGCCCTTCCCCCTGTATGAATGACTGTATGTTTGTTTGTTTAGATTAGTTATGTGTTAGTTCTTAGTTAATAAAATTCTTGTCCACAGATTACATGAGTTTCTGATTCTGCCTTGCAAAATATTAACGTCCCTTTACGATTTACGATTTCGAGCTACATGCTCTATACGCTAGTATAAAAGAAAGTTATTTTCTGTGGCCAAGAAAATATTCTTTCTTTGAATACATGTGAAATTACCCTGAATGTTCGCTGGACGAACGGGTCAATTAATTGTAATGTAAATTCAGCTTTATCAAGATAATTCTATTGAATTATCCAAATATTATAATTAATTATAATGAGTTAGTAATATTTATTTTAGTAATATTAATTACTAATATTTCCCCTTGAGCTAATAAATGCACTACAACATACTCTGCTAAAATATAGAAATAATAGAAATTACTTTAATTTCCAAATACAACTAACCAGTTGGAACTGAAATGCCGTCCTCCCTTGAAATTCACTTCGCAAACTACGTCCCCGGTGTCCCACACCATTTCTAGCCTTGGGTTCAGCTATCTAATAAATTGCACTCCTGCGCTTTTAAATGCACGTTGTGTTTAACTAAGTGTTTCCTCAGGTTGGATGTATTACCACTGCCTGCCTTGCACTTACTATTACAAATATTGCAGGCTGTGTTGTCCGCATGAACCTTTGTGATATGTATCCCACACATTAGAGCGCTTTCTGTTCGCCATTGCCCTTGTGTGTTTGAGCGCCGTCTCTCTCGCACGCGCACGCTTTCGTGTAGCGTCTGGACCAATCAGACATACAGTTATTTGTTACATTTAACAAATAATCTCTAAAACCAGCGAGCCAGCGAAATGTGGAGTTCTGGTTTTCAGCCCCCCAGAGCAAATAACACTCAGTCGCCATAGCAACCACTGATAACCTCAGTTTACGACGCTGAAGTATGCAGGCAGACTGCAACTTTTACTTACTTTTCCCCACAGGAAAGACCTTATGCTCATAGAAATGGACTCTTCCCTATTTATTCACAGACAAACCTTTCTGTGAACGAACACACATAGCCCATCACTATGCCATATCACTATGTATATTATGACTGTTCAACACACAATCGAATTACATATGCAGAATACTTTGGATCTAGACAAAGACCATTAACTTTCCCTCCAAAAGATACAAGACACCACTGGCTCTGTGTACTTCTAGAGGTGTGACCACTCTAGGAGATAAAAGATCCAGCACACAGTTCCTCCCTCTCTTCTGCAAAATCTCAGAACTGCTACAGCACGACAGACCCCCTCCAGCCCGGCCTGGTGAGGGGGGAGCCAGCATATGGAGTTGCCTGCATGTCCCCAGCCTGGGGAAAATGGCTCTTTGACCACAAAGAGTCAAACTTGTAAAACTGGAGCATGGTTTCACTCAACCCTGGAGTTCATCTTCATGGAGATGTCCTTGCTCTACAGCTTCACCCCTGGATCGTGGCCTACGCATCCACTGTGTCCCACAATGCCAACAAACCCCATTTCACACAAAGCCATGTGCTCACCCAGGAGGGAGGACTATCCGGAGCACAACAAACTTAAGGACAACCTCGGAGTTTCAAGAAATTGCAACTCCAGCCATCAACTGGAACCATCCGGACCTGTTTCAAAGGCTTCCCGAGACCCTCGTCCCACAGCCAGTTCAAATGCAAGTATAATAGTTGGTACTAGACATTGGTCTGATCTAAGCTATCGTATACTGTGCTTTGAACTAGAAACTGATGGTTTTTAGAGATGGTTAACTCTGACTCTCACCCTTTCCCTCTTTCCTTACCTTTTCATCCACTTTAACCTTCCCATGTATGCCTGATGTGTGTGTGTGTGTGTGTGTGTGTGTGTGTGTGTGTGTGTGTGTGTGTGTATATATGTGTTGTTTAGAGTAGTTGTGTTAGTCTGTAGTTAATAAAGTTCTCATGCACAAATTACATGAGTTTCTGATTCTGCCTTGCAAGATGCCACTTTACGATTTCCGATTAAAGCTACAGGCTCTAATACATTAGTATATGAGAAAATAAATTTTTCTGTAGCCAAGAAAAATAGTTTTCTGTGAATACACATGAATTTACCCTGAATATTCGCTGGACGAACAGGTAAACTGATTGAAATGTGAATTTTGTTTCATCAAGATAATTCTTCGGAATTATCCGAATATTATAATTAATTATTAATATTTCCCCTTTGAGCTAATTCATTACATTCGCTACATACCAGACTCACGCGGCGCACAGACGTGTTCTCTCAGGTACCGAAATTGAGCACCGATTGATTTTATGTGAATCGATACTCGGTAGTACTGATGCAATTCGGACGGTTCGAGTTCGGTAGCCATCACTATCAGTTATACATAAAATATGATAAAATTTGCACTGTTTATTATACTTGTGCGTTTTAATGTTTAAACAGATTATTGGTTTGGGATTTTTTTATGGTTTTATTTTGTACAAAATGGCACAAAGTCACACTTGTGGTGTTCCCGAGCAAAAATGATCGGCCTACAAAAAATAGCTCATAAATCACTTATGCTATTTTATCACCAAAAACTGGATTCAGTCTTTTTGTCAACTGGTTTTTAGGCGTGTAGTGATACACGTATTCGTATTGAACCATTCGGTACAAGGCTTTTGGTTCGGTATGCATTACACACCAAACGATTCAATTCGTTGGACTAATCCTATTACATTTGGAAAATAAAAGAACTTAGAGTGTGTAAAATATAATCATTATAATGTTCTCAGTGCCACTACGAAACAAGGCAGCACAAACGACGTAACAGACAAATTGATGTCTACCCCTCCCACTCCCAAAGAAAAACACAATACTCCAGGAGGGTTGTGACGGTGAGGTAAATGCTTTAGAATATTCCTTCTTTTCCTCGCTTTTATTCGCTTTTAAACGGCTTGTAAATGCCAGTGCACATTTTACTTTGAGTTTCACTTTTGAATTAGCGCCAATTTGATGTCAATCTGTACTGAAAATTCACTTATATTAAACAGAATGATTAATCTATTATCAAAATAAATACAAATATAGGCTATAGGCCTAATATAAAATAACAAATAACTTATACAAAGTTTAAATATAAAACACTGGAGATCAGCAAACGGTGGAAGCTTCCAAAATCATCTTAGATAAATAGCAAAAGTCTACAATATTTTTAAAGCAGGCACTTTTGTATGTTTTAAAACAAAAATATTTTGTCAATTAGCCTACTTGTTTTTCTCACCTCACTGGTCAGCTCGACTCATTCTCCTCATGATAAATGAAATCCGACCCCTGCCACTGATCTGAGATGCATAGCCTTCTTTATGTTAGTTTTAATAAATAAAAAATGTGTAAAAATCAAGGAAATTACTGACTTTTTTTTTGTTGTTGTATTGAAAACGTACTGAACCGTGACACCACTGTATCGAATCAAACTGCAAATTTTGTGAACCATTACACCCCTACTGGTTTTGTATTCATTTTTGAGACATTGATCGTAGGCCTCATTGATCAGACCTTCACTGATTTGAGGATAAAGATAATCTCTGTGACAAAAAAGCCTGTAATACTCATAGTAAATAATATAATAAATGTTGGACCTCGGTTAAACAGATCATCAAACAAACTGCAGAAATCACCACATTCCAGATCGATCTAAAAGATTCTTTTTCCCAGCCATTTGCCGATCGTAAAACTGATCAGGAGACCTAATGACACCAGCCTGTCTCAACCAGGGCCTGATCCTTATACTTCAGGGAATTCAAACCGGAAAGTCAATCAACCGGAGAAAAGTCCTCCCTTCATCTGGACTCATTCATGCAAACTGTTACCTTGTGACCACCTATGCATAAATCAACAACCAAATAAACAGGAAAAGATCGATTTATAGTGACGCTCCCCAGTCCGCAAGCTCACAGGAACTCCACAACATGACTTTCTTGACCTCATTATCTATTAGAGCAACAGTTTTAATGAATACTATGTTTTATACCTCTTATACGCTTGATGTGTTTTATGTAACTGTTGACGCTTTAATCTGTGCAGTATACTCCTATTAGTAGATAAAGCTACAAAATGTATTGACAATTCCTAACAATTCTTCGCTTTTCGCCTAAAAGCCTTTCTTGTGTTGTGTATTTTAAAGTTAAACCTATGCCCAGATCTTGTTACCTTGCTCTTAGAGTTAACAAAATATTGGTTTGTATTATTGTTAGCCACAGAATAATATAAACCTCAGAATTGGTAAGATGTACTAATTTAAACTTTTTGCTGGACGAATGGTTAATGAGTGTAAACTATTAATTCTGAATCAATTTAACCTAATCAAGCTGAATCAAATCTTTAGATTTGATTCCCTAAGAATTTGAGGTGGACTCCATTACCCATAACCCCTCTCCTGGCTGATCACCTGCACAGGTGTCGGCCATTTCCCCTCATTACCCACACACCATAAAAGTTATTCTCACTTTCAGATCATTGCAAAGTCTTGTATTGCTGTGGCTACAATTTTGAGTGGTTTTCCCTTTTTGTTATCCTGTTGCTGACCTGGTTTGTTTCTTCTACTCTGATTGTTATCTGCCTGCCTATCAACCCCCCGCCTGTCTATCGGATTACTCTTGTTTGCTGGCAGCCTGCCCCGACCTATTGCTTGGACTCTGACTACTCTTTGCTGTCCCTACGTTATCCCCAAATGCAGTGTTTTGGCCCTGCCTGTTGTACCACGAACTGTGTTTAAGAAAGTTGTGTTTGGATCTCCACTCCACTGACTCACTGTCACAGAAGACTTTGACAACTTCTGATCCAGCGACTTTGTTCCCTCAACTCAGCCCAACCGTGGACCAGTTACTTACAATTGAGGACTACGTACACCAGTTCTGCAAGCTCTCGTTTCAGGTACCCCTGTATGATGAAATTTTGTTTATGGACTTGTTTGTTTTTGAACTGAATGAACCATTCAGAACGAGACTTAGACTTGAGAGTCTACAAACGTCCCTCGCACAATTTTTGTGGGTCTCACTCTAGGCTGGCCGTGCAGCCCGCTCACGGAATGTCGGTTGTGAAAGAGCCAGTGCACAAGATGGTGGCTACAGCGGCTCTCTCTCACACTGCATTTGCTCTCCACAGATTGATATCCAGTATGAATGACCCACCGCTGCTATCTGCTTGTGCAGCTGGCCTCATCACCCCAGCCAGATCAGCGCCTGCTAGCGTCACGCCAGCCAGACCTGCGCAAGCCAGCGTCACACCAGCGTCATGCCAGCCAGACTTACGCATGCTAGTGTCATGCCTGCCAAGTCAGCGCCCACTAATGACACATCGGCCAAGTCAGCACTTGTCATGGCCGCCCTTCCAGAGTCAAGTCAAGGTACAGCTGTTGTCCCTGTGTCACGTCACGGACGTTGTACCTGCATCAAGTCACATCACGGCCGCTGCTCCTGAGTCAAGGCACGTCACGCCCGTCACTCCTAAGTCTAATCATGTCACGGTCGCCGCTTTCAAGCCAAGTCATGTTATGGCCATCGCCCCAGGGTCAAGTCACCTCACCACAGTTGTTCCTGAGTCAAGACAAGCCAAAGCTACCCTCCTCGAGTCAAGTCTAATCCCAACTGCAGACCTTGAAGTCAGGCCACTACCGCACTTCCCCAGTCAAGTTACGCCATCACAACACTCCAAGGGATAAATCACATCAGCTCTGCACTCCACGGGTCAAGTCAAGATACAGGAACACATTCTGAGAAAAGTCAAGTCATCGCTGCACTCCTGGAACCAAGTCAGGCCACATCTGCTTTCTTCCTGGGTGAAGTCTCAATGCCATAACGCTCCACGGGGTTAAATCACATCACAACTGCACTTCACAGGTCAAGTAAAATAACCACACACTTCCTGAGTCAAGTCAAGACACGACAACACTTCCTGAGACAAGTCAAGACACTACAGCACCCCCAGAGTCAAATCAAGGCACAACAACACTTCTTGCAACCAATCAAACCACTACAGCACTTCCAGAGTCGAGTCAAGACATAGTAACCCTCCATGATTCAAATCAAGTCACTGCTGCACTTCCAGACTCAGGTCAAATCACTTCAGACCTCCTCAAAGTACTTCACATCACACCTGTTCTCCCAGAGGCACGTCGCTTCACATCGTATTCCCCAGAGACACATCGCTGCACACTTGATCTTCCAGAGACACGTCACTTCTCACCTAACCTGTCTATAATCTGCTCCCTGCACAGTGGTAGTGCCCAACAACCCATGATCCTTTAAAGTGCTCTCGCCTTTTCTCACTTAGGCCACGGAGGCTCCAACTGCTGCTCCACCTGCTTCGTCCTGGAGGGCGTCTGCTCTGACCTGGTGGGCGCCTACCTGCTCCACCCAGGAGGGCTCCTTCTCCGCCTGCTCCTCCCTGGCGGGCTCTTACCCCATACACGTCACTGTAGGATTACAAATTTAAGAATCTGTTTAAGATCTGAAGATCCTACATCCTGATGTAACATCATATAAAAAACTAAGGTGATCTACATTGTATTAGGCATTTAATGTGAACATAGTGGCGTCTGTTTACTGAAAGGCAACTGGATGTGAATTTCACACCTTGGTAGTTCCAGGTGAAGATTAAATCATTTGGGTACTGTTAAGTAAGTTTGCTCAACCTCACAGACGGGGGTTGATTTCCTCTATTGTTTTTAGAAGTGGTTACTTCTGAAGTTCTGTAAGATCAGCACTTTTAAGGACTGCCCACTGATTGCCTATATAAACTACAATGTATCATGGCCAAATTCAGGCTTCTTGATGACTGCAGCAATGCGCAGTGCGTCTCAATAAAGACCTCCGCGAAAGATACCCAAGAGTCTCCTGGATCTTTGGTTTAAAGAAGAAAATAGAGTTTTCTACACCACTCTGCTGGTCCTGCCACAGCTCCCAGGCCCTCCACATAGACCTGGCCCTCCATCCTTCACCCTGCCCCACTCCACCGCTCTTTTTTCTGACTTATGAGCATTTGGAATACACTCCTAGGGAGGGGGCTCTGTCACAAATCAAGCCTCTGTGGCATCCTCCGATCACCACCAGAGGAAGCCATCACTGGACATTTTAACTCTCTTCATAAACTCTATTACCCATAACCCCTTTCCTTGCTGTTCACCTGCACAGGTGTCGGACATTTCCCCTCATTACCCACACACTATAATAGCCATTCTCACGTTCAGTTCATTGTGAAGTTTTGTATTACCGTGGCTACACTTCTGAGTGTTTTTCCCTGTGTTTGTTATCTTGTTGCTGACCTGGTTTATTTCTTCTACTCTGTTATCTGCCTCCCTGTCGACCCCCCCACCTGTCTATCAGATTACTCTTGTTTGCTAGCAGCCTGCCCGACCCATTGCTTGGGCTCTGACTACTCTTTGCTGTCCCTACGTTATCCCAGATGTGTTTTGGCCCTGCCTGTTGTACCACGAACTGTTTAATAAAGTTGATCTCCACTCCACTGACTCACCATTATAGCCAGTCATTTTTGACCCAGAACATTGTGTGTCTTTGTTTTTGAAATGGTTTTATTTTGTACAAAAATACACAATTTCAAAACAAACAATCTGGTTAAACATTAAAGCAAACAAATGTGATAAACAGTGTAAATTTCATATTTATGTAAATATGATATTTTATGTAAAACTGACAAAATTATCCACAAATAATGCTTTTTCTACACAAAATATGAGGCCTACAATTAATCAGATGCAAAAAGTGACAAGTGTAATAAGCTGAGGGTTAAACAAACAAACAAGCAAACATTTTAATATATGATTTTTAATCATATAAGACCCACAAATTTAACACAAATGATGTCTGGACAATTTGCAAGTACAGTAGTATAGGCCTTATCTTGTTGATCACATGATCTCTAGTCAAGAGAATCCAGATTTTAAAATGGTGTTTTTCTCCAAGCAACTTCTCCATTTTTCTCTCTTCTTCAGAAGTCTGTCAGCTTTGATGACCAGCAGAATCACACAGAGACCTGATTCACATTGCTGGAAAATGCTGAAAAGACATAACATTCCCTCTAATCTCTTCTTCTTTTGTTTTCCATAAGACGCCTTTATATTTTCATCTTTTCTTTTACAGTTGAATTCTCGATTTACTGCAGAAATTTTTCATTTTGGCAGTACCTTGAAATATATATATATATATATATTTATTTATTTATTTATTTATTTATTTTTTCAAATTTAAAGAAGCATCAATTATCAACAGGCAAATAAACCAGAACAGGCTTTTCTACATCAACAGCTCCTTAAGTTTTATAAAAGCGACACATTCAAAAATCATGATGCATTAATATAAAAGACAACATTTGTATTGAACATTTGTAAAGAATGCATTATTTGCAAGTTAATGAATAGTTGCATGCATTTGTTACTTTTAAGGGTAATTTCATCTCATTTACCATGGCAAATTAAGTTATCCTGATCTGATGTATAAAAAAATCAGAGAAATAAAAAACATAAGGATTATACATAAGGAGCTGTTGATGTAGAAAAGCCTGTTCTGGTTAAAAGTCGGAGAAGCGACTTTTTCATCGAGAAGGAAACAACCACAGCGCGCTAAGCGTAAGTGTTTGCGTAATACTTTATTTCATTTAGAGTTGTGTACTTTGCAAGTTGCTGCTAGTACTTTTCTTTTTCGTTTCGTACATTTTAGTAGCTATTATCGTGGTGTAATTTGAAATTGTAGTTTTGATAGCACTTATTAAAATTAGACTAGTAAGCCGTCAGCGAAACCAAGCTGTTGTTATTGTTATTGCTGCCTTCCTGCAAGCACTTAAGTGTCTCGGTTTAGTTTCTATTTGAGCCATTTGCCTTGCTTTCGGGTGAATTAAGCAGTAGGCGTAACGGCTTTTTCCCCCTAATTATCGTTCGATTGAGTATTTATTTGACATCTGAAAGCTGACGCGGAAGCGTCAGCGGAAGCGTTCAGCCCTCGCGTTCAGCCTCCTGGCGTGAAGACCGACGAAAGTAAAGACCTGCGACTTTTCCTGCGCGACTTTAACCGAGCAACGAAACCGACAACGCACACAGGTACTTCTTTCATTTTCTCTCTCCTCTCTTTTGCCTGCCAATTCTATCATGTGTTTTCAATATATTCCGGTTGTCACTCAACCACGCACTAACTCCTCACGCAAACTGCATCGCAATCTTGCTAACCTACGTCCTATCGCTACATCCTCTACTCCACCTCTTGCTTTTTCTGTTGGCCTCTGGAACTGTCAGTCCGCAGTTAACAAAGCAGACTTCATTTCTGCTTATTCCATACAATCTGATCTTAGCATCTTGGGCTTGACTGAGACCTGGATTCGTCCAGAAGACTCAGCAACCCCCGCTGCTCTCTCTAAGAATTTTACTTTTTCTCACACTCCGCGTCAGACTGGGCGGGGTGGGAGAACTGGTCTGCTCATTTCTGACAAGTGGAAATACACAACACATTCACCCATATGCAATCATAGCTCATTTGAATGTCATGCAATAACAGTCACAGCTCCTGTAAAACTCCAGGTTGTGGTCATTTACCGCCCTCCAGGCCAAATTCTAAACACCTTTCTAGAAGAATTGGATGGACTGCTATACTCTTTTCCAGAAAATGGCAGTCCACTTTTGGTCTTTGGTGATTTTAACATTCATCTTAACAAGCCTTATGCTACAGATTTCCATTCACTTCTTGCCTCATTTGATCTCAAACGCCTTACCACTACGAGCACTCACAAATCTGGCAACCAACTTGACTTAATTTACACTCGCAATTGTATCGCTGACAACATCCTGGTCAAACCCCTACACGTCTCTGACCATTTCCTTATTACATTTAATATTCATCTTTCAACCTATGCATCACCAACCCCTCTACAGGTTACTTTTAGACGAAACCTACGCTCCCTCTCACCCTCACACTTTTCCTCTGTACTTTCCTCCTCTCTTCCCTCACCTATCCATTTCTCGTCTCTGGATGTGGATGCAGCCACTGACACCTTATGCAACACCTTAAAGTCTTGTCTCGACGATATCTGTCCTCTTTCCACCAGGCCAGCACGGGCTACCCCCTCTAACCCCTGGCTGACTGATGTTCTTCGTGAACATCGGTCCAAACTCAGGCAAGCAGAAAGAAAATGGCGCAAATCTAAACACCCGTCTGACCTGAGTATGTACCAATCGTTGCTTTCTGCTTTTTCTACTCAACTCCACACTGCCAAATCCTCATATTATCATAACAAGATCAATAGTGCTTCTGACATGCGCAATCTCTTCAAAACATTTAACTCTCTCCTCTGTCCCCCTCCACCACCACCCACCACTACACTAACAGCTAATGATTTCGCACAATTCTTCACAGACAAAACTCAATCAGCAAACAATTCTTAGCCCCTCATACACATGACCTACAACCCACCACACCCACTTCGAACACTCTCACTTTCTCCTTCTGTCCCCTCACTGAGACAGAAGTATCAAAACTTCTCCTCTCCAGCCACCCTACAACATGCCCACTTGATCCCATCCCCTCACACATTCTTCAAGCAATCTCTCCTACTGTCTTACCAGCACTCACACACATCATAAATACATCGCTCCTCACAGGCACTTTTCCAACTTCTTTTAAGCAGGCTCGGGTAACCCCACTGCTTAAGAAACCAACACTGAACACCTCACTTCTTGACAGCTACAGACCGGTCTCTCTGCTTCCATTCATAGCAAAAACCCTCGAACGAGTTGTTTTCAACCAGGTATCATTGTTCTTTTTACAGAACAACTTACTGGATTCTAACCAGTCAGGTTTCAAGACTGGCCATTCAACTGAGACTGCGCTACTGTCAGTTACTGAAGCCTTGCGGACAGCAAAAGCTGATTCTAAATCATCAGTTCTAATTCTGCTTGATTTATCCGCTGCTTTTGACACCGTCAACCATCAGATCCTCCTGTCCACCCTCTCATCGCTGGGCATCACAGGAACTCCGCTTCGCTGGTTTGAATCCTATCTCACCGGTAGGTCATTCACGGTAACTTGGGGAGGAGAGGTATCCAAAACACATCAACTGATCACTGGGGTTCCTCAGGGATCAGTTCTTGGTCCTCTCCTCTTCTCCATATACACAACATCACTGGGTCCCATCATAGAGTCACATGGCTTCTCCTACCATTGCTATGCTGACGACACACAACTCCATCTTTCATTTCAACCAGATGATCCAACAGTACCTGCACGGATCTCAGGCTGCTTGGCGGACATCTCAACGTGGATGAAAGAACATCACCTCCAGCTTAACTTGGCAAAAACTGAGCTTCTTGTTTTTCCTTGCATTCCAAACTTACAGCATGGGTTCACCATCCAGCTGGGCTCTTCCACAATCACTTCTTCAGACTCAATCAGGAATCTGGGTGTCATCTTTGATGACCAGCTGTCTTTCAAAGATCATATTGCAAAGACTACTCGATCTTGCAGGTTTGCTTTGCACAACATCAGAAAGATCAGGCCCTTTCTAACAGTGCAGGCTACACAACTTCTTGTCCAGGCCCTTGTCATCTCCAGACTGGACTACTGCAATGCTCTTTTGACTGGTCTTCCATCATGCACAATCAAACCTCTACAAATGATTCAGAATGCAGCAGCATGGCTGGTCTTCAACGAGCCCAAAAGAGCCCATGTTACACCTCTCTTTATCTCCTTGCACTGGCTCCCAATTGCGGCTCGTATCAAGTTCAAGACTCTGATGCTTGCATATAGGACAACCACAGCTACTGCACCTGCTTATCTGCACTCGCTATTGCAAATCTACACCTCCTCCAGAACTTTGAGATCTGCTAGTGAGCGACGCCTTGTGGTACCATCACAGAGAGGTGCTAAATCACTATCCAGAACATTCTCTTTTACTGTTCCTGGCTGGTGGAACGATCTTCCTACCCCTATCCGGAATGCTGATTCCCTGACAAGCTTCAAGCGACAGCTTAAAACTCATCTCTTTCAACTCTATTTGCTGTTACCATAAAAAAAAAAAAAAAAAAAAAAATTAATCTCTTTATTCCTTCCCTTTCTAGCTTGTACTTGTCTGAAGCACCACTTGAAATCTGGTATTATAGCACTGCCTGTGTCTGTTTGTCTCCTTAAGAAGAATCGCTCTGTTCTCCCAACTGTATGTCGCTTTGGAAAAAAGCGTCTGCCAAATGCCTAAATGTAAATGTAAATGTAAATGTAATGTAAATAATAAGCAATGAAGTCAAACCTGAGACCTGATGCCTCTCTCTGTATGTCAGTCTGTCAATCTTCTGAAACCCAAATAACAAGCGAACATTCTCTTCTGCTATTTATATAGACACACAATGTGGTTGGTTTAATTACATGATCAGAAAGGGATTGTATGTGTTTTCTTTTGTAAATATGCAAGTAGACTTATTTACTAGTAGCTATATATAATTATTGGTCTGAGTGTAAACTTTGCCAGATTTACAAGATTATATAAGCCTTAAATTCTTCTGAATTAACAGAGTTGGGTAATTATCATATTACACCTCCAATTTCTAAAAACATAAAAACAAGTTTAAACACCATAAACATTAACACTTTTTGTTGTTGAGCAGTTAAGTCTGATGAAAACTGTGGTCAGACAGCAATGACTTCTTGTTTAAATAACGATTAAATCTTGCTTATTAAGAAAAATAAAAGCCTTGATGAAAACAAGCACTGAGTGGTTTAGACAGGGTATGTAAAAACACTCCAATGCCTAACTATCATGGGACCAGTGCTGGACTGGTAATCTGGCATACCAGGTACAGTCATGGCCAAAATTGTTGGCACTCCTGAGATTTTTCCAGAAAATCAAGTATTTCTCACAGAAAAGTATTGCATTAACACACATTTTGCTATACACGTTTATTCCCTTTGTGTGTATTAGAACAAAACAAAAAAGGGAGGAAAAAAAGCTCATTTTACATAATATCACACAAAACTCCAAAAATTGGCTGGACAAAATTACTGGCACCCTTAACTTAATATTTGGTTGCACACCCTTTGGAAAAAATAACTGAAATCAGCCACTTCCTATAACCATCCTATAAGCTTCCTATAAGCTTCTAACACCTCTCGCCCGGAATTTTGGAACACTCTTCCTTTGAAAACTGCTTCAGGTCTCTCATATTGGAAGGGCGCCCTTTCCCAACAGCAATTTTAAGATCTCTCCACAGGTGTTCAATGGGATTTAGATCTGGATTAATTGCTGGCCACTTCAGAACTCTCCAGCACTTTGATGCCATCCATTTCTGGGTGCTTTTTGAAGTATGTTTAGGGTCATTGTCCTGCTGGAAGACCCAAGATATCGGATGCAAACCCAGATTTCTGACACTGGGCTCTACATTGCGACCCAAAATCCTTTAGTAATCTTCAGATTTCATGATGCCTTGCACACAGTCAAGGCACCCAGTGCCAGAGGCAGCAAAACAACCCCAAAACATCTTTGAACCTCCACCATATTTGACTGTAGGTACTGTGTTCTTTTCTTTGTAGGCCTCATTCCGTTCTCGGTAAACAGTAGAATGATGTGCTTTACCAAAAAGCTCTATCTTGGTCTCATCTGTCCACAAGATGTCCCCAGAAGGATTTTGGCTTACTCAAGTACATTTTGACAAACTCTGTAGTCTTGCTTTTTTATGTCTCTGTGTCAGCAGTGGGGTCTTCCTGGGTCTCCTGCCATAGCGTTTCATTTCATTTAAATGTTGACGGATAGTTCGCGCTGACACTGATGCACCCTGAGCCTGCAGGACAGCTTGAATTTCTTTGGAACTTGTTTGGGGCTGCTTATCCACCATCCGGACTATCCTGAGTTGCAACCTTTCACCAATTTTTCTCTTCCATCCACGCCCAGGGAGATTAGCTACAGTACCATGGGTTGCAAACTTCTTGGTAATGTTGCACACTGTGGACAAAGGCAAATCTAGATCTCTGGAGATGGACTTGTAACCTTGAGATTGTTGATATTTTTCCACAATTTTGGTTCTCAAGTCCTCAGACAGTTCTCTTCTCCTCTTTGTGTTGTCCATGCTTAGTGTGGCACACACAGACACACAATGCAAAGACTAAGTCAACTTCTCTCCTTTTTATCTGCTTTCAGGTGTGATTTTTATATTGCCCACACCTGTTACTTGCCCCAGGTGAGTTTAAAGGAGCATCACATGTTAGAAACAATCTTATTTATCCACAATTTTGAAAGGGTGCCAATAATGTCCAGCCCATTTTTGGAGTTTTGTGTGACATTATGTCAAATTAGCTTTTTTCCTCCCCTTTTTTTTGTTTTGTTCCAATACACACAAAGGGAATAAACATGTGTATAGCAAAACATGTGTTAATGCAATACTTTTCTGTGAGAAATACTTGATTTTCTGGAAAAAGTTCAGGGGTGCCATCAATTTTGGCCATGACTGTATTTTCCCAGTGGGCCAATGCACTTTTGGGCCTTTTGGACACTTTTCCACTTTTTAATATATGTATATATGTGCTTATGTGTGTTTGTTTGTGCAAAGCTTTCCCTGTCAAACAAACAAAAAATGTAAATGTCAAGGTCAGGTCTGGAAATGTTGAGGCTTGATGCCTTTTGCACATCACACAAAAGCATAACCGGCCCGAATCTCAGCCAGTTAAAGGATTAGTTCACTTTCAGAACAAAAATGTGCAAATAATGTACTCACCCCTTTGACCCCCTTGCCACATCCTTTATGTTTTTTTAGGAAACAATTTCAGGATTTCTTTCTATATAATGGACTTCTATTGTGCCCCTGTAATGAGGGTGCCAAAGCTGAGGTGGAATCCATATGTGAGAGTTTAATAGGGGCTGAAGCAGAAGGCAGAAACGATAATACAGGCAAGGGGTCAATATCAAAGTAGCAGTCCAATCTGTCAACAAACCCAGGGGTGATCCACAAGACAATTGTGAATAAACAGACAGGAGGTCGAAGCTAAAATATCAGTCCAATCCAATCAACAAGACAAAAGGGATAACCAAATAAACGTCAAACAAAGAAACATGCAGGGTCATACACAGATATCAGGCAGAGAATAATCAGAACAAATGCTTGGTAAGGCAGAATAATTGGCAATACTTCACAAGGAGTGAATGGAAGGCCTCAGTTTATGTAGGAACCAAACAGAAGTAGTAGAGGGAGTGGAGCACAGTCAGTATTCGGGAGAAGGCTCACTCTGCTGGACGGGCGTTGCAGAATCCCCCCTCTAGGAACGACTTGTAGGAATTATCACTCAAGGGGGAAATATTAATAATTAATCATAACTCATTATAATTAATTATAATATTTGGATAATTAAATAGAATTAGCTTGATAAAGCAGAATTCACATTACAATCAACTGACCTGTTCGGCCAGCGAAAAAAAATTCATATGTATTCAAAGAAAACTATGTTTCTTGGCCACAGAAAAGATCATTTTCTTTATCTTTTAATGCATTAGAGCATGTAGCTTGAATCGGAAACCGTAAAGTCACATTACTTTTGCAAGGCAGAATCAAAAACTCGTAACTTGTGCACAAGAATTTTATTAACTAAGGACTAAACACATAACTATTCTAAACAAACAAACATACAGTCATTCATACAGGGGGAAGGGCAAGTGAGAAGGCATTCGAGAAGCAAAGAAAATGAAGCTATGAAAAGAGTCATTTAACCTGTGAAACCATCTGTGCCATTTTTCAATGGGTCTACAGCTTACACTAAACCTCTGTTTAGTTAAACGTACGATACTTGCGTTGCCTCGGTCGTGTCCGGATGCAGTCTCGTATGGAAGTCTTGATGGTTTCAAGGTTTTGGATTTGCGATCACGTTCTTCCAGGTTTGAAGAGTGATGTTCTCCAAAGGTGTCCTGATTCTGTGGTGATTGGGAGTTCCTTCCCAGTGACGTGAAGAAGACAAAGGGGCTGAGAGAGAAGATCCAGCCGAAATCTGATGATCCTTGGGGAATGGAAAAGACAAGGCCGCACGGCCTGGCACAAGCTTAAAAGGTCCAGAAGTGTTCTTAGTTCATCATCTTCTTGGGTTCTGAAAAGAACCTCCGACGGATCATGCTCAAGTCCTGCCGGCGCTGGGACTTGGCAACCAGAAGATGAGACGCGTGTGAAGAGGGTGAAAAGCACCAAGAACTGAAGACTGAAGACGGAAGATGAAATGTGGCTGGTGTGAATCTTTTATCTTCTAGAGTTGGTCACACCTCTAGAAGTTCAGAGAGCCAATGGGGTCTTGTATCTTTTGGAGGGAAAGTTAATGGTCTTTGTCTGGATCCAAAGTATTTTGCATATGTGATTTGATTGGGGTGTTGATGCAAATACTACTAAGGATTCCTAGAACACTAATATGTTGTACATGTAACAACAAATAACAAACACCATCTTTTAGGTAATCAAACTACGAGTTGAAAGAGACCAAACATGGCATATACTGTATGTGGCTACACTATATAACATTCTATCATAACACAAGCATAAAACAGTTATAAAATAAGAAATACAAAGGACATGGACAGTCGTAATATACACACACTTATATATGGGAACATGTGTGTCAGTTCACAGGAAGGTTGTCTAAGAATTAACAAAAAAAGTCACTTTCAGTGAAAGAATGCATTTGCTTTAGGTCAGGATGGGGGAGAGCGTCTCCCCACATTCTTTTAGATCGTAACACCCATTTGGTCTGCCAGAAGCGTCCTGGCTGCCATGGTAACCAGGCCTATCTTGAGACTTTGTGTCACCCACGGTTGGGTTGGGTGAGGGGAAGTCTGCTTCTTTGTTAATTCAATAAACTACTGATTTGGTTAAATCTAATGAACCACTGTCTGATTGGTCCATACCCTACAGACTCCTGGAGCTCGACGTGGCCATCCCCGTGGTTGTGGCGCTGGTTGGTCAGGTCTGGCTCTATGTAACTCCTCAATGAGAGAGGGATCCAGAATATCGTGGGTGGCTACCCATGATCTCTCCTCAGGCTCATAACCCTCCCAGTCCACCAGGTATTGGAGCTGACCCCCTCGGTGCCTTGAGTCCAGCAACTCATTCACCTGATAAACGGGGTTTCCGTCAACATCCAGAGGTGGTGGTGGTGGTTCTGATGTCTCAGGGTCGGGGTCAGCATCCAGTGGACCGGTTTCAGGAGGGAGACATGGAAAGAGGGAGAGATATGATAGTTAGCAGGAGGCTCTAGTTTGTATGTGACCTCATTGATCTGTTCAAGAATCTTGAAAGGACCTACATACCTTTGGCTGAGCTTCCTGCTGGGCAGCCGCAACCTGATGTCTTTCGTGGAGAGCCAGACCCGTTGTCCTGGTTGGTAGGGAGGGTGTGGGCTGCGGCGTCTGTTGTCTTGGAACTCTTGCGTTCTTAGGGCCTGCTGGAGATGGACGTGAACACTGTCCCACACCCTCTCACTACGCTTGATCCAGTCGTCCACAGCGGGGACTGAGGAGGGTCCGCCGGACCACAGAAACAGGGGTGGTTGAAACCCCAGGATGCACTGAAAAAGGATGAGACCTGTAGAAGAGTGAGTGATAGAATTCTAGCCAGGGAAGAAATTCTGCCCACCGGAACTGTTCTCGGCTGCAATATGACCTAAGTAGCGGCCAATCTCTTGGTTCAGGCATTCTACTTGGCCGTTGGCTTGGGAGTGGTATCCTGATGTGAGACTCACATTGATGTCCAACTGCCTGCAGAAGGCCTTCCAGACTTGTGACGTGAACTGGGTTCCCCAATCGCTGACAATGTCTTCTGGGAGGCCATTGTAGTACATTTATTAGCTCAAAGGGGAAATATTAATAATTAATCATAACTCATTATAATTAATTATAATATTTGGATAATTCAATAGAATTATCTTGATAAAGCTGAATTTACATTACAATTAATTGACCCGTTCGTCCAGCGAACATTCAGGGTCATTTCACATGTATTCAAAGAAAGAATACTTTCTTGGCCACAGAAAATAACTTTCTTTTATACTAGCACATAGAGCATGTAGCTCGAATCGGAAATCGTAAAGGGACATTAATATTTTGCAAGGCAGAATCAGAAACTCCTGTAATCTGTGCACAAGAATTTTATTAACTAAGAACTAACACATAACTAATCTAAACAAACAAACAAACATACAGTCATTCATACAGGGGGAAGGGCAAGTGAGAAGGCATTAGAGAAAACAAGGAAAATTAAGCTATGAAAAGAGCCAGTTAACCTGTGAAACCATCTGTGACATTTTTCAATGGGTCTATAGCTTATACTAAACCTCTGTTTGTTTAGTTAAATGTACGATACTTGCATTGCCTTGGTTGTGGACCCGTGTCCAAATGCAGTCCCGTATGAAGGTCTTGATGGTTTCAAGGTTTTGGATTTGCGATCACTTTCTTCCAGTTTGAAGAGTGTCCTCCAAGATGTCCTGACTCTGTGGTGATTGGGAGTTTCCTCCCAGTGACGTGAAGAAGAACAAAAGGGCTGAGAGAGAGAGAGACCCAGCCGAAATCTGATGATTCTTGGAGAATGGAAAGACAAGGCCGCACGGCCTGGCACAGACTTAGAAGTTCCAGAAGAGTTTAGCTCATTATCTTCTTCTCATCATCTTCTAGGTTCTGAAAAGAACCTCCGACGGATCATGCTCGAGTCCTGAAGAACACACTGGAAGAATGCACAAGAAGTGTGGCTGGTGTGAATCTTTTATCTTATAGGGTGGTCCCACCTCTATAAGTTCAGAGAGCCAATGGTGTCCTGTATTTTTGGAGGGAAGGTTAATGGTCTTTGTCTGGATCCAAAGTATTTTGCATAGGTGATTCGATTGGGTGTTGATGCAAATACTACTAAGGATTCTTAAAGCACTAATATGTTGCACATCTAACAACAAATAACAAAACCCATCTTTTGGGTAATCAAACTAGGAGTTGAAAGAGACCAAACATGGCATATACTGTATGTGGCTACACCATATAGCATTCTATCATAACACAAGCATAAAACAGTTATAAAATAAGAAATGCAAAGGACATGGACAGTCGTAATATACATACACTGATATACGGGGGCATGTGTGTCAGTTCACGGGAAGGTTTGTCTAAGAATTAACAAATACGTCACTTTCAGTGGAACAAAGTATTGCTTTAGAGACAGTCAAGGTGGGGGAGAGCATCTTCACACATTCTTTTAGATCATAAAAGCCCATTTGGTCTGCCAGACGTGTCCTGGCCGCCATGGTAACCAGGCATATCTGGGACTTTGTGTCACCCACTGTGCTGTTGGGTGAAGGGGAAGTCTGCTTTTTTGTTAATTCAATAAACTACTGATTTGGTTAAATCTAATGAACCATTGTCTGATTGGTCCATATCCTACACCATATACATGGAATACATAATCGAAAAGAGCTTGGGCAGTTTCCATAGCAGTGGGTAACCCCTTGAGTGGGACAAGCGGGCAGGACTTGGAGAAGTGATCAATAACTACTAGAATGGTAGTGTAGTTGTTAGATGGGGATAAGTCGGTGATAAAGTAAATAGACAGGTGGAATGGGCAGTGGAAGTAGCAAACCTGAGGGCAGTTCTTTGTGGGTCTTGGACTTGGCAGGCTTTGACATTGGTGGTGACATCCCTGGATATTCTGGGCCACCAGATAGAGTTCTGTAGCAGGTGCAGAGTTGGTGAGATACCTGGATGCCCGAAGCTGATGGAAGTATGGACCCACTGCATGACACGTTGACGAAGGGTTTGAGGTATATATTGTTTGTTAGGAGGGCATTGTGCGGGTGGTGGTTCCTGTTCTAGTTCTCTGTGAATCTCCTCCATGATGTTCCAGGAGACAGGAGCAAGGATAATGGATGGGTTTATATAATAATATGGGTAGGATAATATGGGTTTGGGAGTGATGTGATCATGGAGAAGATCATGACGTCGGGATAGGGCATCGGCTTTACCGCTCTTGCTGCCTGGTCTGTGAGTCACGGTAAATTGGAATCAGGTGAAGAAAATGACCATTGAGCCTGGTGTGGGTTCAAACATTTCGCACCCTTGATATGCTCTAAGTTCTTGTGATCAGTGATGACAAGGAATGGGTGGAGGGCACCCTCTAGACAGTGTCGCCATTCTTCTATGGCTGCCTTTATGGAGAGGAGTTCCTTAATACCAACATCATAATTTTGTTAAGTGGTGGTTAACTTGTGGGAGAAGAAGGCACATGGGTGAAGTTTGCCTGGTTGACCATGTGTCTGTGACAGCACCGCTCCAATCCCGCAGTTCGAGGCATTGACTTTGAGAATGAACTGTAGATTAGGGTCGGGATGTTTTAGGATGGGGGCTGATGTAAATCTTTCCCTGAGAGCGGCAAAGGCGTGGTTGGCCTTGTTGGTCCAATTCAGTTTCTTGGGCTTGCCCTTGAGAAGTGAGGAGAGCAGAGCGACTGTGGTACTCACAGATGAATCTTCAATAGAAGTTTGCAAATCTAGGAATCGTTGCAATTCCTTAATGGTGGTGGGTTGAGGTCAGTCGGTTACTGCGTTGATCTTCAGTTTGTGTATTTTCACTCCCTGATTGCTAATGTGATAGCCAAGGAAAGAGGTTTGGTTAATGTGTAACTCATATTTCTCTGCTTTGACATAGACTTGGTTCTTTAGGAGTCTGGTGAGGACAGTCCTGACATGGATGATATGCACAGCTTCAGACTTGGAATAAATGAGGATGTCGTCAATGTAAGCCACCACATATATGTTGACGAGGTCCTTAAATATTTCATTAATAAATGATTAAAAGACTTTTGGTGAGTTGGCTAGGCCATAGGGCATGACCTCATACTCGTAGTCCCCCTAGTGGTGAGAAAGGCAGTTTTCCATTCATCGCCTTCCTTGATTCAGACCAGGTTGTAGGCGCTACGAAATCCAGCTTGGTGTAAATGGTGGCCTCTCTCAGTTGTTCCAATGTGGATTGGATGAGTGGGATAGGGTAGCGGAACTTGACTGTTATGTCACAGTTAAGTTGGTCTGTGTGGTGGTAGTTGCTCTTGGGAGGCATGGCATTGGGAAGTAGGTCAATGGCACAGGCCCATTGTCTGTGTGGTGGTAGTTGGGTGGCTTTGTAATTACTGAAGACATCAGATAAGTCATGGTAACAGCTGGGAATGTTAACAGTTTTGTGAGTCACTGGGTTTTCTATGCTGGTGATCTTTAACTTTGGTTGAACAAATCCTCTTTGCTTGGTTTGAACACCAGCTACGCTAATTATGTTCCTATTTGTTCTCTGTTTCTGCCATGGGATTGACATCCTGTGGTAACTAGGAATTACACAAGCTTCAGTCTGGATCAAGAACACATAAGAAGAGATGATGCCAACCCCTCGGAGGACTTCAGATGATGTCAGCCCTGAAACAACATACATCACTACCGAATTTCAGAATCAGAATGAGCTTTATTGCCAGGTATGTTTGCACATACTAGGAATTTGTTTTAGTGACAGAAGCTCCACAGTGCAACAGAATGACAATGACAAGACAAGACACAGATAATAAAAAGAACAATATAAAAAAATACAGAAAAAAGTGCAAAAAAGCAAATACTCAATATACAATTTAAAATAAACTAAAATAGACAAATGTAAACAATTTACTATGTACAGGTGCAAATTAGATATGACAAATGTAAACAAGAATGTGTATTAAAATATATGAGTGAATGTATAATAGTGTTGTGTGTTCCATGCTATTTTAAGTGTTAAGTGTTCATGAGATGGATTGCTTGAGGGAAGAAACTGTTCCTGTGCCTGGTCGTTCTGGTGCTCAGGGCTCTGTAGCGTCGACCAGATGGCAACAGTTCAAAGAGTGAGTGTGCTGGATGTGAGGGGTCCAGAGTGATTTTACCAGCCCTTTTGCACACTCTGGATAAGTACAGATCTTGAAGAGTGGGGAGGGTTGTACCAATGATTCGCTCAGCACACCAGACTATCTGGCGTAGTCTTCTGAGGTCAGAACTGGTAGCTGAGCTGAACCAGACAGTAACTGAAGTGCATAGGACGAATTCGATGATGGCAGAGTAGAACTGTTTCAGCAGGTCTTGTGGCAGGTTGAACTTCCTCACTTGACAGAGGAAGTACAGCCTCTGCTGGGCCTTTTTCACAATGGAGTCAATGTGAATGTCCCACTTCAGGTCCTGAGAAATGGTATTGCCTAGGAACCTGAATGACTCCACTGTTTTTACAGTGCTGTCCATGATGGTGAGTGGGGGGAGAGCAGGGGGCTTTCTCCTGAAGTCCACGATCATCTCCACTGTTTTGAGCGTGTTGAGCTCCAGGTTATTTTGACTGCACCATTCAGCCAGCTCTTTAACCTCCTGTCTGTAAGCAGACTCATCACCGTTCTGAATGAGACCGATGAGTGGGTGTCATCCGCAAACTTCAGGAGCTTGACAGAGGGTTCTTTAGAGATGCAGTCGTTGGTGTACAGGGAGAAGAGCAGTGGGGAGAGAACACAACCCTGAGGGGCGCCAGTGCTGATGGTGCGGGTGCTGGATGAGTATTTTCCCAGCCTCACTAGCTGCTGTCTGTCTGTCAGGAAGCTGGTAATCCACTGACAGACAGAGGTTGGAACAGAGAGTTGAGTTAGTTTGGGCAGGAGGAGGTTTGGGATGATAGTGTTGAAGGCTGAGCTGAAGTCCACAAACAGGATCCTTACGTAAGTCCCTGATTTATCCAAATGCTGCAGAATGAAATGCAAACCCATGTTTACAGCATCATCCACAGACCTGTTTGCTCGGTCCAGTAATGGTCCGGTGATGTCCTTCAGATAAGCCAGAACCAGTTTTTCAAAGACTTCATGACGACAGACGTTAGCGCCACAGGTCTGTAGTCATTAAGTCCTGTTATCTTGGGTTTTTTTGTTGATTGGCCACAGTGCTGGGGAATGGTGTCTTGTAGCTGGTGATGTCTTTCAGACCTTTCCACACTGATGAAGAGTCATTGGAATAGAATTGGTTCCTTAATTTTTCAGAATAATTCCTCTTTGCCGCTTTGTAGGTTAAATAAGTCCTGGTAGGAATGCACATATCTTCACAGAAACTGATGTATTAAGTTACAGTCTCTGTGAGCTCGTCCAGATTGGTGGCAGCAGCTTCAAAATAAGTCCATTCGAAACAGGCTTGTAAGACCCGCTCTGTTTCGGTGGTCCATCTTTTTACAGTCTTTACTACAGGTTTAGCAGATTTAAGTTTTTGCCTGTAGGTTGGTAAAGATAAACCAGGCAGTGATCAGAAAGTCCCAAAGCCGCCCGCGGGACAGAGTGATATGCATTCTTTATTGTGGTATAGCAGTGATCCAATATATTTCTGTCTCTGGTGGGACATGTAACATGCTGACTGTTGGCAGTTCAAGGAAGATATTTGCTTTGTTAAAATCCCCAAGAATTATTAAAACAGAGTCCGGGTGTTTTTGTTCAATCTCTGTGATTTGGTCGGCGAGTTTCTGTAATGCCATGCTCGCGTTCGCTTGCGGTGGAATGTAAACACTCACAAGAATGAACGAGCAAAACTCTCGCGGCGAATAGAACGGCTTGCAGTTTATGAAAAGCGCTTCTAGATCATAACAGCACATTTTGGTTAATACTGTTAAATCTGTACACCACCTTTCATTGATGTAAAAGCACGTCCCGCCGCCACGCGATTTCCCCGTTGATTCTGCGTCGCGATCCGCTCTAAACAGCAAGAAGCCGGGCAGATGAAGCGCGTTGTCCGGGATCGCATCGTTCAGCCAGGTCTCAGTGAAACACAGAGCAGCAGAGTTTGAAAAATCCCTATTTGTCCGGGAGAGCAGAAGAAGTTCGTCCGTTTTGTTGGGAAGAGAGCGGAGGTTCGCCAGATGTATACTAGGCAGCGCCGTCCGAAGTCCACGCTGTCGAAGTTTTACGAGCGCGCCGGCGCGCTTTCCCCTTCTGCGCTTCTTAAAGCGCCGGATCAGCGCTGCCGCTCCGCCAACTACAACATTCAGCAAAACGTCCGAATAGATGAAATCCGGTAGGAGGTTTTGAGGTCCGTTCTGCTGAATGTTCAGCAGTTCCTCCCTGGTAAAACTGATCGTGTTTGTGAAACAAAAAACAGGAAAAACTAACAAAAACACTAAAACAACTGAGGAGCTCAGCACAGTGGCTGCCATCCGCGGCGCCATCTTGAACAGCATAAACATCATCGATGAAATTGCGCATGCCAGCAAAACACTTTATTAAGCTTTAAGTTACATCTCAAATGGCAAGGGATCAACTTATAATCATGTTTATATTAATTAACCCGTAAACTCATTCTCTCAGACGGCCTGGGTATGCTGAGCATTAAAGCCACACATATCTTATTCATCTCTTACAGCCATATGTATTTTTCCATTTGATAACACAGCCTCTGATTTAGGTTATCACACTTTTTATTTTTGCCTTGAAATTGCATTAGTACATATTAATGTACTATAGTTATAGAATCATACAATTAGCACAAATTCACATATGATCATGTATTATATTTAGATATTATCAAAATATGATCATGTATACTCCTGTTGAAAGACCAAATACTTATCATAGTGCACAGTATAAATAAAAAAAAAAAAAAAAACACAACACAAGGAACTTCACTGTGACGCATCAAAGGATGGGACAGGAGCCTGAGGATCCATGTGCAACGTTTATTAACAAACAATACACTCAGGGTCGGACGTGCAAAGGTCGGCAACAACAGACTGGTGTGAAAGAGACAATCCAGAAGAGAAAACGTAATCCAGGCAAGGGTCGGGGCTAGCAGCTAAACAACAGTAAATCCAGGTCACAAAGCAAGGGGTCGGTAGGCTGGCAGAGTTCGATCACACAAGAGAAACAGTCCGGTTGGCAACAAGAACACAATGCAGGTAAGTACGCTCAGGAATGATAGTAAACTAGTCAAAACTTCGCAACGAGCACGTTGCAATGGCCGCTTATAAATCGCCAGGAAGAGGAAGTGTGGCGGCGGCCCGGAAGCGGAAGAGCCGCCCAGGTACGGGGCTGATGGGAAATGTAGTTAGAACTCGGGCGAGGGTTCCCGCTGACGGCGGTCGGAGGGAGCCACAGAGACCGCGGCGTGACATTCACACTTGTACATTTTTAACAAGTGTGAATAAATTAAATGTCAAGTCAAGTCAGCTTTATTTATATAGCGCTTTTTACAATACAAATTGTGTCAAAGCAACTTTACAGTATCAAATAGGAAAGTAATATATCAATAATGCAAAAAGAAACCGTAAACAATTTTAGTTCGAGGAAATTAATCAATAGTTCCAAATTAATAAATTGATTGTCCCAAATTAATTGTCCCCAATTTAGTTGTCCCCAACTGAGCAAGCCATAGGCGACAGTGGCAAGGAACCAAAACTCCATCTGTGACAAAAAATCTTGGGAGAAACCAGGCTCAGTCGGGGGGTCAGTTCTCCTCTGACCAATAAACAAGTAGTTTATACTCCCATACAGACCTGTAGAGGGGGTCTATATGTACTGACCCACCATCTGGATACGAACTGGATCAGGGAACTGCGGTGGCCAACTGATCAGGATTCATACTGGATCTGACCTCGGAATAAGCAGGAGACAGACAATATTAGCATAGATTCCATTCTTCTTATGATGCAGCGAGTGCATCAGGTGTTATGGGAAGTGTTCCCGGTTCCGGTTTGACCTAATTAATGCAGCCTAACAATCCTTTAACGGATTTGAATATTAGAAATGTTTAAATGTGTTATGTGTAAGCCAGGTTAAAGAGATGGGTCTTTAGCCTAGATTTAAACTGAGTGTGTCTGCCTCCCGAACAGAATTAGGTAGATTGTTCCATAGTTTTGGCGCTAAGTAAGAAAATGATCTCCCGCCCGCAGTTGATTTTGATATTCTGGGTATTAACAGATTGCCAGAGTTTTGAGAACGCAGCCGGCGTGAGGGACTATAATGTGATAAGAGCTCCCTCAAGTACTGAGGAGCTAAACCATTGAGGGCTTTATAAGTTATTAGCAACATTTTAAAATCAATACAATGTTTAATAGGGGGCCAGTGCAGTGTTGACAGAACCGGGCTAATATGCTCATACTTTTTGGTTCTAGTGGTATTCTAAATGGTATTTCAATTTTTCCTTTTTTTTTATTTGAAGTAAACTGTTTTCTTTCAATCTAGTCTTGCAAATCGTCTAAGAACGAAGACTTAAACTGATGATGGAGTGAGGCCTCTGCATCTTGTTCTGGTTGGTGGTATTTTGTTATATAGCTAGTGCCAGGGGCTTGAAAAAAGAGAAACGTTGGGTGTGATGATTATGTAGTTGGTAATGTGAACTTCATCATCTCCTTCCACATTGCCATCATACTTGCCCTTTCCTCCTCCTGCTCTTCCTTTGCCTCTTTGCGCAATGTTTTTTCATATTCCCTTTGCTCCTGGATACAGAGTGCTTTATGCTCTCTGAATGTTGTTTCCACAGCTTGTAACACTGTAGTTATGGAGTCAATGTGATCTTTGTTTTTTTTACTTCTTCCTTGGTGGCTGAGTAAGATCTGTACATAAAAGGAATTAAAGTAATTATTTTTAAAAATCACAACAATAAAAACAAGGTATTTAAAAACATTTCAAGTGATTTAAAAATGTATTTAAATTGTATTAAAACAGTTAAGAATAAAAATTACTATATATAAAATACAATGCAATCAGTAGCTGATGTAGCACAGTGCTCAATCAGTAAATGTAGTTAATCTTGTTAGTTCGTAATGCATTAACAACTTTAAATATTAAAAATGTCTTATCCATGTTTATAAATACTTAATATACAGTATTATTAAATTGTTAGTTTCTGCTTTAACCCTTTAAGACCTAAGAGTAAAATAGGTAATTTTCACATATTTTGTTTATTTGACTGTAAAATTTTAACAGAATGTGCTATTTTCAAGTGCAAGGTGTCATTTTTTTTTTTCAGAAAACAAATGACTTTCAAAAAGTCAGTTATTGACTGTTAATGTTGTCTGGTGAATTTGTAAACAAAATGTAAATAGACAAAAAAAAAAAAAGCCATACATTGGCCTGATTTGAGGTAGCTTGCCAAGACTACATTTGTTGTAAAATTTGGTGAAATGACTAAGTGCTTGTTTACTTTGAAAACTTCCAGACCATTTTAACATATTATACCATGTTATACAATGCATAACAGTTTGGATATTTAAGTTGCTCTCAGACGCTTTCTTTTTTTAAAAAGTAGCTCTCGAATGAAAAAAGGTTGGAGACCCCTGATCTGGACGGTTGTTACGTTTCCCGATCCCTCGCTGCCTGCCTTCCTGACCTTTGCCTGTCTTTTGGATTTACCCTGTGTTTTGCTTGCCACCTGCCCCAACGTTCCTGATTGAACTCTGACTACGCTTCTGGTTTGTCTACGTTGGATTATATTGTAACCCCTCATGCTAAAAAGGCAGTCACTCTGAGGGGGTTCACAGATTTTCGATGGGTACTGGTTAAAAGCATAAAACCACTCCTTCAAACAAACATACTTTTTCCCTTTTTTATTCTCCACAGTGTATAGAACATTTGATCACCACCAATAAACGAATAGATGTTTTATACCATTTGGCAGTCTTTGTCTGCATCAAAGTCAATGAAATAAATACACTTATCACACTTATTCACGTGAGTCCATGCAGTCAATGAGATGAACTGAAGAGGATGAGATGAGTATGAATCCGCGAGCTTGAGTGCGATGCAATGTAATAATCCAAAATGTAAATATGTAAATAATGAATTAGTTTACCCACCTTCAGTAAAAGAGTCCGTCTGCTGGTGCCTCGGTGTGTCAGTCGAGTGAGTCGACGTACTTCCATCACAAAAAAAAAAATTAACTCTGACAACAAGACCATACCCACAAAGGGAGTATGTCCTGTCAGTCTGTCCTGTAACGGAAAAAAGAAAGACGTTTTTTTTTTGTGCTTGTGGAAGGAAACAAACAAGCTATAGGACTAAAAACGTGCATGCAGCTCGGGTTAATAAAGAGAGTTCATGTCATAAATAAAGAAATGACAACACATGAGAAGACTAAAGATGCAACTTCAAATGGAGCGATGCACAGTGACTGGGTAAAGGAATATGAAGAAGTGTTCAAAGGAATAAGACGTTTACCAGGAGAGCATAAGATAAAGTTCAAGGAAAATGCAGAACCCGTTATTATTATAAAGGTGCCAGTTGCTTTAAAGGAAAGACTGAGAGAGAAATTGGACACTCTGAAAGAACAAATCATCAGAAAAATGGAAGAACCCACAGAATGAGTGAACTCTCTCATAATAGTGGAGATCTAAGATTCTAACTCTCTCAGAAACCTGATGGAGATCTAAGATTGTGTATAGATCCAAAGGACTTCAACAAAGCAATCCAACGTGAGCACTATAGACTTCCAACTAAATCAGATATAATTAGTGCAATGCGTGGAGCATGCTGCTTTTCTAAATTGGATGCCTCGTCTGGGTTTTATCAGATAGCGCTAGATGAGGAAAGTGCAAAGCTATGCACTTTTAACACACCATTTGGAAGACATTGCTTCCTAAGATTACTGTTTGGCATCAGCTCTGCCCCAGAGGTATTCCACAAAGCCATGCAGCAGCTTTTTGAGTTTTCATTGATGATGTGGTAGCCTGGGGCCGCACTAAGGAAGCATGATCGCATGATGCGAGACTTCACAGGGTCCTAAATCAAGCACAAAGAATAGGGTTAAAACTGAATAAAAACAAGTGTCAGTTTGGTGTGAGAGAAAATTACATACCTGGGAGAGAGACTGACTGAAGAAGGGGTACAGCCGGACAGAGAAAAAAATCAGGAAGTTGAAGAAATGCCAGAACCGAGAGACAAGAAAGATCTGCAGAGAGCCTTAGGGTTAGTAAACTACTTGGGAAAGTTTGTTCCGAATCTTTCAGCAAATACAAGGTCGTTAAGAAGCCTGTTGGAATCTGTCATGAACTGCGCCGTTGTGGCTCCCTCCCTTCACCCCTAGAGGGAGCCACAACGGCGCAGTTCATGACAGAATCAAACACAGAGTAGCAGTGGAAAAAGGAACAGGAAAAGGAGTGGATGTGGCTGAAGTGTAGTTTGACTATAGGCTGAGACTTGTCATAGCACTTGCATATCATTGCTCTTTTGTTGATTTTGATTGTTTTCATTTGAAAGTCGCTTTGGATAAAAGCATCTGCCAAATGTCTGAATGTAAATGTGATATGTTTAAATAATAAAACAAATTCACCTGCAATCTCTCACCTTAAACAGATAAATGCATGGAGCGAAAGGTTTTTAGTGTCTTTTCTTACTCTCTTTCATGCTGCCACCTTCTGGACATACTGTATTTTACGGTCACTGTGATCATGATTATGAAACAGTAAGTTCAAATATTAAAGTTTTTAATATAGTTTTATATTGCATATTCATGCTTCAGTTGAATGTAGAAACAACATAACATATTTTTTTATATTTTATTATAATCACTGATTCCTACTAATGTCAATGAATTTTTTCCCTAATATTTCATCATTGAATATAACCATTCAACATTGCAGTATACTTGAGAGCCATCACTTTAAAGCGATAGTTCAATATTTTCAGTTGCCTAAAATATTAATGTAAGACTAAATCCATATTTATCAAGACTAATAACAGTAAGATGATAATAATGCATGATAATGTTGGTTCATATTTAAGAAACAACTTTGTTTCTAGAAAAAGTTGTAATTATTTACACAAAAAATTTGTTTTTGTTGTATTAATAATTTTATGTGAGGTTGAAAAATAAGAGCAGATGGTGGCGCTAATGCATCATTGAAGAAGGATGAGTGATACACTACATTAACTCAATAAAACTGTCAACAGGTTCAAAGCAATATTATTAATTAAAGTCAACACATAAGAATTAATTTAAAATAATCAAATGAGATGCTTACAACTTAACTATTTAAAATCAGTAAAATAGCACAAAAAATAAGTAACATTTAAACAAAAACATTGGTTTCACTGGACAAAAAAACAAAACAAAAAACACACACTATGCTAATGAATATTATTTTATGCATGTCAGGCCAGTAGATGGCAACCAAGAAACATCCCAAAACATGCACATAATGACACCTTTTTTTTTACAAATTCAATGGTTTTTATTTTTGGTTTCAAAATTTGACCATGGACCACAAAACCAGTCATAAGTGTCAATTTTTCAAAATTGAGATTTATATATCATCTATCCATTGATGTATGGTTTGTTAGGATCAGACAATATTTGGCTGAGATACAACTATTTGAAATCTGGAATCTGAGGGTGCAAAAAAATAAAAATATTATAAAAAACATAAAGTTGTCCAAATTAAGTTCTTAGCAATGCATATTACTTTGTTACATGTAATGAGGAAATGTACAAAATATCTTAATGGAACATGATTTTTACTTAATATCCTAATGATTTTTGACATAACATTTTTTTTATCATTTTGACCCATGCAATGTATTTTTGGCTATTGCTACAAATATACCCCAGTGACTTAAGACTGGTTTTGTGCTCCAGGGTTACAAATATGTTCACAGAAACATAAATGAATTGTGTTGTATTAACATGATTCATTTTGTAATTTCAAAGACCTTTTATGTCCATTTTTTCAGTGGTAGCTAACTTAAAATAAATGTCAGACACTCTTCTTAAAATGACCAGCTGGTGGCGCTTGAAAACGCTTTGGTGATACAGCATTTTTCCAGCTGAGACGCTTTAGTTGCTATGATTTGGAATATCAATGGCGGCAACATATTACTAGTATCTCATTTTTAAGAATTTTACTAAATATATAAAAGCAGAAACCAGTAATATTGACTTCTCTATTGTTGTAGGTAGTCATTGTACAAGTAGGATGGATGGTCTGTATTTGTCCCGACCCTCTATTTAAGGCTGGGTCAATAGTGACAGTGACAAGCTCTGCATTTTACAGATATCAACTCAACTACAAAATAAAGTAGTGTAATTATTATAGCAGTGCATCAAAATTCAGTGTCATCAGTTTGCCAAAAAGAACACAGAACATTTTCCATGGTAGGAAGCAGATGTACATTTCTGTCATTTTGAAAACACAAACATTTTTGTGAATTCGAAAGTTTACGTCAAAATAGCTTCACGAATGACTTGCACAAAGATTAGTTCTGTTCATGTTTCATGAATGAGGCCCATTGACTGGCAGCAGTGAGCAGTTTTTCAGGCCTGGTGAAGACTGTTCAGAAAAGTCTTCCCAAGCAACAGATGATATTACAGTGATACCCGAAATTCACTGAAATGATTGGTTAATTTCATGGAAATTTGTAGAGGATATATCTGATTATTTCGCATCTATGTTCAAACATCGGGGGGGGGGGGGGGGGGGGGGGGAAGCATAGAAGCCTTCATCAGGAAAATACAAAATGGAGAACATTATAAGTAGAGCTTTACTAAAGTTGAAAAAAAATAAACTTTCCACTAATGTATGGTTTGTTAGGATCAGACAATATTTGGTTTGAGATACTATTTGAAATCTGGAATGGGTGCAAAAAAAAAAAAAAAAAAATATTATTTACAATTTAATTTAATAATACAATTTAAGTTTTTAACAATACATATTATTTATCAAAAAGTAAGTTTTGATACATTTATGGCAGGAAATGTACAAAATATCTTAATGGAACATGATTTTTACTTAATATCCTAATGATTTTTGACATAAACATTTTTTTGATCATTTTGACCCATGCAATGTGTTTTTGGCTATTGCTACAAATATACCCCAGTGACTTAAGACTGGTTTTGTGCTCCAGGGTTACAAATATGTTCACAGAAACATAAATGAATTGTGTTGTATTAACATGATTCATTTTGTAATTTCAAAGACCTTTTATGTCCATTTTTTCAGTGGTAGCTAACTTAAAATAAATGTCAGACACTCTTCTTAAAATGACCAGCTGGTGGCGCTTGAAAACGCTTTGGTGATACAGCATTTTTCCAGCTGAGACGCTTTAGTTGCTATGATTTGGAATATCAATGGCAGCAACATATTACTAGTATCTCATTTTTAAGAATTTTACTAAATATATAAAAGCAGAAACCAGTAATATTGACTTCTCTATTGTTGTAGGTAGTCATTGTACAAGTAGGATGGATGGTCTGTATTTGTCCCGACCCTCTATTTAAGGCTGGGTCAATAGTGACAGTGACAAGCTCTGCATTTTACAGATATCAACTCAACTACAAAATAAAGTAGTGTAATTATTATAGCAGTGCATCAAAATTCAGTGTCATCAGTTTGCCAAAAAGAACACAGAACATTTTCCATGGTAGGAAGCAGAGGTACATTTCTGTCATTTTGAAAACACAAACATTTTTGTGAATTCGAAAGTTTACGTCAAAATAGCTTCACGAATGACTTGCACAAAGATTAGTTCTGCTCATGTTTCATGAATGAGGCCCATTGACTGGCAGCAGTGAGCAGTTTTTCAGGCCTGGTGAAGACTGTTCAGAAAAGTCTTCCCAAGCAACAGATGATATTACAGTGATACCCGAAATTCACTGAAATGATTGGTTAATTTCATGGAAATTTGTAGAGGATATATCAGATTATTTCACATCTATGTTCAAACATCGGGCGGGGGGAGGGGGGGGACACTTAAAGGTTTAATGTTTCAGCATAGAAGCCTTCATCAGGAAAATACAAAATGGAGAACATTATAAGTAGAGCTTTACTAAAGTTGAAAAAAAATAAACTTTCCACTAATGTATGGTTTGTTAGGATCGGACAATATTTGGTTTGAGATACTATTTGAAATCTGGAATGGGTGCAAAAAAAAAAAAAAAAATTGAGAAAAGTTGTCCAATTTAAGTTTTTAACAATACATATTACTTATCAAAAATTAAGTTTTGATACATTTATGGCAGGAAATGTACAAAATATCTTAATGGAACATGATTTTTACTTAATATCCCAATGATTTTTGGCATAAACGTTTTTTTTTATCATTTTGACCCATGCAATGTATTTTTGGCTATTGCTACAAATATACCCCAGTGACTTAAGACTGGTTTTGTGCTCCAGGGTTACAAATATGTTCACAACAGAAACATAAATGAATTGTGTTGTATTAACATGATTCATTTTGTCATTTCAAAGACCTGTTATGTCCATTTTTTTCAGTGGTAGATAACTTTAAATAAATGTCAGGCACTCTTCTTAAAACAACCAGCTGGTGGCGCTTGAAAACTCTTTGGTGTTCAGAAAAGTCTTCCCAAGCAACAGATGATATTACAATGATACCCGAAATTCCCTGAAATGATTGGTTTACTTCATGGAAATTTTTAGAGGATCTATCAGACTCTGAGAATCTTTGCAGGTTTATTGCTGAAATATTCCTAATAAATAATGCTTAAAAATGAATCAGATCCTTGCGGTATGAAATGCACACCAGTATTCTGATGTAGTCAAAAATAAACGATTATTACCTTATTAATTTACTGTAATCAGCAGGTGCTTTGGCTATAGCTTCATTTTCTCATTAAACCACGAGGGGTAAGTGAGAAATGTGTGGCTGACTTTCACATCCCTACAAATTCTGGTGACAGATCCTGTTTTGGAACTAAAGTAGGAAACTTGAAGGTTTCCTTGAACGCAATCTGATTTCACTGTTTTTGTGATTTTGAAAGTCTGAATGTCTTTATAACTTCCTAAAGACCAGAAATACCATCAAATGTAAGTCTAATCAATCTAGGAATAAAATTTCACTGCAAGACATTCATTAGTATTGACTCTTTACTCTTTAATAAATGAAGTTCCAAACATAGGTTCAGGAGAAGACTAATATTTCAGTCCAGTCAATCATCACTATCATCTTCTGACGTAAATTGAGGAAGGAAGATGATTTTGTAGTCAAAGTTAATGGCATGAATAATCTTGGTTGTATTCTAGATAATTATTTAAGTGGGTGATGACTGATTTATCCAGAACATAGATGATTAAGTTATAAAAACCACAAAATAAATTGATGAGATTAGTTTTAGGTTTACATTGTTTTGGACATTTGGATAGCACACACTTTCAACAGCTTGGTTGGTTACCAACTGAAAGAAGATTAGTTTTTCAGAAATTAAGAATGGTACATAAAATCATTAATGATAGGGCTCTGGTATATTTTAAATCTTATTTTTCTCGTCTCGGGTGAATAAACGACATGGTCATTTTACTAGACAGAGCATTATGGATATTATTTTGAGTAGGAATAGGACATTGTATGGGCAAAGATCGTTTAAATATCCAGGCGTAAAAGAATGGCTTTGATATTAAAGTCCTAACAGATGGTGAGGGTTTCAGAATAAGGGTTAAGAGGCTGTTTTTAGATATGATGTCTCAAATTGAATAAGGAATTGTTTTATTTTATGAGTGTGTTTGTTGTCTTTTCTCGTTTAAAGCAAGGACCTCAATGGAAATAAGTTATTGTAACTTTATTGCATTATCCTTGACAAGAAAGATGTAATGGTGTATTGCTACTTTTTTTATGTGTCAAATAAACTCAACTCAACTACAAGTGTATTTAAGCAGCAGTAGCTACACTTTCCCAGTGACAGTTCTTCTGGCAGACTGGCCCGTCCTTTTCCGTGAAAACATGTTCTACCCTGACCTAGGCATACCTCAGGCGTCTCATCTTCCATCCCTATATCAAAGTGGACAGTTAACAGATTGTGGCATGCTCCTCTTGCTTGCCCTCAAGAGGCCTCCAGTCGGAGCATGTGAGTGGAGCGGTAATATTTCCTTAAGAGCGCAGAGCACCTTTCTGAAGATTCCGCTTCACCCAGAATGCCCTTTTGGTGATTTACTTGTTCGAGATCGAGAATAATAGAGCAGTTATGGAGTTCAGATATTGTTTCAATGAAGTTGCAAGCTTTATAAATAAATGTAAAGTAAAAATCAAAGTTAAGAATGAGCAGAGAGAAGAAACTGAGAGGGGGAGTGCAGGGAGACTGTTAAAGTTAGTAAAGATTCATATTGGAATCTGAAGCGGCACATTGTCAGAAACATGGTGCAGAAGAAGGTGAGCTAGTTAGTTACACATACCACACTGTCAGAAAAAAGGTACAAAACTGTACATTTTAAGGTACAGTGGTGTCGCTGGGGTGGTACCCTTAAGGGTACAATTTTGTACCTCTAGCCAGAGGTGGGACTTTCAAGTCACAGGCAAGTCTCAAATCCCATTTAATGAGCTAATTGACTAATTACATGATGATTGTGCATTAGTGATGCTGTTATTGAGGTTGATGTTTTATTGGTTAAAATGATGCCACCATCATGAAGATCAGCATTTGCTTTTGTTGAGCTCTTGACCCTTGAGATTTAGAGGTAGCCATCATGATCTGGCCAAATTACAATCAAAGTAATTATGTACATGTATATATGCATAGATTTCGTACAATCGCCCATGTGAAACTACAGCATGCAAACAAGGTATTACAGTAATGGTTATAGTGAATAACTTGTAAAATTACATAATGCACATTAAAACAAAATGTAACCCCAGTATTATTTAGACACACACAGACTATGAACCAGAATATGAATCTCAACAATGGTGACAATCAACAAAATGCTTCATGCTGCAATACTGAGTAACAACATAGTGAAAACTCCCATCATGCACTGCAGTATGAATAATCATTGTCACCACTGTTGAGGATCATATGATCATAAGTGTTCATGTCTAAAAGCCTTATCCAGTACGTTTTTTCCCTCAATATTTAAGCATTACAGTGTTGTTTTTGGCCATTTTATACATATATAGCAACTCAATAATAGCTAAATGTCAGTTAATAAACAAAACAGAGATCTCTTCATGATGATCATTTACTATGAGTTATAAGCGGAAAGCATAACTTTATCTGCTACTTCAAGGTTTGATTCAGCAATGCACAAAGGCTTGTAATAAAACAACAATGCAATTGTTTAAAAGCAAATTACCTGTAATTAGTAAAAGAGTCAAGAGCTCAACAAAAGCAAACACTGATCTCCATGATGGTGGCATAATTTTAACCAATAAAACATCAACCTCAATAACAGCATCACTAATGCACAATCATCATGTAATTAGTCAATTAGCTCATTAAATGGGATTTCAGACTTGCCTGTGACTTGAAAGTCCCACCTCTGGCTAGAGGTACAAAACTGTACCCTTCAGGATACCACCCCAATGACACCACTGTACCTTAAAAGACTCTAATTGTGATATAGGTCAAATACTGATTATGTAACATAACCAACACCACACAATCACCTTGTCTTATGGTTTATCTAGCTGTTGTAACTCAGTTACAGCTGCCAACCAATATCTAACATTAATAAGTCAAGTATCCAGAGCCAAACTAAAGCAAACACTGACCACTGTAATGAAAACCTGAAATAACAACTGTTTTGGAGAACGGAAAACACAAGCTTTTGAACATGATGCCTGTATCGTCTCCATGTAAACAAAACAAAAAACAAAAAAAACATGAATTTGTGAAAAAGATAATGTCATGTGCATGTTATTATGTTTTAGTAGGGTTTTTCTTGATCTATTTTCCTGGCATGCATAACAGTGTTCATTAGCAAAGTGCTGTTTTTTTCCCCAAAGAAACCAATATTTTTGTTTAAATTGTACTTATTTTTGTGCTGTTACTCATTTTGAATGGCTTATTTGCCGATCATGAATATAGTTTATGGAGCTGGTCGCAATTTTTCCCAGCGACGCCCATGCTTACAATTTAAATGTTAAAGTTGAACTTAATGAGAAAGTTAACAAGCAGAATGACTGAAGGAAAGAGAAACCAAAAAAAAAGAGAAGAAAAAAACAGAAACAGCTACACGGCAAAATCCCCAATGTTAATTTAACACTCTGAGTGTGGACACATATAGACACTGAAGTAGTGTTAAAATAACACTGAGCAGTGATGAAGTTAATGAGATAATTGGGTAATTAACAGCTGATGAATAAACATTAGTATAGACACCTGATGATAACAAGCAGAATCACCAAAGGAGAAAATCAACATTTTAAACAACCATTACAGTGGTTAGTGTCTGCATTAGTTGGGATCTTGACCCTTATATCTTTAATATTAGATTTTGTTTGGCTGCTGTGTCTATGTTAAAACAGACAGACAAGTCAAGAGCAGCAGTCATCAGGTGATCATGATTATGTTTTAACAACATATTTAGTTCACCTAGAGTCTAATCTCTGAGTTATTTTTCCTTTACTGAATATAACAACCTTGTAAACCAACAATAGATCCTGTATTTTCTATACATTTTGGAGAAATTTCATATAGACAGTTCTTGTTCAAAATTCGAAAAGCTTTTTTTTGGCACACACAAACATCAAGAATCAGTGTATGAATCTCAACAATGGTGATAAACAGCATATTCAGAAAAACAGATGATCTCAAAACAAATAGAAACACAATGTGGCAATGCATGATGGGAACCATGGATGAGTTTTGATTGGCTACCACATGCTGATTTGATGCTCACCGTTGTTGTGATTCTCATGCTGATTCTTGATGTCTGTGTGTGCCTAAACTATATGTTTTATTATTTTTAATTTTATTATTATTATTATTTATTCTGCTTGAAAGAAATCTTTTCAAAATTTATAGAAAAAACAGGATCTATTGCTGTTGGTTTACAAGACTGTTATAGTCAATAAAGGAAAACTCTGAAATTAGACTCTAGGTGAAATAATGATGATGTTAAAACATAATGAGCACCTGATGACTGCTGCTCTTGACTTGTCTGTCTGTTTTAACATAGACACAGCAGCCAAACAAAATCTAATACTGAAAATGTAAGGGTCAAGATCACAACTAATGCAAACACTGACCACTATAATATTGCTTAAAATTGTTGATTTTCTCCTTTGGTGATTCTGCTTGTTATCATCAGGTATCTATACTAATGTTTATTCATCAGCTGTTAATTACCCAATTATCTCATTAACTTCAACACTGCTCAGTGTTATTTTAACACTACTTCAGTGTCTATATGTGTCCACACTCAGAGTGTTAAATTAACACTGAGCATTTTTGCTGTGTACAACTGACTCACAGTTTTAGATGAAATAAACTGAGAGAGAAAAAAACAAAAACAAAAAAAAACATGAAAACTTTGAAGATCTCAGCAAAGGAAGATTAAACAACTCCACAAACAGAGGGTTAGATGTTGAATTCGTTTCCGGTGTTAAATCAACAGCACTCTGTGGGAACCACCAGCAGGGTGTTAAAAGTAACACCAAAGCAGTGTTAGAGTTAATTAGGTATTTGAGTGTTTAATTAAGTGATGATTGATCATTATTGAAGACACCTAATGATAACAAGCAGAATCACCAAAGGAGAAAATCAGTTTTTAATGCCTTTCCTTTGGTTTGTCTGTCTGTTATAACACTGTTACAGCAGCCAAACAAAGTCTAATGTTAAAAATGTAGGGGTCAAGAGACCAACTAATGCAAAAATTTGTAGCTTTAGCTTTTTCTCTAGTTGCTGTAAAACTGTGTTTGCAAAGCACATTTGTTATAGCAAAAAAAAAAAAACATGATCAGGTGGTTTTGACTGGTTATTAATAATGACTTAGCTGTTGTGTAATGTCCTAACGAACTGATTCCATCCAAAATCTAAATCTATGGTTATTTAATGTTGACATGTTGACATTTAATATTGATGAAAGTTAGTGATGGGTCGTTCATTTTGAACAAATCTTTTATGTGACTCGGGGAGAACAAGTAGGTTCTGTTGGTTCACCTGTTAGTTCGGGTTTTTCGAGTTGTTCGTTCATCTTACGAACGAATGACTCAAACCTGAACTCGAGAGACAAGCTAATCAATTCTCTTTCCGGCTCAGACTGCATAGGTGAGGTGAGCTAAGCATAGACAAAAGACCCAGGCAAACAATTAATTAATCTTTTCTGTTTCTTATAGCAGTATAGTTTTCTTGTTTGTAGTGTGATCAACGTTTACGTAAGCAGTAGATGCGTTAGGGAAGTAACACGTAACATTTTGCTAAAATGAACGGAACGAAAGAAATGACTGGAAAAAAAGATGTTCATTTTGCTGAACGAGACTCAAAGAACCAAATCAGTAAAATGATCTGAACTTCCCATCGCTATCAAAAGTAATGTTTTAATTAAAAAAAAATTGACTGAATTTAAAAACACATTTTGCTCATCTGATTTACACACAAACATTCTTCAAGAATCAGCATATGAATCTCAACGATGGTGACAACAGACTAAAAGCTTTATGCTGCGGTGCATTCTGGGTGCACCAATCAAAACTCATTCATGGCTCCCAGAATGCATTGCGACATGGATAAATTATGCATCTGAATTGCATTAGCATTTTCATTTAAAAATTTTATTATTTGTTTTTAATTTTTGCTATGTGTTGTGACGTTTTAGTAGCTTGTTTTGTGATGTTCAAAGATCTGTTTATCTGAATATTTTGTTTATTATCACCATTGTAGGAATTCATATGACAATTCTTTGTCTATGCGTCCCATAAACAAAAACTTTTAATGCAATCTTTTTTTTTGGTTGTTGCTGTTGGTCAAACAGTTAAACTTCAACCTGCAGAAACTGGTTTTCTATATTCAGCTGTATGAAATGTAACAACTATTTTCTTTAGCAATTCTGTTATTTTAACTCTGTATTGTGAGACAAATACACTGTGATCAGTTCTACAAATAACATCCCCCATCACTTTAAAGATCTCCAAACATTCTGGGAATATCATTGACACCAGAGGGACGTTTTGTATTTTTTATTTATTTTATTTATTTTATTTTTTTTTACAGAGAAATCCATATCATCCACATCATTGTGTTGTTTTTCTCTCGCTCTTTCTTTTTACATATGATCAACTACAAAATGTGTTAATATTAAACACATCCTTTTTGAGAGTGTGTGAAAAAAAAGTCTTAAGCAAAATAAAACATATAATGATTAATAATTTTGTGGGGGAAAAAAATCATGTAGAACTAAAATTTACAGATCGAAAAAATATCCAGATGATATTCCATATTATGGATGTTTTTCTGCAAGTAGCATAGCACATTAAAATCTATGTGCACAATTAACAAACATAAAGTAACATGGTATAAAGTACTAAAGTAACATGAATAAACACTTTTTTTGCATTTATATAGTTTTTGTTTTGTTTTTAACATTTTACACAGCATGAGCTAAAGTTTTTTTTTTTAAGTTTTTAAAGCTTTGACTGGTTGCTTAAAAGAACTGATATGAAAACAGATTAATTACTTTGTTTCTATCCATATTTGATCAGCAAATTCATTACTATCCATAAACTCCTGAGTAATTTTATTATTATCAGCATTAGAGATGCTCAAATACAAGTTCCTGTCCCACAAAACCAGTCATAAGGGTCAGTTTTTCGAAATTAAGATTTATACACCATCTGAAAGTTGAATAAATAAGCTTTTTATTGATGTATGGTTTGTTATGATCAGATAATATTTGGCTGAGATACAATTATTAGCAAATCTGGAATCTGAGTGCAAAAACAAAATACAAATATTGAGAAAATTGCCTTTAAAGTTGTCCAAAGGAAGTTCTTAGCAATGCATATTACTAATCAAAAATTACATTTTGATATATTTACAGTAGGAAATTTACTAAATATCATCATGAAACATGATCTCTACTTAATATATGGATTATTTTTGGCATAAAAGAAAAATCAATAATTTTGACCCATACAATGTATTTTTTAGCTATTACTACAAACATATCCCAGCGATTTATGACTGGTTTTGTGCTCCAGGGTCACATATGATTAACGCTGCTTTTCTTCATTTTAATTATAAAATAAAAAAAATGAAAGTTCAGTATACGAAGATGTTGTAAAGAAGAAGTTGTGTCATAAAGAGTGCATCAAGCAGGTCCTCTTTCAGCTGGCATCAGGAAACATTAGATTACTGTAGTCAGTTTGGTACCAGGATCCTCCCTGAAAAACAAAACAGACATTCATTTATAGTTTAGATGAATGTTCAGGGACATGATGGTGTATGATGACAATCAGCTTGATTTTCTCTCTGTTAAACTGACCTGATGATTTTTTCTTGTAGTAGATCAGTCCTGCAGCTGCTATGATGATTCCCAGAACCAGACCAGATGCTCCAATGGCAATTTTATTCCTGTCAGACTCAGACATAGAGGGGTCTGTAAAGCACAGAAATCATGCTCTGTTAGTGAATGACAGTAAATGTGAGTAAACATTCTCAGCATTTACATATTTAACATTTGTTTAGCTGTGTAATGAAATAATTTCTGTTTTCTATTTGATCCCATAAATATGTCAAAGTCATTTATGAAGGAAAGACTGATGAGAGTAGGGTAAATGTCTCATCTTACCCCATTCATAAACCATGGGCTTATTTAAACTGGCATGCTCCACCACACAGGAGATCTTTTCTCCAGATTTGGGGGTGTATTGCAGCTCAGAGTGGATCTGATAATACCAGTCTCCATCAGCCAGCTCCATTGTGGAGGTCACATCTGAGGTTTCCACTTTACCGTCTCTCATCCAGTACACTTTGATTGTTTCAGGGTAGAAGTTGTAGGCGCTACACAAAAGCATGGCTGGATGTCTGCCACTGGCCGGCTTCACTGAACTGAGCATAACCTTGGGTTTGACTGAGCCAGGAAAAACACAACATATTAATACATTTGTGTGGAGGATAAACGTAATAGTTTCAATTATGAAAAAAGAACATAAGATGTGCGATCTCAATTCTTTTTTATAAACACTGAGATGAATGATCTATAAAGCATCTGTAATGATGAAAAGCATGGAAACATTTCCCTGGTTAAAGTAAAACATCTTTATTAGGCAGTAAATGTAAGACAAGAGTCTTGAAGCACTCACCTGTTTTATAAGTGACAGATGAGTCGTCAATCTGAGCATTGTGTTTGCAGAGTCTGTCCACTTCAGCTTTCTGTTGCTGTATGATGGCCTGATCATTGTTCCAATTCTCTGCCTGTTTCACTCCAAACTCAGTGAACCCCACATACTTTCCCAGAGTGCTGTTGAACTGTAGAAACACATCTTTATTGAAGGAATGTGACTCAAGATAAACCATGTCGCTGTAATCTTTGGTACTGTAGATGCAGTCAAATGCCTGATACAAATAAAACCCTCCAGCTGAAATATAAAAACAGTGAGTTAGTGCTCAGATATTCGTTTGAATGGATGTCATTTAAAAAAAAAACTTTTATTCATCAAACATTTACTTTATTTAGCATAGTCTAGCAATTACAATCACAGTTTATTAATGAAAAGCAACAGAAAAAAAACATTCACTAATGTAAATAAATTGTACTCGCCTGTTCCCCAAAATGAAGACAGCATCAATATGAGATGAAAACCAAAGAGTTTTGGCAGTGACATATTTACAGTCTTTAAATGTGCTAAATGAATAAAACTAGTTCAGTGCCTTGTTCTTCTGTCAGTTGTCTAAATAATCTGACCAATCAGCTTCTGCTCACATAAGCGTGATGTGTTGCTAGGTAAAAAACTGCTTTCATTTTTCCTGCTTTCATGTTGTTGTGGGGCTGGGCATTGACAGATGTCATGTGTCTCAGTGTAACTTGAGTGTTTTTTTGTTTTTACCTGTCCTATGCTGCATAATTACTGGGTTAACTACAGTTATGTCTGAGATGTTAAAAGTCACTATGAATGTTCGCCCTGGCATAGCAGTTTTTGGGGTCATCTAAGATCTGAAGTGTTGAAGTGATGCTTAGCAGACCGATTGACTTGCAGTTTGGGAGAAGCTGAAAACTGAGACATGAAGTCAAATATGTCCTGTTCTCTGTTGTGACACCAACTCTGTGTTGGCAAACTTGTGTCAGATGATGTGGATTAGTTTATTGTCAAATAAAGTATTGATTTGGTTTATGAAAACTGATTGGATCCCACCCTTTCCTATATGGCATTTCGTGGCCAAAATATATTAGAAATATATGCTAAATTTATGATTCAAATAGTGAAGCTCAATGAAGTATATTTTAGAAATGGTAAATATCTTTAGTTTCCACGACCATATACCAAAATATATTTCTAAATGTATTTTTGTGGGCGAGAAAATGCATTTTTTTTTTTTGACTGAAATATAAAGAGGTCAAAATGTATTTTTTAAAGTTCTTTTTAAAAATATATTTATTTAAACATATTTTAGCAAATATATTTTTGGCCTTTTTTTTTTTTTTCTATATATTTTAAATGTAGAAATCTATTTTCAAAAATATACAAAAATACATCAGTAGAAAATATTTATGTAAATATATTTTGAAACATATTTTTGCAAATATATTTCTTGGCCATTTTTTGTATATGTATTACTTTTACAATATACTTTGAATGTATAATATATTTTTAAACATTTAATTAAATTTTTATACATATTTTAAACATTTTCAAAATAAACAGTCATTTTCAATTTTATGCTGTAAAATTACTAACATCTGTAAAATTAACAATTCAGCTGTTATTTTAAGCCAGAGAAAAGCCAAATACTGTGTTATTTCTCTTTTAATCATAAAATAGAAATGTTTGTAAAATTACAAATAAAATCAACACCAGGCACCTTTTCTCACAATTTCTTTTTTAAATTTAAGTAAAATATCCTAACTAAAGGGCAAAACTTTATTTAAACTTTAGCAAACACTGTTATTTTACAGATATTTAATGAATTATTATGATCAAACACCTTCAATAAATAAATAAATAAACAAACAAACTCAAATGACTTGCAGCAACAGATCATTAAAATATTTTAAACTTAAAATCTCTCAAGATCTGAGCATCTCCATGTATTACAAACCAGTCTGAATTTATTTCATACAAAAGTATATTTTAAGAATTAACAGAGTTTCAGATGTTGATGTTTTAATGAAAATAGTAAGTTTTATGTGACCATGATAGAGATCAGTGTTCGCTTTAATTCGGCTCTTGACCCTTGATTAAAATGCAACCTTTTCTCTGGCTGCTTAAACTCTGTGTTTCTAAAGCACATTTATTAAAGTGACAAATGCTAAGGAAACCAGATTTTGTAAAAAAAAGCTTTATTAATTGTTGAAAAAAAAAAAAAAAAAAAAATCCTGCACTTCTATGATGATAAAAATTCAGATAAAAATTGTATTTTTTGTTCTATCTATTTTATGTCCAGAGCTGAATATTTTGTCACCATTGTTGAGATTCATTCGCTGATTCTTGATGTCTGTGTGTGCCTGAGCAATCCTGTTAGCGCTATGTCTGTTTGATGGCTTTATAAAATCTTTTAAAACATTAAATAATGATGATGTATGATGATGATGACACCTTCCTCCAATAAAAGTTTCTTCTGCTAGCTAACAAATGTGCTTCAGAAACACAAAGTTACAGCAGCAAAACATAAAAACAGCCGCAGATGCATTTATAGAAAATATATGTATGTAAATATATTTTGAAATATATTTTTGTTGACCATATTTATATATTTTGAAATATATTTAAAAATCATATTTTGGCTTGCATTTTAACTATTAACAGGTCCTCTATGCTTTTCACTGGCTATACAGCAAAAAATATTTTATATTATTTAATATTTAATATATTATATTTTATAAATTTAATTTTACATATACAAAAATAGCCAAAAAATATATTTGTTAAAAAACATATTTCTATACATATATTTTCTACTATTACTATTTTTGCCAATTTTTGTATACACTGTAAAAAAATAAATAAATAATAATAATAATAATAATAAAAATAAAAGTAAAATATCCTCATTTAAATAATATGCAAAAAAGTCTTCATCTTCATTTTTATTAAATGTTCTACAAAACAGATATTGTTTGAATTAAATTCTGAGATACCTTATCTTTAAAATAAAATGGTGTAAAAATAAATAAATAAATAAATAAATAAATAAAAGATGTACACTACCAGCTTCACGCATTATTACCCAAAATAAACCTGATTTCTTTCAGACAAAAGTTCTTATTGAGAAATAACAGATTTAGACGTTGAATTTTTACTGACAATAATAAAGTTTGGTATTAACATGATGGAGCATTTTTATTATAGGAAAAAAAAAACCTCTCATTAGAAAAAGTTGTCATCATTGTGCAGTGACAAAATGGTGACAAAATATTCAGATAAACAATCAAGTAGTTTTGGAACATTTTGCTTACATTTGATCTGTTTTTACAGTCATTTGACCTTTATGTTATTGTTTTTTTTTTTTAACAGTGTGAGAAATGGTGCCATTTGCACATCTGTTGGTAAAAGAGAGAAAAAAAGAGAAATACTCTTACAATAACAGCTGAATTGTTCATTTTACAGTTGTTAGTAATTTTACTATTTTACTGTTTATTTAAAAAAATATATATATATATATATATATATATATATATTTTTTTTTTTTTAATGTATTTTTTAAAATATACTTTTACATTTAAAATATATATTCAAAAAATGGCCAAGAAATATATATGCTAAAATATGTCACATATATAAAAGAAGGCTGTGTACAGCTGTGCCCTATTTCTGCCATTGTTGTTGTCTTGTCATTGTCTGGGTGACTCATGTACAGATTCCATAAAGTGGTACGGTATCTGTCCCTTGCAGAGGTGTAAAATCCAGGGGTCAGAAAGTAAAAGTTCTGCCATATGTTTATTTCACCCATGGACTCAGCCAGCTGATTTCAGCTGGAACCAAATCATTCCTTTCAAGACACAAGCAAGTCTCAAGTCAAATCCCAAATCTTCAAAGAGTTAAAGGAGAAGTTTAGTGTGAAATGGCCATGGGGTGCATTAAAACATGTTACCGAGTACAATCATATATCCAATTCCCACCTCCGTTAACCCAAAGCTTTCCGAATTATAACATTATTTGCCTGTGCTTCCATTAGGCTTACAATGTTAGTGCTAGGGGCATAGCATAGCCTATGCAGCTAAAATCACTATTTTTACACCATTAACAACGTTCAAAGTAACTCCACACTCAATTGGTGGACTTCTGAGGGCCTTGACATTTAAAACGAGACACTGAGCACTTTGAAAGTGCACAAGTAGTTTATTAAAAAGACAGTTTATACAGACAGTACCTTCCTTGAATTTCCCGTCTGCCGCCATCTTAAAATTCAGGCGCGATAAGTCGATTGACGATCTTCATGACTTCTAAACTACTTGTGCACTTTCAACGTTCTCAGTGTCTCGTTTTAAATGTCAAGGCCCTCAGAAGTCCACCAATTGAGTGTGGAGTTACTTTGAACGTTGTTAATGGTGTAAAAATAGTGATTTTAGCTGCATAGGCTCTGCTATGCCCCTAGCACTAACATTGTAAGCCTAATGGAAGCACATGTAAATAATGTTATAATTCAGAAAGCTTTGGGTTAACGGAGATGGGAATTGGACATATGATTGTACTCGGTAACATGTTTTAATACACCCCATGGCCATTTCACACCGAACTTCTCCTTTAAAGTGTAGACAAAGACAAATGTATAGTACAAAGCTTTTTTTGACACAAATGGAACTTCATAGTTTTATTGAAAATAGTACATTTTGAAGTCACCATTGTGGAGATAAGCATTTGTTTTTCTCTAGCTTTAAAGCATGTATATTGTAACAAAAGTTGAAAGAAAAAATCTGGTCAGATAAAATGAAGATTCACTGATTGATACACTGAAGTTTTTTCATTAATTTCACATTATTAAAACCATAGAGAACTACCACATGCAATCAAGTACTGCTTTGATATGTTGAAAATTCATAAAGACATGATGGAGGGTCATGTAGATTTACAGACATCAAGAATCTGCATATGAACCTCATCAATGGCGACGATCCATAAAAATTTAGACCAACCCTGAACATCACAAAACAAACTATTAGTCACAAAAAAGCTTTCTGATTGTAGAGTCTGTACTTCAGTCCAGGAAAAAACTAAGAAATGGTATTGTTCTGCTAAATGTTACATTATTTTAAAGGCAGTAACTGCGTAGCTGCTGATGCATCTGTGTTGTTCCTAGATAATGATAACTGCAAAAGGTTTATATTGTACAAACAATTTTTCACAATGATAACCCAGGAAATATCTGCAGAGGTTTTTTTTTTCTAAAACCTTTAAGATTATTTTTTTTAAATTATTATTTACAATTTTTATTTGGCAGATACTTCTACCAGTCATTGAGCATTTAAAAAAAAACGTTATTTAACCATTATTTCCATTAATGGTAAACATTTGGAACCCTGTGCTGTAATTCATTTCAGTATTTATTTATTTTTTTATCTATTTTTGGTGATTTATGGGTAATTTTACAGTTATAGATACATCACTGTGCTGTGTCTTTTGCATCACATTTGTAGTTAATGATTTATGGCACTCCTGTTTTTACAGTGCAGCTTCTGGAAAAAAACATTGCTGTTAGTTTAGAAGTTTCTGAGTAATAAATGAATGTACACTTTTTTTTTTGAATACTTAGATTAATTGCCACATCAAGTAATTCACTGGATTAAAAAGTCAATCGATTGACAGCCCTGCTTTTACCATTTCAAATCTTTAAGCTTTTATTTTGGCTGAATAACCTACTGGGGAAATGCTATACACTTCTGTCCATATACATTTTGGTGATTATGCAAATTTTAAAAATAAATTTAAACTAGTGCACATTGTGTTGCCAAATGCATGTTAAACTCACAATACATGCAAAGATAGTTTGCTGCATTTACTGTGAACCAAGAAGCTCTAAAATGCAGAAAAACTTCAGATCACAAGTTGTGCTATGAAAACACACATCACATTTGATTATATAGATAATTATTATGTTTTCATTTAATCAAAATTCCCCTTTTCAGAAACCTTGTACTAACCCATTCAAACCAGTTTGCAAAAATTATTTTGCTTAGATACAGTGATGTCAGAGTTGGTCTCAGATTCTGATTGGATGCTGAGTTTGGGAGGCTTACATGACCTAGAATCTGCAGCTCTACCCGGTATTTGTTTCAGTAAGGATTACAAGATCTGGTGTTTTCTTCACTCAACATTAAGCGAACAATGGAGCTTTTTTGCATCCTTATTATGTTTTCTGTAATTATCAATGCTGACACTCAAGGTAAGTCAATGTTTTGCCTATTAAGACTACTGCTTAAATTGTCTTTTAAATAGCAGTGATTTTATAGCTAAAATTGATAAGTGAAGTATGATGAAATAGTAAAATAAACCAAAACATTTTAATATTATATTTGTTTAAGATTTTTTGATGTAAATTATATGGATTCTACAAGTTATTGTGGTGTTCTACATAGTATCACAGTAATGTCACATGCTCATATTTTCTGATCCATCTAGCCTGTTTATCCATTCAGTATAATATGACTTTGTCTGTTTCAGTTTCGCACAAGGATAACTTTATTGTGGGATGTTCTGACACCGAGAAAGAGTATATGTATGGTCTTGATGGAGAGGAAAAGTACCATGCAGACTTCATTAGACAAAAAGCAGTAGATACAATGCCTGATTTTGCAGATCCTGTGAGCTTTGAAGGATTTTATGAGAATGCTGTCAGTAGCGTAGAGATCTGCAAAACCAACTTAAACACAGTGAAAAAAGCCTACAACAACCCACCTGAGAAAACAGGTAGGACATACATATTGGGTATAACAATACACTAACATTTAGACATTTAACAACTTTTATTAAAAGTGACTTACAAAGGAGGACAATGGGAACCCATCAAAATCAACAAAAGAGCAATAACATGAAGTGCCATGACGATGAAGTCTCAGTTAGCCTAATGCAGTATCTGTAGCATTTTTTTTTTTTTAATTATGTAATAAATGAAAAGAAATCAGAATAGAAAAAGAATAAAGCAAGCTAGTGTTAATTGTATAATAAAAAGAAAAATAGAGAAGCTAGTGTTAGTTCTTTAAGAAAACAAGCAGTAAGTAAATGAATAGTGTCTAAAAGGACATTTTTTTTTTTAAAGAATAGATTTAGAAAAGAGGGTGCTAGAGTTAGAGGATCAAATAAAGATGGAAGAGATATGATTTTCTATTGATTCTTCAAGAATTGGCTAAAACACATTTGTGAAAAAAGGACTTCTATGTGCATTTCACTTTGTACCACAAAAAAATCTTGCTGAAAAAATTCTTAAAAAATAAGTATTTATTCCTGTGTCCACAGATCCTCCTCTCACATCCATCTATCCAAAAGATGTTGTGGATCTGGATGTGGAGAACAGCCTCATTTGTCATGTGACTGGATTCTACCCTCCACCTGTCAATGTCTCATGGACTAAGAACAATGAGATTGTGACAGAGGATATGAGTCTGAGTCAGTATCGCCTAAAGAGTGATGGCACCTTCAACATCTTCTCCACTCTGAAATTCACACCCGCTGAAGGAGACATTTACAGCTGTACAGTGTACCACAAATCTATTCAGGGCCAACCTATAACCAAAACATGGGGTAAAATTTTGTTTAATCAAGTTTTCAATCCTAATTTTCCTTTTGACTGTATGATATATATCAAATCAAGCATAATTCAAGACACAGGTTAGGGCAACAAGACCACTTAGCAACATTTGACACTTTGCAGAGGTTAACTGATCATATAATTTAGACGTTAATCAAGTACTTAATTTGAGGGATTCAGAAGAAATCCCCAAATGGGTATTTATTGATTTTTTTTGTATTGTTTATAATGATAACTAAAATAAGATGCCCTAAGAAAATCAGTGTTGTTGTTGTTCTTATTATTAGTAGTAGTAGTATTTCTTGTTGTTTTTTGCTTTTGTTTATGCTCTCACTTCGCAGAACCCATGAAATATGTAATGCAGTTAATTTCCATCATGTTCTTGTGTGTTTCAGATGTGGAAGTCGCTTTGCCAAGTGTTGGTCCAGCAGTTTTCTGTGGAATAGGTCTGTTTCTGGGGCTGCTGGGAGTCGCTGCTGGAACTTTCTTTCTCGTCAAAGGAAACAAATGTAACTGATATCTCTGATTTAAAAGCCAAAACATTGTTTCTTAAAAATTCTATTTTTGTGATTATAATTAATATTTCTCTCCAATAATTTTTTTGTACTACAAATAATCATTTTATGTGCCATTTTACATGAGACACAAAGTGTTTGGCTAGGGTTCTGGTGAAGAATTATTTAATGATGGTTTTTCATCTTCCATTTGTCCTGTGGATCCTTGCCTACACCTGATATGAGTAAAAATACATTTTATTTTACAGTGCACTTTTTTTTTTTTTTTTTACCAGGCTTTTTACAGTAAATTACTACAATCTGTAAACTACTTCAGTGTCAAGAATTAAACACAAACACCATTAACATCTTCAATTATTACAGACACCACTTTCACTTTATTTCTGTCATCTGTCTTAGATCTTATCAAGAATTAACAGAGGTTAAGCTCTAGTTCACAGTGGTTTGATTTTGTTTTAACTCAATTATAATGATGCTTCAGTTAGACTTATGACCCTTGACTCTCTTGTATATTGTTTTTTTTTTCTTTCTTCCCCTCTCTCTTTCAATAACTGTGTTATTGATTTGTAATGTAGATTTATGTTGTGGATTAGTTGATTTATGCTCTTTTGGTGACAGAACTTACATTAAAAATTAGTTTAAATAATACTGTTAAAACATATATGTATTTTAAGGTATATTTGGTAAAGTGAACACAGCTGTTGTGATGGATATATCTTTGTAAAAGCTCTTTCTTACTGAGACACTTATACATTTGACATATAAACCTAATCAATGGTGACAAGCAATCGCGAATGAGTTTGGTACTATGCGCCCAGCATACAGCTTTTATCATTTGTCACCATTGTTGAGATTAATATGTGGGTTGTTGATGTCTCTGTGTGTCCTTCTGATGCAGTAGTCAATTAATTTAAAATACATTATCTATGTAATAGATAGAATTAGATTGGTACCGCTTCATGGTAGTTTTTCCACAATAAAACTGTAATTTGGTTTTCTGGGACAAACATGTTTAGAACAAACTTTCAGGAAAAACAAATATAAAAATCTGAGAGCCAACAGCACGACTAAAACTAACACTTTCTACACTAATTTGCAAATAAAAAAACTTACAAACTTTCAATTTCAATAAATGCTTTTGCAGTTGTATGACCTACACTAAATAGCCAGTATTAGTGAAAATAAAGAGTTTATAAATGTCAAGAGCATATGATCTGTGCTGCAAGGAGTGACATTTTTATGGCCATCCCCATTAGGACAACTGACACTAGAAATGTGTATATGTCAAAGATATTTATTGAAACCCTTTTAACCCTCTGGTTGTGTTCAGATTCCTGTCACACCTTTGATGGTTGACAAAAATACTGAATCCAAAATTTGTTGATAATATAGCATAATGAGACATTTCTAAGCAATTATTTGGAGTCTGGTCATTTCTGACTGGGAAACTTTTTGCAAATTTGTACAAAATAAAAGTATTTAAAAGCAAACCTCCTGATTAAACATTAACGCACACTAGTGTGATAAACTGCAAATTTGTATCATTTTTATCTCATTGTGAAAATTAAATGTAAAGGCTTATCTTACTAAGCAATTTTTTTGTCTTGTTTCTAGTCAAAATAGCTAAAAAATTCTTAAATTAAGATGCATTTACTAGTATTGTCTGGTCTTTTTACACCAGATTTTTTTTTTCCCTTGAGAAAAAATAAAAATAAAATATATGCTACTTCATCAGAATGGTACGAAACCACTAAAAAAAGCATGGACTTGATTCTAAAAAGCTAAATGGTTGTAAGAAGATAATAGTCACACTTCTTGTTCGCGGTCAAAAATGACCACCATTGGAAATGAATGGGAAATATGCAAAAATACAAAAATATGTCAAAACGGTTCTCACTCTGGTGGTCTAAACGCAAACCAGCCCTTACAAATATAACTGTACATATAAATATGTAAATACAGCACACAACACACTATTACATATATTTATATACTTTATATATATATATATATATATATATATAAATCAGTCTAAAGACAACTAGATAATTTATAAGCATTTTATATAGAGCTATATAGGCATCTAGTGGCTAAACCATGGAATTGCAGATATTTTTTTTTTACTCACACCAGATGGCACCAATCTGATTTAAAAAAATAAGGCAATGGGTATTCACTATTGCATAGATTATTCATATTTGTATGCACATTCCTACTCACAAAAAGGGCTTGTTTATATAAATTAAGTGCATTTTGCTTGGAATAGCTAGTTATCTGCCAGTGGAGTAAGAAAAATAATCTAGTATCTTACCCCCACTGGCAGATGATTTTACTTGTTTTGGGCAAAGTGCACTTATTTAGATTTTTAAGATTTTAAGACAAAAATACTAATTTTGGTAAACTACACTGATAAAATGGCCTAAAAAAAAGCATCTACGTTGTAAATGGTTTTATTCAAGTCAGAATATTATTTTATATATTTTATATGTTACTGGTCTCAAACAGGGAAGGATGAGAAGCAGTAACTGTAATGCAATGATGAGACAATATAAAAATTAGGATCTGCTGCATTCTGGCACTTTCTTTAATGGCTTTGCCCTTTTTTTTTTTTTCTTTTTGCAAATAACAATATAACACTTATAATATAATATAACAGTATAACAGTATAACACTTTTGAATTCATAACTATTAACAATATTCCTTTACATGTAATGCTTTGGACAATTCAATTCACAGCATTTAAATTTATATCCATTGCTTCAGCAAATACATTTGACAATTCTCTTTGACTGTAACTTTTACAGCAACAATAAACATCTAGATACTCAACACTTCAATTTGGCTTTACAATTTCACTTTGTCTATTTTAGATCTAGTGCAATTCTATACAAAGAGAAATCAGAATCACTACAATGCCAAAGCACACTGATTTTGCTGACACAACTAATTAATAAGAATTACCAGGCTTAATTGATGCAAGTATGATGTTTTCACCTGTTATAAGTGTACATTTTAGAGAAAAACACCATTTTATGTTTCAACTTTTCCACATACAAAAAAGGGAGTGGGTAAACTCAGTATAACAGCTCAATCTGGGAAATATAAACTATAAATAAAATACGTTTTTCATGAATTTTAAACTTTACTTAACGTGAAATTACATAGACGGAAATGCAAATAAAGTAATGCTTTTAAAACTAAATTCATGTAACATTAAAACCCATTTTCAAAGAGTCTCTTACATTTACATTTAGTCATTTAGCAGACGCTTTTATCCAAAGCGACTTACAATGGAAGCAATCAGAGCAGCAAGAGAGCGACAGTGTATAAGTGCTGTGGCAAATTTCAGTTAGATAAACATGATAAGTCTTGCAAGAGTTTTTTTTTTTTAAGTATAGAAAACTGAAAAAGAGTAGGAAAGTGCTAGTGTCAATTGGTCAAGTTCTGGCGAAAAAGATGGGTTTTAAAGAATAAAACTTAAGGAAAAACAAAAACAATTCTTAAAATAGTTTTATCTATTTTGTCTTTTTCTATTACTATTCTTATATAGTTTTAATAGTTTTTATCTGTCTTCTATCACATTTCCAGTCCATCACATATACACACCAATGGGCCCACTGGTGCTCTTTTTTCCAAATATCAAATATTTTAGTAATAATCATAAATTATATATCATTTGAAATCTTAAAAAAAAGTTTGAAAGTGGCTGCTGCACTCTCAAGCATGCTGGCCATATTACTCTAGAGTCAAAAGTTGGCTCTAGTCCCAGACCAGAGTCCAGAGAGGGCTCCTGTAGGACAGGGGAGGTACCAAAACTACATATTTTACACAGCTTCCTACCACAGTGGCCATCCTTCACAAGACTAATATCTACCACAGTTTTATCACAGGAAGCATTTCAGTCAAATGGAATCTATGAAATATTTGGAACTTTTAACCAACGGGAGAAAATCAACCCAGTTCCATGGAAAAAAATGCAGATTTGGCAATGATTTTGCTGCTCAGTGCATTGATTCGCTGTGTCAAGCTGTTGTTGAAAGTCCCGAATTTTCTTTTTTTATTTGCTGTCACACTCATAAAAACAGTCTCTTGTCGTCATCTAATGGCAGAACAATGTAACTTAAATCATACTAAACACTGGTATTAAAGTATTTATTGAATATTAATATTTAGCAAACAAAAACAGCCATCTGATTAAAAGTAAAAGGAAGCATTTTGATATACAGCATTGAATTTACATAAACATGCGATTTTGATCTTCTTCTTTGGAACAAATGAGACCAAAGACTTCTGTTAAATTTACCCATAAAAAATTATGAGCAAATTCCAAATGGAAGAGAGCATCCCCATGCCCTACTCCCTTCAACGGGCAGAGCCGTTACTGTCCAACTGTGTGTTATTTAATATTAAACTTTTTCAGCCTAAATGTGCTTAAATCTGCTTACACTACTGTTTTAAAACATATTTCTGTCACTGAAAAAAATATTTTGTATTACATTAAAATAAAGACAAATTAACTCAGCCTATTCTACTTATGTTTGTAAGAGTTAGAGTGGCTGCGGGACACAGAGGGGTATGTGGTTACCTGTGATAAATCTACACACTACATGGTAACACTTTATTTTGATAGTCCACTTTAGATATTCTACTAACAGTAATTAACTTCGCAACAAAATGTCAACTAGCAGTTAGTAGAGTATTAGTAGACTGTCTGCTTAATATCTTCTAACACTTTCTTTGTCAAATTATTCAACTAACCCTAAACCTACCCTAAACTAACCCTAAAGTCTACTCTGAGAGTTAGTGGACATGTAGTTGCGAATACTGAGATTTAGTTGATATGTAGTTGACATGTAGCTACAAAGTTACTTACACTTAGTAGAATGTCTAAAGTGGACTATCAAAATAAAGTGTAACCCACTACACTCTTAAAACAAATTTATAGTGGTATATAGTGGTTATAGTGGTCAGTGTTTGCATTAGTTGGGCTCTTGGTCTGATTTTTAATACGAGAGCAAAAGTCATCCAGTGGTGATAATTATGTTTTGACATCATGTAGTGACCTGAATAATTTGGTTAGGTTTTCTTAGTTGATTACATAAAATTTTTTAAAATTTATTTTGATCGAAAAGTCTAAAAAGTCTGTCATTTAGACATCACACAGACATCAATAACCAGCGTGATATTCACAACAATGGTAACCATCAAAAAAGCATGTTGTAGCCAATCAAAACTCATCCATGGCTCCCATCATGCATTGCAGCATGAACAAATTATGCTATTTGTCACCGTTGTTGAGATTCATGTTGTAATTCTTGATGTCTATGTGTGTCTAAAATAAATGCTTTTTGCTAGTTCTAGAATAGCTTAGAAAAAATCCTTCCAAAGATAATATAAAATACAGATATTTTTCACTGTGGAATCACAAGGCTAGTGTAATCATTAGAGAAAATATAACTAGACTCTAAATGAGTTCAGTCAGTGACTCTGGACAAATAATGATTACGTTAAAACATAATCATCACCACTGAATGACTTTTGCTCTTTGCAAACGTCTAGCTGTTATAGCAGCCAAATAAAATGTAATATTAAAAATTCAAGAATCAAGAGCCCAACTAAAGTAAACACTTATCACTATAATGAAGACTTAAATTGGTTTTCCTCTATGGTGATTCTGCTTGTTAACATCAGATAAGGTGATTGCGTGATTTTTTACACATTAATGGGTTAAATATTTTAACACACTGTCTGCGTTAACAGAATAACACAAAATGTGTTGACCTTAACTAGACACAACCTGTGTTATATTTAACACATCTGTGTGTTATTTTTAACACATCTGTTTTAAGTGTGTAGAACATTTCTTTATTATTATCCCACTGCTTCCACCCCCTACATCAACTACTATTACTATTATGGATAATAATTATTAGATATTTTTATAATGCCACTAGGACTTAAATTTCGACCTTCAATTTTAAAAGTAGGCTATCATTCTCTGCTGTATAATATTACACTGTAGTATTATTATCACTGTAAGTTGTATTAATATCTATTTAATTCTTAGCGCAGTTATATCTACAACCTTTTTTTACATTTACTAAACAACACTGACTTAATAATAATAGGAATTATTACCATAACACAGTTTATCTCTTTACCTTAAATACCTCTGTACCTAAAATACCACATCTTTATAACTAGTGTTTTTTGTTTGTTTGTTTTCTCTTCTATACCCCCAGTTTATTGGTGTTTCTTTTCTTTCTTTTTTCTTTTTACATATATGTGTGTATATCTTTGGTCATTATGTAAAGACGCTATTGTCAATATGTATGTCTCTTTTTGTAAAATAAAATAAAAAATTAATGAACTGCATATTTGAACTATAAACAAGTACATTCTCACATGAAAACCTCTTAGAACTACATTATGTGACACAAAAACAGTTATATTTATAAAATGATACAGGGTTTGGGCATTCACCATGACACTCAGCTATACAGACCAGCTAGAACAAGTGGAGTGATGCAAAATTGTGAAAGGGCATTTCTGTAGTGAAACCAGTACAATATCTCACGGTTCTCAACCAATCAGATTTGAGAACCAGAATAAACTGTTGTATAAATCAATATATTGTTTTCTGTGAATGAGTATATAGAGTGATTTTCACATCATTTTGTGGCAAAAACTCTCACAAATGTTCTGTATGTGTTTTAGGTCCTTATTTCAGTGACACTTAGTTTTTAGTTTTTCACTAACCATATTATTTTCTCAAAGACACATATTGTACATTCATGCTGCTCACATATTATTGTAGCCCAGTTTGTGCTGATTAAAGTGTAATCAGGCATTAAGCCATGAATATGTTTCCAAGTACTGAAAAAAGCACAAATATCAGGGCATGTCAAACCTTCTCCATTGCCCACAAACCCCTCAGACCCTAGAGGGTTAATGATATTTGAGATACTTTACAGACACAATTACTTACTGTTTTAAGTTGTGTATAGTTTGGGATGAGTTTTAGAAAGCCATCTAGCCAGTAAGGCTTTTGCCAATGGTTGTTCCCCCCAAAATGGCATTATTCATCAGATATGTTATGATCAGTAGCACTGTAATTGATGTTGTCTAAAATTGCATTTTATATGCACATTCCCTGTGTTTTGCCACAGAGATTTTCACTTGCCTGTCTATCTCTATAACATGCACAAGGTATATTTGTTGGTTTGTTTGCTGTATGTTTATTTTTATAAAATAACCCACACAAGCAAAGGATATATGTGAACCTAGAGCACAAAACCAGTCGCAAGTGTCAACCAGTGTCAATTTTTCAAAACTGAGATTTATGCATCATCTTGAAGCTGAATAAATAAGCTTTCCATTGACGTATGGTTTGTTAGGATCGGGTAATATTTGGCCGAGATACAGCTATTTGAAATCTGGAATCTGAGAGTGCAAAAAAAAAAAAAAAAATCAAAACACTAAGAAAATCGCTTTTAAAGTTGTCCAAATTAAGTTCTTAGCAATGCATATTACTTATCAAAAATTAAGTTTTGATACATTTACGGAATGAAATTTACAAAACATCTTGCTGGAACATGATCTTTACTTAATATCCTAACGATTTTTGGCATAATGTTTTATATTTTTTGGCATAATGTTTATATATATATATATATATATATATATATATATATATATATAATGTTGACCCATACAATGTATTTTTGGCTAAAAATATACCCCAGTGACTTAAGACTTTGGTTTTGTTGTCCAGGGTCACATATATTGTATTATTTAATATATTACATATATTGTTCTTAACTGTAGCATGTACTTTATTAATCATTAGCAGGACAGTAATGGCCTTTTTAATTGTTAATCTATATGTATTTTTTAATGAAAAACAACAGCCTGCACAAGCTACATTTGTAATATAATCTATAGGAAAAATCTATAATAAAAGCTATAAAAATCTAAACCACAATAAATGTGTCTACAATAAAACGTGATGAATTCTAGTAAAGGTGGTCATGAGAAAAGATATATGATAGTGCTGGTAGTCTTTTTAGTTTATTTGCCTTTTTAAGATAATGTTCAGTGCCAGTTTTTCAACAGAATTTAAATAGATTGCAAATATTATCACACTTTTTGAGAATTCAGAACTGCGCTTCTATCAATATTGTGCAATTTTCACGGTCAGAAAATTATCGTAGGCCGTCTTTGAACCTTTCTCATTGTATAACATAGGACCATTCATTAGGAGCCAGTCCCATGTCTTTTGCTCTCGTTGTATTAGTGAATCTACATTAGCTAGTGCAGGTTTTGAGTTCTATCAAAAAAATTTCCCTGGATAGAGGAATTTCCAGGATGTTGTAGTCAATTATTTCTTTAAAGACCATTCATTTTTTGTTCAACCTCACCTGAAGATGGAGCGCAGACTCCAAAACATTGCGATTTGGCTTGAACAGAGTGTTTTAGAGTCTCCATATTACTCTACAGTTATTTCCTCTACCCAAAATGATGGCGAGGCACATAGAGCCTCTTTAGTATTTTTTCTTTGGGGTTTAACACATTTTCTCCGTCCAAACAGACGTTGACACCCAAAATTTGAAAGGCGCAGCGCAAGTGTGTTTGCTAGTTTAAGTCGGACGCAGTTCGCATTTTCCCGCCCAGCGCCGCGTCGTTTAATTAGCAAATGCATTTGCGCCCGTTTGTGCACTCATGGGTGCGCTGGTCTAAAAAAAGAGGTGTGTTCGGGCGCATTGTTGGCACGTTGCTATTTTGAGGAACTGAAAATAGACTGCGCCATAGACCAACTCAAACCTGCTCTAAAGTCTAAAGTCAATGGCGCAATATTGGTTTTTTTGTTATTTGAAGAGCGCATTGGTAGATCATGCGCCTCTGGGCAGGTCCACAATGTGTGTTCACTTTGCTTATTACACACAGGGATGCGCATCACACAAACATGCCAAATATTAAAAACAAAAGGATTACAGTGTAAAACAATATTATTGTGTAGGCTACATAAATATAAAAATGTGATGGATAGCCACTGCGTGTAGTAGAATTAGGCAACTTATTTGCAGCCTATTAGTACTTATAATGATGAATGATATTGGCTAATTAATTGAACAATCGTGCCAATACACACACATATATTAACTGACTCCTCGCACAGAGCTATCTGAAAGCCTGCATCCAACGCAGACGAATGAAACATTGACTGGCCACTTAACAGGTCATTTCAGCAAAACATCACTCGTTGAACTCCTCAGTTTAATCAGTGCATTTAATAAGTCAGTGTATTTGATAATGTTACGTATTTTTGAATTGTTCAGCCAAATTGAGTACCTGCTCGGCCAAAGTATTGAAAGACGGAGGAGATCAGTTTCTTCGCTTGAGAAGCGTTCAGCTTTTCCACCAACAAATTCCACCGTGTAAATAGCGGTCCGCTGCGGCGCGAGCGCAACTCGCTCTTAAAGGGAATGGGAGATGAGACTCTGATTGGTTTATTGCACGTTACGCCCCAAAAACACCCCTTACTTATTAAGAGAATAGGGACAACCCATTTCGACTATGCGCCCGGGTGCACGGACCGTTTTCCCCTCATTAAATTAGCAAAAGTGGATCTGGACATGCCCTGAACGCACCTGCGCTGTACACTTTGCGTTTAGATCATTAAATTGGGCCCTTAAAATTACCAGCCACTGTAGTGTGTAGCCCTATTGGAAATAACCACATTCTAAGCCCCATATAGTTTTTGTTTTTTGTGACAACTCAGAAATGTTTTTATTTGGTGTTGGGCCTCTCCAGGGTTATGTATGCCTTGGGGATTGTTTTGGGAACCATAGATTGGTGGCCAGTTGATGTGAGACCAATGCACAACTGTGTTTAAGCTTTGTCTTAGACTCTGGATTTTTTGACCCCTAGCTGGTGCACCCCAAGTTATTATAGCCCTACTTAGGGAGCACCTCACACATTATAATTCTATGTCTTTTTAATATATAAATATACATGATTTTAGAATATATAAGGATATCAATACTAAATTTACAGATATAAATTGGTGAGGAGATGATCCTAAGAGATATAGCCCTAATGATGATATGCATTACTTTGATTTACATGATTTTCACATCATTTTGTAGAAAAAACCTCCCACATCCAGTTCTCAAAAGCCTTGTGGACAAATATTCTGCATGTGTTAAATGGCCTTATTTCTGACACTTTAATTTTTTAGTTTTTCACTAACCACGCATAAACTTTGTTTTCTCAAAAACACAAACATATACATTCATGTTGCTTGCATATTATTGTAGCCCAGTTTGTGCTGATTACAATATCATCTGACTTTAGTCATGGATATGTTTTTAAGATAGTGAAAAATGCACAAATGTCAAGGTATGTCAAAACTTCTTCAGGGCCCAAAAACACCCTCAGACCCCAGAGGGTTAAATCAAATGAATAAATAATCTCAAAAAGGGTAAACTGTATAGATGAAGGCACTGAAAAGCCTATGGTGTTGTTTGTAATTGTTCAGGAAACTTTGGTGTGGTTTCATTGTTGATGGGACATACAGTTTACATGAGACAACATCTAAAAGTAATAGAAAGATACAAGAAACAAATGGGTGTTGAAAGAAAGGACTGAATCAGAGCAGAACCTCAAGCGGTCAGCTGAAGTGTAGGCCTGAGCATAATCGAGGTTGGATTTTTGATCCTTAGCCCAAACCAGTGCCACATCTCTGAACTTGACGTATTTGTGAAAAAATGGTCCTGAATTTAACACCAATTTGCAAAGAAATTCTCTCAAATAGTTTCGCTTATATCCTGGAGAAGGTAGACAGAGGAGAAAGTAATAAAAAAAGGACAAAAGGATTAATAAAACTTTGTTTCATGAATACCGAAATGAATATCAAGTTGGTTTCCTTTTTGTCTTTCCTTACTAAAAGTCCTGATTGTGCTTAATACATGAAACAGAGAACTTTAATTTCAATTATTCAGTAAATATGTACATATTTGGAATCAGCATTTTGACACTCTTTTAAAAGCTTCTAGAACACTCTTGATTCAGTCTATAGGAGTCTGAATGGCTTTTAACAAAATGGTGGATGTTTTGACTAACAAAATTCAATAGATTTTCTTTTAACATGCACAGGCTCATACAAGCATAAAGATATGTTTACCACCTAAAAAGCACTTTCTAAATTTGGGAACAGGATTTATTTATGATCTTAGGATTAAGACGGATACAATGTTTACACTCTTTGGTTTCATGGATCAACACAGTTGTAAGATTTGGGACACATTTGTATGTTTTTTCAAATAATAACTTTTATGCCTCACTCTTAAAAACACTTTGTAAAATACTAGTAGTGGTAATTGATTTTATAAGGTTTGGAGTGGATTTATAAAGAAGATTCTAAGATATGTTTTTATTGCTTACTGTCATAAATCCGGTTCCTGTGGCTCCCTCCGATCGCCGTCAGCGGGAACCCTCTCCTGACTATTAGACTCTTTTTCGGACTCCATTTCCCAGTGACCCACTCCTGGGCTGACCTTCGACCCGTGGCCATCTTGGGTCGTGAGCCCCAGATATAAATAGCCGCCATTTCCTGGGTTTCCCCGTGGTTTTGTATTGCCACGGCCTGCAACTCTGAGCATTTTCCATTGTGTTTGATTACTGTTACCAACCTGGACTGTTTCCCTCTGTTGATTGTTCTCTGGATTCCCTCGACCTTGTGCCTGTTTAACGGATTACCCACGCTAGCTGCCAGCCCCGAACTTTGCATGGACATTGTTTACAATTTGGATTTGCCTACGGTATTGTTGTTTGCTCCTGACTACTCTGCTTGTACGACCACGTTTGTTGTCAATAAACAGTTGCAAATGGATCCCAAATCTGTCGACTCCGCCTCGTCACAGAAAACTTCGCCAATACCAGTATATAATATATTTCAAATGGTTCGATAGCATCATTTTGCCCAGTTCGGTATTTTATAAGCTGCAGTTCAGATGTTCACCTGTAGGCGGCAGTACTGCCCAAATTGCTGCAAAACCGATGAACGTGACAAAAGAAAAATGCGATGGATCGTCAAACAGATGAAACTCCATCAACGTGCTCAAAACTAGTAAATAAAGACCGTAGAAGTGAAATATGGCTATATTTTGACTACAAAACTGATGATAAAGCTGAACAAACTGACCTTACTGCACCTGTGTGCAAGCATTGCTATAAATGAATGAATGACAAGATGGCGGCGCGGTCAGACGCAGCAGCTACTCCGGGTCCAAATAACGGTGCTTTTATGTCTTTTAATGTCGTCTTTTCGTCTCAAAATAGTGTCAGTTTACCGGTAATTCATAAGGAAATAACTCCAAAATACATATACGATCGCCAAAGCCTTTTGGAAATCGGCAACGCATACAACCACCAACTCTCACCAGCGGCTACAGAGAAGCTCCGAGGCTTTTGTTTACTGCAAAAGCCGAACACCGAGACCGCGGCCTCACCTACTGACACCACCCACACAAAGCGGAGGCGCCGGCGGTGTGAGAGGGGACAGAAGCGCGGTAAGCGCGGAGGTGTACGAGCTAGGCTAAGGGCTAACCCCACCAGACCGGCCCTTCCAACACTCATGCTCTCTAATGTTCGCTCGCTGGAAAATAAACTGGACTTAATCCAACTCAGTCGCTCTACACTGCATGAGGAAAGGGATTGTTGTGCGTTTGTTTTCACGGAAACATGGCTAAACAACAACACCCCAGACTCCGCCATTCAGCTGCACGGGCTAACCTGCTACCGAGCGGACAGAGATACAGTACTGTCTGGTAAGACTCGCGGGGGAGGCTTGTGTGTTTACATCAACAAGGAATGGTGTAACAATGCTGTGTTAGTGTCAAAACACTGCTCGTCGCTGGTGGAATTTGTGTTTGTGAAGTGTCGACCGTTCTATCTGCCGCGGGAGTTCACGGCCATTGTTATTGTCGCGGTTTACATCCCGCCGTGTGCAAACGCCAAGGACGCGCTTCGCGAGCTGTACAGCGCCATCAGCGAACAACAAACAAATAACCCCGACGGCTTTTTCATTATAGCCGGTGACTTCAATCATGCGAACTTAAAGACTGTTTTACCAAAGTTCTACCAACATGTGAACTTTGCAACAAGGGGAAACAACACTCTAGACTTGGTTTACACAACAGAAAAAAATGCATACAAAGCCGAACCCCGCCCCCACCTCGGATACTCGGACCACATCTCTGTTATGCTAATCCCAGCATACAGACCACTTCTCAAACTCGCCAAACCGGTTCAAAAACAGATCACAGTATGGCCAGATGATGCTACCTCTGCACTACAGGACTGCTTTCAGTGCACAGACTGGAACATGTTCAGAGAGGCGGCCACCTACAACAACCACACAGACCTGCATGAATACACCGAAACAGTGACTGCTTACATCAAAAAGTGCATTGATGATGTGACAGTCACCAAGACCATCACCACACGTGCAAACCAGAAACCATGGATGACAGCTGAGGTTCGTGGGCTGCTCAAGACCAGAGATGATGCGTTCAGATCAGGAGACAAAGCAGCCTTCAAAACAGCAAGATCCAATCTGTCCCATGGCATCAAGAAAGCAAAACGCTTGTATGCACAAAAAATAAATAATCAATTTACTGACAGCAAAGACACGCGGAGTCTGTGGCAAGCCATTCAGACCATCACTGATTACAAGCCCCTGCCACAGGCCTGCGATGACGACACATCCCTCCCAGACGCACTCAACCTCTTTTATTCACGCTTTGAAATGCAAAATGACACACCTGCACAAAAACTGCCCACACCTCCCAACGACCAGGCTCTCTGTCTGTCTCCAGCCGATGTAAGGAAAACCCTATCTAGGATTAACCCACGCAAGGCTGCGGGCCCAGACAACATACCTGGCCGTGTACTGAGAGACTGTGCTGCACAGCTGACAGATGTCCTAACAGACATCTTCAACACCTCGCTGAGCCAGGCAGTCGTCCCCACATGTTTCAAATCTACCTCCATAATCCCAGTACCAAAAAAGACACCAGTGTCCTGTCTGAGTGACTACCGCCCCATAGCACTGACCCCAATCATGATGAAGTGCTTTGAGAGGTTAGTCATGCACCACATCAAATCCAGTCTTCCCAACACACTTGACCCACTCCAGTTTGCATACCGTCCAAACCGCTCCACGGACGATGCAATTTCCTCCACCCTACACCTGGCTCTTACCCACTTAGAAAACAAAGACTCTTATGTCAGAATGCTGTTTATTGACTTCAGCTCAGCATTCAATACAATAATCCCACAACAGCTTATCAACAAACTGAACATTCTGGGCCTTAACACCTCCATTTGCAATTGGATTCTGGACTTTTTAACTGGAAGACCTCAGTCAGTCCGTGTCGGCCGCAGCACCTCCAGCACTACCACACTGAGCACAGGCGCCCCACAGGGCTGTGTCCTCAGCCCGCTGCTCTTCACGCTGCTGACCCACGACTGCACTGCCAAGTTCAGCTCCAACCACATCATCAAGTTTGCTGATGACACAACTGTGGTAGGTCTCATCAGCAACAATGATGAAACATCCTACAGAAAGGAAGTGGCACAGCTGGTCGAATGGTGTGATGCAAACAACCTGTCCCTCAATGTGAGTAAGACAAAGGAGGTTGTGATGGACTTCAGGAGGAATTCTGTTGACCACCCTCCACTGACCATCGACAGCTCGACTGTGGAGAGAGTCAGCAGCACTAAATTCCTGGGGGTGCACAAAACAGAAGACCTCACCTGGACCACAAACATTACATCACTCTCCAAGAAAGCGCAACAGCGACTCCACTTCCTGCGCCGACTTAAAAGAGCAAGTCTCCCTCCACCCATCCTCACCACATTCTATAGGGGCACCATTGAGAGCATACTGACCAGCTGCATCACTGTCTGGTATGGGAACTGCAGTGCTGGTGACCGCAAGACCCTCCAACGGACAGTAAACACAGCTGCAAAGATCATTGGTGCCCCTCTCCCCTCCATTCTGGACATTTTCCTTGAACGATGCTCCGGTAAAGCCGCCAGTATCGTGAAGGACCCCACCCATCCCTCTCACAGTCTCTTCCAGCTCCTGCCATCAGGAAGACGGTACAGGAGCATCAGAGCCCGCTCTGTTAGGCTACTCAACAGCTTCTTCCCCCAGGCTGTGAGAGCCCTCAATTCCAACCACCTCACCCCCCCTCTTGTCCACAAAGTAGACTGTTGAAAAACTCAAAACACTGCAACTCAGAGTGTGCTACACACATGTGAACGGACTGAACAAACCACCTGTAGAAACACTCTTTTCTTTCTACATGCACCAGACACTTCCTTATTAACAATTCATGTTCTAAGGACCTGAATGTTTACTTGCACCACAAATAAAATTGCACTATTTGGTTCCTAACCCTAAATACCTCTTTTGCACAATACCATGCACAGTTATTATGTAAAGTACTTATGTAGTCTGTCTTATGTTTTGTGTATATAGTCAATTATTTATAGTATATGTGTAGTTAGATTACCGCTTTCAGTAGGTTAGCTATGTATAGGTTTAAAAATTGTTCCTATGTCTAGTGTTGTATGTTTATATTTGTTTATTTATGTAGCACTGTGGTCCTGCGAGACACGACGTTTCGTTCCACTGTATGTCCACACATGTAGCGGAATGACAATAAAGCTCAACTTGAACTTGAACTTGAAATCACCAAGCAATTGTCACGTGCTCATCCTGATCTTTTCTATTAATTTAGAGATCGACAGCTGAGTGCATCAATCAAAAATTCAGATTTTAATAACTTTTATTCATAAATGATTGTGGACAGTAGTGAAGTATTTTTACTTTACTCAAGTAAATTGAAAAAGTATCTGTAGTTTATCAGAGTGTTTTTCTTTGGAAAATGTTTACTCCATTCCAAAGCATAATGTCACACTTTTTTCTAACCTACATTTTATAAATAAAAGTTGTTTGTTTTACCTTTGATAATGAAGAATATTAACAGTGTAGCATTTTCTTGTACTCAAGTAAATTTTAGAATTACATTTATTTGAGTAAAAGTAAGAATGTAATATAATTCTAAAGTAATAAAGTATTAAATATTTAATATGAAAGAGTGAAGTAAAAAGTACAATATTATGCTTTGGAATGTTGTGAAGCAAAGTTTTCTAAAGAAAACATTAATAAAGTACAGACACTTGAAAAGTATTTTCAAAGCAGAGTAAAAACTTTCTGAGTCTGAAATCTAAAAACAATCAGAGAGACAGAGACTTAATAACGTGATTTTGAGTATTTTGACTGTTAGAATAACACTTTATAGTAAAGTAACCTTGACCGGAGCTGACCTAACAGTATTACAGCACTTATTAATCTAGGTCAGTACTTAACTAATACATAAAAACACTAACTTAACTTAAACTAATACATAAAAAGTAAACACAGAAATCTAGGTTTCCAGGTGTCCAGAGAGAGAGAGATGATGCAACAAGAGTGAACAAATTCAGACGATCACTGTTTGAGGTAAGAGCAAGATGTAATTGAACACAGGAGAAAAGATCACTTCATATAAAAGTATGGACAGAGAAACGTTTACATGTCTTACTAACTTGTGTTTTTTCCCTTTTCAGGAATTTGATAGATGTTTCACATAAAGGAAAAGTAAATTAAATCTCAGTTCAGACTCAGTTAATGCAAATGTAAATTTGTTTGTGTGTTGATAGAGGCTATTTAAAATAAACCTTCTGCTGTGCTTTTAGTGTCTGATGGACTTGTTACATCAACCCTTATTTAGTTATCACTTTTGAACATTAACACTCACAACACTGACATCACTTTCCAACTGATTTAACGTAAATCAGTTGTAAACAAATCTCAGTCTGAACACCCAGTAAACCCAAAGTTCATTCCAAATGGAAATAGAAAACCGTGAAAAATCATCCGCTTCCCAGATGAAATGTCGATCCGTGTGAATTCAGTTCAATTTTCAAAAGAAAATTCCTTGAATGCGATGTAAATCACAGTCTGTACAGTTGATCCCGGATTAGGAAAAATTTGTTTGTTGTGCAATTCCGCTCCTACCGTTCGACGATAAGCACATTCAATCCCAGTATCTTTCACAAGAGGTTATCTGGATTCACTCAAGAGGTGGCTCGCCAGTCCAACCCCACCAATGCGCACACAGAAAGTGCAGGAAGGAGTCGAAACGATTCATAAAGCAGGATGATTCACAATTCGATCCATCCACATCCAGATCAGGCAACATTCAGCGGCTGATCCCACTAACTTAAACAGACATCACCAGAAAAAAAAACCTGGCCTTGAAAACACAAGGCCACAAAAACAATTAATAACTGATGCTATAAAGCACACATTGCTCAGTTCAAACACAATTCCTTATAAAACATGAATTAATATTCTTGCGTATCTTATGTCCATTTGTATAACAAATTCCCTCTTTGTGCAATTATTATTATTATTATTTTTATTTTTTTTTTACAATAAAAGCTTTTAGTTTTAACCCTTGAGTACTTGCTTTTCAGTAATCACTTAATATACAAACTGCACTTTATATTTAATTTAACATATATACAATATCTTTCCTGCTTTCATTTTACACCTCAGGTTGCATTCACCAATAACATTACACCAAAATAACATTCATTTAAATGAAACGCTCATATGACTTTGAAGCGTATAAACTGAAAGAAAAAAAGTCACCAAGGAACTCATTCACGTGTAATGTTACATCGGCCGAACAGGAAAATTCCAGAACACACACGTTCCAAATTGTCACACTCTTCACACAATCTGCTTCTCTCTGAACCTTTTTTTAGAGATATACATGTATATGTACACGTTACATTAGCTTATGCTAACGCTAAACACGTCATTAACATTCATTTATAATGACACCGGTATGCGAGTAAACATAGCGCTTCCGCTTGTTTCACACTAATCTCTACATAACACATAAATTATTTAGAGACCTTACAAATTATCCTTACATTACTTCTCCGAGTTTGGAGCATTGAATCCCTCGGGACAGCGAGAAGTGTTCGCTTGCATCAGGAGAACAATCTAGACCACGCAGAATTAGAATAACGCCGCGATGGCGGACATATAGTGACGTCATGCGCGATCTCATTGTATACTTCGTAAAGAGAGAAAATTATTGAAGATATTTGTAATCTTTAATTTTATCAAATTAGTAAAACTGATTACATATTATATATGTATATATTTATATACAGTCTCAGTGCATTTCATGTTTCAATTTGCTGTTTAATTTATTTCTCAGTCGCTAACCACTAGTAACCTGGGTTACAATTACATTCTGGTATCGTACCGAAGTCAAAATTATGGTATCGAGCCATCCCTATTGCAGTGTTCATCCAGAGATTTAAGGAGGTATTCCAGCACTCCCCTGATGGCAAGGATGCGGAGGAACAACTGCTTCGCCTCAGACAGGGTAGAGGTACAGCGGCTGATTATGCCTTAACTTTCCGCACGCTGGCAGCCCAGACCGACTGGAAAGAAGCTCCCCTCAAACTGTTTTACCGGAAAGGACTCAATCCTGAACTTCAGGCTGAACTAGTGTGCCAGGATGACGACCTCAGTCTTGATCGCTACATCCATCGAGCTATCCATCTGGTATGATAATATGATCCGCTCCCGTAGACCCTACCGCCAAAACATCCCTTGCTTTCCCGCCACACCGGCCGTCTCCGCCGCCGCTGCCTCTCCCGTCACTACAGAAGGATCCACTCGCTTGACTCTGGAGGAGAGAGAGCGCCGACTCGGGGGGAATCTCTGTCTCTACTGCGGTCAGCCAGGCCACATTCGATCGACCTGTCCCACTTGTCCACCACGGATCCCAAATCTGTCGTCTCTGCCTCGTCACACTTACATGCTGTTGAAAAATTGTAAAAAGGATATAAAGTTGATACAACACTCTAGTGCAGTGGTTTTCAAACCTGTCCTGGAGGCACCCCTGCCCTGCATATTTTGTATGTCTCCCTTAATAGACACACCCAAATCATGTCTTGCAGTCTCTACTGATGAGCTGATCATTTAAATCAGGTGTGTTAAATGAGGGAGACATGCAAAATGTGCACGGTAGGGGTGCCTTCAGGACAGGTTTGAAAAGCACTGCTCTAGAAACTATTTTTGAGGATGGTTGTGTTGTATCCCATCATTTTGATGTTTATTTTTTCAGTTTTCTTTGGTAAACAAGCTGAAACAGGTGAGTGATGTGAAGGATGAGCCAACACTCCCTCAATATAACTACAATATAGCAGAGGGAAGCAGGCTTTGATTCATTTGCTCTCACACACTCGTAGCAGTAGTTTCACAGCCTGCATCTGATACTTTCTAAATTAACAACGTTTCTGCAGCTGCCTAAAGAAGAAGTAGAACACTTCGAAATGTTGTTTTGCAGAAAACGTTTTACTTTTAGGAATTCCTTCAGATTAATTAGTAAATAAAGTGATAGGGAGAATTGTAGAGACCAGATCAGACATACAACTAATTAACAATGACTTTGAACAGGACTTTCCAAAAAGTAAATCCACAAGAACGAACAGAAGAAATAGAAAGAAAGCCCAAAATTAGTCGTATGAGGACAGATATAGAGACTTATATAGGGATGAGACAGAGCTAGGTTATGAGGAATATGTTAATGAAAATGACCAGCTCTTTGAGTCTTACTTTCTTACTTAGCACCGAAACTATGGAACAATCTACCTAATTCTGTTCGGGAGGCAGACACACTCAGTCAGTTTAAATGTAGACTAAAGACCCATCTCTTTAACCTGGCCTACACATAACACATTTAAATATTTCTAATATTCAAATCCGTTAAAGGATTGTTAGGCTGCATTAATTAGGTCAACCGGAAGCGGGAACACTTCCCATAACACCTGATGCAAGAAAAATGGCATCTATGCTAATATTGTCTGTCTCCTGCTTATTCTGAGGTCAGATCCAGTCTGAATCCTGATCAGATGGTCACTGCAGTCCCCTGATTCAGTCCGTATCCAGATGGTGGGTCAGTACATATAGACCACCTCTAAGGGTCTGTATGGGAGTATAAACTACTTGTTTATTGGTCAAAGGAGAACTGACTCCCCGACTGAGCCTGGTTTCTCCCAAGGTTTTTTTTCTCCATCAGTGTCACAGATGGAGTTTTGGTTCCTTGCCACTGTCGCCTATGGCAGTGGTTCCCAACCTTTTTCCTTGGGCCCCCCCCCACCACATAAATACACACACACACACACACACATCTATATACTGTGTGTTTGAGTATCATTAATATATAATATGTATAGAAAATATCAATTAATCAGTTTTACATTTATTAAAATTAAGTTGAATGAAATTTTTACATGAATACACAGGAATTTATATTTTTATTTTTTTATTTTTTTATTTTTTTCATCTGTGTATGAACATACACTTATGTATAACACTAAATGTTATAATAAACATGAACATTACAATAGCTGTGCATTTACTTACATGTAAGTACAGATGTACTGTCAATTTCATTATGATTTTTTACAAGGCTAACACAAAGCTAATGTCCACCTTGGGGTTGCATGCCTTTGACTAGTGATGGAATGTCAGGTGTAATGCCAGTGATAGCCCGTCTAAAATCGCTGTGGACTTCCAGTCTGTTGCGGGACTTTGTTTTTATAGCCACAAGGGTACTGAAGGCTGTCTCAGAGAGGTCGGTGGTACTGAAAGGAAGAATGATTTTTGTAATTGCATAGTTTGCAAGTTTCGGTGCGACAACAGGTCCCCTTACTATCCAAAGCCTTTTGAATCCATTCTCCTGGAAGTACTTTTTTGATAGTGAATCAGCTTGAAGTTCAGCGAGCTCATCTTCACAGCCAAGGTATTCCACATCTTCAAGTCTGGATGTGAAGGGATCCATAACCCACAGCTCCTTGGATAATTTGTCAACATCCGCGAAGCGGGACTTTAATTCCGCCTGTAGTGAAGTCATGTGATGACAAAACTCCGTGCGCAAAGATGGACTCACGGTACCACCAGTGTTGAAGCAGCAGTGGGAAGTGTTGTAAATGCCCCTGTGACATTTTTCCAGCCCTGTACTCCAGTTTGCGCATAAAAGCATCGATTGCTTCTTTGCAATCTAAGATGGTTGATTCCGAGCCCTGCAGTCTCTTGTTAGTCTCATTATAAAGAGTGAATATGTCAGCAAGGTATGCCGTTTTAATCCAGAACACATCTGAGAGCTGCTCCGACTGCGTGTAGTTTTGACTTTGCAGAAATTCCAAAATTTTATCTCGCAGTTCTAGAAAGTGCACGAGCACTTTGCCGCACGATAGCCAGCGCACCTCCGTGTGTAGCAGGAGAGTTTGGTGTGCTTCATCCTCACACAGTTGCGCAAATAATCTCTGGTTGGTAGGGCGAGCTTTAATGAAGTTTACGACTTTTACAACTGTTGCCAGTGTGTCACTAAGGTCTCTGGACAGTTTTTTACTGGCGAGTGCTTGGCGATGGATCATACAGTGGAAGATTACACAGTGTGGGCTCTTTTCCATCAAATGGCTATTAAATCCCTTATTTCTACCCATTATCGCGGCAGCCCCATCCGTGCAGCAAGCGACGAGATTTGCATAGGGCAGATTTGTAGGATGTGAATAAGAATCGACAGCCATAAAAATATCTTGACCTGTAGTAGTTGTGGTTAAATTGGTAGACATAAGTATGTCCCATTTCAACTCATCCGCGTCAACATACTGTACATAAACGATAAGCACAGTCTCTCCCACCACTGTGGTTTCATCCAGCTGTATAGCAAACTGGACTTCTCTAAGCTTTTCGTTCAACTGATTTTTGCAGTTTTCTGCCATTTTATCAATCCTGTCTTTCACAGTGTTGTTAGAAAGTGGGACAGTTTTAACTTTTTCAGCTGCTTGCGGGCCACACATTTCCTCCACTATTTTAATGCAGGCGGGTTTGATTAGCTCCTCTCCAATATTATGCGGCTTTTTTGCCTTGGCAATCAACAGCAAACAGTCAAACGAAGCTTTGGTGGCCTTCTGTAAATCACTACCTGCTCTTTCGAATGCTTTTCTGATGTCTGTCGATCTTTTTGACAGAGCCATCTCTTTTTTTCTCTCGAAGAATTCCTGATCTTTACCTATTTACCTATTTAAATTTATTAATTTGGAACTATTGATTAATTTTCTCAAACTAAAATCGTTTAAAGTTTCTTTTTGAATTATAGATATATTACTTTCCCATTTGATACTGTAAAGTTGCTTTGACACAATCTGTATTGTAAAAAGCACTATATAAATAAAGCTGACTTGACTTGACTTGAGTCTGAACCTCTGAAGTCTGAGAGACACCTATATAAGCCAGGTTTTTGTGAAAAAAACATTTAGTGCTTCATAAAGATGACCAATATAGTTGATGGAAATGCCATTTATCGATAAAATTTCTCATTCGTCGACACAATATTTTTCCTGTTAACTCGGCACATAAAATCTATATCGATAGTTAGGGTTAGGTTAGGCATATGTCGCAAAAAAAACACTTCATTTGCACTGGCTTCCTGTTCAATCACGCATTGAGTTTAAACGCTTGTTTTAACTTATAAAGCTGTGCATGAATCAGCTCCTTCTTATGTTTGTGATTTAATTACTCCTTATATGCCTTCTCCTCCTCTTCGCTCTGATTCTCTTCTTTTCATCAGCCCTATTCTAGATTAAAAACTATGGGACAGAGAGCTTTCTCTTGTGCCGCTCCAAGGTTATGGAATGCACTTCCTTTGACTATTCGAAATGCTGGGAGAACTTAGAACTTAGAACTTAGAACACTAAGAACTTTTAAGAAACTCTTAAAAACCCACCTCTTTAAAATTGCTTATCCTAATTAGGGGTTTTATTTGATTTACTTGTTGTTTACATTGTATTATTGTATTTTTTAATTGTTATATTTTATATTGTTGTAGCGCTTTGGGTGTGAGAAAAGCACATTACAAATAAAATGTATTATTATTACTATTATTATTATTATTATTATTATTGTTAATGCAAATAAATGTGGTGTTATAGGTTATAGCCTATAGGCAGCATAAAAAGTTCTCTGTAGTTCAAAAGCACATATAAGTTTATTCATATAAGATTAGAAAATAATTTTATATATGGAAAGAAAAGGACGAATTATCTTTCAAATATACATTAGTAGGCATATGCTGCAAGTATTGTAAGTGTATTCATTTTGTACAAAAGTGTTCTATTCATTTGTTTCGCTTATATTTTCATTCTTGTTTTATTCTCTCTTGTTTTACTGTTAAATGTAAAGGATTTGTTGTGGAGTGAGGCGACGTAAAACTGCATGGTTTTTCAATATGTTTGGCTGACTGTATTTTATTCTGACAATGAATTATGATGAATTAAAGGATTAGTTCACTTTCAGAACAAACATATCCTGAAATGTTTTCCTCAAAAAACATAATTTCTTTACGACTGAAGAAGGAAAGACATGAACATCTTGGATGACAAGAGGTGAGTACATTATCTGTACATTTTTGTTCTGAAAGAGAACTAATCCTTTAAGTAATGTGCCAGAGGCACCGGCAAGATCACTTTTCAGATCAGATTTTTTTCCCCCCTTATAAAAGTAGAGACAACTTTCAATAGCCTAGTCTTTCTTTTGTGGTCATACAAGAGTAAGAAAGTATTCGAAACTATTCAAAAAATTTACTTTATTTGTATACATTCACAATAAAAACAAAACATGCTTTTGTAAGGAAGGAAACTAACAGAATGCTGCTTTCTCTAGAGTGCATCACAGAAATGAAATGAAATTCTGCAAATAGGCTGCTATTTGTTGCACAGTGATTTTTCTTTAATTTTGTTAATTTATTATGGAGAAATGAATAAAAAAAAAAAATGAAATGAACATTCCTATTTCCAGGAATGTCAGTCTAATAAAAGTCAATTAGAAAAATAATAATAGGCCTAATACAACTGCACCGGTTCATGAATATCACTTACTCAAATATCTAAATAGGCCTAACTAAATACAAAAGTTTTGTTTTTGGAAAAGTTTTTTTTTTTTTTTTCAAATGGATGAAGAACAGGCAACTAGCCTATGTAATTTGCGCAATAGGTGAAATCATGAATGGAAACAGCTCAAGGGCAACTTTTTTTTGTGACAATTCATTTTTTTTCGGGATGACATCATCACATTTTTTTATCGCTAAAAGCCGGTTGGATGGAAACAGGCTTGAGACAGCAAATTTCGCAATTTTTTTTAAAAAGCATATTCTCTTTGTCGATAAAAAAACGTTGAAAAAACTGGACGGAAACTTGGTTATTGAGTCTGCTAATAGGGGCAGAAACACATCTCATACGCCAGACATGTGAGTAGGGATGTTAGAATTGAACAACCACCAGACAGATCTCCCCCCAATTCCCTCCAAAAACGAAGAAGAGAGGGGACGACCTAGAGCAGAGGTCTTCAACCCTGTTCCTGGGGACCCACTATCCTGAAGAGTTTAGCTACAACCCTAATCAAACACACCTGAAGCGGCCAATCAAGCTCCTCAAGACTGCTTGAAAACTGCAGGCAGGTGTGCTGAAGGCGGTTGGAAATAAATTTTCCAGGAGAGTGGGTCCCCAGGAGCAGGGTTGAAGACCTCTGACCTAGAGGATACTTTGAACAACAAAATCTAATGACTATACCCCTGCACTTCCAGGGCTCAGAACAGCCATGAAACTCATGCACCTAATTTGGTTTGTACCTCACCTCAATAAGACTAGCCCAATACAAATTTTTTTTTACAAAAGAATCCAACCTGATATCTTTGAGAGAGTTGATGCCATGTGAGGAGCATGACAGAAAATATGAGGAGAGAGAAACTCAAGCAGCTGTAGCAAGCACATCTCAACCCACAAACGGAGATCTACACACAAATGTATCTACGACAGGGATGCTCAAATCTGGCTCACAAGGTCCACTTTTCTGCTGAGTTTAGTTCTATCCCTTATCAAACACAGCTGAGCATGTTAATCAGTGTCTTCAGGATCATTCGAAAATCACAGGTAGGCGAGTTTGATTAGGGTTGAACCTAATCTCTGCAGTAAAGTGGATCTCGTTAGTCAGATTTGAGGATCCCTGATCTGCAACAGTTAGACCCAAGACTGGGGCACCACACATATCACATGTCCAAATTCAGACATCACCTAGAGCAGAGATCTCCAACCCTGCTCCTGGAGAGCTACCATCCTGCAGATTTCAGCTCCAAACTCAATCAAACACACCTGAACCAGCTAAACAAGCCATTCAGGGTTATGCTGAGTTCACACTGCACGATTTTAAGCCCGATTATATATATATATATATATATATCATGGTTTTGTTAATATATTAAGCATGCTGTTATATATAAATAGTTTTGTTGTTGTCAATAGAGGCCGTGATGCCACTAAATCAAAAGTGAAAGTAAGTGAATGCGATTTGATGCATTTAAGCGATTTAAAAGCTAATAAAAGTGAGGAAACACTCTAACAAACTCACTGTCACATCCTGGTAAACATTATATTTCACACACTTTAAGCTCTTTTATTTTTCAAATGTAGCCTATATGATCAGTCCAAAGAATTCTTTGGTTTGTACTGCATAGAAAAAAAAAGGATTAAACCTCGCATCGAACAGTTCAATACAAAAAAGTGTAGGCTATAAAAAGTAATTAAACATAGGGTTTTTCCTGTAAATAATCTTCTATAAAAGACAGAAGATTTATAGCATCTTCCTTTTCATCATTGTGAGAACTTTTGTAGGCTATAAGAAATAGGCTAAACTCATAATAAAATGCACAAAACGTTGGTTTCATTTTGAAGTGCTTATTGTGTAGCCTACATAAAATGTTCACAGCAGAATATGTTGTTAACACTGAAGTCATTTTTGTTAATGATTTTGTGTCCAGGAAGGACCTTAGATCACAATATATCAGCATGATCTTGGACTATTTCGTTGTCGCTTCTCGTGTGCATTGAGATTGCGGACCACAAGGCATTGTCAGCGATTCTTCCTATTGTAAGGTCATGCAGTGTGTAAACTCCTGTCGCAGATCCGTTGTGCAATGTGAACACAGCAGCAACTGAATGCTACCCCAGATAGTCGTGCAGTGTGAAAACAACGGCGATCCAATGACTTCATGAAAATCATGAAGTGAACTGGAGCAGGGTTGGAAGTGAAGTTTGTAGGATGGTAGCTTTCCAGGGACAGGGTTGGAGATCCCTGACCTAGAGGGTGGGAAAGACTGAATAAAATGCAGAATACCCACCACTAGAGCCTCAGCACATATTACAACTGTTACGTCCGGCAATAATGTTGGAAGGTGTTACTTTTCTATTTTGTCTTGTTTGACTCTTATTACTTTTAGATCCTTCCATTGGCCATTGACCCCGCAATTATGTTAGGACTTCCTATTTGGCTGCTAGCAGAGGTGTAATTTAATGTCTAGGGATAAAGGAAGTCGACACCAAAAAAAAAAAAGGAAATAATAAAGAAATTAGAAATGTATATATAATCAGGGAGGTTGTCTGTTACTAAATGGGCTGAAATGAAGCAAACAGAAACCAGAATAGCTTATTCAAGGATTCTTTAGTGAGTAATTATGTCCATCAAAGGAACTCCGTTTTTATATTTACAATGAAAATACAAATGTACACCCAAAATACATTTACAAAAGTATATACAACATTGAAAAGGAAAACTTAAAAGTGCAAGACATGAGCGGAGCTGAAAGTAAAGAAAATAATAAAGCCAAAACACAAACTAACTTCAACCGAACTCGCTCTAATCTAAACAAAGAAATGAAAACAAAACTACGGCGTAAACGCCGGCTAACTATGCTCGCTAACAAAACATAAATACAGTGCTGAAAAAAACAATAGAGACCATTACAGAATTTGTAATGGTTCTTTATGGAAACCTATAGAAACCAATAAATCCTATTGGAATATGCCCAAAACACACTACATAATGGAAATTTTGTGTCATTATATTGATCAGTGTTTGCTTTAGTTGACCCATATATGTATAATGTTAGATTTTGACTGCTGTAACTGAGTTATAAGAGCCAGACAAGCAAAGAGAAAGATGTGTTGCTGATTATGAAAAAAAACCATAAACAAGGTATGTTGACATGATTTTTTCTTTTATTATTATTATTATTATTATTAAAATATTGTAAATAAAGATTTTCTCCCTGCACCAAAATGTCTTCACATTCAATGTTTTTACAACAATTAAAACATCATAATGTCAAAGCAAAGGCGCAAAATGGCTTACACAGGTTTTATCACTCTTTTCAAGCAGGACAGTGAATGCACACAGAGTACACTGCAAAAAATGCTTTTCTAGCTTAGATTTTTTGTCTTATTTCCAGCCAAAAGATCTAAAAATTCTTAAATCAAGAATTATTTTCTAGACAAGTACACGTTAATGTCTTGTTTTCAGAAAAAATAAGTTAAAATTAAGTGAGTTTTTGCTTGAAACAAGCAAAATAATCTGCCAATGGGGTAAGCAAAATAATCTAGTCTTCTGCTTGAAATAAGATTATTTTGCTTGTTTCAAGCAAAAACTCACTTAATTTTGACTTATTTTTTTCTGAAAACAAGACAATAATTTTTACTTGTCTAGAAAATCCTTCTTGATTTAAGAATTTTTAGATCTTTTGGCTGGAAACAAGACAAAAAATCTTAGCTAGAAAAGCATTTTTTACAGTGTATACAATAATTTGCAAAATGAATAATAACTCTAGCTCTGCATTTACATTACACACAGACATACAATGTATATATTTAGAAAGCTTGATGTCTAATTTTAAATGAAGTATGTCTTACCGAAATCATATATTCTGTGTTAAAGTAATCTGTATGAAACCAACATGATGTCCTGTTTCCCCATCTGCCTCATTATCTTCTAATAACTTCAACGCCCCTGCGCTGTTCGTGTATTTTTTTTGTAGATTGCCATGGAGGAAATCTTTTATACACTGTGAGTAATGTGTCTAATTGGCAATAAATAATGTGTTGTTGTTATATAAAGGTGGTGGATGCATTGACTAGTTGGACTTTTCCAAAACTATAATGTGTGTGAAATCAATCGAGTGCAAACGTTTATAATGTGCTTGATAATAATTTAGTTTCTCAGTACTGTATGATGTATACAGCGCATGTGTGCATATCGTATGATATCAAATAGGCAATATTAGCTATCGCTAATGAAACAATAGAGTTGCTCCTGTCCTGTCATTGATATGGTCAATGATTTATTCACTTATGTATTTTAGTGACCAGATACCTGTCACAAGCTGGTGGTGTGTAGGAAACACGCAGGCTCACGGGGATAACAATAAACAGTCTTTTTTAATATTCCACAAAGAAGGAATCCACACAGGAGGTTCGCAAACACACATTGACTAGGGTGACCAGTCGAACGGGGGTCCTAGTTTTGGTGTCAAAATATGTCATTTTCATACCAAAACTACATATTTTACAGTCACCGTTATGCACATTGATCATAAACACAGCTAAAAACCCTTCTACAGTGGCCATCCTTCACAAAACTAATGTCTACCACAGTTTTATCACGGGTAGAATGCAAAATGTTTCAATACACGCATTTCAGTCAAATGGATTTTTTGCAATATTTCAAACTTTCAACCCACAGGAGAAAATCAACCCGCCGCAACCGTTTAAAATCAGCTCAATTCCGTGGAAGAAATGCAGATTTGGCAACCCCACATCCAACATGAGCTGCATCCAAAGCGTTTAACTCCGCATATTGATAGCGACTCCGTGGTGCGAGAAAATTATATTCAATATTAGAAAGTTTGCGGGAGCGGGATTAAGAAAAGGCTTTAATACAAAAACGCACACAATGAATAGTGACTGTAGAAAGCAAAGGCCGAATCCCGGACATTTTGGGCGATTTAGGAATCCCGGCCGAACGCATTCTTTTAAGTCCAAAAAGAGGACGTATGGTCACCCTAACATTGACGAGACCGGACGAAAGCATTGCACAGCAAGGAACTTATAAAGGGGAGATAATGACACACACCTGAACTAAATGAACCAATCAATGAACGACAGAAACTAGGTCACACAGAGCACATGGGGAAGAAAACACAACAAACACAGTCCAGGGGTGTGACAATACCTACACTCTTAAAAAAAAGGTGCTTTATAATGCCACAGAAAACCCCTTTTTGTCTAAATGGTTCCATAAAGAACCTTCAATGGAAAATTGTTCTTCTATGAAGAACCTTTTAAAGCACCTTTATTTTAAATAATGTATATGAATATATATATTTTTGGAAATAAATGATATAAATAATACTTTATTTACCAAGAAGACTTGATCAAAAGCGACATGTGTAATGTTACAATGTTACAAAAGATTTAAAAACTTTTGACTGATAGTGTATATGCCTGTATATTGTCACCATTTTTGCGCTGTCTTTGTCAGATCATTGTGATCCATTTGTTTTCGCATGCAGTTTCTGCTGTCTCCAGCTTCCCTGTGTTCAAGTCTCCTGCCTCTGTTTTGAATATTTTGACCACAACATCTTGACTCTTGTGTTCTTTATTTATTTGTTGGTTCCTAATAACTGCAAGTGAGTGAATCTCAACTTTATTTTGAGTGATAGTTAAATATATTCTAAATAAACTATTACAAAAACATATACATTTCTTTTGTCCTCACATTATTGTAACAATTCCCTCTCAGTCACACATCTGACTGAAAGGCTCATCATGGAGCTCATTATGCAGCTCTTTGTTCTCCGATGTGTGAATCACAGCATTATTCATGATTGTTCACGCCTCCTTGAATATTCTTTTTTGAACCAAAAAGTGACAAAGAAAATTCACATCAATATATTGTTTTCTGAGAACGAGTAAACAGAGTAATTTTCACATCATTTTGAAGCAAAAATTATAAGCTACAAGATTCTAGTTCTCAAAAGTCTTGTGAGCACATGTTCTGTATGTGTTTTATGGCCTTATTTCAGTGACTTCAAAATTTTAGTTTTTCACTAACCACGCATAAACGTTGCTTTCTCAAAAACACAATCGTGTACATACAAGCTGCTCGCATATTATTATAGTCCAGTTTGTGCTGAATACAGTGATATCAGACTTTAGTCAGGAATATGTTTTTAAGACACTGGAAAAAGCACAAATATCAAGGCATGCCAACATTTCTAAAGGGCCCCAAAACACCCTCAGACCCCAGAGGGTTAACAAGCAGAAGCACCAAAGAAGAAAACCATATTTATGTCATCATTATAGTGATAAGTGTTTACTTTAGTTGGGTTCTTGATACTTGAAATTTTAATATTACATTTTATTTTTGCAAAGAGCAAAAGTCATCAGGTGGTCATGATTGTTTTAACATAATCGTTATTTGTCCAGAGTCACTGACTGAGCTCCTTTAGACTGTAGTTATATTTTCTGTAATGGTTATAATAGCCTTGTGATTCCACAGTGAAAAATATCTGTATTTTATATTATTTTGGAAGGATTTTTTACAAGCTGTTCCAAGACAAAAAAGAAAACTTATTGTAGGCACACACAAACATCAAGAATCAGCACATGAATCTCAACAACGGTGACAAATAGCATCATTCGTTCATGCTGCAATGCATGATGGGATCCATGGATGAGTTTTGATTGGCTAAAACATGTTTTTTTTTTTTGATGGTTACCATTGTTGTGAATATCACGCTGGTTCTTGATGTTTGTGTGTTGTCTAAATGACAGACTTTTTAAAATTTTCGATGAAAATAGGTTTTTAAAAACATCAGTCTGATTATACTGGAAATTTCAGGTTTTATGTGGTCCACAGTGTTTATGTAATCAACTAAGAAAACCTAACCCAGTTATTCAGGTCACTACATGATGTCAAAACATAATTATCACCACTGAATGACTTTTGCTCTTTGCAAAAGTCTAGCTGTTACAATCCAGTTACAGCAGCCAAATGAAATTCATATTAAAAGTAAGGCCAAGAGCCAAGACATGATCAACTTAAAATAAAACACAATGTGTTAAAATGGCCATAACACAAAAAAAAATGTGTTAATAATTAACACATCCTTTTTGAGAGTGTGTCAGTGTTTATAGAGTTGAGTTGACTTTAAATAAGATTTTAGTTTAACTTAAAAATGTTGATATATGTGCACATCCTTATGGCTAGACACAGTTTTAACGTGTTAGCTAATGTAATTAAGTCATCCAGTAACACACAGCTATTGTAGAACATCTGTGCTTGACACAGCAAAATCCTCAGTGTTAATTTAACCCTGTGAATGTGGACACATAAACGCTGAAGCAGTGTTGAAGTTAATGAGATAATTAGGTAATTAACAGCTGATGATTAAACATTAGTATAGACACCTGATGATAACAAGCAGAATCACCAAAGGAGAAAATCAACATTTTAAGTCAAAACATAATGATGATCACCTGATGACTGCTGCTCTCGACTTGTCTGTCTGTTTTAACATAGACACACACTGCAAAAAATGCTTTTCTAGCTTAGATTTTTTGTCGTTTCCAGCCAAAATATCTAAAAATTCTAAAATCAAGAATTATTTTCTAGACAAGTACATGTTAATGTCTTGTTTTCAGAAAAAAGAAGTTCAAATTAAGTGAGTTTTTGCTTGAAACAAGCAAAATAATCTAGTCTTCTGCTTGAAATAATATTATTTTGCTTACCCCATTGGCAGATTATTTTGCTTGTTTCAAGCAAAACCTCACTTAATTTTGACTTCTTTTTCTGAAAACAAGACAATTTTTACTTGTCTAGAAAATCTTTCTCAATTTAAGAATTTTTAGATATTTTGTCTAGAATTAAGACAAAAAATCTTAGCTAGAAAAGCATTTTTTGCAGTTTACAGTTTTTTTTACTCCCTTTATTGTTTACAGTGCGTGTAATGGTGCGCTGTGGTTGGTTGAGTGCATCTATCGCATTTTGCAGAGAAAGGAGACTGGCGTTTGTCACGGTTTGGGAAAAAAGTTAGAAAACATGACAGAATAACACTGCCAATATTGCATTTTGTGTAAAATTAATAATGGACTTTTCAATACTGACCAGATACAATACTGATGTAAGCAATAACTATGTTTTTTTAAAAATGGTGTTTATTGCGTTTTAGAACAGAGCTCTTCAAATATATCCCAGCAACTTAAGACTGGTTTTGTGCTCAAGGGTCACATATGAAGTACTGTATTACACAGACATCCAACCTGATGAAGAGCTTCATGTTTTATGATCAGATCTCATCTTTTGTCTTCATCAGTTTCTGTTTTAATTTGGTGCTTCAAGATTTTGAATCACTTCATGTTTCGAGATCAAAACACGAGCCTCTCAGATCTTGTCTTGTCCCGAACTCTTTGAGGTGTGTTATTCACAAACACACTGATTGGATGATCAACCATTTTCTAAAGAAAAATCAAAACAGAAACATTCATAACTAAAAAATACAACACTGAAGGAATCCAAATATGAATGTCTTCCTGTTAAACCTTGTTTTGGTGACAAATACAAGAAATTGAATGTTTTATGTATTATTGTATGCAGTGTAAAGTGTTTTTACCATGTCCCCATATTGGCTGGAGCAAGATGATCTCATATTTTCCTGAAGATAACTAAACTGATCCCGGAATGTTTTATTATCAAGGTCATTCTGAAAAATGCAAACATTTTTACTTAGAGTCTTATTTGTTAGCATAATTATAATATTTATATTTTTGACTTAATTCATGATAAAGACAAACCGTTTCAATGTAGTGCATCCAAACAGCTGAGAATTCACCAGAAAGACAGGTCTTCCTCAATTTGTCTTTATAACAGGCACAACCTGTCTCTTCTGGTTTTGTTGAAGTCAGAGCGTATACTAAAAAGCATATACACTGTCAGAAAAAATGTGCAAAATTCGTACCTTTAAGGGTATAATGGCTTGTCACTGGGGTAGTAGCCTCTAGGGTACAACCATTGTACCCTTTAACATGGGTACGTATTGGTACCCCTTCAGTTAGTACCTTTAAAGTGTGTTAAAATATTTAACACATTAATGTGTAAAAAATCACGCAATCACCTGATCTGATGTTAACAAGCAGAATCACCAAAGAAGAAAAACATATTTTAAGTCATCTTTATAGCAATAAGTGTTTACTTTAGTTGGGCTCTTGATTGTTGACTTTTTGAAATTACTTTTTATTTGGCTGCTATAACAATTAGACTTTTGCAAAGAGCAAAAGTCATCAGGTGGAGATGATTATGTTTTAACGTAATCGTTATTTCTCCAGAGTCACTGACTGAGCTCATTTAGAGTCTAGTTATATTTTCTCTAATGATTACACTAGCCTTGTGATTCCACAGTGAAAAATATCTGTATTTTATATAGGGGTGGGCGGATCAATCCTTAAGTATCAATACAGGCATTGTATTGAAAAGGATCGATCCTCACATAAAAATATCGATATTAAGGATTTTTTTAAACCAGTGATTTTATTTATTTAGCATAATATATAATATTTAAAATGAGCTTGTGTAGAACTCTATCTCTTACGCAGCTCCTTTCACACACACATTGCTCACCCTTCCCTGCTTTGCTGTGTTTTGTTGTCCTACCATCACGTGACTCAGCAGCGCCAAGTCCAAGCAAGCAGATTCTTTTAGCTGCAGTGAGAGAGAGGTGGTATCATGACAGATTTTTTTTTTTTTTTAAAAAAGGAGTGTTGTGTGGAATTATTTTACTGCCATAAATGAAAACACATCGATTTGCGATGTATGTTAAAAAGCCATTCACTTCTGTGGCATCACCACTAACTTATACAAACACATAAAACAACATGAAAAAGAGAACTCTGAACTGCAAAAACAATGAATGACTAGAGGAGGGAAATCCTTCAGACAGACCCCCAGCAGTGAGACAGACGTCACTGGCAGAGTCCTTAGAGATTCAGAGAGGCAAAGAATATCCAGGAAGCTAACACTGGTGAAAATATGTTTTTAGTCATATTGGATCTTCAGCATGAAGTGTAATCAGACACCATAGTTGTTGTAACGAAACATAACCATGGTCAATATAAACCATAAATTAACAATGGTTACACTAACCATAGTTTAACTATGGTATTTGTTGTAAAAAGGTGGTTTTACAAATAGTAACATGCACCAAAAAAAAATTTAAAAATTAAAATTGATCTAAATTGATCATTTTACTGGTGTAATGGTAATGTAAATGGTAACACTGTACCAATTAAGTGTTATTTGTTAACATTAATGTATTAACTAACATGAACTAAAAATGAATAATAGATTTGTTACAATATTTATGAATCTTTGTTAATGTTAGTTAATGAAAACTAACATTAACAAATAACCGCACTGCTCTGGGTGTGTGTTCACTACTCATTGCTGTGTGCGCACTTGGATGGGATCAATGCAAAACACAGATTCCGAGTATGGGACACTATACTTGGACACCGGTCACGTCCTTTCCTTTAAATACAGTTATTTTTTATTATTATTTTTATTTAGTTTCTATATAATTGTTAAATGTATTATGTTCTATAGTATTATTCTGATTTTCTAAAAAATATTTTTAGACAAAAAAAAATATCAGTATTGTATTGGAGATATTGGCCCTGTATTTACTTGGTATTTGATCGGTACCAAATCTTGCAGTATCGCCCACCTCTAATTTTATATTATTTTTGGAAGCATTTCCTACAAGCTGTTCTAAAACCAAAAAATAAAATAAAAAAATCTTGTAAAAAGCATTCATTTTAGGCACACATAGGCATGAAGAATAAGGACATGAATCTCAACAACATTTGTTCATGCTGCAATGCATGATGGGAGCCATGAATGAGTTTTGATTGGCTACAACATGCTTTTTTGATGGTTACCATTGTTGTGAATATCACGCTGGTTCTTGATGTCTGTGTGATGTCAAAATGACAGACTTTTTGAAATTTTGGATCAAAATAAATTTAAAAAACATCTGTGATTATACTGGAAATTTCAGATCTTATGTGGGCATTGTAATCAACTAAGAAAACCTAACCCAGTTATTCAGGTCACCACTGAATGACTTTTGCTCTTTGCAAAAGTCTAGCTGATACAATCCAGTTACAGCAGCCAAATGAATTCTCATATTAAATATCAGACCAAGAGCCAAACTAATGCAAACACTGACCACTGTAATGGTGACTTAAAATTATTTTCTCCTTTGGTGATTCTGCTTGTGTGTGTATTTAGTCCCACAATACAGTGTTAACTTATCATTGAGTTCAACTCCGCTTCAGTGTTTCTTTAACTCAATCCCTGAAGATTCTCCAAATAACCCTTTAAAGAACTCCACATCATCATAATAAACATTGATTGAATACATACATAGAAATCCATATTCCTGACATGAGTAATCCACATCATTCACCAATGAAAATAGAGGCATTGTGTTGGACATGTGTTGTTTCTCTCTCTCTCTCTCTTTATACATTATCAACTTAAAATGACACAAAATGCGTTAAAATGGCCATAACACAAAAATGTGTGGTCCCACTTTATATTAAGTGGCCTTAACTACTATGTACTTACATTTTAATTAATTATTTGTTGCAATGTACTTATTGTGTACATACATGTTTTTACATTGTACTTATATTTTAAAAATTCCAGCATGTAATTACATCTGTAATTAATTTCTGTATTTACATTTGTAATTACACTGTTGACTGATCCCTTACACCTTAACCCACCCCTAAACGTGCCCATACCACCAAATCTGTCCCTAAACTTACCCGTATCCCACCTCAATAGCAGCAAAAGTGTTTTGCAATACAATATGAACACAATAAGTACATTGTACTTATATTTTAATGTAAGTACATAGTAGTTAAGGCCACTTAATATAAAGTGGGACCAGAATATTTCCTAAGATCCTGAGACAGATTTGCAAAAACAGAAAAGTTCAAGTTCTTTGAAGTATGTTCATTTATGCACTAATTATTATAAATGTTGAAAACAAATTTGCTGCATCATATTTTGTGTGGAAATGGTGATACACTAGTTTTCAGGATTTCTTGATAAATATAAAGTTAATGAACAACATTTATTTGCATTTATCAAATATACGAATTTAATTTGTTAATGGATTTATTACATAGAAATTATTTTAAATGTCTTCACTCATTTTTTTATCATTTTCATGCATGATGAATAAAATTCCTAATAGTTTTTAAATCTTATACAAATGTTTGAGTGGTAGCTATCATTGCTTAAGGCTTAAGGCCATTTGAGCGATTTATTGGACGATTTTCCACCCCCCTCCAAAATTGTTTCAAGGTCACTTAAATTAGAAATACATCTATTTTTAACAAATATTAAAAATATCCTTCTTTATGTTGTTTCTACATTTATTTGAAGCATGAATGTGAAAGTATTACAATATAAAAGTATAATTAAAGTCTTTAATGTCAGGTAAAATGTGTGATTAATTAGTTTAATTTATTAGGTTAATTAATTTTATTTAGACGATTGACACCGCTAATATATATACATATACATATTCATATGCTTATTCATATATATATAGTAATTCCCCTTCTTACCTTGAATGTTGTTGGGGAGTGTGGTGAACATTGATCCGGAATAACAGGACTCCAGGTATATCACCATCTGCACCACATTAAAAAAAAAAAGAGTTGGAGAGATATGTATGTCACAACTGAAGGAAACAAGGATGAATTTAAAATAAAACAGACGTTTAACCCTCTGGGGTCTGAGGTGATTTTGGGGCCCTTGAGGTGTGTTGACATGCCCTGATATTTGTGCTTATTTCAGCTACTTATATTATTTGCCCATATGTATTTTTTTTTTTTTTTTTGGTATTCAGCACAAACTGTGCTACAATACTATGTGAGAAAGATGGATGTACATGTTTGCATTTTGTATAAAAAATATTATGCATGGTTAGCACAATTTAGGAAAAAAACATCTAAAATATGGCCTAAAAAAACAAATGTGAAGATATATTAACACTTTTCACTAGCAAATCTGTTAAAAAGGGTGAGCATACAGATAACAATTAGAGAATCTATATTATTAGCACTGTTTCTGTAATGCCAAACAAGTACAAATACTGTTTGAATTATGACCATGTAAACATAATTACATCAGAAAAAATATTAGATTTTAGAAATATTTGATTACAGTGTACTTACAAATGCTGATAACAAAATAAAAGAAACTATATTATTATTACTAATATCAATCACTAATAACCACGCATAACAAAAACATCAGATTTTGTAACGTCAAAAAAGTACATATACTGCAATATTATGGCGATGTAAATGCAGTTACATCAGTGAATTATTATATCTGTACATTTACTACCCCTAGTACTGCCGTAGGCCGCGTTTAAACTAAAACGAATCACCGTATCGGAAACAATGTGCATTCATACACGTTCCTGTGTCCGCTGAAACGCTAGTCACATGACTGATGATGACAGTGAATGATTTGCATGCACCACGCGGGAGCGCGTAAATATCATAAATTAATAATAAAACAATATAACATTTCATACGTGTGGGTGCATTTGTCAGTTTTTTTATTTGCGGTTTCCCGCAAAAGCGCCACATGACCGATGTCACGAACCCAGCGAATCAGAAAGGCGCAAGTGTGGACGAACACTGCATCCGCAACGAAAACGACCCGAATTTGTACTTGTGTGGACGGGGCCGTAGAAATAATGGGTAACGCTTTAAATTACAGCCCGCAAAGAACTATGTAAGTATGCTGAACTTACAGCGTACTTATAAAGAACGTACGTGTAGGTATAAGGGAACAATATGTTAAGTTCGGGTAATAAGGGGGTAATAAGACTGATAATTAACCTGCAAAGAACTATGTAAGTATAAAGAATTTAAGGTGTACTTACTGTGTAATTATAAAGAACGTACGTGTAGGTATAAGGGAACAATATGTTACGTTCGGGTAATAAGGGGGTAATAAAACTGACAATTAACCCGCAAAGACCTATGTAAGTAAACTGAAGTTACACCGTAACTTTGTTGTAATTACAGTATACCTATTTAATACATCCATGTAGGTATAAGGGAATAGCATGCGATATTTGGGAAATAACGGGGGTAATAACCTGTGAATTTTTTTTTTTTTTTATACTGTAGCCTATCATTTATAACTAGGCTATTTAAAACTAAGGGCTACTATAATTAGGCTACATCGTATGGTACAGTGTACTGTATATGGCCTAAACAACAGTCTTATGTTGTGAATATGATTTAAAAAGACGATGTACTTTTCATAATTTTATATTAATGTTTTTTACAGGCCTAGATAGACTATTTCTTATAGCGTAGCTACATATTTAATATTAAAGGATTCAAGAGGGTAATCAATAAGCTTTCATAAGGTAAGGAGACATGTGAATGATAAATTATAAACTCAACTCATTTCACTGGATGTCTAGTTTTGTTGTGAAATCTCCATCATGTATCCTTTAATATTAAATATGTAGCTACGCTATAAGAAATAGTCTATCTAGGCCTGTAAAAAACATTAATATAAAATTATGAAAAGTACATCGTCTTTTTAAATCATATTCACAACATAAGACTGTTGTTTAGGCCATATACAGTACACTGTACCATACGATGTAGCCTAATTATAGTAGCCCTTAGTTTTAAATAGCCTAGTTATAAATGATAGGCTACAGTATAAAAAAAAAAAATTCACAGGTTATTACCCCCGTTATTTCCCAAATATCGCATGCTATTCCCTTATACCTACATGGATGTACTAAATAGGTATACTGTAATTACAACAAAGTTACGGTGTAACTTCAGTTTACTTACATAGGTCTTTGCGGGTTAATTGTCAGTTTTATTACCCCCTTATTACCCGAACGTAACATATTGTTCCCTTATACCTACACGTACGTTCTTTATAATTACACAGTAAGTACACCGTAAATTCTTTATACTTACATAGTTCTTTGCAGGTTAATTATCAGTCTTATTACCCCCTTATTACCCGAACTTAACATATTGTTCCCTTATACCTACACGTACGTTCTTTATAAGTACGCTGTAAGTTCAGCATACTTACATAGTTCTTTGCGGGCTGTAATTTAAAGCGTTACCAAATAATGTTAATAAAACTACCTCAAATTCAAGTGAAAGTGTCATATGTGATACAGGTATGTGATCACAAAAACAGTACAGTCCTATTACTTTTATATCGTATTTTGTTTTATATTATAGCCTATAGAGCATGAAACTTTCATTGCATCGTAAGAATTAGGTTCCCATTTCCAGTCCTGGGGACCCCCTTCTCTGCACATTTTGCATATCTCCCTTATTTAACACACCTGATTGATATCTTCAGCTTGTTAGGGGAGAGAGCCATGAACTGAACTAATGAGCTGATGATCTCAATCAGGTGTGTTGAATAAGGGAGACTTGCAAAATGTGCAGAGCAGGGGGTCCCCAGCACTGGAATTGGGAACCTCTGATGTAGGCCTTAACATCCGCGCAGCGCACATGGCTACTTATCATATCAAAATGAAACTAAAGAGAGGGCATTAACAAGTCAACTTTAATTAGATCTGAGTGCAAAACTCAACATGCCGCTGGTTTCATACGGATTACTTTATTACAGAACATTTGTTTTTGACAAGACTTGCTTTATTTAAAAGTAGAGATATCAAGCTTTCTATTTGTGTAAGTAAACTGTCTGTGTGCTGAGCTTCAACCGAGTTAAAGATACATTTATTGAGGCTTGTTTCTAATCGCAGTGCGCGGAGATGCTGAAGACAGAAAAAACACCCCGTCTTTTTTCTTTATTTAACCCTTTAACTGTCACTCCCTATTGTGAACACAGACATGAAAATTCACTATCAGGGTACCCGCGGGGTCTTAAAAGCATTGAAAAAGTCTTAAATTTGAAAATCTCAAATTAAGGCCTTAATAGCCTTGAATTTGGTATACAAAGTCTTGGATTTCGTTACAAAGGTCTTATTTTATTTATTTTTTGCCTTTCCTAGGATTAAGTTCATACCGTAACAAAATTAACTGTTACTAATGTAGGCTAATTAAAAATTCATGCACCGTAACATTGAGTGCACCTCGCGCTCCACGTCATAGCAGAAAGCGCGAAAGCGTGCGCACCCGTTACTATGGTTACTAGGCAAGTGAGGTACAGAACAAGATAGTAGCTAGCCTAGTTTGTCGGCTAAAATGGGAAAGTGTCGGTTTAATCCGCTGTGGCCAAAGAATCCGAATTACGTTTGGGTCAAGCCTGTGGCAGGAAATGACCGTGAGGCCTACTGCTGTTGGTGCCGGAAATCTTTTAAGCTAGCGACGATGGGTGTTACGGCCCTCGACTCCCATATGAAGGGTGCCAAACACATCGCGTGTAGTACTGCTCGCCAGCGCCAACCACCTATTGTGCAGTTCTGTGCACTGGAGACCTCTTCGGTTACTGAAACAGCTTTGGCTATCAGCAATGAAGACATTTCTACATTAGAAGCATTGCCACCACAGCCAAGGAACATCCTATCTTACTGTGGCTCAACACCAACTCTGCGGGCAGAGGTGATGTGGGTCCTTAAAACAATCTCTGAGCACCACTCTTACACATCGAATGAGAACATTACAGAGATTTTTAAAACTATGTTTCCTGACTCCGAGGTTGCAGCTACATTCTCGTGTGGAAGCAACAAAACTGCATATATTACTAAATTCGGATTGGCTCCTTTTATAACTAAAGAACTGACTGACCAGGTCAATAAGGCCAACGGGTTTGTGGTCATGTTTGACGAGAGTCTCAATAAGATGACGAAAAGTAAGCAGTTGGACCTTCATATTCGCTACTGGGTGGACGACCACGTCCAGTCACGATACTTCGGCTCGCAGTTTATGGATCATGCAACGGCGGTGGACCTGCTCAAACATTTCAAAGTAAGTTTTTATTCTGAATTTTAAAAATGTTGAATTTTTTTATTTATAAATAATATATAATATATTTAAGTAACATAACACGACCGAGTGAGCTGTTCTATAATATCACGATTGCAAATGTTACATTGAATGTATAGTTTAATAAACAAGTAGCCTAGTTAACATGTAGTCACTTACAATGTAGACGCAATATCGTTTTGTTCTATTTCACCGACGAAAGAAAAGCAACACTAAAGTGCTGTGTTTTGTTATTAAATGACTTTTTGAAGAATCGTTTTAATGAATGACTCAATTATTCATTTATTAAGACGGTCACTTGGCGCCACCTATTGCTTTATTGTCATCATTGATTTTTTTATATTATTTGTTTAAACATCAATCTCATAAAATTATTACAGTACCAATTTTGCAGTGTAAATGACTTAATTTGATTGATAACAGCCCTTATTATTAAAACTGAATTTGATCAAATGTAATAATTTGACAGGAAAGAGAGTGCATATATATAGTAAGGTTTAAAAATTGTCCTTATAAAAGTAAATAACGTCCTGGTGTAAAAATCACAATTATGCAGATTTAAGTATGTAAAAGCTGATGAGAATATTGCTTCAAAATAAATTATTTATGACAGACATTATTTAAAAAGTAGAAACATAATTATGTCATTAAACATGTATTATAACATTATTATAAAAACTTCCTTATGTGTGATTTAAATGGAAGTAGCTAACAAATAAATAATTTTTAACCTTTAATATTGGGGTTCCTTATGGTTTACTTTACAGCATTAGTTGAAAGAGATTTTTTTTCTTATGTACTGTACCTGATAGGCCCCAACTTAATTAATATGATATCAAATTGTTTCGATTATTTTTGTCTATTTTTTATTTTTTACTTGAAGCAAATGTCTTGAAGCAAAATGTTTTTTTGTCAGAAATGCACCAGGATGCTTCATTTACATGTTTAAATCATAAAAATTGTCTCATGGGGGATAATGCCCCAGACCCCCCTACAACAAATTACTTCGTAAACATGTCACCTTTTTCACCAGTTGTGAGTTTGCAGATCTGAACCTGTATCTCACCACTCAGACAAAACCCTTTAACCTTGAGGCCCCAACCTCCATCACACTTACTAATTATGTAGGCTATATAATATGTGTTTGTTTAAAATTTGCTTTTCATGTCTTTTAGGAGTGTGTATGTGACCTTGACTTGAGGAAGATGGTCTCTGTGTCTATGGATGGACCCAATGTTAATTGGCGTTTTTTTGAGATGCTGCAGCAGGAGCATGCAGAGCATTTTGGGGGTGCTCAGCTGGCAGTGGTGGGGAGTTGTGGCCTGCATACTCTCCATAATGCTGTCAAATGTGGATTCACCGACTGGCATATGGAGAAGTTCCTAAGAGCTCTGCATACAATTTTCCACAATGTGCCAGCAAGAAGGGAGGATTTCTGTAATCTCACAAAGTCCAAAATGTTCGCTTTGCCTTTTTGTGGTCATCGCTGGGTCGAGAACCTCCCTGTGGCGGAGAGAGCCCTTGTCATCTGGCCAGACATGATGAAGTATGTTGAGGCTGTTAGCACCAAAAAGCTTCCTAACCCTGGGACGTCCTCCTATGATACCATTGAGGCGGCAACCAAAGACCCTCTCATTCTGGCAAAGCTTCACTTTTTCATGGCAGTGTGTCGAAGTGTAACACCTTTCCTCACCAGATACCAGACTGATGAGCCTGTGCTGCCTTTCATTGGTAATGACTTGGCTGAACTGCTGAAGGTGAGGTGAATCTTCTCATTTTATTGTCATAGTGATTTATTGTCATCAGATAAATTAGGCTCATTTAATAATACTGAAGAAAAGAAACATTGTAAAGTGAGAGTGCTTATTTTGTATTGTAAAATATTTTGTATTCTCAAATATGTATATTTTTATCTTTTCATAGAGTTTGCTGAGGCGATTCATCAAACAAGAACTTCTCAATGATGCCACACCTCAGCATTTGGTCCGGCTTGATGTTAGTGACATGCAGTCCAGGGTTCATCTAAGAGCTGTTGATATTGGCATTGGAGCTGAGGCTGCAATAAAGGTATTTAGGAAATGCATAATGTGTGACCAGGCTGTTCCTGGTGTCCCTGTTGTTAGACTGGTCTACTCAGCCCCTCACTGGATTAGCTAGAAGGAAAGAGGAGGGAGAGGAAGCTACTTAATTTAGTCCCCATTCATCCTTAGGAACGTCAGCGGCAGAGTAGATCCACCGAGGAGCTTTCTGTCCTCCAGTTCAGAAAGGAATGTGTGGAGGGTCTGTCCAAAATTGTGAAGAAGATTCAAGAAAAGAGCCCTTTGAAATTCCCAACTGTAAGACAAATGACTTGTCTTAACCCAGCCGTGATGTATTCGGATCCAGAATTGTGTCAGGGCCAGATGAAGTGTCTAGTCAAAAGGTTTCTTCAAGACAAGCAGTTAGATGGGGTTGCTACAGGTACATAAGATTAAGTTCTGACGTTAGGCATACAATTTACAAAAGAAACACATGTACATTTGATTGGATTATTATATATAATATAATATGCTTTTTCTTTCACTCTTTCTTTAGGTGATCTGATCATTCAGCAATTTTCACAATTGTTGTCCCTGGAGGTGAGGAATGAGAAGTTCCTGTCTTTCAAGCCCCTCGAGAAGAGGCTGGATGTGTTTCTCCATTCTTATATAAGTCAGCCCTACCCACAGCTCTGGGCTTTCATCAGAAACCTTCTGCTCCTCTCCCATGGGCAGGCTACAGTGGAGAGGGGCTTCTCTATCAATAAACAAGTAGAAACTTGTAATATCCAAGAGGACACTGTCATTGCACAAAGAGTTGTGTGCGATTACGTGTCCATGCATGGGGGTGTTACCAAGGTGCCCCTCACACCAGAGCTCCTGTCTTCAGTCACATCAGCAAGGGTGAGGTACAGGATGCATCTTGAATGTGAACGAAAGAAAAAAGAATCTCAAGCACATAGTCAAAGAAGAATAATGATTGAAGAGGAGTTGGAGCAGCTAAAAAAGACAAGACAGACCATCCAGGAAGTTGCGGAGCATCTGAGGAGGGATGCAGACAAGATGGCAGAGGAGGCTGAGGGCAACCAAGGCAGCAAAATGGCTGAGCTAATTGCCAAGTCAAACGCGTTGAGAAGAAGCCACAAGCAGAAGTTGACAGAACTTGAGAGTCTGGGCGAAAAAATTGCAGCCAAGGCAGCAGAGCTGCGAAGGCTATAGTGTTCAACACCCAAGTTCAAATGTATTTGTTTATTACAAATCAAATGTGTGTTACACTGTTGTGTATGTATTAAATATAACTGATAATTTAAATAAAATGTTTTATTTAATTCAAGTAGCCCACTTGTACATAATTATTTTCTAGGGTTCAAAATTTATAATTTCATGACATTTTCCCCTCATACTTCTGTCGGAATGGATACGAATTTGGCATTGAATTTAATTTAAAATGGTATTAAAAAGGTCTTAAAAAGCCTTGAATTTCATTTGGAGGATCCCGGGGGTACCCTGACTATCCAAATGTAATTTTTTATAATTCATGAACAAAAACATTTTGTAATATGATTTTCATGTACAATTTCCATGATATTGCAATGTCTGATTTTAAAATGGTTTCCAAAGGATGAATTTTGAAATTTTAAGTCTTCAAGTGATATATAATTTCTTATGATTTCTGAAGTGTGATAGAAAAAAAAGGCAACAAAGAAGGTCTTTTTGTGAAAAAGGTCTGAACTCCTGTTATGAAGTACATTTTTTGAGGTGCACTCTTGTCATAAATTAATCTATTACTTTTCCTACATAATTTATAACACAAAACAGTGGTAAAATATCAATTTAGGAGTCTTAGACCTTTCCAACGATATATAGTTTGTCATGATTAGATTAGGATTTATTTGAAATATGGTGAAGTAAACTTAGGCGTCCTGGATACATTGCATTACTTTCATAAACTTAATGAAAATGTTAACAAGCAGAATTACTGAAGGAAAGAGAAACTACAATAAAAAAGATAAGGGACAAACAGAAACACAACTACAGCTGACTTCCAGTCACAGTCTCAGATGAAATCAAATGAAATAAAAAGCACTAAATCTCTCAAGATCTCAGCAGAGGAGGAATAAACAGCTCCACAAACAGTATCACTCATTAGAAATGAGTGCCTGTTTTTTGTATTTATAATATCTGATAGGCTTACTTCTAAATATTAATATTAAATAAAAGAAAATATTGGCCTTTAGTGCAAAAGATGCAGAAGATAACACTACAAAAGTACTTGAGTACTTTTTCCACCTCTAGTGGTCTAGGAAAAGAGCCCATACAGATTATTTTTTAATTGGTGTATATAAATGTTTGTATTTACCTTTGAGAACTTGTTATCTCTTGCCATATCCTTGATCGTTTCAATGAGATCACTGGCATAAAGCTACTGGAAAAGTACTGAATTAGATTACCTCAATATAAGTGGAAAAATACTATACAATGTACAAAGTACTGATCTATATACACTTTACATTTGGCAAATTTGCAAGCAGATTATAAAAGTTCTATCAAATAATTAGTTAAGCCAGACATACACTGTGTGATTTCCATGTGATTTCAACCAGGTACCATCTCACACTGTACGAGAAGATTGCATGGGATGATCGGTTCGTAGCTCTGCTTCAACTGTGCGATATCCCCACGAGAGGCGACCAAAATTTCTGACATGTCAGAAATTCATCCGACCTTCTGATTGCCAGTCGGGAGAGGTTAATCGCTTCTCGTTTCTCCCTCCAAAGCTGAAATTCGGCCCGATCCAAAAAAAGAGTCGCACGAGTCCGAATTCGGCTCAAAATTGGATGAAAATCGCACAGTGTATGCCCAACTTTACTGGTATATAAAATCCCTGGTGTCAAAATAACACTGCTGGGTGTCTGATTGAACAAATTAAAAAAGTGTTTGGAGCCTTGCACCAAAACAATGATAGATGATCTGCACTTATAATTCACTCATTGTTTACACAGTGCACAGAGATTTTGGACATATTCACTGGCACTGTGAAGATCTAAAGATATTTAGAAGTACATGTCATCGCAATGGAAGACGATTTTTATATATCATCATAAGTGCCGATCCCGTGGACCCATAGAAAAACACAAGATATTCTCGGTTCAACAAATTACAACTTGTACTTGTACAAATGACAAGTGTTTTGTAGCTTGTACAACTTTATTCTCATTTCCATAGCTTATTTAAGGCAGGTTTTGACATTATTTCAATGCCAAATGTCAAATTAATGTTAATAAGGGTAGCTATAAAAAAGCCACTTTTGAGCAGGAAACAGATATTTGAAGCTGCCAGCATCTCTGGAGTCCCGAGAACCTCTCGATGTAGGGTAGCAGTTGTGCATAAAGCTTAAGAGAAATGTTTGCAATGGGCTCAGAATTACATGAAGAACAATTTTCAAACACTTTTATTCACTGATGTATGCTGTGCTACACTTGATGGTCCAGATGGATAGGGTTCTGGATGGTTGGTAAAAGGCCACCCTTTTTCAATAAGACTAGGAAGAGGTGAAATAATGATGGAATCAAGGTGGTTATCGTAAACGAAAACTGAAACTAAGACGAAAACGATTGGTTAAAAACATTTTCGTAAACTGAAATAAAATAAGAAATTCATAATAAATGAAAAACTAAAACGAAACGAAACTATCAACAACTATTGAAAAACGAACTAAAATAAAATAATAACTGGCATAAATAAATGATCGTTTTCGTAGTAATTAACAAGCATTCAACCAACTGCGGAAAATTTGACTGGGTGTTTAATGTGCATCACCTGTATTTGGCAAATGATGATGCAGCTGAGTCTGACAGCGCAAAACAAACATCAGTTAAGTGATCAAGAAGACGGACATAAATGATGACTGCTGGCAGGAAACGACAGAGCCCTGTTTGAGACTATTTTGAATTTAATTCTGAAACAGAAGCGGGAAAAGTAAATGTATTGTTATGCTCAGTAACACACATGTGGTGTTGAAATTAAGGGGAAAACCCCACAAACCTTAAAGTACGTCTCCAAACCAGCCATCGCGAATATTAATATTTAATTATTTAATGATAAAATTAACAAAGGTGCGTGTTTGTTTTATTTCAGTCAGTGAACCAGCAGCCTACAAAACACTAAAATAATGGTCAGAGAAATTATAGCCTATAAGAAAGTAGCCAAAATAAGAATGGTAAATATTAAACAAACATTCGTAACAACTTCGCCCAGCCCCTGTCCGACTGCTCATCAAAATTACCGACCGAGTCCGACTGGAGTCCGTGTCTTTTCTCTCTCTTCCTCATTACACTGTTGAATCCATTACAATTGCTCAGTTTTGTTTTTAATAGGAACATGGTTATTTTTCGTTTCGGTTCTTCAGAAAGTTAATTTAGAAATGTGTTTGGAACATTTTTTGTTTGTTAAATTAAAGCTTTTGTTATTTAAAGTAGCCTAACAACCAAGTGGCCAGCGGCAGGCAGTGAGTTGATTACAGCCTGTTTGATCAGTTTTGCCCGTTCAAATCATAACGACTTTGCTTAAAATAAAATCTTCAAGCACATCAAAATGTTATTTTAAATGTTAAACTTACATGTATTAAATGCCTGTTTTTATGCGCATACAGTCGTTTGTTAGCGAGTGGAAGCTAAATGGAGTCGCCAGCGCGATCACTTGCAAACAAATTAAAATAAATAAAATAAAAACGTCGTAATCTTTGCTCATAAAAGGTTAACATAGCATATCATCCGGAACTGTAAAGGGTCTAATTTTATTTCCGTGCACTCACATATATATATATATAAAAAAAATCTGGTGCTTTTGTAAAAATAAAGAAAACAAAATACTTAACTTACAATCAGGATAAATATATCTAAAAAAGCTTGAAAATATTACTTTTAAAATGAAAATATTATATTATAAAACAAAAAGATTGGATTTGAGATATTTTATAAAAGCCGTAGAGATACATTTCTCTCTAAAGGCTCGTCCAGTGAGCAAGTGGTGAGTCAGGATCGTCAATTTCATCTTTGCCACACTGGCTCAGAAAACACTAGTTTATTAACAATTCGTTTAAGTATCTCCTTATTTCCCTCCGACACATTCATAGTAACTACTTTCCCTGGAACTTTGCCAGTTTTAGTCTATTTGTCATTGCGACCGTCACAGCCTTATTTGTATCGCAAACCCTTATGTTATTTTTATTACTCAGAGTTAAGCACAGAGTTAATGCCAACTGTGCAAACAATAAATGTTGCTGAACTATTTTTTTTTTTTTTGTGTGTGTGTGCGCTCTGGAAGTGTTCTGTTAACTATACTAAACTCTAATTACTAAAACTGAAACTAAATATATAAAAACTAAATAGAAATGTTTTCACAAAATAAAAACTAAACTAAAACTAACAAAACCATTAATAAAACTAACTAAAACTAAACTAAAATGTATTGCAAATTTGAAAACGAAATTATAATAAAAACTAATTTAAAAATGCAAAACTATAATAACCTTGGATGGAATATTGGGGGGTGACATAGTAGGTCCCTTTAGGGTCCCTGACAGTGTCAACATGACCTCTGCAAGGTATGTGGAGTTCCTAACAGACCATTTTCTACTATAGTACAGAAAGAAGAATCACGCCTTCTGAAATGAAATTATTTTCATGCAGGATAACGCACCATCCCATGCTGCAAAAAACACCATTGATTGCTTGATTGGTATGGGCATAAAAGAGAAAAAAATCATGGTGTGGCCACCATCATCTCCTGACCTCTATCCTATTGAGAACTTGTGAAGCATCCTCAACATGAAGGTCTATGAGGGTGGGCGGCATTGAACCTCCAAACAACTGTACTGGGAGGCAATGCTGGAATCCTCAAATTAAATACTGCCAGAAACTACACATGGACTTACAAGTTCAATGGATGAGAGATTTGTTAAATTCATCTCCAAAAAGGGTGCCCAATGTAATATTCTCCATTGTAAATCACCAGATGATTTTATAAATGGTGGTTTGTACAACACCCTCCACACTGGCCATATTTTCTCTTTCAGCCCAATCTTATCCCTCCACAGTGTGTCCTAATATTAAATGTTTCTTTATTTAAAACTTTAACAAAACTGTTATACATCACTTTCCCCTCTTACTTTATTTAGTTCTAAATTCTGTAGACCATTGAGATTCAACAATGGACCTGTTAAATATTTTAAGTCTGGTCCCAGTCAACAATTTGACCTCACAGTGATCTCACTATGGAAGATAATGAAAACGTGGGATTTGAAGGAATAAAACCCATCTGCAAAAATATCTTATTTGCAGATATATAGAGGAGAACACAGTGGGTAACCATGGAGAATACTGAGACATTTATTATGCCACAACCGGAGGGGGTGAAGAAGAGCCCTACTGGAGCACAGTCATGGACTACTCATCCTTGTCCGGGCTGTGGGTTATGGAGCACCCAGAGTTCACCTAAGGGACACAACTGAGGTGTGGTCTGGGAGGGTTGATCCTCTTTCCACATCAACCTGATGATCAGATGATGCTTCCATAGGGATGACCTATCCACTGCATCATGGTATGCTGCAATAGCTGCTACATACACTTTCAAAATGTAGGGGACAGTCTCGGGTCTAACTTTTCCTGCAGGAAGGAGAGCACCACTCTGACTGAGCATCTCAGCGAGAGGAACGCAAATCAACAAACAGACCCCACCTCAGCGCATAGAGCTGCCTTGTAGATAGTGTCTGTAGAGGGGCCTGTAGCCAGATAGTGGCTACCACGGCCTGGGGAAGGCCAGCAAGGTCTACCGCGGGTACCAGATTGTGCACATCCTTTTAAGAAGGTCGTTCTTCAAGGGTATCTTCCAGGGAGGGGCTGTCACAAGAAGCATGAGGTTGGAGAACTAGGTTCAGATGGGCCAGTAATGCAGAGTTCACACTGCATGATTTTCAAAGTCATCGGATTGCCGTTGTTTTCACACTGCACGACTATCTGGGGTAGCATTCAGTTGGAGGAGTTTACACACAGCATGACCTTACAATAGGAAGAATCGCAGACAATGCTGTCTGATCCGCAAACTAAACACACACGTGATAAGGAAATAATGCAAGATCGCACTGATATTATGATCTATGGTCCTCCACGGACACAAAATCATTAACAAAAATTACTTCAGTGTTAACAGCATATTCTGCTGGGAAAATTTTGTGTACACAAATCTAAGCTCTTGAAAATGAAACCAACGTTTTGTGCATTTTATAATGAGTTTAGCCTATTTCTTATAGCCTACAAAAGATGCAATAACATAAATCTTTTGTCATTTGTAGAAGATTATTTACAGGAAAAACCCTCTTATGTTTACTTTCTATTATATCCTTCACAAGTGTTCAATGTTTTATTTTTTCCTATGCAGTACAAACCAGATTCTTTGGACTAATCATATAGGCTACATTTGGAAAATAAAAGAGCTTAAAGTGTGTGAAATATAATGTACAACATGTGACAGTGAGTTCGCTAGAGTTTTACCCTCTTTTCCTCACTTTTAAACCGCTTAAATGCATTAAATCGCATTTTAATTTCAAGTTTGATTTAGTGGCATTTCGGCCTCTATTGACTGGCAACAACAAACCAGTACAATCAATTCATTTAAACTTTTAAATGTTTAAATATATTAAACACAATATGCTTAATTATTAACAAGCACCATGCTATAAATGGGCATAATTTAAAATAAAATAAAATAACTTAACCAAAGTTTTGATAAAATCAGCACAGTGGAACCAAATAAATAATAAAAAAAAAAAAAAATTTTTTTTTTTTTTTAAAAAGTGTCTAAAATCATCTTCAATAAATATCAAGAACAAATTTCCCCCCAAACTTCTGGCTGCCCTATATAATGCTCTCTCATTGGCTGTAGGTCATCGCCGATTAATGTTTTTGTCAGAACTAATTTCACACAGGAGGATTTTGAATCGCTGACAGGTCTAGGTATTTAGCATGCCAAATATTTCTCTGGCATCGGCGATGCATCTGCAATTCTCTCAGATCGCGTCTTTGGTAATTTACACTGTGTGATTGTCACTCACATGAACGAGCACCGATTTGCCTCCGATTTGGAGCATTTGTCAGCGATTTTGCAAAACCTGTCGGCGAGCGAAAATCAGGCTTAAAATCGTGCAGTGTGAACTCGGCATAAGGCGCAAACAGCAGAACTTGCTCCTCATCCTCCTTGATCTTCCACAGGGTCTGTGCAAAGAGGCTTACTGGGGAAAGGCTTACTCAAGAAGGCCCCAGGGCCAGCTGTGTGCCAGCGCGTCCCTGCCAAGGGGGGGCCTCGGTCAAGGAGGGGAACATCTGGCAGTGGGAGGATTCCAGGGAGACAAACAGGTCTAGCTATGTCTGGCCGAATCGACTCTAGATGAGCTGAACCGCCTGGTGCACAGTAAAATCCCCAGTGTTAAATCAACACTGCTCAGAGTACATTTGGTCCCACACCAAAGAGTGTTAAAGTAACAATGAAACAGAGTTAAAAATAACACTGAAGCAGTGTTGAAGTTAATGAGATGAGAAGTGATTAATTAAGTGCTGATTGGTCATTAGTGATGAACACCTGCTGTTAACAAGCAGAATCTCCAAAAGAGAAAATCACATTTTTGAAGTCAACATCATAGTGATCAGTGTTTACTTTAGTAGGGCTCTTAACCCTTGACTATTTATTATTGTACTTTTTTGGGCTGCTGTACCTGATACAGCCTGACAAACAAAAATTATCCAGTGCTGATGATTATGTTTTGACAAAATCATCATGTAGTGACGCAAATAATTGAGATTTGAGACTTTGTTGGTTATATAAACACTGTGAACAACAAGATCTGACATTTTCAGTATAATCAGACAGACATCTTTAAAACATATTATGATCAACAACTTAAAAATCTCTGCAAGTTACACACACAGACATCAAAAACCAGAGTGATATTCACAACAATGGTGATGTTGTAGCCAATCAAAACTCGACCATGGCTCCCATCATGCACTGCAGCATCAATAAATTATGCTATTTGTCACCGTTGTTGAGATTCATGAGCTGATTCTTGATGTCTGTTTGCACAAAATATTTTTTGTTTTTGACTTTTTTTTTGTCAGAACACCTTGTAAAAATCCTTCCAAAATGCATAGGAAGTACAGAGTTTTTCACAAGCCTATTGTAGCTTATAAAAGCATTATAACTACGAGACTAGACTCTGAACAAGTTTAGATTCAGGCCAAATAATGATTGTGCTAACGTATAATCATTATTTGAAAACGTTTGCTCATTGCAAATGTTGGACTGTTAAAATTCAGTCATAGCAGCCAAATAAAATCTAAGATTGCAAAGTTGAGAATTAAGAGCCCTACTAAAGTAAACACTGATCACTATAATGCTGAATTTATAAATATGATTTTCTCTTTTGGTGATTCTGCTTGTTAACAGCAGGTGTTCATCACTAATGACCAATCAGCACTTAATTAATCACTTCTCATCTCATTAACTTCAACACTGCTTCAGTGTTATATTTAACTCTGTTTCATTGTTACTTTAACACTCTTTGGAGTGGGAACAAATGTACTCCGAGCAGTGTTGATTTAACACTGAGGATTTTACTGTGTGTGCACTGTCGTGTTGGCTGCATGATTCAGCTCTCCTGGGATGTGAATGGCCCGCAGTGATTTGAGCAGTGTCTGACTCCAGAGGAGGAGATGGTGGATGAGTTGTGATGAGAGTGTAGACCACTCTGCCTGTCGATGTACGTTTCGGTCACTGTGTTGTCCATGCAGACCAGCACCTGTTCCTTCTGGCGGAGCACCGGAAGGAACAGGCATAATGCAAGAAGTACAGCTAGCAGCTCAAGGCAACTGATATGCCACTGCAATTGAGGTCCTCTCCAGGAGCCTGAGGCTGTCTGCCCATTTCAAACGGCACCCGAGCTCATCATGGAGGCATCTGTGTAGACCACAACATGCCTCGACACCTGTCCTAGGGAAACTCCCACCCGTAGGAAGACAGTGTCCTACCAAGGGCTAAAGAGGTGGTGACATTCAGGGTAACGCCAACCCAGAGAATACCATGGTGTCATTCCCATTTCTGGATTTGGTCATGTATCCAGCACTGAAGAAGTCACAACATGCTTTTTTGATGGTTACCATTGTTGTGAATATCGCGCTGGTTCTTGATATCTGTGTCTAAATCACTGATTTTGATCAAAAGCATCTGTATGATTATACTGAGAATGTCAAAGCTTATGCTGTACACAGTTTACGTAACAAAGAAAACATACCTCAACTATTCAGATTATTACATGATGATGATGTCAAAACATAGTCATCAACACTGGATGACTTTTACTCTTTGCTTGTCTGGCTGTTACAAGTCAGTTATAGCAGCCAAATAAAATAAAATATTAAAAAGTCTAGAGTCCAACTAAAGTAAACACTAGCCAATATAAAATCTAAAACTTTAAGCAACCATTATAGTGGGCAGTGTTTGCATTAGTTGGTCTCTGGACTCTTACACTTTTAACTCTATTTTTTTTTTGTTGTTGTTTTGTATTTCCGTATTTTTTTGTTTCCGTAGAAGTCATTTGTTTAGGCACACACATCAAGAACCAGCATATGAATACCAACAATGGTAACAAACATTCTTTCCATTTTTAATCAAAATACATTCTTTAAAATATGTGTCTAATTATAGATATATTGCCCACATGGATGATGTAATCAGTAAATGTCTAATATTCACTGAGTTGCAGTTCAGGATTTTGATGCATTTCAAAAAAGATCACAGAGACTGAGAAGACTGAAAGCACACCCTGTAATAAGCCATTATTAATAATCTACTAACATCATTGGATAGTTTTTTTTCTGTGTATTTTATAACCACAGAGTTACAGCAGCCAGGGAAAAGCTAATGTTAAAATGTTAAGGGTCTAAGTTAATTTGACACCAGGGATTTTGCTGTGTACAGTATATGAATGAATTCTTGCTTTTAAATTCTAATGAAGATAACAAAACAAAACAACAAAACTTACAGTACTGTTAGGAAAGCAAAATCGGCCTGAACCTCCATGATCTGTCAGATAGATGAATATCGTGTCATTTCCTTCACTGTGTGACACAAAAAAGATAACATTTATACCTTTCATTATCATTTAAAATTAAACAATCTCATTATATCAGCTACAATATGATGCACCGAGTGATTGTTTGTTATAGCAAGACCTTGTAATAACTTTTGGATTTCTCTTTTTCACAGCACATCTGTCTCCTTTGAGTGCAGCCAGGAAATTTTCAGGTGTTACGTCCTGTGGGACAGTGAGAATCGAGCTTATATAGAGGATGAGAACATCTTTTGTGTTTGGCAAAAAGAAGAATTACCTCTCCAGTGTAATCTTTTGGAACCCCTGGATACACATTTGGTCCGTTCGGTTTATTGATAATGTTTCCAGGATAAGGGTTACTGTAAAGGAAGATTAAACATTATGTGGGACATTTTGTGGCAAAACACTTTTATGCCCTATTATACACATGATAATACATTGGATATAATATTAATTAGGAATGATTTTGATCTATGAAGATCTATGTGAATCTTGTGGTAAATCTGCTATAAATATACATCAGCAATGAGCTATATGACATTCAAACGTGCAGGAAGTCTCTTACTTCTTATTATAAGCAATGTCATCATACATCATCACCACAATCTGATCATCAGGAATGCCATTCTGATGTACTATCTGATAGGCATGACACACATTGGCCTGAAATGGAAGTGTCAAAAAGACCCCTGTATCATCATGTAACAACATTGGATGAGCAAGTTGCTAGAAAGGCTGTATGATCAATGATTTGATTCACAGAGAAGGCACAGACCCACAAGAAAAATAAACAATGTCAGAAAGTACTGTCACTGTAGGCCACATACCTGGTGCCTGTAATTGTCCCATGTGTTTGAACCAGCTACAAGCATTACCCACTGTTTTCCATTTGCTGCACCCATTTTAAGAGCAAAGTCTAATTCAGTTAGAAAACATGTTATTTTAATGCACCAACTGTAATAACAATTGAAATGTTTTGCAAGGTACACACAAAATGTACATGCACAGTGTATTCCCCGGTGTTAAATCAACACCGCTCGGTGTTCATATGGGAACCACCAGCAGGGTGTTAAAAGTAACACTGAAGCAGTATTTGTCAGGTTTTGGGACTCTTTTTGTTGTGTTTTGATTTGGTTTAGTCCTGTTTGTCTTTGGTTTCTTCCACTTCCTGTTTGCCCTTATTTGGTTTTGTTCCTGTCTCCACCCCTAATTAAGTCATTATTAGTTAATCACGATCACCTGTCTGTGTCTCGTTACCACCCTATTTAAGTTTGATTCAGTTCATTGTTTGATGGTCGGTTCTCGTCGTTGTGTGCGTGTCTCCTTGCCCGTCTCCTGTTGGATTTATTTGTGGATTTAATTATTAAAAGACTTGTTTTGTATCTGAGCTCGACCTCGTACTCCTCGTTTGTCCTCCCATACACGACACCTGACAGTGTTAGAGTTAATTAGGTATTTGAGTGATTAATTAAGTGAAGATTAATCATTATTGAAGACACCTGATGATAACAAGCAGAATCACCAAAAGAGAAAATCAACATTTTTAAGCAAACATTATAGTGTTTGCATGAGTTAGTCTCTTGACCTTTACATTTTTAACATTAGAGTTTGTTTGGCTGCTGTTTTTTTAGTTATCAGCCAGACAAACCAAGAGCACAATCCCAGGTGAGGATTATGTTTTAACATGTCCATTATTTGAATCTTCCAATTAATTTAGAACCTAATCTCTAACTTGTGTTTTCTTTATTGGAAATAGAACTCAGAGATTAGTCTGTAAATGAGTCTAATGATTGGGGTCAAACCTTGAATATTTACATCAGCCTTGTGAATCAACAATAAAAGATCAATTTTTTTAAGAAGAATTTCTTACAAGCTGTTGTGATGTGAAGTATATTAAAAACATTTCTGAAAGGATCATTTGTTCAGGCACACAGACATCAAGAACCAGAGTATGAATCTCAACAATAGTCACAAAAGGCAGTTGCAGAATTCAGCTCTGAACATCACAAAACAAGCTACTAAAATGTCACATAAAAACAAAAGAAAATTGTAAGAATAAAATAAATTACAAAGACAATACAGCTCATAATTTATTCATGCTATATATAATGTTTATTTTCTCCTTTGGTGATTCTGCTTGTTATCATCAAGTGTCTTCAATAATGGTCAATCATCACTTAATTAATCACTCAATTACCTAATTAACTCTAATGTGTTACTTTTAACACCCTGCTGGTGGTTCCCATATAAACACTGAGTGGTTTACTCCTAATGGACAATGATCTTGGTATCTGGAAGGAGGTAATCATTAAAAGTCTTTTACAATCACCTTGTTTAATCTTTATCCTGCAGGGGGTTTCCATACCATGCAAAAAGAAAGTCCCAGACAAAAGAAAGTGAAACTGTTGGGTAAAAATTAAACTAGGCTGCAATATTATTACTACCCAATAGTGTGTGAAAAAAACCCCATCATTTTGGGTTGAAACAGGGAACAGTTGGGGATTCGCTGCCTTGCTCAAGGGTCTCACTTCAGATGTGACATTAAGGGTGGACAGAGCGCTGATCATTCACTCCCTGCCACTGGGACTTGAACTCACAACTTTTCAGTTGCTAGTCCAAGTCCTTAACCATTAGGTCTCGGCTGCCCTGTGAATTTAACACTCTGAATGTGGACATATAGACACTGAAGCAGTGTTGAAGTTAATGAGATAATTGGGTAATTAACAGCTGATGAATAAACATTAGTGTAGACACCTGATGATAATGAGCAGAATCACCAAAGGAGAAAATCAACATTTTTAAGCAACCATTATAGTGGTCAGTGTTTGCGTTAGTTGGGATCTTGACCCTTATATCGTTAATATTAGATTTTGTTTGTCTGCTGTATCTACATTAAAACAGACAGACAAGTCAAGAGCAGCAGTCATCATCATCATCATCATCATAATAGTTTCTGTATAGAAAATAGAGAAACTATTGTTGACTTACAAGGTTGTTATAATCAGTAAAGGAAAAATAACTCAGAGATTAGACATTATCTTTATTTAGTAATAAAGATTATGTTCGAACTTAACCATGACTGCTGCTCTTGGCTTGTCTGGCTATTATAACATTTGACACTGTTGCAAGTGTCTGTATGTGTCCACACTCAGTGTGTTAAATTAACACTGGGGATATTGCTGAGTATGAATATAATACAGAAAGAACCCCAAACAGCAGTACAAAACAAACAAAAAAAAAAAAAAAAAGGAAAAACTCACCGGTGGTTTTGGTACCCTTTCTCTTCGTCTAAGCAGGGATCCCTTCGGTCAAGCCCTAAACTGTTAGACATAAAATATGATAGATGATAGAATGAAGACATGTTATTATTATGTTATTATTAGGAGACAAATTACCAGTCTAGTAATACTCTACACTCTAATAAGAGTTAGTAGACATGTAGGTCCAGCATTACTTATAGTCAACCACATGTGTTAGGGACCATCAAAATAAAGCTAATTTTAACAGCTGTATTTAAAGCCAATTTGATTCCGGCAAATCATGTGACATACTGTGACTTACAAAGAAAGAAAGAAAGAAAGAAACATGCAGGGAACACGTCACTACACAAGTAATCAGTTGTACCAATACCATTTGGCTTTTTGGTACTTACCAACACTAATGAAAGTGAAAGAATGTCCTAGGAGAATATTTTATTTGAATCACTGACTACAGAGAGTCAAAATGTTTTCTTAACATTAATAAAACATGCAGTGCTTGTTCTTTTCAATCATGTGATAAAAAGAAGACAACGTTTTGTTTTTGTTTCACTCTTAAAACGAATGTTAACATTTTAACAGGAAATCCATATCCCTGACATGAGTGATCCACATCATATCCACCACTGAAAAAAGAGGCATGAACAGCTGAGCAGTGACATAGACAGCAATGTGATTGGATGATATTTAACACATATTGTGCTGGACACATTGTGTTGTTTCTCTTATTTCTTTGCACACATGATGTGTTAAATGTTGTACACATATAATGTGTTAAAATTGCCATAACACAAAAAAATGTGTTAATAATAACTAATTCGTTTTAAGAGTGCAGCGTCTTTGTCAGGTGGTAACGTATTACAAGTAGGGTTGGGTATAGTTTAGGGTTTTTTCAATAACGGTGCCAAATCGATACTTTTAAAACAGTACTGGTGCTAAAATGGTGCCTGAACTGATACTTTTTACACTAAAATATCTTGAATATCACAGGATTTTCTGAGACTGTCGTGGGTGCACATTGGGTTCAGGGGTATGCCCCATATTTCAAATTTAAATGCAAAAAATAAGAGGCCATTTTAAGAGTGGAATCAAATGACTAGATCAAATGAACAATTATTTGCTCTTGTAAACAATTTTGTGCTCTTATTGGTTGCATAGATGTGAATGCACAATTTTCACTACATACATTCTTATAAAATCTACAAATTATATTCTGTCAAACACAGGGAGTGACTTTCTCTTCCTCTTTTGTTGTTTGATTATTATTAACGCTGACATTTAATTCAAGAGACAAAAAGAGACACCAGTTCACAAGAACAAGACGATGTCGAGATTATTCAGTCTTTAAAGTGCAAATAGAGACCGGATACAGAGCTACAGACAAGTACACAACCTATTATAGCTTACATACTAATAACAGCCAATATATGTTATGTAGCCTAGTTTGTGCGCATTGAACATTGCTCTCTGTACTCAGGGTATTAAAACTGTGACACTTCTTGTATTTCCTTTGGGCAGCACAAGGTGTCACTGTGGCATCAAAGCCCACCCCTGGCCTACTCTAGCTCAATTGCTATTCCTTAGTAAATCACGCCCTCCTCATTACCCTATGGATGAAAAATTGTATAAATAAATTTTGAAACAAATAAATAAATGTGGAAGTAAATAAATAAATAGATAAATACAGTAATACATAAGTAAATACAATAATACATAAATAATACATACATGTGGAAATAAATGAATGCATAAATAAATAAAATAAAAAATGTGGGAAAAATATAAATAAGGAAATAAAATTATAATTATTTATTTTTGCTTTTTTTTTTTTTTTTTTTTTTTTTTTTTTTACTTTGCTTCATATATTTATTTATTTATATTAGCTTTTTTACATTTCTTTGTACATTTCTTCATTTATTTATTTACTTATTTATTTCTAATTAGCTTTGGCATTACATAACTGTGTGCCTGAATGAGTGTCCCCACTTCCCTCCAAATTATTCCTGAAAACACGAAAAGCTTGAAAGCTATAAAAGCTATAAAAATTACATAAATGTCCTAATTGAATAATGGCTTATTCCTGTCTTAGTCTAATCCCTGTCTGTGAAACCAGGCCAATGTGTCCAACACAATAGCCCGGTTTCGTAGACAGGGCTTAGCCTAAATCAGGATTAGGCTATAGTTCAGTTAAGACATTTAAGTAATTTTTATAAATGTACTTAGAAAAAAAACATTGCTGGTGTGCATCTTTAGACAAAACAAAGGCACTGATATATTTTAAGATCAATCAGTGCAATTTTATTTCAGTTGAAATGGCTCAGACTTATATTTTGGTCTAGGACTAGGCTTAAGCCATGTCTGTGAAACTGGGGGATTGTGTTAAATATCATCCAATCACATTGCTGTCTATGTCACTGCACAAGCAGTTCACTCCTCTGTTTTCATTGGTGGATGATGTAGATCACTCATGTCAGGAATATGGATTTCCCTGTTAAAATTTTAACAGAGTTAATGAACTTAATGAGAATGTTAACAAGCCGAAACAAGAGGCAAACAGAAATACAACTACAACTGACTTCCAGTCAGTCTCAGATGATACCTAAACCTAACCTTACCCATGAGTAATCCCTAAAATCAGAGGAAATGATAGATGAATGACACTGATTATAAACCTAAATTTCAAAAAAACTATAAACTGTTTTTTTTTTTTTTCAAATCTGATCTGAAATCTGATCAAAATGTTGTTCCAGGGTCAACAAAAGTTTTGGTCAAGGAACATGTCGCACTTGGCAAAATCAGATTTTGTGGATCTGCATCACGTCATTCACGATAAAGTTGCTGCTTTCCTGCAGCACTTAGTATTTTTTAAAATGAACAAATAACATCTAAAAATAATTTAAGTAACAGGGCAGTATGCTGAGGATGATCCTCTCAGACACAGTTGAAATATCATCAAATATATTGAAAAGAAAATGAGAAGACTTACCTTTGGTCTCCCCATTGCCTATAACAGATCTGGATGATAATCAGAGGGGGTAAATGTGTTAGGGTAGCAGGAGTGAGTGAAAAACTGGGGACATGACTAAAATGTGAATTTTATAAAATATGTTATGGATTTTTCTTTTTTCTTTTGAAAATAGGAAATCATTGATTGGGTATAAAGTTGCATGTAAATGCATAAAATGAAAAAATAAATTCTGAAGGATTTTAATCATAATATTTCCTAGCAAATGTTAGAGGCATGGATTGGAGACATGCAACAACTGACTTTTTTTTAGTGTTCTACATAGTTTTTATAAATGATTTTAATTGCACATTCTAAATTTTGCAGTTAGCTAAATGTGAAAACACTTTGCTTAATAATAAAATGTATTTTAGAGTTAATTTTAATTGAAGTAGCTTTACTATTATTATTGCTGAAGATTGTTGAAATTTGTACAGATTTTAATTAATTTTTTCTTCAGCCTGAGGCTTTTGGTTTGAACCCTGCCCAATTTTCAAAAGTAACAACGCATTACTTTTCATAAAAAGTAAGTAATGTAAATAGTTACGTTTTTTAGGGAGTAACTCAATGTTGTAATGCATTACTTTTAAAAGTAACTTTCCCCAACACTGATTACAACCTGCATGGAAATAATGTTAGAATTCAGACAGGTTCACAAATCTTAATCAATCTTGGTGGTCTAAACATTGTTTGGGAAAGTTACACCTAAGTTTACTTCACCATATTACAAATAAATCCTAATCTAATCATTACAAACTATATATTGTTGGAAAGGTCTAAGACTCCTAAATAGATATGTGACCACTGTTTTGTGTTACAAATTATGTAGTAAAAGTAATAGATTAATTTATGACAATAGTGCACCTCAAAAAATCTACATCATAACTGGAGTTCTGACCTTTGTCACAAAATATTTTCTTTGTTGCATTTTCCCTATCATGCTTTAGAAATCATAAGAAATTATGTATCACTTGAAAACTTAAAATATCAAAATATTCTTTTGAAAACCATTTTAAAATCAGACATTGTATTACCATGGAAAATGTACATCAAACTTATTTTACAAAACGTTTTTGTTCAAGAATTATACAAATTAATTTTGGATAGGGCATTTTCACATCTGTGAAAATAAGTGGCAGTTAAAAGGTTAAAATGTAATGCATTACAATATTGCACTACTCCCTAAAAAAGGTAACTAATTATAAATTATCACACCAAAAGTGAAATCAATACACCTCAGCCTGAAGGAAGAGTACAGTCTGTACAGAATGCAGGAGAAGAAAGTACCTCTTTATTGCTGAAGAGAAGCAGAACAACAAAGAAGCACAGATGCTAGGTTATCTGAAGTAATTTTTGCTTATAATTATTGGTTGAATTAAATCATCGTCAGCAGTAAAGACATTGGTTAATAGAGCTGGATTAAATACTTATAGGATATTTGTGTTAACATATTTAATTATTGCTAGTTTGTTTCATATTAGATTTGCATTTCACTGTTTTTATTCATTTTGAAGAATACTGAATCAGTTTTTTTTAATTAAGGCATGTTCACATTTAGATTAGAACTACAATAAACACCATGCTTACAGCGCACAATGACAAAGCACTTCCTCCTTCAGTTCTCCACCCCAGTGAACTTTTCAGCTGAACTGAACACAGTGTTTTTGCACAACTGAAACTGTTATTTTCCATGTTAGTGAGGCACACAGTTTTGCCAGATTGGGTTGACGATTTCAAGCCCAAATGCTTAGCAAAAACCAGCCCAACTGCCAAAATAATGTGATAGAATTTTATTGCCATGTCAACGTTGATAAGGACCATTTTTAACCCATTAAAAAATAAGGATGACCAAACATTATGAAGATAAATCAATTTCACAAGAATGCAAATGCATTAAAGGGAGTCCAAAAATATGCTTAAAATGAGAAAGTGGCAATCCAGAATTGAACCGATTACCATTGCAAAAACACATGGATTATTTTCAGTGTCCACAGAAAAAATCAGCAACTATTTGTTAAAAAAGTGCACAATAAAGTGATCAGAAAGCAATGGAATTTAGCTGGCATTTACTACGGTTCATGCACACAGCCAAAAATGTGTTATTCATTGATGCATACTGTATGATAATCAGCAAAAATAAAATCGTAATAATGATTAACAACAACAATGCACTTACCTTTTGTCATGGTATGTGTAGGTAGGAGCACAAGACAAAGATAAAGTGCAATACAAATTCTTTAATAAAATCCACAAATGATAAATCCACAGACGAGGGGGAAGAACAGGTTTAATAGGCCCTAACTATTTTCCTATAACACAAATAACTGAACATTTAAATACAATAAAGCAATACACACACACACACACACACACACACACACACACACACACACACACACAAAAAAAGAATCATAAAGCTAAATAGTCATCACTTTACAATAAGTAACAATATCTCACTAGTTAACCTTAGTTAATGCCTTAATATTCACAATGAACAATAGATACATAAGTTATTAATCTTTGTTAAAAAACAGAACTCTTACTTCATGTTAACTCATTAAATAACACAGGTGCAATTTTAACAATGTGTTATTAAATATTGGAATTACTTAAGATTGATGAATGTTTAGAAAAGAAAAATCATTTGCAGTTTACGTTAACTAATGAATTATCTGATGTTAACTAATGAAGCCCTAATGTAAAGTTTGACTGAACTATAATCAAAACACTTTCAAACAATATCTAGGACATATTGTAGTCCAGATTAAAATGTAAAAAACTTAAAATAAATACACTGAAAATAAATAGCCTATTAAGCCTAAATATTTAAGTATTTGGCACTGTGATGAACACCATAGCAAATACACAAGTCTGAATGACTATTTAAACCCTTTAAACACTTTTCAGAAACAGACTGCATTGTATTTTATACACTTATTTGATACAGCATAGAGCGTGTTGTGCACTGTGACCAGTTGATTTGAAAAGTTTTCTTAAAATGCATTCAAACTTCTGAATAATATGTCAAATAATTCTTCTCTGCATTTTGATGTACCTACTATAACAATATAATGCACATTCATTCTAGTTGTGATTCATCTCTCATAACATGACAAGCTCTAAACATGCCTCTTAAGCACTCAGAATGTACTCACGGCTTTGAGCAATCACATAATCGTGGCATTCGTAATTAGGATTGCAATTAGAAATTCGATTAATTGTGCAGCCCTAACAGGAACTCATACACAACAATGAGATCTGACAATGAGACATGAAACTAAACCAACTTATAAAGGGTAGATAATGAGCAAGACAGGTGTGGTTGATAAACATAACCAAATATGGGCAAACAGGAACTGGAACGAACCAAAATACAAAAGGACTAAACCAATGAAAAACAAACATGCATCAAAAAATGTTCATGACTGTAACAGTTTGCCCCCTCTCGGAAGGCTCATCCAAAATGACAATACATTTTACACAATAATTCATCCACACAAAATATTGACAATTTGGGCCCAATTTGAACATTTTCAATTAGGGGTGTACTCACTTTTGTGGCCAGAGGTTTAGACATTAATGGCTGTGTGTTGAGTTATTTTGAGGGGACAGCAAATGTACACTGTTATCCATGCTGTACACTCACTACTTTACATTGTAGCAAAGTTGTCACATGAAAAGCTATAATTAAAAAATTTACAAAATACAAAAATGTGAGGGGTGCACTACTTTTTTCTTGCATATTTTCAATTAAAAATCGTTGAGTAGTTTGCAGTTGTTAACTATTTCTATCATTAAATAAATGGTAAATGTCAAATTTTAAATGTTTACCTACTTCTTTCATCATCAAAACTAAACTCATGTTGAAATTTGTAGCCATCTTTTTAAAACAGCAATGCCCCAGCAACTTATCTATGCCATTTCACTCGTGACAATAATGAAAGTTGTTAGAGCACTGCAGAAGATGAGCCTAAAAAAGCTACTTTTAAAACCTTTTGCCATCCTAACATCAAAGACAGCATCAAGGACATTAAATATTTGGGGGACAGTTTGGCCCGTTTGGTTAACATCTCTGACATGATCGTTCATTAAAGGTGATGATTTTCCTCTGGGCCGTTTTCCAAATTGAAGTTTGGAAAATGTTTGTTGAGCTGTGATTTTAGGACACCTCCACCAGCGGCCAAGAGAATTTGTCCCACAATACTTTCACCAACAGCACCACCACAAACTGCACCAACAGCTGGAAGGTTCACATTTACCAATTTCAAAATTTCACTATTTTCATTCTCCTCTTGTATCTTTTTCCTCTCTTCTTCTTCTTGATTTATGCATCTTCATACCTCTGATTACTGTAGTGTCCTCCATTCTGCTCTATCATTGTGTCAATCTTCTGCAGTAGATCATGCACCTGCTCTCTGTTATTCTCATCTTCATTGTTGAAGACATGAAATCTGCCTCCACACTGATCAACTAGACGTCTTAATGCAGGGAATCTCTCCATGATTGTCTCTATGGACTCTTCCTTTAACCAGTCTCCATGAGTGAAGAGAATGATGGAGTATTTTAACACCTCCTGACCAAACATCTTCTCAATCTGCTGAGAAATCTCCTCCTCCTCCTGTTCAGTGAATCTGTCTGTGACTCTAATCACAATGAGAAAAGCGTGTGGTCCAGGACTGGATAAATAAACACTTCTGCCTATCTCTTCCATTAACATTTCAGGTTCCATCTCTGTGTGACAGAGCCCAGGAGTATCAACTAAAGACACAGATCTGCCTGAAACAGTGGCGTGTTTCTCTGAACAGCCAACGGTTACTGAATTCATTCTCCTCATAAATCTGAACTCTTTCTGTCCCAGTATGGTGTTTCCAGCTGCACTTTTCCCAACTCCAGTTTTACCCAGAAGAACAAGCCGAATGGGTGAGAGGCTGGGGACATCACAATCAAAAGTGGATGTTGTTGTGACTACTTTGATCTGTCTGGGAAGCATTCCTCCATCTGATGCTGTATCAAACACAAAACAGATGTAAGTATTCATTTAGCTTATTCATTTATGCTTATGATTTCACTACAGGACGTAAGTCGGATGTATACAAAACGTACTGAGATATTTCAGAGAATCAGCTTAATGTTAGTTACAATTATTAGCATCTTGAACATTTTGATAAAAAGCGTATTGAAATCTCATGTCTGGTACCTTATCACCAAATATTGGATTCAATCTTTTTGTCAGCTTGTTTTCTTCCAATTAAGACTGGTTTTGAATTACTATTTGGAACTGATCGATCATATGCCTTATTTATCAGTTATACATACAGGTGCATCTCAAAAAATCTGAATGTTGTAAAAAAGTAAACTTATTTGTAACTTATTTTAAAAGAATACAGTTTCATATATTCTAGGTTCATTACATGTAAACATTTCAAAAGTTTTTTGTTTTAATTTTGATGATTAGAGCATACAGCTCATGAAAGGCAAAAATCCAGTATCTCAAAATATTAGAATATTTACATTTGAGTTTCATTAAATGACCATCCCTACAGTATAAATTGTGAGTAACTCTTGTTCTTTGAAACCACACTAATGGGGAAGACTGCTGACTTGGCAGTGGTCCAGGAGACAATCATTTACACCCTACACAAAGCGAGTAAGTGTTACAAATTCACCCGAGTACTAGTCTGTCAATTCAAACTCCATTTCCCATGTGCCTCATATAGGACTAGGGGTGTAACGGTTCACAAAATTCACGGTTCGATACGACACAGTGGTGTCGCGGTTCGGTACATTTTCAATATAGCAAAAAGAAAGAAATTTATATACATTTTTTATTTATTAAAACTAACATCATGAAGTATGCATCTCAGATCAGTGGCAGGAGTCAGATTTCATTTATCACATGAAGAGAAGGAAAAAGAAAAGAAGGAAAATTATAACAAACTACCTCACCATCACAACCTACTGGAGTAGGACTGTGCCGATATTCGGACAGTATATCACCGCGGTCAAGCCAGCCGCAGTTCAGAAAAACACGGTCAAGCCAGCCGCGATTAAATTTAGTGTGCGCGTCTATTACTATGATTAAGGTAGATTCCGGAGAAACACAGAGAGGACGCGCTTTCCATTTAGACGCCCAGATGTATATGTGTGTGTGTGTGTGTGTGTGTGTGTGTGTGTGTGTGTGTCAGTGGCGTGCACGGGGGGGCTCGAGCCCCTGCCCCTTTGAGGTCCGAAAGCGAAAATGCCCTTTCGGTCTGATATATGTGCCCTCCCGTGATTTCTACCGAGGGGGATGAACCCCCCCTTTGTTTATGGGACTTCCCATACTATATGCACACCTCATATGAATCCATTTTACTGTATAATTTTTCAGATATGAGATATTATTATACTTTAGAGGGTATAAAAATCCAATTTCAAATAAGTAGAAAAAAACAAGGGTCAGTTTGTTTATGGGACATCCCCTACTATATGCAAACCTCTTATGAATCCATTGTACTGTAGCATTTTTGAGATATGAGACATTATTATACTTTAGAGGGTATAAAATTTCCATTTCTAATAAGTAGAAAAAAACAATGGTCAGTTCTTATATGGGACATCCCATACTATATGCACACCTCATATGCAACCATTTTACTGCAGCATTTTTGAGATATGAGACATTATTATAATTTAGATGGGTATAAAAATCAAATTTCTAATGTCATGAACTGCGCCGTTGTGGCTCCCTCCTTTCACTCTTAGAGGGAGCCTTAATTTCATTATGGACCATTTTCTCACTACATTTCCCATAACCCCATTCTCATGAACTTCCTGTGTCCTCTCACCTCTCACCCCTGTCGGCCATCTTGCCTTCACCCGCACACACCTGACAGTCATTACACCTCATTACTCTTGCACTATAAAAGCCCTGCTCTCACTCAGTCTTATTGCGAAGTCTTGTTTAGTGTTCACTGGCAATTCTGAGCGTTCTTTCCCGTGTTTACTTTCCTGTTGCTAACTCTGTTTGTTCCTCGTTCCCGACTGTTTTCTGCCTGCCTTTGTGACCTTTGGATTGCTTATTGGATTATTCTGTTGCTCGCTGCCAGCCCCGACCCATGCATGGACACTGACCTCTCTCTCTAGATTATCTATATTACTTCTGTTTTTAAAAATCTAATTTCTAATAAGTAGAAAAACAACAACAATCGGTTTGTTTATGGGACATCCCATACTATATGTACACCTCATATGAAACCATTTTACTGCAGAATTTTTGAGATATAGGACATTATTACACTTTAGAGCGGTATAAAAATCCCATTTCTAATAATTAGAAAAAAACAATGGTCAGTTTGTTTATGGGACGTCCCATACTATATACACACCTAATATGCAACTATTTTACTGCAGCATTTTTGAGATATGAGACATTATAATACTTTAGAGGGGTATAAAAATCCCATTTCTAATAAGTAGAAAAAAACAATAATCAGTTTGTTTATGGGACATCCCATACTATATACACACCTCATATGAAACCTTTTACTGCAGCATTTTCGAGATATGAGACATTATTACACTTTAGAGAGGTACAAAAATCCCATTTCTCCAACGGAGATGTTGTGTCGAAATGAAGGACACTAGGGGTCTCTATAGGTAGCCCAAACACCTCTGATAGCTTTGAGAAATCCAATGGGAACTGAATTTGCATAGCCAGCCCCGCCCCGGCCATCTGGGTATAAGAGCGGGTGGCTAAGGTCTGCTCATTCGTTCTGTTCTGAGGAGCCGAATAGCAACTCGGCTACACTCAGAGGCAGTCCAAAGTTGTGGCAGGGGGACACAACGTCTCCGTTCCCTCCATCAGGGAACAAGGGTTACCATAGGCAACCTAGACTTTCTTTCTGCTTACTAGAAATGCGATTTTTATACCCTTCTAAAGTGTAATGATGTCTCATATCTCAAAAATGGTACAGTAAAATCGTTTAATATGAGGTGTGTATATAGTATGGGATGTCCCATAAACAAACTGATTATTGTTTTTTTTCTACTTATTAGAAATGGGATTTTTATACCCCTCTAAATTGTAATAATGTTTCATATCTCAAAAATGCTGCAGTAAAATGGTTTCATATGAGGTGTGCATATAGTATTGGATGTCCCATATAAGAACTGACTATTGTTTTTTTCTACTTATTAGAAATTAGATTTTTATACCCATCTAAAGTATAATAATGTCTCATATCTCAAAAATACTGCAGTAAAATAGTTTCATATGAGGTGTACATATAGTATGGGATGTCCCATAAACAAACTGATTGTTGTTGTTTTTTCTACTTATTCGAAATGTGGACTTTATACCCATCTAAAGTATAATAATGTCTTATATCTCAAAAATGCTGCAGTAAAATGGATTCATATGAGGTGTGCATGTAGTATGGGATGACCCATATATGAACTGACCATTGTTTTTTTCTACTTATTAGAAATGGAATTTTTATACCCTATAAAGTATAATAATATCTCATATCTCTAAAATGCTGCGGTAAAATGGTTTCATATGAGGTGTGCATATAGTATGGGATGTCCCATATAAGAACTGACCATTGTTTTTTTCTACTTATTTGAAATTGGATTTTTATACCCTCTAAAGTAAAATAATATCTCATATCTGAAAAATTCTACAGTAAAATGGATTCCTGCATCTTCTTCCAGACTCTGAACGGCAGGTTGCCCAAGTAACATGGCACATGAATCAAAGCTCCAGAAGGCGTCTGTGGATCCGGCTGTGAGATCTGGACTCTGGAAGAACATTCAGGAGTCAGAACTGCAGTGGCTTTGGATCAGAAGCAGAGAGACCAGAGACACCAGCAGATCACTCACCTTTCTATTGAGACTGGAAACTCCTGCAGAACAAACACACCATTGATCATCAACAACTCAATCAATCATCAATAAATCAATCAATCATCTGAAATCAGACCTTTAGAAAGCAGACATCACTGGCTTTCATCATCTCCTCCATGTCTTTGATTGTGTGTGAAAGAGCAGAGATGTGTCTGTTCATCTCCTCCAGCTTCTCCTTCATCATCTGCTTCTTCTGCTCCTCTTCCTCCCTCAGTGCAGTGATTGTAGCTTCTTCTTCATCTCTGAGAAACTGATGAAGCTTCTCAAACTGCTGTTTAATCTGATGCTCTGTATGCTCAGCTTGAGACTGAAATCAAACCATATTCACTTCAATCACCTCCATCAACACACATCAACACAATCACATCATTCAGATCTGAGATAAACTCAGATACTGACATATAATTGATCCAGAAGCAGATCGATGATCATCATTTGCAAAAATTATCAACGGGAGTCCATTATATTAAATATATCATTATCATAACTGTATATAGTGATCCTACAGTTGTAATGAAAATCTCTCTGAAGATTAAAAATGAAGACTCTCTATTCTGTTTCCTCACCTTGATGCGTTCAACTTTCTCAAACTCTCCTTTAATTTTTTCTTTGTGTTTAAGTTTTTCCTGTAATGATTTTAGTGCTTTATTGAGCTCCTCCTAGAATTAAACAAAATAATAATACATAAAAAAACACATTACAGTGAAAAAAAAAAGGGAAAAAATTCTCACTGAATTTTTCTACAATTATTAGCCGCTATTATGATGAAAATGCAATCCCATGTGTCCTATCCGTAAGACTGCATTTAGGAAAAACACCATTTAAAAGATAATTTTGCTTCAGTTTGTGCTTGGACATGTCAAATCAATTTGGGTAATGCACTTTTTCATTTTGCAACTTACAAAGCGTTAAAATGATTTGATTTGCATATTAAAACTAGTGTAGGAAATGGCAAATGTAAATTAAAGAACTGAATTTTCGTTTTCCTTTTGCACTAAATGTTAGAAAATGCATTTAAATGCAGAAATACTTTGCCATTTTACATATTACATTTCAAATTGAGTTTCGCTACCCGTATGCTTCCATATTCCTTAGGGTCATTTTTGCACTTCACCACAGTAAAGTGACTTTTACTTGTGATACTTGACTGTTGTGTTTCTATTTTCATTGCTTCATTTAAAGCCTTTTCTCAAAATTCCATTCCTTTCATAGCATTCATATCCGTAACCTGTTACGTTCATGCTATGGACAAAATAAAAAAACGAAGCCAGCTTTCATATGGTATCAAAACCTAAAAAAGATTTGCATTACACTTTTGTAGCTTTTGAAAAGGTGCCACTTCAATGCACATTCAGTCAAATTAAGGCACTTCTTTTTCACAATGGCTGGTTTAAAAATCCCCAAATCTGAACTGTTTATGGCTTAAATGATCTAGGCCCAGTCAGATTTACTAAATTAAACATATTTACATCTACATTTAGTAGTACTTTTATCCAAAGCGGCTTACAAATGAGGACAATGGAGGCAATCCAAATCAACAATCTTATTTGCCCCATCCTGATTTCTTCTGTTTTTGTGTGCATCTCATATTTATTGAAGTAAAAATTGTTATCCAATACCAACTGGGTCTGTGTGAAAATCTATTTGCCTCCGTAGTTATTAATTCTTAAAATCTATGAGACTTTATTAATAATGGAGTTCAGCTGGACTAAACACCACCAACAATGATCAATTAAATCAACACTTAAACATTACATTTAAAACAACATGAAGTTGAAGAACTAATTTGTCTTACCTTATATGAAGGTATAACTTCATCAATGGGTCTGACTGTGTGATTGACGTGTTTTTGTGAATTAACACACACTACACACACCGGCCATTTGTCCTCCAGACAGAAGAGATTGAGTTTCTCACTGTGTACACTGCAGATGTCCTCAGTTCCTGATGAACACCTCTCATTTCTCTTCTTCAGGAATGACTCACACAAGTTTTTTAATGCCAAATTATATGGAGGTTCTTCTTTTGAGAATATTCTCCTGCAGATGGGACACTCCTGAGTTTTCTTGGTTCTCCAGAACTTTTGAAGACACTCTTTACAGACACTGTGACTGCATGATAAAACAACAGGATTCTGGAAGATTTCATGACATATAGGACAAGAAAAATCATCTTCAGATAGTGAAGCCATTTTCTCTCTTTGAGCTCCAGCGATCTAAACTTCACTTTCACTTTCTGAACAACAGTTTGAAAAAAAAATCACCATGAGAATCACAGAGATCTACTGTCTGTTCAGAAACAAACTGAACAAAAATCCTTCAGTAAAGTGTTTCTCTTCGTTCTTCACTGATGGCTGATTGTTTATTGGTTTTGTCAGTAGAGAAGAGAGTCGGTGTGACAGAAAGGAGAAAGAACACATCAGTCTCTTCCTGGTAAGAGCTGTAAGAGGGTGGTGTTTATGATCAGGTTTGTGGGTTTAAGTTGGATCAGGATGTCTGCAGTTACAATTTTAACAAATTGTATTTGTTAGTGAGACTTAGGGCTTATGTAAGTTCTATTGCTGGGTCTTATTTTGTGTGGTAATCACAGATTACAGTCACAGATTATAACAAATATTCCGGATGGAACTACTCAAAGTATTCAGCTATGCAATACACAATACAACAGAAATATCTTCATTAGATATGCAAACATAATATACACTGTATGCAACATGTAGCAAGGAGAAGTGAATCTAGCATGAATCTAGCACTGCGTCATCCAGACATCGGCAATAACCACAACATAGCACACTGTGAAGTATCGCCAAACGGTCTATCCAATCATGAGCCATACAAGAGGGCTTTGAAGTGAGGAAGGTGATTTTATTCACAGGTACCTGGGTGTAATCCAAACAAATAAAAAATATACAATGAAAAACAAACATTGAATTTGAAAACAAAAACCAAATTGCACAATCATTACAACACCACTCACTGCAATTGTGAGGGCATTTTATAGGCCGGAGCCACAGATAGCATTTGCACACCATCCCCTTCTGCCCTCTATTGAGCTCTGGTGGCCATCTTATCCCAGATAGCACATGAAAAAATATATGTATAAACATCTGGCATACATACATCCATTCTAAGTCATAAACATCTTAAAGACAACTAATAGACATCTATTTGGCATCTGATAGGAAACATCCAATAGATGTTTTGCAGATGAGCAAACGTCTTGCAGATGTAAATGCAGACATCAGATAGACATCGCTAAGATATATGTGTGCTATCAGGGATAGTTATGGCTCCTCCCCTTCCAGGACCATGACAGAGATCCACAAGTTACTGCATTTCTATGCTATACACAAATACATAGCCCCACGTACTACACTCACTTCTCTCTCTTGCACATAACAGGTTGTATTGAAGCACATCAGTCTGCACCTAAGATGCGCATATGTGATCGTTCTGCTCTCTATGTGGCCTTTCTTACAGCCGCCCCCAAATATGTGCAGCACATATGTTTCTGAATAGGTGATTAGTTCAGTACCTGGGAACAGTTTTCATCTTCATCTTGAACCTCTGAGAGAACAATCAGCCTGGCTACAGGTCTAGTGTAGCTTTTGTCATTGATTGTTACGTCCATCGTCCTTATGTATCCATCAGCACTCGGGTAGTTGGAAGTTGAGGGTCCACCATCAAGACCACGGACCATGAGGTTATATCTGTAGAGTGGAATTTCTGACAGAACTGTAGGCTAGGGAAATAGTTCTTAATGAAACTATACCAAAACTGGTCAGCCAGAATTTGGGAATGTCTCCAGTGACGCCTGCTCAGGAGTTTGGATTCAGGGTACACTACTTGGGGCAGGGATCCTCCCGGCACCCCATCAATAGAACATTTGGGGCCACTGGATCAAGGTCCTTAGGGTCAGAAGATACATATCCCAAGGGTTTAGCATTCAATATGCCTTCTATTTTAGGACAACAGTATTTAAATGTACACATCTGGTTGTAAAACATTTAAATATAATAACCTACCTGCACCTGTCCACCTTGACTACAAGGGGCCCAAAACAGTCCATTCCCATCTAGTAAAACGCTGGCTTATCAAGACGTAGACGAGCTGTAAGTAGGTCTGCCATCTGCGAGACTTGAGGGCTTGATTTCCATCGTTGACATTTTGTGAATACTTGTGACTGGTCTCTGCAATCACTCTCTCAGGGCCGAGTCGAGAATCTTAGTCTTGGATCAGAAGCTTAGTGGTGGGATGGCGATGATCCAGGATGATGGGATGCAGATTAGCTGGGTCTAAGTCTTCAGATCTTAGCCATGTCTTGTCCAGCTCTGGAGACAGCATAAGTACACGGCTATTTCTTTGGACTGGTTTCCCATTTGGCAGTAGGCTGATCTCCTCTATGAAACTATCCTGTTGCACCCTCCTCAGGGTAAGAGTCTCAGCTATATGGTAATCATAAGCACTGAGAGATTGATCATGATTGGTCACTAAAGATTGATCAAACTTCAAACTGGGGTGAGTCGGGAGAGTAATACAATATGTTGTTGTGGGACAAATGTTTTTTTTTTAATATTTTAAATTCATAGTATTGAAGTAATATTGGTAATAAAAATGTAGTAGTAAAAAAAAAAACACCACACATTTTGGCGCCCCTAGGGATCATCAGCGTCCCTAGTATTTGCCTATACTACCTATGGGTAAAATAATCCCTGTGACATTCAACCGTAATTTTACACAGCTACGAGAATACTTTCTGCATGCAAAGAAAACCAAAATAACACCTTTATTCCACAATGTGTCTCCTCACATCACCGTAGTACCATTTCACAGTAAGGGTAAATGCAAACAGCATACTTTGTTCTCTGTCAGCTGTGTCACGCGGATATGCTGTTTTCAGGCAAACCAAAGTGTAAACGATGTAAATAACATATCAGCGTGACACAGCTGACAGCGAACAGCGCACACTGTTTGCGTTCAATGAATTTGCTCCAAAATGCATCAAAATAATGAAATGAAATTAAGCTTTTTAGGGGTTTGGAACAGCATGGGGTAAGTAATTAATGACACATTTTTCATTTTGGGGTGGAGTAATTCTTTAATTTATATTTAAATCACTGATTTCTCTGCATACCACTAGAGGAAGCCCATGTACCACACTTTGAGAATCAGTGAGTAAATACATTCACTAATGTTAACAAATGATACCTCATTGTAAGTGTCACTACTTCTCTGTCATTATCTTTTTTAATAAGAAAATGTAACACACAATAGTCACATATACCATTCCTACTTCATTTATCTCTTTAGATGCAAAATGTCTAGCTATGCAGTTTCTGTGTGAATGTTTTTTTATTAGGAGTGCAAAACATACATGTCACAAGTTCACCAGTTCAGTCACCAATCCAAAACTCAATTTCCCAGCATACCCTTGATCCACACCTGCAACTTCTTTCCAATCAGCACACCTGTCAGCATTCATCTCATTCCTTCACTATCAACAAGTTTCCTATGCCCCATGAGGCCTTGCGTCAAAGTGGGACCACCCTCCGGTTCGAAGTAAACAAGCAAGGCACTTATTCATTCAACAGCTGATAGGAGTGAAATTAAGCCTTGTGAAGCAGAGACCTTGCTTTGATTGTTTCGGGAAAAGATCTAGCTTCGAGAGTGTCATACACAGCACTATCTGCTGTTTTGTAAAAAAAAGAAATAAAGCAGCCAAAAGCCTGTAAAGCACCGTCGGAAGTAGCATTTGCCACAATTTCCATAGATTAACTCATGTTACATGCACAAATAAAAGGCTAACTGTGTGTGTGGTTATTTGTTGAATATATGGCTCTGATAAATTAATTTACCCATTAAACATTGTCATTAAATGCCAGTATGAATATCAGTATGCTGTAATGAGGAATAATGCACACAGAAATGGATTGTGAATGTCAAATATTTAATTTTCCTGAAATAATTTGTATTTTTCATATCACTTGTATGACTGGGTATTTAAAAATGTAATTATTAAATAAGTCCCAATGAAAATGTATTTGCAAAGTGAAGGTGTGTTCTCGCCACATCAGAATTATGAGATTCCAACTTTTAAAAAGCATTCATGTCATCGGAGAACTCGTAATTACAACTTGTGAACTGACACATTACATTACATTTGTATGCTACTGCTAAATATTGCAGAACACAGAAAGCATGTCAGGTAAAAATAACTACTTACAGTTTGTTTGTTGTTAATATGAATGATGGCTAAATGTGTTATTGCTAACCTAAACAAACAATAATAAGCTTGTCAGACTGTATGAACATAATGATTGTAACAAACTGGGCTGAGACGGGAGGATCCATATGCATAGCTTTATTCCAGAAACTCATGGTCAACAGGCGTGGTCAAACACAGCAGACAGGTACAACACAGGTAATCCAAAAGGGTAGTCAGTCCGAGCAGAATGGTCACAAGGGGCACAAGCAAACAATCATAAAACAAGGAACAGGCGAGGGTCGAAGGCGGGCGGAGAACAATCACAGGAACCAGGAACAAAGGAGTCGACAACAGGAAAAACAACAAGGGCAAAACGCTCGGAATTGGCCAGGGAATCTAACTCAAAACTTCGCAAAGAAACAGAGGGAAAACTGGTCTATTTATACAGAGAATCAAATATGGCTGACAGGGGTGAAAGGTGAGAGGTGACAGGAAGCACAGCAAGGGATTATGGGGAATGGAGTGAGACAAGGAACATAAATCCATGTGAAGGCTCCCTCTAGTGGAGAGAAGAGGGAGCCACAGCGGAGCAGTTTGTGACAATGATCATGTCACACTGTGCGATCTCAGTTGTCATTAATGTCAGACAGTACGACAATAAAGACGCGTTAAAGATGGGTGCGAGCAAGAAAACCTAACCAGAGTTTTACATTATCAACCTACATCAACGTACATGTTCAATGACTATGAGCTGCATTATATGCAGGGCTGAAATGTTGGCTATCATTAAGTTTATGAATGGTGGCAATAGCGGCGTATTTATGAAGAATAGTGTAAGCAGCACTATGCACCCAAATGGAAACTTAATAAAAACAATCTCTTCCCCATATAATACCCCTTTTACACTTAAATAGGGTCCCCTATTGTCTTTAATTACCTCTGTAGCTTGAAAAGACACATTTTTCTTGATTTAAATGGCTACGCCTCTACTTCTTGAAGTAAAAGAGGAAATATGCCCAAATCCATCCTGTAACAATTTAGGGTGTTCTACATCTTTAAGTGGGTCTCCTAGAATAAAGCAACGTGTACCCCTTCCCTTTTTAAGTAGGACAAAACCTGCCTTCTCTTAATAGGTGTATGAATGCCATTAACGTTCCAAGTACAAATCTTTAAATTTGACATCCTCAGTATATATAATATGCCTTAAGCATACCATTTGGAGAAGCACAAAAATGGTACAAAGAAAACAAGTGGTGAGCCGAGAAAGAGAGAAAAAGGAAAAAAACAACAACCCAACAACATACACATCGAACAGCAAAACAGGAATTCAGAACATGAATTACCTAACATTTTGTGCACTTTACCTCCTGTTACATACCAAGAGCTCAAGTGAGGAGGTTCCCTAACAACAGAAGGAAACAATTAAATAACTACTGTATACAGTACACAGCAAAAACCCTCAGTGTTAAATTAACACTCTCAGTGTTAATTTAACACTCTGCGTGTGGACACATATAGACACTGAAGTAGTGTTAAAAATAACACTGAAGCAGTGTTGAAGTTAATGAGATAATTGGGTAATTAACAGCTGATGAATAAACATTAGTATAGACACCTGGTGATAACAAACAGAATCACCAAAGGAGAAAAGCAACATTTTTAAGTAACATTATAGTGGTCAGTGTTTGCATTAGTTGGGATCTTGACCCTTATATCTTTAATATTAGATTTAGTTTGGCTGCTCTATGTTAAAACAGACAAACAAGCCAAGAGCATCAGTCATCAGGTGCTCATTATGTTTTAAAATCATATTTATTTTACCTAACGTCTAATCTCAGAGTTTTCCTTTATTGACTATAACAGTCTTGTAAACCAACAGCAACAGATCCTGTATTTTCTATACATTTAGAAAAGATTTTTTTTCAAGCAGTTCTGAATAATAATAAAAAAAAAAACATACAGTTTAGGCACACACAGACATCAAGAATCAGCATGAGAATCACAACAACGGTGAGCATTAAATAAGCATGTGGTAGCCAATAAAAACTCATCCGTGGTTCCCATCATGCATTGCCACATTGTCTTTCTATTTGTTTTGCTATGATCTGTTTTTCCAAATATGCTGTTTATCACCATTGTTGAGATGCATACACTGATTCTTAATGTTTGTGTGTGTCTAAAAAAATATTTTCAAATTTTGAATGAGAACTGCCTAAATGAAATTTCTTCAAAATGTATAGAAAATACAGGATATATTGCTGTTGGTTTACAAGGCTGTTATAGTCACTAAAGGAAAGATAACTCTAGGTGAAATAAATATGATGTTAAAACATAATCATGATGACCTGATGACTGCTGCTCTTGGCTTGTCTGTCTGTTTTAACATAGATACAGCAGACAAACAAAATCTAATATTAAAGATATAAGGGCCAAGATCCCAACTAATGCAAACACTGACCACTGTAATGGTTGCTTAAAAATGTTGATTTTCTCCTTTGGTGATTCTGCTTGTTATCATCAGGTGTCTATACTAATGTTTAATCATCAACTGTTAATTACCTAATTATCTCATTAACTTCAACACTGCTCAGTGTTATTTTTAACACTGATTCAGTGTCTATATGTGTCCACACTCAGAGTGTTAAATTAACACTGGGGAATTTGCTGTGTACATTCGACTTGTCAAGAGGCGGTTCCGCCATCTGTTACTGTACAATATAACTATATTCATTCAGACTAAGGCTGTGTTTACACTTGGCAGTAACATGCGACCTGTATCTGGATGTTGTCCACATCCACATTGAAAAGACAAGTGTAAATGCGTGTGTGATCGGAATGTTATCCGATCAGCGTGTCCTGCTCCAGAGCTAGTCAAGGACGCATTGTGATCGGATCTGAGTGTAATGTAAATGCAATCCAGCCATCGTGCCTGCATTTAGAGGACGACGTCATGCAAAACCAGGAATTGCTGCACGTAGCCGCATGGTTTTGCGGTACAATTGAGCGTGGAGTACTTAGCAAATATAGTGGTACGTTTGCCTGTGCACCCGAAAGTTGCAGAAACAACCCATTCTCTATAAAGGAGGCACATTTTTACCACCACAGCTGGCAACGATCTCGGACCCATATGTTTCTTCCTACCATTTTCATAACGGAATCTATCCACCTTATTAATAACTGTAGCTTCCTCATCCTCCTCATTTTGTGGGATTTGTAAAATGTCCCGTGACAGAAAATGGTTTTCAAAAGGAATCCCACCACCACCACCTCTGATCTGCAGACGTTTTTAAATATTACGCGGGAACGAGAAATCTGATTGGTTATCCAGATACAGAGGCCACATGATGTGAACAAATGTAAACACGCCATGTCCTGATTGTGTACAGCTTGTATAACAATTTAAATTTGGTGTCCCCTCAAAATAACTCAACACACAGCCATTAACGTCTAAACTGCTGGCCACAAAAGTGAGTTACACCCCTGAGTGAAAATGTCCAAATTGGGCCCAATTAGAAAGAAGATAAGAAGATTGGCAAGACCCTGAAACTGAGCTGCAGCACGATGGCCAAGACCATACAACGGTTTAACCGGACAGGTTCCACTCAAAACAGGCCTTGCCATTGTCCACCAAAGAAGTTGAGTGCATGTACTCAGCATCATATCCAGAGTTGTGTTTGGGAAAAAGACGTATGAGTGCTGCCAGCATTGCTGCAGAGATGATGCATTGCTTCTAAAAATGATGCACAAGAAAGTCTGCTTGTCTTCAGCACACTGTTTGCAGGCTAAGGACATGGATTACTGGAACTATGTCCTGTGGTCTGATGAGACCAAGATAAACTGATTTGGCTCAGTTGGTGTCAAGTGTGTGGCAGCAACCAGGTGAGGAGTACAAAGGCAAGTGTGTCTTGCCTACAGTCATGCATGGTGGTGGAAGCTACAGTTCATAGAGGGAACCATGAATGCCAACATGTACTGTAACAGACTAAAGCAGAACATGATCCCCCCTTTCGGAGACTGGGCTTCAGAGCAGTATTCCAACATGATAATGACCCCAAAGACACCTCTAAGATGACCACTGCCTTGCTAAAGAAACTATCTCCCCTGCTAGGGTTATAAGTAGATAACCCACTCTTGTGCTCTTGTAAACACTGTTGTAGCATTTATTAAGGAAATGTTTTTAAAATAACAACTGTGGTGTTTTACTTAAAAAAACTACTTTCAATAAAACAAATAGTATACAAAAAGTGTGGCATTACAAATCAAGTGTTATATAAAAGGAAAAGACATACTTGCGACAGGACATTTGCATATTTCTCAACAGCCCCCACTACACCAAACATAAAACACTTGTTCCTATTGTCACATTACCAATTGTTTTCTGTTTCTTCATTCTTTTTAGTGTGGTTGTCTGGACAGATATTGTTTGTGTAATATCAGCATGACTTGCTCAGTCTGGTATTAAAGAACAGAAACACATTTCTGAAAGCGCTGCTTTGGTCTGTGAACCTCAACCAGCCCAGTCCAGACTGTAAAGTCACTGTGGTTAGGAGCCAAGACATTTCAAATGAAAGTACAGCTCTTTCTTCTCAACAAGGGGCAAGGCAGATGACAGAAAAGAAAACATTTATCTGTTTCATTAGTGGCGATTGCCATTCGCAAAACATCACTATCGTAATCCACAATACCATATTATTATTAGTGTTTCTCATAGGCAAAACATCACTAATGTAATCCGCCATACTTCTTCTTCTGTCCAAACTCATCCTTCACCATTTGTTACATCAATGTGATCGAGGTGTGGAATCAAGTGCCTCACAGAGAGCATTCTGAGCTTTCCACCAAGGAGACTAGCGATGGTTCAAATCCAGAGAAGCAGTAATACAGACAACAGCCCAGGCCTCTGTTACTACAGTAAACAACCAACATTTTCTAATTAGCAACAATGTCTTGGGTTATGCTTTCAAACTAGTAACAGATGGTTTGGCCATTTCTAAGCATGAAGGCTGTGGCTCTTGGCTCTCTTCTGACACTTGTGGAAAGTGTTTCCTTTTCTGCATCTAGGGAGAGTAAAGCAGTATCAGGGGCTTCTTTTTTAGTGTATGACCTTTAACACACAGCGTATGTTATGAAAAGATTGCCTACCTTTTACAAAGCCATTTTGATCAGGATTAATCAATGATGGTGAATTTATCAAGTCTACTAGCTAGGACTTTAGCAATTATCTTAGTGTCCAATTTTAAAAAGCTAATGGGTCTGTAAGAACCACATTTCGTAGGAACTTTTCCTGGTTTGAGAATTAAAGGAATAGTTCACCAAAAACGAAAATTAGTCTATAATTTACTCACCCTCAAGCCATCCTAGGTGTATATGACTTTCTTCTTCCAGACGAACAAAGTTGGAGTTGTTTTAAAATTTATCCTTGCTCTTCCAAGCTTTATAATGGTGGTGGATAGTAGCCAAGAGCACATATATCAGTCATAAAACTAACCCATACAGCTTTGGGGGGTTAACACAGGTCTTCTGAAGCAGATCGATGGGTTTTTGTAACAAATATATTTCTATTTTTAAAATTATAAACTCAAATCACTGACTTCCGGCAACGGCCGTATGCACGTTCCTGAGAGAGTCGCGCTCGGCTTCTTCCCTGATCTCTGATTCGACGTATGACGTAAGCCACAATCATAGCGTAAACTCAGGTGAGAATAGATGAACAAGGATAGAGCAGTACTAAACACCCGTAACAAATTAAAAGTCGAAAACGAGAAGTTTAATAAAATGTCAAAGGTATTTAACATAAGAGAAGAAGAGCTTCAGTTTTTTACACAGCCTTATTTGCTTGAGCCAGAATACACCGAACAGGAACTCCGGGAGATGGAGGAGGCTGCCACAGTGGCACAACAACAAACCTGCCATCACCCATGAGCTGTTCCTCTGCAGCCGTGTCGGCATCCCAGCTGAGATTCTGACCGACCAGGGAACACCGCTCATGTCTCGTCTAATGGCGGATCTCTGTCGGCTCCTCAGGCTCAAACTGCGGACCACCGTTTACCATCCTCAGACGGACAGCTTGGTTGAGCATTTCAGTCAGACCCTCAAGCAAATGCTGAGACGTGTGGCGGCTGAGGATAGATGGGAATGGGACCAGATGCTGCCCTACATCCGAGAGGTCCCCCAGGTTTCCACGGGCTTCACCCCCTTTGAGCTTCCTATTCAGGCAGCAGCCGCAGGGCTTCTTGGATGTCGCCAGAGAGGCGTGGGAGCAGCAACCAGCCGTCCACCGGTCCTCAATCGAGCATGTCCGTCTGATGCAGGAGAGGATCGACAGAGTAATGCCGGTGGTCCAGGAGCACCACAGTCAGGCGCAGCAGGTCCAACAACGCCATTATAACCGGGCAGCCCAACCATGGGAGTTCCAGTGCAGGGACAACGTGATGGTCTTGGTTCCAAACGCCGCTTGCAAGTTCCTGGCCACATGGCAGGGGCCATACACCGTGACACCTACAGAGTGCGCCAGCCCGGACGAAGGCAAGAGGACCAGCTCTATCACACTAACCTGCTTAAAAGGTGGTTCAGGACCAGGACCCAACTCTCCGTCCTCGCCACCGCCACTCCCGTGGTTGTTGACATGGATCCCCAATTGTCGGCTACCCAGAAGACAGAGCTGCAGCACCTGGTCAGTCAGTTCTCTGATGTGTTCTCCCTGCTCCTGGGATGGACCAGCGTCATTCAACATGACATCCGAACACTGCCAGGTGTCCATCGTGTCCCAGAGGCTCGGTGACATGCCATCGAGGAGGAAGTCAAGGAGATGCTGAGGTTAGGGGTAATCAAACCATCTCGCAGCCCATGGTCCAGCCCCATCGTCATGGTTCCGAAGCCAGACGGCACCCTCCATTTCTGCAACGACTTCTGCCACCTCAACAAGATCTCTGAGTTCGACGGATATCCGATGCCACAGGTAGACAAACTGCTGGACAGGCTCGGGAGGGCCCGGTACATTTCCACCCTCGACCTCACCAAGGGATATTGGCAAGTGGCCCTTACGGAGGAGGCCAAACCCAAGACTGCCTTCTCCACCCCTAGTGGCCACTGGCAGTACCAGACCCTCCCCTTCAGCTTGCATTGGGCCCCCGCGATGATTCTGTGGATGATGGACATCTTACTGCGGCCCCATCAAGCCTACGCAGCTGCCTACCTGGACAACGTCGTCATACACTTGGAACGATGGAAGGACCACCTTGAGCAACTGCGGCGGGTGCTGGTGGAGCTTCGGAGGGCTGGACTCACTTCCAACCCCCTGAAGTGTCACTAAGCCCAAACCGAAGTACCTAGAGTTTCAGCTGGGGCGCAGCCTGATCAAACCCCAGAAGAAGAAGGTGACCGCAATCCTCTCCGTGCTGCGACCCACCAGACCTGACCAGGAAAGGGCAGCCGGAAAAGACCCTGGGGCCCCGAGGAGGAAAGGGCATTCCAGCTGATAAAGGCGGCACTTACTTCGGAGCCAGTCCTGCGTGCCCCGGACTGCCACTTTCTGTTACAGATAGATGCGTCAGACACTGGTTTGGAAGTCGTCTTCTCCCAGGTACAGGACAGTGAGGAACATCCAGTCGTCTACATCAGCCGAAAGCTGACCCCCACTGAACAACGCTACGCCACCGTGGAGATGGAGGCGCTGGCCATCAAGTGGGCAGTACTGGAGTCCCCCTACAGTGGATGGCCCGGGCAAAAGACACCAACGCCGGGTAAACCATTGGTTCCTAGCGCTCCCGGACTTCCACTTCACTGTGCAACATCGGGCGGGGACGGCCAATGCCAATGCAGATGGCCTCTCCAGAATAGGGTCAGCTTTCATGAGTCTGTCAGGGAACACTCCCCGCCCACCCCCAATCTCCCCGTTGTACAACAGGACATATATATATATATATATATATATATATATATATATATATGTAGTACACAGTATACAGTAGTTAGCATTTGAAGTGGATTAAAACCTTTCATCAAAGTTGTCCTGAAACCAAAACAATACCCATACTTGTCTTGGACAAATTTGATTAACTTTTTCAGCTACTCCCAATGTTGACTACTGTATACATATGCATATGTCTTGTATCATTGTATAATATGAACACACCTCAGAGTCACCACCACAAGTGACACAGGAGTACCACAAGTGGTTACACATGCACTTTATCCAGGGCTGGAGATCCATATTGTCATTGTATCTTGACAGGGACACCAGTTTCTTCAATAGCCCTGAGACAACAAAGCATTTTTTTTCTTCAGCAAAACAATATATACAATACAATAGTATGTGCAAATAAAAAATTATCAATAAAATAGTTTGATCATGCAAGCATTGTTTATAATAATACATTTTGTCAATAATAACAACAGCTGCCAACTACAACATAAATAATTAGGAATAGATCTATCATATTCCTTCTGAGACATTGAATGTGCAGAGAAAATAAATATGAGACAAAAAAAGTATGTAGTCATGCAACATTTACAAACCTTTTGCCACAAACCAAATATCAAACTCGTGGTGAGTGAATAGGCACTCCAGATGCATAGCCTTTCTTATCAATGATGATCTGTCTGTTGTCAGCATGTCTACCGAAATGCCCTATTCAAGAATTTTGTTGAGGCCTTTTTTGCAACCAATAGGCTCCATGGCCACAGAGCTTGATGCTTCTGTTATCTAAAAAACAAGACGTTGGAGTACATATATAAACGCTTTACATATTTGGTTTTGATAGTTTCAATAAGACAAAAAAATGGGTACACTCACTTGTACCAACTCAAAGACATCATCCATGAGGCTGTAGGTGTTGTACTTAGCGGAAAATTGAGAATTTTTCAGGGAATTTTTTGAGTAAGCCTTTTTGTTGATCTTTGTATGCAGCTGCATCAACGGGAGTGAGGTAAGATGATGGCACAGCATAAAAGGTTTTTTCCTGGTACTTGTAAATTCAGCAGCTCAGCCCAATCAGCGATGTTGGAATATGTTGCTCCAGTGAAAAGAACAATTGCTGTTACCAACAGATTATTTAAATGCATCCCCTGAACATCTGCACATTAACTCCACTGCTCTTTATGATCGTTTTCACATTCCCACTGCACCTGAATGAGGCTCCCTTGTTTTGTTTCTGTAATGAAAGCACCACATTCCTGACATCTGTAGGATATGGACCAATCAGACAATGGTTCATTAGATTTAACCAAATCAGTAGTTTATTGAATTAACAAAGAAGCGTACTTCCCCTTCACCCAACAGAACAGTGGGTGACACAATGTCCCAGATATGCCTGGTTACCATGGCGGCCAGGACGCGTCTGGCAGACCAAATGGGCTTTTATGATCTAAAAGAATGTGTGAAGATGCTCTCCCCCACCTTGACTGCCCCTAAAGCAATACTTTGTCCCACTGAAAGTGACTTATTTGTTCATTCTTAGACAAACTAACTGACACACATGCCCCCGTATATCAGTGTATGTATATTACGACTGTCCATGTCCTTTGCATTCCTTATTTTATAACTGTTTTATGCTTGTGTTATGATAGAATGCTATATGGTGTAGCCACATACAGTATATGCCATGTTTGGTCTCTTTCAACTCCTAGTTTGACTACCCAAAAGATGGTTTTTGTTATTTGTTGTTAGATGTGCAACATATTAGTGTTTTAAGACTCCTTAGTAGTATTTGCATCAACACCCAATTGAATCACCTATGCAAAATACTTTGGATCCAGACAAAGACCATTAACCTTCCCTCCAAAAATACAGGACACCATTGGTTCTCTGAACTTATAGAGGTGTGACCATCCTATAGATAAAAGATTCACACCAGCCACACTCCGTGTGCATTCTTCCAGTGTGTTCTTCAGGACTCGAGCATGATCCGTCGGAGGTTCTTTTCAGAACCTAGAAGATGATGAGAAGAAGATGATGAGCTAAACTCTTCTGGAACTTCTAAGTCTGTGCCAGGCCGTGCGGCCTTGTCTTTCCATTCTCCAAGAATCATCAGATTTCGGCTGGGTCTCTCTCTCAGCCCTTTTGTTCTTCTTCACGTCACTGGGAGGAAACTCCCAATCACCACAGAGTCAGGACATCTCGGAGGACACTCTTCAAACCGGAAGAAAGTGATCGCAAATCCAAAACCTTGAAACCATCAAGACCTTCATACGGGACTGCATTTGGACACAGGTCCACAACCAAGGCAATGCAAGTATCGTACATTTAACTAAACAAACAGAGGTTTAGTATAAGCTATAGAGCCATTGAAAAATGTCACAGATGGTTTCACAGGTTAACTGGCTCTTTCCATAGCTTCATTTTCCTTGTTTTCTCTAATGCCTTCTCACTTGCCCTTCCCCCTGTATGAATGACTGTATGTTTGTTTAGATTAGTTATGTGTTAGTTCTTAGTTAATAAAATTCTTGTGCACAGATTACATGAGTTTCTGATTCTGCCTTGCAAAATATTAATGTCCCTTTACGATTTCTGATTCGAGCTACATGCTCTATGCGCTAGTATAAAAGAAAGTTATTTTCTGTGGCCAAGAAAATATTCTTTCTTTGAATACATGTGAAATTACCCTGAATGTTCGCTGGACGAACAGGTCAATTAATTGTAATGTAAATTCAGCTTTATCAAGATAATTGAATTATCCAAATATTATAATTAATTATAATGAGTTATGATTAATTAGTAATATTTCCCCTTGAGCTAATAAATGTACTACACATCGCTTGAGTAACATTAAAAACAGTACTGTAATGATGCCTTTTAATTCTAAAAACAGTGGCTAAAGGTATTATGTATTGCATTTGAAACATTGATTGATTATCAAATAATTTTAGTTAAACCCTATCAACAAAATAACTGGAAAATATTGAAAAAACATGCAAGTACTCATTGATTGACAGGAACATATGGGAGGGAAGGCAATGTAAGTCCCAGATGTTGATGAACGTGTCTTACTGGGAACTGATGCTGGACTTTTTAGCATCAAAACGGGTGCTTCCTCAATGTCCTCATCTTGTTTAAAGCTCTTTTGTTTAACTGGAGTTGACTGTGGAACACCCATTAAACATTCTGTCATTCCCAGTTCCTCAGTCTCCTCATCGATGTCTGTTTCTGGTAAGGTCAGACTAGGCTGAGGGTCACTTGTCTCCTACAACAAGACATCACGTAGTGTCAATGTTTGAAATGTAGCGATTTAAAGTAATAATTAGAATTATTCCATTAATCTAATAATTCACATAAACATAACTTGCCAAAAAAAAAAACATGTGCATGTCAATACATACCACTCTGTTGCACGGGCACAGATGTCAACTTTAGCAAGCGACTCCTCTTTTCCTCATTTGGCTTGTAATCTTCAGGTTTGAAATGTTCTGAGCCTATCCTGAAATTCATTATTCTTTCCAGTGGTGTATTAACATTGCAGCCAATAGCTAACAGCCATAGCTTCAATTGATGAGGATCATTTAGAGGGAATTTATGAAACATTATTTGTGCATCTCTCAATGATCCCGACGCACGTAATCTTACAACTTTGTCTAAGTTCCAGCACCCCGGGTAGACAAACATACACAACATTTTCAGAATAATATAATGTACAGTAACGCAAAACCAACTAGCTTTTTGTTTGCTGTCATCTTCTGTGGTAAAGGCGATTCCTGTGAGAGGCATCTATTCTCACCTGAATTTACGCTATGTATGCAGCTTATGACATATGTCAAGTCAGAGGTCAGGGAGGAAGCCGAATGTGAACGTGCATACGGCCTTTGCCGGTAGTCAGTGATTTGTTTATAATTTTAAAAACAAATATTTTTGTTACAAAAACCAGTCGATCCACTTCAGATTCACTTCAGATTCCCTTCAGATTGTGCTTTTTGGAACTTCAAATTCTCGGGTACTATCCACCGCCATTTTAAAGCTTGGAAGAGCCAGGATAAATTTTAAAACAACTCTGACTGTGTTCGTCTGGAAGAAGAAAGTCATATACAGCTAGGATGGCTTTAGGGTGAGTAAATTATAGACTCATTTTTGTTTTTGGGTGAACTATTCCTTTAAGGTTATGAGAGCAGAATACGTGGAGAAAGGCAGTTCTTCATTACTGAAAAATTAATTTAACATATCAATCATTGGGGTTATCAATTTGTTATGAAATATCTTGTAGATGTCTATAGGCAGACCTTCGGGGAATCTTTCAGTTCTCATAGTATTAATAGCTGCTATCAACTCTGCTTCTTCAATTGGTTGATCCAATGCTTTGGAGTCTTCCTCAGTAAGTGAGATTAACTGAGTCTCTTCCAAAAATGGTTTATAGAGATTGGTATTCTCTGAGGGTGTTGATTTATAAAGATCTTCATAATAGTTTTTAAAGGCCTTATTCATTTCACTTGGGATCACTGTGTTTTGTCCATCTGCAACTTCTATTTTGTTAATCATATTTACATTTTGTTGAGCCTTGATTTGCCATGCCAACAGCCTTGGTCATAATATGTTTGTTTCAGTCTAGTTATATTAGCCACAGCTTTATTAGTAGAGATGTCATTCAATTCTGCTTTAAGTAACAAAAGTTCCTGTCTAAGTTCAGGAGTATCTTTCCTGAGATTTTTTTTTCTAAGGCTTTGATATTTTGTTCTAATTCTATAATTTTCAAGGTAGATCTGTTGGTTTTAGAACTAGTGAAGCTGATCATTTGCTCTCTAATATAGGCCTTTAATGCCTCCCATCTTATTGAAGCGGAGGTATGATTTGTATTACACTCAAAAAATAAATCAATTTGGTGTCCTACAAAATCTAGAAATTCAGGGTTATGTAACCATTTCATGTTTAGATGCCATCTAGATGGGGGTTTTAACTGTATTCTTAAGAGTATATTCCAGCGATAACGATGCATGATCAGATAAAACAATACTACTATATTTACAGTTAGATATACAATCAATCAGGCCTTTTGAAATAAGAAAATAGTCTATTCTGGAGTAAGTATGGAAAGATGAAGAGTAGCAAGAAAATTCTTTCTTCGTTGGATTTTGAAACCTCCAGATATCAGTTAAATTAAGGCCCTTTTATGTATTGATTTATTATATCCCTACTCTGTGAATGTGAGGCATCAGTACCATGGAACAGTCCAAATTAGAATCTAAGGTGCAATTGAAATCACCACCAACTATTAAATTACCTTGAAGAGAAGACAAAATTAAGAAGAGATTCTAAAAAAATGTTGGTTCATTGTTTGGACGGTAAACATTCAAAAGATTACAATACTCCTGCTATCATTCTACGTGTGATAATAACATATCTACCTGATGGATCTCGAATAGTTTTTAATACTTGAAATTATACAGATTTATGAATCAGCACAGCTACCCGTCTTGAGTGTGAACCAAAGGATGCAGCTACCACCTGGTCTGGCCATCTTCTACGTATCTTAATGACTTCATCTGGCAATAGATGTGTTTCTTGCAGGAACAATATTTTAGAATGGAGATAGTTAACTCTATTCATCACTTGCTTTAATTTAATTAGGTTACAGACCCCCCGAACATTCCATGATGTCAGTGTAAAACTAGAATCTGCTGACATTTGCAAAAATAGTCTAATTAATTTTACATGGCATAGAGCCAGACTTGTGCCAGACTTGTGGACTATGAAAACCAAAATGACCATCATTCCGTACTTAATCTTCCTCCTTCTAATTTCTCGCTTCACATCATCAAATTGCTTTCGTTGTTTCAGCACCTCAGGCGACAGATCAGGGAAAAACATAATGTGGTGATTCTGGAACATCACTGTCCCTTTTTCCCGAGCTGCCCTCAGTACTCTGACTTTGTCGGCATAGTTGAGAAGCCAGGTCCGAAACGTTTTTTTTTTCCAAGTTTAGAATCCCTGCCCCAAAGGTCACTAATGTCGTCCTCGGCCTGACTGATTCGGCTCTAGGCTTCGGTAAGTCTTTCAGCAAATGAAGAGAAATGTAGATCCCAGTTCATCCACAGCCAAATCCGTGTTATCTTTTTTATCTCCCTTTCTTTGCAGTCATGAGAACATGCTTAATATTTTGCAGAGCAATTATCAAAAAGAAAATGACAGTTTTGGTTATCAGGCTTGGTAATTATGGTGATCAAAAGAGAGTGTTGAAAAGCGCGGCTGTTCAGCAACCCGACATAACCGGAAGTCATTTCTCACTAATCTTAATCTATTTATCTGATTAAGAACAAGCATAATATAATGACCCAAAGACAAAGGAACTGATAAAAACAAGCCATTGTAGAAACAGTAGCCATGTGGGCAGCGCTGTGTCATATGCCATATGTTAAACCTCGCTCCACCCCAGTGCCTTTTTTCCCAGAGGTGCACGAGGAGCTCACTAAGACGTAGAGGGCCCCCTATATGGCTTGTTCATGTCTGGCTCCTCTCTCCTCACTACCCTCGTTGGTGGGGCAGCCAAGGGGGTATGTCGACATCCCTCTGGGGGAGTGTTCAGTTGTGGTGCACATGGCGTCCAAGGCCTGTAAGTTACTGTCAGCTCTGGCTGCGAGGGCTTACAGTGCTGTGGGCCAGGTGTACGAAAGCCAAGGTGAGCTGTGCCCCCTAGGAGTTCATGTCATGTGCACCACAACTGAACACTTGTTTTAGGGTGTTACATTTGTATGCGCAAATGACAGCATAAACAACAGACCATCTTAATGCATTTTATTTGTTTTCTTTATATCTTTACTTTATTAAATGTAACTGATCGTGCAGGTGCCTCATGCGCACATACACTACATTTCAGTGTTGCTAGCTTGACATTTTAGCCAATAATCAAACTAAAATGCAGTCAACCAAACTTAAAAGTTATTTAAAAGATAAAGTCAGCGTGCAGCCCCAAAATATTTTTTTTTTTTGCGCATGTGTAGGGTGTTTTACGTGGATATTGGAACACAAGTGAAGTACAAAGACGTGTTTAGCAACCAAATGTTACATGGCAAAAAAAGGAAACATTTGGATGTCGATGAGAGAGGCTTAGAGGACAATGCCATATAGTTTCACTTTGCTCATTTATTCATTTTAGCTCGATATTTGTATTCTGTATTCACTAGTCTAATTGGTGTTTTACCTTATAGTTTAATATACAATTTCATAGCTACTCATTTTTCATTCTTGTTCTTTAATACCTTTCACATTTAAAGGGTTTGTTGTGGATTAAGGAGAACTAAATAGGCTATAATGTTTATAAATATTTTGTTATTTTAATTGGTATTTAATATAGGTATAAATTAATGTAATTGTTTGCAAATATAAGGTTAGAGGGTGTGTTTTTTTTTCCCCTTCATGAGTTTCCTTCCTCTTTTTGGCCGGGTTTCGTTTCTCTGTGTCATAAACTCTAGGGGCAAGGCTTCTAAACCGGGATGTTTTTAGGGGCGTTTTAGGGGTGTTTTTCATGAATCACACGTAAACACTGTCGTAAGTTGAATTGTATGCTCAAATCTACGCTTGTTTCTACGTTAGATTGATAAATGAGGCCCACTGTGAAGACATGTTAATCGTCCACAATTAAAAATCAGTATATCGCACACCCCTAGCTTAAATGAAATCAAAATATTGTTACTCAGCAAATCATTTATTTACCTTCAATATCTATAAGGAAGTCTCTCCAGAATCCTCCTACATTCTTTTCCATTCGCCACTGATTACTTCTAGGAGGGGACAGTTCCACTTGGAACAAGGAGATCTTTTAGAGGCCTCTCTGATGAACAAAATGCTTCCTTGAAGATGGTGAGATGAATTTTCATCATGTCCAAAAGGCCAAGTGTTTTTAGATCTTCAGCAAGTTTTTAAAGGAAAAAATAAATAAGCCATGTGTACATGTTCACAGAAAAGTCATGTTACCCCAGCATACCCAAGTGATGAGAACCAAACCACTGACATAGGTTGAGTAAATCAGAAGGACCATTCTCAATTGACCCCTTAGCAAAGAGCTACTTAGTTACTGTTGCTCTGACCAACAAGCCATACCACTCATCATGTTCTCACTGAGAAAAATGCATTGCAGAGCAAAGAGGAAACTGACAGACAAGACAGAGCAGATTACTTTTGTTTGAAACAAAGTCTCCACTTCCAAATAGTATTTTTTGAAGAAATTCAACAATACTGTTTTGTGGCTCTTTAATGTGTTGTGACAGATCACTTCAAGTGGCACATGAACGGATAATCTCTTCCTCTTTGCTAGTTATAGCATTAAAATAAACATGAATGATTATCATAAGGTATTTTGTTTAAATGTGGAAATACACCATTATCAAGTCCGCCAATGTTAATCTACTCTCCTGTCTGGGTTGTTTGTCAAAAAAAGAGACCGATTCGACATCATGATTGATCAGATCACCTCACCTGTCAATCAGACTCCCTGTGAAGGGTCAGTTGGCCACCATTATCCAGTGAAAAAATACTAACCAAGCAGTGCCATTTAACCCTTGGCCCCACATTTTTCAAACAGGAGCAACTCCACCATTTTAGACTGTGTTGCACTAGGTAGGTTTGGACCATTACAGATGAAATACATAACACACAAATTAAAAATACACAAAGTATATACAAAAATATAACATAGCTACATAAAATATGCACACTTACTGTTATAAAGCTTCTTTAGTGCTTCCTTCCACATATAAATTATAGTTGCCTGAACTAACTGATCCCATTCCTCCATATTGGACAGATTTGTATTGTTCTGTGGCCCTGTAATGAGTGTGCTTTCTTTGAGAGCCATCATAAGCAGTCTGAAAAACTCCTGTGTAGGCCCACCTTCATCCACTGGACCCTCTACTTGATTGAAGTCATCCATAAATACAACACTTCATTTGGGTTTAAACTCCTTCTCGCAAAGGAGGCTTGCATAGCACCATCCATTACACAGCTCAGTGTTAATTTAACACTCTGAGTGTGGACACATATAGACACTGCTCAGTGTTATTTTAACACTACTTCAGTGTTGAAGTTAATGAGATAATTAGGCAACTAACAGTTGATGAATAAACATTAGTATATACAGAATCACCAAAGGAAAAAATCTATATTTTTAAGCAACTATTATAGTGGTCAGTGTTTAAATTAGTTGGGATCTTGACCCTTATATCTTTAGTATTATATTTTGTTTGGCTGCTGTATCTACATTAAAACAGCCAGAAAATATGTTAAAATAATAAATTAATAATAAATATAAGTTTAGATAGTGGTTATTTCATATGTTTTTTTGCACAGTGGGTCGAACATTTAACTGTTTGTGAGGTAGATGGCCTCTGGGAAGAAGCTTTTCCTATGTCTGGCTGTTTGGTGCTCAGTGCTCTGTAAGCGCTGATCAGATGGCAACAGTTCAAAGAGGAAATGGGCTGGATGTCAGCACAGGTTTTTAGACAGGCTGGTGTGACAGCGTCTGGGCCTGGTGCCTTTCTTGTTTTGTTCTTACTGAAGACCTTATGTTTTTACATCGTCTTCACTGATCTGAAGTGAGAGGGGGGTTGCTGGAGGTGTTAAAGGTTGTGAAAGGAGATGTCAGAATAGTTGTGGGGGGTTTAAAACCTACAGTAAAACTTATTCAGGTCTTCAGCAAGTTGTTGATTCACCTCAGTGTTGGGGGATGGTAACTTGTAATTTGAAATGTCTTTCAGACCTTTCCACACTAAAACTGTGTCATTGGAAGTGAATTGATCTTCCAACTTTTTAGTGTAGCTCTTTTTAGCTGCTCTAATCTCCTTATTAAGTTTGTTTTAGATCTGATTGTACAAGACTCTATCCCCATTTCTGTAGGCATCCTCTTTGGCCTGGCGAAGCTGTCTTAGTTTTGCTGTGAACCATGGCTTGTCATTGTTGTATGTTAAAGGGTACATAACATACACAGTTTCACCTAATCTCATGTTAATCCTGAGTACAAAAAGTCTTTAGTTTTCTTATATTTATAAAAGAAAAATACAGCTTTCTGATTTTCCCTGGAAAAAGACGAACTTCTGGAGGTGCGCTGTAGGTGGAGCTAAGTTTGTCGATCACTTGCGCTTGGATTGGCAATAAAACAAACTTTTGATGCTGTTTCACTTACCATCTGCAGTTCTAAATCATGAGCGGGATCTTTTATAGCTGGGACCACTCCATCTTTCAGTATCAAGCAATGTGCAAATCCAGTGTCGAACTGGTCCTCGTATATGAAACATTCATCAACAAACACACACTTGCTAAACTCCATTGTTGCCCCGGAAAAAGGAACTGCATCCACTGTTCACATAACGCTGGGTTCTTCAGGAAGCTGAGCAAAGTTATCTTTGCCTTACAACCAAAACCACACTTCTTTAGAGACATCCCAGACAGCAAAAATCATCTGGTCCAGATCCAGCCCATACCTCTGCAAATCCGCAAAACGAACCTGGGCCGGTGTCTTTTGGCACAACGGGCCATCGGGCACAGAGTCAGCTGCTGTCTGGGATTCTTCCCGTTGATGGGCGTGCTTTCTTTCTCACATTCTAGCCGACGTGATTGTGGACGCGCTTTTCCGGGAGAAATGCTCATATAAGGAGTTCCACCACCAATTACGTCATTAATGCCACGATGGAAAAAAACAGCCGAAACTTGTACCAACCCGGAAGTAAGATTTTCGGCAAATAAATTATCTGTCATTTGTCCAAATAATTTTCTAAAACTTTGGCCAGTGAGTCCCAGTGATTTGCATTCTTTAATGTGATAACAATGGTCCAGTATTTTACTGTCTCTGGTGGGGCATGATGTCTGTATTTTGGCAGTTCACGGAAGAGATTTGCTTTGTTATATTCCCCAAGAATGATTGCAACATAGTCTGGGTGTTGTTATTCTGTCTCTGTGATTTGATCAGCTGTAAAGCCAGGCTTATGTGTGCTTGTGGAGGAATGTAAATATTCATGAGAATGAACAAGCAAAACTCTTGTTGTGAATAGAATGGCTTACAGTTAATGAAAATCACTTCTAGATGTTCTTGTAACACTTCTTGGTATTGTGGTTTCAAATAGCGCAGCATAATATTTAGTCTGAGCCTGTCAAGGGCTAATGGCAGATATGTTACTAGTTAGTTTAAAAGAAAAACATTTTTAAATAATGTTCACAATTTTTTTGTTTGCCAAATAACCCTATGTGTCCACCTCCACAAGTCCCCCACCCCCGGAAAAAAGGTTAAGGATTTTTTGCCTTAAACAGCATATTCAGGAAAACAGTTCAACTGAACATTGCAAAACAAATAGAAAGAAAATTCAGCTCATAATTTATTCATGTGGCAATGCATGGATGAGCCATGGATGAGTTTTGATAGGCTACAACATGCTTATTTGATGATCACCATTGTTGAGATTCATACACTGGTTCTTAATGTCTGTGTGTCTAAACTACTTTTTTTTTTTTTACATCAGAACTGCTTGAAATATTTATTTTCAAAACCTATAGAAAATACAAGATCTATTGCTGTTGATTTACAAGGCTGTTATAATTAGTAAAGGAAAAAAAGTAACTCAGTCATAATGATGATGTTAAAACATAACCATGATCACCTGATGACTGCTGCTCTTGACTTGTCTGTCTGTTTTAATGTAGATACAGCAGCCAAACAAAATCTAATATTAAAGATATAAGGGTCAAGATCCTAACTAATACAAACACTGATCACTATAATGGTTGTTTAAACATGTTGATTTTCTCCTTTGGTGATTCTCATGCTTTGGCAGTTCTCATGCTTCTTCATTGATGCATTAGCGCCACCATCTGCTCAGGAGCGCCCCACTCAGAATGAACAATTGAAATCTACTTAATTAGTGTTTCTGTTGTAAACATATTTTAATTGTGTTGAATAGACATGATTCATTTTTGTAATTTCAAATACCTGTTTGCTGCTTGGTCTCAATCTAAAGCTGAAGTTTATCATGCACATGAATCCAGTCAATATAAGTACCCTGACTCACTGTACATTGGGACAGTGATTACTTAATTTCCAGTGACATGACTATGTACATCATCAGCAGACAACACTGTCGAATGTCACCACTGGAACAAATCAACAACAGGCAGGACCTTTTTTTTTGTATAATTTTTTATTCTCTTTAGACAGATTGTCCTGTTACATGTTCTTACTACATTTCAGTCAAAAATTAATTATAAATGTTCATTACCTGTCTAGTGTGCTGAAATATATATAAAAGTTTGTCTATATTATACCAAATATTTGGTTGTGTGTCATTATACTTACTCAGTTGGCTTGATAGTGAGCACCAATGTTGCCTATATTTTGCGGTGCATTGTGGGATTTTTCAGAGAGTGAATGTTCTAGTGCACTGGAAGGATTTTGTAATTTAGGCAGCCCTTAAAATGGTGCCTTGACTACTGATCTAGGGAGCTGACTGGGACACACTCACTGTGTTATTGTTTTATCATGCAGCTTAAAGCGTTATGTGTGGAATCTTTCATCAATCTATTCTTCTTCATCAACATAGTTTCACTGATGATCCAGGATAAACATAAAACCCAGGATAGAGTGGCTGAGTGAATGTGGTCTGGACTGTGTGGATGAGGCTCTTTGTGTTATTGTAGATACTGTAGAAGGAAAGAGTTCCTGCACTGTGATCCACATACACTCCTATTCTAGTGCTGATGGACTTCACAGGGAGATGAGTCTCTATGTTATTGTGCATAAATGAGTATCTTTCAGGAGTGCAGTATAAACTCCAGGACTGATCATTACGTCCAAACCAACAATCTTCATGAGATCCCTTCTTGCGGATGCTCCAATATGACACTGAAATATCCACATAATCACCACTCCACACAATCTCCCAGTAACAGCGTCCAGACACACTCTCTCTACACAACACCTGATATATGTCAAATCTGTCTGGATGATCAGAATAAGGCTGTGCCTCATAATTAAATGTCACCTTTCCATTATCCTCAGACAGAAGGAGTTGATTGCTTGCTGTGTTTCGATCCAGTGTGAGATAACAGGCATCTGAACACAAGAACAGAGACATTTATAACAACAATAATCACTACAGCTGTATGTGTGTGTTTGCACGTTACAGGGACCTTTGGCTTGGTGAGGAAAGGGACAGTGGTATTATATTTATAGATAATACCACTGTCCCTATAATTTCTCAGAAGCTCCTTATAGTCCACAGTCGCTAAAATCTCACTACACACTGCACTCTTAAAACAGATGTGTTAAAAACAACACATAATTACAAAAATAACCAGATAAAAGGAATGCAACAAAAAATTATATTTTTTAAAAAGTGTGTCCCACAATACAGTCAAATTGAACACTCTGAAGCAGAGTTGAACTTAATGAGAATGTTAACAAGCAGAATTACTGAAGGAAAGAAACTTAAGAAACAAACAGAAACACAACTACAACTGACTTCCAGTCACTGTCTCAAATGAAATCAACTGAAATAAAACATATTAAAGATGTCAGCAGTGGAGGATTAAACAACTCCACAAACAGCATCAGCAGCTTCACTCATTACTAACCAGATTGATTTTATTTCTGTCATACAAAAGTTTTAATGGAGAATTAACAGTGGTTTAGATGCCGATTTCATTTCACACTAATTCTCCATCACTGTGGTCAGTGTTTGCTTTTTTTGGGCTCTTGACCCTTCTTTGTCTAACTGTAGTTTTCCTCTGGTTGCTATAAATGTCTTTTTACAAAACACACTGTTATGGCAAAAAAAAGAAAAAAAGAAAAAAAAAAACATCCAGAAGAAAACATGGTAACATGCTTTTGGCTCTTCACTGCTAACAACTTAGCTGTTGTGTAATGGTCCTGTTCACATCCAAAGTCTAAATGTGTGGTTGTTTTATGTTAATATGTAAAATGATCTTAATTTAATATTGATAAAAGAAAAAAGTTTTAAAGAATGACTTATTTTAAAAGCGCTTTACACTACATATTTTGAACATCTGTGTGATTTAGATGCAAACATTCATCAAGAATCAGCATATGAATCTCAACAATGGTGACAAACTAAACGATTCAGGCTTGTTTTGTGATGTTCAAAGATCTGTTTATCTGAATTGTTGAGATTGATATGATGATTGATATGATGATTCTAATGTGTGCCATAAAAACTTTTTGTGCATATATTTTTTTAATTTGTCCAACACTTAAAACTCAATCTGTAGAAACAATGGTGTTCAGTATTCAGCAGTGTGAAATGTAACAATCAAAAAGTCAAGCCACTAACATGACAGTTATTTTCAACATCAAGTTGCCAACATCTCCTGTTTTTTCCTCTGCTATAATAATGTGCTCTGCAAGCAGAACTATAACAGCAAGAGAAAACTTTGTTAAAAGTTCAAGAGCCCAACTAAAGCAAACACTGACCACAGTGATGGAGACATAGTGTGAAACTAAACCAGCATCTAAACCTCTGTTAATTCTCATTAAGAACTTTTGTATGACACAAATAAAGTAAATCTGGTTAGTAATGAGTGATGCTGTTTAATCCTCCTTTGCTGAGATCTTTAATATGTTTTATTTCAGTTGATTTCATCTGAGTCTGTGACTGGAAGTCAGTTGTAGTTGTATTTCTGTTTGTCTCTTTATTTTTTATTTTTGTTTCTCTTTCCTTCAGTAATTCTGCTTACATTATCATTAAGTTCAACTCTGCTTCAGAATGTTCAATTTGACTGTATTGTGGGACACACTTTTTAAAAAAAATATATATATTATTTGTTTCATTCCTTTTATCTGGTTATTTTAGATTTTTGACACATTAATGTGTTAAATATTTAACACACTGCCTGTGTTAAGAATAACACCACACTGGTTGTGTTAAAATGTAATTAACACAAAATGTGTTGTCCTTAACTAGACACATCTGTTTTAAGAGTGTGGCTGTGTCCTGATTCAGAGGCAGTACACTGCAAAAAAATGATTTTCTTACCTAGATTTTTTGTCTTGTTTCCAGCCAAATTATCTTAAAATTCTTAAATCAAGAAAGGTTTTCTGAACGAGTAAAAATTATTGTCTTGTTTTCAGAAAAAAGATGTTACAATTAAGTGAGTTTTTGCTTGAAACAAGCAAAATAATCTGCCAGTGGGGTAAGCAAAATAATCTAGTTTTCTGCTTGAAATAAGATTATTTTGCTTACCCCATTGGCAGATTATTTTGCTTGTTTTAAGCAAAAACTCACTTAATTTTGACTTGTTTTGTCTAAAAACAAGACAATTTTTCTTTATCTAGAAAATTTTTCAGATATTTTTGCTGGAAACAAGACAAAAAATCTAAGTAGGAAAAGCATTTTTTGCAGTGTAAGGTTTGTGAAGGTTGGACTGATCACTGATTCTGATAAATGTGTGTCCTATTTAACACTTTCATTAGGATCACTGGCATTAGAATCTATCTTGAAGTCATCATCCTCAGAGTATATACAGTATATATGAGCAACATCGCACAAGTACCTGTGTGAAAATTGCTGTATGTTAGCATGGCTGTGATTTGAGAGTGATAAGGGTGAAAAAAATTAAGGGGGTCTAAATACTTTCCGTACCCACTGTATATACTATATAAAATATATAGATGTCATATAGTTCAACGTTGTCTTGGTAATGTCAAGTTGTCATGACAAAGGCATATCAAACAATGTCATCTTTGCATAAAAAATTACATAACGGAGTGAATGATACTTAATGACAGCTGTCATAAACACGCATAAGACCTCCTTCATATTAATGGCATGTATCATGTCATGATTATGAAGGTGTCATGTCAGTCTTATACACACCACTTTAAGTAAAGTGTTACCAAAATAAATCGTTTTTTATCGATGCAAATATGTTAGAAACGATTCTTCGCAATACAAATGCCAGCTTGTATTTGATGCACACGTTTTATGTCTTTATAAAAGGCTGTGCTGGGGAGCTGGCAGAAGTCTTCACCACAGTCTATAACATCTCACTGTCCAGAGCCTGGGTTCCAGCATGCTTTAAAAGGGCAATAGTAGTTCCAGTTTCAAAAACATCTTAAATAACATGCTTGAATGATTACAGGCCTGTGGCACTTACCCCCATACCAGCTAAATGACTGGAGAAATTGGTAATCAATCGTATCAAAAATATTATACCACCTACACTGGATCAGTACCAATTTGCTTACAGGGAAAACAGGTCAACAGAAGATGCCATCTCCATAGATGCAAGGTTGCTCTTTGTTGACTTTAATTCGGCATTTAACACAATCTGGCCAAACAAATTAACAGCTAAACTGCTCTCATTAGAATTGAGCACATCACTATGCAACTGGATCTCAGACTTTTTATCCAATCGCTTACAGTTTGTGAGAGTTGGTTGGCATACTTTAGTTATCAACACTGGAGCCCCTTAGGGATGTGTGCTCAGCCCATTACTTTACACGCATGAATGACTAGCCTTTCGGCCATCGAATCTCATCATTAAATATGCTGATGACACTACAGTGCTGGGACTTATCACTGATAATGATGAGACTGCATATAGAGAGGAGACCGAACATCTGGCAAAATGGTGTGTCAAGCGCAATCTAGATCTTATTATTAAAAAGACCAAGGAAATTATTGTGGATTTCAGGAAAAAAAGACTGCCTAACCACATTCCACTTATTATTAGAAACGAGGAGGTACAGCGAGTTTCTAGTTTTAAATTTCTGGGACTGACGGTAACAGAGGACTTGTCCTGGGGCTTTAACACTGCCTCAGCTGTGGGAAAGGCCCAACAGTGCCTGAGGAAACTAAGGAGAATGAAACTTTCTAAGCAGCTTCTTGTTAATTTCTATCATTGTGTCATTGAAAGTGTGTTATGGACTTTCGGTGTGGTTTTCCAGGTGCAGTAATGCTGAACAGCAGGCACTACAGAGGGTGGTGAGGACTGTGGGGGAAATCATCGAGATAAACCTCCCAGAGATCAACACCATCTATACCACCCAATGCCTGCAGTGAACGCACAGTATTCTGCAGTTGCACCCAGCACACTATCTGTTCCAGCTGCTTCCCTCAGGAAGGCGTTACTGGGCCATTAGGACTCAAATCACCAGACTGGCCCACAGCCTCTATCCCAGTGCAGTGAGACTGTTAAATGAAAATTTTTCCAATTTCCATATTTCTTTGCCACCTAAATTGCAATAGCCAAGACCTAGTTTTTGCATTGTTGCAGTACTTTTCATCATGACACTCCTTTTGCGGTATGTCTGTATGTATATAATACACATTGCACTGTTCTTATTGACGGTTGTTCTGATGTTACATGAACAATAATTATTCTATGGATTGCACTTTATGGTGTTTTGTAGGTTGCTCTGATATTATCTCATTGTTATTTTTAAACAATGACAATAAAATTCAATTCCTAGTGATTTTTTTTATCCATAAATTTCACAAGTGAAAATGTCATATTTCCAAATTTCATATAGTCTTATTATCCATTTCATTAGGTGTTAAAAGACAAGATACAATATATTAACAACATCAACAATCTGAAACGGTCTTAGAATTTTTTGGGAAGTCTTAAAATGCAGCATGTTTTGTGTGAGGGGTAGGTTTAGGGATAGAAATGCAATACAGTACGGTAGAAAAACTATTACATCTATGGAATGAACCCATAAATCACATATACAAGTGTGGGTGTGTGGACGTACATTTCCATAGTCCTGCTGTAATCCTGGCTTGTCCTCCATGATCCACACTATAAAACACAAAGTCACGTTTAGTCAGTAAACAAACAAAAACAAATACAAATCGAATTATGTTTTCAATTATGAATGTGACTTAGAAAGTATTTGTATTTGTGTCTCTCTCATTTTTGATAAATGGTAAAACCACACATTACAGGATTCATAACCAGAGCCCACCCCCAAAACACAGGATCAGACAGGTAAGATCTACTCTGAAATCTGCTACAAAATAAATATTATATATAATATAATATATATATATATATATATGATGTGAATATTTCAACAAAAAGTAAATATGAAACCATGCATGATGACTTCTTTTCTTGTACCCAACTACAAAACACTCATTGACACATTGATGACTTGACATTGGTATTTACCTTAAATAAAATCAAATGACCTTTATTTATATAGCACTTTTAACAATACAGATTGTGTCAAAATTGTAAAAGGACAACAGTAAACACTCAATTTTTTTCAATTAAGTCAGATCATCATTGATTCAGTGATGTCATCCTCCAGGTCAGTTCCATTCATATAGTATCTGTGCAATCAAGTCAGTGATATTACTGGAAATGAAGTGTCCCCAACTAAACAAACCAGAGGCGACTGCGGCAAGAAACCAAATTAATTTTTGCGAATCACCTTTCCTAATAATGTGCTAGTTATTGAGGAAGTTCCCCCGACGTTGTGTCGAAGTGACAACACTAGGGGTCGCTCTAGGGAGCCCGAACACCTCTGACAGCTTTGAGAAAAGGCCAATGAGAATTGGTGTGCAGTATTTGCATAGCCAGCTCCGCCCCGGGTATAAGAGGAGGGGGCTAAGCAACACTCATTGTTCTATTTCTTCGGAGCCGAATGCAGCATCTCTTTGTTGAGAAGCAGCGTTACTCACCTCTTCGTCGTTGGATCTACGGCACTGGCAGCGGTCTCTTCCTTCTCAGATGCGGCAGCAGTGAGAGTCCCCTGGGTGCTTCGACGGCGTATCTTGAAGAGCAGATTCCCTCTGATTAAAACTAAAAGAGCAAATTTCTCTAAAAGAGTCAGACACGGTTGGTTTGTGTGTTTACAATGCCTTTCCTTCCATGTCCTTCTGGTTGTGGCTTCTATCTCTCCCAGAGCGACTGGCACGAGCTCTGTCTTCAGTGTTTGGGTCGTGAGCATGCTGAAGCAGAATTCGCTGAAGGGGGATGTCCTGCTTGCGAGGACATGCCCCTGGGCACACTCCGTTCGCAGGTTGCGTTCTTCGTCAAAAGACCGTGACCCACACCAACCGCTTCCGCTGCTGGTCCTTCTACTTCCGCGTACGAGGCCGCGGCAGCGCGTGTGAAGAACGGGAGGTTATGAGTTGTTCCTCACCGGGTAGATCCCCGCGATCCTCTCGCCCTGTGCGTTTACCGATCGAGCTCACGGATGACTATGAAAATTCGTCTCAGTATGGATTGGAATGGTTATTCGGGGCTCCTGCGGGAGAGGAGGAAGTTGCAGCATCGGTGAGTAGGCAGCCATCTGAAGCAGATGCTCTGGCTCTCAGTCAGTAGCGGATGCGGAAATGGCGGCCATGCTTGAACGGGCAGCCAAGGTGATCGGGCTTGTTTTGAATTCTCCACCCTGTCCCGAGCGTTCGTGGCTGGATGATTGGTATCTGGGTAACGACCGTGGCTCTCGGCCACGTTCCACCCCAGTTCTTCCCGGAAGGGCATGAAGAACCTGCAGGTCTATCAGGCCAAGGTCCTAAGCGAGTTGCACGAGGGTGTTCCCAAACCAGAGCTTTTGCAGGATCTGTGCTCAGCGACTGACTATGCTCTTCGGGCTACAAAGGTCACGCCGCAGGCTCTGGGGAGGGCGATGTCCACAATGGTGGTCCAGGAGCGCCACCTTTGGCTGAATCTGGCGGAAATGAAGGACGCTGAGAAAGTTCGCTTTCTTGACGCCTCCATTTTTCAGGCTGGCCTTTTCGATGATACTGTTGAGGAATTTGCGCAGCAGTTCTCCACAGTAAGGAAACAGACTGAGGCCATCAAACACATCCTGCCTCGTCGGGCGCCGGCTCCCGGTCCTGCACCCCTGAAGCAGAAGCCACCGCCTGCTCCACACTGAGGTCGAACGCCTTCCAGACCGGCTCAGGGCCCGCCTCAGGCTGGTCCTGCACCTAAACCAGCCTTGCGGTCAAGTTCTTGCAAGAAGGTGGCGCCGTCAGCTCATCCTCAGGCCGCTAAGAACCCCCATCAGGCTTCGAAGTGCTCCTGAAATGAGCAGCCCAGAGGAGAGAGATTTGCTGAACTGTCTGGATCCACACTCGGCAAGGGGATGAGTGTGGGCTTCGGCTCCATCCCGGCTGTCTGCCTCACGGAGGACGACCACCACATGGTCAATAAAAGAGCAATTTCATTCCTCTCTGGGCGTAAAATCCAATGTGACTGCGTCCCTCTGGGGTACCAAGCCACTGAAACACATCAAAGCATGCTCAACCGCACACCCTGCGCTTCTGCATACTTTGACAAATCAAGTGCATCCTTCAGTTGATCCCCTGAGCTCAGGCGATCCTCTGTTGGATCCTTGTCTGTCGGTTACGATGATCAGTACTCCCATCGTGATTGGGTCCCTCCGGGGTACCCAACCACCGAAACACACCAAAGTATGCTCAACCACAACTCCTGCGCTTCTGTATGCTTTGACAAATCAAGCGCATCCTTCAGTCGGTCCCCTGAGCTCAGGCGATCCTCTGATGGATCCTTGTATGTCAGTTATGGCGATCAAAGCACCTTTTGTCCTCCGGGACAGCGCTCCCCCAAATGAAGGGCTTTCCTCACAACTCAGTCACACCGTACCCACCCGAGGTACGTCGGTGGTTCCTCTGAGACCATTAGCAAAGAATCTTACAGCTTGGCTCGAGTTACCCAACCTCTCTCGCTGGCTTCTCAGAACCATCCGACTCGGCTATCTTATCCAATTCGCACGGAACCCGCCCAAGTTCAGTGGTGTCCTCTCTACCACGGTTCGGGACGAGAGTGCCGCTGTTCTTTGGGCGGAAATCGCGACCCTTCTGGCAAAGGACACGATAGAGCCAGTCCCCTCGGCCGACATGAGGAAAAGGTTTTACAGCCCCTACCTCATTGTACCCAAGAAAGGTGGCGGTTTAAGTCCAATCCTGGACCTGAGGATTCTGAATCGGGCCCTTCACAAGCTCCCCTTCAGAATGCTAACCGTCAAGCACATTATCACATGCATCAGCTTCATGTCTCGATTCTTCCAAGGCACAGGCCATTCCTACGGTTTGCCTTCGAAGGTCGAGCATTTCAGTACAAAGTCCTTCCCTTTGGGCTCTCCCTGTCTCCCCGCGTCTTTACGAAAGCCGCAGAAGCAGCCCTTGCCCCTCTCCAGGAGGTGGGCATACGCATTCTCAATTACCTCAACGACTGGCTGGTCATAGCACACTCTCAGGAGTTGGTATGCAAACACAGGGACATGGTCCTCAACCATCTGGCCCATCTGGGGTTTCGGGTCAACTGGGAAAAGAGCAAGCTCGCCCCGGTACGGAGCATTTCTTTTCTCGGTGTACACATCAAAGCATGCTCGGTCGCTATGAATGCACGGCTCTCCCCGGAGCGTGCAGAGTCAGTGCTGAGCTGCATCCAGAAGCTCTCACGCAGCCCGACGGTCCCCCTCAAACAATTTCAGAGGCTCCTGGGTCACATGGCATCCTCAGCCGCCATCATGCCGCTGGGCCTGATGCACATGAGACCGTTACAGCACTGACTGCATACCCAAGTCCCGAGATGTGCATGACGCCAAGGTTCATACCGGGTGTACGTCACACCCGCATGTCTAAAAACCTTTGGCCCTTGGAAAGACATTTCATTTCTACGGGCAGGAGTCACCCTAGAACAAGTGTCCAGGCTCATTTTGGTTACGACAGATGCATCCAACATGGGTGGAGGCGCTGTATGCAATGGGCAAGCAGCCACAGGGGTCTGGACGGGCCCTCTACATTGGCATATCAATTGCCTCGAGCTGTTGACAGTGTTTTTGGCCCTGAAGAGGTTTCGACCTTTGGTTCAGGGCAAACACATGCTGGTCTGGTCAGACAGCACCGCGACTGTAGCCTATCAATCACCAGGGCGGTGTACGCTCCTTTCGCATGTCACAGCTAGCCCGCCATCTCCTCCTTTGGTGTCGAAACAATGTCAAGTCTCTATGAGCCACCCACATACCGGGCGAACTCAATCGGACGTGCTCTCCCGACAGACTTGTTTGCCTCGATAGAAACCACTCACTGCCAGTTGTGGTACGGTCTGTCCGATGCGCCCCTCAGTACAGATGCACTGGCACACAGCTGGCCCCAGGGCCTTCTCAAGTATGTGTTTCCACCAGTGAGCCTAATTGCACAGACCCTGTGCAAAGTCAGGGAGGACAGAGAGCGGATACTGTTGGTGGTCCCCTACTGGCCCAACAGGGTTTGGTTCTCGGAGCTGGTGCTCCTCTCCCCCGTTTCTCCCTGACGCATTCCCCTGAGGAAGGACCTCCTTTTCACAGGGGAAGGGCACAATATGGCACCCACGCCCAGATCTCTGGAACCTCCACGTATGGTCCCTGGACGCGACCAGGAGGACTTCAGAGATCTCCCACTGGCAGTGGTAAACACTCTGTTACAGTCAAGAGCTCCCTCTACGAGGCGGCTGTATGACCTCAGATGGCGCAAATTCACAAATTGGTGTTCCTCCCAGGGGAAGAATCCACGGAGATGTGGCATCCGAGCGGTACTTTCCTTCCTCCAAGGAGGACTGGATAGGCACCTTTCTGCTTCAACACTTAAGGTTCAGGCAGCCGCTATTGCCGCTAACCACGACCTGGTGGAAGGCAGATCGGTTGGAAAGCACAACTTGGTTATACGATTCCTTAAATGTGCACGTAGGCTGAACCCCGTCAGACTGCACCTTGTCCCCTTTTGGGATCTGTCTGTGGTCCTCCGGGGCCTGAAGTCAGATCCCTTTGAGCCTCTTCAGTCAGTCGAACTCAGTGCTCTCTCCCAAAAGAAGGCTCTCCTGACTGCGCTCACCTCTATCAAAAGAGTGGGAGACCTCCAAGCCCCCTCCGTCAGTGACTCGTGCCTCGAATTTGGGCCGGCTAACTCTCACGTTACCTTGAGACCCCGGCGCGGTTACGTGGCCAAAGTGCCCACCACTCCCTTCAGGGACCAGGTGGTCACTTTGCAAGCTATCCCTTCTCAGGAAGGCGACCCCAACCTCTCCTTGTTATGCCCAGTCCGTGCCCTGAGCATTTACTTGAAACGTACTGAAGCCTTCAGACGGTCGAGTCAGCTCTTTGTCTGTTTTGGAGGACAGCAGAAGGGGAAGGCTGTCTCCAAACAAAGAATTTCCCATTGGATTGCGGATGCGATTCGTTTGGCATACCAGGCCAGGGGTGTGCCCTGCACGCTGGGGGTGCACGCCCACTCCACCAGGGGCATCGCAGCGTCGGTAGCGCTAGCGAACGGGATCTCTTTAACAGACATTTTCAGAGCTGCAGGTTGGGCTACACCTAACACATTTGCCAGGTTCTACAATCTGCGTGTAGAACCAACCTCTTCAGGAGTCCTGAACGCAAGCCTGGCGACTCCTGAAGCTGACACGGTGTAGAAGCTTGCCGTAACGTTGTCCCCTACGAGTGATGATGCTTCCCCAGTTCAGTAAGTTTCCTGGTGTGAACCCTGAACGACACTTCCATCATGTTGCACCCACAACATAGCTATGTTTGGCGGAGGAACTAGCTATCAGAATCTAATATGAGGTTAAGTTGCCTCTTGTGAACTCTCATATTAGGTTGGTGCTCCACATGTAGTGGCTCCTAATGCAGCCCCATGTGTGTATTTCCACCTATATTCCCAGAGATGCGGTGTTTCCCTCAAAGACAATTTTGTCTCAGATCCTGAGCTCAGCAGTCTCTCCTTATGCGGAGCCTGTCTCAGGATCTTCCCTTTGTAGCGCTCCCCTAGTGCGAGCCCTCAGGTGTATTTTCCACACAACGACCTCCCTCCGGGCAGGGTGTAGTCTCCGTGGGGGGGGGGATCAGAACAATGAGTGTTGCTTAGCCCCCTCCTCTTATACCCGAAGGTCCGGGGCGGAGCTGGCTATGCAAATACTGCACACCAATTCTCATTGGCCTTTTCTCAAAGCTGTCAGAGGTGTTCGGGCTCCCTAGAGCGACCCCTAGTGTCGTGACTTAGACACAACGTCTCAGTAATATGAGGGTTACCATATGTAACCAAGACGATTTTATTAACCCAAAGATAAAGGAATCATGTATAAATTATTTTACCATATTAAGTTCTCTTTTTCATTAATTGTGCTGTACAAGCAAGTCTTCTGTTATTAAAGGGGCCCACTAACATCTGTTTCAAATTATATGGTAAATCTTGTGGGGACCTCGGTTGAACAGATCATCAAACTGCAGAGATCACCACATTCCAGATGAATCTAAAAGAGTCATAAAATGACTCTGATCCTCGGATCCCCCCCATTGCTCGTTGTCTGCAGATAAGGGGGCCCATTAACAGGTACCCCTCAGATCATCCATGGAACAGATGGCCTGTGTCGCTGATGACATGCTCTTCGTGAATTGACAATCAAACATACAAACAGAAAGGTTTATAATGACAAAAACCAGCCGCAAAGCTCAAAGGGATTCACAGCATGACCTCCGGACACTCTGGTCACCCAGACCCCTCCTTTCTGCATTCTACTAAACTGTGAACGGCTATTCAGAATACACAAGCTCTTAAAACAGACTATTTCTACCACAATTAGAGCAACAGTACAGAAGAATAATATTTCCTTTACCTTTCTACATGTGTGGTGTGTTTTGTGTAATCAAGTATATGTGTATGTGTGAATATATTCCCCTTTTATGTGTTGCATTATATTTACTTTAGTAGATAAGGCTACAAAATGTGTTTGACTGTATGCAAGATATCTGATGTTTGGTGTTGACCAGAAGCTTGTTTTATTTCCAATATGTTTATATGAATGAGAAGTTACTATTGGTCACAATAGTATTATAATGAATTCTTCAAAGACTCTGCGTCTCGCAACTCCGACTGCAGAAGAAACTTCCCGCGCATCACATTGCGTAACCCGGCAACCATTCGGAGCCACCAGGCCAAGCAGATCACTCACCACGGACGTGTTTCCCAAAGACGTCATCTAAGGAACCACCAATCAGAAGGACAGGCAAAGTTACGGAGGAAAACCCCGGCTGTTCAAACAGCACGCAAGTAAACAAAGTCTCCTTTGCTCGCTGAATTGGTGCACAAAATCCTTATTAGCAGCTAAAAGCTGAATCTCTGCTTTTGTGGTTCTACCAGGTTGCAATCTAAGAACTATAGTAGCAATTGCTAGTAATGTTGTTTTGGGATTCCGTTTAACCTCCGTAAACCTCATAATCCCCTAGAACAGTATGAATGATGAATGTGTGTGTGTGTGTGTGTGTGTGTGTGTGTGTGTGCGCGTATGTTTGTTTGTGTGTTAGTAGTTTAGTTTGTGTGTCTTAGAGTAATTCGAATAAATTCCTGTTTCATTTATAAAGAAGCATTGTCTTGTGTTGTGTATTTTAAAGTTAAACCTATGCCCAGATCTTGGTTACCTTGCCCTTAAGAGTTAACGAAATAACTGTTTACATTATGTCATGGCCACGAAGTAATATAAACCTCAGAATTGGTAAAATGTACTAATTTAACCCTTTCGCTGGACGAACGGTTAATAGGTGCAAATGATTAATTCTAAATCAAGTTAATCTAATCAAGCTGAATCGAATCGTTAGATCAGATTCCCATTTGATTCCCTATAATCATTTTGAGCTAATATCTTACAATCTAAAGACCCCCCAATTACTTAGTTGACGCGTGAGTGAGAATTTTTATATAAAAGAAATTTCTCTGACCAGACAGACCCAGTTCTCTATAGAAAACTCTGCATAAAGTCTATATTTTGGCATCAAAACCCAGACACAAGAGTGCCTCTTCAAAATGGGGAAGAGGGAAAACACAACATTAGCAAGTTCCATGGCAAAGTAAACAGTATTGCTTGTCACCCCACAGAAGAGAGAGACAGAGCTCATTACCATTTAAAGAGACATGCCAAAAAACAGGTTGCTGTGAACAGTGCTGATTTTGAAAAGTTAAAAACTTTTTTATATTACCACTGACAAATTTGAACTAAAGCATGTTACAGACTTTTCATTAAGACCCTAAAGAATCGGCATGGTTCGGGTTTTTTATCAATGCATCATTTACAAAACCTGATGATGCATATGCGTCGATCTTACAACATGCATTTTTTAATGAAGGGAGTAAAAAGACCCAGTAGAGAGAGACGAGCGAGGCTGGTGTGTTTGCAAACTGTATTGTTTCATCAGGTAGTCAAGTAGCACTTGGCTAACATATCCACCATGACTGTTTTGTGAAGTGTTTACTGTTTAGCAGCTTTAGCAGCTTTAGCTGTGGACACAATGTTTTTATGCGCATAATTTTTTAATGTTATTATTTTAAGAAAGGATTATATTATTATTTCATGTAAAGGTGCATGCTAGGGTTGCCAGGTTGTCACAACAAAACTCACCCAGTTGCGACTCAAAACTAGCTCAACCGTATTTTGAGGTGGGTCCCCCATTTAAAATTGCATTCCGGGGTGCGTTCCCCTAGTAAATTTATGTTCCATGGGCTAAATATGACATTATTGGTGTAGCTATATCTCACGACATCAAAAACAACTGCAGACTTGGCAACGGAGATGGTACTGCTCGCTATTATACTCCTCGCTGTGCCAATTACAGCAGAGTAGGCTTATGGAAGGGAGGGGCTTACAGACATTACGCTCAAAACAGATTTGAATGAACCATTTTGAAATCATGGACAAATCACTCCAAATATAAATGTATATTCTGGGAAAATTACACTGTTTTCTGACCTTAAATGCATTTAAACCCATTTTAAGGGAACTCCAACACAATATTAGGACACTTTAAAAAAATGGCCCAGGAAATTCGTAATGTGGAATATCTAGTTATTAGATGCAGACACACACAAACACAATAGATAAATTGGTGCACGCCGATTACTCCATCTCATTTTTGTGAGAAGGGCCAGATAATCCTTCAAACAAAGATTTTTTAGGACCCCACTTCAAATGAAGTGGTATGAGAATTATCTTGGCTTACATCAGCAACATGGATTTCCAAGCAAACAAGGAGGATAAGTGTTATAGATCATTCAAACATGTAAAGTGTCTACTTTTATTTGTGTCACTTACAAAACAGAGAACAAAAACTTTGTACTTTTGTAAAATTAAGCACAAATTAAGTAATTAATTTCTTTCTGAAATGCGATCATTTCATTACCTGTAATGTGATCACGTCCCTGAGCAAATTCCACTTTTCATATTACAATTGTCCATGTGAGACACACAACATGTAAACAATCACATCACCTCTGTAAACAAAGCAGCAACAGTCATCAAGTTCATCTTGGCTGTTTTTCGTTTTTGGAAGAAGATGCATTGTGAGGAATAAGCTTTGCATTACCTCAGAAAAAGGAGATGTGGGGCCTCATTTATAAAGTGTGTGTATGCTCAAATTTGATCTTAGAGTGTGCATATGCTAAAATCCACGACAATGTTGTTAATTGTAAAAACTGTCTTTGACGTGGAAAATTGCTTAGCTTCATGTGTCACGAACTGTACCTCTAGAGGGAGCCTCCTCTCCACTGTGTTTCTGTATAGACTCTGTAGGGACTCCATTTCCCATAACCCCTCTCTCATGCCCCGTTCGTCACCTCTCACCTTTATCCCGTCACTGCCTGTATAAATAGAGCGTCATTTCTGTTCCACCTTTGCGAAGTCATAACTTGCCCCGGCCGTTATTTCTAAGCGTTTTCCCTAGTCCTAGTTTCCTGGTCCCTGTTTCCATTGTCTCCTGGTTTCCCGATCCTTCGCTGCCCGCCCTTTGACCCCCTCGCTTCGTCCCTGGTTTACGATTCTCGGATTTCCTGTGTTGTTCCCGCTCGCTCCTGTCTGACCCCTCGCCTGCTTTACTATCAGTATTTATCCTAATAAAAGTCTGCACATGGATCCGCACGCCTCCTGTCTCGTCTCTGGGGCTATCGTTACATCATGTCAGGGTCTGAGCAGATATACACAGTTTTCTTGTCAGAGTACTGTAGGTATTTGGAAATGTTAGCTGTTCTTACAGCTACCTGTTGTAAATGAAAGGATTTGGATAATGATGGCAATCTTTTATATATTAATGACATTAATTAGGAGTCATTTACAAAGCAGAGAGCTGAAACCATACAGTTGCGCACAAATTCACAATCATTTGCGATTCATAGATTTCACATCTGAAAGAGACGTACATGTGTTTTCTGTATGTACGCTCATTCTAGGATGGTTCCTGCACAACATTTTTATAAATGAGGCCCACGGTGCGTGTCTTGATCAAGCAGAGGATGTCATGCTGATGAGTAAGTAATGTTTCTTTTTTGCATTAGTTAACATGCTATTGTGACAAACTTGAACACATTTGGTAGCTGGGTTTTTTCCCCCAAACTATAATTTCAGATTAAAATGTTTGAATTCAGAATCAGAATGAGCTTAATTGCCATGTACAGTCTTGGTCAAAAGTTTTGAGAATGACACAAATATTAGTTTTCACAAAGTTTGCTGTTAAACTGCTTTTAGATCTTTCAGTTGTTTCTGTGATGCACTGAAATATAATTACAAGCACTTCATATGTTTCAAAGGCTTTTATCGACAATTACATGACATTTATGCAAAGAGTCAGTATTTGCAGTGTTGGCCCTTCTTTTTCAGGACCTCTGCAATTCGACTGGGCATGCTCTCAATCAACTTCTGGGCCAAATACTGACTGATAGCAACCCATCTTTCATAATCACTTCTTGGAGTTTGTCAGAATTAGTGGGTTTTTGTTTGTCCACCCGCCTCTTGAGGATTGACCACAAGTTCTCAATGGGATTAAGTTCTGGGGAGTTTCCAGGCCACGGACCCAAAATTTCTACGTTTTCGTCCCCAAGCCACTTAGTTATCACTTTTGCCTTATGGCACGGTGCTCCATCGTGCTGGAAAATGCATTGTTCTTCACCAAACTGTTGTTGGATTGTTGGAAGAAGTTGCTGTTGGAGGGTGTTTTGGTACCATTCTTTATTCATGGCTGTGTTTTTGGGCAAAATTGTGAGTGAGCCCACTCCCTTGGATGAGAAGCAAGCCCACACATGAATGGTCTCAGGATGCTTTACTGTTGGCATGACACAGGACTGATGGTAGCGCTCACCTTTTCTTCTCCGGGCAAGCCTTTTTCCAGATGCCCCAAACAATCGGAAAGAGGCTTCATCGGAGAGTATGACTTACAACAGTTTTACAACAGTTTTTGACAGATAGATAGATAGATAGATAGATAGATATAGATAGATAGATAGATAGAAGCACTGTTCTCTTCTCATGATTCAGCATGCCTGTGCACCACGGTTCTGATGACACATTAAAAAGTTCTGCTTTCAAATGGTACTGAATTTGCATGCATTTCATGTGAAAGGACCTGTTCGATCAGCTCAATAGTATGCAAAATATTGCTGAGAGTACCTCATGTGTTGGTGTGTCGTTTTGCTTACAGCATGTCAAGCGAAGGAGACAAGCTACAAATCTCTACCTCTACCAGCTTTCATACAAGTCTGCTGTCTGGCAGCATTTTGGGTTTCCAATATGGTACAGCAGTGATGGTATAAAAAATATGCTCAAGGCAATACATCTAATATGACAAATCATTTATGCTGTCATCACCCGGGTTTCAGACAGACAGAAAAATAATGAATGCGCTGGGGTTTTTTTAATCACCAAATAGTAGCCCTACTCCATTTTTGATGATGTGGGATTTCAGCATATGATTAAGATGCTCAAGCTGCATTACGAAATCCCTTCACGTTCCCACTTCAGCAGCAAAGTTATTCCTGAACTGTACAATGAAACATGTAGCAAAACTGAGAACGAACTTGCAAATTCACAATAAAGCATCTCTGACAACTGATAGTTGGACCTCCAGGGCAACTGAAAGTTAATTAACTGTGACAATTCATTACATTTTGGACTGGAAAATGGAAAGCTCCATTTTAGAAACATCCCCCCTTTTTAAAAGCCACACAAGTAGCCATTTGGCTGATCCACTGATTGAGTGCATTGACAGACTGGAAGTTAGAGAGACCAAACACCACCATTCCAGTCACCGCAGATAATACACAGAACATAATGAATGGCATAAAAGCAGCGTCTGGACTAGGGACACATTTAGAATGTTTTGCACACATTCTAAACCTTGAAGCCAAGAAGGCAATAGCACTTCAACAGATTAGCCATCTGTTGAGTGAGGCCATTAAAGTTGTCACAATTTTCCATAAAAGTACAACAGCTTCTCATGCCCTGAAAGTCAAGCAGGAAATGCTAAATATACATGTTCACAAACTAATACTTGACTCCCCAACTTGATGGAATAGCATTTATGACATGATGGGGAAATTTGTGGAGCAGCAGCCTGCCATCTACTCTGCCCTGATGGACAAAAATGTTAAGAATAATGTCAAGGACATTGCAAGTCTGAGTTCACTGACAACATGGACGACACTGCAGAGGAAACTATTAATCTGCTGAAACCCCTCAAGACAATCACTACCCTCAACTAAAACAACTCCCTCTCTGTCAATGGTCCTCCCTCTTAAGACAATGATACAAAAATCCATGCAGCCTGTAGATGACAGTCTAGTCATAAAAATGCCAAGGCAGCTATCACTCAGGACTTAGAAAACAGATACACAGATCCTAACCTTCAGGAGTATCTCAACAGAGCATCATTCCTTGATCCAAGGTTTTAGTCTTGCAATCTTGTGCCTCAACACTTGTAGTGGCGTCATCAGAGAGATCACTGAACATCAGGCAGGCATTTTTATGATGAATAGAATATATATATATATATATATATATATATATATATATATATATATATATATCCTCCTGACTACCAGCTAAGGAGTTTTGTCCTCTGTAGAGGACATTAGTTTTTAGCGATTTCTCAGAGAGCTTTCATGTCACAGTTTTAAGTCTGGATGTCCTGTACAGAGCGTGTTTAGGGCTTTTCAAAGATACCAAATGTTTGGACATTTCACCATGACCACTTCCTCTCCTTGGTCTTTAAAAATAGCTGACATTAATTTAGTGATCAAACCTAATACCCTCATGGAAATATGATCATATTTTGTAATGATCATTTAAATCTGACACATTTTCAAATTGTTTGTCATAAAACAACCAATTACATTATCTCAGGATAATGTAATTGGGTTTCAAATCCAAATATGACTTCCTGTTATGAAACAGGACATCAGTTTCACACATGTGCACTGTAGAGGACATCAGGACTTAAAGCATGTTTGTTACACATTTTGGGAGACACAACAAGTGAACAGGGAATGAAATTATATTTCAATATTGCTATGAAATATTAGATATTATTATGAAAGTCTTGCCAATTATTATTCCTATTATTACATTTTTGTCATTATATGTTGCCCCCAAAAACACATTTATATGCAAAATAGATACAGTTTATAGATACATTGTTTATAATATGAAAACCTGTTAATGGCCATTTTACACGCATTTTGCATAAAGAAATGCTATATCATGCTATATCAAATCATCATGTGTTTCATAACATAGCTGAGAATCATCTTTATATAAAGTTTGGTATAAAAAATAAAAATTGATTTGTGATTAAAACTGTCACTAATCCGGTCCCCGTGGCACCCTCGGTTCACGGTCGGCGGGAACCCTCTCCGGAGTTCTAACTCTCAGTACATTTCCCATCGGCCCCCGCCTATGACGTACTTCCGCCGCGCCGGTTTTGGCGCGAATTCCGGCTTTATGAGCCGGCCGGTCTCGCTAGTTCTTCGCGAGGTTTTGTACGTCTATGGCTGCATCTCTGAGCGTTTTTCCTTGGACTGTCTTCACGTTACCCACTCGGATTGTTTACTGGACTTACGACGATTCTCTGGCTTCCCCAACCCGTGCTTTGTTAACTGGATTACCCCCGCTAGCCGCCGGCCCCGGACTAACGCGAGGACTCAGTTTCACGGTTTGGATTGTCTCTACTATTGCTGTCTGCCCCTGTTTTACATTGCCTGTCCGACTCCTCTTGTGTTTAATAAACGGTTTGCATATGGATCCAAAAGATATCGACTCCGCTTCGTCACAGAAAACCTCGCCGTCACCGGATCCAGCAACTGTTGACCAGCTAGGTACCATGCTAACCACGCAGGCCTGCATGCTAGCGGACCACCAGCAGCAGCTAGCGCAGCTAACGGCTCTGACTAAGGACTTAGTGGCCGCGCTTCAAACGTTACAGCTCACGCAGCCACAGAGTTCTACACCCGCCGCGCCGAGCACTGCACCAACCCAACCTGCACCCACGCTGGCCGCCTCAGGACCCCGCCTGGCCTACCCAGAAAAGTTTGACGGCTCACCAGGCAAGTGCAAAGGTTTTCTAATGCAATGTTCGTTATTCTTGGAGCAGCAACCTGCGCTTTACCCCACTGACACCAGCCGCATAGCCTTCGTTTGCTCGCTGCTTACAGGTCGTGCTCTGGACTGGGCCACCGCCATGTGGAATTCTGATCGGCCCGTCTTCCCCACATTTGCTGCATTTGCCCAGCGTTTCAAGGAGGTCTTCCTTCATTCAGCGGATGGGCGCGACGCGGAGGAGCAACTAATCGCGCTGCGACAAGGAAGAGGGACCGCCGCCGATTTTGCCCTCACTTTCCGCACCCTGGCCGCCTAAACATCCTGGAATGAGGGCCCATTAAAGCTCTTTTACAGGAGGGGACTCAGCCCTGAGCTGCAAGCTGAACTGGCCTGTCGAGATGAGGAGTTAAGTTTGGATCGGTATATCGAACTGTCCATCCGTTACGACAATCTGATTCGCTCCCGCCGACCGCCACGCCAGTTCACCTCCTACCAGCTGCCACGGACAGCCCCTCTACCTACCGGAGCCTCGGGCACCTCCACAACGCCTAATGCGGAGGAACCCATGCAAATCGGCAACACCCGTCTGTCAATGGAGGAGAGAGAGCGCCGCATGAGGAGTAATCTGTGCCTCTACTGTGGCCAGCCGGGCCATATCCGTGCCACCTGCCCCACCCGACCTCCACGTAGATCTGACTCGGTGAGTGAACCCCCTAACTTATCCACCAGTCTTACTATTTCTGTAAAGTTAAGTTTTGGAGGTACCACTATTAGCACCACCGCTCTAATTGACTCGGGTGCTGCTGGTAATTTCATTGATGTACAGTTAGTTGAGACCTACAAAATCCCACAGATCTCTTGTCTCTCCCCCATTGCAGTGGAGGCCCTAGATGGCCGACCCTTGGGCCCAGGCACCATCCAATCCACCACCGCGGACCTCACTCTTCAAACTGACCCCAACCACCAAGAGAGGATCCGACTCTTCATCCTTCCTTCTCCATCCACTCCAGTAGTTCTGGGTTACCCGTGGCTCCTCCTTCATAATCCCTCCGTCGCCTGGGCCGACCACACTCTCACCTATCCATCAAGCTACTGCCGCCAGAACTGCTCTGCCTTTGAAACCCAGCCTTCAACCGGCCAGAAAACCTCGGAGTCATCTTCTACAATTCACGTGGAGAACCTACCGGGCGAATATAATGATCTGGCGTTGGCTTTCAGCAAGAGACGAGCAGCCTGTTTACCACCCCATCGCTCCAGCGACTGCGCCATCGATCTTCTGCCGGGGGCTGAACTTCCCAAGGGTCGGGTCTTTCCCCTTTCTCACCCAGAAACCGAGGCCATGAACATCTACATCAAGGAGGAACTAACCAAGGGGTTCATCCGTCCATCCACTTCTCCGGCCTCGGCAGGGTTCTTCTTCGTAAAAAAAAAAGGATGGAGGACTTCGGCCCTGTATCGATTACCGAGCACTAAATGACATCACCACCAAGTTCCGCTACCCACTCCCGCTGGTTCCCTCCGCCCTCGAACAGCTGCGTGAGGCCCGCATCTTCACTAAACTGGATCTAAAAAGTGCCTACAACCTGGTCAGGATCCGAAGGGGAGACGAATGGAAGACGGCGTTCTCCACCACCACCGGTCACTATGAATATTTGGTGATGCCCTTTGGATTATCCAACAGTCCCGCCTACTTTCAGTCTTTCATAAACGACGTTTTCCGAGACATGCTCAACCGCTGGGTTTTGGTTTACATTGACGACATCTTAATCTTCTCCAAGACCTTAGAAGAACACATCCAGCATGTCAGAGCCGTCCTGAAACGCCTAATCCTGCACCATCTAGTGGCTAAGCCGGAGAAATGTGAGTTTCACTGCTCCTCGATTTCCTTCCTGGGTTACATAATCAGCTCTGACGGCGTGGCCATGGATGATCACAAGGTCCAAGCAGTTCTAAAGTGGCCACAACCCATCACTCTCAAGGACCTGCAACGTTTCCTGGGATTTGCCAATTTTTATCGTCGCTTCATCCGGGGTTTCAGTTCAGTGGCAGCGCCTCTCACAGCTATTGTAAAAAAGGGGAACTACCGTCTCACCTGGACCCCCTCAGCACTCGAAGCCTTCCAAGATCTCAAACGTCGTTTTACCAGCGCACCCATCTTACACCACCTGGACCCCAACAAGGAATTCATCGTCGAGGTCGACGCCTCCAGCTCTGGGGTAGGGGCCGTTCTCTCCCAGCGCCACGGGGAACCCCCCAAACTCTACCCGTGCGCCTTCTTCTCCCACAAACTGAACCCAGCCGAAAGAAACTATGATGTGGGAAATCGGGAACTTCTTGCCATCAAGCTGGCTTTAGAGGAGTGGCGTCACTGGCTGGAGGGCTCTCGTTTACCCTTTACTGTGCTCACTGACCATAGAAACCTAGAGTACCTTCGCTCTGCCCACCGGCTCAACCACCGTCAAGCCCGGTGGGCGCTGTTCTTCACCAGGTTCGATTTCACCGTGACCTATCGACCTGGCTCCCAGAACACTAAGGCCGATGCACTGTCACGCATCTCAGAGGAGGACACCGAACCCAGACCACTTCAACCTATTATACAACCCTGCAGAATTGTAGCACCCGTCCAATGGGACCTCATCACGGAGGTCCTAGAGGCCCAGTCCACTGAACCTCCTCCCGATGACACACCCAACGACCGCACCTTCGTTCCCATACCACTACGACCCCGGGTACTCAGCTCTGTGCACGCCTCACCCAGCGCAGGCCACCCAGGAATCAATGCCACACTTCACCTGCTGTCCAACCAGTTTTGGTGGCCTGAAATGCGAGCCGATACCATCCGCTTTATAAAGAACTGTCCCGACTGTAACAAATCCAAAGTCCCTCACCAACCTCCCGCCGGGCTCCTCCAACCACTTCCTATTCCCCAAAGACCCTGGTCCCACATTGCCATAGACTTCGTCACGGACCTTCCACCATCTAGACGCTTCACCACCATTCTGACTGTCATAGACCGGTTCTCCAAAGCCTGCCGCCTGATCCCTCTCCCCAAACTGCCCACAGCCATGGAAACCGCTGAGACACTCTGCGACAACGTCTTTAGGTTTTATGGACTGCCTGAAGACATTGTGTCGGATCGAGGTCCACAGTTCACCTCCAGAGTCTGGTCGGCTTTTTGCAAAGTCCTCAATATAAACGTCAGCTTAACCTCAGGTTACCACCCGCAGTCCAACGGTCAAGCCGAACGTCTTAATCAAGAACTTACCCGCTTCCTACGAACATACTGCGCCAATCACCAGGAGGACTGGAGCCAATACCTAATGTGGGCCGAATATGCCCAAAACTCCCTTCTCAAACCTGCTACCAACATGACTCCGTTTAAGTGCATCCTGGGATACCAACCCCCCCTATTCCCTTGGTCCGGCGAACCCACTGATTTACCTGCCATCGACTCCTGGATCCGTCGCTGCGAAGAAACCTGGGACTCGGCTCACGTCCACCTTCAGCAAGCCATCAGACGCACACAGGTTCAAGCTGATCGCCACCGCACTCATCAACCTCCCTACACCCCTGGGCAGTGGGTCTGGCTCTCTACTCAGAACTTACGCCTTCGTCTACCCTGCAGGAAGCTTAGTCCCAGGTACGTGGGCCCTTTCCAAGTTGTTCGTCAAATAACTCCAGTATCATTCCGTTTAAACCTGCCTCCTGAATACCGTATCTCACCCACTTTTCATATGTCTTTGTTAAAGCCCGCCGACGACCCGACCCGAGGGGAGGGCCAGGAAGGGACCGGCACCACGGGCCCTCCTCCCATCCTGGTAGACGGCGAGGAAGCCTTTCGGGTCCACGAGATCCTAGACTCCAACGCCGAGGGGGTCGCTTATCGTACCTGGTCGACTGGGAGGGCTACGGCCCAGAGGAGAGGTGTTGGGTCCCGTCTGACGACATCCTGGACCCCAATTTAATAACCGAATTCCACCGGACTCACCCAGATCGGCCAGCCCCCAGGAGAAGGGGGAGACCCCGGCGTCGCTGGCTTCCTCGCGCCAGGAGTCGCTCGCAGGAGGGGGGCTCTGTCACTAATCCGGTCCCCGTGGCACCCTCGGTTCACGGTCGGCGGGAACCCTCTCCGGAGTTCTAACTCTCACTACATTTCCCATCGGCCCCCGCCTATGACGTACTTCCGCCGCGCCGGTTTTGGCGCGAATTCCGGCTTTATGAGCCGGCCGGTCTCGATAGTTCTTCGCGAGGTTTTGTACGTCTATGGCTGCATCTCTGAGCGTTTTTCCTTGGACTGTCTTCACGTTACCCACTCGGATTGTTTACTGGACTTACGACGATTCTCTGGCTTCCCCGACCCGTGCTTTGTTAACTGGATTACCCCCGCTAGCCGCCGGCCCCGGACTAACGCGAGGACTCAGTTTCACGGTTTGGATTGTCTCTACTATTGCTGTCTGCCCCTGTTTTACATTGCCTGTCCGACTCCTCTTGTGTTTAATAAACGGTTTGCATATGGATCCAAAAGATATCGACTCCGCTTCGTCACAAAAACAAACAAACAAACAAAAAAAAGGCACTGTTTATGCCTTTTCATGTCGGTTCAAGTCTTTATTAAAAAAGGATTTTTTAAGTCCTGGTGCAGAGGACGTAGCATAACATATGAATAAAACATAATAATAAAAAATAATAATTATATATTATTTTTTTATGCTCTAAACAATGTAATGACATGAAAAAAACAAAACTAAAAAAAAAAAAAAATCCCTGGTAGTCAGGATATATATATAATATCTTAGAGGGAGGAAATAATGTCAGACAAGGCACAGACCAGCCAACCTGTATGCATTTTGACCTCAAAGTACGCTGGTACAATTTGTCACTCTAAACTACGCAAAACCTGGTTACAACCCTGTCCACACACAGTACTCAAATTAAGCAACAGAAAAAGAAGAAGAGTTTGACCAGTCATATCGGTTCTTTCGGTTTTGTGTTTAAATAATTTCCTTGCATTTTATTTCTCTCCAAACTGGCTCTGTATGTGTGTCTGTGAGTCTACACGCTGATAAGAGAAAACGCCTAAATAAACATCTTTCCTTGTAATGAGAAGCATTTATAAACATTGTAACATGCTAAGCAACATCAGTCGAATGTAAGAAATAACTTACATTTGTGTTTCTTATCACAAAATGAGGCAGAAATATAGATTCTATACTATAATAAAAGCTATGTCGATTAGCAATGGATTATAAATATACTTCATTATTCTGAAAATACTGCTTCAGCATTTGTAAATTATTTTCCATGTTGTTATGGTAAACTGAAAAACAATGATAAGCATATTATAAGTTTTAAAGGATTTTATTGGCAAATTATGGTCAATTATTGGTCAATATTTACAGTGTTGACCCTTGTTCTTCATAACTTTTGTAATTATCTCTGGCATGCTGGATATTAGCTTCTGGGTCAAATCCTGACTGACGGTGATCCATTCTTGCCATATTAGCTCTTGTTGGCCACAATTTGTGGGCTTCTGCTTGTCCACTCACCTTTTGAGGACTGACCACAGGTTCTCAATGGGGTTGAGATCCAGGGAGTTGCCTGGCCAAGGATCCAAAATGTCATTCAATGTCATGATCTTCGAGCCACTTCTTTATCACTCTTGCTTTGTGACATAGTGCTCCATCATGCTGAAAAATGCACAGATCTTTATCAAATTGCTCATGGATCGTTGGAAGAAGTTGCTCTTGCGGGACATTTTGATGCCATTCTTTATTCATGGCAGTGTTTTTTGGCAGACTTATGAGAGAGCCCACTCCCTTGGTTGAAAAGCAACCCCACACATGGATGATCTCAGGATGTTTCACTGTTGGCACTACGCAGGACTCATGGTAGCGTTCACCTTTTCTTCTCTGGACAATCGATTTTCCAGATGTCCCAAACAGTTGGAAGGGATCTTCATCAGAGAAAATAACTTTGCCCCAGTCTTCTGCTGTCCAAGCTTTGTACTTCCTGCTGAATTTTAGTCTGTCCTTGATGTTTTTCTTGGAGAGAAGTGGCTGCCCTTCTTGACACCAGTCCATTGTCCAAAAGTCTTGGCCTCACTGTGCTGCAGATGCTCTCAAACCCACCTGTTGCCATTCTTGAGCAAGCTCTGCACTGGTTGTGGCACGATTCTGTAACTGACTCCTCAGGAGGAGACAGTCCTGGTGCTCGCTGGACACTCTGGGACAGGAGTGTCAAACTCAATTCCTGGAGGGCCGCAGCCCTGCAGAGTTTTGTTCCAACCCTGCTCCAACACACATACTATGCAGTTTTTAATTAAGTCTGAAGGACTTGATTAGTTGGTTCAGGTGTGTTTAATTATGGTTACAACTAAACTCTGCAGGGCTCCGGCCCTCCAGCGATTTGTTTGACAAAGCAGAGTTTGACACCCCTGCTCTGGGACGTCCTGAAGACTTCTTCACTGCAGTTGAATCTCTTTCCTTAAAGTTTTTGATGATCTGGTAAATGGTTCTTTCAGGTGCAATTTTCTTTGTAGTAATTTCCTTGCATGTGAGGCCATTTTGATGCAAAGTGATGATGCCTGCTTGTGTTTCTTTGGAGGTAACCATTGCTAACAAGAACACAATGATTGGAAGCTCTTCTTCCCATCTTTTATAGCAATCAGTCTGCTATTACAATCTAATTGGCATGATGGTGATTTCACCTGACTAGTGCTCATTCACACTTTCACATGTGCTGCTGATATTAGTCAATTGGTGTTAGCAGATCATTTTGTGTCAGGATCAAAAAACTGTGAAATTAGATTTTTGTGCAAAGTTAATTTTTTTGACCTATATGAAGCTTTTAACAAGTATATAAAATGCATCTGATCACTCTACACAATAATCTAGAAACAATGTGAATGAACACCTCAACAGCTTAAGCAGCAAACCTTTCAAAACACAACATTTATGTCACTGCCAAAACTTTTGGCCTTGACTGTACAAGCCACTTTGGGGTTCTTATGTGCCACCTCTATAGTACAATTAATTTTGTTTATGCCGATTTCATTTGATTGGTAACTTATTCTTAATCTATTGTTTTAATTAGAAAGATTAAAATGCTAATAATTTATATATATATATATACATTTTTTTTTTTTTTTTTTAAATGTGACATAAAAGATGACATACTTTTAAAAAAAGTTAGGGGGAAAAATGCATGACAAAGGTAAAAAAACAAATTCCTATTTATTTCACTTTAAGGAGTCAAATGTCACCTCATAATGAAAGGACTAATTTTTGATCAGATTTTTTGATTACTGATTAAAAGGTGCCCCTAATTTTTTTTTTTAATTTTTTTAATGAAAAGTAAGCATAGAGCCCTGCTGGATTTATTGCATTTGGGGGGAAAATATTCAGTTTTTATAATAAATCTTGATAAAAATCAAAATCAGGATTAGAATTTATATATATATATATATATATATATATATAGAGTGATGAGTGTCTTGAGTTCTCGTCAGCCTTTCCCTAGAAACACACACAGAGCACCTGCACGCCCTCATCACAGGCTGATTGGCCACAGCTGTGGCTCATCAAGAAGCTGCCAGATAAGCCATGTGAGCTCCAATGAAGGGCGAGATGTTTCTCCACGAAGTAGAGAACTAACTTTTTCTTTCCATTTCCGTTCCAGACATTTCCGTGTGTGACTGACCAGCTCAGCCACGAGCACAGCACCTGGACACTTATACACCAACATTATTTCTCTGTTGACTTTTGTTTGCTAATGATTCCACTCTCCAGGGCATTTATTATGCATAGATCATACACACACACACACACACACACACACACACACACACACACACACACCTTTTCCAAAATGCTATAAATCCATTTTGATTAATTTGAGTTAAAATGTGTTTTCTTGACCAAGAATGTGGCAAGATGAAAACCAATATTTTCGGTTTCAAACTTTCACATAGCATCTTTAGGTTATAATTACGTTAAAAATTCAAATCCAGATTTTGATTTATCATCAAGATTTATTATAAAAACTGAATATTTTTCCCCCCAAATGCAATAAATCCAGCAGGGCTCTACACTTTTTGTTAAAAACTTTGGGTTTTACCTTTTGTAATGCATTTTTTCTAACTTTATTAAAAGTATGTCTTCTTTTATGTCACATTTTAAAAAAATGTTTTATAAGCATTTTAATATTTCTAATTAAAACAATAGAATAAGTTACCAATCAAATGAAATCAGCATAAACAAAATTAATTTGTACTACAGAAAATTGGCTTGTAGGTGTATTTTCATGTTTAATGAGGCTCAGAGGTGGCATGCGTGCAATCAAATTCATAAATTCATGTTGAGATTAATGTTTAAAATATAAACTTTTGAATATAGAAAATATTAAATGATTTAAATCAATGAAAATATACTTTAAAAATGAAACTACAAGCCAGTAGGTGGCGTCAAGTCGCTTTTAATTACTCAATCATATTCATTTGATTCGTTTTAATGGCTGATTCATTGAGGAATAAAGCAAGTGACTGTCTTTATGAATGGGAAATTGACTCACTAGATTAGTGTAAAAATGCACATTCATTCATAAATAAAACACCGCTGTGTTTGAATGGAGATGAAACACCAGCTCTGTGACTACTGATGATAGGGCAGTTATTTATTTATTTATTTATTTTTAATCCGTGGAAAGAAGCACCAAACACTTTCAGAGTCACATTCACATTGATGTGCCATTAAGGGAGGGCCCTTTGTCAGGTGTGAATCACTAAATATCATACATGTCTTACAAAAGTTAAATCAATATATTGTTTTTATGTGAATAAGTGAGCAGGATGATTTTCACATTATTTGGTGGCAAAACCCCTAGTCTTACACATTTAGTTCTTAAAAGTGTTCATCCAGTTATTCTGTATGTGTTTTATGGTCTCATTCTCATTGAGGAAATGGCCGACACCTGGGAGGTGCTCAGCCCAGGCACGGGGTTCTGGGGAATGGAGTTCATGAGCGATAGTCAGTACTCGGGAGAGGGCTCCCACTGGTGGTGATCGGAGGGAGCCACAGAGACCGAACTCATGACAGCATGTTGCATCACTTTCTTTTTCTGAGATAAACACAAAGCTTATTTCTCACAGCATGTCTTCTTCCAGAAATGTAAAGTAGCTGAGATGAACATGTTGCTGCTTTGTTTACAGAGGTGATTTGGGCATTTACATGTTGACGTATCTCACATAGATATTTAGATTATCAAAAATGTGTGATCACATTACATATAATGAGCTCAGATGGGAGACGGTACATCACATTGGTTTCATACAAATTACTTTATCACAGACTTTTTCATTTAAAAGTAAATGGTTAGGTGATAGATATATTTCTCATGTCTCTGTGTTAAGTACTTCCTGAGACAGGGAATGCGGAAATCGCACCGTTTGTTTTCTTTATCTTACAAAAGCAAAATAAAAAAAAATTCTTATTATGAGTGTATTAGGGATGGGCGATGCCACTTATTTTAAGCCCAGTATCGTCGATATCAATACCGATACCTCTAAACTGAACTTTTAAATTATTAAAACTTATTTAACATTATATTTGAAAGTCATTTCATAAGCCCTTTTTTGTTTACATTTGGCAGAAATAAAATGTACTAAATTTGTATTTGAGCTCTTTACTGGGGCAGTAACCTTAAAGGTGCACCTTCTCTACCCCTAAAAGCGATGAAGCATACTAGTACCATAAAAGTACACATGCATTAAAGGGAGATAAGGTACAAATGTGTACCGTTGAGGGTGCGGGATGAAAAAGAACCGTGGTGTTACATAAGTACTGAAGTGTATAATAATACCCAAAATTGTTATTAATTATTTTTACCATGTTTTTTGCTACAGATATTATGGTTAAAATAATGTTCCTGGAGTATTAACCATGAAAAAAGGAAGCAAGCCAGAAGAGAGAGAATGCTAACTATGGTAAATTAGTTGTTAATGAAGTTTTACTACAAATACTGTGGCATAACAACCAATTTGAACTTTTAACAACCAGTTTAAATAAATTTGCTTGCACAAGCTAGCCTAATTAAAATAAATATTTGACCTATACTGTTCAAAAGTTTGAGGTCAGTACGATTTTGTGTGCTATGCTATCCAAAGTTGCACTTATTTGAACAAAAATACAGTAAAACAGCAATATTGGGAAATATATAAAATAATTAAAATAACTATTTTATATTTAAGTACATTTTGGAAAATGTCATTTTAAAAAATCTGTGATCAAAGCTAAATTTTCAGCATCATTACTCCAGTCTTCACATGCCAAATGTCAGAAATCATTTTAATATTATTTGCTACTCAAGAAACATCATTTCTGATTATTATCAATGTTGAAAACAATTGTGCTGCTTCTGTCGACCTATTTGAACAAGCACTGTGAGCAAACGCTATCTGTGATTGATTGGTTTGGTCTTTCAGCACTTGCGTGTTCTGATGACCAGGAGAGATAGAGAGATCCTACACAATAATTCGCTAATAGTCTATTGTTAATCTTAGAGTCTGTTATTTTATGCACAGAATGTCTTGCTAAATAAATAAAATAATGGTTAAAAATGCATTTTAGAATCTATATTTTTATGTTAGGGTCGACCGTTTCGATACAACGTCAGTATCGAAAGTATCGATACTTCAGGATCAATCCGCCCATCCCTAGAGTGTATACAAATAAAGGTAGACCCTTTACAGATTTGAACAATGCTCTTATCTATATGATCAAAATTATGGATAAATTAAAGTTCATTCAGAGGTTATCAGGAGAAACTACCACAAAACACATTAGCACATTTGTCAACCCCAGAGGGTTAAAGGCCCCTCAAGTAAATATTAAATGATTTAAATTAATACAAACATTGCTGCTTAACATACTTGAGTTTGTCCAGTCTGTAGTTTCGATTGTTGGTCATCTTCACTCCTAAATCTCCTGGGTGATTGTAGCTCAGATCCAGCTCTCTCAGGTCTGAGGGGTTTGAAGTCAGAGCTGAAGACAGATAACTACAGCCTTTCTCTGTCACCATACAGCCAGACAATCTATGAACACACACAGAAACAGTCCACATTTATTTTTTCATGTCTGTCATCACTAACACATTTCTGTGGTAGCTGTTATTTTTGTAGTTTCAGTCACAAAAGTAAGAAAAGTTAAGTAAACCGAAACATTTACACTCCAGTGGAAATGTACTTCAGAACTGGAACAAAATATTTCCATATTGTCACTTTTCAATTTGGCATTTCCAGTGAAAAGAACAGTCTTTACCACTTGAGCTCATTACCTGCAACGTGGTCAGATCCACAGATTTTTATGGTATTTATATGGTAACCATCCATTCAGGCCACACAAATCACCCCCCATCACCTTGACAAACAAAGCATCAAGCTTTATTGTCTTCATCTAGGCTACTTTTAGTTTTTGAAAGAGAAAGAACCATGCAAAGTGATGCAACGTGATGACCTAGTTTTTTTTTTTGGTTTGTTTTTTTTTGGCATTTCTGCATTTTACTGGATAGGACAGTGGAGATATTACAGGAACCGGTTTCACTTTATGTTGATGGTCCCTTTAACACATTCTGTTGACTATAAGTAACACTGCACCTATATATCTACTAACTGTCATTAGAGTATTAGTAGAGTATTAGTAGATTGGTAGGGTTAGAATACGTTGACATGTACTTGTAAAGTTACTTACAGTTAGCAGAACTAGACTCTGTTGAGAGACCATCACAATAATGAGTTAGCAGATATTAAGCAGACAGTCTACTTATACTCTAAATAATGTTGCATCTACATGTCAGCTAATTCTCATTAGTGTCAACAGAATGTTCAAAAAATGGACCATTAAAATAGAGTGTTATCCAGGAACCAAGCGGGAAAGAGGGCGATAGTGATTCAAGACCAGCCGGCTAACTCAGCCGCCACAGTTTTTCAAGAGCGGCTGCAAGGGCTTTGATGATGTAACAGCTGTTTCACAATTGGTCAGATTCACCGCATGACAGCGATCGCGTGTGTTTCATGTTTATTCTAACCTTTTTAATTCCCACAATTGCAACAAATCTGTGTTTTTAGAACTTTAGAAGCTTTTTTACTGTAGTTGCACGTTATCTGTAGCCAAGTTTATCATAAATATACTTATATACTGTATTAAGAAGTATATAAAAGGTGTTTCTGTTGCTCATGAAAACGTTTCTAAAACAACTGTGTATTTGACCAATAGTGCATTTTATTCACTTCATCTATGATATAGAGCACGCAAACCGCGTGAGCATCACTACAGAGAGCAGAAAGTGTCCAACTTGATCTGTATGTTTTCAACTCTGCTCCCGAACAGCAACAGGCTGATCTCGTTGACTGCCATCTGTAACCGTGGTTCAAGTCGAATGCACCTAATGGCAACATATATATATACAGGTCCTTTTAAAAAAATTAGCATATTGTGATAAAGTTCATTATTTTCTGTAATGTACTGATAAACATTAGACTTTCATATATTTTAGATTCATTACACACAACTGAAGTAGTTCAAGCCTTTTTTTTGTTTTAATATTGATGATTTTGGCATACAGCTCATGAAAACCCAAAATTCCTATCTCAAAAAATTTGCATATTTCATCCGACCAATAAAAGAAAAGTGTTTTTAATACAAAAAAAGTCAACCTTCAAATAATTATGTTCAGTTATGCACTCAATACTTGGTCGGGAATCCTTTTGCAGAAATGACTGCTTCAGTGCGGCGTGGCATGGAGCCAATCAGCCTGTGGCACTGCTGAGGTGTTATGGAGGCCCAGGATGCTTCGATAGCGGCCTTAAGCTCATCCAGAGTGTTGGGTCTTGCGTCTCTCAACTTTCTCTTCACAATATCCCACAGATTCTCTATGGGGTTCAGGTCAGGAGAGTTGGCAGGCCAATTGAGCACAGTAATACCATGGTCAGTAAACCATTTACCAGTGGTTTTGGCACTGTGAGCAGGTGCCAGGTCGTGCTGAAAAATGAAATCTTCATCTCCATAAAGCTTTTCAGCAGATGGAAGCATGAAGTGCTCCAAAATCTCCTGATAGCTAGCTGCATTGACCCTGCCCTTGATAAAACACAGTGGACCAACACCAGCAGCTGACATGGCACCCCAGACCATCACTGACTGTGGGTACTTGACACTGGACTTCAGGCATTTTGGCATTTCCCTCTCCCCAGTCTTCCTCCAGACTCTGGCACCTTGATTTCCGAATGACATGCAAAATTTGCTTTCATCCGAAAAAAGTACTTTGGACCACTGAGCAACAGTCCAGTGCTGCTTCTCTGTAGCCCAGGTCAGGCGCTTCTGCCGCCGTTTCTGGTTCAAAAGTGGCTTGACCTGGGGAATGCGGCACCTGTAGCCCATTTCCTGCACACGCCTGTACACGGTGGCTCTGGATGTTTCTACTCCAGACTCAGTCCACTGCTTCCGAGGTCCCCCTCTCGTTGTGCAGCGTTTTCTGCCACACTTTTTCCTTCCCACAGACTTCCCACTGAGGTGCCTTGATACAGCACTCTGGGAACAGCCTATTCGTTCAGAAATTTCTTTCTGTGTCTTACCCTCTTGCTTGAGGGTGTCAATGATGGCCTTCTGGACAGCAGTCAGGTCGGCAGTCTTACCCATGATTGCGGTTTTGAGTAATGAACCAGGCTGGGAGTTTTTAAAAGCCTCAGGAATCTTTTGCAGGTGTTTAGAGTTAATTAGTTGATTCAGATGATTAGGTTAATAGCTCGTTTAGAGAACCTTTTCATGATATGCTAATTTTTTGAGATAGGAATTTTGGGTTTTCATGAGCTGTATGCCAAAATCATCAATATTAAAACAAAAAAAAGGCTTGAACTACTTCAGTTGTGTGTAATGAATCTAAAATATATGAAAGTCTAATGTTTATCAGTACATTACAGAAAATAATGAACTTTATCACAATATGCTAATTTTTTTAAAAGGACCTGTGTGTGTATATATATATATATATATATATGTAAGGCAGTATATTGTGTTGTCCACAAGAGGTCGCTAAGACACTGTGTTATTAGGACAGATACCTTAACGTTGTTTGAGCCTCTTGATGTACCGTAGCTTTGACACATGCTATAGTACGTGCGTAGTACGCCATCTTCTCTGCAGTTCACGTTATCAATGCTATAGGTAAGTCATGTTAACGGCAGTGGGAATTAAAATGTTAAATATCTTTATTGTTATCACACTAAAGTTCAGTTTATTGATATATTTTGGGTTTTATACTGTTAAAGACCAAAATGCAGAGTAATGTACAGAGCTAAAATGTTTTGTTCTATCTTTGGAGTGTAATTAATACGTGGTGGCTAATACAAAGCTATTAATGATGATATAAACATTGAGAGCATGTTAATGAATTGCATGTGTATTGAAATTGACTTTGCAAATTGAAAACAAAAAAAACTAAAGGCAGTTCACGTTATCAATGCTATAGATGCCGTGCTGTGGAATAAACGGTCAAGCCACGATCCACGAACCCCTCTGTGTGTGCGTCTCGTCTCTCTACCATCACCCACGAACATATTATAACACAATGCAGATTAGCAGCGGCGGTGCTAGAGGCCAAGAAATGCGCGGAGAGAGAGAGGGTTACATATATATCAAACAAAAAGGGTCACATGACACAAACCAACGGGCAACAAGGCACGTGACTAGAACATCCAATGAGCAAACAGAACTGATAACCACATGACAAGACATAAACCAATGAGAACATGACACATCAATAGGCAGGATAACAGGGAAGCAAGACACTAACAGGAACATGACAAACATCAAAATAAAAAACATGAAAACAAGAACCCAGAACCCAAGTCAAGGAGCGTGGTGGTGGAGGAGGGGTGAAACAGGGGTGGGATGGAGGGCCAGACCCATGCAGGTTCAGAAACATGGCCTGGACCATGGGGTAATGGACAAACATAATATATATATATATATATATATATATATATATGTTCAGCATCAGCAGCTCTTAAATGTACAATAATAGCAGCCAAATTAACCCAGCTGATGTGATGTTTGTTAATCAAAGAATAAAATAAAAAAAAGAGAGGAAATCTTTTGTAGCTTTAAGGATTCATCTATAATTTAGTGTTTTATAACATATATTATTAAATTTTTGTATATGTTCTACTTGCTATATGTTTTACTTGCTAAAGGACACAGGTACCTAAATATGATATGTAGAATTGGTTTATGTAATGATTTGTTTTATGTCCATTTAAATTAGTTGTTTTTTTAATAAATGGTACAATTGATAGCATTTTTTTATATTATATTATATTACACTGCTAAAAAAAATTAAAGGAACACTTTGAAAACACATTAGATCTCAATAGGGAAATATATCATGATGGATATCTATACTGATATGGACTGGGTCATGTGTTAGGAATGAAAGGATGCCACATGGTTTGATGGAACTGAAAATGATTAACCTACAGAGGGCTGAATTCAAAGACACCCCGAAAATCAAAGTGAAGAAAGTATGCAGCAGGTTAATCCATTATGCTGAAATTTCATTGCAGCAACTCAAAATGGTACTCAGTAGGTTGTATGGCCCCCAAGTGTGTGTATGCATGCCTGACAACATCGGGGCATGCTCCTATTTAGACAACAGATGGTGTCCTAGGGGCATTTCCTCCCAGATGTAGACCAGGGAATCACTGAGCTCCTGGACAGTCTGGGGTGTAACCTGGTGGCGTCGGATGGACCAAAACAGAATGTCCCAGAGGTGTTCTATTGGATTTAGATGAGGCGAGCATGGGGGCCATTCAATAGTATCAATTCCTTCACCCTCCAAGAACTGCATGCATACTCTCCAGGCATTGTCTTGCACCAGGAGGAACCCAGGACTCACTGAACCAGCGTAGGACCTGACAGCGGTTCCAATGATTGCATCCTGATACGTAATGGTAGTCAGGGTGCCATTGACTAGCCTGTAGAGGTCTGTGCATCCCTTCATGGATATGCAAAAGAGGTATTTAGGCTTAGAAACCAAATAGTGCAATTTTATTTGTGGTGCAAGTAAACATTCAGGTCCTTATAACATGAATTGTTAATAAGAAAGTGTCTGGTGCATGTAGAAAGAAAAGAGTGTTTCTACAGGTGGTTTGTTCAGCCCATTCACATGTGTGTAGCACACTCTGAATTGCAGTGTTTTGAGTTTTTCAACAGTCTACTTCGTGGATAAGAGGGGGGTGAGGTGGTTGGAATTGAGGGCTCTCACAGCCTGGGGGAAGAAGCTGTTGAGTAGCCTAGCAGAGCGGGCTCTGATGCTCCTGTACCGTCTTCCTGATGGCAGGAGCTGGAAGAGACTGTGGGAGGGATGAGTGGGGTCCTTCACGATACTGGCGGCTTTACCGGAGCATCGTTCAAGGAAAATGTCCAGAATGGAGGGGAGAGGCACACCGATGATCTTTACAGCTGTGTTCACTGTCCGCTGGAGGGTTTTGCGGTCAGCAGCACTGCAGTTCCCGTACCAGACAGTAATGCAGCTGGTCAGAATGCTCTCAATGGTGCCCCTATAGAATGTGGTGAGGATGGGTGGAGGGAGACTTGCTCTTTTAAGTCGGCGCAGGAAGTAGAGTCGCTGTTGCACTTTCTTGGAGAGTGATGTGGTGTTGGTGGTCCAGGTGAGGTCTTCTGTTATGTGCACCCCCAGGAATTTAGTGCTGCTGACTCTCTCCACAGTCGAGCTGTCGATGGTCAGTGGAGGGTGGTCAACAGAATTTCTCCTGAAGTCCATCACAACCTCCTTTGTCTTACTCACAGTGAGGGACAGGTTGTTTGCACCACACCATTCGACCAGCTGTGCCACTTCCTTTCTGTAGGATGTTTCATCGTTGTTGCTGATGAGACCTACCACAGTTGTGTCATCAGCAAACTTGATGATATGGTTGGAGCTGAACTTGGCAGTGCAGTCGTGGGTCAGCAGCGTGAAGAGCAGCGGGCTGAGCACACAGCCCTGTGGGGCACCTGTGCTCAGTGTGGTAGTGCTGGAGGTGCTGCGGCCGACACAGACTGACTGAGGTCTTCCAGTTAAAAAGTCCAGAATCCAATTGCAAATGGAGGTGTTAAGGCCCAGAATGTTTAGTTTGTTGATGAGCTGTTGTGGGATTATTGTATTGAATGCTGAGCTGAAGTCAATAAACAGCATTCTAACATAAGAGTCTTTGTTTTCTAAGTGGGTAAGAGCCAGGTGTAGGATGGAGGAAATTGCATTGTCCGTGGAGCGGTTTGGACGGTATGCAAACTGGAGCGGGTCAAGTGTGTTGGGAAGACTGGATTTGATGTGGTGCATGACTAACCTCTCAAAGCACTTCATCATGATTGGGGTCAGTGCTATGGGACGGTAGTCATTCAGACAGGACACTGGTGTCTTTTTTAGGTGGATTTGAAACGTGGGGACGACTGCCTGGCTCAGCGAGGTGTTGAAGATGTCTGTTAGGATATCTGCCAGCTGTGCAGCACAGTCTCTCAGTACACGGCCAGGTATGTTGTCTGGACCCGCAGACTTGCGTGGGTTAATCCTAGATAGGGTTTTGCTTACATCGGCTGGAGACAGACAGAGGACCTGGTCGTTGGGAAGTGTGGGCAGTTTTTGTGCAGGTGTGTCATTCTGCATTTCAAACCGTGAATAAAAGAGGTTGAGTGCGTCTGGGAGGGATGTGTCATCAATGCAGGCCTGTGGCAGGGGCTTGTAATCAGTGATGGTCTGAATGGCTTGCCACAGTCTCTGCGTGTCTTTGCTGTCAGTAAATTGATTATTTATTTTTTGTGCATACAAGCGTTTTGCTTTTTTGATGCCATGGGACAGATTGGCTCTTTTTGTTTTGAAGGCTGCTTTGTCTCCTGATCTGAATGCATCATCTCTGGTCTTGAGCAGCCCACGAACCACTGCTGTCATCCACGGCTTCTGGTTTGCACGTGTGGTGATGGTCTTGGTTACTGTCACATCATCAATGCACTTTCTGATGTAAGCAGTCACTGTTTCGGTGTATTCATCCAGGTCTGTGTGATTATTGTAGGTGGCCGCCTCTCTGAACATGTTCCAGTCTGTGCACTGAAAGCAGTCCTGTAGTGCAGAGGCAGCATCATCTGGCCATACTGAGATCTGTTTTTGAACCGGTTTGGCAAGTTTCAGAAGTGGTCTGTATGCTGGGATTAGCATAACAGAGATGTGGTCCGAGTATCCGAGGTGGGGGCGGGGTTCGGCTTTATATGCATTTTTTTCTGTTGTGTAAACCAAGTCCAGAGTGTTGTTTCCCCTTGTTGCAAAGTTCACATGTTGGTAGAACTTTGGTAAAACAGTCTTTAAGTTCACATAATTAAAGTCACCGGCTATAATGAAAAAGCCATCTGGGTTATTTGTTTGTTGTTCACTGATGGCGCTGTACAGCTCGCGAAGCGCGTCCTTGGCGTTTGCACACGGCGAGATGTAAACCGCGACAATAACAATGGCCGTGAACTCCCGCGGCAGATAGAATGGTCGACACTTGACAAAAACAAATTCCACCAGCGACGAGCAGTGTTTTGACACTAACACAGCATTATTACACCATTCCTTGTTGATGTAAACACGCAAGCCTCCCCCGCGAGTCTTACCAGACAGTACTGTATCTCTGTCCACTCGGTAGCAGGTTAGCCCGTGCAGCTGAATGGCGGAGTCCGGGGTGTTGTTGTTTAGCCATGTTTCCGTGAAAACAAACGCACAACAATCCCTTTCCTCATGCAGTGTAGAGCGACTGAGTTGGATTAAGTCCAGTTTATTTTCCAGCGAGCGAACATTGGAGAGCATGAGTGTTGGAAGGGCCGGTCTGGTGGGGTTAGCCCTTAGCCTAGCTCGTACACCTCCGCGCTTACCGCGCTTCTGTCCCCTCTCACACCGCCGGCACCTCCACTTTGTGTGGGTGGCGTCACATGTGCTCAGGGTGAACCTGCATTTATCTGCGAAAAGAGAGCGCCAATGATGGACCTGTCAATTCTGATGTTCAATGGCAAATGGCAATCGGGCTCCATGGTGCTGGGCAGTAAGCACAGGCCCCACAAGAGGACATCAGACCCTCAGGCCACCCTCATAAATACTGTTTCTGATTGTTTGGTCAGAGACATTCACAACAGTGGCCTGCTGGAGGTCATTTTGTAGAGCTCTGGCAGAGCTCATCTTATTCCTCCTTGTACAAATGAGCAGATACCGGTCCTGCTGATGGGTTAAGGACCTTCTACGGCCCTGTCAAGCTCTCCTAGAGTACCTGCCTGTCTCCTCGAATCTTCTCTATGCTCCTGTGAGTGTGCTGAGAGACACAGCAAACCTTCTGGCAATGGCACATATTGATCTGCCATCCTGGAGGATTTGGACAACCTCTGTAGGGTCCAGGTATCACCTCATGCTACCAGTAGTGACAGTGGCCTTAACCAAATGCTAAACTAGTGAAAAACAGTCAGAAAACATGAGCGGGAAAAAATGTCAGTTGCATCCACCTGTAAAACCATTCCTGTTTTGGGGGTCATCTCATTGTTGACCATCTAATGCACCTGTTGTTAATTTCATTAACACCAAAGCAGCTGAAATTGATTAACAACCCCCTCTGCTACTCAACTGACCAGATCAATATCACATGAGTTGAATTAAATTGATGCTATACTCCGATCAAAAAGTGTTCCTTTAATTTTTTTGAGCAGTGTATATTATATTATATTATATTATATTGTGATATAAATTTAATATGAATGTTTACAACATGGGTCTCCAACCCGGCTCCTGGAGAGCTACTGTCCAGCAAATTTCAGCTCCAACCCCAATCAAACACACCTGCAGCAAATAATCAAGATGTTCTGGGCTACTTTATAATAACAGACAGGTATGTTGGAGCATGCTCGTCCACCGTGATTTTAACTGAAGAAAGAACAGAACTTGCCTCCTGTTGGAGTGCCATGATTTCTCCTCGTATCGAAACAGCAAGTTGTTCAATTTTGGAGTCTATTATCTCCCTGAGATCAGACTTGATGCGTGTATTTCCGAGCGCAGAGAAGAGATTGCGCTAAGAATTGCTGCGTTACCCGTGTCCTGAGCGTTGTCATCCGGAACATCTTCTATAGCAGAGTCTGAGGCGGACGTGGTCGCGGCCTGGTCAGGTGCTTTACGAAGCTTGGCTGGCATATTAACGATGAATATTCTAAACCAGCAACTCTGACAAACAAATTGCAAATCAAAAACCTGTTACTTTCCTAGCAATAAAAGATTATTAAAAGATGTTCTGAGCGTATTCAATTGGATTTACTGCGGAGCTGTCACAAAACATGTGCAAGAGTTGGACGGGTCACCGTTTGGGAAGCGCGTCACTCCAGGAAAATAGAAAATGGACAAAGAGGTGGGACGTGGGTGGAGCTAAGATGTCTGTTTTTTTTTAATTATTAAAATAATCCTGATAAAGTAACGCCCTAAGAAAAAAAACAAACGCAATAACATGGCTGAGATGCCAAGTTCAACTGCTGGAATGACGCCTGCCTGACACCTGTCACTCAAGTGGCCACGCCCTCAATTATGCAGAATTTTAATGCTTACTATAATTTACGGGTGAGTTAGAAAAAAATTCACCCCCCTCAGAGTTGTCATGAAGGGCAAAACTAGCTGTAAAAACCAAAACCACTTTTTGCACCAGGCTGTAAACATGTTTTTATATGTTATAAAGTTGAGCATTTTAACACGAGAGTCTATGGGGATTTGCTTCCTTTTGGAGCCAGCCTCAAGCGGCCAAGCCGATGAACTGCAGCTTCAGTCACTTCCGTACTGTTTCAAGAGCGAGAGCGGGAGGTTGCCGCTTGGTTACAGCCGAGGGCATCAGTATGAATGACAAAAAAAGCGGATGCTCACTCTTGCATTGGCTTTTTTATTTCTTGGCGAACGGGATCAGGAAAGGTCTGACCCACAGAATGCGAGCCGGGACTACATGTGGCGCCGATAGCCTAGTAGCACCGTTGTGCTTCTGGCGTCCCTTTTTGAGTCCCGGCTCTTTCCCGATCCCATCCCCCTCTCTCTCTCCCACTTTAATTCCTTTTGGTTTTGGAAGTTAATGGGGAGGAGAATGTTGGTTCACAACAATTATATAAAAGTCTAACAGTCTATCATATATTCACACGGGTACTACTTCTTGCCTTATCATAAGAGATTTTTTGTTCCACAGACGGCTTTTTCTTTCTTTTTTTTACCCGCTATTCAATCATGGACCCCACCTTTAATGCTCATGCTTTGTTTACTTGAGGTGATCTGGGCGTATACATGGTGGCTGCGCTTTTCACGTGGCTAATTATAATATCTAAAGCGACAGTAGCGCATGGGCGTGACAAATTTAAATATAATTAGCTCTGACTGCAAAACTCAACATGGTTGGTTTCATACAGTGATTTCATATCACATAATATATTTTATAATACTAATATATATTATTGTTTTCGATAAGACTTACTTTATGTAAAAGTAGAGATGTCACGCTTTCTACAGATATACGTCTCCTGTCTGTGTGCTTAATATTCACTACGTTTTGAAGTTTATTGACGCATTCTTAAAAGCAGTTCACGGAGACGCGAAGACAGAGAAAGCACCCTGTTTGTTTTTTTGGGTTTTTTTTTAAGTTCTGTTGTAATTGTGAGCATACACAAATAAAAGTAGACCCTTTACAGATTTAGGTGATGTATTACTTTTATGTCTCCAAACAAAATTGTGGGAGCAGTTTGAGTTCTTTTTGCTATTATCTAGAAAATATGCAAAAAGCGTCACCAGCACCAACATCGACCCCAGGAGGTTAATTCTTAGCAGTCAGATATTCAAAGGGATACTAATTCCTCATAAGCACTCTCTCATGCTCCAATCCCACTCTATTTAAATGTCAAGTAGTCATTTTCCTTTTAAATCAGGGAAAGTTGATTTATTTCACTAATTCCATTCAAAAAGTGAAACATATATTATATTCATTCATTACACACAGACTGATATATTTCAAATGTTTATTTCTTTTAATTATGGTGATGATTATAACTGACAACTAATGAAAATCCCAAATTCAGTATCTCAGAAAATTAGAATATTACTTAAGACTAATACAAAGAAAGGATTTTTAGAAATCTTAGCCAACTGAAACACTCTTCTCTCTGCACCAGACACTTTCATATTAACAATTCATGTTATAAGGACATGAATGTTTACTTGCACCACAAATCAAATTGCACTATTTGGTTCCTAACCTTAAATACCTCTTTTGCACAATACCATGCACAGTTATTATGTAAAGTACTTATGTAGTCTGTCTTATGTTATGTGTATATAGTCAATTATTTATAGTATATGTATAGTTAGATTACTGCTTTCAGTAGGTTAGCTATGTATAGGTTTACATAATTGTTCCTATGTCTAGTGTTGTATGTTTATACTTGTGTATTTATGTAGCACTGTGGTCCTGCGAGACACGACATTTCGTTCCACTGTATGTCCACACATGTAGCGGAATGACAATAAAGCTCAACTTGAACTTGAAAAGTATGAACATGAAAAGTATGAGCATGTACACCACTCAATACTTAGTTGGGGCTCATTTTGCCTGAATTACTGCAGCAATGCGCCGTGGCAAGGAGTCGATCAGTCTGTGGCACTGCTCAGGTGTTATGAGAGCCCAGGTTGCTCTGATAGTGGCCTTCAGCTTCTTCTTCTTGTTGGGTCTGGCATATTGCATCTTCCTCTTCACAATACCCCATAGATTTTCTATGGGGTTAAGGTCAGGCGAGTTTGCTGGCCAATTAAGAACAGGGATACCATGGTCCTTAAACCAGGTACTGGTAGCTTTGGCACTGTGTGCAGGTGCCAAGTCCTGTTGGAAAATGAAATCTGCATCTCCATAAAGTTGGTCAGCAGCAGGAAGCATGAAGTGCTCTAAAACTTCCTGGTATACGGCTGCGTTGACCTTGGACCTCAGAAAACACAGTGGACCAACATCAGCAGATGACATGGCACCCCAAACCATCACTGACTGTGGAAACTTTACACTGGACCTCAAGCAACGTGGATTCTGTGCCTCTCCTCTCTTCCTCCAGACTCTGGGACCCTGATTTCCAAAGGAAATGCAAAATTTACTTTCATCAGAGAACATAACTTTGGACCACTCAGCAACAGTCCAGTCCTTTTTGTCTTTAGCCCAGGCGAGACACTTCTCACGCCGTCTGTTGTTCAAGAGTGGCTTGACACAAGGAATGCGACAGCTGAAACCCATGTCTTGCATATGTCTGTGTGTAGTGGTTCTTGAAGCACTGACTCCAGCTGCAGTCCACTCTTTGTGAATCTCCCCCACATTTTTGAATGGGTTTTGTTTCTCAATCCTCTCCAGGGTGCGGTTATCCCTATTGCTTGTACACTTTTTTTCTACCACATCTTTTCCTTCCCTTCGCCTCTCTATTAATGTGCTTGGACATAGAGCTCTGTGAACATCCAGCCTCTTTTGCAATGACCTCTTGTGTCTTGCCCTCCTTGTGCAAGGTGTCAATGGTCGTCTTTTGGACAACTGTCAAGTCAGCAGTCTTCACCATGATTGTGTAGCCTACAGAACTAGATTGAGAGACCATTTAAAGGCCTTTGCAGGTGTTTTGAGTTAATTAGCTGATCAGAGTGTGGCACCAGGTGTCTTCAATATTGAACCTTTTCACAATATTCAAATTTTCTGAGATACTGAATTTGGGGTTTTCGTTAATTGTCAGTTATAATCATCAATATTAAAAGAAATAAACATTTGAAATATATCAGTCTGTGTTATGAATGAATATAATATACAACTTTCACTTTTTGAATGGAATTATGAAATAAATCAACTTTTTGATGATATTCTAATTATATGACCAGCACCTGTGTGTGTGTGTGTGTGTGTGTGTGTAAGTGAGTGAGTAAACATGCTTGTTCCATGTTGCATTTGTGCTCTAGTACCAGTCCTTGATTTATGTATGACTCTATCATTCCGCCTGATTCAAATCAGACGCAGATGCAGCAGGTTTCGTCAAGTCAGTGCCTGCGAACACCAAGGCAGTCAAGTCAGCATCTGCTAATGTTGAGATCTGCCCAGCTGTCAAAGGACAAGATGGTTGCCACACAAGAGTTTGCACGTGTCAAGATGGCCACCAACCCAGAGTCAGCACACGTCATGGCCACCCTTCCAGAGGCAAGTCAAGATACAGTTGTCGTTCCAGTGTCACATCCATATGAAACATGATGAAGTAATCCATATGAAACCAATGCAATGTCCAGTCTATCCCCTTGGAGCTATTTATATTTAATTTGATCACCCCATGAGCTACTTTCACTTTCATATTAAAATTGGCCATGTGAAGAAGTGCAGGAAGTGCTTTTTGTCAGAAGCGCAGGAGGTAAACGCCCACATCACAAAGCCGCTTCAAGTTAATCTGTGTTGCTGTTCATTTCTGAAAGACGACGTGCTGTGAAGAATAAGACTTATATTTACCTTGATCAGAAGAATGCAATGTGACGTGCATGCGGTTGCTCCAACAGAGGATACTTTTACATGAGTAAGTCTTTCTTTTATTAGCCTACTTGTATTCGCTGTTATTGTGTTACTGTGACAGACTAAGTTGTACACATTTTACTAGTTAGCCTATTTGCTATAATTCCTGACTACATAAAGTGAAACATTATGAAGTACGTTTTATTTCATTGCATCTAAATGTCTCACCAGGATGCCAGGATGTTTTTTTTAATGTTCTATGAAACAATGCGATATAAAAGTATCATTCAGTGTTACAGCGTGAACACTATTAAGGTCTAAAAATGTTTAGACAACATACAAAACATGCTTGTATTGTATAATACATACAAAGCATGCTTGTGTTAATGACTATAAGATTATATTTGTATATTTATGTTATTTATTTATTGTATAACAATAGAATGAAAAAGTAATATCCTATGTGTTTATACTGAGTGTATGTTAAGACCAGGCTTATTAGTAATACAGTTTTCCTCTGAGAGCACTGCACCAACTTTAGATGTTCAACTACACTGATATTCTAGTATAAAACAAGTTTCTTGACTACTGATGATGAGTTTTGCAAGCACTTAAATATCAGGTATGATTTACTTGTTTCACTTGTTGAACATTCATTCAGATAAATTGAGTTTTCAGAAATGACACAAAGTTTGTTCACATCTCTGTGGTTACATCAGGGTGCTCAATGATGTGTCTTTGACCTTCATTATGTATGTTTTGATTATACTATGTTGTAAATAAAATACAAATAATCAAAATCTTTTCACATTGTTTCTTACCTGACAGTCAGTGTCATTGATGGGCCATTAGGGGAGGGCTCTTTGTCTCTCAGGTGTGAATCGCTAAATATTCATGACCATTACTCTCATATTCTCTTTCGATCACAAAACATGTTTTGGAAAATTTATATCAATATATTGTTTTCTTTGAATGAGTAATGAGATGATTTTCACATCATTTTGTAGAAAAATCTCTAACTGTAATTCCAGAGAAAGCTGCAGACTAGACAAGATGAGATAACCAGGTGGGGTTTCAATACATGAAAGACTAGATTAGGAGCTAGATGAAACTAGAATCAGGAAACTTAGAAGTGGTTCCATAAAGATGCTAACACGTGGAGTGTGCTAAACGCAATGTAATACTCAGTGATCGCCACAAGGAAGTCCAAGGCTTAAATAATGTGTCTGATTGGATGCAACTGTGTGTATGTAATCAGTGCAATGGATGATGGGAAGTGTAGTCCAACGTGATGTACAACATTCTGTGTAGAGTGAGAGTCAATGTATTGAGAGGACGATTTCTGGTGGCGAGCACACAGAAGGCCAAGAACCAGATTCATGACAGGTAGCAGTTTGTGAATTATTTTATGGAAAACCATTTACCTCAGAATCTCCAGCCTAGAATTTGGACTCATCAGTCCATCAGAAAGAAGCTTCACTCCAGAATCTTGCAGGTCATTGTTACTGAGGTCCAGTTCTCTCAGACAGGATTCAGAGGATTGTAAAACTGATGACAAACTCTCACAGGACTGAGCAGTGAGATTACAGCTATGGAGTCTGTGTGGAGAACAAACAAACAGCAATATATTTGGGTTGAGTTTATAATCTGTAGCACAGATGACTTGGAAAAACCTTTGACGGTCATGTAGTTAAAGTATTGTTTAAAATCATGTGGTTTCAGTGGCTACATTGTAAGTTTGAGTGTAGTTTAATCGATCTTTGGGTTCAGGCTTGTGAATGTGGATTGAATTTTAGCATGGTACATCACAATAGTAACTTATGCTACACGACTAAACTTCTCAAAATTGGATTTTATTCTTGGTAAGATACTACAAAAAAACTTGACCAATCACATATGATGCAATAAAGTCACTACCCCTGTATCTCTTGCCCCCCAAAAAACAGTTTACTCTATAATGTTTACTGCCCTTCCCTTCCCGCTCTAACTCCCCTGTCCCACAAGGCAAATCTTCACAGTATATCAAGTACAACTGAGGAACAGGGTTCTGGAGGAGAAGAACATAGAGCTAATGTAATGATTTTCTTTTGTTTTTATTATGATTTGGTTTCCTTTCATCTAGTTCCGTTTGAGTTTGCTAGTTTGTTTCCATGGCTCTGTGTCCTGCAGTGTTTAGCTTCAACCTCAATCCAAATTCAGAAAAAGATCCAAATTTACTTTAAAATTTAACACTCACAATGATCTTCTTTAAAGATTTAGAAGAGATCACACACTGTGGTCATATTTTTGTTCTTATCTAGAGACTCTGGATCTCTCACATTTGTCTCTTCCAGTGTTTTGATCAAGATCTCAACAACTTCACTTGTGCTTAGATCTTACTCTCTTCCTAGAGACACTGGTGGTCTGACATTGGTCACTTCCAGTGTTTTGAATAAGATCTCAACAACATCACACACTGTGGTTAGTTTTCATGTCTCCTTAGCTAGAGACACTGGTGGTCTCACATGTCTACAAATATTGTTTTTGTCTCTTGTTCTGGTATACCATTGAAAGCAGATGCCACATTTGGTCACTTGATTAAATGGTTATCTGTGGTAGTAGCATTTTGTTAATTATTTTATGGAAAATCGTTTACCTCAGTATCTCCAGCTTACAATTTGAATTCTTCAGACCCTTCAATCCTGAGTCCTGCAGGTCATTGTAACTTAGCTCCAGCTCTCTTAGACAGGAGTTTGGGAATTGTAAAACTGATGACAAACTCTCAAATGACCGAGCACTGAGACTGCAGCTATACAGCCTGTGTGGAGCACAAACAAACAGCAATATAATGCATTTATCTGATTGCATTTATAATCTGTAGCACAGATGACTTGGAAAAACCTTTGACTACAGTGATGCAGTTAAATGATTGTTTAAAACTCTAAGATTTCAGTGGCTACATAGTATGTTTGAGTGTAGTTCTATCTCTGGTTTCAAGCTCAACAATGTGGATTGGAGTTGCAATGGTAACTTGCACTACATGGCTAAACTGCTCCGAAGTCTCAGTTGCCTAGCCCTAAGGTTAAGGATTAGAGTTCAGCAGTGATGTGTCATTCTGCCCACCCCAATTTCATTAGTTTACAATATAGCAGCACTTATTGGTGTAGACACTGAAGACATGAATATGCATATTCTTTTATATACATTTTTATGAATGATTTACAGTGTTTGACTATACTACATAAATACTAAGCACTGCGATTTCAGTTATAATCAATTGTCTAATGTTTTTTTTAGCTTAATCTAACTAACCCAGACAGCGAAAATCATCTGGTCCAGATCCAGCCCATACCTCCACAAATCCGCAAAACAGACTTGGGCTGGTGTCTTTTGGCACAACGGGCCAATACCGGCACACATCAGGTTTTTCCTCATCTGCAGAGGTGGAAAATCCTCCTTAGTATTTTGTTATAATCGCCTGGATTTGCTAATTAGCACAGTTTTTCAGCAGGAGGTCAGAGATGGGACCAAGTCGTTCCTTTCGAGTCACACGAAATTCTCGAGTCAAATCCAAAGTCCCCAAAGATTTAATGAGATAATTATGAAATGATGATTGTCCATTAGTGATGAACACCTGCTCTGTTACAGAGAATTACAGAGGATCAGATGTTGATGTTTTATTAGTTAAAATGATGCCACCATCATGAAGATCAGTGTGTTTGCTTTAGTTGGGCTCTTCACCCTTAACAACTTGTGTTAGATCTGTCTGTAACAACACATGTGGTGCTGTGAAGTAGTGAAGTCAGTGCTCAGTGATGAGAAGATATTAGCTGCTTTTTTGTTGAGATGGTCATCATGAGCTGGCTGGAAAACAACCAAAGTAACTTTATATATAAATATATATATGTGTGTGTGTGTGTGTTGTATAATCGGCCCTATAAAACTACAGTATGCAAACAATATATTGTTCTAATATTTGTAGTTACTTTAAAAAAAAAACAAAAAAAAAAACTCCAGTCTTATTTAGACATATGCAGACATCAAGAACCAGCACATGAATCTCAACAATGATGACAATCAACAAAATGTTTCATGCTGGGTAACACCATAGTAAAAACTCCCATCATGCACTGCAGAATAAATAATTGTCTCCACTGTTGAGATTCATATGCTGGTTCTTGGTGTCTAAATGGCACGGGAGATCAGTTTTTTTTTTTTAACCACAGCTATTAGAACAATATATTGTCTGTATACTGTAGTTCTACAGGGTTGGTTATACAACACTTAAACACACACATAATTATGTATGTGTAAAGTTACTTTGCTTTCCAAACCAGCTCATGATGGCCATCTCATCATATAAAAGCAGCTAATAGCTTCTCATCACTGAGCACTGATCTCACTACTTCTCAACATCATATGTGTTGTTTCAGAAAGATCTAACACAAGAAGTTAATGGTGAAGAGCCCAACTAAAGCAAACACACTGATCTTCATGATGGTGGCATCATTTTAACCAATAAAACATACACATCTGTTCCTCTGCAATTCTCAATAACAGCAGATGTTCATCACTAATGCACAATCATCATTTAAGTAGACACTTAATTATCTCATTAACTCTTTGGGGACTTGACTCGAGACTTGCTTGTGACTCGAAATTAATGACTTCCCATGGTCCCATCTCTGACTTCCTGCTGAAAAACTCTGCTAATTCGCAAATCTAGGTGATTGAAACAAAATACTGGGGAGGACTTTTACTCATGGCACATGGATTTTCCACCTCTGTTCCTGCCCACTGAAACCAGGCCCGGGCTGGATCCGTCTTACAGCACTGAAATGGATGTGACTGTAACGCAGATTTGCCAGTTTGTAAACGGATCCGGCACAGAGTCAGCTGCTGTCTGGGGAGGGTCAAACGGTGGTGAACATAATTTAAGGGGCATAGCAAATGGGTAAACCAGACAGTCAATAGTTCTGCATAGTATAAAATAGCGCCAGTCAAACACATCATTCACTCCGTTGTCTGAAGCTAATGACTTAAGCATGGCGACAAGTCCTAGAGGAGGCAGTGTCTCATCCCTTCTCAGGGAACCATGGTTACATACATAATCGGAGACTTCCCTTTGCTGAGGGGAGTGCAGGCTAAAGATCAAAAGTGAGCACTAAGTTCCAGCTCTACCCTGGTGAGGGAGCTGCCCCAATGATGTTCACATGGCTGTCAGTGACTTAATCTTTTCGGCCAAAGGCCCGAGCCACATACATAGAACTTAGCTGTAAGGGTCGAGGCTAATTAAAGCCTGACCTTAAGGCAGGGCTCAGACCCAGAATCAGAGTCAAGAGATTACTTTAAGGGAAATTGTCTAGGACAGTAGTCTAGACATCTACAGCCCTGCGTGACCTCGCTCAAGGAGCTGGATGGGCAAGTCATCTTCAAATTTGGAACATAACATATTGAGACATATGGCTTCAATTTAATAGCACATTTAGGGTAAAACCTGTTATTTAAAATATGTATTTTATGTAAAATATAATTAAACAAAATGCACTGTACAATTTTTCAGTAAAATTAAACCTCTATAACTTAATAGTTTTTATTTTTTTTGTTGAGAAAATTCCACTTCTGCAATAATCTGCTAATTGTCTTCTTAAAAAAGAGACCAACCTTAGATCTGTATTCTAGTATAAAGTGTTCATTACAACAATTTGAGTTTGGATAGTGCACTTTCATGTCTATTTTAAAAATGGGAGTGACAGTTAAGTGGTTAAATCTCTCAAGATCTCAGCAGAGGAGAATTAAACAACTCCACAAACAGCATCAGCAGCTTCACGCATTACTGACCAGATTGACTTTATTTGTGTCATGCAAAAGTTCTTAATGAGAATTAACAGAGGTTTAGATGTTGGTTTCATTTCTCAAAACATCACCATCACTGTGGCCACTGTTTGCTTTAGTTGCTTAAATTTATAACATTGTTTTATCTTCTCTTGCTGATGTAGTTCTGTTTACAGATTGCATTGTTTTACCAAAGGAAACCTGGAAGATAATGTGTTTGGGTGATACTGGCTTAAAAATTATTTTTTAGATAGTGGCTTGATTCACTCACTGTTACATTTCATACTGTTGAACATAGAAGATTTTTGTTTCTGCAATTTGAAACAAAGTTGCAAAGTAACAATGTTAAAACAAATAGTAAGAATAAAAGAAAATACTAATGCAATTTAGGTGCATAATTTATTAATGTCGCAATGCATTCTGGGAGCCATGAATGAGTTTTGATTGGTGTACCCAGAATGGACTGCAGCATGAAGCTTTTAGTTTATTGTCACCATCGTTGAGATTCATATGCTGATTCTTGATGAATGTTTGTGTGTAACTCACACAGATGCTCAAAATGCCTAATATGCAAGATGTGTGGTTCCCTTTTGGTACTTCACTCATACTGTGGTGTAAGCTGCTTTGGGGAAAACCTTTTTTTTTCTCTGAAGACTGAAGCACTTTTTAATAATGCAGTTTAACTGCAGGGCTATTGACTGAGTCAGTGATAACTGAGCGAACCAATAGCTAAGCAGCCTGCCGAATTCCCCCACGATCCCGCCAGAATGGGCGGAGCAATCGGCTTTATAAGTGGGTGCTTTGCCATGTAACTCAGATCCTTTTTCTTCAGTGACGACTTGTCATTTTCGCTCAAGATTCAAGCCTTTCGCAATTAAGCTTTTCTAGACGGCGCTCCATGAACCGGCTCTTGCAGCACACGAAGAGACTTCCTGCTTGGCTATTCCTGCCTTGCTGCCTTCAGTGACTGCAGCAGAAGCGTCCCGTTCCCCTGCCACCATCCGGTCCGGCCGCTATTAAAGCTTTCTAAATTTCGGCGTTGTTGCAAATGCCGCGCCCCGCTGCACGCCACTGACCGTCACGGTGAGTGTGCTTCGTGCTTGGGTGCCGCCCACGCTGAAGCTGCGCTCAATGAGACAGAATGTCCCCACTGTGAGGACATGAGTCTTGCTTCTCTGCGCTGCCCCTCATCTTCCTCCCACTTTCTTCCTCCCAGGAACCTGTGAGAAAAAACAGGGGGGCAGAGCAGAGCAGAGCGAGTGAGCTCACGCCAGCTCAGCCCCCGCGTGCCTCGCCCTCGCCACTTAGAGAAGCTTCTCATTTCTCCTCTCTCAGCAAGGCTCGGAGACAGAAACAGTGGAGTTAGGAAATTAAATATTAGGTCTTGAGTGATCTTACGCCGGCGTTGTATCTGCGTACTCGCTCTCCCAGCTGCACTTTGATCTGCCATTGTGTCTTATAGTGAAAATCAGCACTCCTCATTACTTTGAGCGGCTCTATTCTCTTTGAGCGACCGGTCTCTGACAGCTTCGCATTGTATGTGTGTTGTCAAGGGAGACGGCCGGTCTCCCCGTTCGCTTGCAGGAGGTGCCCCCGCCTCCCCCGCTCTTATGGTTCTATCCTCCCAGTTACCTCGGAGGCAGCAACAGCGAGCTTGTGAGTTGAGCAAACAAGCTTAAATTACACATACCCTGCGTGCCATGCACCTGCTGCTGGCAGCTTCGTGTTTTGTGTGTGCGTTGCTGAAGCTGCGTCCTCAAAATGACCTCTTGCTAAGCAAGTCGCTACGTCGCTGAAGCCTTCTCCACGAACCATCTGTTTTCAGTACTAAAAAGCAGTCTGCCAGGGTGCATTTCACCTGTTACGGCAGCGTGTGTTTGTGTGTACATCGCTGAAGCTGCGTTCACAAACTGTTTCAGTAGTCTGCCAGGGCGCATTACACAATATTTGACAGCTCGCACTGTGTGTGTTGCTGATGCTGCGCTCGCAAGACTCGCAGTCAGCTAAGCAGTCTGTCAAGTTGTGTTATACCTCTCTCGCTCTCGCGTTTCTCTTCTCCCATTTACTTTGGAGGTAGAAACTGCAGACTCGCGATTAAATTGAGTGATTTAGCGCTCTGACAAAGCCCCTCGTTTTTTCGAGCGGCTCAATCCTTCTGGCTGGATCGAAGCAGAATGCTGTCTCTACACTGACAGCTTCATGTTGAACAGCGCTCACTGAGGCTGCGCTTGCTGAGGCAAATGCGCTCTCGTGCTGGTGTGTGTTGCGTTTTTCTCAGTGAAAGCGGGCCCACCCCTCCCCTCCTCTCCTCTGCTACGAGCGGATCGGAGAGAATGTGAGCAGCTCTTTTGATCTGCCTGTTTAACATTATGATCATTGCACTCCTCTTCTTGAGTAGTTTGATCTTTCTTTCAGACAGATTAAAAGTAACTGCTGTCACTGATGATTATTATCACTGACATCTTAGGCGGGCACCAGCATCCTCGATCTCAGCTGTCTGAACTGCGCCCTCATGCAATGGCCGTTCAGAAGGATCACAACAGAACAGGCCCTCTCGCAAGTTCGCCTAGGGGACTGTTTTTTTTTGCTGGATCTGAAAGATACCTACTTTCACATCCAGATTGCCCCCCATCAGGCGCTTCCGTATCAGGGAGAGTCGAGCTGCATCGCAGCTCTCGCCCTTGGAAAGAAACTTAATGGCTGGAAGAGGGTGTTTGCCCTGGACTAATATCCAGACCGAAGGTGGTCACGACAGCTCGGGTTGGGAGGCGCTGTGCGATAGCAGACCAGCCTTTGGCCTATGGTCAGAAAGGCAGACGAGCCTTCACATCAGCTGCCTAGAAAAGCTAGCAGTGAGTTTAGGCCTTCATACCTTCCTGTTGGAATTGAAGGGTCATCATGTCCTAGTCCACTCGGACAGCATGGTGTCCTACATAAATCACCAAGGAGGCTTATTGTCCAGGTGTCTCTTCTTGTTGGTGAAGGACCTTCTGGAGTGGGCTCAGGTCCATCTGCGCTCCTTGAGAGCGGCCTGTGTGCCAGGCAGACTGAATCAAGGGGCAGACATGCTGCCTCGGAGCAATGTCCCCTCTGACGAGTGGACACTCCACACCATGACGGTTCAGACAATATGGGAGATCTTCAGCAAAATCTTCAGTCAATCTCTTTGCCTCAGAAAGCAACTCTCACTGCCAAAATTACTTCTTGAAGGAACAGGACATGTTGGCCCACGACTGGCCCAACCTCCTTCTTTATGCCTTCCCCCCGATCGCTCTGATCCCTCAGATCATCAGACGAATCAGGGAACAGAGACACAGAGTTCTGTTAGTGGCCCCACTCTGGGAGAACCAACACTGGCTAGCGGACCTAACTCAGTTACTGTCAGCAGCCCCATGGCCCATTCCCCTGAGAAGAGACCTCCTCTCTCAGGCGAACAGAACTATCTGGCACCCCAGACCGGACCTGTGGGCCTCTTAATGGGAGCCTGCCGACCTCCCCGAGAACGTCTTAAACACTATATTTCAGGCTAGAGCACCATCTACAAGACGTCTCTATGGCCTTAAACATTCAAAACCACTCTGCTCTTAGCCTTAGCATCTGTAAAATGTATAGGCGACTTGCAAGCTCTAAGTGAGTCCATCTTGTTTGGAATTTGGGCCTATTGACTCCAAGGTCGTCCTGAAGCCAAGACAAGGTTATGTACCCAAGGTACCCACGACTCCTTTCAGAGCCCAAATTATAACACTCCTGGCTCTTCCTCCATCCGAGCAGGACCAGGACCTCTTTCTCCTCTGCCCTGTCTGGGCATTGAGGACCTACATTGAGCGTTCCGCCTACTTCAGACAGTCGGAACAGCTTTTTGTTTGTTTCGTGAGCGGTCACGAAACAGAGACTGTCCAGATCAGGGGCGTCGCACCCACACTTTTCCCAGTGAGAGGGCTCAGCACCCGCACTTTTTCTACAGTTTTTCTGCAGTTTTGCACAAATGCATTACAGCAGTCACTCCTCCGTTTCTCTGTCCGCTCTGTGCCTGCCTCCTCTCCCCTCCCTTTCAAACATGACACCGGCTGATGATTGGCTGTTCTGCCTTAAGTCTCGCCTCTCTTGGTTTGTTAGATTTATCGGTCAGAGGCGGAAACTTATGGTTATGGTTATTTACATCTCCCGTTTCCAGGTACTTTGAATTAATGTTTATGCTTTTGAGGTTTTTAAATAAGCTTGATATGTGTTTAGGAAGATGTTCTGTTTATGTTTTGTTGACATGTTGAGTTTTTTCTGTATTATATTTCGGACAAATTGTTAATGCTTCTCGCTTGGTGACAACAGATTTATAAACAATTCAATCGGTGCAAAATGAAACCACACAAAACAACAATCATTAGCTGCTTATATGTAAATGAACACCACTTGTCAGACTATATATTGTAAATAAGTACATCACAACCCTCACAATGTGATAATTACACTAAGACATGTTGTGTAAATCTGACAAGAAAAATCTCCAACAGCACTGCATGAGCTAGCAGCACCATCTAGTGGATGTGTGCAAGGGACACCCTTAGGATCTCAGAAAGGGTCCAAAAATAACGTCAAGTTTGAGTAAAAATAAATTAATTGTGAGTTCTGACAATGCATGGTTGTAAGAATACAACTCATATGAGACATACTTTTCAGGGCAGAAAATTCAGACCATATTTTATCTATATAAATAAGGAAGAAATGTTCTGTCATACTGTTGAGGCAGATGTCACAATTGGTAACATGATTTAACAGTCATCTATTGTAGTAGCATTTTATTAATTATTTTATGAAAAACCATTTACCTCAAAATCTCCAGCTTGCAATTTGGACTCTTCAGACCATCAGAAAGTAGCTTCACTTCAGAAGACTGCAGGTCATTGTTACTCAGGTCCAGCTCTCTCAGACAGGAGTAGGATGATTGTAAAACTGATGACAAACTCTCACAGGACTGAGTAGTAAGATTACAGCTATGGAGCCTGTGTGGAGAAGAAAACATGCAGGTGCTCTTTTAGCTTTGTAAATGATTTATTCATGATATGATCTTCAGTGGAGAGTAAAACCAGTTCACGTTATCACTAGATCCTACACACTCCACACAGAACACAGTCTGTGCTGATGAGAGAATGGGTTTAACACAACCCACTGGAATCCCCTGTCTGGGGATATCTAATATACTGCCTTATCAACGTAGCTTTCATTTACAAATATCTGCTCAGGTGTAAATTTATACAAATTATGTCCATTTCATCTATCATTGCGTTCGCTAATGTTTAAGGTGTAAATGTTTGAGAATGCAGGACATAGGCGGGACAGATATCTGTTGATGGGCTATAGACTATTGCTCATTGACAGATATACATTGTGCATCCATACCCATTAATTACCCACTTGCTTACTTTGAACAATGTATTCTAACAATTTATAATTTATTTATTTTTAGGAATGTGGCTGCATCACCCTCGCCTTCACCGGCACCTCGCACCAGGGCAAACAGGTATTCAGTTTTCAGTGCGATCGAGAATCATACTAAGTAAGTGCACAGACATTATATTTTACAGATGTCATTTTGTTTACATCATCATAATACAAAAAGTGTGTGTGTGTGTGTGTGTGTATATATATATATATATATATATATATATACACAGATCCTCATCCATGGCCATTAGTCATGGATAATGATATTTTTTGTCATTTGCAGGAATAAGTGCACAGACTTACTATTTTACAGATGTAATTTTGTATATAAAAATGTATTGTAAAATGTACTTGTATGATATTGTTGTGTAATAAATAGTACTTAAAACTACCTGTAATAAAAATTACCTTTCTTACTGGTTGTGTATCCGTATGTACATATACACTGTTACAAAACAGCATATGCAAGTCTAGTGTGGTTCATGATATGATGTCAGAAGCGGGATTTCAGCTCAGTGGACATTGACAGACTGTTACTATATTGCCCCTTTAAGTGAAGAGCTACACAGTCGAGAATATGCTCAAATTTTCACCATCAGAAAGTTTCCCATTTGAAAGGCTGAGCGAATGGCCAGAGTGGAAACAAAGATTCATGCGTTACAGAACAACCACCAAATTATCACTGGAGGACGCCAATGTTCAGTTCAGTGATCTCAGTCTTAGTCCATGACAAGCACTTCATTCCCTGAAGAAATGTAATCAACAAATGTGCACGCTTTCATCAGTGGTGTCAGCGAGACAGAGACAGTAGAGGCATTCATAAGAGGACTTTACGAGCTCTCAGAACATTGTGATTTTGGCAAATTAAAAGGTGAATATATAAGATACAGGATTTTGATCGGATTGATAAACAAACAAACAAAGTGCAGAGCAAAGCGAAGCAAAAGTAAAATAGAGGAGGACAACATCTTAGTATATGGTTGTACTCATGACCATAGACTTGATGAGGTACTGAAAGCTATCCATGCATCTGGGCTGAAGCTGAAGAAGGAAAAATGCAATTTTTCTACTTAAAACCCTTGTTGGGTAAAGTAGGCTAAGTCTGCAGGGCTTCTTCTGCATGGGTCAAGAATCTTGATCCCAATTAAAATGAGGGATGAAGTACTATCGGCACTATCACTGGGGGACTCAGTGCGCCTAGAGCTGGATGTTGAAAAGGTCAACTGACCACAGAGAATTTCACAGGAATCTGAAACATCTCCAAGCCATTCCAGGGGATACTGCTACTCAACATGAACAAGATTTACCTCACTGCACAACGGATGTTGAGGAAAGTCACCTACATGGGGTTCCAAGTGAGCAATTACCTAAGGTGAATCAGGGAATGCCCATTCCTTTCTTAGAACCTACGGCTGCTTTGTCTCATACTCCACAACACATAGCGTCATCCAAGACCACACGCTGTGGGTGTGTGATAAGAAAGCCATTGCGCTACCATTCATAATACAAGATTCAAAACACTTCCTTCCCCCTTTTCTGTTGTTTAGTGCATTACAGAGACTTTGTGGAAAGATTAATTTTGCATAATGTTTTATGTTTGCAATGTTTGCAGCAGTGTAATTGAAATTTTGATCAATTTTTTTTTTGTTAAAAAGTGATATGTTTTGCTCAAAAAGGGGAAAGATGTGATAAATAGTACTTGGGTATGAAACAAGCTTTCTTATTGGTTATTATGTATGAGGATGTACGTATACGGAAGTGTTCAGTAAACTATATCAAAACAGCAAGTCTAGTGTGGTTCATGACAGTATGTTAAAAACAAAATGTAATAGTTTCTTTTATTGTGTTATTATCATCATTCTTGTGTGTGTGTGTGTGTGTGTGTGTCTGTTTTTTTTATAAACAGACATGACAGTGAAAATGATCAGTCACCTGTTCTAAAGAGAGCAAAGACAAACAAGCAGGCAATATTCAGGTAGCCACTATGTCATTGAAAACACAGGCAATTGCAAAGGGACGCAAATATAAATGGACAGATGTAAGCATCAGTGAGATCCGGTACATTGGGCTTATATTTTACATGGCAATGGTGAAGCTACCCTCCATCAAGGACTACTGGAGACAGAGCAGTATTTTCACAGGACCTTTTCCAGCTACAGTTATGCCGAGGGATAGATACCGGACAATTTCATGGAATGTGCACGTGAGTCACCCAGATGCAGACAAAGAGAATGACAGAAAGAGGGGCACATCTGAACATGATCATCTGTAGGGTTAAACCTCTTATGGACGCTATCCGTCATGCTTTCAAAGTTATCTATCATCCTAAAAGAAATTTAGCTGCGGATGAGGGAACGGTGATATGCAAAGCAAACACAGGAATGACACATTGCATGAAAGCCAAGCCAACTAAATGGGGGTTCAAGTTGTTTGTTCTTGCTGATTCCTCAGATGGATACACCATGGACTTTATTTACACAGGAAAGAACAACTATCCCACAGGCCATGGACTGTCATGTAATGCTGTAACATCTCTTGGGATATAAAGTTTTAGGTTCTGGGTACCATGTGTACATGGACAATTTCTACTTAAGTCCAAAGCTTCTAAAAGATTTGTTTACCATGACGTTGCTGCATGTGGGACGTACAGAGACAACAGGAAGGACTGTCCTTGGAATGCAGGTAATTTACTCTCTAAAAACTCTGCTATGGGATCCATCAGGTGGATTCGGGATGGGCCTCTTGTATCTGTGAAGTCAATGAACACACAAGAGGTATCTGTCTGTTCTACTATCCATTCTGCTTATACAGGAGACACAGCTCTGACTTGACTTGACACAGGAAGAACAGATCTGACTTGACGTGACACAGGAAGAGCACCCGTGACATGACTTGACTCAGGAAAGCATAGTTCATAAATACCATCGGGTCTAAGCTGAGCTCTTAATGGTTGGTTGACAGATCAGAAAAATAGGCAATGTCCAAATACTCTTGTATATAGTCCTCCAGCGATTGTGTGCCCTGCTCAAGGGCTAATAACAGTCTTGCAATGTCCATACCTGACTGTTGTCCATACGAAATATGAATACGCTGCTGGGTCCTTTTGTATTCTGTAACAGAGCGACAGAGACGAGTAGCGGGCGCATATATATACGCAAGCTTTTATTAGGCATAAACAAAAACATGGTCATAGACAGGCAGGGTCAACATTAGCAAACAGGTAAATGAAGGGCAAGACATAAGAGTTATCCATTAGGCAGACAAGGATCGATCCAAAGGGTCTGTCTTTCATTGGTTTAGTCCTTTCATATTTTGGTTCGTTCCAATTCCCGTTTACCCATATCATGTATAACCCTGCTTACCTCCTCGAATCACTCTCACAAAGACCACATCAATGACTTTGTGTTTTTGTTGAACTTAACACACTATCCAGACAGCTGCCTCTGCACGTTTTATAAAACCGGCCTAAACATCGCCACACGAGCACACCTGTCCTGAGAAGGTCCTCAAGAGAGCCTCGCAGCATATATTGAGTGAGTGCTGGTGTCCTGCAAGTCTTCGATGACGGTGGATTTCACAGACTAAGTTATGACCAGGTGTGAGAGCCGGCAGTACATCCAGTGGTGGATACTGCAGTGGAAATCATGGGAGCTATGGAAAGCCCTGTCGACCGTGTCACTGCTGAGGGTGAGCTAGAACTGGACTCGGGAAACCTAATTGACTTTTTGTCTGACATACCTGCTTTCAATCACCTTCACTAGTCAATTGTGAAATTCTCCCACCCGACCTCCCTCTCCCAACTCCTCTCATTGATCTGTTCCCTCCCTCCTTGCGCTCCTTTCTACATGTACCGTGACAAGAAGTGGTGGGAATTTATGTCTGATATAGGTTTCAGAAGTGGGTGGGGCAAAATAGCTTGATAGGGCCACATATGCACTTACAGTGACGTGCCCCTCGAGCTACGTTTCACGTACATGTACAAAAAATTGGTAGACACATGTAACAAAAATACCTACAAAAAAGTTTCATATGAAATTTGAATCAGTTTATCAGCAAATTTTGTGTTGTTTTTTGCCTCCTAATTTTTTTTTTTCAGATCAACACCAAATTTGGTCAGTCTAATATAAAGCCATCCCTTTGGGACGTTAAATTGTGAAGATCTTTGATCTATATCTTATATTTAGATCTTATCTTTGATAAGAGTCCTGACCTGAAGACATCTACATGCCCATATTCAGTTATAGTCATAGTGCCACCTGCTGACAACAGGAAATTTTCAGGCATGATCAGCTAGAGACAAAAAAATTGAGAATCTGACCACACCCACAAGCCATGCCCCAGCACTCATTATTAAAAATATGGATTTTAGCACATTAAAAGATATATCTGTACGCAGATCCATTTGTAGCTTTATTACAACAACACAAACAGTACAGGCAGCGTCAATCACCAGCATCAGGAATGTCAGAGATAATCTAAAGCATAAACAATAGCAAGCAGGGTTTCGGGGTAGGCGGCAGAAAGTCCAATAAATGATAATTCCAGATATCAAGGTCGGAGTAGCAGGCGGCAAGGCAAACTCCGTAATCAGACAGTCCAGGATCATACATGAGAGAAACAACAAGGAAATACAGGGAAAAAAGTTCAGAAATGGCAAAACAAGACTTCGCGAGGGCAGAATGCCTGGAAGCGGCTTCTACAGTTTTTCTCAGATCAGAACTGAAATTTGCAAAACAGTAAGTGCATTTCTCAAAACAATTTGTACAAATAGCAAAACACCATGGATTACCTGCAAAAGCCAGTCTCTAGCTCAAAATCCTTAGTTCATCTCTCAAAAATAAATATCCGTGTCGGTAACACTTTATAATAACGTTCAGTTGTAAGTCATTTACAAGTGATTAGTTAATGATGAAATAATCTTTTACAAAACATTCACCAACTATTAATAAGAGATATGATAACAATTTATGTATGTTTTGTTAATTCATTTACAAGTAATTAGTTAATGATGAACTAATTATTTACAAAACATAACTATGCATTCATAAATGATTAATAAGTGATATGTTAGTATTTTTAGCATAGAGTTTTGTCATAAAATAATCAAACAGATCCTTAGTAAATTGTTAATAAGATACTAGTTAATATATTACTAATCAAATAATGTAAATAATTGAAATGTCTGTCACTGAAATGTTTACCCTCCACTGAAGATCACATCATGAACAAATCATTTACAAACCTTTCTGCATCCCCTATTCTAAAGTGTAAACAAGTCATCAGCTGTAAATGTTTTACTCCTCATTTGTAGATCTTTCCCCCCCAGTGCGTATACCCACACAACCTGCAACCGGCAGGTTTATAAAACATTTACAACTGATGAGTAGTTTACACTTTAGATTAGGGGATGCAGAAAGTGTTGTAAATACCTTGTATACACCAGATCCTTTGTGACATGTAAGAAAAATCTACAAATGATGTGTAACACATTTACAAGTCATGAATTGTTTACACTTTAGAATAGGGGATGCAGAAAGATTTGTAAATGATTTATTCATGTGTTTACACAACAGGTTTTCAATACTTTGTAGTGTGTACTGCAATGTAAGGGCTGACTGGTGAGGGTAAAGATGTCTTCTGTGACACACCTGGAGTATTTTAGCACTGAGCACCTGATGTGATCTTCAGTGGAGGGAAAACTGGTTTACATTACCAGAACACAAGTCTGTGCTGATGAGAGAAATAATTTAAATGTTTACTCAAATCATTTATTATTATTTTAAAAAAGAGTTTTAGATTAATTGCATTTTTCGCTTTTTAACATATCACTTATTAATCATTTATAAACACATTGTTATGTTTTGTAAATGATGAGTTCATAATTAACTAATTATTTATAAATTAATTTGTAATTGACTTGTAAATTAATTAACAAAACATATACAAATTATTAGCGCATCACTAATTAATAATTTGTGAATGTTTTGTAAATGATTATTTCATCATTAACTAATCACTTGTAAAAGACTTACAACTGAACATTATTATAAAGTGTTACCTCTGTGTCAACTGACATGTTGTCAGTGCCATCAGAATGTAAGTCCTTGTGCCATTGTGTATGGATAAGACAGTCAAATTGCTTAGTCATGTTGTCAGTATAACAGTGTATTTTGGAGGGATGTTCTGATGTAAACTATAGCTAAAGTTTTGATGACAATTATTGTAAATTGTAGATTACACCTTAGTGTATGTCCAATTCCTTGTCCTTCTATTATCAGACATTTTACAGTGTTCAGTTTTTTTTTCAGTAGCTTTCGGGTCAAAGGCTGCCAGCTGGTCCTAAACCTCCCTTGAGGAGAGGCTAAACCTACACACATTTAGGACACACAAACCCCCAGCCCTCCCCCAGGGGTGGGGCATATTGACAACCCCAAAGAGCGGTCTCCGCCAATCCCGGTATGCCCGCATCAGGGAGCTTTGCAGCTCTGTGACAGAACGTCGCAGTTTGTAGGAGACCAAATGCCGACACTCGTGTCAGGCCAAATGAGCTCGACCACGAAACACCTGAGCAGCGGGTGGCGCCGGCCGACTCGACGTCGTGGTGAAGGGACCGCCTTGGTGGAGGCAGGGGATGACGGAGCTGGTGGTGAAGAGGGGCGCCTTCGGCGAACAGACAGGGACTGAGCACCCAGGGGCCCGTGAGCCTGAGGCTGGGAGCAGACAGTCTCCGTCTGTGTGAACACCGCCAAGAACTGTTGGGCGAAGTTCCCGGCAATGTCGCCGAAAAGGCCGGTCTGGGAGACGGGGGCGTTGAGAAAGTCCACTCCTGCAACACACCTTGGTCAGAACTACCCTTGTGCAGTTCTTTCAGTGCCCTGGCTTGATAGACTGGCAGGATAGCCATGGCATGCAAGGCAGTGGCGGCCGTGCCCGCACCAGTATAGGCCGTGGCAGCGAGAGCTGACAAGCGCCTACCTGCTCCGAACGGGAGACGCGGCGGGGGCACCCTGTGGGCATAGGTGCATTGGGAGCACACGCTCCACCTGGGGAAGGCCCACATACCCCCTGGTCACCCCGCCATCAAGGGTAGTGAGGGGTGAAAAGGTGAGAGGGAAGTGAGCAGTAAAAGGATACTGACGTGCTGAAAAGCCTCCCCTCTGATGTTGTGATAGACCTGAACATCGTAAGAACCACCAGAGGAGACGTCCAGCCCACCGTGAAATGGGCGAACATCGTCTCGAGGCAGTTCCACGGAACCACCTTTACAGTCCTTCAGGCTGGCTAGGGTAGAGAACAAATGCTGCCATCTCATAAATGAGCGGCGGATCCGCAGCGTGGCCATGGACATAAACTCACAGTGTGGGCACGTACCATCCACGAAAGCTGCCTCAGCATGATCTCGGCCCAAACACGAGAGGCAGCGATCATGACCGTCAACAGATGCCAGGAATCTACCACATCCAGAAACGCACAGTCGAAAAGAAGCCCCTGAGGACCTTTTCAACTGCTAGAAATTGCTCTTTTGTGAAAGAAAGGGGCACTCCCGGCATGCCCAGGGAGGACCGAGGCTTGCAGCACTCACAGCTTGCTGGATGTGCACACCGGTACTAACCGGATTAAACGGGAGCGGCGGCCAGCGGCGGAAGATCATCTTCAACGGCTGCACAGCAATCAGGCGACCCCCACAGCAATCTCTTCTTCCAAATCAGCTTTCAGTTTCCAGCTCAGCAGCGAGGCTCTGAAGCAGAAGTCTGAATGAGTGTATGCGCACCACCATCTTAAATACCCGTATGTACGGGGGAGTGGCGGCTGACGCAAACCACTCGCCAATATTCATTGGCCTTTTCTCTGTAGCTCAGAGGTGATTGGTCGCAGTGCTCCTATAGTAACGTCATAGTGAAACGACTGAAAGGGGAACTGTAATACTGGTTCATAAGATGCACCTTTGTTAGAGAAAGTCAAGATTCACCTGGGAGTAATTTACCAATTCAGGACAGATTTAGAAAAAAAAAAGTCTAATGGAAATGTATAGAAATATGCTTGACATATTATGACAACCTGTTCAACCATTTTGCATGTAAAGACTTATGCTATGAACTGATGCCTAAATGTTGTGGGGGGTGAGAATATTCAACAGAGACCCATATAATACATTTTGATCAACATGACATAAGCAATTGATAATGGAAACAGCAGAGAATTGTACATAATCATTTGCATGGATGTACCAAAGCATTTGCAACTTGTTCAAAGAAATGAGAAACTGCTTTTTTGATGTGCACAAGTGACACGATGTGAAGATTGAACAGTTAATTTTGAGAATTTCAATTCTGATCTGAGAAATGTACCAAAGCAACTGAAAAAAACTGTAATATAAAAATGTAATTGTCACACCCCATGAACTGTCTGTTGGTTTTTCCCACGTACTTGCCCATATATAGTGTTCCTCATTAGCATTATGTCCATCACCTGTTTATAATTAATAAGTGTCCTTTTTGTTTGCCTCAGTTCCCTTTCTGATTGTCAGTCTTTATGGTTACCTTTTGTGTGTGTATGTTCTCATATGTTACTCCAATTGTCAGTGTCACATGATCTTTTAGAAATTTTAAACATTGATAATAATGAGAAATGTATCTTGAGCAGCAAATAAGCATATTTGAATGATTTCTTAAGTATTATTTGACACTGAAATGTATCTTTGTAAACAACAACAGATTTTAAAACAATTCTAATGATGAATGTTGCGTTCCCAAATACAAATTAAAGTGGCTCAAATCAAGCGCAGCGCAGAGGAGATCGAAACTACAAACAGTACTGCACTGCAAAAAAATCTTACTTAGTATTTTTGCTTTGTTTCTAGTCAAAATTTCTAAAAATTATTAAATTAAGATGCATTTACTAGATAAGCAAAATGACTAAAATGGCTAAAAGATATTTAGCCTTGTTTTCAGGGGGAAAAATGAATTAAGTGCAGTTTGCTTAGAATAAGTAAAATTATCTGCCAGTCGAGTAAGTAAAATACTCTTGTTTTAATACTTTACATACCCCACTGGCAGATAATTTTACTTGTTTCCAAGGTGAAAAACTAAATTAAGTGCATTTTGCTTAAAACAAGGCTAAATATCTTAAGTCCTTTTGCTTATCTAGTAAACAAGAAGAAGATATATTAACACTTTTCACTAGCAAATCTGTTAAAAAAAAGGGTGCGCTGCATAAAACTGCTTTTCTATCTTAGATTTTTTTGTCTTGTTTCCAGCCAGAATATCTAAAAATTCTTAAATCAAGAAGGATTTTCTAGACAAGTAAAAATTATTGTCTTGTTTTCAGAAAAATAAGTCAAAATTAAGTGAGGTTTGGCTTAAACCAAGCAAAATAATCTGCCAATAGGGTAAGCAAAATAATCTTATTTCAAACAGAAGGCTAGATTATTTTGCTTACCCCATTGGCAGATTATTTTGCTTGTTTCACGCAAAAACTCACTTAATTTTCTAGTGTCTGAAAACAAGACATTAATGTTTACTTGTCTAGAAAATCCTTCTTGATTTAAGAATTTTTAAATTTGAATGGAAACAAGACAAAAATCTAAGATAGAGATTTTTTTGCAGTGTGAGCAGCACAGCATCTATATTATTATTTAGTAACGTCAAACAAGTACATATACTTCAATATTATGGCGATGCACACATAATTACATCAGTGAATTATTATATCTGTGCATTTACTCGACCGCAAAAACTGAACTAACCCTGGTATTCCGTACAAATAATGTTAATACAACTACCTCAGATTCAAGTGAAGAGTCATATGTGATGCAGGTATGCGATCACTAAAAACAGTACAGTCCTATTACTTATATATTTCGTTTTATATTATAGCCTATAGAGCATGAAACCTTCATTGCGTCGTAAGAATTTAGATACAATGAATTGTGTAGTAGCCTATTATATGAATTGTACATATCCTTTTCACTCGATTTCAAACCTTTTAGCCAGGAGTTATAGTTTTAGAAAAACACAGCTATGTGTTCAAGTATATGTAAGAATAGCACGTTAACTAATGCAAATAAGAAACGTTACTTGCTCATCAGAACGATCGCCTCACGTGGATCAGCCTCGCGTCGCATTCTGTTCTTCATCTGAGGTGAATTCTGTGTTTATTCCTCTCAGTGTGTCTTCTTCCATAAGCGAACAGTAGCTGAGATGAACGCGATGAATTCTCAAAGTTAGTTTGCGGTGATGTGGGCGTTAACATTCCCGCGCGGCGCACATGGCTAATTATCATATCAAAAGCGGAGGCGTCAACTTCATTATCGTTAATGAACACTGAGTGCAAAACTCAACATGTTGTTGGTTTCATACGGATTACTTTATAACAGAACATTTGTTTTCGACAAGACTTGCTTTATTTAAAAGTAGAGATATTAAGCTTTCTATCCATGTATATTAACTGTCTGTGTGCTGAGCCTCCACCGAGTTAAAGATACATTTATTGAAGCGTTTCTAATCGCAGTGCGCGCAGACGCTGAAGACAGAAAAAACACCCCGTCTTTTTTTTATTTAAAAAAAGAACAAAGTTCAGTTGTTATTCTGAGTGTACACAAAAAAAAGTATACACTTAACCATTTTGAATGATGTATAACTCGTATTTGTGTGACTAATATCAACAGAGCAATTTTAGTATCTTTCGCACTGATCTTAAAAAAAGTGAGCTGGTCGCGCCGGCGCGACCGTCGACCCCAGAGGGTTAACAGTCTGCATTTCCCTCTAAAATACAAGCTCTGTGGCAATGATTCTCAATTCCAGTCCTGAGGACCCACTGCTCTGCACATATTGATTTCCTTATTTAACAAACGATTGAGAGTGACCATTCAAAAGGAGAAAGCATTATGAACAGAACCAAGCATGTCACATCAGAAAGAGAGATGTTCAGAGAGGTGGAAAAAACTGGGGCAGGGTAAAATATGTCTACTGTTCTACTGTTAGAAATATATTTTATAAGCATTTCAACTTAGAAATGTTGAAATGCTTATAAAATATATATTTTAAATGTAACATAAAATACTTTACATATTTTTAATAAAGTTAGAAAAAATGCATTACAAAAGGTAAAAATGTCAAATGTCACCTCGTAATGGGAACACTATTTTTTGATCAGATTTTTTGATACTTTTTTGTACTCAAATTAATCAAAATGGATTTATAGCCGTTTGGAACCAAACTCTTCATATATTATATATATATATATATATATATATATATATATTTCTGTCATGACAACACTCAGAGGGATTGGCATGGCAACGGAATAGATCTGCTATGCTGCTGCTGCGGCAGAGCAAGAACCGAGACTTGCTACTGCCAATACATTTGTAAGAAATACTGCTGCTGCACATATAACATATATGAATAACCCCCCACAATGCAGGAGACATGGTACACAAAACAATGCAAGCCAATATATGCATATAAGGAAAAACTGCTGCATCAGTGGACATGTATGTATCCACACTCATGAAGATGAACAGACGTCGACCGGCTTTACGCTAATGGGCTATTGTTATGTGTGCCTTGGCTACAACACTGACCGTCTTAACAAAGGTGGCCTAAGACTGTGTGAGCCTTGGCTACCATGCTGACCGGCTTAACAATAGTGGCCTACAACTATGAGAGCCTTGGTCACCATGTTGACTGGCTTAACTCTAATTAGACGCACATTATGTGTAATGTTAATTAACAAAATGCGTATACGTTGCAGTCCAATAGATAGGAGTTACAAAAAATAACTACTTACTTATAAGGCCCTTAATGGTTTAGTTTCTGCGTACCTACTAGTCTTCTACTATGCTACAATCCATCACACTCGCAAAACTCTGGACTTTTGGCAGCACCTAGGATAACAAGGTCCACTAAAGGAGGCAGAGCCTTTTCACACCCGGCTCCCAACTCTGTAACAGCCTTCCCAACAACATTCAAGGTTCAGGCACTCCCCCGTCCGAATCCAGACCAAAAGACACATCTCTCTAGCCAAGCATTCACATCAGGGGCATAGCAAGCATTTCAAAAGTGTGGGGGATGGATGTGGTTTGTTTGTTAACAATAAAAATGATGAATACAATGACAGAAGGGTACAAAAGGTATTAACATACAAGATATAAAAAGCTTCTTTCTTTTTTTAGTGCAATTCACACACAGCAGTAATTCAGCAAAAAAAAAAATCTCTGAATGCACCACGTGAAACAAGGATTCTGTCTTCCGACCTTTTACCGTCATATCAGTTGATTTTGATGCGAGGGAGAGAGCAGAGACAGAGCTGAAGATGGAGAATGACAAGCACGGAGGAGGGGCTCTGCTCACTCTCTCTGTCACTTATAACATACACCCTATCACAAGCGCAGTAGCCTGCTTCACTCACAAAACACAATTAAAAAAACCCATTCAGCTAATTAACAAACAATGCTCAAAATATCAAAATCAATTGCGCTATATAACATTAAACTTTTGCCATCTGGCCAGTCATACAGAGCCCCAAATACTAGGACATCCAGGCACAAAAACAGTTTTTCCCCCAGTCCACCTTATGAACAGCTAAATGTTCATCCCATTGTCCAGTAAAAATATGTGCAATAACCTTATATTTTTTGTTACACCTCCATCCTAATACATCCCTGCATCTCTTTCCATTCTATCATTTAGCACTGTACATACCACTTATTTATTTCTCAATTTATTTTACTATATATTTTTGTCTATTTATATTTACATGTATTTTTTTATTCTCATCCTATTTGTATTGTCTGTGTGTTGTTGTTGTTGTTGTCTCTGTGTACTGGTAGCTAATGACACAAAATTCTGATTCCGCCTCCTTTCCAGTAGCATGCTTTTGCTCCTCCATAAAAGCCTAATTTCACAAGCAAATCAATAAAATCATGTAACATGACTTACATAAAATGGGACATGCTTCATTTATTAATGTTTATTTGATATTGTGTTTTTAAAAGCATGAAAAAGAATTTGCATTGTTCTGTGTATGCGGTCACAGACAGAACAGAACACGAACAAGTAAAGTGAACGTTTAGCTTAAGATGTTACCTAAACTGTCAAATACATAACAATATGGCGTTTGGTGATTATTTCTGTAATCCTTCGTCAGTTATGTCTCAAATTAACATAAACCGTTGAGAATGAAAATACTTGTGTAACAGTATATTGGATCTGTGGACCTCTTAAAGCAGCCACAAGTAATATTCCTTCTGTCGCCTTTGCGGTTAAAGGGTTACTCCACCCAAAAATGAAAATTTTGTCATTAATCACTTAACCCCATGTCGTTCCAAGCCCGTAAAAGGTTCGATCGTCCTCAGAACACAATTTAAGATATTTTGGATGAAATCCAGTAGCTTTTTGACTGTCCCATTGACTGCCAAGTACATTACACTGTCAAGGCCCAGAAACATATGAAAGACGTTGTCAAAATAGTCCATCTGCCAACAGTGGTTCAACCATAATTTTACAAAGCTACAAGAATACTTTTTGTACGCAAAGAAAACAAAAATGATTACTTTAGTCAACAATTTGTCTCCTCTATGTCACCAAAGTGCCATTTTGGAAAGTATCCACAGGACATGAACAACGTACGCTGTTCTGTATCAGTTTGAACCACTGATGGCAGATGGACTATTTTGACAACGTATTTCATATGTTTCTGGGCCTAGACAGTGTAATGTACTTGACAGTCAGTGGGACAGTCAAAAAGCTACCGGATTTCATCCTAAATATCTTAAATTGCATTCCGAAGACGATCAAACCTTTTACGAGTTTGAAACTACATGAGGGTAAGTGGTTAATGACAAAATTTTCATTTTTGGGTGGAGTAAATTTCCAAAAAACTAAAAAACTAAAACAAAAAAACACTTTCATTCCATTCTTTCACCATCTTTTTTTTCTATTGTATTGCTATCTTTAAATTAATCAATCATATAAAGTTCCGGAACCACTCATAATCGTGTTAAAAAATTGTGATTACAATATTGACCAGAATCGTCAATAATCATGATTATGATTTTTGCCATAATCAAGCAGCCCTACATACCATATTCAATCTGCACCAAACTTCAAAAATTCTGGCTGAAGACATACACATTTTACATTTACAATATTCAGTTATAGCCATAGTACCATCAGGTGGCAGCAGGAAGTTTGGAAAAAATGACATGACATATTACTCCCATATATGAACTGCAGTAAAAAGCATATTGCCCATAGTTCGCTTTCTTCCAGATTCTATAGTTTGGATGTCCATGTGACACCAGGCTCACATGTCCTTGAGTCAGCATCGCAAAGTCATGTCTGAGACCACTTCAATGTTTGTGAGTACACACTACACAAGCTTGAGGTGTCCAGACACTTCTAATGTGGCGGCGTTAATATTTTTGTTCACGTATGTGTTATTGAAACGCATCATCGAGAGTTGATTTTAATAGGGAACGTCTTGGGTTACTTGACTGTAACCCTATAGCTTGAAAAAGTGGGAACAAGATGCTAAACCTCACTGTAGGCATGCCTCAACGTCTCTTCAATCAAATGTACAACCTGAAGGTGTGTAAATTTCATGTCTATTTATAACCCCTCAGGTGCATGTAATCCAATGACGTTACCGACAAGGTTAAAGCAAAGTTCTTGGTTTGTTTGATGTGCATGCTTCACATTCACTCAAATAGAATGTTCTCATCTACGTTATTGAAATGCATCTGGTTCCAACTTTTTCAGGGAACTGCGTTACAGTCAAGTAACCTGGGATGTATTTGTCTCTTGTTCTGTCATACCGTTGAGAGCAGATGCCACTTTGGTGGCATGATGTAATGGTTATCTACTGTGGTAGCATTTTTTAATTACTGTATGGAAAAACATTTACCTCAGAATCTCAAGCTTACAGTTTGGACTCCTCAGTCCATCAGAAAGAGTCACTACAGAATCCTGCAGGTCATTGTTACTCAGGTCCAGTTCTCTCAGACAGGATTCTGAGGATTGTAAAACTGATGACAAACTCTCACAGGACTGAGCAGTGAGATTACAGCTACTGAGCCTGTGTGGAAAACAAACCAAAGAGCAATTTTGCATTTATCTGGCTGGATTTATTATCTAAAGCACATATTACTTGGAAAAACCAATAGGTGCACTCAGTGATTGTTTTTTTCTTCAGTGATTAACTGAGAATTAAAATAAATGTAAAAGGCTTTATTTTTTAATATTATGCTCTCGATAAATTCAACTATTAATAAAACATCAAACTAATATTTTCAGTTTACTTTTATGATACAGTTGGGAATATAAATAGTTGAATATGAAAATTGAATATAACTTGCCTGATGGTGAAGAAACATTGGCATTAAATGTAATCTGACAGTTATACATTGACATTAAAGCCCAATTAAAATGACTAACAGTGTATATAAATTAATGTTAAAAAAAAAAATATTCTTACAGTGCTCTTTTAGTATTTTTGATCACCAGCAGCAGTCTCATCAGTGCTTCATCAGATCTTCTGTATTTTTGCAGCTCAAACTTCTCTGCAGTCTCTTCTGACATCAGGAGCACAAACACAAGACCAGACCATTGAGCAGAGGAGAGATTCTGTGCTGAAAGATTTCCTCTACTCAGATTCTTCTGGATTTCCAGAAGAAAGTCATCTTTCAGTTCATTTAGACAGTGGAAGAGATTGATAGTCCTCTCTGTTGATTTCTCTTCCTCTATATTCTTTTTGATATAGTCAGCAGTGTCTTTGATGTCCTCTGTTTTGAGGTCCAGTCCTGGCAGTAGTTCCTTCAGGTCATTTTGATTGGATTTTACTGAGAGACCCAGGAGGAACCGAAGGAAAAGGTCCAGGTGTCCATTCTTGCTTTGTAAAGCCTTGTTGATTGCAGCCTTATGAAGCTGAAACAGTGGCTTTTTTGACAGTTTCCAAATAATTTTTTCTCTACAGGATTTAATAAATGGGTTTATGTTCTTTTCTTGGCTAATCAAAAACACATAGAGAGCAGCAAGGAATTCCTGGACAGTGAGATGTACAAAGCTGTAAATATTTCTTGCAGAAACCTTTTCCTCCTGAAACATCCGGGTACATAACCCAGAGTACACTGACCCTTCACTGACATCTAGTCCACATGCTTCAAGATCTTCTCTGTAGAAAATCAAATTTCCTTTCTCCAACTGTTGGAAGGCCAGTTTCCCAAGCTTGAGAACAATCTCATCAAAAGACTTGGCACTGACATTACATTGAGGATCATCAATGTATTTTGTTTTCATCTGTTGTTCTTGAGCAAGTAGAAAGTTTGTGTACATCCCTGTGAGAGTTGTGGGTGTTTTTTCATTGCTCTTTTGAGCCAGCAAAGGCTGAAGAACAGTAAGAGAAATCCAGCAGAAGACGGGGATGTGGCACATGATGTACAGGCTCCTGGATTTCCTGATGTGACGTATGATGTTTCCAGCAACCTCAGGACTGCTGTTTTTGAAGAAGTATTGCTCTTTTTGCTCATCATTGAATCCACGCACCTCAGTCACCTGATCAATGTAGTCACGGGGTACCAAACTGGCTGCTGCTGGTCTGGAAGTAATCCAGATGAGAGCAGAGGGAACCAGGTGCCTTTTGATCAGGCTTGTAACTATCTTACTCACTGTTGTTTTTGTGTTATTATCTGTAAACCTGCCATGCTCTTTAAAGTTCAAAGGGAAGCGACATTCATCAAGCCCATCAAAGATGAACAAGACTTTACCGTCACCTTCAGGAAGAGAGGGGAGTTCTTCAGGACTACTAAAGAAGTATTCGTGAAGCAGCTCCATGAGACTGCAGTTCTCTCTGGTCAAATTTAGCTGACGGAACGGCAAAGGAAAAATAAAAACTATATCCTGATTTTCTTTTCCTTCAGCCCAGTCAAGGATGAATTTATTGACAGAGATTGTTTTTCCTACCCCTGCAATCCCCATTGTCAGCACCCTTCTATTTTGTTGAGCCATATGAAGTTTGAAAATGTGATTGCACTGAATCGGTGTGTCTTTGGAATCAAATAGTTTGAGATTTGGTTCAATCTGACTGATCTCATGGTTATTCAGTCTTCCTCCAGTCTCATTGTCTACCATGTATAAATCAGTGTAAATATCGTTCAGGTATTTCTGATGACCCGTCTCTGAATTACCAACCAGTATCCGCTCACAGTCCTGTTTTAATCTGTCCTTCAATCTGAGGCTGATTTCATGAAGAGAATCTTTGCTGTCTACTGCAGCTGAACCTTTGAGAAAGAGGAAATAATAACATTAAACAGTAGATTACTGTCTTTAGTAAAATAATTATATCTTTATGCACATCAGAAAAAAATCCTTTTCCTATTACAATTCCTTTTTTGGTTTACCTTATTTGAGAGGTTTTTTTAGATCAAACATTTACAGTGTAAAATGTTCTCTTATCGATGGGGCAATTTTACTTCAATTTTTTTCTTGCTGAGCAAAAAATTTTTATACTGGGGAGATATTTTGGCCAGCTGAGCAAAAATATTTTATATAAAATGTTTTATATATATATTTATATAAATCTGATTGTACCTGTGTATGTAACGTCACTCAGTGTCTGGGACCACGATTGCTATTTGAATAAGTTAACTTTAATAGACGAAACCAGATACGCTCACTCAAAGGATGGATGATCTGACATGATTACCTCGGTTGAGAGATTCACATTTATAGAGAAACCTAACGTGCATATTAAAGAGAAACTCGCCTCATCTAGTCATGATGATGTTTATATATATTTCAATTTCAGCAGGCTATTTTTACAGCTAACTTACGTGACTGAACTGGGCCAAAATACAAAAAAAATAAACATTCAATGTGATTGATATATAATTGATGTATGTATCATGTAGGCCTAATGGCCAGATAGTTATTTTAAAGTATATACTGCCTGTAAATGATGTAGGTTTAGAGTGACATTTCAGTACTTTCGCGAGATGGCTGCCTTTGTCCTCTACCCCTTCCAGTTCAGTGGCCCATAAAGGCTTCTCGGCTGCATCGGCTAGAGGCATTAGCAACCTGAGGATTACTGTTCAGAATGTTCTGCCGAGCAAGTCCACACAGAAGTCTGATTCCTCAAGCCGTGGTCCCATAGAGATGCCAAAGCAGCCATGGTCCCATAGAGATGCCAAAGCATGTTGCTTGCTCGCACCATAAGCCTAGCATCTCCTTTGGTGCTCCAGAGGAGGATAGAATGTCCATTGCAGCATCAAAGGAGGGGCTTATGCCTGCTCATGCTGGAGATTCTGCTGGACAGCCACCTGTCAGGGCGGCTGCTCAGTCAGAGTCGGAAGCTGAACTGGTGGTCATAAACATCGGGCTGGAGGTGTTGAAAGCACCCTCACCCAAGCACTCACGGCTCAACAATTGGTTCCTGGGCACGAGCAGCGATGTTCACTAAGACATGGCGGGCCCCCTATACTGCTCATTCACATTTGAGTTCCTTCCTCCTCACTACCCTCAATGGTGGGGGTAGTGCCCCAGGCAGCCTGACTTTACTTCGCCTTCTGGGTAAAGTCCCCTTCCCCCCAGGCTGCCCCACGGCAGCTACTACCCCATTAATCCCACTTGCATGCAGGCTACATCCCTGGCTAGCACTCCCCAGCCCATCTCGCTGGTTGATCCGGACAGTGTGACTTGGCTACACAATTCAGTTTGCGCAGCATCTACCCAGGTTCAGACCCTTACACAGATGCCTCTGTCCTGCATGTGAAGATTGCAGTTCTCCTGGTGAAGGACACAATCAAGCCGTTCCCTCCAGCCGAGATGACGTCATTATTTTACAGTCCTTATTTAACCGTGCCAAAGAAAACTGGTGGGTTACAACCGATCCTGAACCTTCAAGGGCTGAACCGGTCACTTCACAGGCTACCGTTCAAGATGCTTCCCTCGAAACACATTCTTTCATGCATACGGTACCAGGATTGGTTTGCAGCCATCAACCTGAAGGATGCGTACTTTCATGTCTCAATTCTACGTTATCACAGACCATTTCTTCAGTTTGCTTTCGAGGGTCGGGCATATCAATACGAAGTCCTCCCCTTTGGGCTAAACCTGTCTCCACACGTGTTTACCAAAGGGCACCTCAGCCATCTGGCGCTTCGGGTCAACTGGGCCCTGCGCCAGTTTCTTCAGATAGTATTTGCAAAACAGCATGTTTCCATCTTAAAAACATGTCAAAATTACGACCTATGCTCTCAATGTCAAATGCAGAAATTTTAATTAATGCGTTCATGACCTCCAGGATAGATTATTGTAATGCTTTATTGGGTGGTTGTTCTGCATGCTTAATAAACAAACTCCAGCTGGTCCAAAATGCAGCAGCTAGAGTTCTTACTAGAACCAGAAAGTATGACCATATTAGCCTGGTTCTGTCAAAACTGCACTGGCTCCCTATTAAAGATTGATTTTAAAATCGTGCTAATTACTTATAAAGCCATCAATGGTTTAGCTCCTCAGTGCTTGAGCAAGCTTTTATCACATTATAGTCCCTCACATCCGCTGTGTTCTCAAAACTCTGTTAATCTGATTATATCCAGAATATCAAAATCAACTGCAGGCGGCAGATCATTTTCTTATTTAGCGCCGAAACTCTGGAACAATCTACCTAAATTTGTTCAGGAGGCAGACACATTCTGTCAGTTTAAATCTAGACTAAAGAGCCATCTCTTTAACTTGGCTTACACATAACACATTAACACATTTCTATAATTCAAATCTGTTAAAGGATTGTTAGGCTGCATTAATTCGGTCAGCCGGAACCGGGAACACTTCCCATAACATCTGATGTACTCGTTGCATCATAAGAAGAACGGCATCTACGCTAATATTAGTCTCTATATTAAAAAAAGCGCTATATAAATAAAGGTGACTTGACTTGATTTGACGAAGGGAGGTTCCCTGAAGAAGGGAATGGAGATGTTACATGCTCCTACCACAATCCTGGCTGCACTGAACCCAGGTTGCGGCTCGGCTCCTCAACAAAAACCTGAATGAGTGATTGCACACCACTGCACACCACATTCTGTTTCATTAAAATAGTTTCACTTGGCTAAAAAATGCTTTGTCTTTCCAAAGACAAGTATCATGGTTTTAAATGCACCCTCTAAGTTTTTAAAGTTTTCTTCTGAAACAACACAGTGACAGCTAATATATGATTTTTGTCATACATTCCGCGTTTAATAATACATTCCGTTTTTATGAATGGATTCTGCGATTCCGTCCGTGTTTTTCCGCACTGCAGAAATCATAGGGCCCTACCAATCATGATGCTCTGTCTAGCGCACGCCAGATCAGCACACACACAGTTCCACAAGCAGTACGGTATCTCTCACTCACTCTCGTTCTCTCTCGTTCACTCCGTCATTCTAAGCATTATAAGATTCACGATGCAGACATTAATGTCTCGCGTGCACTTGCCCGCTTGGTCTAGATTCCGGGATGTTTTATTCAATTCGCGGGCATCAGGGAGCCACTATCAATATACGGGAGACTCCCGGAACTTCCGGGAGACTTGTGATGTCTGCATAATGTCTGCACCTCTAAACACTCTTCTGTCAAACTCCTGAAGCTTGTGGATGAAGGTCATTGGCCTGATCCAGGACAGTGACAAGCTGGGGGATTTCTCCTGAAGTCCAGGTTGTTATAACTGCCTCAGACAGAAGGTTAAAGCACTGGTTGTCTGAAGCAGTTATAACAACCTGGACTTCAGGAGAAATCCCCCAGCACTCCCCCCACTCACCATTCAACAGCGGAGGTGATAAGGCTTCATTGAGGTCAGGTGTGTCTCATCACACGCAACCAGATGTGGCAGTTTCAGCACCCCTCCTTTCTCACACACCCACTCCTGCCTGGTAAAGGGTAGTGATTAAGGGACAGGGTGATGATGACGACAATTAGGGGGAGAGGCAACCGACTCGTCACAATAATTAAAAAATGTATAGCTGTAAAACACTGGCTCACTTTAACTGGCTCTGAGTTTTTTGTTACACTAATGAATGTCATGCTAAAGGATAAATTGGTTTACCTTGTTTTTTTGTTTGTTTCTCTGCTGTCTCTGAGCATTTGTGTTGATCTGTGAGGAGAATTAAAAGATGCATAAAGAGTAAGAAATAAACATAAATAACAGGACAAAAAATAAATATTCAGTGAGATATAATTCTTTAAGAGATAATAGTACTGGCATGTGTCCCGTTAAAATCACTATAGAATGGTAATATTACATCCTCAATTACATGTGAGTATTTGTAATGTGTCTTGTCATAGTGATGAAGTGTATAATTTGCTGCAGCATATGAGCCACACATTAAAATGCTTTTTGTATGTTTTAAACTGAAGCTCACAGTTCTATTAACTCTTTCCCCACCACTGACAGAATTGTCCATCGTTTATAGCACACTTTTTTTTTTTTTTTTTTACAAAAATGACCCACATTCAAGCGATGATAAAAAAAATCCAGTGTACTTATAGTCAAATTAAAAACCTGTTGCAAGAAATAAACGTCCATTAATTACAGCATGCATTTTGTCACAAATCTGGTCCGTGGCCTTCTGGCCACTCATCACCAGATGTCGCTCTCTCACTACATTGACATTCACACTACACAGACTTCCACATATCACCTGGATTACATTTCCCATCATCCTTTGTACTAATCAAATACACCCAGCTGTATCTAATTACAAACACTATTTAAGCCCTGGACTTCCTCTCTCAGTTTGCAGAGTATTGTTCTAGCCTAGCTGACATACAAACCGTTTCCTGGTTTGTTTCTGTGGTGCTTATTCAGACTGTTATTGCATTTCCTGATCTCTTGCTACCTGCCTTTCTGACCCTGTCTGTTTTATTGGATAACTCTGCGTATTGCTTGCAGCCTGCCCGGACCATCGCTTGTTATCGTTTATTCTCTGAATTACCCCATTTGTTCCTGATGCCGGGAATTTACACTGCCTGTATGACAATGAGTGTTTTAATAAAGCTTGCAAATGGATCTGCACGCCTCTCGATTCTGTTCCCACATTACTCGGCCAACAGAGGATACAGTAACTTTCTTTAAGAACCTGACCAGGGTATGGACATGGCTAGACAATTGATAGCCCTCAAGCAAGGCACATGGTTGCTTGAGGGCTATACACAAAAGTACCTTGCCCTCGCCAATTACCAGACTGTTTATTATTGCAGTTTTACTGCAATGGCATTAATGAACCACTAAGGACTATTTTCAGACATGACAACCCACGTTCATCACTGGCCCAATGTAGACTTAGCCTTGCTGTGTGTGGGCTGATTGCTTACAGTGGGTTTCGCAGAGGAGGAATGCAACATCGTGGATATGGTGACCACGGGACATTCTGGAGTGTTGATCGCGACTCCGGTGATCATTTGTAAAATGGCGGTTGCACCGGAGTATGTTCACAAAATGGCGGCTACCGCGGTACTCTCTCATGTCACATATGTTTACGCATGTCAGAAGCTGATATCCAGCATGGAGGACCCACCACTGTGATCTGCACATGCAGCCGGCCTCCCTTAGCCAGCACCGCTAGTGTCATGGCCGCCCTTATAGAGTCTGCATCTGACATGGCCGCCATTCCAGAGCCAAGTCACGTTGCGGCTGCTGTTCTGGAGCCAAGTCACATGACAGCTGCTGTTCCTGAGACAAGCCGAATCATCGCTGCATTTCCTCATTCAATCAACACACGTTTACACTTCTTGAGACAAGTCATGTCACCACAGAACTTCTTTGAGTCAAATCAAGACACAGTTACACTTGCAGAGTCGAATCAAGACATCACTGCACTTCCAGAGTTGACTAAAGTCACGCACTTCCGGAGTCAAGTCTGGTCATGGCTACACTTCCGGCATCAAGTCAAGCTACAGCTGTTGCTCCTATTTCAAGTCAAGTTACAGCTGTTGAGCCAGAGGCACGTCACTTCACATCTGATCTTCCACAGACACTTCACACCATGTCTGTTCTTCTGTCATCTATGAACACTCAATGTTCTCTGTTTCAGCCGTGGGGGCTATTTTAAACCCTCTGCCTGCTCCGAACTGGTCACTAGGGCCAGTCATGAACACTCACTCTGTCCTGAACTGGCCACAGAGGTCTCTGTTAGGCCTGCCCCAGCCAAAGATGTCAGCTGTGAACTCTTGGATTGTTTTTTTGTGTCTTTGTCTTTGTCCTGTGTTTCAAGACCAGGTAAGTAAGACCAGGTAAGACCTTGGACCAGGTAGCTTAGAGGTAAGAGTCTTTTCCAGAATGGGAGACCAGACAATATGGTTGTGTTTTTGGCATGCTTATATAGTGCAGTGGTAATTGGATGATGTGAATCAGGTGCGTGCGATCAGAAGTCAGGCGACTGTGAGCATTGATGGGGGTGGAGCCTGGTGTGTCTGTGACAATAACAAGGAAAATCAAGCTTGTCAACAATCTTCTTGCCGCCGCTATTGAACGCTTCTCCTGCCCTTGGAATGTGGACATTAAACTGATGAAGGCACACTCGCTGCCCCAAACAATCGAAATTCAGCTCTGGTCACCTTATCCGTCACCCCTTCTGCGCCCAGTGACCGCTCAGAGTGATTTCCCTTTACATCCCAAAAGCATTTATAATGATCAGGGCTGTATTTATCAAGCTTTTCCAAGTGCCATTTTAGTCTTAAGTTTGAAAGTAGGAGTAATTTTCATGAATTCTCAGCACTTAAGTATTAAAGCAAGTTATTAACATTTCTTAAAGCTAAGAATCACACTTACTCTCCCAGTTATTTAAGACAGTTCGAGAGGTCTCTCAAGTGGTTAGGAGTTGCCAGTAGGGACTTGTGATGCCGCTGATTACATTTACAATTACATTTCCTCAGTAATTTAAAACAAATACTTACATTACCAAAGAACATCATAACCAACTTCAGTATAGCACAAGCAGTATATGCTCTTTAAAAACCACTGTACTGTACTGTCTGTACTGAATGATGAATAAATCTCTTACACCTTATTTACACTACATGCATCTGTGGTGCGTTATGGCTCCGACACAGACACTGAAGATTATTGTGGCATATTTTCCGAAATGACTCTGCACTGCATCAATAAAGATAGCTGCCTATATTTTTGATGGATAATAACAATAATAAAAAATTTCTTGCTGTCGTCAAAGGCATCAGCTCTGTCTATCATCAGTACACAATACTATCATCTATTGCAGAGATTTCCAACCCTGTTCCTGGAGAGCTACCATCCTGCATACTTCACTTTCAACCCTGAAGAGAATCTTGAAAAAATATTGGACCAGTGACTGTTCCTCGCCAGGGGGAACAGACACTATGGAGATCACACCCTACCCAGAGGGGAGGTAGTCCCTAGGGACTTGCACTGGGAGAGTACTACAAAGGGAAGATTCTGAGGCAGGCTCCACATAATGTGAGACTTATATAGGTGGGAACACACACATGGGGTTACATAAGGAGCCACTACATGTGGAGCACTAATCCAATATAAAAGTTCAAAAGAGGCAACCTACCTCACATTGCTTAGCCAGTTCCTCCACCAAACTCAGCTATGTGTAATGTTCTAAAGGGACGGAAGTGTGTAGTTCAGGGTTCACATCAGGGAACATACTGAACTGCAGGAGCTTCAACACCCGAGGGGGAAGACGCTGTAGAAAGCTTCTACACCACACCAGGTTCAAGAGACAAAGGGCTTGCGTTCAAGACTCCTGAAGACACTGGTTCCATCTGCAGATTGTGGAATCTGGCAAATGTGTTAGGTGTAGCCCAACCTGCAGCTCTACAGATGTCTGTTAGAGAGGTACTGTTCGCTAGAGCTGCAGATGCTGCGATTCCCCTGGTAGAGTGGGCCCTCACTCCCTAGCAGGGTATACCTCTGGCCTGTGGGAGATTCTTTGTTTGGAGACAGGATTCCCCTTTTACTGTCCTCTGAAACAGACAAAGAGCTGTTCAGAACATCTGAAACTTAAAGTACGTTCCAAGTAAATGCTCAGGGCACAGACTGGGCATAACAAGGAAAGGTTGGGATCCCCTTCCTGGGAAGGGATAGCTTGCAAGGTGACCACCTGATCTCTGAAGGGAGTGGTGGGCACCTTGGGCACGTATCCAGGCCGGGGTCTCAAGGTAACGTGAGAATTGGCCAGCCTGAATTCTAGGCATGAGTCACTGATGGAGAGGGCTTGGAGGTCTCCCACTCTTGAGCCAGTCAGGAGGGCTGTCTTTAGGGAGAACCTCACAGCCGCTGTCCCTGAGCCAAGACATTACACAACCGTTGCTTCAGAGCCAAGACACATCACAGCCGCAGTTCCTGAACCAAGTCAAATAACAGCTGCAGTTCCTGAGCCAAGTTAAGTCACAAGTCAAGTGGCATCCCCAGAGGAGGTGGCAGAGGCCGCGGATCCTCATACAGAGAGGATTGGCGCACCTGCTCCTTGAGCGCTCTCACCCAGTACCACTTTGGCCGCGGAGGCTATCTGCGATGGCTTGGGCTGGCCGGTCAAAGCCAGGAACGTTGGCTCCCTACTCTCTGTCAAATACTTCCAGCTTTGCTACTGATCGGATGCTCTTGCTTACTGCTCTGCACTTTGCTTCCTGTTTATGTACTTTTCTCAGATATTTTTTCTAAATTTTTTACTTCAGCAGATCAGCACAGTGTTCAAACAACATATTTTTTGGGCAGAAACACTGAAAATGTTTGGGGCTGGAATAAAATTACGAAAATGAAAACACTGCCTCCCATCAGAAATATTTGGGGATTCCTCCCCAAACATCAGAAATATCAGTAGCAGAACTACAACTACATGCTGCTTTCCTCAAGCAACCGTCTCTGATGTGAACACGGAGCATCTGAACATTCTAATGAAGCACAAGACTGCAAATCGAATCATCATCCATGTGGGAAAGAACGATATTCGGAAAGAGCAGTCAGAACTCCTAAAGAAGGATTTCAGAGAATTCCCTGAAATGCTTTGAAGACCCAAAGTTAAGTCATTCATCAGAGTACCACTCCCAGCAAGAGGAACTAAAACGGTTGCTTGGGCTGAATACATGGCTACAAAAACCTGTAGTTTAAAAGGAGTCAACTTCATTGACAACTTCAGTCTTTTCTGGGGCCATAGACAACTGTTTAAACTTGATGGCCTCCACCGAAACAAACTTGGTGCAAGAGTGCTAAAGGACATTATCTATTTCTCCCTCAAGCATCCTTCAGTACTGCAGAAATCAATGCTATAAAAGAAATTATAACCGTTTTGAACACTTTTGACCTGGTTCAGCATGTGCATGGACCCACACATAATCGTGGTCACGCTCTTTTCAACCATTGTTATTAAGGACGTAGCACTATCTGATCACTTCTGTATTTTCTTTGATATATTGATCTCTGCTACCACTGAATCTAGATCCGTCTCTGACAGAATAAGATGCATTAATGAGAACACTAGTCTGCTATTTATGAAGGCTATATCTTCAGTGCCAAGCATTTCTGCAGACTCAGTTGATCTTCTTCTGGATTCCTTTAACTCAAAAGTTAAGAATGTCATTGATGACAGTGCACCAGAAAAAAGAAAGATGGCTGGCAGACAAAAAGCACCATGAAGAAAATCAACAGCAGTACAGAGTATGAAAAGACAGAAAAGCTGAGCGGGTGTGGCTGAAGACGAAACTTGAAATTCAATATAGCATCTATAAAGACAGCCTCCGTGCTTTCAATGTTAAATTAGGCAAAGCTAGACAAACATTCTTCTCAAACCTTATAAACAGCAACTTAAACAACACTTGCACTCTTTTTGCTACTGTTGAGAGACTAACAAACCCCCCATGTCAGATTCCCAGTGAAATGCTCTCTGACAGCAAATGCAATGAGTTTGCTTCCCTCTTTTCTGAGAAGATCAATACTATCAGAAAGATGATTAGCACATCCTGAAGTTATGCTGAGGTCAGACAAATTCACCCCCAATTTCAAAAAGAAGTTATCATGTCTGTTTTTGAAGCAATTGATTGAAAATTTTTGGAAGAAATAGTACATCACTTTAAATCTTCAACCTGCTACCTTGACACACTTCCCACATCTTTTTTCAAAAGTGTGTTTAACTGTTTAGAAGCAGATCTCTTAAAAGTGGTGAACACCTCACTTGTTTCTGGGACTTTATATTCACTTGTTAAGCCCCTTCTGAAAAATAGCAATATTGATAACACCATACTGAGCAACTTTAGACCAATATCAAATCTTCCTTTTATAGGCAAGATTATTGAAAAGGTAGTTTTTAATCAGCTGAACTACTACGTAAACTCAAATGGTTACCTAGACAATTTTCAATCTGGTTTCCGACAGCATCACAGCACAGAGACAGCACTCATAAAGATAATAAATGATATTCACTTAAATTCTGATTCTGGCAAACTATCAGTGCTGGTACTACTAGATCTTACTGCTGTGTTTGACACTGTCAATCATAACATTCTTCTAGAGAGACTGGAAAACTGGGTCGGGCTTTCTGGGATGGTCCTTAAATGGTTCAGGTCATACTTAGAAGGGAGAGGCTATTATGTGAGTATAGGAGAGCATAAGTCTAAGTGGACGTCCATGACATGCGGAGTCCCACAAGGCTCAATTTTTGCATCGCTCTTGTTTAGCCTGTATATGCTCCCTCTAAGTCAAATAATAAGAAAGAACCAAATTGCATAATACAGCTATGCAGATGATACCCAGATTTACCTAGCCTTATCGCCAAATGACTACAGCCCCAATGACTCCCTCTGCCAATGCATTGATGAAATTAACACTTGGATGTGCCAGAACTTTTTTCAGTTAAACAAGGAGAAACCTGAAGTCATTGCATTTGGAAACAAAGATGAAGTTCTTAAGGTGAATGCGTACCTTGATGCTAGGGGTCAAATAACTAAAAATCAATTAAAAAATCTTGGGGTGATTCTGGAGTCAGACCTTAGTTTCAATAGTGGTCAAATCACTAAATCAGCATACTATCATCTCAAAAACATTGCAAGAATTAGATATTTAGTTTCCAGTCAAGACTTCGAGAAACTTGTTCATGCCTTTATCACCAGCAGGGTGGACTGTTGTAATGGTCTTCTCACTGGCCTTCCTAAGTAGACCATTAGACAGTTGCAGCTTATCCAGAATGCTGCTGCCAGGATTCTGACTAGAACCAGAAAATCAGAGCATATCACACCAGTCCTCAGGTCCTTACACTGGCTTCCAGTTACATTCAGGATTGATTTTAAAGTACTTTTACTCGTTTATAAATCACTTAATACCCTAGGACCTAAATACATTGCAGATATGCTCACTGAATACAAACCTAACAGACTACCCAGATCACTAGGATCGAGTCAGTTAGAAATACCAAGGATTCACACAAAACAAGGGGAATTCACCTTTAGCTTTTATGCCACCCACGGTTGGAATCGGATTCCAGAAGAGATCATATGGAAGAAAATTAATGACATATGTATTTGAAAGAAAAAAGCATATTGAACTGCACTAACTGAAAAAAATAATGCATTGCATTAACAATGCTTGCATTTTAATGCCTTGTATTTTCAGGACAGGATTTTTAGGGGCTGAAATTTAACATAGTTGTTTATTTAAGCTGTGAATATTTAAATTCAAAACATTTCACACATATTTTCATATTAAAAAATTCAATAATTTATATTCACCTTCGAGAGTTAACTTCCGCAGTATTCAGTCAGTTTAAAAATATGATGTATAATTTTCGACCTGCAATTTTTGGTCCATTTTATTTCACTTTACAAATTCGCTTCCACAAATTCACTGGTTCAAATTCGCCTGAATATTCAACATTGCATATCCGGGAGCTCCAGGAAAAGCAGTAGAGCACCGAAGCGTAATCTCAAACTAATGTTAGTCGCTCACCAGCAGGTGGCGCAATCGGGTGTTTGACGAGAGAGGTAGTACTCCCAGAATGTCATTTGCCGAGATGGTCCAATCACAAAAGTAGCGTTTACTTTTAGAATCAATGTCTTAGACATTTATATTTGCCCTCGTGTACACGTAAGCTGTCTTTCCAACTTGACAACAATAATGGTAAAATCTTAGCATGGCAGCTGCCACAAAAACCTGACACTCGACCCGTCACCACTATGGCAAATACAGGTATAAGACCTCTGAGAAGTTGGCCCCCCGCCCAACGTCGCCAAAATAGGCTCAATCGTTTGTGCTGGTTTGTGCTGGTAAAATTTTCGTTTGTGCTGCTTTGGTTTTTTAGATATTAAAATAAAATTTATAGGTCATTCTGAGGTCACTCAGCCCCCCCACATACTCCAAATTCACCCCAAGTAGGCTCAATCGTTTGTGCTGCATTTGTGCCAGTAATATTTTCCTTTGTGCTGCTTCAGCTTTTAAAATATTAGACATTACATTACAGGCGATGACGTCACCAGCCCCCCTACATGCTCCAAACTGACCCAAAATAGGCTCAATCGTTTGTGCTTCATTTGTGCTGCTTCGGCTTTTAAAATATTACAAAGCAAAAATGCTCAGTGTTAAATTAGCACTCTCAGTGTTAATTTAACACTCTGAGTGTGGACCCTTATATCTTTAATATTAGATTTTGTTTGGCTGCTGTGTCTATGTTAAAACAGACAGACAAGTCAAGAGCAGCAGTCATCAGGTGCTCATGATTATGTTTTAACAACATCATAATCATTATTTCAACTAGAGTCTAATATTTTCCTTCACTGACATTAACAGCCTTGTAAACCAACAATAGATCCTATATTTTCTATATATTTTGGAAAAATTTCATTTAGGTAGTTCTTATTCAAAATTCGAAAAAAAAAAATTTTAGGCACACACAAACATCAAGAATCAGCATATGAATCTCAACAATGGTGATAAACAGCATATTCTGAAAAACAGATCATCTCAAAACAAATAGAAAGACAATGTGGCAATGCATGATTGGAACCATGGATGAGTTTTGATTGGCTACCATATGCTTGTTTGATGCTCACCGTTGTTGTGATTCTCATGCTGATTCTTGATGTCTGTGTGTGCCTAAACTATATGTTTTTTTTATTATTATTATTCAGAACTAAGAAAGAAATCTTTTCAAAATGTATAGAAAATACAGGATCTATTGCTGTTGCTTTACAAGGCTGTTAAAGTCAGTAAAGGAAAACTCTGATATTAGATGCTAGGTGCTCTTGACTTGTCTGTCTGTTTTAACGTGGACACAGCAGCCAAACCAAAGGGTCAAGATCCCAACTAATGCAGACATTAACCACTGTGATGGTTGCTTAAAAATGTTGATTTTCTCCTTTGGTGATTCTGCTTGTTATCATCAGGTGTCTATACTAATGTTTATTTATCAGCTGCTAATTACCCAATTATCTCATTAACTTCAACACTGCTCAGTGTTATTTTAACACTACTTCTATGTGTCCACACTCAGAGTGTTAAATTAACACTGAGAGTGTTAATTTAACACTGAGGGTTTTTGCTGTGCAGACATTACATTATAGGCGATGACATCACCAGCCCCCCTACACGCTCCAAACTGACCAAAAATAGGCTCAATCGTTTGTGCTTCGTTTGTGCCGTTAAAAGAAATCCTGTAATTATAAAACGCTGCTTAAAGTTAAGAAAAACAAAACTTTGTACGAAAAATGTCATCACTCTACACTCCGTGCTATCTAAATCATTCCAGTCCCAGAACTTTGAACTTAACGTTAATGTGATCAGTGTTTGCTTTAGTTGGGCTCTTGACCCTTCATTTTCCAACTTTAGTTTTTCTTTTGGCTGCTGTAAACCTGTGTTTGCAAAACATGTTTGTTATGACAATAAAATCCAGAAGAAAGCTTGATCAGGTGGTTTTGGCTGGTCATTAATAGTGAGTTGTTTTATGTAATGTAACACCCAAAATCTAAATTGGATGTTGTTTTACATTAACATGTGAAACTGTTTTGATAAAAATAAAGTTTTACTGATTTTAAAACCACTTTTCACAGTAAGCATTTTGAACATCTGTGTGACTCACACACAAACATTCATCAAGAATCAGCATATGAATCTCAACGATGGTGACAATAAATTAAAAGCTTCATGCTGCAGTGCATTCTGGGTACACCAATCAAAACTCATTCATGGCTCCCAAAATGCATTGCGACAGGAATAAATTATGCACCTGAATTGCATTAATATTTTCTTTTATTCTTACTATTTGTTTAAAATTTTGCTATTTGTGTTGTGACTTTTTAGTAGCTTGTTTTGTGATGTTCAAAGATTGTCACCATTGTTGATATTCATGATAATTCACAGTATTTTTTTATTGTTTAGAAGCAAAGACATCAAGAATATGTTCATTAATCTCAACAACTGTGGCAAATAGCATAATTTTTTCATGCTGCAGTGCATGATGGGAGCCATGGATGTGTTTTGATTGGCTGCAACATGGTCACCATTGTTGTGAATATCACGCTGGTTCTTGATGTCTGTGTGTCTAACTTATGGTTTTTTTTTTTTTTTTTTATTAAAGTTTTCAATCAAAATTTGTTTTTAAAGACATCTGTCTGATTATACTGAAATTGTAAGATCTCATGTTGTTCGCAGAGTTTATGTAACCAACAAAGTAAACTTAACTCAATTATGTTATTACTCAGTTACAGCTCAGTAAGAGCCCAACGAAAGTAAGCACTGACTGCTATAATTGTGATTTAAAAATGTTGATTTTCTCCTTTGGTGATTCTGCTTGTTAACATCAGGTGTCTTTAATAATGCTCAAACATCACCAAATTATCTCACTAACTTCAACACTGCTTCAGTGTTACTTTACTACTCCTTGGAGTTGGACCAAATACACTCTGAGCAGTGTTGATTTAACACTGGGGATTTTACTGTGTACCATTAACCATCAGGACTGGATGGCCAGGTGAACTCGTGAAATTAAGTTTCAAATGTAGGTTCGGGAGAAGCCTAAACATGCAGGCCTGTCAATCATCATTATAAGCCTGATAAGCATCTCTCCACCTCCCCATCTCCTTCTATATTTCTGTTATTCTCCCTCTAGGTAGTACCACAGTGGGGGGTTGAACTCGGAGCTCAAGCAGAGCCTCGGGTTCGAGCCTCCATTGAGGACAGGAAGCCAAGTACATTTACCATTAACCATCAGGACCGGATGGGCAGGCGAACTCATGAATCATTCCAATAATTGTAAAATTAATCAATTAACAAAATAATAGTTTGTTGTATCCCTATTACATTATCCCAAATGTTTCCAATTATTTGTAGATACAAAGAAAATTGCAAATGGGTCATATCCATGTTATTCTCTGTTTCCTCTTTTACTGCCATAGAAACATTTCAGTCAGGCGTTATGGAACATCATTTGCAGCTGGTTCTGTCAACTGACAACTCTCATAAACGTAAATATATGGGACAAGTGGGGGTGAAGAAGACAACTCTCTTTATTCCACACTCCCTTACAGTCTCAATCAAGCTACACCATTGTTGTTATGTTGAATATGCACACTCTAGCACGCAAAAATGATATACTGTGCCTTTAAATAAATCATTTGTTAAGGAGCTGTTCAGGATTCTGTACATTGACTTGATTTTATTTTGTAAATTGTCATTCATGATCTTAGTTTAGGTAACACTTTACGGTAAGGGTACATGAATCACCATGAATTCATGCATGAATTATCCATTAATTCATGCATTAATATCTCATGATTAATCAGAAACTAACATGAGTTCAAAGTCTTTCATTCATGATTTCATGTATGAACAACACCTTACTTAATACATTAACTAAGATGGGTATATCATCATGATTTATGATTTATTACACATGATCTTGATGTTTTCCTTTGTTCACAAAAAAAGAATAGAAAAAGAATGTCAGTTAATGAGAGAACTAATGTTTTCATTAATTATTGTAGCAAATATACCAATCAGACACACAATTATTTGTTATATTTTAACAAATCTTCTCTTAAACCAGCAAGCCAAGTTCTGGTTTAAACCCCCCACAGCAAATGGCACCCAGTCGCCATAGAAACCACACAGCAAAAAGCCCAGAGTTAAATTAACTCTCCTGGGAGTTTATTTGAGTCCACACTCAAGAGTGTGAAAGTGTTAAAGTCAGAGTGTTAAATTAACACTGAGTCAGAGTTAAAGTTAATGAGATAATTAGTGATTAATTAAGTGATGATTGATCATTATTGAAGACACCTGATGATAACAAGCAGAATCACCAAAGGAGAAAATCAACCATTTTAAGCAATCGTTATAGTGGTCAGTGTTTGCATTAGTTGGGATCTTGACCCTTATCGCTTTAATATTAGGTTTTGTTTGGCTGCTGTATTTCAGTTATAAGAGCCAGACAAGCCAAGAACACAAGTCATCAAGTGGCTCTAATTGATGTTTCTGTTATCGGAAATATAACTCAGAGGTTGCGCTCTAAATGAGTTCAGTGATTCAGGTCAAATAATTATCTTGAGTATTTAGCCTTGTGGATCCACAACAAAACATTTCTTTTAAATACATTTTAGAAGAATTACTTATGAGCTGTTCAATCAAAAGTCATTAGTTTAGTCACACACAGACATCAAGAACCAGAGTATGAATCTCAACAACGGTGACAAACAACATATTCAGAAAAGCAGGTAAAGGAAATTACAGAGACAATTCAGCTCATAATTTATTCTTGCCACAATGCATGATGGGAGTCATGGAGGAGTTTTGATTGGTTGTAACATGATTATTTGATGCTCACCGTTGTTGTGATTCTCACGCGGATTCTTCATGGCTGTATGTCTTAATTAAAGGATTTTTTTTGGATCATAATAAATTTTAAAATAGTGTGTCTGTTTGCACTAAATGCAAATAGTCCATCTTGTTTTTTATTTTAGAGATCTGTCTGATTATAGACATACATATAGAAACTAAACTCTATTATACAGGGTGCTACATTAAGAACATGTCAAAGCATAGACTAAGGCCTCACAGCCATCTCTTCTTTGGTTTGTCTCGCTGATATAACACAGCCACAGCAGTCAAACAAACTCTAATTTTAAAAAAGGAAGGGTCAATATCCCAACTAATGCAAACACTGACCGCTATAACGGTTGCTTAAAAAGTGTGATTTTCTCCTTTGGTGATTCTGCTTGTTATCATCAGGTGTCTTCAATAATGATCAATCATCACTTAATTAATCACTAATTATCTCATTAACTTTAACTCTGACTCAGTGTTAATTTAACACTCAGATTTTAACACTTTCACACTCTTGAGTGTGGACTCAAATAAACTCCCAGGAGTCAATTTAACTCTGGGCTTTTTGCTGTGCACTGATAACGTCAGTTTACGACCCAGAACTAGCAGGAGACTCTGCAACTATAACACACATAGCCCATATATCACTATGTACATTATGACTGTTCAGGTATTTTGTCTTTTTGTTTTATAACTGTTTTATGCATGTTTATGGTAGTTGACTATGTAATATAATCGTGTCTGGTCTCGTTGAACTCGTATTTTGATTATCTGAAAGATGCTGCGTATTAGACATCGCTACCTGCACAGCAAAAAGCCCAGAGTTAAATTAACTCTGCAATCGTTTAAACATTATTTGCAAGCAGACTCAGAATCAAACTTGTGTGTTTGTCTCGAGAATTTTATTAACGCCTTTAACATATGGCTTCTGATAAAATCAGATAGACTATAGCTTCTCATGAGTTCCTCAATGCTACACAGCAAAAACATATAGTTTAGGCACACACAGACATCAAGAATCAGCATGAGAATAACAACAACGGTGAGCATCAAACAAGCATGTGGTAGCCAATCAAAACTCATCCGTGATTCCCATCATGCATTGCCACATTGTGTTTCTATTTGTTTTGAGATCATCTGTTTTTCCGAATATGCTGTTTATCACCATTGTTGAGATTCATATGCTGATTCTTGATGTTTGTGTGTGCCTACATTTTTTTTTTTTTTTTTGAATTTTGAACAAGAACTGTCTAAATGAAATTTCTCCAAAATGTATAGAAAATATAGGATCTATTGTTGGTTTACAAGGCTGTTAATATCAGTGAAGGAAAAGATTAGACTCTAGGTGAAATGATGATGACGTTGTTAAAACATAACCATGAGCACCTGATGACTGCTGCTTTTGACTTGTCTGTCTGTTTTAACATAGACACAGCAGCCAAACAAAATCTAATCCTAAAGATATAAGGGTCAAGATCCCAACTAATGCAGACACTAACCACTGTAATGGTAGCTTAAAAATGTTGATTTTCTCCTTTGGTGATTCTGCTTGTTATCATCAGGTGTCTATACTAATGTTTATTTATCAGCTGTTAATTACCCAATTATCTCATTAACTTCAACACTGCTCAGTGTTATTTTAACACTAATTCAGTGTCTATATGTGTCCACACTCAGAGTGTTAAATTAACACTGAGAGTGTTAATTTAACACTGAGCGTTTTTGCTGTGTATAATGCATTTTTAAATTATACCATAAGAAACTAACCTGATTAGCGAAGAAACCCTAATCCTTTTTGTTAGTAGCTTGTAAGACTTCTCTGATGAAGCAATCTCAGATTAGCAGCCGTACAAATGGTATCAAATAAATCAGTCTGATCTGGGCGAAGAAATCCCCAAATTCAGGACGATAGCAGGATTCTGTACGATGCTCTACATTTTCCTGATTTAAGGCCTTATATAGCTTACGTTTACAAGCTGTAGAACGTTTTCCGAAGCTATAATACATATTGAAACACGCGATATGAATCTAACATGAAATTAGCGAAGAAACCCTAATTTTTTTTGTTAGTAGCGAAGAAATCTCAGATTAGCAGCTTTTGTAAATGGTACCACAATAAAGTAACCTGATTTTGGGTGAGAAATCCCCATTTTCAGTTTTAAATGTGTAAGTCTTCCCTGAGGAAAAATCTCAGATTAGTGGCATTAATTCATCTGCATGGTGAATAAATCACACTTGCATTGATATTAGAACTGGACGATGAAGGAATCTCGTTACAGTATAATTATTTTAATTTTGATTTGGGCCTCATTTCTCAGAATTAAGGTCTCTTATAACTGTCGCATACAATTATAATCTTTAGGATTATCCAATTGAATAGCGAAATTATGGTATAATTCTAGCCTAGCTAACTAGTAATGTTGCCATGTGTCTGTGAAATGAGGATGCTGTTTTGATTTGTGAATGAGTTACATGTGACGTCATGACTGAGCACACTTTGTCTGAGCACATGTGGGTCTACCATGCATGCGAACAATGCAGACCAACCGCTGCTCCGCTTGGGCTGTGTTGTTAGCTTGCACTGGACTCTTAGCAACTCAGGACCCCAGGAAGTGTGAGCAGACACTTCTGGGTAGATCTGATAACAGCACCCCTCATTTCATTAGACCTTAATGTAAACTAACAACTGCGTGTAGCCAAAGCTAGCTCTTTAGCAGAACTAAACACACTCAAGTTAAAGCCCTCACCTCGAATGATAGCTGTTAGCACTCAGCTAACGCGTAGATGCATGCGAGTGTAGAGTGTTATATTTAAACCAAAGTCCACAGACTTTGGGAACATGTAGACAAAGAGACTTTGATTTAAACTAGTGATGGGAAAGATAAAGCTCCTCAAACAAAGTGAACCAATTGTGCCACAAATGATTCACTGTTGTGCTGGAAACCCATGCTACTAAAACAGTGGAAGTGTGGTCAAAATTTGACTCAATGAACACCTTAATAAGCCAACAGAAAGGGTTTTATGGGAGGCGTAATCAACTAAAGGAGACTGTCGATCCCCAATACCTTGGAATAATAAGAGAATTATGGATAAGTGATATTTCAGTAATACAATGGAAGCTTGGTTAACCAGACTAATAGGAGACCTTAAAACATGTCTCCTCCATTTAATTGTGTCACTAAATGTGTACAAATTTGGTTAAGATTGATAGGCCAACCACGAATCATAGACACTGGTTCATGAGATTTAACTTTGAATCACTGAAATTTCAAATCAATTTGGAAAAGCTATGACATGTAAAGATTCCTTGTTTACTGAAATCACACAACATCAGCTGTTTATTTTTCTGAATCAGGGATTCGAAAATTAAAAGGTTTACAGGAGTCAGATCTTCAAAGACCCCATCATTAGTTTAGACTAATTTCTCTCTCTCTCCCTCTCTCTCTCTCTCTCTCTCTCTCTACTCCCTCACTCTTGGTTTCACTCTCCACAGGAAACCATACCCCCTTTTCTTTTTGGGAGGAGTGGTGGATAAAATTGGATTTTTAGTCATTTCTCGTGTCATTTAGATTTGTTTTATTTAGCCAGGATAACGTTAATTAAATTTTTAATTTAATTGAGTTAGTAGGCTTATAAACATTCCTCTATTTTTGGTCATTGATTTACCTTTGTTTCCAACTGAATTTTCCTATTCAGCTACCCCGAATTTAATTACATTTGAAATATAATTAAATCAGTCTGTCTACTTAGCTTTCCTTCAGTCTTCTGGAGCTATAAGGACATTTCTAACCTCGACTTTTACCTTACTTTAGTTATTTTTACCATCACCAATTTCCCTTCTTGTGTGGGATTACAGCAGTGTAGCAGCTGTTGTTCCCCTAAAGAGTACGCAGGATATTAGCAGCCCTAAATCCGTGTTACCTCTCTGCCCCTTCGCAATCTTCAAGGCCAGGCCTTGTATACTGAAAGTGCATTGACTGCCGAACACAATGGAGGTGCCAGATAGAACGGGAAACACTTCCCCTTGTTTCTTTTTCTTTCTGACCTCTGAGTATTTGGTGCGTTAGTTTAGCTAATAATCTAACCCTAGGTTTATGAGCCTAATGCAGCCTCACCCACACGTGACAACTGCTTTAGTCATATTTCCTAGCTCTAAATAAGGAAAGCCTTCTCTTTCTTTCTCGTCCTGTCTTTATTTCATTTTATTTTTGATACTCTCATAATGACCAACCCTAAGAACCATCAGTGCGCTGAGTAATAACGTAACACACGTACAGCACAGTCATTAGCTGACCCATGCAAATTTACTCAAACCACTATCCCTTGTGTGCACCTGCACAAATCTTAGGACTAGCCGCCCCTCACCAGCTATCCTCTCATTACCTGGCCTACAGGGCCATTATCCAAATAGATAGCTTACCACCTCTGTCTGTACTTGCATTTGCCTTCTGCCCCTCTCTCCTGTGTTTACACAAGTGACCCAGTGTGTGTCAGACACCCAGCACTGCCATCCACCAGTACCACCTTGGAGACCGGCAGAGCACTGCAATGAACATCCTTCAGCCTGAAGCAGCCAAAGACCTGCAACATCTGAGAAAGGAACAGCAGAACTGTGACACAAATGGACACATTCACACCCAGCCAGGACACACCCAATAGAACTACCAGCTGCTAAGACAAGCCAGTACGAAGAAAACTGCAGACCTAAAGTCTGAACTTTAGAACTTTTCGCTGCCCTAGCCACCAAACAGGGCCAGCATGAAACTTCCCCATCACAGACCTCAACAAGCTTACTTCGGAGCTCATAATGAACCTGCAGAGGAGGAGGATACCAGCTTTGCAAGCTTTCCCTCCAAACAGCCCTCTGTTTGTAAGTCACCGGTTTAGGCATTCTGGCCTGCCCCACTCAATGCTTTTGCAATAACTGTGTGACCTGACACCGAGAGCCTTTAACAACCACAAGGCCACCTCAGAAAAGGTTTTGTAAAATTCCAATGACTCTGATCTACCAACTCAAAGGATCAAGTCAGCACCAGAAGGCCCCGGCAGGGCCTTAGCGCAAGTCAGCACAGGACTTACATTTAAAGTAGCACACATGCTTGAAAAAAGCAAGTATGGGCCAGTGAATTTAAGATTTGGCTGCTTGAATGGAAATCTTAAATAGAAGTGTAAGTCTCACTCACTAACAGACTAAGCCTTTCAAAGCCTACAGACATTTGTTACACTTTGTTCGAATTGACATTAATGTTCATTGTTTCCCATAACAATGACTCACCAAAGGACACAAAACTCCAGAGAGCACACGTCAAGACACCAGATTGTAAGCATACCACCTGAGCCGGTCAAGCTAACAAGACCCAGCTTTAGCTTAGGCTAGGTTAACCATTTACATTTACATTTACATTTAATCATTTGGCAGACGCTTTTATCCAAAGCGACTTACAATAGAAGCAATCAGAGCAACAAGAGAGCGACAGTGTATAAGTGCTGAGGCAAATTTCAGTTAGATAAACATGATAAGTCTTGCAAGGTTTTTTTTTTTTTTTTTTAAATAAGTATATAGAAAAACTGAAAGGAGTAGGAAAGTGCTAGTGTCAATTGGTCAAGTGCTGGCGAAAAAGATGGGTTTTCAGACGTTTTTTGAAGATGGCCAATGACTCAGCTGATCGAATTGAGATGGGTAGGTCATTCCACCAGCTGAGAACAGTCCACAAAAAGGTCAGTGAAAGTGATTTTGAGCCTCTTTGGGATGGCACCACAAGGCGTCATTCATTTGCAGAACGCAAGCTTCTGGAGGGGACATAAGGTTGGATTAGACAGTTTAGGTATTCTGGTGCAGTGCCAGTGGTTGTCTTGTAGGCAAGCACCTGTACCTTGAATTTGATGCGAGCAGCTACTGGCAGCCAGTGCAGTCTGATGAGGAGAGGTGTGACGTGGGCTTTCTTCGGCTCATTAAAGACCACTCTTGCTGCTGCATTCTGAATCATCTGCAAAGGCTTGGAAGTGCATGCAGGAAGGCCCGCCAGGAGTGCATTACAAGAGTCCAGTCTGGATAGGACAAGAGCTTGGACAAGAAGTTGTGTAGCCTGCTCTGATAGGAAGAATCTGATCTTCCTAATTTTGTACAAGGCAAATCTGCATGATCGAGCTGTAGCAGCAATATGGTCTGTGAAGGTTAACTGGTCATCCATCACAACTCCAAGATTCCTAGCTGTCCTAGAGGAAGTTATGGTTGATGAATTTAGCTGAATAGAGAAGTTGTGATGAAGTGCAGGGTTGGCTGAGATCACAATCAGTTCAGTCTTAGCAAGGTTGAGCTGAAGATGGTGTTCTTTCATCCAGCCAGAGATGTCGGTCAGACAAGCTGCGATGCGAGCAGGAACCGTGGGGTCATCTGGATGGAAGGAGAAGTAGAGTTGCGTGTCATCAGCATAGCAGTGATAGGAAAAAGCATGCTTCCGAATGACAGAACCCAACGATGACATGTAGATGGAGAAGAGCAGTGGTCCAAGCACTGAGCCCTGAGGAACTCCAGTAGTAAGAAGTTGTGACTCAGAGACTTCACTTCTCCAAGCCACCTTGAAGGACCTACCTGAGAGGTAAGACTTGAACCATTGGAGTGCGGTTCCTGAGACGCCCATCTTCATGAGGGTGGACAGGAGGATCTGGTGGTTGACTGTGTCAAAAGCAGCAGACAGATCCAGCAAAATGAGTACTGAGGATTTGGATGCTGCTCTTGCCAATCTTAGGGCTTTAGTGACTGAGAGCAGGGCAGTCTCAGTTGAGTGGCCACTTTTGAAGCCAGACTGGTTTATGTCCAGGAGATGGTTCTGTGCAAGAAAGATAGAGAGTTGGTTGAATGCAACTCATTCAAGTGTCTTAGCGATTAATGGGAGAAGGGATACTGGTTTGTAGTTTTCTAAAAGAGCTGGATTTAGAGCGGGTTTCTTGAGCAGTGGTATGACCCGAGCCTGCTTAAATGCTGTAAGAAATGTGCCAGTGTGGAGCGAGGTGTTGATGATGTGAGTAAGTGCTGGTATAATGGAGGCAGAAATGGCTTGGAGAATGTGAGTGGGGATAGGATCAAGCGGACAGGTAGTATGATTGGAAAGAATAAGTTTGGAGACGTCGGTCTCCATGAGTGGTGAGAAAGTGGAGAGAGAGTAAGTAGTTGTTGTGAAATTTGCATCAGTACGTGGTGTGGAAAATTGGTCGATAATTGTTCTTGTCTTATTAATGAAAAATGTTGCAAAGTCATCAGCTGTAAGAGTTGATGTAGGAGGGGGAGGAGGAGGACAAATGAGAGAAGAGAATGTTTTAAAAAGTGTGCGAGAATCGGGACAATTATTAATTTTGTTGTGGTAGTATGTTGATTTAGCAGTGGAGACATTTGCAGAGAATGAAGAGAGGAGTGACTGATACGCACTAAGGTCAATAGGGTTGTGTGATTTGCGCCACTTCCGCTCTGCAGCCCTGAGTCTAGAACGATGTTCACAGAGAACATCGGACAGCCAGGGAGCAGCAGGTGTGGTGCGTGCTGGTCTGGATAAGAGGGGACAGAAGTTGTCTAGACAGGCTGATAAAATGGAGCAAAGAGTGTCAGTAGCAGTGTTAGTGTCCAGTGCTGAGAAGTGAGATGGTGGAGGAAGTGTGGATGAAACCATAGACGATAGACAGGAGGTAGAAAGTGTGCGTAGATTACGCCTAAAGGTAACTTGTGGTGGAGTGTGTGTTGTGCCTGTAGCCAATGTGAGGTCAGAGGTGATAAGGAAGTGGTCTGAAGTGTGCAACGGAGTAACTAGAGTGTTGGCAGTTAAACAGTAGCGAGTGTAGATAAGGTCCAATTGGTTACCTGATTTGTGAGTAGCTGCGGTAGATACTCACTTGAGGTCGAATGAAGTAAGAAGAGTATTGAAGTCTATAGCTTGGAGTTTTTCTTGATGGAAGTTGAAGTCTCCACGTAGTACCAGAGGAGTACCATCCTCCGGAAAGTGTGAGAGTAGCATGTCCAACTCCTCCAAGAAATTACCAAGTTGACCTGGTGGACGATAAACAACTACAAGGTGGATTGTAACAGGGTGGGTAACAGTAATTGCATGGGATTCAAATGATGTGTTGTTGGTGAAAGATGATAGAGGACTGAATTTCCAACCATTTGAAATGAGTAGACCAGTACCTCCACCCCTCCCAGTTTGACGAGGGGTGTGTGAAAAAGTGTACATATTGGAGAGGGCAGCCGGAGTGGCTGTGTCCTCAGGTTTAATCCAAGTCTCAGTTAGGGCCAAAAGGTTGAGACATGAATGATTAGCAATTGAGGAAATAAAATCAGCTTTATTTACTGCAGACTGGCAGTTCCAGAGCCCAATTGAAACAGAGATTGAATTAGATGTAGAGGATATAGAGACATTGCGCAGATGATTAGGGTTGCGCTGCCTCCAGTGTAAAGTGCGTGAGTTGTGACTGTTAGTAGTAATAGTAGGGATTTGTAAACACATAGTGAGTATAAAAGATTTAATCAGTTATAAAAAAGAGAAGACTGTATAAAAGTAAAGAAAGGGAAAGTGATACTCAAGTGCCTTGTCGGTGTTCTTGCTCGGTGGAGTCCTGCAAGGTAGAGTCGAAGGTCTTTACACTCGTCGGTCTTCACACGAGGAGGATTCACACGAGGACTGCCGCGGTGTTATACCCGTTTGTATATTCTGACACGTTAATTGAATTCAGCCTTGCTAGTTGGCTAACCGAAACTACAAAGCTGCACGAGACCGAACGCAAATAAAAGCAAGTGGTTCACACGGTAAACAAAGTAAGCAAAACAAATATCTCCTAGCAACGACAATCACGTTAAAATCTAATGACAAAAAGAGACAAAACAGTTACAGACTGCTGTTCTCTTCTGCTGTTCTGTTGCTACGACTGATTCTACTTGCAAATCGGTAACTAAGTACTCCAGCTGGCTTTGGCCACGCCTTGCTAGTTGGCTAACCGAAACTACAAAACTGCACGAGACCGAAAGCAACTTAAGCGAGTGGTTCACACGGTAAACAAAGTAAGCAAAACAAATATCTCCTAGCAACGACAATCGCGTTAAAATCTAATGACAAAAAGAGACAAAACACTTACAGACTGCTGTTCTCTTCTGCTGTTCTGTTGCTATGACTAATAGCAACAGCATCAACAGCTAGCAGTTAACATCATTCACTTGAAGCTTTTAACTACAGCTTGTGGGCATGCAGTGCAAAGTGATCTATATGTGTATATAAATATATTTTGAAATATATTGACTGTTCCTGAAACCTTACTACTTTTTCCCTCACTTCAAGTCTTCTCAGCTAATTCACCTTCACTATTTTAGTTGTATCCCCTCGTGCTTCAACTAAATCTGCAGTTGCTTAATTAAATCTAAATTTAATTACATGTAAACTGTTTAAGTAGAGAAGAATTTTATAGATATTAGGAACCGGTAATAGCACTTTGGCTAAACTTTATGGAAGGACACACCCATAGAATGGTCTTGAACATGCAGCAGCGGGGACCAACTATGGTGATGATCAAAGCAAACCTAATAGTTAATCAAGAGTGCTATTGAGTATTCCCAATTTCTGGCCACTGCGTTGTTTGAATCACTTATTTAAGTTTTGTCCTAATGATAATAGCACACAGCTATTCACTCATTTATTATTTACCTGAGTTATTTACACTCCCCTCTTTTATTCTGGAGTGGTCTCACCTCTCCATAGAGCTAGGAGGAACCAGAGGCACTTTCCATTTGTGATTCTGCTTATTCTCAATGAGTGCACCGAGTTCTGTGACCCTCCTTCACAAGTAATCTTAGTGATTACAAGGGCATAACTGTGGTTCAGGCACACTGGTAACAAGCATAATCCAAATAGGAAACTGTCCTCCTTTCCGTTTATGTTGTAAGAGATTCAGCCTGTTGCTAGTCATCAGGAGATTCTGAAGAAATACTTTGACCATAAGAACCATCTTAAGTCATTTATTAGATCTCGGCTACGCCATACAAAAGAGATTCTCAGAACCGCAAAATATTAGCACCCTAACATCCACAGCTAATGCATTAATCATAGAAGACACTTCACTAGCAAACCATGCCTGAAACAACAAGCTGTATGCTATATCGCTAGCTGAACCATTAAGCCTGCAGCTCCAAACTCTTCAGGGTGGTACATTAGCCTCTTACTTCTACCCTCATTGTGAGAATGGCAACACTTCACAGATGCTCAGCCTATCTTCCCAGATGGGCGACCTAAACACTGACTAGCCAGTGTGAGGAACACTGTTCTGCCCAGGGGTGCAGAAAACCCCACAGCACCTGAGGAAAATGCCACTGGACAAGGATAGAAGAGGACCAATGACACCTGACCCAAACCAGAGTTACAGCTACCTTGGGCCGAACAAGGCTATCACCACCTTAGCCACCTTATGGGTCTCAACCAGAGTATAAACAACTTCACGTAACTGGTCACAGAGTCCTGCAAGGAACGGACACATGCTCAAAGTCTCACAGATGAGCTAGAGGCTGATCCAGTCATAATCGAAAGACTTCAAGGTCTGAGACAGCTGCGGAACAAGGAGAGCAGCTAGACATAGCAACACAAGACCAGTGCAGAATTGTTGACGACATTGCGACAGCCCAAGTACCAAACACCACTGCGAGAAGCCATGCAAAAGGATATCCTTATCCTATGTACACCATGGTGTGTCCAGCGGCAGTCCACCACAACATCTTCCCCCACAACCTTCACACAGGTGCCAAATGGAGGCTGCACACTGCAGCTGGACACGCCTACTCCTGAGTTACAGGAGATGCTAACCCTAGCAAAGGATCTCCTTAAACAACGCTCAACTGAGGAATATTGGAAATGACAAACTGCTGATTCCTTGCCCAATGCAACACTGCATCAGACTCCTCCAAGGGAATAGCATCCTGCAAAGCAGTCGACACCCCAGGAGCAGCCAGACAATGTTGGACAGAGCAACGGCTCACATGCCCAACAGCAACACACCTTCTAAACCAGCAAGCTCAAGTCAGTGACGCTGTGAGAGAGAAGTGACACTGCTAACCTCAGACTTTTGGTGAAGTTCGAGCAGAACAGAGGGCTAACACACACCTGCTGCCCTCCTGCCACCTTCACTAGCACAGCCTCAACCCTCTTCACACTACAAATCTCCCTAACAATTCCCTGCGACCCCTGGAACCGTCTGCCCTCTCACAAGTGAGAGTCCAACCAGCTTTTCCAAACCGCAGGCACCACAGACAGCCTACTAGATTACAGCCCCTGAACCAACCACCTGACCTAGACCAACATCAGGATGGCAGGTGACACGGCCCCGACAACTGCTGTACATGCTCAAGGACCCGCACCTTGCTACAGCTTACATCACTACAATGCCTGACATTCACCATGGCACACCAGCAACTCCTGGAAGGACCAACAGCCAGAGAGCCACCTCTCTCTCAGACATGAGTGGCAGGTCCACGTCTGATTGTTCTGCACCTTTAATGTCGTTCGCTGTTGTCTGTTGGACAAACAACAGCATTCGACAGGGGGGATATGTAGCAAATATACCAATCAGACACACAATTATTTGTTATATTTTAACAAATCTTCTCTTAAACCAGCAAGCCAAGTTCTGGTTTCAACCCCCCACAGCAAATGGCACCCAGTCGCCATAGCAACCACTGATAACGTCAGTTTACGACCCAGAACTAGCAGGAGACTCTGTAACTATGCAGGCAGACTGCAAGTTTTACTTACTTCTTCCCATAGGAAAGACATTATGCACATAGAAATGAACTTTTCTCTAATTATTCACAGACAAACACACATAGCCCATATATCACTATGTACATTATGACTGTTCAGGTATTTTGTCTTTTTGTTTTATAACTGTTTTATGGATGTTTATGGTAGATGACTATGTAATATAATCGTGTCTGGTCTCGTTGAACTCGTATTTTGATTATCTGAAAGATGCTGTGTATTAGACATCGCTACCGGTGCAACATATTAGCGTTTTAAGAATCTTTAGTATTTTTGGTCTGAACCCCTATTGATTTCCATATGCAAACTGCCAGGCTCTGAAACAATAGTCGTAAAATGAGGACCCAGTTTCAAACCTCCCACTGAGAAAGCCAGACTTCTCATTGGTCGAACCCATTTGGGAAGGTGTGACTTTCTCCAGACTTTAAAGGGGTCACCACACAGTTCCGCCCTCTCTTGTGAAAAACCTCCGAACTGCTACAACACATGGAGTTGCCTGCATTTCCCAAGCCTGGGGAAAGTGGCTCTTTGACCACAAAGAGACAAACCTGCAACACTGGAGTGTGGTTTCACTCAGCCCTGGAGCTCATCATCATGGAAATGTCCTCAACCAGACATTCCTTGCTCTACAGCTTCATCTGTGAATTGTGGCGTCCACTGCATCCCACAATGCCAGCAAACCCCATTTCACACAAAGCCATGTGCTCACCCAGGAGGGAGGACTCTCCGGAGCACAACGAACTCAGGGAAAACCTCGGAGTTTCAAGGAAGTGCAACTTAGGCCATCAAATGGAACCATCCAGACTTTCTACAGAGGCTTCACGAGACAAAGGTCCCACAACCAGGTCAAATGCAGGTCAAATGCAAGTATAATAGTTAGTACTAGACATTGGTCTGAGCTAAGCTATCGTATACTGTGCTTTGAACTAGAAACTGATGGTTTTTAGAGATGGTTAACTGACTCTTTCCTCTCACTTCTTCATTACCTCTCCATCCTTTTAGCCTTCCCATGTATGTCTGACGCGCGCGTGTGTGTGTGTATGTATATGTGTTGTTTAGATTAGTTATGTGTTAGTCTGTAGTTAATAAAGTTCTCGTGCAAATTACATGAGTTTCTGATTCTGCATTGCAAAATGTCACTTTATGATTTCCGATCAAAGCTACATGCTCTAAGGCATTAGTATTTAACAAAGTTATTTTCTGTGACAAAGAAAATAGTTTTTCTGTGAATAAATATGAATTTACCCTGAATGTTCGCAGGATGAACAGGTCAATTGATATGAAATGCAAATTCAGCTTAATCGAGATAATTCTTTCGAATTGTCCAAATATTATAATTAACTATAACGAGTTATGATTAATTATTAATATTCCCCTTTGAGCTAATTCGCTTCATTATGATCTGAAATATCAAGTATGATCATATTAAAATCTATGCCTATGGTATATTAATCATCATGAATTCATGCATAAAAATAGCATTATTTTGTGCAGGTGATACTACTTAAATTATTAAAGGAATATACAAAAATCCACATATAACCTGTGAATTCTGTTGACATCCAAATACAGTAGTCATCATTAACTAAGCATTAGCTTCTCATGATTTCATCATGTGTGTGGCCCCTCAACTAAACTTCACACTTAAATTAAAGGTGCTTTAAAAGTTTCTTCAAACAATGCCACACAGCAAAAAGCCCAGTTAAATTAACTCTCCTGGGAGTTTATTTGAGTCCACACTCAAGAGAGTGAAAGTGTTAAAATCTGAGTGTTAAATTAACACTGAAGCAGAGTTAAACATAATGAGATAATTAGTGATTAATTAAGTGATGATTGATCATTATTGAAGACACCTGATGATAACAAGCAGAATCACCAAAGGAAAAATTTTATTTTTTTTAATATTTAAGCAACCATTATAGTGGTCAGTGTTTGCATTAGTTGGGCTCTTGACCCTTACACTTTTAACGTCATGTCACTTTCACTTTCACTTTCTCACTGTCACTAATATTAGAGTTTGTTTTGGTGCTGTATTTCAGTTATAACAGCCAGACAAACCAAAAGAAAGATGGCCATGTGGCCTTAGTCTATGTTTTGACATGTTCTTAATGGAGCGGCCTATAAAACAGAGTTTAGATTCTTTACCGATTATATCAACCCTGTGACAATATATCAATATCAGACAGATGTTTTTAAAATATATTTTGATTTAAAAAAAAAAAAAATCCTTGAATTGAGACACACAGATATGAAGAATCAGCATGAGAATCACAACAACGGTGACCATCGAAAAAGCATGTTGTAACCAATCAAAACTCATCCATGCCTCCCATTATGCATTGCGGCATGAATAAATTATGAGCTGAAATGTCTCTGTACTCTCTTTTATCTGTTTTTCTGAATATGCTGTCACCATTGTTGAGATTCATACTCTGGTTCTTGATGTCCGTGTGCCCCTAAACAAATGACTTTTTCAGAAACGGTTAAGTACATATAACACATCACAACAGCGTGTAAGTAGTTCTTCTAAAATGTATTAACATTTTTTTGTTGTGGATTCACAAGCAAAACACTCAAGATAATTTTTTGACCTGAATCTTTCAGGTCAAAAAACATTTAGAGTGTATCCTCTGAGTTATATTTCCAATAAAGGAAACATAAATTAGAGATTAGACTCCAAATTAGTTAAATGATTATGTTACAATATAATCCTCATCTGATGACTTGTGCTTTTGATTTGTCTGGCTGATTAAACTGAAATCTAGCAGCCAAACGAAATCTAACTTCAAAAACATAAGGGTAAAGAGACCAACTAATGCAAACACTGACCACTATAACAGTTGCTTCAAAATGTTGATTTTCTCCTTTGTTGATTCTGTTGATTCTCCTTGTTATCATCAGGTGTCTTCAATAATGATCAATCATCACTTAATTAATCACTAATTATCTCATTAACTTTAACTCTGACTCAGTGTTAATTTAACACTTTCACACTCTTGAGTGTGGACTCAAATAAACTCCCAGGAGAGTCAATTTAACTCTGGGCTTTTTGCTGTGTACACGTTATTGCCTCTGTACGCGTAATTTCGTGTACAGACGTTCTAATGCGTAGACACGTAATTACATCTGGATGCGTAAACACAAGATTTCCGTATCAAAATAAAAGTCACATCCACTCACTTATCTATAATAAGATAATTATCATTATATATACTATATATTATATATACATTATATATCATTATGTAACCCTACACGTCTTTTCTAATATTTAACCCAAATAATCTTAACATTAAACCGTATAGAATAACGTAATTATGGCTTAATAAAAACAAAACTTAATACGCATAATACCGGAATAATGCTGCATTCTCAAGGAAAAGCTGACCCGAGGAAAATGCTCCGGAAATGATTACGCAAACGAGGCAAGAGCATACATATCTACATATCTAGCATATATCTAAAGACGCAGTTCACATGAAATTTTTTTCATTTTGGTTCAGGGAATAAATAATGGAAAAACAAGTCGTTTTTTGTTTTTTTTTTGGTTTTTGGTTTCAATTTGAAAAACGATTGAACGAATGATACACGGATTCTGTATGTACCGGTATTTTGAAATGCCTTCTCCTTTTAGGTTGTAATACGACGTCACATTATCATGTGACTACAGATAGCGCTGACATATCTGGAAAGAGAACGGTACGTATGTTGGTATGTCACTTTTATATGTATTATTTATTAATGACAAGTCATTATACTGAGATATATGTCACTATCATATGTTTAATCAATTTTATGCAAATTTGGATGTTTTCAGCCTTGCCATTGGCTAAAACAATAACGTCTGTACACGTAATTTATATATAATGATATAATGAAGTATATATAATGATAATTATCTTATTATAGATAAGTGAGTGGATGTGACTTTTATTTTGATACCGGAAATCTTGTGTTTACGCGTCCAGACGTAATTACGTGTCTATGTGTTAGAACGATAACAATAACAATAACGTGTACAGGCGTTATAACGTCATTTTTAATAATTCGGCGTTCCATACCCGTGCATCATTCAAACACATCTCACCAGAAACACTGCATGTCGTAATCTGTGACGAAGGCAGACGAGAGCCAATGAGCGTTCGATTTTCCTGCTGTAAAACCTGTCCTGCTGTAAAACCAGCTAACTGCTCGAGAAGGAGATGATGATCGGTGGATAAAGGCTTGTATTGGGTCTGTTCCTCGCGGTCGTAAGGATTATGAAGATCTGGATTACAGTGCGCAAATAAAATTGTTTATTTTTAAAATTATGATGCGTGTTCTGTGTATTTTATGGTTCTGTTGTTAGTCACAGCATGTCGGAGAAGACGCCTTTTGTGTACCGTTGTTATGGTTAAAAGTTTGCAGGATTTTTTAATGGTTTAAAGTGTAGTCTTGTTTAACATTATGTAGACCTATTCTTGGAAACGAGCTCTCAGTGGAAATCACAGAACAGTATGAAATGTAATAATTCCATATTAAGTAAACAATTAAACTATTTAATAATGCAATTGGAAACAAGGCCATTATGACAACTAAAAACAAGAATAATAATTATCGTCAAAATTGTCAGTATTGTATACAAAATACGTAAGTATTTGTACGTGTATATGCTGTAAGTACGTCAGTATTGTATGTTTTAATGTTTGGAAATACGCAAGTAAATGTATGTCTTGTAGGACCAAATTTTACGTAAAATACATTTATCATGAGATCACGTCACTTTCTTTTTATTTAACCTTCTTTTGCCACAAAGAACATTTTGTAAAACAATCTTTGCTTTCTGCTACTTAAACATTATTCTTAAATTTTGTTCAGCATTAAAAGTTTCATGATTTAATTTCATGAGTCCACATCAGTAGCTTGTTACATTAAAATGTGACTCCTTACCATAAAAAAGATCAAGATGTTTGTGATTTTTTTCATCTTATTTATTTATTTATTGTAAATCCTTTAAGAGTTTTTTGGTTTTGTAAAGTTTTCGGATATACAGGCACTTAAAGTTCATGGTATATGTACTGAATGAGTTTTTTATAGCTCTTTCCAGACATTGCTGTTGATTTAACTGGGTTATACGGTTTAATAATAAAGCAGATAAGATTAAAGTCTTTTTGTGTCCACAGTACCCTGTGTACAAAAGCTAAAACTTCCTTGTTCATATTCATGTCATTTAATAATTATGCCTTCACTTAATGATGACCACTGCATTTGTCTCAACAGAATTCATTATATGTGCTGTTACTGGCCAGTGTTGGGGTCTGTTCATTTACCTGTAAACTGCTTTAACATGATCATGCTTGATAACTCAGATTCATGGAAAACTTTAGTTATCTTATTAACAGATATTCTGTTCTATCCTATATGCATATGGATTGTTTAGTGAACAAATGAAAACATCATGATCATGTGTAATAAATTATAAATCATGGTGATGTACCCATCTTAGTTAATGTATTAATTAAGCTATTTTTCATACATGAAATCATGAATGCAAGACATTTAACTCAAGCTCATTCCTGATAAATCATGAGATATTAATGCATGAAGTAATACATAATTCATGCATGAATTTATGCATTAATTCATGGTAATTCATGTACCCTTACCGTAAAGTGTTACCGTAGTTTATTTTGTTAATGTTTATTACTTCAAGATGTTTCTTGTTATTGTATTTAACAATGTACCCTATCTTGCCCTGCACTTGTTTGTGGGTATGTTTGCCCTTCATGTGGTTGTAGACTGATGTCTTGGGCCTGCTCTTCATGTTATGTGTTTCATGCATATATATCTTGCCTACAGCTATTACGCTATAATACAGTTGATCTTGAGTCCCCCCATAGAGGGAAATGGGTTTAAGTCAATCCATCACACTTTTTTTATCATGTTACAGTCACTGTGAATAAAATTATACCTTGCTTGTGTTTGTTCTCCAGCTGCTCAGCCAGATTATTCTGGTTCATCTTCCTCAGGATGCTGACCATGATCTTTACAGCTTCTTCTAGTCCAAAACATGCCACCATCATATCCACTGTTTTTAATCTATCTGCATTCTCAATTTCAGATTTGGATATGCACTCATGATCTTTCTCTAAGTGCCACTGAAACATCTCCAGATCCTTTTTGACCAGGTCCTTCAGTGTTTTCACAAGCAGATCGTCCCTCACCCAGTATGCCATCGTCCTTCACCGATTCACAGCTGAGGGCAAAAGAGAAAGGAAGTAGTTTCACTCTTAACATTGTTATTTGGATTATGAAAGGAAGCTTTGATCAGATCAGGAGTCTGCTCTTCATATGTAAAATTAATCAGTTAGCTGGACTGTATTGTTAATTATTTGACTTCATCCAGGATTTTTAAGATCTTCAAAGTGCATTCTGGAGTTGTGACAGGTCTGTAAACTCAAACCTGCTCAGGAGCATCTTATTTCATGTAAACTCAAAGATGGGAAGGAACAAAGTACAAATACTTTGTTACTGTACTTAAGTAGATTTTTCGGGTATCAGTACTTTACTTCACTATTTATTTTTCTGACAACTTTTTCTTTTACTCTTTACATTTTTACACAAATATCTGTACTTTCTACTTCTACTTACATTTTCAAACCAGCCTCATTACTTAAGTTTTAATCTGCATTTGGTGAATCACCATCCAATAGCAAATCTCAAATAAATCATGAATTGGTTAGTCTTTACTGGCTACACCAGGGGTTTTCAAACTTTTTTTGATCGCGCCCCCCTTTATATCTATAAAAAAATTTGGCGCCCCCCCCAACCCCCCCTTCCTGAATCCCCATCCCACTCAAGAATAACAAAAACAATTAAAGCTTTTTAATTGTAACAATCTACAGGGGAAAAACACCTGCAACACTTGAAACTTAAAACAGCACAGAGAGAATAACTGTTATTAATATTATTCTGTTATTTGTTTATTTTTGCTGTTTCATGCTGTCGCTAAGGCATAGGACACACACAGGCCTTTCCACACCAGACGCAAGCGGAAATATACAGTACACACCATTATAATCAGTACATATTATAAACTTCAATCACCGTGTCTACATCAGACGCTACAGTTGTCGCGTTGCGGCAAAACTCAATTGCTCTTCACTGGACACGACAAAACGACCGACTAGCACCCGCCTGGGTCTGTGTGACTTCATTTATGGCTTTTCTCTTACCTTTCACGTACCGATCCATCTCCCTTTCTAAGTTATGTCCTTTGGCTGTTTACTGTTTTATTTCTTTTATTTTTCTGCTGATGGCCCGCGCCCCCCCTGCAAAACCCCTGGGCTACACGATTTAGCTTGTACACACGCTCCACCAAATGATTTCTATCAGAATAATCAATGCAAGAGCGCACAGGTGAATCAGAGACCCTCACCAAACAGAAGTATACTTGAATTGTATTATACTAAATAAAATAAACTAAGTATATTTTTAAGAATACTTTATGTAAAAGTATACAAATATCAGTGTACTAGTAGTATATGTTTAAGTACTATTTCAATACTCCTTGAGACTAAATTGGCCCACTTTCTGGTATATAAGTATATAAAAGTGAACTTATAGGTATACTGTTACAGCTTACTAAATACTTTTTTATGTATTTTTAGTACCCTTTGAAGTATAGTTCAGCAAACTACTAGTTTAGTAGATTTATACTGCAGGTATACTCAAAATATCTTTAAGTTCACTTAAAGAAAACTTACAAGAATACTACTATGTCCCTATTTAGGTATTAATTGGTATATATTTTGTTATATGAATATCTGAACGTACAAAACATCAAAAGAAAGAACATGCTTCATGCATTATTTATAAACACTTGAATGTGCTTAAGTTTCATAAATGAAAAATAAATAAATAAACAACATTTTGAACAGAAAGTTAAATAAAGACTATTAATGATAATCAAAATGTAGATGGAGTTGACATCAACACCCCAAAGCTTGACATTCATTATTACCTCTTCATGGGTCAACATTTATTCCATTTATTTATTCCACTTATTATAACATTACACAGTTTTACATATCCATGGCTTAAAGTTCCCGATCGATACTTCACTCTTACTGTGTTGCTAAGACGCTATGGGGAAAAACTCAGATCTCAGATCTTTGTCCTTCAGGGACAACTCTACATCTTCGCCATAAACAAGCCTTTGCAGCATTTTTGGATCTCTCTCTGTTCAGCTGAATTCACTGATTCAGTGCCAACTTCAGTGTCTGCAACATCCCGGTCCCGCTTGGAATCTCACTACTGCGCTCACGGATAGCTCACTCTCGCCACCTAGAGAGGCTTCCCCCGTCCTCTTCTTCCACCCAGACCAACATCCCTCCACAGCTGAGGAGCCAACTGGATTAAGCACTTTATTTGTTTCTGATGGACCATGTTGTGGAAGGCTTTGAATGAAGAATGTCCCTCTCTAAATAATCTTGTCGTTTTTGGATGAACATTAATCATCAGTGCTCTTAAGAATACAGTTATTCACAACATAGCCTAGTTTTCAGTTAAGAATTAGTTTAATGTCATTTTAATCAAAATATCAATCAACCTACCTAGGTCAAATCTTAAACACTGGTATAAGACTTTATTGTGGTACAGTACATAGGCAGTCATTTAGGCCAGTGGTTTTCAAACCTGCCCTGGAGGCACCCCCACAGCAAAAAGCCCAGAGTTAAATGAACTCTCCTGGGAGTTTATTTGAGTCCACACTCAAGAGTGTGAAAGTGTTAAAATTAACACAGAGTAAGAGTTAAAGTTAATGAGATAATTAGTGATTAATTAAGTGATGATTGATCATTATTGAAGACACCTGATGATAACAACTAGAATCACCAAAGGAGAAAATCACATTTTTTAAGCAACCATTATAGCGGTCAGTGTTTGCATTAGTTGGTCACTTGACCCTTATGTTTTTAAAGTTAGATTTTGTTTGGCTGCTAGATTTCAGTTTAATCAGCCAGACAAATCAAAAGTGCAAGTCATCAGATGATGATTATGTTGTGACATAATCATTTAACTCATTTGGAGTCTAATCTCTAATTTATGTTTCTTTTATTGGAAATATAACTCTAAGGATACACTCTAAATGAGTTCAGTGATTCAGGTCAAATAATTATCTTGAGTGTTTAACCTTGTGAATCCACAACAAAAAATTTTTTTATACATTTTAGAAGAACTACTTACACACTGTTGTGATGTGTTATATGTATATAAATGTTTCTGAAAAAGTCATTTGTTTAGTCACACACAGACATCAAGAACCAGAGTATGAATCTCAACAATGGTGACAGCATATTCAGAAACACAGATAAAGGAGAGTACAGAGACATTTCAGCTCATAATTTATTTATGTCGCAATGCATGATGGGAGGCATGGATGAGTTTTGATTGGTTACAACATTCTTTTTTGATGGTCACCATTGTTGTGATTCTCATGCTGATTCTTCATGTCTGTATGTCTTAATTAAATGATTTTTTTTAATCAAAATAAATTTTAAAAACATCTGTCTGATATTGATATATTGTCACAGGGTTGATATAATCGGTAAAGAAACTAAACTCTTGCATGTCAAAGAGTCTATGTCAAAACATAGACTAAGGCCACATGGCCATCTTTCTTTTGGTTTGTCTGGCTGTTATAATTGAAATACAGCAGCAAAACAAACTCTAATGTTAAAAGTGTAAGGGTCAAGAGACCAACTAATGCAAACACTGACCACTATAATGGTTGCTTAAAAATTTAGATTTTCTCCTTTGGTGATTCTGCTTGTTATCATCAGGTGTCTTCAATAATAATCAGTCATCACTTAATTAATCACTAATTATTTCATTAACTTTAACTCTGACTCAGTGTTAATTTAACACTCTGATTTTAACACTTTCACACTCCTGAGTGTGGACTCAAATAAACTCCCAGGAGAGTTAATTTAACTCTGGGCTTTTTGCTGTGTGCCCTGCACATTTTGCATGTCTCGCTTATCTAACACACCTGATTCAAATTATCACGTCATTAGTGGAGACTCCAAGACTTGATTTGGGTGTGTCTAATAAGGGAGACATACAAAATGTGCAGGACAGGGGTGCCTCCAGGACAGGTTTGAAAACCACTGATTTAGGCACAACAATAGTTTTCTGGTTGAATGTTCAGCTCAAGTCTAGAAGGCCCTACAAGTCATTATGCCGCACATAAATCAGAATAAGTTCAGGTATTGCACATCTTTAGCAGACCACCCAAAAATCCACTAAAATGCAGGAAATCACATCTACTTAATCCAAAATTTTCTGGGGGTGGTGGACCTTCAGCTATATCTGCTTCACAGAATGTAACCAATAATTTCCATCTCCAGTAGGCTGCCCCTATCAACAGCTTCAGGCCTTCCCACAAACCACCAGAATGCAGGGTACAATATCAAATTAATTCCAATTCTCTGATATCTGCGCCACCAACTTGTGTGGCTGCATGCACGGCATAATTTTGATCACCCCTGACAAAATCTCACTCCAAGGTTTTTTGAAAAGTTGTCAGGTATATTGTATACTGTGCTTTTGAACTAGAAACTGATGGTTTTTAGAGATGGTTAACTCTGACTCTCCCCTTTCCCTCTTTCCTACCTATCATCCCCTTTTAGCCTTACCATGTATGCTTGATGTGTGTGTGTGTGTGTGTGTGTGTGTGTGTGTGTGTGTGTGTGTGTGTGTGTGTATATATGTGTTGTTTAGATTAGTTATGTGTTAGCCTGTAGTTAGTAAAGTTGAGTAGTGAGTACTGAGCTGTGGATTCTACCCCCTTATAATAAATGCCATACACTGCAATTTAAACATTTAGCAAATGTGGTAACACTTTATTTTGATAGTCCACTTTAGATATTCTACTAACAGTAATTAACTTTGCAACAAAATGTCAACTAGCAGTAAGTAGAGTATTAGTAGACAGTCTGCTTAATATCTTCTAACACTTTCTTTGTCAACTTTATTCAACTAACCCTAAACCTACCCTAAACTAACCCTAAAGTCTACTCTGAGAGTTAGTGGACATGTAGTTGCAAATAATGAGATTTAGTTGATATGTAGTTGACAAGTAGTTGACATGTAGCTACAAAGTTACTTACAGTTAGTAGAATGTCTAAAGTGGACTATCAAAATAAAGTGTAACCTTAAAATACATCAAAACAACACAGAAAAAAATATTAAAGTGATGAACAGATGAAAGTTATTCTCGGTAGCCTACAGTCATCACCATTTAAATTATATAGTTTTAAATATATTTAAAATCAAGTGTAAGGCCACTGAGACAGCATTCTGTTGTTGTGCATAACATATTAATGTTTAGAACAATGCAAAGAATACAAACACCATTAGAAAAGAGTTCAGCATATATACTAAACATATAAATAAAAACAGTATGAAAATAAATAAACAACACAGTTCTTTCTTAGTCGTATTAAATGCAGCCATAATCAAAGTAGGCTATACTCTCTCAATATTCAAAGTGCATATAGAGACCAGATTTTTCAAGAATGGTACAGAGAGACCTGTTACAAAGCGGGGTATTAAAATTGCTTTTGAATGCGTGTGTGCTTTTACATTCGGTTTCGTTTTAACGATTTAACGAAAGTTTTCTATGCACAAGCTGATTTGACTAGAGTCACAAGACTGATTACTCTCTCTCTATCCAATCACATTGATGGATAAAAATAAAACTAAATTAAGCATGTAATGACCATAAACGGAGGGAAAAAAAATTATATATATATATATATATATATATATATATAATTACTTTAAAAGATCACATAATTAATTTGAGATTCAGTGACAAAAAACTACTGATGTACACAATGACTCAACATTGTATAATGTAGTCTAGAATACATGGATACAAGATTTTGAATACATAAATGTCAGTATTTCATGTTTCAAGTAGTATTTCAAGTAGTACTAACCAGGAATAATGAAGATATAGATATTTCTTCGTCCACAGTTACACTGGATCGTGAGCAGAAGTTTTGAGACTCCTTTCAATTCTGCGTTTTCATAAAAGACTGTGGAGAGGGAAGTTTTCAGAACTTAAAACTGTTAAACAAGAACTATTTTAGATAACTAACAAAACCAGTTTTTCAACATATGTGAACAAACCTCTTTTGTCTGTTGTCAAAAGACCCACACACAAGATAACTGACATACCACTGAGCAAAATGATTGAGAAGATATACGTAAAAACAACAGATAAACAGAGTCAGATGGCACTGAAATATATTGTATATTAATACTGCATATACTGTATTGTCTGTATATTAATACAAAAAACAGACAGACTGCTGAGGTTTGTCTAAGTGACAGTTGTTGTGTCATTTTAGATCATGAAACGCACCTTTACCTGCTCATCCAATTTGATCTGAAACAGAACCTCAAATCAGACTCAAGTCAAAAATTACATCTCTATTTCTCTCCCAGGTAACATTCTAAGCATGCTGGATAACAGGCACATCCACATGCACACATAGGCATAAAAGGGGCTTGGGGCATTAAAAGGGGCTTGAGCACCTGGTTTGAACCCAGCTTTCATATGGTATTAAAATCTAAAAAAAGCTTAAATTTCACCATGTGTTGGGTTTTCCTAGATCGCATCACATATGTTTTATCATATACATTAATTTTGTAACTAATTCTAGTGTGACCATAAACAAATACTGTTATTACACCTTATCAATTACAAATGATATGCAACTATTAAACTATTTTGAATCAATATGATGTGCTACTTAATGAATTACAATGTCACACCACAGTTTTATATCATCACACTGATATTGTTTCTTCAGTCAAATGCCAGTCCTACAACCTGAACCACTGTAGTGAATCCACCCTTATAATGAGCACAGTGTGTGTTTATCTGAGATATCTGCGTGACCTTATGTCGATTTCAAATTCTTTCAATATTTCTATACTAACATCACAGATACTTTCTGTGACAGTGAGCTGCTTCGCATTTCAGCATTTTTGTAGAACAGCATTTCCATATGGCATAATAGAAAAAGAAATAGAATAGAATGAGATGCCAGGATGTAACAGGATATGGGTGGTAAAACATTAATATAAGGTTACACACATTTTTATTGCATAATGGGGGAACATTTCATTGTTCAAAAGGTAGATTGCCTGGGGGAAGAATCTGTTCTTGTGCCTGGCTGTCCTGGTATTTGGGGCTCTGTATCACTGGCCAAATGGCAAAAGATTAAAAAAGGGATGACTTGGATGTAAGGGATCCAGAGTGATTTTCTGAGCCCTTTTCCTCACTCTGGATGTATACAGTTCTTGAAGGGTGGGCAGGAGAGCACCAATAATCCTTTTGGCAGTCCGAACCATTCTCTGTAAATCTTCTGGTGTCTGACAGTAACTGATGCACATAGAACAGATTCGATGACAGATTCAATGAGTAGAACTTTTTCAGCAGCTCCTGTGACAAGTAAAACTTCCTCAGTCGTTGAAGGAGGTACAGCCAAAAAGTGTGGTGTCATCTGCAAACTTCAGGAGCTTGACGGAAGAGGTGCAGCTGCTGGTGTAGAGGGAGAAGAGCAGTGGGGTGGGAATGCAGCCCTTAGTGCCAGTGCTGATGGTGTTGCTGTTTGATGTAAATTTACTAATTCTCACTAGCTGTTGCCTATCTGTCAGGAAGCTGGTGATCCATTGACACCGTAAATTCCCCGGTGTTAAATCAACAGCACTCAGTGTTCATATGGGAACCACCAGCAGGGTGTTAAAAATAACACTGAAGCAGTGTTAGAGTTAATTAGGTATTTCAGTGGTTAATTAAGTTATGCTTGATCATTATTGAAGACACCTGATGTTAACAAGCAGAATCACCAAAGGAGAAAATCAAAAAATTTAAGCATTCATTATAGTGATCAGTGTTTGCATTAGTTGGTCTCTTGACCCTTACATTTTTAACATTAGATTGTTTGGCTGCTGCTCAGTTATAACAGCAAGACAAGCACAGAGCACAAGTTATCAGGTGGTGATGATCATGTTTTAACATGATCATTATTTGATACATATTATTTAATTTCTGAACACTGAATTAATTTAGAGTCTAATCTCTAAATTATGTTTTCATTAATGGACATATAACTCAGAGATTACACTCTAAATGAGTTCAATAATTTGGGTCAAATAGGTATCTTGAATACTTAACATCAGCCTTGTGAATACACAATGAAAGATCCATTTTTAAAAAAAACAACAACAACAACAACAACAGGTTTTTAGAAGAATTTCTGTATCACTGACCAAATGGCAAAAGATCAAAAAAGAGGACTTGGATGTGAGGGATCCAGAGCGATTTTCTGAGCCCTTTTCCTCACTCTGGATGTATACAGTTCAGAATTGTTGTGATATGTTATATATTAAAAACGTTTCTGATAAATCAATTTGTTCAGGCACACACAGACATCAAGAACCATAGTATGAATGTCAGCAACAGTGACAAACGGCATATTCAGAAGAACAGATCGACTCTGAACATCACAAAACAAGCTACTAAAAAGTCACATAAAAACAAAAGAAAATAGTAAGAATAAAATAAATTACAAAGACAACTCAGCTCATAATTTATTCATGCCGCAATGCATGATGGGAGCCATGGAGTTTGATTAACTACAACATGCTTATTTGATGGTCACCATTGTTGTGATTCTCACGCTGATTCTTCATGTCTGTGTTTTAATTAAAGTTTTTTTTTTGGTTTTTGTTTTTTACACACATTATTGACCAAATAAATTTTACATTTGTAGTGGGATGATGGTGTGGAAGCCCAAACTGAAGTCCACAAAAAGAATCCTCATATAAGTCCCTGATTTATCCAGATGCAGGATGAAGTGTAGTCCCACGTACACAGTATTATCCACATACATTCTTCAGATAAGCTAAAACCAGTTTTTCAAACGACTTCATGGCGACAGATGTTAGAGCCACAGGTCTGTAGTCATTAAGTCCTGTTATCTTGAGTTTCTTTTTCAACAGGATGATTGTGGAACATTTTAAGCATGAAGGGACCTCACACAGTTCCATCTGTGAAAAGAAGTGCACTGATAGAAGAGATAGAAACTTATTTTCATTGGCTGTACTGATATGGACATGTGAAACTAGTTCTCATTGACCTTATGTATTCCAGTAATTCCTGTAAGTTAACATTGCACAACCAGAGACACAAATGATCCCGCCACATTTACATGCATAACTCGCATAGCTTTCATAGTGGATAAAAGATAGAAATTCTTTTAATTTCTCTAATTAACGTAAGCAGTTTGTACTGGAACACCACCTTTCAGCCTTCCTGCGATTATAATGCTGATAATCTGTGTTGTCACGTCAGTGGATCCTCATGAAAACAACACGTTTGAAGCTGAGAGATACTGACAGAACTACAAAGATATTTGAAGAAAGCTAGGGAAAAAAGCAAGTTGGCTGGTAAATAGGCCTGTGTGTTTTTTACTCTTGTGAATGGCGGAAAAAAAAACAGTTTAATTTATTTTTCTATAGTGGTGCTTGAACTGGTTCTGAAGAAATACACTCCCACAGTCCTAAATCATACTAAAAAGTCATGTTTTACCCCATTATCATTTCTGTGTATTATTACTCTTCAGCTCAAACCTCTACACAGCAAAAACGCTCAGTGTTAATTTAACACTCTGAGTGTGGACACATATAGACACTGAAGTAGTGTTAAAATAACACTCAGCAGTGTTGAAGTTAATGAGATAATTGGGTAATTAACAGCTGACAAATAAACATAAGTATAGACACCTGATGATAACGAGCAGAATCACCAAAGGAGAAAATCAACATTTTTAAGCAACCATTACAGTGGTCAGTGTTTGCATTATTTGGGATCTTGACCCTTATATCTTTAATATTAGATTTTGTTTGGCTGCTGTGTCTACGTTAAAACAGACAGACAAGTCAAGAGCAGCAGTCATCAGGCACACATGATTATGTTTTAACATCATATTTATTTCACCTAGAGTATAATCTCAGAGTTTTCCTTTATTGACTATAACAGCCTTGTAAACCAACAGCAATAGATCCTGTATTTTCTATACATTTTGAAAAGATTTCTTTCAAGTAGTTCTGAAAAGGAAAAAAAAAAAAAACATATAGTTTAGGCACACACAGACATCAAGAATCAGCATGAGAATCACAACAACGGTGAGCATCAAACAAGCATGTGGTAGCCAATCAAAACTCATCCGTGATTCCCATCATGCATTGCCACATTGTGTTTCTATTTGTTTTGAGATCATCTGTTTTTCCGAATATGCTGTTTATCACCATTGTTGAGATTCATACGATGATTCTTGATGTTTGTGTGTGCCTAAATTTTTTTTTTTTTTTTTTGAATTTTGAACAAGAACTGTCTAAATGAAATTTCTCCAAAATGTATAGAAAATATAGGATCTATTGTTGGTTTACAAGGCTGTTAATATCAGTGAAGCAAAAGATTAGACTCTAGGTGAAATGATGATGACGTTGTTAAAACATAACCATGAGCACCTGATGACTGCTGCTTTTGACTTGTCTGTCTGTTTTAACATAGACACAGCAGCCAAACAAAATCTAATATTAAAGATATAAGGGTCAAGATCCCAACTAATGCAGACACTAACCACTATAATGGTAGCTTAAAAATGTTGATTTTCTCCTTTGGTGATTCTGCTTGTTATCATCAGGTGTCTATACTAATGTTTATTTATCAGCTGTTAATTACCCAATTATCTCATTAACTTCAACACTGCTCAGTGTTATTTTAACACTAATTCAGTGTCTATATGTGTCCACACTCAGAGTGTTAAATTAACACTGAGAGTGTTAATTTAACACTGAGCGTTTTTGCTGTGTATGTGCTCCATTCTTTGTCTTGTTTAGACCTTTTTATTTCGTGGGTTCAGTATGATCCCTGTTCCTGAGTATAAAGACATACAAAGTAAATATAAAGACATAGTTAAACTAGACTTTGAGCATGTGAAATATTTACAGACACAGCAAGGTTGCTAATATGTCTTTTTAAAAACATAATTCATATTAAATATCACAGATTCTTAAGACAAGGAGAAAATATCCTGCACACAAAAGCTCTGTTTATATTAAAAATGAAGAAATTCTATAAAATAAAATACGTAAAGAGTATATTCCTCTAAAGGAATTCTGTATTCTCAGGCTTCATTGGTTTTCATTTTAAATATTTTTTTAGTGTTATTTTAAATACACACACTGTACTTGGAAATACATGTAATTTAACCTGTCCTCAGCATGAGATCACAATATAAAAATAGATTTAATTTATCAATTAACTTCTAAAAACTATTAGGATTAACTAAATTAAATCAACATTTGGTGTAACCGCCAGCCCTATTCTGAAGTTCTGAATGTCCATGTCATGTTTTTGCCCCAGCCTTGTTTGCATTTTGTCCTTATATTGTCTTGTTTCCATTTTGAGTGAAGTTATTCCACTTGTTTCCTGTCTTATATATTAATACCCCGTGTTTCCCAGTGTTTGGTTGTCTGCTCTCTGTCCTTGCGACAATCATTCATTTGGATTTATTAAAGTGATTTATAAACTCCTCGTCTCCTCGCTCTCAACCCCAACATAGCACCGTGACAATATTACCTATCACCCCATTGATAAAACTCATAGATTCAGATAGCAATTTATTCACATTGGAGAAGTGAGTTCTACGAACCCGGGAATGTGCTACTCACATGGCCAGTCACATGATTGTCTGCTATAAATAAAATTAGGTGTGTTCGACTTGAACCAGGGCTACAGTCAACAAGATCAGCCTGTTGCTGTTTGGGAGCGGAGTTGAAAACATACAGGTCAAGTCGGACACTTTCTGCTCTTGGTAGTGATGCTCACGTGGTTTGCGAGCTCTATATCACAGATGAAATGAATAAAATGCACTACTGGTCAAATACACAGATGTTTCAGAAATGTTTTCATGAGCAACAGAAACACCTTTTATATACTGCTTAATACAGTTAGTTCAGCATAAACATATATAATACTATTTAAATACTAATAAAGTAGGGGTGTATATGCTTTTATCCGTTTTTTTTTTGATAAACATGACTACAGATAACGTACAAAAATCTCACACCGTTTTTCAATTATTCTGAACGTTGTAGTTGTCAGAGCGGCAGCACTGATAAAACCCTTCAGGATACACAGACGAGGAAGGCAAGGTTATGCCAACCTACAGGCAAAAACTTAAATCTGCTAAACCTGTAGCAAAGACACTAAATGATGGGTCAACGAAACAGAGCGGGCTTTACAAGCCTGTTTCGAATGGACTGATTTGGAGTGTTTTTGAAGCTGCTGCAACCAATCTGGATGAGCTCACAGAGACTGTAACTTCATATATCAGTTTCTGTGAATTCCAACCAGGTGCTATTTAACATACAACAACAAGCCATGGTTCACTGCAAAACTCAGACAGCTCTGTCAGGCCAAAAAAAAGATGCTTACAGGAATGGGGACAATGTCTTGTATAAACTGGCCAAACACACACTGGAAAAGGAGATCAAAGTGGCAAAGAGGAATTGCTAGAAATCTAAGGAATCAGTTCTATTCAAGTGACTTTTCATCAGTGTGGAATGGTCTGAAAGACATCACCAACTACAAGACACCATCCCCCAGCACTGTGGAGAATCAACAACTCCGGATATGGACTGGATCAGGGGATTGCAGTGACCATCTGATCAGGATACTGACTGGATCTAAGTGGCAACGATGACCTCGGAATAAGCAAGAGACAGACTAATATTAGCATAGATGCCATTCTTCTTATGATGCAATGAGTACATCAGGTGTTGTTATCGATCCACGATACATATCGATAATACGCAATACTGCGTAGCTTGTCAGTGAAGTACGGCTCTGTGAAGTAAGCGCGGCTGCATGAATGAACACGTGAATGAGATATACGACTAATCACAGAACCGGCATAACTGACCAAAAATCATTAAAAATCATTACTTAACAAACATTGTTTGTCTATCACAGAAAGTAAATTATTCTACACTGGCCCCAGTGCACTATTCATGAGGCTGGTTGTGCTATCTGAGGAGCAGAGGCGGGCTGTCCCGGAGGAGTGCCACAACAACCCTGGCACAGTGTGAGGGCGACCATGGACAAGGTTGTTGTGTCATACTACGTACAGATAAAAACAATACAAAAGTTAGCAATTAATATCCTAATGAAAATAACATAATATACAAACCATAACTCATAATAACTATTTAATTTATGCTGAAAAGATGTCTTTAGGCCCCTTTTGAAAGACCCAAAACATCAACAAAGGAGGAGCAGGTAGAAGTGGAGGAGCTGCCCCTCACATTGAAACATATGTACCAGGCGGAATACATTGTGAGGAACAGTCCTGGGCTTTTCACTGGCCAGGTACAAGAACTGTTATACATGTTGTGAGACCTCAATCAAACAGATCATCAAACTGCAGAAATCACAATAAATCACAATGAATCTAAAAGTGATAAAATGGGTAACTCTGATCCTTGGTGCCACCCAGTCTGGGATCCCCCATCGCAGTCCCGCAAGGGAAGTGAACCACCAATAGGATGATCCAATCAAAGCAACAGAGAATGCTTGTTGTCTGCAGGAACTACTCAAACCATCACCTCTTTGATCAGTGTCTTGCCCAGAACAAGATAAAGGGGCCAATTAACTGGGACCCCTCAGATCATCCATGGAACAGATGGCCTGTGTCGCTCTCTGACCAGGTATACATGAATCGACAATCAAATAAACAAACAGAAAGTTTTACAATGACAAATACCAGCCTGCAACTTCAAAGGAACTTCACAGCATGACCTCCGGACACTCTGGCCACCACAGACCTCCTTTCTGCATTCCACTAATCTCACCCCAATGTGGACGGCTAGTCCGAATACACAAACTTTTAAACAGACTATTTGTACCGCTATTAGAGCAACAGTATCAATGAATAGTATGTTCTGTACCTTTCTATGTGAGTGGTGTGTTTTATGTAATCGAGTGTATGTGTATGTGTAATAGAGTGAATCTATTCCCTTTTTATGTGTTTGCATTATATTCCCTTTTAGTAGATAAGGCTACAAAATATTAGTATTGACGGTATGCAAGATATCTGATGTTTGGTGTCGACCAGAAGCTTGTTTTATTTTCAATGTTTATATGAATGAAAAGTTACTATTGGTTACAATACTTGCATTACAACAGTTTATTGAAGTTATTGACAAAACTCAGAGATATACCACGTGTGGGACACAGGATAATTTATGCAAGGAGGAACAACCTGGAGCGTGGCTCCACCCCCAACCAGATCCGATTGGAGCAAGCCTCATGGGGATGGACCAAAATGGTTGGGTTTAAAACCCTATGTTCCTAACAATGCCTTGCCTTTCGCCATGTGGCTTTCGCCTTTCTGCGTGTGCCTTTCGCGCCGCCTTCCACCGCGCTGACCATCATGCAATCGTGCCATCCAGAACTCTACAAGAAACAGACCCAGCTTCGCTAACCTGCCGAATTCTTCAAAGACTTTGCGTCTCGCAACTCAGACTGCAGAAGAAATTTCCCGCGCATCACAGACGTCATCCAAGGAGCCACCAATCAGAATGCCAGGCAAATTCACGGAGGAAACCCCGGCTGTTCAAACAGTAAACAAAGTCTCCTTTGCTTGCTGAATTGGTGCATAAAATCCTTATTAGCAGCTAAAAGCCAAATCTCTGCTTTTATGGTTCTACCAGGTTGCAATTTAAGAACTAGTGGCAATTGCTATTAATGTTGTTTTGGGATTCCGTTCAAACACTGTAAACCTCATAACCCACTAGAACTGTATGAATGTACGTGTGTGTGTGTGTTTGTTTGTTTGTTAGTAGTTTAGTTTGTGTGTCTTAGGGCAATTCAAATAAATTCCTGTTTCATTTATGAAGAAGCACTGTCTTGTGTTGTGTATTTTAAAGTTAAATTTATGCCCAGATCTTGGTACCTTGCTCTTAAGAGTTAACAAAATAACTGTTTATATTATTGTCGTGGCCACGAAGTAATATCAACCTTAGAATTGGTCAAATTTACTAACTTAACCCTTTCGCTGGACGAACGGTTAATAGGTGCAAATTATTAATTCTGACTCAAGTTAATCTAATCAAGCCGAATCGAATCTTTAGATCCAACTCCCATTCGATTTCCCCTAATCATTTGAGCTAATATCTTACAATGCTGTCGATGGGCCACTGATCAGTGATAATTAAAGCTTACTAGATACATTTACACCTCAGATATTCACAAACACCAATGACCGGGTATAACACATTCAAAACATTCACACCAGAGCAGACATTTGCAAACAGAAATTTACAGTAATGAACACAAACAGGATTTGTATGTGGAGCTTATTATACAATACAAAAATATTTTATATAGGCTATAGGAAACATCCTGGCATTGTGAGACATTTATGCAGTGAATGAAACTTCATAAGGTTTCACTTGATTATACATTTAGTCTGAAATTATAGTTTGGAAAAAGTCACACTAGCAAAATATGTACAAGTTATAGGACAACTAATGCAAGTAGGTAAAAAAAAAAACCACACTAACCAATGTAAATGATCTCCATTGGATCACACCGCTGCATTCACTGCATTCTGCATGTAAAGAACCTGAGGTTATCCAAAGCTATCACAGTGTGTCTTTTTCAAAGGTAAATTCTGTCTCATTCCTCTCAGCACTTCTTCTTCCAGAAACGAAGTAGCCAAGATTAACTAAGTCTTGCTTTGCTTGTAACGAGCACAGCAAAAAGCCCAGAGTTAAATTAACTCTCCTGGGAGTTTATTTGATTCCACACTCAAGAGTGTGAAAGTGTTAAAATCATATAGCTGCCTATATTACAGTTTAGTTTCTTTACTGATTACATCAACCCTGTGTCAATATATCAATAACCAGACAGATGTTTTTAAAATTTATTTTGATTAAGACATGAAGAATCAGCATGAGAATCACAATAACGGTGAATATCCAAAAAGCATGTTGTAACCAATCAAAACCCATCATGCATTGCGGCATTAATAAATTATGAGCTGAAATGTCTCTGTACTCTCCTGTTTTCCACCATTGTTGAGATTCATACTCTGGTTCTTGATGTCTGTGTGTGACTAAACAAATGAATTTTTCAGAAACTATTATATACATATAACCGTGTAAGTAGTTCTTCTAAAATGTATTACATTTTTTTGTTGTGGATTCACAAGGCTAAACACTCAAGATAATTATTTGATCTGAATCATTTAACTTGTTTAGAGTGTATCTTCTGAGTTATATTTCCAATAAAGGAAACATAAATTTCAGATTAGACTCCAAATGAGTTAAATGATTACGTTACAACATAATCTTCATCTGATGACTTGTGTTTTTTATTTGTCTGGCTGATTAAACTGAAATCTAGCAGCCAAGCAAAATCTAACTTTAAAAACATAAGGGTCAAGTGACCAACTAATGCAAACACTGACCACTATAATAGCTGGTTAAAAATTGTGATTTTCTCCTTTGTTGATTCTGCTTGTTATCATCAGGTGTCTTCAATGATGATCAATCATCACTTAATTTATAACTAATTATCTCATTAACTTTAACTCTGACTCAGTGTTAATTTAATACTCAGATTTTAACAACTTAATTAAAAGACAAACAATCGTGGTACAACAGGCAACATCAGAGAGGGGCAGACAGGAACAGTGTAGAAGTGCTAGAGAGTCGTCAATGTCTGAGCAATTGGTCGAGGCAGAAAGCAAAACAAAGGTATAATCCAGAGACAGGCATGGGTCGGTAGGCAGGCAGAGATCAATCAACAACAAGAAACAAAGCAAGTATAACAACAGGAAAACAAACACAGGAATAAATGCTTGGAATTGCAACCAGGGGAATACAAGACATACAGAGAGCATAGCTTTATATAGTGTGTGTGATTATGGCAAAATGGCTGACACCTGTGCATGACTAGCCGGGAAAGGGGTTATGGGAAATGGAGTCTGTGATGAGGCAGGAGACCGCCGGGGTGGAGCAAAAATCCTCCCAGGTGGAGCAGACAGGACAGGAACCCTCCGGGGCGGATCAGAAGCCCCCCAGGGCGGAGCGGACAGGAACCCTCCAGGGTGGAGCAGACAGGTCTGGAACACAGAGCAGAGACAGACACACAGAGAACAGGACAGAGAGAAGGTAGCCAACGTTCCTGGCTTTGGTCGGCCCAAGGCCTCGCAGACAGCCTCCACAGCCGAAGAAGGACTGGGTGAGAGCACTTTAAGGGAACGTGGGCTGCTGGGTGCTACCACTGTGCAAGGAGCAGGTGCAGCTATCCCCTCTGTACGAGGATCTGCAGCAAGAGCCACCACCTCTGAGGACTCGGTGGTGGTATATGTGGCCCAGACAACCCACAGTGCGACTCCCAGTATAAGCACGGCCTCATTGACAATCAGTTCAGGAGTTGTGATTGTGACTTGACCTGGCTCAGGAACAGAGACTGTGACTTGGAGCAGCTGTGATGTGGCTTGACTCAGGTGGAGCAGCTGCGACGTGACCTGACACAGCAGCAGAAACTTGGATGTGGCTAGGCTCTGTAGGCTCTGGAACAGCTGCGACTTGACTTGACTCGACTCAGGAATGACAGCTGTTACTTGGCCTTGTTCAGGAACAGCAGCAGTGATGTTACCTGGCTTGAGAGCAGCTGCTGTGACGTTACTTGTTTCAGGAGTAGCAGCTGTGATGAGACTTGGCTCTGGAGCAGCGGTGGCTGCGACGGGATTTAATTTAGCAGCAGCAGCTGCTGTGAGGTGACTTGGATCAGGAACAGCAGTAGTGTGACTTGATTCAGGTACATCAGCTGCGAAGTGACTTGCCTCAGAAACAGCAGCTGTAACGTGACAATTCAGGAACAGAACTTGTGACATTACTAGGCTTGAGAGCAGCTGCAGCGGGATGACTGGGTTCAGGAACAGCAGTTGTGACTTGACTTGACTCAGGAGTGGCAGCTGCGACATGACTTGATTCAGGAGCAACACCTGTGTCTTGACTTTGCTTGAAAACTGTTGTGGTGTGTCCTGACTCGGGATTAGCAGACATTCTGGTGCATGGTTTGAGAGCTGCTGCTGTGAGATGACTTGGTTCAGGAACAGCAGCCGTGATGTTACTTGGCTTGAGAGCGGTGGCTGTGACTGGACTCGATTCAGGAGCAATAGCTGAAACGTGACTGGGTTTAGGAACAATAGCTGAGACATGACTTGGTTCAGGAGCAGCAGCTGTAAAGTTTTCTGAAGATCAGGTGTGAGCAGGTTTGGCAGGCTTGACACTAGCAAGCGCGGTCTTGGTTGACTTGACTCTAGAGGGCATTGATCTGGCTGGCGTGATGCTGGTGGGCGTTGATCACAAGCAGAATCACCAAAGCAGAAAATCAAAATTTTTAAGCAATCATTATAGTGGTCAGTGTTTGCATTAGTTAGTCTCTTGACCCTTACATTTTTAACATTAGAGTTGGTTTGCTGCATGTTAGTTATAACATTCAGACAAACCAAGAGCAGAAGTTATTAGATGATGATGATTATTAGATCTGAATCATCAGATCAGTTCTTTTAAGTTACATTTGCATGTTGGAAATATAACTCAGAAATTACACTCTAAATGAGTTCAGTGATTCAGGTCAAATAGTTATGAAAATGAATTTCTTTTTTAACTGGTTTTAAAAGAGCTTTGATGTGATATATATTAAATATGTTTAAGCACACACAGACATCAACAACCAGAGTATGAATCTCAACAATGGTGACTCAAACTCGTAAGAATAAAATAAATTACAAAGATAATTAAGCTCATAATTTATTCATTCTGCAATGCATGATGGGAGCCACGGAGTTTGATTGGCTACAACATGATTATTTGATGCTCACCGTTGTTGTGATTCTCATGCTGATTCTTCATGTCTGTGTGTCTTCTTTAAAGTTTTTTTTTTTTTTTTTTTAACTTTTGGATTGAAATAAATTTAAAAACATCTGTCTGATTATAGATATATTGTCCACAGGGTTGATGCAATCAGTAAATAAACCTAACTCTGTTATACAGGTCACTACATAAGGTCAAAACAAAATCAAAGACACTATTAGACAAAGATCTATCACAGCAGCCAAACAAGCTCTAATGTTAAAAATGTAAGGGTCAAGAGACTAACTAATGCAAACACTGACCGCTATAATGGTTGCTTAAAAATGCTGATTTTTCTCCTTTGGTGATTCTGCTTGTTATCATCAGGTGTCTTCAGTAATGATGAATCATTACTTAATTAACCACTCAAATACCTCATTAACTTTAACACTGTTTCGGTGTTACTTTTAACACCCTGCTGGTGGTTCCCATATGAACACCGAGCAGTGTTGATTTAACACCGGTGAATTTACTGTGAGCATGGAACAACATCCTCTAAGTAATTACTGAGCAATCCACCTGTATCAATGTCACTCTGTTTGTTTCTTTTACAGTGTCAGAAGTGAACATTATGCTTTTGGGAATGACTGGATCAGGAAAGAGTGCATCAGGAAACACCATCATAGGTGGACATAGAAAACCATTTATAGAAGATTTTTTTCCTTCCTCTGTCACCAAAGGCTGTCAAACAGAAAGTACAGAGGTAAACGGAAAAACGATTACTGTGATCGACACTGTAGGACTCTCTGACACAGATCTAAAGATTACACATGCTCAAACTCAAATAGAGAAGAAATTGCAGCGTGCAAATCTTGATGTGTTTCTTCTGGTGATCAAAATGGGTGAGATTTTCACAAATGAGAAAAGAAGAGCTGTGGAATGGATCCAGGAGAATTTTGGAGCAAAAGTCTTAAAACACACAATAGTGCTCTTTACTCATGGAGATGCATTAAATGTGCCAATAGAAGATTATGTAAGTAGATCTGAATCACTGAGGTCAGTAGTTGATCAGTGTTCAGGATGTTATCATGTGTTTAATAACAAAGTTGTAGATCAACCACAGGTCACTGAGCTTCTGGACAAGATAAACACATTGAAGATGAAGAATAGGAGATACAATGAGCAGGACTATGCAAAGGGTCAGAAAACTCTTCTAGTCATGAAATGTGCTAAAGGAGCTGCAGTAGGAGGAGGAGGAGGAGGAGGAGGAGGAGGAACAGCAGTAGGAAAAGCAGTTGCTAAGATTGGAGCAGCAGCACTAATAGGAGCAACTGGAGGTGCAGTTCTGCTAGCAATAGGAGGGTATTTTTTGGCAAGAAAATATCTCCCACACAGGATAATCATGACTAAAAGGCCATCATTACAAAAAATGTATATAACATAAATAAAGCAAATATATTTGAAATAAGCATTCCTTGCCATTGTCACACAAATCTCACCTGTGATTCCCCGCTCTTTTGACATTTCCTATAGGCCATTTTAAGGAGGAAAACAATAACAAATGTGTTGAAATCTCAAGTACAAATGCATAGTTTTTAAATCCAAGAAAACAGTACAGTTAATGTCTATACAAAAATGTAAAAAATTTATGTAAAATTACCAGACATTTTCAGACAGATTTTCAAACACAACATTGAATGTTTGCTTGAAATATCTTATCTGGAACAGAGGATTTGAGAAGAGCAGAGTGGGAGTGAAGCGGCTTGATTTTGCCTAGAGCTAGGAGTGGCTCCCTTCTGAGGGAATATCTAACCAGGGTTTGTACAGAAAATGCTAAATGAAATTCCAGGACTTTTAAGGACTTTTGAAGCACTGCTTTTTTGGTTTTCAAGGATTAAAATCAGAGATCTCAAATAATATTGTTATTATGCTTCAAACTATAATAACCAATAAAACAAAATGGTACAAATAAAGAGCAGCACAAAAGGCTAGCTACACTGCTTCAAGTCAGACTCTGATTGATCTGCACAAATCGAACGCAACTTTATGCAGACAGTGCGTCCATGCTCCTCCAATGCTCCTCCAATTAATTATATATTAAAGGGGTCATTGGATGCCCATTTTCCACAAGTTGATATGATTCTTTAGGGTCTTAATAAAGTATCAAGTATATATACTTTGGTTAAAACTTCCCAAAATCAGCTTTGTCAAAATCAGCTCTGTAAAAAATCAACTCATAATGTTGCATGTTCCTTTAAATAAGCCGATTCCCAAATAACTGCTATGATGGTTTTTGCTCTGAACACTTAAATGATAGCACTAGTGCTGTCCAATCTATAAATACTGTGTCTGTTCCTCGAATAGTGAGGTCAAAACATACAGTTAATGCAGGACCTAGAAAAAATCTGATCGTGATTAACCCGGAAAAATGCAAAATAAACAAACAAAAAACATTTTCAAGTTTGGGCTCCTAAACATGAGATCACTCGCACCCAAAGCAGTTATTGTAAATGAAATGATCACAGATAATAGTTTTGATGTACTCTGCTTGACTGAAACCTGGCTAAAACCAAATGATTATATTGGTCTAAATGAGTCTACTCCACCAAGCTACTGTTATAAGCATGATCCCCGTCAGATTGGTCGTGGCGGTGGTGTCGCAACAATATATAGTGATATTCTCAATGTAACTCAGAAAAAAGGATACAAGTTTAATTCCTTTGAAATACTTTTGCTTAAAGTTACTCTGTCAGATTTGCAAAAGAAATCTGTCTTATCTCTTATTTTAGCTACTGTGTATAGACCACCAGGGCCGTATACAGACTTTCTAAAAGAATTTTCAGATTTCCTTTCCGACCTGTTGGTTCATTTTGATAAAGCACTAATTGTCGGAGACTTTAACATTCACGTCGATAAAAAGTGCTGCCTTAGGGCTTGCGTTTACTGACCTATTAAATTCTTTTGGAGTCAAGCAAAATGTCACCGGGCCCACTCATCGTTTCAATCATACGCTAGATTTAATTATATCGCATGGAATTGATCTTACTGATATAGATATCATACCTCAAAGCGATGATGTTACTGACCATTTCCTTGTATCATGCACGCTGCGTATGACTGATATTAACTATATCGCTCCGCGCTATCGTCTGGGCGGAACCATTGTTCCAGCCACCAAGCATTTATTTACAAGTAACCTGCCTGATTTATCTCAACTGCTCTGTGCACCCAGTAATACACAGGATCTAGACAAATTAACTAGCAACATGGACACTTCTCTAATACATTAGAAGCTGTTGCCCCCATCAAATTGAAAAAAGTTAGAGAAAAACTTACTGCGCCATGGTACAACAGTACTACCCATTCTCTCAAGAAGAAAACTCGTAATCTTGAGTGCAAATGGAGAAAAACTAATTTGGAAGTTTTTAGAATTGCGTGGAAAAACAGTATGTCCAGCTATAGACAGGCTCTAAAAGCTGCCATGGTCGAGCACATCCGCAAACTCATAGAAAATAACCAAAACAATCCAAGGTTTTTATTTAGCACAGTGGCCAGATTAACAAATAATCAGATGCCACCTGACCTAAATATTCCTTTACAGTTTAATAGTAATGACTTTATGAACTTTTTCACTGATAAAATAGATAACATCAGAAATACAATAACCAATATAGATTCTACAGCGTCTAATCTTCCGTTTATGTCTAAAATTTTAGAAAAAGTTGTATCTGCTCAATTATGTTGCTTTTTGCAAAAAAATGATATCTATGAAGAATTTCAATCAGGTTTCAGGCCCCATCATAGCACAGAAACTGCACTTGTAAAAATCACTAATGACTTGCTTCTTGCATCAGACCAAGGCTGCATCTCATTGCTAGTTTTACTTGACCTTAGTGCTGTGTTTGACACTATAGATCATGACATACTAATAGATCGACTACAAAACTATGCAGGTATTCAAGGGCAGGCTTTAAGATGGTTTAGATCCTACCTGTCTGATCGCTACCACTTTGTTTACTTAAACGGGGAGTCGTCTTAATTATCACCAGTAAAGTATGGAGTGCCACAAGGATCTGCCACTACAGCAGCCTCCACTACACCGTTGACTTCTCTACCTTGCGCATTCTCACTGTCACCTTCAGTATTTTTATTCAGGCAGTTTTGCATTAAATGTCCCATTTTTCCGCATTCAAAACACTTTCCAGTAGTAACAAAAATGGTGTAGGTAAAATCATCAATCCGAAAATTTAGTGTTAAATCCAGGTCTGTATCATCTGGGATGATCATGTAGACAAATCGCCTAAAAGAAACTGTGTTTCAATAAGGGCGATTCGCTACTGATCGCTATCTTTTTTATCGGAGACACTAACTTGCCATAACGGGACAGAGCTTGCATTAAAATCTCATCACTTACAAAAGGTGGCACATTAGAAAGAGTTACCTTTTTGGCAGGCAAAGAAAGTGGGAGAACAGAAACACATTCTCCTCCAAACACAATTCCTCGCTCTACCAAATCATTCGCTTTATCTACACTATCCAAAAACACCACTATCGCATTATTCATCCTAGAAGCGGATAAAATACCGGAGTGTCCGACCACTTCCCCAACAGCCAAACAACAATCCTCCACACTCACCAAGGACGCCACCTTAATTGTAAGTTAGCACAAACCATGTACTCGTCCACTCAGGCTCAACACCCACACAGGAAGTGAGAGAGAGAGAAGAGAGAGATGAACTGTTAAGACTGTATATGTGTAATAATTTTTTTTTTAATTGCAAGAGTGTCTCTCTCTCTCTCTCTCTCTCTCTCTCTCTCTCTCACTTTCACATGCACACTCCTCCACACACACATAGAGAGAGAGAGAGATGAAATGCTAAAACTGCAACAGGCCTGGTTTCTGATTGAAATCATAATACAAAACTTGATATTTACTAGTCTTTTAGAATGTGTAAATATATTTCTAAATGCAAAACCTAATAAAATGAAGAAACTGTCAAAAAAAAAACAATTGGAATCCAAAAGCCTCTGTATGTGTATATATATATATATATATATATATGTATATATATGTGTGTGTGTATAGGGAGCTATACACGAGGTTACATGACATCACACAAGTTTTACATTTTTTAATGCCACCAATGGCACAATTAAAATGCTTTTACTCTATTTTAATATGATATGTGGCATTTATTTAAATGTGTGTGTGTGTGTATATGGACCATTTCAACGGCCGTTCGTTCATGTAAGGAAGTGACGTCTTTGGTCCTTGGACGTTTCCGGTTAATTAATGCGCACATTCAAAACATTGTCAGGAGATCGTTTATACCCAGTGATATTGCGATAGTTTATTTATTCTTGCGAATAAATATGTCAAAATTAAAACTAGGACCATGTTGTTCGGTGGTCGGATGCTCTCTCAGGCCAGGAACTAACTTGCTGTCGGAAATTAAAGTGTTTCGATTTCCGAAAAACAAAACACAACGTGACGGTTGGATTGCAGCAGTGAAGCGAGAAGGATGGATACCGACTAGCCACTCGAGGATATGTAGCACACATTTTATATCTGGTAAGTAAACAACGTTTTTGTAAGTTAATTATTATTACTGGGTTAATTTGTGTTTCATATGTTCGCTATTTAACGTTAAGTATGTTGAATATAAATTTGAACTAGCATCGTGGCTCCGTTAATGTTTTAACCTGATTTTTCCTTATGTTGGAATGTTGTTAAACCACAAACAAGCAATACTGTGCTTTATGAAACTTCTGTAAATTTACATATAAATTAACATCAATAAATGTTTCTTCATGGTAGCAAAAATAATTTAAGACCCTTATAAAGTGTTACAGGATGGTCTACACTGGTCATACTGGTAGCCTATTTGTTGAAAACAATTGATTATCTCTATTTTTTTTTTTTTTTGTGTGTTCATCATTTACCAAAATGATCTTGGCTTTTGCTTATAATTTTTAATCTACACTGTAAACACTTTTTTAAACTGGTATTTTTGCTTTGTTTCCAGTCCAGAAGTCTAAAAATGATCAAATAATCAAGAAACATGCAGTAGACAAGTAAAACTATCATCTTGTCTTAAAAAAAAAAAAAAAAAGTAAAAATTTAGATTTTGCTTAAAACAAGCAAAATTGTCTACTAATGGGGTAAGAAAAATAGCCTTGTTTTCGTTTGGAAAAAAATATTTTTTTTTTTGCTCATCTTTGATTTCATTTTGACCTTTTTTTCAGAAAACAGACGATACTTTTTACTTGTTTAGTAAATCTTCTTGATTTAAGATTTTTAAGATATATGGAAAAAAACACTAAAAAAGACAACTTTTTGTAGTGTATTTTTCAGTAGCGATGTGTGACATTATCCCAATAATGTTTTTCTACTTCTGTCTTTAGGCAGGCCATCAGATGACCCTCTAAGTCCAGACTACATTCCATCAAAGCTTCCACACAGACCTGACCCCTCCAGAAAAATGGACCGATATCAGAGGTCTCTGAGACGAGCATCAGAGTTGTGTGAGACGAGCACTAGAGTTCAACCTACAGAAGAAGTAGAGGACATGGACACAGATGTAGCAGAAGTTAAATCCAATAGTGATGTGTGTGTTGGAACAGATCTCACAATGAGGGATATTGAAGACATGGAGAAACTGAACACATCTTACAAAGAACAAGTGAGAAGCCTAGAGTCAAAGGTTCAAGCACTCACCTGTGAGAAGAAACAATTGAAATCTGATGTGGATTTAAAGGATGATCAAATCATTCACTTCTACACTGGCCTTCGCTCATCCAAAGTGTTCTTCGCACTTCTGACATATCTTACCACTGCTTGGAGTCCGAGAACACTGAGTCCTCCAACAGCTCTCCAGTTTTACTTAGTCTTAATGAAACTGAGACTTGGCCTCACTCATAAAGATCTTGCCTTCAGATTTCATTGCAGTTGTGCAACAATCTCTGCAATATTTCATGATTGGTTGAACATTATGGCACAGCGGTTCACCTCTCTAATTCACTGGCCTTCAAGGGAAGAAATTAAAAAGAATCTTCCTGACCTGTTCAGGAGCCCCCCTTTCAATTCAGTGAGGTGTATCATAGACTGCAGCGAGATATTCATTGACCGACCAACATCACTTAGTGCAAGAGCAATGACCTACTCCAACTATAAGTCCCACAACACCATCAAATTCCTGGTTGGCATCAGCCCAACAGGGTCAGTCACATTCCTTTCCAAGTCTTGGGGTGGGAGAGCCAGTGACAAAACAATTACCAAATCATCTGGTTTAATTGATCTTTTGGAAGAAGGAGATATTGTCATGGCTGACAGAGGATTTAGTTTCCCTGAATATTTTCCTGCAAAAGGGGTCCAGCTACTCACACCAGCTTCAACTCGTGGAAAGACACAGCTTTCAGGACAAGAAGTGTCCGTGTCACGTCAAATGTCAAGGTTGAGGATTCATGTGGAAAGAGCTATTGGCCGCATTAAAAATTACTGTATTTTGCGACAAACACTCCCCATAAACTTGGTCAAGCGAAGACCCAAAGACACAGTAGCAACTGTTGATAAAATATTACTAGTATGTTCTGCATTATCCAATTTGGACAAGTCTTTGTTTCAGTAGAAAAGATATCACATAGACCAGTGGTCTCAAACTCAATTCCTGGAGGGCCGCAGCTCTGCAGAGTTTAGCTCCAACCAGCTCCAACTCACACCTGCTTGGAAGTTTCTAGTTACCCTGAAGACCTTGATTAGCTGGATCTGTGCAGAGCTGTGGCCCTCCAGGAATTGAGTTTGAGACCAATGACATAGACACTGACAAGTGGTTTGTTATTGATTTGATTTACTGATGGTGGTGTACAGCATTAATATTAGTGACTGATTTAGCACATGAAAAGTTGCACTGTATATGTTATTTGTATATAGATTTTTTTTATTCTAACTAATGTTTGATCTTCACTCATTTTCTAGCTACATACAGCGAAACATCTGCTTGTTAATTCGAACATTTGCTTCCTTGCAATTAATTAAATGTATTTGACAACAAAATTAAATGAACTTTTAACAGATTATTAAGAAGGCTGTGTGTAATCTCATGTTCATGTGATTCATGGCAAACACGCTGAACAAAACCATTGATGACCAGGATGCCTTTTTAAGCCTACACACTTCAGATGAAACACCTTGTGACAGACAGAACACTGTGTGACAGATGTTTTAGACATTCTTTTACAAAAACAGGAAGCCTCTGCAATCAGAAATTGTTTCTTTAGTTTGTGTGTGCAGATTTCTGTGAGAATGTGCTGTCTGTAGAAGAGATCTAGTTTTGGTCTGATCTGAGCCCAGTACTCTTCAGAGAACTCTACCTTCTGACTGTGGCAATCCTCTGTTGTCCAAATGACAAAGTATGATGTTTTGAGTTCGCACACTGCCATTTGACCTTGAACTTGTGCGTAGTATGCATGGTCCTTTTTAAGTTCAAAATTTTCCCCTAGACAGAAATCTTTGCATGTGATAGCATCAGGTATGGACATATTTGCATACTTCAAGGGGCATTTTATTTCAAGTGTAGCAGGTGGGCAGCACTTGCAATGGACTATTCCATCTGGGCTGGCTCCTAAATGTGGAAACTTTGGATTTACTACTAACCCAACTTCTTCCACCCTCAAGCTCTCATGACAAGTCAGCTGGTTTAAAGTAAAGGCTTCTCTAGCTAGTTTTTCATTGTTTTTACCCCAAGTTAAGGCTGGTGCGTTTCCGCTAGATGTGTAACCCATGATTTTAGATGTCAAACTAGCTTGGCTTGTCCTGCATTTTAACACTTTGTTAAAGTGACTTGCAGTGATTCGGCCCTCTCTCTGCTTGAACCACTGTTCACAAGAGGACTGACCCCGTGTGTGCTCTTGAAGGTACTTACAATTCAGTTCACTAAAGTAAGCAGGGATGGTTTGCATGATTTTATCCAGCTCGTTTTGTAGTTTATCTTGTGACAGTAAACTGTGCTTCTCATCAAACAAATGTGTAAGGGGCTTTGGCAAGTTTGTTGCATTTACAGTGCTGTCAGTGCAAGGTGTTTCACTCTGAACCACTACTTGTGATGCTTTATGAGATTGGCGCCTCAGCTGTAGTGAGAATATCAACCCTGTCTGTGCTCTCCTGCTCTCCCTCAGATGCAGTGTCTGTGTCACTATCAAAAGTAATGGTGGTAAACAGTGCACAGTCTGGGATCTCATTCTGAAATGCAAATCACAATCAAATTTATTTGTGTGACACATCATGTATAATTTCCAAAAAACGTAGTAACCCATTTTTACAATCAATTCAGATATGTACAATGTCAAAATCATAACTACTTCTCTGATTCTTTATATATGTGTGTATGTATATATATGAAGAGTTCAGATGCGAAATCTCGGTCAAAAACCTATAAATCAGAGCCTGATAGAAATGCATTTTTTGAAAGATATCAAAAGGACTTTGCATCTGAACTCTTCATATATATATATATATACACAGGTCCTTCTCAAAAAATTAGCATATTGTGATAAAGTTCATTATTTTCTGTAATGTACTGATAAACATTAGACTTTCATATATTTTAGATTCATTACACACAACTCGAAGTAGTTCAAGCCTTTTATTGTTTTAATATTGATGATGCGTCTCTCAACTTTCTCTTCACAACATCCCACAGATTCTCTATGGGGTTCAGGTCAGGAGAGTTGGCAGGCCAATTGAGCACAGTAATACCATGGTCAGTAAACCATTTACCAGTGGTTTTGGCACTGTGAGCAGGTGCCAGGTCGTGCTGAAAAATGAAATCTTCATCTCCATAAAGCTTTTCAGCAGATGGAAGCATGAAGTGCTCCAAAATCTCCTGATAGCTAGCTGCATTGACCCTGCCCTTGATAAAACACAGTGGACCAACACCAGCAGCTGACATGGCACCCCAGACCATCACTGACTGTGGGTACTTGACACTGGACTTCAGGCATTTTGGCATTTCCCTCTCCCCAGTCTTCCTCCAGACTCTGGCACCTTGATTTCCGAATGACATGCAAAATTTGCTTTCATCCGAAAAAAGTACTTTGGACCACTGAGCAACAGTCCAGTGCTGCTTCTCTGTAGCCCAGGTCAGGCGCTTCTGCCGCTGTTTCTGGTTCAAAAGTGGCTTGACCTGGGGAATGCGGCACCTGTAGCCCATTTCCTGCACACGCCTGTACACGGTGGCTCTGGATGTTTCTACTCCAGACTCAGTCCACTGCTTCCGCAGGTCCCCCAAGGTCTGGAATCGGTCCTTCTCCACAATCTTCCTCAGGGTCCGGTCACCTCTTCTCGTTGTGCAGCATTTTCTGCCACACTTTTTCCTTCCCACAGACCTCTTGCTTGAGGGTGTCAATGATGGCCTTCTGGACAGCAGTCAGGTCGGCAGTCTTACCCATGATTGCGGTTTTGAGTAATGAACCAGGCTGGGAGTTTTTAAAAGCCTCAGGAATCTTTTGCAGGTGTTTAGAGTTAATTAGTTGATTCAGATGATTAGGTTAATAGCTCGTTTAAAGAACCTTTTCATGATATGCAAATTTTTTGAGATAGGAATTTTGGGTTTTCATTAGCTGTATGCCAAAATCATCAATATTAAAACAATAAATGAAAGTCTAATGTTTATCAGTACATTACAGAAAATAATGAACTTTATCACAATATGCTAATTTTTTGAGAAGGACCTGTATATATATGAAGAGTTCAGATGCAAAGGCTCTGATTTATAGGTTTTTGACCGAGATTTCGCATCTGAACTCTTCATATACATACATACATACATACATATATATATATATATATATAAAATATTTATATATTTCTATATATATAATATTTATATATTTCTATATATATTACATCTCGGTCTGACGCGAGATGTAAAAGTGCGCTATACTGCATTATTAACAGTTAACTATTACGTTAGTTATTGACTATTAAGTTAGTCTTATATAACAGACTAACGTCTTTTTTCCGTTGTTTATTATGGGTATAGTCTCCGAACTTTTGATCACCCTTTTTATGTTTAAATAGCACGAATAATGTACCTTGTAGTTTACATTTAGAAACGCGAGCGCAGCACAATTATATGTATGTGTGTGTGTGTGTATATATATGTATGTGTGTGAATATATATGTATGTGTGTGATGCGATTTGGAAAACCCGATCTATATTTTCATGGATATGAAAACCATATAGAAACATATGTTATGTGTCTTGCATACCTAGTCGTGTTTCTGCAAATGTTTGCCTTACCTTCAAGGACTTAAAAAGCTTGCTTGGCGAGACTGCTGTGACTACAGTGGATGTGATGGGATCCCTACTCTGAATTGCTCTTTGTCTGACAGGTTTGGAAAAGTCAAAAGTCTGCCACGGGTTTTGGATCAATCTAAAACAAAGTGGGATTATACACTGACTAATTTGCAAGAATCTACTTCTATCTAAAACCAGCAACACGTGTGATAAATTAGAAATTAATATTAATTATACAAAAAAGACACATTAGCCAGCTTTAAATTGCATGCACCTTCTTGTTTATTCGTGACCACACGCAGGGCTCAGATGTCACAGATGGAGCATTCAAACCCTCTCTCACACACTGTTCCACCGCAACAAGGATCGCAGCAACATGGCTACATACTTCACCTAATCTAATCACAAACATTTCCAAACGTATGAAATAAACATGCCATAAATTGACGGAACATAACAACTAATGTAATTAAAGAATTCAGTTAGCAATGTGATTTATTAATAGCATACATGACTTACCCAGCCATACAAGTACAATGCCCACTAATAACCTCCCCGGTCACTCTAGCAACGAACCAAGCAGAGTAAGTTTTTGACAAAGTTTGGCTAGCTCCAACTTCGCCAAGCACAAGATAAACATTGTCTACATTGTAAGAACAAATGCTTCCAACTTTTCCGCAACTGTTCTGTTTTAGCTAGATTCAAAAAGTACGTGCTAGTCATGTTGTTTTGACAGGTCTGTGATTTAAAAATGGCGCTACCGGAAATGCTTCAGGACCAGACATGCGCAGTAGCGTTCCAACGAGCTTGTTATTGTTTACATTCTTGAAATGGTCTATATATATAGAAGAAGGTAAGTGTGACTCCTAAATGAAGACCACAAAGCCCCGGCTTCTTTGATTTGATTGGAGATTGTGTTTTTACGACGAGCCTCTGTTATTCTCATCTTCATTGTTGAAGACATGAAATCTGCCTCCACACTAATCAGCTAGACGTCTTAATGCAGGGAATCTCTCCATGATTGTCTCTATGGACTCTTCCTTTAACCAGTCTCCATGAGTGAAGAGAATGATGGAGTATTTTAACACCTCCTGACCAAATATCATCTCCATCTGCTGAGAAATCTCCTCCTCCTCCTGTTCAGTGAATCTGTCTGTGACTCCAATCACAATGAGAAAAGCGTGTGGTCCAGACTGGATAAATAAACACTTCTGCCTATCTCTTTCATTAACATTTCAGGTTTCATCTTGGTGTTTCCAGCTGCACTCCTCCCAACTCCAGTTTTACCCAGAACAACAAGCCGAATGGGTGAGAGGCAAATCAAAAGTGGATGGCGTGACCATTGATCTCCATCTGTAAAGCATTTCTGCGTCTGATGCTGTATCAAACACAAAACAGATGTAAGTATTCATTTAGATGCTTATGATTTCACTACAGGACGCAAGTCGGATGTATACAACAATGAGATTTCAGAGAATAAGCTTAATGTTAAATAAAGTTATTAGCATCTTGAACATTTTGATTAAAAAGTCTAAGTGTATTGAAATCTCACATATCACCAAATATTGGAATCAATCTTTTTGTCAGCTTGTTTTCTTTCAGTTAGGACTTGTTTTGAATTTCTATTTGGAACTGATTGATTGTAGGCCTTTATCAGTTATACATCAAATAAGATGACATTTGCACTGTTTATCATACTTAATGTTTAAACAGATTATTTGTTTGGGATTTTTTTTTTTCTTTTTGCCAACTTGTTTTCTGTAAATTAGGACTAGTTTTGTATTCATTTTTGAGACATTGATCAAAGGCCTCACTGATTTGTGTATGAAGTATAAAAGCCTGTAATACTTAAAGTAAACAGTAACAAAATAGACTGTTTGATCAATCAGTTGATGAAATGAATACAAAACCTGTTGTAATTTAAAGAAAACAAGTTGACAAAAAGATTTAATCCAAATTTTTGGTGATAAATTAGCGCAATAAATTAATATTATTTATTTTATTTTTTTTGTAGGCCAGTCATTTTTGACCCAAAACATCGTAAATGTGTCTTTGTGTATTTTTGTACAAAATAAAACCGTTTCAAAAACAATTTCAAAACAAACAATCTGGTTAAACATTAAAGCAAACAAATGTGATAAACAGTGCAATTTTTTATCATATTTTATGTAAAACTGACAGAATTATTAAATAATGTTTAATAATAATAATTAAATAATGTTTTTTTCCACATAAAAAGTGAAATGCCTACTCTCAGAAAAATGAGGCCTATGATTAATCAGATGCAAAAAGAAATATAAAACCAGTCCTAATAAAAAGAAATCAAAGTTGACAAAATACTGATTAATAATCTGTCATAAAAAATGTATTACATTTGTACATTTTGGCAGCACCTTGAAATAAATATTGATTTTTTCATATTTAAAGAAGCATCAATTATCAACAGCAAATAAACCGGAATAGACTTTACTACATCAGTTTCATCAACAGCTCCTTAAGTTTTACAAATGTGATGCATTCAAAAATCATGATGAACATTTGTATTGAACGTTATTTTTAAGTTGATGGATAGTTGCATGCATTTATTACTTTTAAGGGTAATTTCATCTCGTTTACCATGGCAAATGAAGTCATTCTGATCTGACATATTGAAAAATCAAAAAAATTAAAAACAAATGGATTAAATGTAACATAATAAGCAATGAATTCAAACCTGAGAGCTGATGCCTCTCTCTGTGTCAGTCTGTCGATCTTCTGAAGCCCAAATAACAAGCGAACATTCTGCTATTTATATAGACACACATTGTGGTTGGTTTAATCATGTGATCAGAATGATCAGAAAGAGAATGTATGTGTTTTCTTTTGTAAACATGCAAGTGGACTTATTTACTAGTAGTTATATATAATTATTGGTCTGACTGTAAACTTTGCCAGATTTACAGGATTATATGAGCCTTACATTTTTAAATATTTTAAAAGTTTTAAAAACAGCCAAGTAAGCATTCATAAAAAACAAGTTTCAACACCATAAACTCTTTTTTATATATAGACTACACACAATAAAGCTGTAATGAATAATTATCTACTCTAGAAAAGCAAGACTTTATGTGGTCACTGAGTTTCTCAATGTATAAGTGTCAATGGTACACCTAATACATCACAATATCATCTCATTTATTAATATTAACTAATGCATTAGTTATTTTTTTCCCATGAGAAACTTTTTGTTGTTGAGCAGTTGAGTCACTGATTAAATTTGTGGTCAGATAGCAATGACTTCCTGTTTAAATGATTAAATCTTGCTGAGAATCTTGCTAACATCCATGACTCAGCTGCCATGTAATAAGTTATCTAAAGTTTAGCTAAGGCATTATATCATGGGCATACAGGCTAACTTAATGGAGAAATGACTGAATACAGTAAAATTAATAACATCATCAGAATTGCCACATCTAAACTTGAAACTACACTGTAAAAAATGAGAGTGAATTTAACAGTAAAAGAGTGTAAAATGTTACAGTAAAAACTGTTAAATGGTTAATGGCAGAGGTGTAAAATCCAGGTTGCATGATGTTACCCCGTGACTCTTACTTCAAATGAGGGTGACCACAAAAGACACTAATCTCAACACTATATCACAAAGATAAATAATTTATTATCACAGATGAGTTCATATAAGAATGAATATAAATAACATAACATATAGACAGAACATCACCCTCACTCAAAAGATATTAATTACCAGCCAACCCTTCATCGTCTTCATTAAATACAATCTCAGCTTCTTCACACAAAGTGATAACATAAATCATATAAACACTCTCCAATTCACCTCACTAAAAAAAAGGAGCACACTTCACATCAAATATTACTTCCACTGCAAAGAACACCCTCACACAAATAAATGGTGTTTTTAAAGCATCGACATGTACAATAAATACAAAGGTTGGCTGGCAACAGGAGGCTGGGAAGTGAAATACAAAAAAACAAACAAACAAAACAAAAAAAGATACTCAGCCAGCCAGTCTGATTCACAACAGTCATCAAAGCCCAGTTGCGCTGGAGGCAAACAGCGCGTACATTCAACGACTGGCCAGCTGAGAAATTAACATAAACAAAACACTGGAGGAACAGCGACCAACAAACACAAACATACAAAGATACAAACAAACAAACAAAATTAACAATATTCAACAAAAACAACACTTTCAATTTATTTAAATCCTATTAAAAATAAACATTCAGAAACAGAATCTAAAAACCTCCATTACCTGCAACACAGCAAATCACACGTGTTCCTGATTACAGAGGAATCGACAGAAAACGCGACCGTCGGCAAACGACTTCAAGATATTCACGTGTTCCTTAAAAAACATCATATGTTTATTTAATACAACCAATCTTCAACAAACAACCAAGGCTTACAAAACATAGCCTACCTGTTGTTTGCATTGCACACTTAAACGCTGAAGTACTACCGGAAAACACAATGTTTGTGTCTGCATTAAAAATAAAACCCCCAGATTAAAAACGCTTTGTGAACACAAAACATTCGATAGTTACTTTAGCCTACCTGCTAACCCAGACCATATTTGTGCCCAACCCGAGAAGTGCTACCAAGCAGCACGTTCACACACAAGGAAATCGGACCCCGTCTCTAGGCGTCCTTTGGCGTGCCTACTTAAAAACGTGAATCACCCAAATAACCACGCCCCCTACTAACCCCATCGCCGGTTACATTCTTCCCCCCAGGAATTCAACGGCGACCCGCCGATGCACACACACCCCAATTTGCCAACCAAGAATATACTTCAAATTTATTTCAAGACTACATTTTTTCTACTGGCATGACCATCGTTCTGGGTAGTCTATAAGGATTTGAGTGCCGGCCCGCTGTAGTTCTCCTAGAACGCCTCAGCTCTAAGGGTCGAGCCTCTGGTGTAACGCAACTCTCAGAAGCACCCTCTTCAACTTGCACATCACAATCCCCTTGCAACAAAATGCATGAGGCTGAATCACTATCTGAATCAGTAGCAGAGCCACTGCTAGAACTAGCTACTTCAGACACAGGAGGATCCACATCACTTAAAACAGGGTCTATCAACGCTTTACGCATTTCCATCCGATGGACCTGCTTCACTGGCCCTGCCTGAGACACAGGAGCCACAGAGTACACAGCTCCCTGCTCCCCTGGTTCACGAACCACCTTATACAAACATGAATCATACACATCCTGAATTTTATGCCGTCCACGATGATGGTTTTTAAGATAGACTAACTCACCCTCTCTAAAACCATAATCATTAATCCTACCCTTATAACTCCTGTTACGGCGAGCCACCTTTTCCCTCAACCTCTCCTGTACCTCACCATAGGCTGCCTGAAGTCTACCTTGATGTTCAACAATCCACTGCTCAGGCGTCTCCGAAATCTCTTCCTGATTGTTTAACAAAAAGTCAACAGGCAATTTGGGTTCACATCCAAACATTAAAAAATATGGACTCATCCCTGTAGAATGGTGCACTGTAGTGTTATAAGCATAAACCAGCTGTGGCAGATGTTGAGGCCAGCGCTTCTTTTTGTCTTGTGGCAAAGTCCGCAACAGGTCATGGAGAGTCCGATTAAAACGTTCGCACTGCCCATTACCCTGCGGATGGTACGCAGTAGTGCGACTCTTGTGTACCCCATAAACCTTACATAACTGACCAATAAGGTTACTTTCAAAATTTCGCCCTTGGTCTGAATGCAGACGACATGGGACCCCAAACAAATGAAACGTCGAACCAAAACCTCTGCCACAGTACTGGCTCGCTGATCCCGAGTCGGAATAGCTTGCGTGAATTTAGAAAAAACATCAGTAAGCACCAAAACATTCTCCCTACCATCACTTGCTGGCTCCAACAAGGTAAAGTCAATGGCCAAAATTTCATGAGGCCGGGATGCTTGTAACGTCCCCATAAAGGACCTTACCTTGGGTTGAACTGCTTTAGCGAGAATACACCGCTGACATTCCCTACACCATTTTTCCACATCTCTCATCATCCCTGGCCAATAGCAGCGACTCTTCACTAACTCTGCTGTTCGATCTTTGCCTTGATGCCCATGATTGTCATGCAGACTGCTAAACACCTCCCTTTGAAGCTTTTGGGGCAAGAGCAACTGATAAATCTCTCGATGGCCATCTGGGGTATACGATAAACGATAAAGACACCCATCCTTCTCACGCAAACGATCCCATTGCCTAGCTAACTCCTTCACAGCTCGATCCATACCAGACAATTCTGAAGGACCTAAAACACTACCGGCACCCCAAGACTTTACAATAGGGCCAATAATTGGATCTACTTTCTGCAGATATGAAAGATCCTGATGTAATCATCCAGGCAGTGCAGCAACCTCACTAGTGCTTACTACCTGCTCTGGAGATCTTTCCCTCAACTGCTGCTGTAAGACTTGGGGAACTTCTATTCCTGGTAACACATTATTCATGGCCTGCCGAGACAATGCATCAGCATTTTGATTTACCCTTCCTGGCCGATACTTGATCACAAAATTAAAAGAGGCCAGCTGTGACAACCACCGCTGCTCCAAGGCTCCCAACTTTGAGGTCTGCAGGTGACAGAGCGGATTATTGTCAGTGTAAACCACAAAATGATTCCCCAACAAATACTCCCTAAATTTATCACATACAGCCCATTTCAGGGCCAAACACTCCAATGTAGTTTTCCATATTCCGCTCTGTCCTCCGCAGACCCCTACTAGCATACGCAATGGGGCGACGCTTCCCCCCCTGTTCCTGGGACAAAATTGCCCCCAAGCCCTGATGGCTTGCATCTATCTCCACCACAAAAGGCTTACTAAAGTCTGCATATGCAAGCACAGGTGCTGTAACTAGCTTTGTCTTCAAAGTTTGAAAACTATTCTCACATTCTGCATTCCACACAGACGCTAAAGGCAGACGTGGGGTCTTACCCTTTCTGGCCGAGCCCCCCAGTCTCGTTACCAGTTCATGAAGGGGCTTAGCCAGCTTAACAAATCCTTCAATAAATCGGCGATAATAGCTGGAGAAACCTAAAAACGACCGGAGCTCAGCCAAATGCACTGGACGACTCCATTCTTTTACTGCTGCCACTTTGTCGGGGTCAGTGGCCACGCCCTGCTCAGATACTAAATGCCCCAAATACTTCACTTGCTTCTGAAAAAAATTACACTTACTCAAATTAATCTTAAGGCGATCCTGCTGCAATCGCTTAAAGACCTCCTCCAACCGTATCAAATGCTCCTGTACAGAAGAGGAAAACACAATTATATCATCCAGATACAAAAGCAAAGAAGAAAACCGCCTATCTCCAAATAGCCGCTCCATGAGTCTTTGGAATGTTCCTGGCGCGTTACAAAGTCCAAAAGGCATACGATTAAATTCAAATAACCCAAATGGAGTACAAAAAGCTGTCTTTGCCTTATCTACCTCAGCTACCTCAACCTGATTGTACCCACTTGCTAAATCTAAGGTGGAAAACCACCTTGCCCCAGTCAGAGCATCCAAAGACTCTTCAATTCGTGGCAATGGATAAGCGTCCTTTCTAGTCTTCGAATTTAGTTGACGATAGTCAACACACATCCTAATTGTCCCATCCCTCTTCTGCACAAGAACAATTGGGGATGAGTAAGGACTACAACTCTCCCTAATCACTTTACTTTCCAGAAGTTGTTGAATGTGAGACCTTACAGACTCATACTGAGAAGGAGGAATTCTTCTGTATGGCTGTCGAACAGGTTTGTCATCTACTAGAGGAATCTCATGTTTAATCAAGGCAGTACACCCTATGTCACCCTCCGTAGTCGAAAAAATAACCTGATACCTATTAAGTAACTGCTTTACCTGTTCCACTTCCTGTTCAGAAAGTCCTTCTAAAGAAGGAAGGTCAATATTGCCACTGGGCAGATACTCAGCTTGATGGACAAACACTTGGGCGCTATAAACATTTTCAGGACAAACTTGCAACCTAGGTCCAGGGGCACTTAACACTTTAACTACTTGAACCGTACCTATAATACAACGAGGTGCCACCCATATTTCTGTACTTCCTACATTAACAATGGTTGCATACACCAATCCCCTCTCTGCATATACCAAAGAAGGAGACAGCAGTAAACCTTCTGGAAGGGTGTTTTCCTCTGATCTCGGAGGTTCTAACAAAAATTCTACTACTGCACCTGAAACTTGGGGACAGGTAACAGGAATCATAGTCATCGTACCTGCAGCAACACGAACAGGAGTTTTACCCTGCACTCTCACCTTAAATGGAGAAGCAGAATTAGAAACAGCTTCAATTTTTTGACAACAACGGAGTGCCTTTTTCCATGCTGGGGTAGCTGATCGTATTCTCGGAATCTGAAAAAGTTCAGTACCATGCTCATTAAATAAGTTAACATAACATTCTCGAATGATGTTCATACCCAACACAGCTGGAATTTTCTCCTTCTGAACATGCATAGCAGAAGAACAAACGTCCTTCACAATCAAAACCCCTTTGCTAGGTAATGTAACCCCAAATAAACTAACATCAAGTTCTACATACCCCACACATGGAATATCCATCCCGTTTGCCGCTTTCAATGCTAACCATGCACAGTCACGAAGACCACCTTTATTCAAATCAGAAAAATAATGGTTAAAATAACTCTCTGTCAAAGTGGTAACCATAGAGCCTGTATCTAATAAACACAAAACATCCACAGTTCCCATCTTAACATTCAATGTTGGACAAGACCCCACCAAACTAGAAAAGGCTTGAGCGTCAACGTTTGAGCCTAATGTTCCCATCTCCAGTGTGTGGCTCTGCACCCTGGAGGGCTCTAGTTTTCCGTCAATGATGCTGATTCAACACTGGCCCCCCCACTCAAACCCGGTGGTGGCAAAGACCTAGTTTGCGAATTAAAAGTGCAGTATCTCGCAATATGGCCAACTTGGTTACATTTAATACATATGGGTTGACCATCAGGTGCTCTGCGAAATCTACCTCTGGGAACTCTGTTAGCATTACCTACAACCCCTTCTGGAGTACTCAAAGTTTTCAGAATCAAATCCAATTGTGTTTGCTGTCTTAGAACCATATCCTTTAATTCTGCAAACTCAGAACTAACCACCCGATTCTCTTCACATGTAGACACAACTTGAGTTTCAAATGAATAAGGGGCTACTTTACTTGACCGATTTCTTTGAGGCTGTCCCTCCTCCACCCAACGCATTGCCTCTTTGCGTAGGTCCAGGAGGTTCAAGGAAGAATCCTGCCTCACCAATCTCTTTAATTCTCGGCGAAGAGTATGGTCCTGGACATTCTCACAAAATTGATCTCGCAGAACCACCTGGTAGTCAGACACAACATTAGAATTAGCTTTTCGTACCTTGTCCATAAGACCCATCAATGCATGAGAAAACTCTTGTAAAGATTCCCCCTCCTTTTGTTTTCTATCAAAAAACTGCTGTTGCAAAATCACATAAGAAACCGAAGAAGAATACAATTCACGTAAAACAGTAAATATCTCAGTGACATTTCCTTTAACATCACCAGGCCTAAACTTAATTTCAGTACGAGCCTCCCCCTCTAAATGATCATAAACGAACATAGCTTTGTCCAATTCCGACATGTGCCTCCCTCTAATACAACTCTCCACCTCTTCAATCCAGTCTTCCAAAGAAGGAGAGCCAGATGACACTTTACCAGAGAATTTAGAACATTTTCTCTCTCTGGGCACATATATTGCCTGTTCACGCCGCTGAACGTTACCTTCGGGGGCTGAACTGGATACAACACTCGCCAAACCTCCAACTTGAGGCTGTTGTTTCAGTCTTTCATTTTCCAGTCGTAATTGCTCCAGCTGCTCCCGTAGTTGTTGCAGCTCCTCCGCCATGATTGCAACAGCTCAGTCCAATATCGCCGGAAAGCCAAAGCCGATCGCTGTTCCTTCTAAAAACAAAACAAAACCCTACACTTCCCAGCCTTGTAATACTTTGAAAAAAAACCTGCCGACTACGCCAATTGTTACCCCGTGACTCTTACTTCAAATGAGGGTGACCACAAAAGACACTAATCTCAACACTATATCACAAAGATAAATAATTTATTATCACAGATGAGTTCATATAAGAATGAATATAAATAACATAACATATAGACAGAACATCACCCTCACTCAAAAGATATTAATTACCAGCCAACCCTTTATCGTCTTCATTAAATACAATCTCAGCTTCTTCACACAAAGTGATAACATAAATCATATAAACACTCTCCAATTCACCTCACTAAAAAAAGGAGCACACTTCACATCAAATATTACTTCCACTGCAAAGAACACCCTCACACAAATAAATGGTGTTTTTAAAGCATCGACATGTACAATAAATACAAAGGTTGGCTGGCAACAGGAGGCTGGGAAGTAAAATACAAAAAAACAAACAAACAAAACAAAAAAAGATACTCAGCCAGCCAGTCTGATTCACAACAGTCATCAAAGCCCAGTTGCGCTGGAGGCAAACAGCGCGTACATTCAACGACTGGCCAGCTGAGAAATTAACATAAACAAAACACTGGAGGAACAGCGACCAACTTAACCTAATACAAACAAACAAACAAAATTAACAATATTCAACAAAAACAACACTTTCAATTTATTTAAATCCTATTAAAAATAAACATTCAGAAATAGAATCTAAAAACCTCCATTACCTGCAACACAGCAAATCACACGTGTTCCTGATTACAGAGGAATCGACAGAAAACGCGACCGTCGGCAAACGACTTCAAGATATTCACGTGTTCCTTAAAAAACATCATATGTTTATTTAATACAACCAATCTTCAACAAACAACCAAGGCTTACAAAACATAGCCTACCTGTTGTTTGCATTGCACACTTAAACGCTGAAGTACTACCGGAAAACACAACGCTTTGTGAACACAAAACATTCGATAGTTACTTTAGCCTACCTGCTAACCCAGACCATATTTGTGCCCAACCCGAGAAGTGCTACCAAGCAGCACGTTCACACACAAGGAAATCGGACCCCGTCTCTAGGCGTCCTTTGGCGTGCCTACTTAAAAACGTGAATCACCCAAATAACCACGCCCCCTACTAACCCCATCGCCGGTTACATTGAGTAAAAGTCCTCCCCAGTATTTTGTTCCAATCGCATGGATTTGCTAATTAGCACAGTTTTTCATCAGGAGGTCAGAGATGGGACCAGGTCATTCCTTTCAAGTCACAAGCAAGTCTTGAGTCAAATCCCAAGTACCCAGCATGCACTGCAACATGAAGCATTTTGTTGACTGTCACGATTGTTGAGATTCATATGCTGGTTCTTGATGTCCAGAAATTCATTTGCTGTAACTGTTAGAGGAACATCTGGCTTGCATAAGATAACCACATGATGTTTATCTCACCACAGTTGCTGCTCACTGAACTGTCCTGACCTCACTCTACAGAGAGAGAGGTCTAAAACAAGAATCAAGGGTCAAGAGCACAGCTGAAGCAAATGCTGATAACCATGGAAATTAAACATTTATAATGATCAATTTTTAATAGTTTTATTCCATTGTGATCACATTAAATACATATTCATTTCCATTAAACAAGTTTTATTAGACTACATGTCACCCAAGTCTGGTTCCTTCCTAAAAAGATGAGTTTATGATGTCTGTAGTTAATAGATTTGGCTGCTTCTGGAGTTTGCTCACCCTCCGCCTCTGGAGCAGTCTTTGACAGTCAGAGAGGAGCAAACACCCAATGACTGAGTCAGACACACTTAAGGACTGGACAAATTCTGCTGAACCAAAAAAAAGTCACAAAAACCACAAAGGGCTCCCACTCCACAAAAAGAAACAACACCGTGGACAACATTTTTATTAGAAACAGGGCTTTTAGATATTGACACATTTAGGTTTGTTTTAATTTTCTTAGTTTGAGCTTAATTCCTGAATTACTGAAATACTCTGAAAGTTGAACATTAGATTGCTGGTTTGGAAACACATTAGTGATGCAGCAATCTTGATTTTTCATGGCCGATTCAGATTTTTTACAAGCAAATTCCAATTTGTTAATTTTTTTTTTCTTAGCTTTATTACAGGGCAAACCTTTTTGTAGCTATTTAAAATTATAGGTAACCAGTGCATTTTAATCATGATCCAATAGGGCTGGACAATAATTCATTATCAATATATTAATACATTACCAGTGTTTCCTATACATGTATTTATTTGTGGCAGTTGGCTTCTTTGAATAAAGATGAGCACTGCACAGTTCAAAATCAAAACGCGGTGTGGGTTTTTAAATTAATGTTTAAATCTTTAAAGGGAAGCGACTGTCTTCTGAAAAGTTTCAATGGCATTTTCATTTTATCTGATCATAAAGTAGCGTTCATGAGCTCAGTGCTGCTTTATGTACAGCCATTGCTGGGGAAAACTGCTGCTCCAAAAGCACCTCCTACTGGCAGATAATGAATTTGGTATTGTTACGTAGAGGTGTATGTCTATGCTCTCTCTCTCTCTCTCTCTCTCTCATCCTCACGGATGACCACGCCCTAATGGAACGTGCCGCTACGTGCGCCGTGGTTCGCAGATGCTGGAACTGCGCATCTTTTCAAACTGACGCGATGCAGAGCTGGGGTGTGGGATGTTGGTGTTGAAAACTGTTGTTAAAAGAAAGATAGAGATATAAAACCTGTGTAGCGACTTTTGTGTAAATGTTTACCCACCGAGTGTTTTCGTTTTTTTTGTGGGTGTTTAGTCAGGGAGTCAGATCAGATCCTGTATTTTTGTTAAAACTTTTTGTTTCTTTTAGGGTATTAAGAATCTCGGGGAGAAATGTAGTTTCAGTTTTGTTTATTATTTTGGCCTATGCCCAACCCTGAAGTCCACTTGCTTCCTATTTGTAATTCGTTAAAAAAAAAAAAAGAGAAATGAAAGAAAAGAAGTAAACAAACGAATGAACGAACGATCAAGTGTGTAAGACCGTTATTTAAGTTCTCCCAAACCCTAGACCTGGGATGTAACAGTATTTTCAACAACGCTGTGTCCAGCAGCACTCTTTTTTCTGTTTTCTGTAGCACTTTTCATATTCTTTATTCTGGCTCCATCTATTTGAATAATCGACCTATGCTACACTGTAGTTTAGTTAAATATTAATAAGGTGAGTCTGAAAGTCTAATGTTTATTTGACAGTGATTTCACACTTCTTGTTTGTATGAAGGCTAAAAAATGAGGCCTTTTGTATAGAAGGAGGCTTGGCAAATTATTTTTTTTTTCAGAAGTTTGTATAGCCGTCTCTTGCGGACAGTAATTCTGAATATTTTTAAAATATTGTTCATATTGATATCAGAAATATTATCATATCAACCAAAATTCAGAAATATATTATGATATAAATTTTGGCCATATCATCCAGCCAATCCATAGAATGAGTGGACATACATGAGCAGTTTTTGATCTAATTTCAAAATCTGAAGCAAAAACAGAATGGTTTAACTCTATCTTTGTGAAATTCTGCTACATTCAAAATATCTGCAGAAAACAAAACAGCACACTGTTTGAATGAGCGCAAATTCACTCTCTGACAGCAGGTGGTGCTTATGGAACAGCAGCAGTACAGCATTTCACTGGTTACCGCTGTAAACGGCGCAAGCACTGTGCCTAGAAATACTACTTTAATAATAATAACAATAATACAGTGGCAAAATGAAAATGAAAAAAAAAAAAAAAAAAAAAATTGCACATTGTGAACAGAGAGCTTGCTCTGCCAGTATTTTCTAATCTTTGCATTCATCTTCAGCATCTTTGGCTTTTGTTAATGTCCCGTTCGCAGACTAGCATTATTTGCTGCGGGCTTGGCTAAAGGAGAACACAATTGCTTTTATTTTTTATAATAATTTGCCAGGACAACTACAAGATTTCCCAAGACTTTTGCTTTTTTATCTCATTTTCCATGTGTTGGAATTAGTCATAAATTTTCCAGATTTTCCAGGACGAGTGGGAACCCTGAAGTTTGTTCAGAATTTCTTTCTTTTCATTTAAAAAGCATGCTACAAGACTAGTTTTTCCAGTTTAGACAGGGCTTGAGAAAATCCAGTCACTTCGTAGATGCAGTCCTCCAAATCATCAGCCCGAAACTTTGGGCAATATGCATGGCTGCTGGTCCACTCATCAATACATCCCTTACAACCAACTGGGCTTCTGCAGCAAATGGAGAAAAAAAGCTTATGAAGAACATGTTTAACCCTCTGTGATCGAAGACTGTGCGGGCGCGTTTTGGTGTGTTTTTTTAAAAGCCCAGATAAGCGTACAGATAAGATCCATACATCAATCGAATCTGTAAAGGGTCTACTTTTATTTGTACAGACACATAATAACAATAAAATGGTGAGCTTTTGACAAATAAAGAAAATAAACAGGGAGTGCTGTGTGCCGCGTTGGTCACCCTGATCTTCATTTTGAAACGCGTCACTTAAATGATCAAATACTCAGTGAAAACAGCACACTGAGACAGTAGTGAAGTCAGTGCTCAGTGATGAGAAGATATTAGCTGCTTTTATATCATGAGATGGTCATCATGAGCTGGCTGGAAAACAATCAAAATAACTTTGCATGTAAATATATATGTGCGTGTGCGTGCGTGTGCGTGCGTGTGTGTGTGTGTGTGTTGCATAATCAGCCCTATAAGACTATCAACAAAATGTTTCATGCTGGGTAACACCATAGTAAAAACTCCCATCATGCACTGCAGTATAAATAATTGTCACCACTGTTGAGATTCATATGCTGGTTCTTGTTGTCTGTGTGTATCTAAATGGCACTGGAGATCAGTTTTTAATATGTACTACGTAGTTTTTTTTTTTTTAATAACCACAACTATTAGAACAATATATTGTCTGTATACTGTAGCTCTACAGGGTTGATTATACAACATTTAAATACACACACAATTATGTATGTGTAAAATTACTTTGTTTTCCAACCAGCTCATGATGACCATCTCATGATAAAAAAGCAGCTAATATCTCCTCATTACTGAGCACTGATCTCACTACTTCTCAACACCACATGTGTTGCTACAGAAAGATCTAACACAAGAAGTTAAGTGTGAAGAGCCCAACTAAAGCAAACACACTGATCTTCATGATGGTGGCATCATTTTAACTAATAAAACATACACATCTGATCCTCTGTAATTCTTAATAACAGCAGGTGTTCATCACTAATGCACAATCATCATTTCATAATTATCTCATTAAATCTTTGGGGTCTTTGGATTTGACTCGAGGCTTGCTTGTAACTCGAAAGGAATGACTTGGTCCCATCTCTGACCTCCTGCTGAAAAACTGTGCTAATTAGCACATCCAGGTGATTGGAATAAAATACTGGGGAGGACTTTTACTCGTGGCACATGGATTTTCCACCTCTGTTCCCACCCACTGAAACCAGGCCGCAGACATGTTCCATAATATCCGACTGTTTCAGAACCACAGCCACAGAATCGGAAGTGAGGGGCAGAGTTAGAAGTATGATGGAGATGGTGAGTTGTCTGTAATATTTTTGCTATCATATGGTAAATAATTACTGTATATTTTATGGTAAGCATTTAGATGCTAAATACTTAATTTGTGCTTTGATTTATCATCTTATTGAAGGTTGAATTTGTTGTCATAGAAGGCCATTCAAGATGCAGGTTACTTTTTACTACAGTAAAACAGTAAAAAAGATTTTCAGCTGAAACTGTTTTCCTTTGTGAATCATATAATGTCAGTGGCGTACCGTGGGATTTCAGCCAGGGCCTTCAGTAAGCAACTGTAAACTACATACACATCTTACTCATCTCCGTTACAGCCATATGTATTTTTCCATTTGATAACACAGCCTCTGATTTAGGGTATCAAACTTCTTTTTTTTTTTTTTGCCTTAAAATTGCATTAGTTGGTGTGACAGCATAAGACATTAAATCTTAATACATATTAATGTACTATTGTTAAAGAATCACACAATTAGCATACATTCATATATGATCATATATTATAATTCTTAACATATACCATTTGAATGGCTTTTTTTTTTTACTTAAAGTGAACTGTTTTATTTGAGTCTAGTCTTGCAAATCTTCTAAGAATGAAGACTTGAACTGAGGATGGAGTGAGGCCTCTGCATCTTCTGGTGGGTGGTATGGTGTCATGTAGCTAGTGCTAGGGCTTGGAAAAGAGAAACGTTGGGTGTGATGATTATGTTGTTGGTAATGTGGACTCAGATACACAGCAAAAAGCCCAGAGTTATATTAACTCTCCTGGGAGTTTATTTGAGTCCACACTCAAGAGTGTGAGTGTGTTAAAATCTGAGTGTTAAATTAACACTGAGTCAGAGTTAAAGTTAATGAGATAATTAGTGATTAATTAAGTGATGATTGATCATTATTGAAGACACCTGATGATAACAAGCAGAATCACCAAAGGAGAAAATCACACTTTTTAAGCAACCATTATAGTGTTCAGTGTTTGCATTAGTTGGTCTCTTGACCCTTACATTTTTAACATTAGAGTTTGTTTTGCTGCTGTATTTCAGTTATAACAGCCAGACAAACCAAAAGAAAGCTGTCCATGTGGCCTTAGTCTATGTTTTGACGTGTTCTTAATAGAGCGGCCTATATAACAGAGTTTAGTTTCTTTACTGATTATATCAACCCTGTGACAATATGTCAATAATCAGACAGATGTTTTTAAAATTTATTTTGATTAAAAACAAAACTTTAATTAAGTCATACAGACATGAAGAATCAGCATGAGAATCACAACAACGGTGACCATCAAAAAAGCATGTTGTAACCAATCAAAACTCATCCATGCCTCCCATCATGCATTGTGTCATGAATAAATTATGAGCTGAATTGTCTCTGTAATTTCCTTTATCTGTTTTTCTGAATATGCTGTTTGTCACCATTGTTGAGATTCATACTCTGGTTCTTGATGTCTGTGTCTGACTAAAAAAAAAAAAGAAGAAAAAAAAAAAAGACGTTCAGAAATGGTTATATACATATAACACATCCCAACAGCGTGTAAGTAGTTATTTTAAAATGTATTACTTTTTTGGTTGTGGATTCACAAGGCTAAACACTCAAGATAATTTTTTGACCTGAATCATTGAACTCATTTAGATTGTATCCTCTGAGTTATATTTCCAATAAAGGAAACATAAATTAGAGATTAGACTCCAAATGAGTTAAATGATTATGTTACAACAAAATCATCATTTGATGACTTGTGCTTTTGATTTGTCTGGCTGATTAAACTGAAATCTAGCAGCCAAACAAAATCTAACTTTAAAAACATAAGGGTCAAGAGACCAACTAATGCAAACACTAACCACTATAATAATCGCTTAAAAATTGTGATTTTCTCCTTTGGTGATTCTGCTTGTTGTCATCAGGTGTCTTCAATAATGATCAATCAACACTTAATTAATCACTAATTATCTCATTAACTTTAACTCTGACTCAGTGTTAATTTAACACTCTGATTTTAACACTTTCACACTCTTGAGTGTGGACTCAAATAAACTCCCAGGAGAGTTAATTTAACTCTGGGCTATTTGCTGTGTAGAAAGGTTGTCAGGGGTGGGTGCATCATAATCTCCCTCCACATTGCCATCATACTTGCCCTTTCCTCCTTCTGCTCTTCTCTCTGAATGTTGTTTCCATAGTTTGTAACACTGTAGTTATGAAGTCAATGTGATCTTTGTTGATCTTTTTTTCTTCTTCATTGGTGGCTGAGTAAAACCTAAAAATACACAATCAATACACATTTTAACTTGTTAACTACTTCAATATATTTATAGGAAAGGCAAGTTTATTTATATAGCACATTTTACACTCAATGGTAATTCAAAGTGCTGTACATAAAATGAATTAAAAGAATCATTAAAAAATGAATCACAACAATAAAAACAAGATATTTAAGAACATTTAAAGTGATTTAAAAATTGATTTAAAATGAATTAAAACAGTTAAGAATAAAGATGATTATATATGTAATGGCACTAAACAGATTTTTGAGTCTGGATTGTAATGTGGCTAATGTTGACTAACAAATAGAATATTGCTTCTTGTTAGTTCGTAATGCATTAACAACTTTGAATATTATATAATTTCAGCTTCTCAAACCGGTAAATAGGTGGTATTTTTTAAAAAGGGCCTGTTCACACATGATCACTTTACGGCAATTTAAAATTTAAAAATGAGGAATAATGCTTTAAAAAGACCTTTCCAGATAATCACCAATGTTTGTGACAACCGTGTGACTGTGGGTTTTTAGGGAGAGAGTGCTGTTTGTCACGGCTGTTTACATTCATCCCCGAGCAAACGAGGACAATGTGGCAAGGGAGATTAAACACGTGGTGTATGAACTGCAATCAGTATCTCCTGATGCACCCAATTTTATCCTTGGAGATTTTAATAATTGTACATTGGAGAAATCACTGGGCCACTTCAGTCAATAACTTGCCTGTGTTGTAAGGATACATTTTTGGACTTGTGTTACAGGACAATTAAAAGAGCTTACACAGCAAAAACGCTCAGTGTTAAATTAACACTCTGAGTGTGGACACATATAGACACTGAAGTAGTGTTAAAATAACACTGAGCAGTGTTGAAGTTAATGAGATAATTAGGTAATTAACAGCTGATAAATAAACATTAGTATAGACACCTGATGATAAGCAGAATCAACAAAGGAGAAAATCAACATTTTTAAGCAACCATTACAGTGGTTAGTGTCTGCATTAGTTGGGATCTTGACCCTTATATCTTTAATATTAGATTTTGTTTGGCTGCTGTGACAAGTCAAGAGCAGCAGTCATCAGGTGATCATGATTATGTTTTAACATCATATTTATTTCACCTAGAGTCTAATCTCAGAGTTTTCCTTTATTGACTATAACAGCCTTGTAAACCAATAGCAATAGATCCTGTTTTTCTATACATTTTGAAAATATTTCTTTCAAGCAGTTCTGAATTTGAAAAAAATAAAAAAACATGTAGTTTAGGCACACACAGACATCAAGAATCAGCATGAGAATCACAACAACGGTGAGCATCAAACAAGCATGTGGTAGCCAATCAAAACTCATCCGTGGTTCCCATCATGCATTGCCACATTGTATTTCTATTTGTTTGGCGATTATCTCTTTTTTCCGAATATGCTGTTTATCACCATTGTTGAGATTCATACGCTGATTCTTGATGTCTGTGTGTGCCTAAAATAATCTTTTTGAATTTTGAACAAGAGCTACCTGAAATTTCTCAAAAAAGTATAGAAAATAAAGGATCTATTGCTGTTGATTTACAAAGCTGTTATATGCAGTAAAGGAAAAATAACTCCAGGTGAAACAATGATGATGTTAAAACATAATCATTATCACCCGATGACTAATCTAATAATAAATCTAATATTAAAGATATAAGGGTCAAGATCCCAACTAATCCAAACACTGACCACTGTACCTGTAATTGTAATTACCCAATTATCTCATTAACTTCAACACTTCTCAGTGTTATTTTTGTCACTAATTCAGTGTCTATATGTGTCCACAGAGTGTTAAATTAACACTGGGGATTTTGCTGTGTAGCTGTCCTTTTTAATAACATTAATTTGTCTGACAGAAACTGTTCTTAATATGCTTTTATCTGATCTGATCTGTTCTGTGGTATAAATCACTCGCAAATCTTTTAACAGTTGGATTATCTCCTTTCAGTTTTCATGATATGTTGTGTAGAGTCAGGCCTGACCGGAGGCTGACCTGCTAGATCATAAAGCATCCAAAAGGCACCCAAAATAGACATTTGTCCACTTTGGCAAATATCCCAGGAAAGCCTATATGGCACCACTAAGGCTGGCTGAACTCCTAAAAATTGCCCGCCTTGACAAGGGTGTACATTTTTACCTCCTCCCTGAACAAATGGCTAAGGAATCTCATTCCTGTTTTCAAACTTCAAAGAGCCGGGGGAAGGATGGGTTCTGAGAGAAGCCACATGGCCCAGAGAAGGAGCCGAAGGAAAGCCCTAAACCAAAGGAATTCCTATTCTCTCTCTTTAGCCATGAAAGATGCTTAAAATTGTACAAATATATGCATATCCATGATGTATGTTAATCTCTATGTTACTATATATCACCTATGACATCAGGGATAGACGTATCATATTGTATTCTGCTTTTATTTACCTTTCTGTATAAAACTACAGGTAAAAGTGTGTACTATCCCATGTTTCATATCTAAATGTTTCCCTTTTCATTTTCTAAATGATGGTGTATAGCCCAGTCAGGTGTCTCATAACACTGCCATGGTATTCTAGTCTAAATCTATGTCCAATTTCTGAAACAACTCCTCACAGGTGGTCATTAAATGCAAATGAGACACGAAAAGGGACAAAGAAACAAAGTTCCGCGCCAGAATCGGCTCATGTCATTGGATCACTGACCTCCTGGGGGAGGAACGCCTCAGAAGTTTAAAACACTTGTGCACCGGCAAACCCGTGCTTTAAAACTGCAACTCTCTCTCTCTCTCCAGCACCTTTCCCACTCTCCCTCGCTTTCTGTTTTATGTGTTGTTTGTTTAGTGTTTGTTATTTGTTAGTTAGTGTTTATTTTTCCCCTTTTTCGTATTCAATAAACCCGCATTTTGTATTCACATATGAATTTGTTACTGTGTTCCTTGTATCAAGTATCACGTCACTTAAACTGCTTTGATTTCATTACAAAACTGATCCAGTCCTGTAACTTAGCCAATTACGGTGGTAAAGATTAAATTTCAAGGCTAGGAAGTTGATTTTTCTTAGAGTTAGAATAAAAGCAGATAAACACTCGCTGGACGAGAACATTAGTTCGGTTTATTATTGACTTGGCTGTATCAGATAAGTGTATAAAGTATGTGTAATTAATAACCATTAATCATACATATTTTATTCTGCTTAAATTAATAACTTTTATTATAGTTCATTGTTTTCATGCCTTTTGCAAGACACTGCACTATTTAATGCTTTTCACCTTCAGAAAGATCTTTCTTCCTCCCCATATTGCATGAGAACTGTGACTTGCTTAATAATGTGGAACAACCTCTTTAGGTAGTTTTCTCTTTAAGTAAGATGACCTGCCAAACTGTTTAACTAACCTTGCTAAGACTAATCTTAAAACATGAAAAATAAAGCAAACTTTCTTTTGAAATTCTACTGATATGTTACTTCCATAATAATTTGGAACATGGTGTATGGGGCAGATTATTTAAGGAATGTGCTGAGCAGTTAGGTCCAATATTTGAAATTGAATTTTTTGCTCTGTCCCTTCAACAACAAAAAGTACCAAAAAAGCTAAATTTACAAATATTGGATGATTTTAGACCTATGGTGCTCACATCCTTAGTTATGAAATTTTTGAAAAATTTGTAAAGAAAGAAATTGTGCAAAGGACTCAAAGTTCTCTAGAGCCCCTTCAGTTTGCGCATAGGTCTAAGCGAGGTGTAGAGGATGCACTGGCGACTCTCTTACACTTAGTACTTCAGCATCTGGATAAGCCGAAAACATTTGTCAAATTACTTTTTATTGATTTTTCATCCACTTTCAATTACAATTAGCCACATATTTTAGTTGAGAAACTCTGTAATGATTTTTTTTGTCTTGTAGGATGGATTTTAGATTTCCTTGTGCAGAGAACACAGAGAGTTAAAGTGAATGGTTGTTTGTCTCAATGGATGGTGTCATCTATCGTCTCCTCAAGGATGTGTCCTTTCTCCTTTATTATTTAATTTGTACACAAACGACTGTAAGAGTAGTTTTATAAATAGGCACATTATACAGTTTGCTGATGATTCTGTAATTGTTAGCCTATCGAGTGAGGAGGACTCCATGCATGGTCCTGTGGTTGATGATTTCATTATTTGGTTGTCAGAAGGCTTTTTTAAACTTAATAATTGTAAAACTGAGATGACTATTTATTTAACTGTAGGAGGAAATCTAATAATTATTAGCAAATAAGCATTAATGGAGTAGGTGTTGAAAGTCTTGAACAATATAAATATTTGGGTACTGGGTCTTGGATAACAAATTGTCCTTTTCTCCTAATACTGATGTTTTGTGTAAGAGGGGGCAGCAAAGATTGTATTGTTTGTGGAAATTAAGATCATTTAATGTTTTACAGATCTAATATGGAGTCAGCTTTTTTACTTTTGTGCTGGTTTAATTCTCTAAATATGAAAAACAAGAACTATCTTGAGAGGATTGTAAACCAGAGACGTAAAATTACAGGGAGGAAGTAGATTACTATGGCCTAGTTATATCATAGACATGTTTTTTTTTCCCCACACTATGTATCATTATCAGAGCATAAGCCTGTATATCATTATAAGCAGAACATAATGATGAGAACAGCATATGAGCAAGGTGGCCACACCGCACAATGAATGTGTCTGGGGAAACAGGAGATAATTGAATGATTCATTAATAAACTAGTGTGTTCTGAGATAGTGTTGTAAAACCTGACTTGCAATCTCCTCTTTGGACGCACCTTTAAAGAGAAATGCATCTTTACGTATTACATAATGAAAGTTATTTTTTCTTGATTTGTTTTATTTCATTAAGTAATAAATTAAAGCTTTCTATTTATATCTTTATCATGTTTGTGAGGCATGTATGTGCTGAGTTTCTGTTAATTTTTGTGAAGCGCTCGTTTAAATACAAGACGGGATGTTTGTTTTCTTTATTTTATGAAACCACTGTTTGTAGATATTGTGAATGCACTTATATTTACATAGAATGGAAGATGTGGCTGACCATGGAAATAACCTCATGACAACTATTTGTCAGCTCACACTTTCTTTACACCAAAACTGTAATTGTAAAAACATCACTGTGAATCTGGAGACAGTTTAGGCACCATTATGTTTCTTCTATGTCTGCCAAAGAGCATCACATTTTGTTTTCCCTCCCCATCAATGATGAACAGGACCTTTTCCCAGTGGGCTACATACAACGGTCTCACCTCAGTCATGGTATTGAGGGTGGAGAGAGCTGGTAATTCACTCCCTCCACCAACAATCCCTGCCAGACCTGAAACTCAGCAGCTCTCAACAGCTTTCAGATAAGTTTTGGATCTGGTTTTTGCAGGTTCACAGTTTATGTGTGATATGCAGACTCCATTTCCTAGTCTCCCACCTACAACTCCCTTGCACACACTTTTTGAATGTAAGTCTATTGAAAGAGATGATTTCCTACATTTATGATGAAATATGCTCCCTACATAGTTCACTGACATCTATAAAAACGCAGTGGGAAGAAGTGATCAGAATATATTCCAGATGACTTATGGAGAAGTATCATGAATAGGGAGCCTTTTTCATCTTTATGTGGCAATCATGGTTGGATCCAATGCAAAATACTCCACTGTACTCACTGGACTAAAGTCAGGCTCTCCAAAATGTACTCTGATGTACAGGTGCTGGTCATATAATTAGAATATCATCAAACAGTTGATTTATTTCACAAATTCCATTCAAAACATGAAACTTGTATATTATATTCATTCATTACACACAGACTGATATATTACCCCAAATTCAGTATCTAAGAAAATTAGAATATTGTGAAAAGGTTCAATATTGAAGACACCTGGTGCCACACTCTAATCAGCTAATTAACTCAAAACATCTGCAAAGGCCAATGGTCCTCAGTCTAGTTCTGTAGGCTACACAATCATGGGGAAGACTGCTGACTTGACAGTTGTCCAAAAGACGACCATTGACACCTTGCACAAGGTCACAAAATATTGCAAAAGAGGCTGGCTGGTCACAGAGCTCTGTGTCCAAGCACATTAAAAGAGAGGGGAAGGGAAGGAAAAGATGTTGTAGAAAAAATTGTACAAGCAATAGGGATAACCGCACCCTGGAGAGGATTGTGAAACAAAACCCATTCAAAAATGTGGGGGAGATTCACAAAGAGTGGACTACAGCTGGAGTCAGTGCCTCAAGAACCACTACGCACAGACGTATGCAAGACATGGGTTTCAGCTGTCGCATTCCTTGTGTCAAGCCACTCTTGAACAACAGACAGCATCAGGGACTGGACTGCTGCTGAGTGGTCCAAAGTTATGTTCTTTGATGAAAGTAAATTTTGCAGGGTCCCAGAGTCTCGAGGAAGAGAGGAGAGGCACAGAATCCACGTTGCTTGAGGTCCAGTGTAAAGTTTCCACAGTCAGTGATGGTTTGGGGTGCCATGTCATCTGCTGATGTTGGTCCACTGTGTTTTCTGAGGTCCAAGGTCAACACAGCTGTATACCAGGAAGTTTTAGAGCACTTCATGCTTCCTGCTGCTGACCAACTTTATGGAGATGCAGATTTCATTTTCCAACAGGACTTGGCACCTGCACACAGTGCCAAAGCTACCAGTACCTGGTTTAAGGACCATGGTATCCCTGTTCTTAATTGGCCAGCAAACTTGCCTGACCTTAACCCCATAGAAAATCTATGGGGTATTGTGAAGAGGAAGATGCGATATGCCAGACCCAACAATGCAGAAGAGCTGAAGGCCACTATCAGAGCAACCTGGGCTCTCATAACACCTGAGCAGTGCCACAGACTGATCAACTCCATGCCACGCCGCATTGCTGCAGTAATTCAGGCAAAACGAGCCCCAACTAAGTATTGAGTGCTGTACATGCTCATACTTTTCATGTTCATACTTTTCAGTTGGCCGAGATTTCTAAAAATCCTTTCTTTGTATTGGTCTTAAGTAATATTCTAATTTTCTGAGATACTGAATTTGGGATTTTCATTAGTTGTTAGTTATAATAATCAAAATTAAAAGAAATAAACATTTGAAATATATCAGTCTGTGTGTAATGAAGGAATATAATATACAAGTTTCACTTTCTGAATGGAATTAGTGAAATAAATCAACTTTTTGATGATATTCTAACTATATGACCAGCACCTGTAGATCCTATCTGTGACCACTGTCATCAGGGTCCCTCAACCCTGGCACATATGTTTTGGTCCGTGTTCAAGTTTACATGGATATTGGGTTCAAATATTTGAGACAGTATAGTCCTATACTCAGATAGTTGGGACAATGATCAAACCTGCAATAACAGCACTCTTTGGTGCACTTCCCTTATCAGTTCATCACCTAGGTTACAAGGCAGACTTTGTGGCATCTAGACATCTGATTCTAATGCATTGGAAATCATCTGAGCCACCTACCCACTCAATATGGATTAAATAAATTTTTACTTTATCAAACTGGAAATAAAATTAGGCATTCATTGAGGGGCTCTTCCAAGAATTTGTATAAAAGCTGGGGCTCTTTTCTTGAGTACATGGAAACATATAGCCCCCTACTTAATTGAAAATAATTCTACTTTCTATCGACCCCTTGCCTGCTCCTTGGATTACTCTGTTGCTCACTGCCGGCCCTAGACCCCCTTGCTCTGACTTTGACTCCCCTTGGTTTGTTCTACGTTGTTCCTGTTTGTTCCTGCCTGACCCTGCCCATACGACCATGATTACTGTTATTAATAAAGCTTTGCATGTGGATCTAACTGTCTCCGTCCCGTTCGTCACAGAAGACTTCGCCTACCCCAGATCCAGCAGCTTTATTCCACCCCCCAGTTCAACCATGGACCATTTTGACCAGCTTCTGCAACTCAAACAGCACGGTATGTCCATAATGTAGCCTCATTTATTAACTACCCTTCTATGATGAGAAGTATTTCATGGACATCTTCCGTATCGCTCTCGATGAGCCTCTCAAATCGAGGCTGCAACTTGAGTGGCCACGCACCAGTCTTTCTGACTATGTGGATTATGCATTGTGGTGTGGGGACTCATCAGTTCCTATGGCTTTCGCAGAGGAGGATCGCAACACCACAGTAATGGCTGCCGATAACGGCCGTGCTGGTGCGCAATCTCAAGATGGCGGCTGCGGCCATGCGCGATCACAAGATGGCAGCTAACACAACCCTTTCCCACATCTCTGACATCTATCCAAGACTCATTTCCAACCTGTATGACCCACCACTGCTATCTGTTAATGCAGCAGGTTTCATCAAGCCAACGCTGTGTCAGTCAAGTCAGCGCTCACAAACATCCAGTCTGCCCAGTCTCCCAAGTCAGTCAAGATGGCCGCCCTTCCAGAGTCCGTTCCCATCACAACCATCATTCCAGAGTCAAATCAAGCTACAGCTGTCATTCCTGAATCAAGTCAAGCTACAGCTGTCGTTCCAGAGCCAAGTCAAGTCACAGCTGTTCCTCCAAAGCCAGGTCAAGTCACAGCTGTTCCTCCAGAGCCAAGTCAAGTCACAGCTGTTCCTCGAAGCTGCTCCGCCTCCCGAGTCAAGCCCCGTCGCAGCTGCTCCTACCGAGTCGAGCCTCGTCGCCGCTGCTCCCCCCAAGTCGAGCCTCGTCGCCGCTGCTCCCCCCAAGTCAAGCTCCGTTGCAGCAGCCCCATTTGATCCCTGTCTCAACACAGCCATTGTTTCTGAGCTGGCCCTCACAGAAGCCACACTTCTCATGGGAGTTGCGCTGTGGGTTGTCTAGGCCGTGTACACCTCCACTGAGTCCCCAGGGGTGACAGCTCACCCTGTGGAACCCCTGGGGGCAGCACTGCCTACTTCGGCTTCCCCTTGGGTAACGGGGGGGGGGGGTCGCTGTCGGCAGTGCTGCACCTGCATGGAGGTAGATTTGGCCGATTTGGCCGCTGAGGTCTTCTGTAAGCTGGGGGCCAAGCTTGACCAGGCCAAGAATTTGGGCTCTGAGCCCTCTCTCTCTCTCTGTGTTTATTTGTATATGTTCTGTGTTCCAGGCCTGCCTGTTCCGCCCTGGGGGGCTTCCGTGCCACCCTGTAGGGTTCCTGTCCTGTCTGCTCTGCCCTGGTGGGCACCTGATCTGCCCTGGAGGGCTCCTGTCTTGTCTGCTCCGCACTGGTGGGCATCTGATCCACCCTGGAGAGCATCTGATTTGTCTGTTCCACCCTGGAGGGCTCCTGTCCTGTCTGCTCCACCCTGGTGGCCATCTGATCCACCCTGGAGGGCTCCTGTCTTGTCTGCTCCGCCCTGGAGGGTGCCTGATTCATCTATTCCACCATGGAGCCATTCTACCCCTCTCCCTGGCAGTCTCCTGTCCATCTCCTTCCTTTCTGGTTGTCCTTTGCCTCTCTGGCACCTCCCGTACTATTTGCCCCTCCTAGCTCTGTCAGCCCGCATGAACCCGGACCACCCCTCTGCACTCTGCCCCACCCCCCACCCTTTGGTGTTATTGGACTGTGCTGAGCGTCTGGAAGCCACTTCTAGGGGGGGCTCTGTCATGATCTCGGACTTTGAATCCCCTTGGTTTGTTCTACGTTGTTCCTGCCTGACCCTGCCTGTACGACCACGATTACTGTTATTAATAAAGCTTTGCATATGGATCCAACTGTCTCCGTCCCGTTTGTCACAATATTAAGCACTAGTTGTAAAAACACTTAAAATCTGTGTAAAGTAAAATTAAATGTGTGTTCTGAGTTTGTCAAACCACAGAAAACTGTGTTATTAACCACCCAGCCAAACTTGAATGATGAAAAACCTTGGCAAGTTAATAAAATAAGTTATGAAAATCTTGAAAAAATAATCAGTATTGTCCGCTCTCAAACGCTGGGGGCGTGTCCACTGTCGGCACTGAAACCATGTCCACTCGCTACAAGCTTAACGGATGCTTCTTTAGCAGCTTAATGTAAATATGGAGACCGAGCTGTTTTGTAGATCATTGCAACCAGGGTGGTGTTCCATAAAACAAGATTACCAAATAAACCAGGCTTATTTCAGTTAGTCTGACTTATTGTCACTTGATTTGGCTCAAAATAAGCCAGACTAACTGAAATAAGCCTGGCTTATTTGGTAAACTTGTTTTATGGAACACATACATGATGAAGGCATAGACTGTACCAACGTTCAGTGGCAGCTTGTGGGTTTTAAAATAGAGGAGGCACACTAATTGTATTGGTCTGGGGATCCCTGCTGATTATTATTAGTATTAGTATTTGCTTAACCACATTACAATGGCTTTTTGGTTGCTTTTAGTCACAAAACGTAAAGAAAATGACACACAGCAGAATAATATAATTTCACTTACCTGGCCTATCATTTGAAGCAAACATCTATAAAAGTCTGTGTTAAAAGAGAGCTGCCTGTGCCATTTAATTAAGCCACGACTGCTGAAGCCTATATACAGCTTAGGCGCGCTCTCCTTTTATGTTTAATTTACTGTTTTAATGACAGCTTGGTAAATCTTTTGGTGATCAAATAGTCAATATCACTACTCATCATAAGTACTTGATACATCATCAGCGCAGCGGGAGACATTCAAACTAATATCACATAATTTACGTCTCTATTATGATTGATATACCAGCAGCCCTGCGAGGTTTCCTTTCTCAACACTCCTCAATGGTGATTGGCAAAATTTTTTTACCAATGGAGGCACCAGTGCTCAGCTCTCCACCAGCCTCCCCCTCCCCTTCTCTATCACTTAGTGGTTGTAATTACATCAGCAGATTTGGCACATTCGCGATAGAAAAGTGACACTTTCCAACTTCAGTAACATATGAAATTACAAACAAAAACATACACATTCTGAGACATGAACTTAATGGATTGTGAATTTTATTAATATTTTAAATTGTCCTCCTTGCATTTTCACTTCAAAATTTTGGGGAAGCTGTGCCTCCCCTGCTGAGCCGCCACTGATAACGTTAATGACAGCAACTCACGATTGAACCATGAACCACTGAACCAGTTTGTCAGGAGTCTGTTCCATGTAGTGTTTTCAACCTCGTTTCTGTGTTTCCCTTATATGGTCATTTTTGAGTTTTCATTCCGTTTTGAGTTTCACAAACAAGTGTTCCCACGGGTTTCCTGTGTGACGTCTAAATACCCGGTATTTCCCAGTGTTTCCTTGTCTGCTATTGTTTATGTTATGGTGTTTTGGTGCTTCGCCGTCATTTCTGTTTTCATCTTTGTTTTTGATTTATTAAAGTGTTTTGTTTACGTATTCCTCGTCGCCACATCCTCAACCCTGCACAGTACAGTGACACACTTGAATGAATTTGATCTTTTAATAGTACTGTTTTAATCACCACATTAATGATTCACAGTTTATACAGGCAAGCAGATGAGGTCAGAACACGAACACAATCCGCTTAATTGTTTAATGTTTTCCTTATAATGGTTTTCTATGGGAAACCACTTAATGTGAAACTTTGTGCATTGCGTTTATTTTCCAGGTTCATCTGCTTGTCTGTGCAAAACATACATTTATACATACAATATACAATTATATAATATATAGTTGCTGGGGGTCATTTGTGTATTTTTTGGAGGGGGGCTGTTGGGGGTTAAATAGTTGTGGTTCACTAATTGGAGATAATTGATTGACCTTTTATTTTGATTTTAACATGACTATAAAATAAGGGGATCAGGATAAAAATGTTATTTAACCTGTATTTTTGAAATATTGAACATTTTATAGTACTTGAAAATTTACAAATTAAGTGAGGGAGAAAACCATCAATTGTTATTACTGTATTTCGGTAAGTCTCTTATACAGACCACAGGATGAGCACCCCTTGCTGGCCTCACAAGCACATCTTTCTGCAGTAACCTAGTTTTCCCAGAAGGTCTCCCATCCAGGTTGTCACAAATCGTGCCGCTGCTGCTCCCTCTCACCATTAGAGGGATCCTTCACTCATACACACAGAACTGGTTCACAAACTCCATTTCCCATAACCCCATTCCCATGAACTTCCTGTGCCCTCTACCTCTCACCCCTGTCGGCCATCTTGCTTTCACCCATGCACACCTGCTAATCATTACACCTCATCACTCACAATATAAAAGCCATTCACAGACACAGCTTTTCGTGAAGTCTTGTATTGCCCAAGCCTACATTTCCGAGCGTTATTTCCCGTGTTTCCTTTCCATTGCTGACTCCGAGTGTTCCTGGTTCCTGATTGTTTCTCTGCCTGCCTTTTGACCCCTTGGATTGTTTATTGGATTATTCTGTTGCTCGCTGCCAGCCCCGACCCTTGCATGGACACTGACCTTCGCTTTCTGGATTGCCTACGTTGCTACTGTTTGTTGTCGATTGACCCTGCCTGTCTCACTAAGATTTATGCCTACAATAAAGTTGCATTTGGATCCCCAATCCGCTGTCTCATTCGTTACAGAAGACTTCGCCATAACCGGATCCAGCAACGTTATTCCCACCACCCAGCTCACCATGGATCCAGTCGACCAATTACTTCGTTTAAGGCAAGGCAGTATGTCAATTGAGGACTATGTCAGCGTGTTTTGTGACCTCATTGACCAGGTATCCTATTATGATGAGTTTTTGTTTGTGGAACTGTTTTACTTTGGACTGAATGAACCCCTCAAGTCTCGGATGAGACTTACATCCCTCATCCACTTTCTGGACTATGCTTTGTGGTGTGAGGGCTCGTCGTTCACTGTGGGTTGCGCGGAGAAGGAGTGCGACACCACAGTAATGGCGACCGTGGGGCATGGTAGTTTTTTTGATGCCAAACCGATACCACAGCCTGCACATGACAAGATGGCTGCCCATCCAGAGTCAGCACCTGTCATGGCCGCCCGTCCAGAGTCAGCACCTGTCATGTCCGCCCATCCGGAGTCAGCACCTGTCATGGCCGCCCATCCTGAGTCAAATTCGGTCGCAGCTCTCCTTCCAGTATCAAGTCCTGTCACAGCGGCCACTGTCAAGTCAAGTCAAGTCTCTCATGTCACTACAACACTCGACAGGCTGGATAACATCCTTGCTGCACTCCGCGAGTTACAACAAGCCGCAGCTCCGCCTCCCATGCCAAGTCAAGTCACTGCAGTTCCTACAGAGCCAAGTCAAGTCACAGCAGTTCCTCCAGAGCCAAGTCAAGTCCCAGCAGTTCCCTCCGAGCCAAGTCAAGTCACTGCAGTTCCCCCAGAGCCAAGTCAAGTCACTGCAGTTCCCCCAGAGCCAAGTCAAGTCACTGCTGTTCCTCCAGAGCCAAGTCAAGACATAGCTGTTCCTCCAGAGCCAAGTCAAGTCAAAGCTGTTCACCCTGAGCCAAGACACTCCCTACCTGCAGTTCCAGAACTGGCTTTCACTGAGGCCACACTCCTCCTGGGAGTTGCTCTATGGGTAGTCTGGGCCATGTATACCACCACCGAGTCTTCGGAGGTGGCAGCTCACACTGCAGAACCTCTGAGGGTGGCTTCCCCAGAGGTGGTGGCTGAGGCCACGGATCCTCGAACTGAGGGGATAGCCACACCTGCTCCCTGCACGGTGGTAGCGCCCAGCAGTCCATATCACTCTAAAGAGCTCTCACCCTGTCCCAATTCAGCTGCTGAGGCTTGCTGCAAACGGTTGGTCCCGCCAAAGGAAGACTGGGACAGGGGCTCTGAGCTCTCTCTCTTTCTCTTTGTGTGTCTGTCTCTGCTCTGTGTTCCAGATCTGTCTGCTCTGCTCTGGTGAGTGTTTGCTCTGCTCTGGCTGGCTTCTGTTCCGCCCTGGAGGGCTCCCGTCTGGTCTGCTCCACCCTGGGGGGGATCCCGTTCTGCCCTGGAGGGCTCCTGTCCAGTCTGCTCCGCCCTCGGGGAATCCCGTTTCGCCCTGGAGGGTTCCTGTCCCATCTGCTCCACCCTGGGGGGCTTCCGTGCCGCCCTGGAGGGTTCTAGTCCTGCCCGATCTGCCCTGGAGGGCTCCTGTCCTGTCTGCTCCGCCCTGGGGGGCTTCTGCGCCGCCCTGGAGGGCTCCTGTCCGGTCTGATCCGTGTTGGAGGGCGTCTGACTCGCCTGATCCGCCGTGGAGGGCTTCTGACTCGCCTGATCCGCCCTGGTGGGCATCTGATTCGTTTGCTCTGCCCTGGAGGGTGCCTGCTCCACCCGATTCGCCCTGGAGGGTGTCTGACTCATCTGCTCCGCCCTGGAGGGTGCCTGCTCTGCCCGATCTGCCCTGGTGGGCGTCTGACTCGTCTGCTCCGCTGGTCCCGTCCAGCCCTCCTTCGTCTCCGCTGGTCCCGTCCAGCCCGGAAGGTGCTCACAAAACTCCAGTGTCTGCCCCATCTTGGTGGCCCTCTGAGCATTCTTGGCAGCTCTTTAGCTCGGCTGCATTCTAGCTTCCCCTGAACTTTTTGCTCCTCCGAACTCTGTCTGATTGCATGGACTGTTATGAGCGTCTGGAAGCGGCTCCTGGGGGGGGGGCTCTGTCACAAATCGTGCTGCTGCTGCTCCCTCTCACCATTAGAGGGAGCCTTCACTCATACACACAGAACTGGTTCACGAACTCCATTTCCCATAACCCCATTCCCATGAACTTCCTGTGCCCTCTACCTCTCACCCCTGTCGGCCATCTTGCTTTCACCCATGCACACCTGCTAATCATTACACCTCATCACTCACAATATAAAAGCCATTCACAGACACAGCCATTCGCGAAGTCTTGTATTGCCCAGGCCTACATTTCCAAGCGTTATTTCCCGTGTTTCCTTTCCGTTGCTGACTCCGAGTGTTCCTGGTTCCTGATTGTTTCTCTGCCTGCCTTTTGACCCCTTGGATTGTTTATTGGATTATTCTGTTGCTCGCTGCCGGCCCCGACCCTTGCATGGACACTGACCTTCGCTTTCTGGATTGCCTACGTTGCTACTGTTTGTTGTCGATTGACCCTGCCTGTCTCACTAAGATTTATGCCTACAATAAAGTTGCATTTGGATCCCCAATCCGCTGTGTCAGTTGTTACAGAGGTACTGACCAGGCTCAACCCTGCTTAGCTTCAGTGGGCAATAAGTCTTGGGCTACAGGGTGATATGGCTGCTACACTTTGACCGAAAAACTGAGGGAAAAAAGAACAATTATAGAACAATTGAAATAAATAAATAAATACAAATAAAACTAAAATCTGCAGGCACGGCACCAGAATTTGTGGTGGGGGTGGGGGTGCAAAGAAAATAATCGATATTCATGATGTCAAAATTTAATTAATGAAGAAATTATAGTTTGTTTGTATGTGTGTGTGTGTGTGTGTGTGTGTGTGTGTGTGTGTGTGTGTGTGTTGTTGTTTTTTTTATTAAAGCACCTGTGTTATACACCACATTTAACAGAAACATAGTTTTAAATTGTACATGGCAATACAATAGGCAGCTTCATCAAAATAGACAGACAGAAGTTTAATACAAGTGACCAGAGCCCTGCATTTCAGCAGTGCGCCTTCAGCGCAGTTTGAAGAATTCTGCAAATCCATGATCAAGCACACTCAATAGGCTAAAGCTTGCCAAAAAGCATCAGCAAAAGTAGTTACCAAGAATGTGTGAAGATGAAAAAGTAAACAGAATATTTATATTATTTATTAATAAACTAATGTCTTCTGAGTCAGTGTAGCAAAGATAAATGTAATTATCCTGACATGCCATTTCTCATTGGACACGCCTTTAGAGAGAACTGCATCTTTATGTTTTTGTTTCGCAATTCAATTTGTTTTGCAATTCAACACATTCTGTAGATTTTTTTTTTTTTTTTTTTTTTGATGAGACAAGATGGCGCCGCAGATGGCAGCTTCTGTGCTTAGCTCTCCAGTTGTTTTTGTGTTTTTGTTAGTTTTTCCTGTTTTTTGTTTTACAAACTCAATCAGCTTCACCAGGGATGAACTGCTGAGCATTCGGCAGAACACACCACAGAATTTCCTACCGGTTTTTGATTATTCGGACGTTTTGCCGAACATTGTAGTTGGCGGAGCGGCAGCGCTGATCAGGAGCTTGAGAACGCACAGACGGGGAAAACGAGGCGGCGCGCTTGTGAAGCTTCGTCAGCGTGGATTCCGTACTTCGCTGCCTAGTATACACTTGGCGAATCTCCGCTCTCTACCCAACAAAACGGACGAACTCCTTCTGCTCTCCCGCACAAACAAGGATTTTTCAAACTCTGCTGCTCTGTGTTTCACGGAAACTTGGCTGAATGACGCGATCCCAGACAGCGCGCTTCATTTGCCGGGCCATCGGCTGTTCAGAGCGGACCGCGACGTGGAATCAACGGGGAAATCGCGTGGCGGCGGGACGTGCTTTTACATCAATGAGAGGTGGTGTACAGATGTAACAGTGTTAAAGAAGATGTGCTGTTCCGATCTAGAAGCGCTCTTCATTAACTGTAAGCCGTTTTATTCGCCGCGAGAGTTTTGCTCGTTTATTCTGGTGAGTGTTTATATTCCACCGCAAGCAAATGTGAGCGTGGCGCTACAGAAACTTGCCGACCAGATCACGGACACGGAGCAAAAACACCCGGACTCCGTTTTAATCATTCTTGGGAATTTTAATAAAGCAAATCTCTCCCGTGAACTGCCAAAATACAGACAGAATATTACATGTCCCACCAGAGACAGTAATATATTGGATCACTGTTACACAACAATTAAAGATGCATATCACTCTGTCCCGCGGGCAGCTTTGGGGCTCTCTGATCACTGCCTGGTTCATCTTATACCAACATACAGGCAAAAACTTAAATCTGCTAAACCTGCAGTAAAGACTGTAAAAAGATGGACCACCGAAACAGAGCAGGCTTTGCAAGCCTGTTTCGGATTGACTGATTGGAGTGTTTTTGAAGCTGATGCAACTGATCTGGACGAGCTCACAGAGACTGTAACATCATATATCAGTTTCTGTGAGGATATATGCATCCCTACCAGAACTTATTTGACATTCAACAATGATAAGCCATGGTTTACAGCAAGACTCAGACATCTTCGTCAGGCAAAAGAGGATGCCTACAGACAAGGGGATAGGGTCTTGTACAATCAGACCAGGAACACACTGAATAAGGAGATAAGAGTGGCTAAAAGGAACTATGCAAAAAGGTTAGAAGATCAGTTCATATCTAACGACCCATCTTCAGTGTGGACAGGTCTGAAAGCCATCACAAACTACAAGACACCATCCCCAAGCACTGAGGCGAATCAACGACTTGCTGAAGACCTGAATGAGTTTTATTGTAGATTTGAATGCCCCCACACCTGTCCAGACGATCTCTTTTCAGAACTATTAACACCTCCAGCAACCCCCCTCTCCCCCCTCCCACCTTACAAATCAGCGAGAATGATGTGTGCCAGGTCTTCAGGAAGAACAAAAGAAAAAAGGCACCAGGTCCAGACGGTGTGAGTCCAGTCTGTCTGAAAACCTGCGCTGACGAGCTGGCCCCCATCTTCTCATATATCTTCAACAGGTCTCTGGAGATGTGTGAAGTACCTGCCTGCTTCAAACGCTCCACCATCATCCCCATTCCAAAGAAACCCAAGATAACAGGACTTAACGACTACAGACCTGTGGCACTAACGTCTGTCGTCATGAAATCATTTGAAAAACTGGTTTTAGCTTATCTGAAGCACATCACCGGACCCTTACTGGACCCCCTGCAGTTTGCTTACCGAGCAAACAGATCCGTGGATGATGCTATAAACATGGCATTGCACTTCATTCTGCAACATCTGGACAGGCCACGGTCTTACGTGAGGATCCTGTTTGTGGACTTCAGTTCGGCCTTCAACACCATCATTCCTACACTCCTCCAAACCAGACTGAACCAGCTCTCTGTTCCCAGCCCTATCTGTCAATGGATCAACAGCTTTCTGACAGATAGGCAACAGCAGGTGAGAATGGGGAAATTCATGTCAAAAAAAAAGTGAGTCGTATTACTAACATTACAGCAACGTGTCACAGCAACAAACAAATAAAAATAATCTCTGATTACATAATTGGAATGAAAAGGCATATTTCTCTATTAAATACGTGTTCATGTGCTGGGGCAGGCCTACTTGGCACTTTTCGTTCTTAAAATAAAATGCTGTGACATTTCAAAAAGTGCGTCTGCTAATCACGTTATATTGCATTATATTGCAATGCATGCATAACGAGTCAAATATTTTTATTTAATTTTTTTTGTGTGTGTGGGTGTTATGGGGTGCTTTGGTCTTTCTTGGGGGTGCTGACGCAGCTGCTAGCCCCTCTTTGGTGCTGCCCATGTTTATTACGATTATAAAAAATATTTCGGCATCTATTTTTATGTGGCTATGCGCATATGTCACGCGTATTGCGCTGTCTTAAGAAGTAAACATGAAGGCCACGTAAGTTGGTGTGTACACACTAGCGCACAATTGTCATCTCGAATGATGTAAAAGTCGCATGAATTCTGATCTGACTGTTCAGACTGAGGTCGCATTGCGAAACATCCGACCTGTATCAGATTTAGAACCATATACTGAAGTGGCAGAGATCTGATTGTAAAAGATTCAGATTCCATGTGGTTTGTGATATTCAAACTGTCATGCAAAAACACACCTGGGTCACATTTAATGAAAAAAATCGTATTTGTTTGGCAGTGTGAACATATAAACACATATAAACACTTGAAGCAGTGTTAAATTTAATGAGATAATTCATGATTAATTAAGTGATGATTGACCATTATTGAAGACACCTGATGTTAAGAAAATCAATTTTTATAATAATAAATCAACACACTTTATACAAACCCAAAGCAACTTTAAGATAAGTGTAAGTGGAAATATACACTCTTAAAAAGGATGTGTTAAAAACAACACAACCTGTGTTATATCTTAACACACCTGTGTGTTCATTTCAACTCAATCAGTGTGATATTTGTCTTAACACAGGTTGATATATCAAAAATTGTATTTTTAAAATCACAATTTATGACAACAACACAACCTGTGTCTAGTTAAGGACAACACATTTTGTGTTAATTAAATTTTAACACAACCAGTGTTATGCTTCTTAACACAGGCAGTGTGTGTGTGTGTGTGTGTGTGTGTGTGTGTGTGTGTGTCATAGATTTTTTTGTATTGCATTCATTTTTACTGGTTACGAATAGCACATCTGTTTCCCTCTCTGTCGTTCATGTTCTACGTTGTGTCGAAGGTGACTACACTAGGAGTCGCTCTAGGGAGCCTGAACACCTCTGAACTTTGAAAAAAGGCCAATGAAATTGGGTGTGCAGTATCTGCATGGCTAGCTCTGCTCCGGGGATCCAGTTATAAAGGGGGGTGCCATCACAGCAAAAAGCCCAGAGTTAAATTAACTCTCCTGGGAGTTTATTTGAGTCCACACTCAAGAGTGTGAAAGTGTTAAAATCTGAGTGTTAAATTAACACTGAGTCAGAGTTAAAGTTAATGAGATAATTAGTGATTAATTAAGTGATGATTGATCATTATTGAAGACACCTGATGACAACAAGCAGAATCACCAAAGGAGAAAGGTCAGTGTTTGCATTAGTTGGTCTCTTGACCCTTACTTTTTTAACATTAGAGTTTGTTTGGCAGCTGTAAAAGCGTTATGATAGCGAGACAAACCAAAGAAAGAAGGCCATGTGGAGCAGACAGATGTTTTTCAAATTTATTTGATCAAAAAAAAAAAAAAAAAGTCTTTAATTAAGACACAGATATGAAGAATCAGCGTGAGAATCACAACAATGATGCTCATCAAATAAGCATGTTGTAACCAATCAAAACTCATCCATGGCTCCCATCATGCATTGTGGCATCCATAAATTATGAGCTGAATCGTCTTTGTAATTTCCTTTATTCTTACTATTTTCTTTTGTTTTATGTGACTATTTAGTAGCTTGTTTTGTGATGTTCAGAGTTGATCTGTTTTTCTGAATATGCTGTTTGTCACCGTTGTTGAGATTCATACTCTGGTTCTTGATGTCTGCGTGTGCCTGAACAAATGACTTCTTCAGAAACGTTTATATGTATAAATAAATATAACACATCACAACATCTTGCAGGTATTATTAAAAAAAATCTTTTGCTGTGGATTCACAAGGCTAAAGACTCAAGATAATTGAATGCATCGTCTCTTTGTAGAAGCAGCATTACTCACCTCTTCATCATTGGATATGGCACGGACAGTGGCCTCCCTTCTCAGACTCAGCCTGCTGCAGTGAGAGTCCCCTAGGTGCTTCGACTGCAATCTTAAGCCGGGGGGACACTGCATGATTTTCGGCCATCCCAGACGAAAGATTGCCATCGTGAAACAATCGTGGTGATTTCGGTGATTGCGGCTCCTAAACGGTGGCCTTGTGTCGTACAGTGAGAGAGGTTCAAAGATGGCCATTCTCACGGTCTTGCGACCAAAGATAGCCTATGATAATTTTCTGGCAGTGTCAGAAATTCAGTGTGATCGTCTCAAAATGTGCTCGCTGCTATGACCTACGTCTACTGACCAGCCAATGAAAATGCAGCATGAAATGACATATTGATGAATGTGACATGTGACATATACAGTGTACATTAACGGAAGTTATTTACCTCGAGATCCCTGTGCAAAAGTGGCATCCCAAGTTGGTCTCTTTTCCCCAGCTATGACCGGGTCCATATTTCCTTATTCAGCCATCACCTCTTCAGCATACATGAAAACAAAGCACGATTCATCTTGCTGTATGACGTTGTGCTAACATGGGTCGCAGCCTACGACTCAGTAGGTGTCATTATCGCACAGTCTACATACATGTCGTACCCAAGATTATTAGAACCATGTCGCGCAGTGTGATGTGCAATGATCTTATAATACGGCTGAAATCAAACAGTGTGTAGCAGGCTTTAGAAGAAGATTACCTTTTCTAAAAGAGCTAATTTCTCTGAAAGAGAAACGCCTTTCCATGCATGTCCTTCTGGTTGCGGTTTCTACCTATCCCAGTCTGATTGGCACGATTGCTGTGTTCAGTGTTTGGGCTGAGCCCATGCTGAGGCAGCGTTTGCTGAGGGTGATTATCCTGCTTGTGAGTGTAGCAGGGTTATGTGTTACACCAGATTATTCATTTTATTTATTTATGGTACTTTTATTTTATTTTGTAATTATTCTGTTTATGGGGTATTTTATTTTGAAAGAAAGTTGTGGGCTCTTTCTCAAGGTAATCGCAGTATGCAGGTCAGCTGACGTCATACGTAAATTGAGAGATAAATCGCTGCGCAATCTAGGCTCGTCCTCTTTCTGGTGCTGTCTATGGAGGAGAGAGGTACGATTTAATGAGCTCTGTTCATTTCATGTTCTACCATGTTTTATAAGTGTTTATTTCTTGTTTAAATCATCATATGTAAGAAAGTCTTATATCTGATGTTATGTTAAAGTGTTTCTATGTGTTATAAATGTGTTAAACGAAGTTTATTCGAGAGTAATCAGGTAAATAGGAACGTGCAAAATGGCGACGCTGCGCACACGTGCATGCTCCATGTGCGAAAGAGGTGTTAGCGGCTATGCGGCTAACATCATGGTTAATAACATAGAGACGTATATATGTATTTAAAGAAAGATGCTCTATTTTATAAATATAATTAATATTATATCTATATACTATATGCTATATTATATGTAAGTGAAATGTTATGTGTTTTATGATTCATTACCTGGTGTACTTAACATATATTTTGTGGTTAACAGGCAATGCAGAGAAAGTATGCTGATAATAGTGCCTGAATGTTTATGGGTTACTGCACAGGTATGTCAATTGAAATCTAAGAAACACTGAAATTCGGTATGAATGCAATTGAATGTAAAAATGCTTATACATTTCACTTATTAGTATTATCATTGTTATATATTATTGATATTATTGTTTATATTTTATTATACTATATTATAATGTACTATATAATGTATTATATATTATAATGTTTTGTGAATTATGCGCTCGCTCTTTCCGGTGCTGTCTATGAAGGAGAGAGGCAATGCAGAGAAAGTATGCTGATAATAGTGCCTGAATGTTTATGTGTTACTGCACAGGCACTACAATTAAATCACCCGTGATACACTCCAGTTCTGTGTGGAAAGCCTTTTATTCCTCAAATAAATAAAAATACACAACGCAGAGGAAATCGACCGCTACATGAGGAAATGCCCTTGAACGCACTCTGTTCACGGGTCACATTCTTCAGTAAGAAGGCGTGGCCTGCACCAACTGCTTCCCGTTCCGGCGCTTCTACTTTCGGGTACGAGCCCGCCGAGATGTGCATGAACAAGGAGAGAAAGAGGTTCTTTGTCGTGTGATTCTCCGCGTCCCTCTCTTTCTGTACTCTCAATGGACGAGCTTCCGGATAACTATGAAGACCCCCCTCTGGGCGGGTTGGATGTGTTATTCAGTGCTCTGCTGGCGAGGAGGAAGTTACTGCAGCATCGGAGGTTGGGCCTGAGCTATCTGAGGCTAAAGCCCTCACTGAGATGGCCGCTGCGGGGGCAGGTTCTCAGTCGGTGGCTGGCGCTGAAATGGCGGCCATGCTTGAACGGGCGGCCAAAGCGACCGGGAACTCTCAGTTCCTTTCTCAGCCAGAACATGGTATTCCAACTCCTCCTCCCTCACCACCTTCGATGGGGGTCCAGTGAGGGGGTATACAGAGATTCCCCAGGTGGAGCGGACAATTGCGGTGCATCTCTGCCTGCAGACCGCCACCACCGGGCGGAATCACCCAAAAGTCCCATCCAGAGCCTGCAAGTTCTCCTCCACTCTCATGGGGAAGGCTTGGACAAGCTGCATCCGCCTTACACACCATGGCCATCCTGCAGGTCATTCAGGCCAAGGTATTGAACGAGCTACATAAGAGTGGTCTTGACTCAGAGCGTCTGCAGGATCTGCACTTAGCAACCGACTATGCTCTACGGGCTACAAAGGTCACAATGCAGGCTCTGGGAAGAGCGATGTCCACTATGGTGGTCCAGGAGCACCACCTTTGTCTGAATCTGGCAGAGATGAGGGATGTTGAGAAGGTTCGCTTTCTTAACGCCCCCATCTCCCAGCCTGGCCTGCAGGAATTTGCACAGCAGTTCTCTACTCTGAAGAAGCAGACGGAGGCGATTAAGCACATCCTGCCTCGCTGGGCGCCAGGTCCCAGCCCCGCTTCCCCGAGGCAGCAGCCCTCGCCTGCTCCATGCTGAGGACAACCGCCCACCAGGCTAGCTCAGGACCCGCAGCCTGCTGGCCCTGTAGCTAGACCAGCTTTGTGGTCCAGCTCCCGCAAAAAGGTGGCGCTGCCAGCTCGTTCTCAGGAATCCAAGAACCTCCGCCAAGCTTCGAAGCATTCCTGAAATGAGCAGCCCAGAGGAGAGAGTCCAGCTGACCTGCCTGGATCCACACTCGACGAGGGGATGAGTAGTGGGTTTGGCTCAACCCCGGCTTTATGCAATTTCTTCTCTGGGCATAATTAGGAGCGAGTCTGGCTCACTACAGGGTCTAAAAGATTGGCTTTCGCTATACAATCCTTCTCATTGGCTTCTCAGAACCATCCTACTCGGCTATGCTATTCAATTTGCCCGGCGCCCGCCCAGGTTCGATGGCATTCTCTTTACCGCAGTTCGGGATGAGAGTGCTGTTGTCCTTCAGGCAGAGGCCGCTACTCTTCTGGCGAATGTGACATTTGTACTGGCTATGGTTATCCTTTGGACAAAAGCGTCTGCCAAATGCCTAAATGTAAATGTAAATGTAAATGTAAATGTGTATACTCCAGATAGCTACTGTAAATTCCACTCCTTGCTACAAGTATGGCAGAACCATCACTTCTACCACAAAAGACTGCTTTGTATATAATCTTCCTGACTTATCTGAATTCCTCAGTATATCCAATAGCTCAGCTAAACTTGATGATGTAACTGAAACTATGGATTCTCTCTTTTCTAGCACTTTAGATGTGGATGCTCCTTTACACCCTAAGGAAGATTAAGGAAAACAGTCTGACACTGGCATAACGAGCACACTTGCACCCTAAAGAGAGTAGCCTGGAAAATGTAACGCAGCTGGAGGAAAACAAAACTAGAGGTTTTTCATTCTGTCTGGTGTGAATCTAAACTATCCTATTGAAAAGCACTAAAAACTGCTAGATCTGATTACTTTTCATCTCTTTTAGAAGAAAACAAACATAACCCTAGGTATTTATTCAATACAGTGGCAAAATTTACAAAAAAATATTGATTAGCTAGAATGGCTGCTACCATAGGCCATATGGAAGCTTTTGATGAAAGTGTCGAACCATGGACCACCTATATTGAAAGATTTGAGCACTTTGTAGAAGCTAACAGCATTGATGTTGACAAGAAAGTGCCTGTGCTACTCGGCGTGATCGGAGGAAAATCATATGGATTACTCTGAAGCCTGATCGCGCCGGACAAGCCGAGAGACAAGAGCTTCAAGCACATCACTGACACACTACAGCAGCACTTTTCGCCGAAAAGTTTTCACCTTATCATTGCGGAGCGTTTTCGTTTCCACCTCTCAGGAGGAGAGCGAGATGGTGACACAGTATGTTGCAGTGCTTAGAGGGCTATCAGAACACTGAATTTGGGGGACATTTGGATGATGCACTTCGCGATAGATTTGTGTGTGGTTTGAAGAGTGAGGCTACACAAAAGCGTTTTGTTGACAGACACTACGCTGACTTTTCAAAGAGCGGTGGAGCTGGCGGTTTCCGTGGAAACAGCTTTATCAAAAACTAAGACTGCAAACAAATGTAAACGATATGGAAAGGATAACCATAGTGATGATGACTGTTGGTTTAAGGACAAAAATTGTAATACATGTGGAAAAAGGGGCCATATCAGTCGTGTTTGCAGGAAGAGAACAGTGACAGAAAAACAAAGAGTGGAAACAGAGCAAAAGCTATATGGCCAACAAAAGAAACTAAGCAGAAAGGCTATGTTAAAAAAGGAAGTGTACACCACCTTGATGCTGATGCAGTATCCAGTGGTGATGAAACGGACTCTGATTTAGCTCTGTATAAACTGTCACAACCCAGAGAAAAGTCCAGTATCATGATGAAACCAGAAGTGGAAGGATTGCCGCTTGAAATGGAACTGGACACGGGTGCAGCAGTGTCTTTGATTTCAACGTACGTACGTGTGTGTGTGTGTGTGTGTGTGTGTGTGTGTGTGTGTGTGTGTGTATACACATACATACATAAAAAGTTACTTCGTTTTTAGTTCAGCCAGATTGTGACGACTACTTCAAAATCTCAAGGGTCAAGGACCCAACAAAAGCAAAGGCTGATCTCCATGATGGTGGCATCATTCTAACCCAGTGGTTCTCAACCACGTTCCTGGAGACCCCCCTCAACACTGTACATTTTGCATCTCTCCTTTGTCTGACACACCCATTTCAGGTCTTGAAGTCTCTACTAATGAGATAATTATCTGAATCAGGTGTGTTTGATTAAGGAGACATGGAAAACATGCAGTGTTGGAGGGGCTGCAGGAACGTGGTTGCGAACCACTTTTCTAACCAATAATATATAAACACCTGCTGTTCTTGAAAATTACAGAGCTTCAGGTGTTTATCACTAATGCACAATCATCATATGTAATTAGTCAACTAGCTCATTAAATGAGAGAATTTGAGACTTGCCTGTGACCTGAAAGTTCCACCTCTGGCTAGAGGTACAAAATTGTACCCTTTAGGGTACCACATCAGCGACGACACTTGTACCTTAAAAGGTACAGTTTTGTACCTTTTTTCTGAGAATGCATGTATGTACCAAGGGCACCTTAAAAAACACAACAAATTCCTTGTGTGTCTGCACACACTTGGCGAATAAAGCGAATTCTGATTCTGAAAAAAATAACAAATTTAGTTTTTTTTTTTTTTTACTACATTTTTATTTGAAAGTCTGTTATTTAAGATCTATTTGTCCAGCGCCCTGCAAAAAGTTTCTTTTGATTTCACTAGGTGCCAGTAAATAGGGGGAAAATAAATTTCTTTATATGATGGGGCCGTTGAATCTGATTGGCTGACGAACGTTCTGAAGGTGTGCATTATTTTCAGGGAAACGCACGGCGAACATGGTTCCAGGCAGCTTCTGACCACATTACATTACATTCGCATTACATTACATTCGCCACACTATTTCAGTTATTTCAAATGTCCTTAGCCTAAAACAGCAAAATAAACAAAATCCACAATGACACTGCCCAAACAAATAAATACAGTAAACAACAGGATAAAAACAACGATTTCTTCCATGTTTTTGCCACAAAATTAAGTTTTATTATGTACGGAAAGCACACACTATTTCTCCAGTCTCTCTCTAACAGACGCACACACATAACAGCCAGCACAGACGTGAACATACACACTAATGCTGTTAGCGCTGCTCTGATGATTAACAACATGTTAAAAACTACACAACAAGTCTCATAACGAATTCAGGCCTTAATATCTTGCCTTATGTAACATAAATGCAAAACTGATGCATGTATGTATTGATGCAAAATTGAAAGCATACCGTAAATTGTGTTTTTATGACTGGATTCTGCGATTCCGACCGTGTGTTTAAATCATAGAGCCCTAAATATAATGGGTTCTGTTGTCTTTTGTCACGTCACACTGTGACACTCACATCCGGTGTGTAGACACTGTGTGTTATTTAATGGGTTATGTTATAGCCATTCCCTGCTTGTTAGAGGTCAAGCAACGAAGGTGTGTGTTTGTTAGTGTTCTTATTATTCCGCTTATTCTTCTTCCACCCCAAAGTCTATGGCAGCCCATAGTATCGCTTGCAGGAAAGTTGTTTTGAATTGGCACACTGATAGAGGACAGTCTCAACATTAACTTTACCAATTTGGAGTCTCTGACTCAAACACTCTAGCACCACCACTTGTCAAAAGTCTCACTTTTGTTATGCTAATAACTTTTGAACCGCAAAATTGTTTTTTTTTTTTTTCCTGAATCCTTGGCTCATGCCAAGTCTAATGGACACCAAAATTATTTTTTTTATTTTTTCTATTTTTAGTAGTTTGTAAAACCTACTTTTTCAAACTTTTCCTAGATGGTTTGTCTGATTTTCACCAAAATAGGCTCAGATCATCTTCAGACCATGCTGGCAAAAAGTTATGGAATTCAAGTTGATTCGACCAACTGTTTTCGAATAAAGCGCAAAAGAATTCTACGAAATGCATGCAAAAATGCATATGTAGCTATATCTCCGCAACGGTTTGGCCTATTGAGACTAAACTTGGTGTGTGTTATAACAAGCATGACCTGAGACAACCTGCAGAGTTTCTGCACTGTGCCCCCTAGTGGTCAGGAGATATGGAAAATGCATTTTTTCAATCATAACTTCTCAATGCTTTGGCCAAAAATCAAAATCAAAAATGTCTTTAGATTCAGTGCGTCATGCCGAGTCGTTTGACACCCAATTTTCCCAATTCGGCCATTTTGGGCGTTTGCCATTTTGAATTTAGATGCAAATTGCTGTATCTTAAGAACGCATTAGTGGATTGTTTCGAAAATAATTACAAAAATGTTCAGCTCCATGCCCTGAATGTAAACAAAAAATTTGGGAGCAGCGCCACCTTGTGGTCAAAAGTTATAATGAAATTTTGAAAAATGCTAATAACTTTTGCTTACATTAGCCTATTGTAATAAAACTGAATTTGTTATATTCCTCGGATCATGCCGAGAACACCGATACCAATTATGAATCAAAATGGTTGACAGGAAGTTCAGCCAATATTGGTATGTTGAAAACCTACTTTTTCAAACTCCTCCTAGACTGTTAGTTGGATTGTCACCAAATTTGGCTCAGATCATCTTCAGATCAAGCTTGCAAAAAGTTATGGAATTTGTGTCGATGCACAAAACGGATTTCGTTTAACTCATCATGAATTTGCTGGTTGGATTGTATTTTTGATTTTTCCACCATTTTGTCTAAAATCATCCTAAAATGGCTTTAATTAATCATTGCCGCAGTTGGTCTCATGCTTCCTTTGCCTTGTGCTTGGCCCTGTAATTGCTGCTTGCAGCTATATTTTTTTGTTTTTATTAAATCTCTGTATGGATCATATCATTGTAATATTTACTGCCACGTGAGCCACAAATTAAAGCTTTGCAAGCCGTGCAATGAGTAACACTGGTCTAGACCCTAAATAAAAGATGATTGTTTTTTCAGATGCATTTCCAAGAAAAAAAAGCATTTATATGCAAGTTATTAATTAAGTGATGATTGAGCTTTAGTGATGAACACCTGCTGTTAACAATCTCAATCACTGAAGTGAACAACAAGAACAGTTGTAGCTATTGTGTTTCTCTTTTTGCTGAGTTCCAGTCACATCCTTAGAGGAATTCAACTGAAATAAAATGCATGAAATCTCTCTTAAGATCTCAGCAGAGGATTAAACAACTCCACAAACAGCAGCACCAGCTTCACTGTCTTAATTCATTTGACTTGATTACTAACGAGTTCGACTTTCTTTTTTATACAAAAGATCATTGAGAATTAAGAGAGGTTTATTTCGATATTTTATGGAACTTTATTTACAGGTCATTGTTATTGTGACAGTGTTTGATTTAGTTGTGCTCTTCACCCTTGACTTTATAGTTTTATTTTTTTCTGGCTGCTGCTGTTAGTGTCACTTGCATGCAATTATGCATAATTTGCTGTTATTATAATAGTAAGTACATGTAACAAGGATCTTATAATAAATAAAACTTTCTTTGCTGTTCATGTGAGCAGGAGTTTTTCAACAGTAGGTGAAACCATATACTGTCTGGAGACAAGATGCAAAGCAATTTACAGACTGATAAATTCAAGTTTAAGTCATATTTCCCACATTTTAAAGCACTAATGTAAAAAATGTTTTGCACATTCATCCTCTACAATGTCGAACATTAACAGAGAGAAGATAAGCACAGTGTCTGACCAAACTGATGCTCAACATATGCAAATCAACAGGTTAGTGTCACAATACACTTCTATAACATAACAGTTTCCATTCTTAAGATCAGGCTTTGAAATTAGCACCTGTCAATCCACAAATAATCAATATCCATGGTAAAAAAAAAAAAAGCCATATTGCTTTTCTGTAATCATATGATACTCTGTGCTTGAGCATGACAAACCATAGGAGACAGAAAATCTTAAACATAATATTAGAGCTAGAAAATAAAATGTGTATTTAAATTTTTGTTAGGTAATTTCTTGAAATCTAAATTCTAGGCTTCTAACATCTCATTCATTAACAAATCATATATAATTAATAAAAGACAGAACAGATTTTGTTGTGTTTGCTTTATAACACCTCTAAAATGGCAAACAATTACTGTAGACAAAGTCATGATTATGTCACATTAAAATCACCATTAAAAATAAGTATGCAGTCTTGCTTTGGGAAATTTTCTTTTGGAATTTAAGTTATGGCACAATAAGTTACTTATTTCATCACTGCCTCCACAGGATAAACACCACATTGTATCCACAACTGTTTGGTGAAGTCAAATTAATGCAGTATGACCAAGGTTTTTGCTCATTATGGTTCCATCAGAGCAGGTGGACATGGGATGACCAACCTCCCACATAGCAAACAAGCAGTTACACTTGGCCCAAATGCAGCAAAGAATGACGGCCCTTGCGTGGCCCAGATCTGGACTACACACATGAGCCATAACTGGCCCAAATTCCAGCCAAATAGTAACTTATAACCAGCCCTGAACTGGGCCAGAACACATTTTAATAGTGCTTCCCAATCTCAGCCTTCAGTCAACTACATAGAGACCACCCTGATAGCAAGCAACCATTGACAAATCAACTATTTTGAACATTGATTCAATGTTAATGACACTGAATTAATGTCACCCGCTATTAATGTTGAAAATAATGTGAAATTTCAACAAACCACCATTGTTGTGATCAGTGACTGCTTTAGTTGGGCTTTTTGTGCTTGCCATTCATTGATAATTCTCTTTCAATGCTATAATAGTGTTTTTATTTTACAACTTTTACTTTAAAAAAAAAAGATGTTTTAAAGTTAAGTTTGTGTAAATTACTTTTTGTGAGGTGTCAAGCTGCAATAAAGTTGAGAAATAACACTGAATAATATTGATGATCTTTCACTACTGACGTGAATGTCCTTTATAAACCGATAAACAGATCAACTGCAATCCATCCTAGGAATCACTAATGAGTTGTGTACTGTTGATAACCAGCATGCGTTTTTGCATAATTTTTTTTTTTTTGCTGATTATCACCATTGTTGAGTTTAATATTAATTCAGCAATTCAAGTTTTTTTTTTTTTTGTAACCACATGGTTATCTATCAAATCTATCATTTCAGTTCAACAAGTCAAGAGTCCAACTAAAGCAAATACTGATCACAACAATGATGGTTTGTGGATTTTTCAACATTAATAGTGGGTGAAAAAGTGACAAGCAATACTATTAATTAAATTCAAAACACAAGAATTAATTAGAATTAACCAAATGAGATGCTTACAAAGTAACCATTCAAAATGAGTAAAATAGCAAAAAAAAACAACTTACAGTGGTCAGTGTTTGCTTTAGTTGGGCTCTGTTACACTGTTGCTATAACAGCTAGACAATCCAAGAGATAAGGTGATTAACTTTTTGGTTATGTGTCATTGTTACCTTGTTGATTATAGTTATCCTTTGATTATACAGTGTAAGATCTGTAATTGTCATCATAATCAGACAAAATATTAAAAGCTCTTCTGATCAAAACAAAAAAAAAAATCTCACAGTTTAGGCACACATACATTAAGAATCAGCATGAGAACCTCAACAATGGTGACCATCAAAAAGAATGTTACAGTGCATTCTGGGTGACACCAATCAGAACTCATCCATGACTCCCATCAGAGTTAATCTGTTTATCTGTATATGCTGTTGAGATTTGATGTTACTGTGTGCCTGAATGAGTATGTAACAAACAAAACCAGTCCTAAATGAAAGAAAACAAATTGTCAAAAAGAATGAATCTAGAATAATGAGAGATTTATAAGTAGTTATTTGGAGTCTGGTCATTTTTGACCAGGAACACCACGAGTGTAACAAGAATTCAAACACAACCAGAGGGTTAAATAGCTGATCTGCCTATCCACTAATCTTAAACATGTTGCCACTAAACAGATTCAGAATCAAGTGATATTTGGAAATTAAAAACAAAATAAACTGTGTTCGTTAAGTCATAGATAATTGTATTAATTTATTTTATTTTATTTTAGTATTTTATTATCACAAACTACAGGTATGTGCCAAAAAATTAGAATATTGAGGGAAAGTCCATTTATTTCAATAATTTGTTTCAAAAAGTGAAACTTGTATGTTATATTAGTTCACTACACACAAAGTGAAATATCTCAAACCTTTATTTTTTTAATTTTGATAATTGTATTATGTATTAAAGAGAAAAAAATAGAAAACAAATCCAGTATTTCACGAAATTAGAATATTTCATGTGACCAATAAAAAAAGGATCTTAAACACATATTGGCCTTCTGAAAAGTGTTAATGTACTGTATTATGTCCTCAGTACTTTGTTGGGCTTTTCAATGGGGATTAAGTGAGGCGAGTTTGCCAGGCAATCAAGTACAGTTATTCCATGGCTGTTAACCAGGTTTGGCTTTGTGGGCAGGTGCCAAATCCTGCTGGAAAATTAAATCATCATCTCCAAAATGCTTAGGTTGCGGTCATCCCTGTCACTTGTGCACCTTTTCCGGCCACATTTTTCCCTTCCTCTTAACACTCTGTTAATATACTTTGATACTGCACTCTGTGAGCATCCAGCTTCTTTTGCAATTGCCTTTTGAGACTTTTCCTCCTTATGGAGAGTGTCAATGATGGTCTTCTGCACAACCGTCAAGTCAGCAGCCGTCCCCATGATTCTGAAGCCTACTAAGCCAGACTGAGACCATTTCAAGGCTGAGTTTTGCATTAATTAGCTGACTAGATTGGAACACAGCCTACAATGTTGAAATTTGACATGATGTTCTAATTTTCTGAAATACTGGATTTTTTTTTTTTATCTTTAAAATATAATCATTGAAATTGAAACAAATAAAGGCTTGACATATTTCACTTTGTGTGTAGTGAACTAATATAACATACAAGTTTAACTTTTTTAAATAAATTATTGAAATAAATGGACTTTCCCTCGATATTCAACATTTTTTGTCACATACCTGTGACTGTTGTAAAACCATTCAGTAATTTCAAATAAACATAACATTAAGTATTTCTGATACTTTGTTCTTTTTGTTTTATTTTTTTATTTTATTTATTTATTATTTTGGTTTGTAGAAGTTCTCAATGACCAGTAACATATTGGCCCATGGCTAAATATAAAAGCTGATATCAAAACTTGCTTAATATGTATTGATGATTCCATTAATGAAAAGCTGGAAAAACAAACAAACAAACAAAAACTCATAAAAAACTGCCCTCAAACAAGCACTATATATACTAATAAATTGTGGATTGAAATAATCAATTTACTCTTTTGCAGCTCACATTTTAATGCCATCCTCAAGAATGCAGGTCCTCCAGCACTTTACCAACTGAACACAGAACGAAAGTATATTGAAGGGACTGGTAAAAAGGTCAGGCAGTGGACATATGGAAGAAGAGACAGAAATAAGCAGAACAAAATCATACTGATGGTGGGAGAAACCAGTGCTGGAAAAACCACCATGATCAACACCATGATCAACTGCTTACTGGGAGTGAAGTTTGAGGATGAAGAGTTCTATCGAATCACCGAAGAAGAACATGCAGATCAATCGCAAACCCAGACAACTGAGATCACTGTTTATGAGGTGTTTGTTGAAGAAAACCCAATATCTCTGACCATCATTGACACTCCGGGATATGGGGATACTAGAGGATATGAGAAAGATGCAGAGATTTCTGAGTATCTGATCAAATTATTTTCAGATGAGGATGGGATCCATTATATTGATGCAGTGTGTTTTGTGATGAAGGCATCTCAGAATCGACTCTCAGGAAGAGAGCTTTACATATTTCACTCAGTTCTGTCTCTGTTTGGTAGAGATATAGAGGAGAACGTGGTGTTTCTACTCACACAGTCAGATGGACTTCCTCCAACAGATGCTCTCAATGCCATTATCGCAGCAGAAATACCCTGCAGAAGAGATGAAGACAAACAACCTGTTCACTTCTTATTCAACAACCAGCAGAAACAGAAAAGAGAAAAACGGTATAAACAAGTTTTAATGTCAACGTGGACAATGGGAGATGAAAGTATGACTGAGTTCTTCACGCTCCTGAAAGAAAAGAACAGAAAAAGTCTTCAGATGACATTAGATGTTCTGAAACAGCGAAAACAACTTGAGGCCTGTGTCTCTAATCTAAAGCAGCGAATCACTGACAAGGAGTTAAAATCTGACGAACTGAATCAGATTCAGAAAGCCATCAGAGAAAACAAAGAAAAGATTAAGAAATCTGGAAACTTTAAATTTACAGTCATCAAAAGTTACAAAGAAAAAGTCCCTATTGAAAATGAATGGTGGTGGAACAGCAAAGCAACCTGCTGCGACGAGTGTAAAGAAAACTGTCATGAATGGAGCTGTAGCATTGCAATAAGTGAATCATGGTGTGAAGTAATGAAAAAGGAAAATTGCATTGTATGCTCAGGAAAGTGTCATTACAGCAAACACACCAGAGAGAACAGAAAATATGTGACAAAAACAAAGGAAGTCATTATGACATTTAATGAGCTCAAACAGGAGTATGAACATAAAAAGTCAGAAATTACATTTGACAAATTTAAATTTGAAGATGCTAAAAAGGAGCTTGAAAATGACAAAGAGATTGAGTTTAAAACAGTAGTAGAACATCTAAACAGAGATCTGGAAAAGATTAAAACTGAAAAGTCAGACCTGCTGCATGAAGCTTATGTGACCATCATGAGTCTGTCTAAGATCGCATTAAAAGCAGACAGCGCTTTCAGTCTTCAACATCTGGATTTCTTGATTCCCAGACTGAAGGAGGAGGGAAAAGATGAATGGATGAACACCCTGGAGGATCTGAGGAAAACTGGAGAACAGCATAAAAACAAGGGGGCTGTACAACATCTAATAGATTTCTTCAGTCGTTTAACTCGTAAAACTTAATAAATGCAACAAATACGGAAATGCTGATCATAGCTGATTCTGATCAAAGTAATTTACTTGATTGTTTGATTAAGGTCCATTATGAAATCACTGAATATATTTAACCTCTTCAAGAAAAGATTGCTTATTTGCTTACCATTCATTACTTTGAAACATATGCTAATCATTTAAGTGCTACATTTGTGTGTAAACAGTATAAACAAGTATTTTGTAGAAATGTTTTAATGGTTTAACTGCATATGAAGTTTTTTCCTTGTATGATTAATTTCTTGTGCTGTTCTTCATGTTTAAATCACTTTAATAAAAGCTTCTGTTAAATGATTAAATGGAATGCAATAAAGTTCTTTGTCTTGTGCCTCAGTCTGCCTTGACATTGATCAGAACGATATGACAGAAAGAGTGTACAGAACAGAGACAAAAAAACAATAGTTCTCAGTTTGTGGTGTTTTAACAGACAGAGTGTGACAGTGAGATGATGATGTGAAGCGGGCATCATCCAGCTCAGTTCAGTTCAAATAGTATACGATATCACTGGAAATGAAGTGTTCCTAACTAAGCAAGCCAAAGCGGGCAAGGAACCAAAACCCCATCAGTGACAGAAACAGAGAAAAAAAAACTTGGGAGAACACAGTCTCATTCGAGGGACAGTTCTCCTCTGACCAACAAACCAGCAGTTTGTTTCATTTTGCAGCAAGTCAGATGCAAAGGAGAGTACATTTACATTTAGCAGACGCTTTTATCCAAAGCGACTTACAAAGGAGAACAATGGAAGCAATCGAAATCAACAAAAAAGCAACAAAACATGCAAGTGCTATGACATGTCTCATTTAGACTAACGCAGTACATGTAGCAAGGATTTTTAAAGTATATAACGAGTAGCTATCACTTAGAGAGTGATAAACGCTATACAATACTCAGCCCTGAATGATTGTAATGGCCTCATATTTATACAGTTGGTGATTGGCTACAGCAGTGTGGGTAATGATTGTGGTCGAGCATGGGAAATGCAATCCAGGGTGTAGTGCAACAGTCAGTGTAACGTGAATATCAAAGCGACCTCTGGTGGCGAGCGGACTGAGGACCATATGTGACGGTGTTGGTGATGGTGGAATGACAAACACAGCGAGTCGGGTGGGTGGTCACTCAAGGCTTCTTTTTTTTATTGTCCTGCACAGACAACACTGGGACAACAGGACCATAGGTTGGTTAAATTTGCAGCTGAATGATGATGCATGACAGTCAGCAGCGAAGCTTCACGAGACTGCTGCTCAAATTACATTTTCTCTGATTGATCGTACAGTGGACATAAATTTACATAAAATATACATAATAAAATAAAATAAATCTACCTTTTCTTGTCAACTCACATTAAATGCAGTAAAACTGTACACTCAAGTGACCAATATTTTACATATTTTTGTATAAAAGAAAGACCGAACAGGAAAATGAGACTGGAATGACGCAACACGTAATTCAGCACGTGTAAGTGTGCAGCAGCACCTGTGTTATGCTAGCGGCTAACGAGTTACTCATAGAACACGACAAAAAAACGAATGAAAAGCATACCTTAGACAACAGGACCATAGGTTGGTTAAATTTGCAGCTGAATGATGATGCATGACAGTCTTAAAATGAAATAAACAGAAGTTCAGAGTTTATAAGCAAGCTAATACACACATTCTTCATTTTATTGTCACAAATAACACATCTTTGACTCGATTAACAGCATTGGGAACTGACAGACAAAAACTAGTATTTTGTGTAGCATGAAAGTGCAGATTTGTGCTCGAAAACAAATCTAAACGCAGTTAATAAGACAGAGCGATCATCAAAGCAGCTTACCAGCAGCGAGGCTTCAGGAGACTGCTGCCGATTACATACAATGAACGCAAGTGCAACAACCAATGGCGAGTTTTCCCAATTTATGCATGAATTTAACTAACATTAGTTTAACTCTGTTACAATAGAGAATGGGAATGTGACATCAGCAACGCATTCTGGGACTTACGGACACAGACACTGCTGTACAGACTGGATAATAGTGGAGCTAAATGTTAAAATTTATATTTAACAGTTAAAAACACATTAGAATGGAGAACGCTTGCTATGTTATGAACTGCCATATCTGCTCTCATGACCGGATTGAAAAACGGATCTAAAATGAAGCGCAACTTTCTGCTTTTCATCTTAAACAGCACAATGGTGAAAGCATCTCTATGAAAATAAACAACTTGACCACAATTTGGCTTTGTCATTTGTATTTATTATTTTTAACAGATTCATAATTCCTGATTCACTTAAATGTGTAAGTGCTCAAGCTAGGAATAATGTACAAAACACGTTTATGCGTGATATAGCCGGTTACGATCACTCTCTGTGTTCCTAAAGCAACCGATGATCCATTGTTTTGATTCATGAGAAATTGTATTTGTTCCATTTAAGCCTAGCAAAAGTTAATTGGTGTAGTGCTTTCACAATATAATGGTCAGATGGTCATATTATTTATCCTTAATGCTTTAATATTAAGAAATGAAGTAAGGATATATAATGATACGTGTTGATTAAATACATCAATGGTTTTCAATTTAAGTCATTGCATCGCTCTGCATATTTTGCATGTCTCACTTAGTTAACACACCAGATTTAGATAACCAGCCCGTTAGAAAAGTGAATTACATGCGCGAACAGTGCTCCGATATATGAAATGTGACATAATATAGCTCTGTAAATAAATACAATTTAAATTCACATCTTGCACAGTTTAATGCCATTTGAATAGAATATATATGCACCTTTCGAACTGGAATCATGCCGGAATGTACATGATGTCCACTTCACAGGGCACTTACTTACGGTCAGAACAAACGTATGAAGTAGTAAGAGATACACAAAATGTGCAGAGCGGAGGATCGCTTACATGATCACCTGGCTGAGATCAAGTTATATTGTTTTTATTTTATCTGGCAGATATATCAGTGCCACTCAAATTATTAAAAACTGCAAAAATAGAATCAATTTGATCCTGTGTGCGGTACGATTTCTCCGAGTGGGTATCATGTTGTTTATGTGTTGTGTTCTGGCCACACGACTGAGCGCTTGAACGAACGCAGTGGATTCAAATATTAATCCATTTATTCTAAGCAAATACAAGCAGCTCTTTAAAATATTGAAGCAAATACAGCCGTCTTTTCCTCTGGTGATTTGTATGTGTTGTCATTGTACGCTACTTAGCGTGTCCTCAAACATGGCCGCGACTACCCAGAATGCTGTGCGCAGTGACGTAGTTTCCCGAGCTCTATAGACCAGATTTGTAACACAGAGGACAGTAATTCTGCTTAGCCTTTCAATATTTTAAAAAAGAACTAGGGCTGGGAATCGATTCCAAAAAGGATCGATTCCTCGATTCTGAGGCATTGGGAATCGAGAGTTGATTCCAAAGTTTGGAATCGATTCCATTAGGAGAATCGACTCCTCATTCAGAGACGTTTTCAGTTCAACAAAGCTCATCTATGGATGCCTCTCAAATGGAAGGCTGCATCCTATAAAGTCTGCATATATCTGCTTATGTCATTAAAAGTTGCTGAACGTTGATTCGCGAAAATAAACTAAATGAAAACAAATCGGTACTGAGCTCGTCTGAGTTTGAGGATGTAGATTATAAGTCTGATTTGTTTCCACGAAAAGGTTCGTTTGAATAGATTGTTTTTTGAACTGTCTATTAAAACAATTTAGAAATTATTTTACCTTTCTATCAGTCAACAATAATTCTGAAATAAAACGCAGAGCACAGATCAGAGGCACAGAGTGCATCTGATTGACAGATAAACCACAAGCTCTTTCATCAGTGTTGTTGTTAATGTTATGGTTATTTTGTTTCAGTAACGTTATATTTGGCTAATTTTGTGCAAAGCATAAAGTTAAAGTAAACATCATTCAGCTGAACTGTGCACATGTATTTTACACACTTCATGTCTTGTTTTATTCATGCAATAAACACATGTCCACTGCTGAGCAGTGGGCTATGACTAATTTAATGGGCAATGCAGACAAAATGATGATTTAAAATCAGTCAGAGCAGAAATGTATCAAAATGTTTAGAAATGAAGCTTCATGTTATGAGCTACTTTCTATGACCTTTATTTCCTGCAGTCTTTGCGAAATTAGGTTCCTCTAATCTAAAAAACAAGAATCGAAAAAGAATCAAAAACAACAGTGAAGAATCGATTCTTGGAATCGAATCCCATCGATTCCAAAAATTTCTGAATCGAGCAGCCCTAAAAAGAACCCTGAAATCTGATTGTGCCATTTAAAATTGTACTGTTTTTTTGTTTGTTTTTTTATTTACTTAATCTCAAAGAGAACTTAAAAAAACAAAGGTGCCATTACACTTCCTAAAGGCAGGGCAAAGCAAGACAAGCCGCAAATGGGTTTTACTGAAAATTCAAAGTGCCCTAAATCTGGCAAAAAAAAAACAAAAAATACTTTTAATCTATCTTATTGAAACTATCCTTTTGCATTTTTTTATGCTATGATGTTTTTTTATTTTATTTTGGGGAAAAAAAAAAAACTTTCATTAAGACACATAGACATGAAGATTTATTGTGAGAATCACAACAGTGACCATCAAAAAAAAAAAAAAACCTCATCCATGAATAAATTATGAGCTGAATTGTCTTTGTGATTTATTTTATTCTTACCATTTCTTTTGTTTTATGTAACTTTTTAGTAGCTTGTTTTGTGATGTTCAGAGTTCATCTGTTTTTCTGAATATGCTGTTTGTCACCATTGTTGAGATTCATACTCTGGTTCTTGATGTCTTGTGTGCTATATATATATATATATGTTATATATATAACTGCTTGTAAGAAATTGTAATCTCTTTCCTAGGCTGATGTTAAATATTGAAGATAAAGATAAGCAGTGTTAGAGTTAATTAGGTATTTGAGTGGTTAATTAAGTGATGATTGATCATTATTGAAGACATCTGATGTTAAAAAGCAGAATCACCGAAGCAGAAAATCACAATTTTTAAGCAATTTTTGTTTGATTGCTGTAACAGTGTTATAACAGATTGTGTTTTGACATAACCTTTATGTAGTGACCTTTATATCAGACAGGTTTCTTTAGTGATTACACCAACCCTGTGGACACAATATCAATAATCAGACAAATATTTTTTTTATTTATTTTGATCAGAAACTTTAATCTTTAATTAAAACACACAGACATGAAGAACCAGCATGCGAATCACAACAATGGACACCCAATCATCAGGTGTTTTCAATAATGATCAATCATCACTTAATTAACCACTCAAATACCTAATTAACTCTAACACTGCTTCAGTGTTAATTTTAACACCCTGTTGGTGATTCCCATATGAACACCAAGTGGTGTTGATTTAACACAGAGGAATTTACTGTGTATAACTGCAATGTGGAAAACAGACTAAGCAGAAAATGTGAGAAGCAAGTTTTGAGAAAGAGCATATTAATGTAATAACCATAGAAAGTGCTGCTTCTATGCTTATAGACTGAAAATGATTTTGGTGGTAAATGTGCTACTGAATATTAATAAATATAAATTTTTAAATGAGTAATCACATTTGTTTTCTTTTTTCTTTTTACTGTAAACCTTGTTGTGCATCACTTTGTTTGCCCATAAACAAAATGGTTTAATTTTCATTTGATCTGGATAAATTAATGTTTTATGCCTTCATCTGATTACCAGAAAAATTAAGATGTACATTTTATAGAACCCTATTATTGTTTACAAAAGGACCCTATACAAAAAAGAATAGGTTTAAAATACAGGCCTGTGGCTCTTAATTTCTTTGTATAAATTAATTTGTAAACTGTTAACTTCTTTTTTTTTTTAAATATCAAAAGCATTTGTGTTAAAACTATAGTCACTGATTGTACAAAAAAAAAAAAAAACAAGAATCGAATTGAGAGGTCTGAATTGGTACCCAGCCCTATTCATTATAGTGGTCAGTGTTTATTTTAGATGGGCTCCTGACCCTTGAATTTTTAGTATTACATTTTATTTGGCTGCTATAGCAGAATTATAACAGCCAGATTTTTGCAAAGAGAAAAAGTCATCAGGTGTGTCACAAATTTTGTCCGCTCACCACCAGATGTCGTGCTGTCATTACACACTACACAAACTGCCGCATGTCACCCTGGACTACATTTTCCATCATCCATTGTGTTGATTACACACACAGCTATAGCCAATCACACACGCTATTTAACTCCCACCCAGATCCTTCTCAGAAGGCCAAGTGTTTTTGTGTGTATCACTCTTCTGCCAGTAACACATTACAGAGCCATCACGAGTTTCCTTAAATCTTGTTCTTAGTCTGTTTCTTCCATGTTTAGATCCTTGCCTGATTTCCTCACTTTTTTCTGTATCTCTGCCTGCCCTGAACATTATTGCCTGTCTTGGATTATCCTACACTCTCAGAAAAAAACAAAACTGTACCTTTCAGGATACCACCACAGCGACGCCACTTGTACCCTAAAAGGTACAGTTTTGTACCTCTAGTTAGAGGTGGGACTTTCAAGTCACAAGCAATTCTCAAATCTCATTTAATGAGCCACTTGACTAATTACATGATGATTGTGCATTAGTGATGAATACCTGCTGTTATTGAGCATTACAGAGCTTCAGATGTTTATGTTTCATTGGTTAAAATGATGCCATCATCATGGAGAAACTAATTCGTTTTAAGAGTGCAGCATCTTTGTCAGGTGGTAATGTATTACAAGTAGGGTTGGGTATAGTTTAGGGTTTTTTCAATACCGGTGCCAAATCGATACTTTTAAAACAGTACTGGTGCTAAAACGGTGCCTGAACTGATACTTTTTACACTAAAATATCTTGAATATCACAGGATTTTCTGAGACTGTAGTGGGTGCACATTGGGTTCAGGGGTATGCCCCATATTTCAAATTTAAATGCAAAAAATAAGAGGCCATTTTAAGAGTGGAATCAAATGACTAGATCAAATGAACAATTATTTGCTCTTGTAAACAATTTTGTGCTCTTATTGGTTGCATAGATGTGAATGCACAATTTTCACTACATACATTCTTATAAAATCTACAAATTATATTCTGTCAAACACAGGGAGTGACTTTCTCTTCCTCTTTTGTTGTTTGATTATTATTAACGCTGACATTTAATTCAAGAGACAAAAAGAGACACCAGTTCACAAGAACAAGACAATGTCGAGATTATTCAGTCTTTAAAGTGCAAATAGAGACCGGATACAGAGCTACAGACAAGTACACAACCTATTATAGCTTACATACTAATAACAGCCAATATATGTTACGTAGCCTAGTTTGTGCGCATTGAACATTGCTCTCTGTACTCAGGGTATTAAAACTGTGACACTTCTTGTATTTCCTTTGGGCAGCACAAGGTGTCACTGTGGCATCAAAGCCCACCCCTGGCCTACTCTAGCTCAATTGCTATTCCTTAGTAAATCACGCCCTCCTCATTACCCTATGGATGAAAAATTGTATAAATAAATTTTGAAACAAATAAATAAATGTGGAAGTAAATAAATAAATAGATAAATACAGTAATACATAAGTAAATACAATAATACATAAATAATACATACATGTGGAAATAAATGAATGCATAAATAAAATAAAAAATGTGGGAAAATATAAATAAGGAAATACAATTATAAGTAATTATTTATTTTTGCTTTTTTTTTTTTTTACTTTGCTTCATATATTTATTTATTTATTTATATTAGCTTTTTTACATTTCTTTGTACATTTCTTCATTTATTTATTTACTTATTTATTTCTAATTATGTTAGCTTTGGCATTACATAACTGTGTGCCTGAATGAGTGTCCCCACTTCCCTCCAAATTATTCCTGAAAACACGAAAAGCTTGAAAGCTATAAAAGCTATAAAAATTACATAAATGTCCTAATTGAATAATGGCTTATTCCTGTCTTAGTCTAATCCCTGTCTGTGAAACCAGGCCAATGTGTCCAACACAATGGCCCGGTTTCGTAGACAGGGCTTAGCCTAAACCAGGATTAGGCTATAGTTCAGTTAAGACACTTAAGTAATTTTTATAAATGTACTTAGAAAAAAAACATTGCTGGTGTGCATCTTTAGACAAAACAAAGGCACTGATATATTTTAAGATCAATCAGTGCAATTTTATTTAAGTTGAAATGGCTCAGACTTATATTTTGGTCTAGGACTAGGCTTAAGCCATGTCTGTGAAACTGGGGGATTGTGTTAAATATCATCCAATCACATTGCTGTCTATGTCACTGCACAAGCAGTTCACTCCTCTGTTTTCATTGGTGGATGATGTAGATCACTCATGTCAGGAATATGGATTTCCCTGTTAAAATTTTAACAGAGTTAATGAACTTAATGAGAATGTTAACAAGCCGAAACAATTAAAAAAGAGAAGAGGCAAACAGAAATACAACTATAGCTGACTTCCATTCAGTCTCAGATGATACCTAAACCTAACCTTACCCATGAGTAATCCCTAAAATCAGAGGAAATGATAGATGAATGACACTGATTATAAACCTAAATTTCAAAAAAAACTATAAACTGTTTTTTTTTTTTTTTTTCAAATCTGATCTGAAATCTGATCAAAATGTTGTTCCAGGGTCAACAAAAGTTTTGGTCAAGGAACATGTTGCACTTGGTAAAATCAGATTCTGTGGATCTGCATCACGTCATTCACGATAAAGTTGCTGCTTTCCTGCAGCACTTAGTGGTGGATTGGCACTCTGTAAGTATGGTAAATTGGTAAATACATGGCACATATGATATATTTACAATATAAGTAACTGTGAAACCTAAAAAGATCAAGTAAATCATTTTACACAAACAAATATTCACATTATTATAGCAATGCACTGGAGAATACAACTCACTCCTGTTACTATTACTCAGTCTTGTTACTCATATAAGCCATAACAAGACTGAGTTTTTAGCATAAAATTAGCAAATACATGCTATATGGCCACATGGCACACATGCTAATAACATGAGGACACTGACCAAATTTTAGTGATTTATCAAACATGTATTTTTTAAAATGAACAAATAACATCTAAAAATAATTTAAGTAACAGGGCAGTATGCTGAGGATGATCCTCTCAGACACAGTTGAAATATCATCAAATATATTGAAAAGAAAATTAGAAGACTTACCTTTTGTCTCCCCATTGCCTATAACAGATCTGGATGATAATCAGAGGGGGTAAATGTGTTAGGGTAGCAGGAGTGAGTGAAAAACTGGGGACATGACTAAAATGTGAATTTTATAAAATACGTTATGGATTTTTCTTTTTTCTTTTGAAAATAGGAAATCATTGATTGGGTATAAAGTTGCATGTAAATGCATAAAATGAAAAAATAAATTCTGAAGGATTTTAATCATAATATTTCCTAGCAAATGTTAGAGGCATGGATTGGAGACATGCAACAACTGACTTTTTTTTAGTGTTCTACATAGTTTTTATAAATGATTTTAATTGCACATTCTAAATTTTGCAGTTAGCTAAATGTGAAAACACTTTGCTTAATAATAAAATGTATTTTAGAGTTCATTTTAATTAAATTAGCTTTACTATTATTATTGCTGAAGATTGTTGAAATTTGTACAGATTTGAATTAATTTTTTCTTCAGCCTGAGGCTTTTGTTATGAACCCTGCCCAATTTTCAAAAGTAACAACGCATTACTTTTCATAAAAAGTAAGTAATGTAAATAGTTAAGTTTTTTAGGGAGTAACTCAATGTTGTAATGCATTACTTTTAAAAGTAACTTTCCCCAACACTGATTACAACCTGCATGGAAATAATGTTAGAATTCAGACAGGTTCACAAATCTTAATCACCGTATTACAAATAAATCCTAATCTAATCATTACAAACTATATATTGTTGGAAAGGTCTAAGACTCCTAAATAGATATGTGACCACTGTTTTGTGTTACAAATTATGTAGTAAAAGTAATAGATTAATTTATGACAATAGTGCACCTCAAAAAAATCTACATCATAACTGGAGTTCTGACCTTTGTCACAAAATATTTTCTTTGTTGCATTTTCCCTATCATGCTTTAGAAATCATAAGAAATTATGTATCACTTGAACACTTAAAATATCAAAATATTCTTTTGAAAACCATTTTAAAATCAGACATTGTATTACCATGGAAAATGTACATCAAACTTATTTTACAAAACGTTTTTGTTCAAGAATTATACAAATTAATTTTGGATAGGGCATTTTCACATCTGTGAAAATGAGTGGCAGTTAAAAGGTTAAAATGTAATGCATTACAATATTGCACTACTCCCTAAAAAAGGTAACTAATTATAAATTATAAATTTTCACACCAAAAGTGAAATCAATACACCTCAGCCTGAAGGAAGAGTACAGTCTGTACAGAATGCAGGAGAAGAAAGTACCTCTTTATTGCTGAAGAGAAGCAGAACAACAAAGAAGCACAGATGCTAGGTTATCTGAAGTAATTTTTGCTTATAATTATTGGTTGAATTAAATCATCGTCAGCAGTAAAGACATTGGTTAATAGAGCTGGATTAAATACTTATAGGATATTTGTGTTAACATATTTAATTATTGCTAGTTTGTTTCATATTAGATTTGCATTTCACTGTTTTTATTCATTTTGAAGAATACTGAATCAGTTTTTTTTAATTAAGGCATGTTCACATTTAGATTAGAACTACAATAAACACCATGCTTACAGTGCACAATGACAAAGCACTTCCTCCTTCAGTTCTCCACCCCAGTGAACTTTTCAGCTGAACTGAACACAGTGTTTTTGCACAACTGAAACTGTTATTTTCCATGTTAGTGAGGCACACAGTTTTGCCAGATTGGGTTGACGATTTCAAGCCCAAATGCTTAGCAAAAACCAGCCCAACTGCCAAAATAATGTGATAGAATTTTATTGCCATGTCAACGTTGATAAGGACCATTTTTAACCCATTAAAAAATAAGGATGACCAAACATTATGAAGATAAATCAATTTCACAAGAATGCAAATGCATTAAAGGGAGTCCAAAAATATGCTTAAAATGAGAAAGTGGCAATCCAGAATTGAACCGATTACCATTGCAAAAACACATGGATTATTTTCAGTGTCCACAGAAAAAATCAGCAACTATTTGTTAAAAAAGTGCACAATAAAGTGATCAGAAAGCAGTGGAATTTAGCTGGCATTTACTACGGTTCATGCACACACAGCCAAAAATGTGTTATTCATTGATGCATACTGTATGATAATCAGACAGCAAAAATAAAATCGTAATAATGATTAACAACAACAATGCACTTACCTTTTGTCATGGTATGTGTAGGTAGGAGCACAAGACAAAGATAAAGTGCAATACAAGTTCTTTAATAAAATACACAAATGATAAATCCACAGGCAAGGGGGAAGAGCAGGTTTAATAGGCCCTAACTATTTTCTTATAACACAAATAACTGAACATTTAAATACAATAAAGCAATACACACACACACACACACACACACACACACACACACACACAAAAGAATCATAAAGCTAAATAGTCATCACTTTACAATAAGATCTCACTAGTTAACCTTAGTTAATGCCTTAATATTCACAATGAACAATAGATACATAAGTTATTAATCTTTGTTAAAAAACAGAACTCTTACTTCATGTTAACTCATTAAATAACACAGTTGCAATTTTAACAATGTGTTATTAAATATTGGAATTACTTAAGATTGATGAATGTTTAGGGGAAGAAAAAAAATTTAATTAGCAGTTTACGTTAACTAATGAATTATCTGATATTAACTAATGAAGCCCTAATGTAAAGTTTGACTGAACTATAATCAAAACACTTTCAAACAATATCTAGGACATATTGTAGTCCAGATTAAAATATAAAACAATTAAAATAAATACACTGAAAATAAATAGCCTATTAAGCCTAAATATTTAAGTATTTGGCACTGTGATGAACACCATAGCAAATACACAAGTCTGAATGACTATTTAAATCCTTTAAACACTTTTCAGAAACAGACTGCATTGTATTTTATTTATTTTTTGTTTAGGACCATCTGCTGTCAGAATGAAAGTGCTTTCATCATTAGCTTCTCTCAACTGCTCCGTCATTTGCTTCTCACCAGTGCTTGTGTACATCAAAGTTCACACTTATTTGATACAGCATAGTTGTGCACTGTGACCAGTTGATGGGAAAAGTTTTCTTAAAATGCATTCAAACTTCTGAATAATATGTCAAATAATTCTTCTCTGCATTTTGATGTACCTACTATAACAATATAATGCACATTCATTCTAGTTGTGATTCATCTCTCATAACATGACAAGCTCTAAACATGCCTCTTAAGCACTCAGAATGTACTCACGGCTTTGAGCAATCACATAATCGTGGCATTCGTAATTAGGATTGCAATTAGAAATTCGATTAATTGTGCAGCCCTAACAGGAACTCATACACAACAATGAGATCTGACAATGAGACATGAAACTAAACCAACTTATAAAGGGTAGATAATGAGCAAGACAGGTGTGGTTGATAAACATAACCAAATATGGGCAAACAGGAACTGGAACGAACCAAAATACAAAAGGACTAAACCAAAGAAAAACAAACACGCATCAAAAAAAGTTCATGAGTGTAACAGTTTGCCCCCTCTCGGAAGGCTCATCCAAAATGACAATACATTTTACACAATAATTCCTCCAAACAAAATATTGACAATTTGGGCCCAATTTGAACATTTTCAACTAGGGGTGTACTCACTTTTGTGGCCAGAGGTTTAGACATTAATGGCTGTGTGTTGAGTTATTTTGAGGGGACAGCAAATGTACACTGTTATCCATGCTGTACACTCACTACTTTACATTGTAGCAAATAGAGTTGGGGTACTCGGACTTGTACTCGGACTCGAGTCCGGTCTCGAGTACAATTTTTAGTGGACTCGGACTTGTCACGGACTCGGACGCATTTTTACTCGGACTTGACTCGGACTCTAGCCTTTCGGACTCGGAAAATATTGCCGAGTCCAGCCGAGTCCAGGGACAGTATACAGAAATGTAATTGACTCATGCATTATTACAAATGTGACATTCAGTATTCTTTATTGTATTTAAGTCTTGCCAGTACGTAAAAGCCGGCTGGAATCTGAATGAAAAAATGTTTTTATAGAATACAGTCATCAAAGACGCCGTTTGAAGCTGAACGCAGATGCTTAAACGGACAGGTTAATGGATGAACTTGCTGATTGCTATTAAAACATAAATTTGATTTAAACAATAGGTCTACATAATTTTCACATATGCAGTTCATAGGGAACGTATTTTATTAGCCCTGCAGCATGAAATATTATATCCTATAACATTTTACATTTAGGCCTACCTATTGTATCTCACAATTCTGATTTTTTTCCCTCGCAAATGCAAGTTTTCGTCGTATTTTGGACTTTATATCTCAATTTAACTGAACAATATAAAGTTTGTCATTGCTGAGTGAAAAAAAGCCAGAATTGTGGGAAATAAACTCGATTTTTTAATGATTTAAGCTGAGGAGAAAAAGAGAAAATTGCACGTAGATTTTTCTTATCAAAATTGTGAGATATAATCTCGAAACTGCAAAAATAAATTCAAAATATTGAAATACAAACTCAAATGTACTTTTTTTATTTATTCTTTGATTCTAGGGCTGTGCAATTAATTGAAATTTAATTCCGATTTCGGATTCTAACGATTCTGAAAATACCATAATTGAGATAAACCATTATTGCTCCTGATTCCGCTTCCCTTTGGTGCACATTTGCTCCTCAATATAAGCCTAATTTCACATGCAAATTAGTAAAATTATGTAAGGTGACTTGCATAAAATGGGACGAAAAGAGAATTTGCGCTGTTCTGTGTATGCATTCAGAAACAGAACAGAACGTAGCCTAATGGAAAATGTGATTAGGCATTTTGTTTCGTTTTTTTTTTTAATCAAGTTAATTTGGAAAGTTGTTGTGGGGATATTTTTGTTTGTTAAATATACGTTTTGTTTTGTTTTTTTAAGTACAAACAGCCACCAACGGAAGACTCTTTGCCTTCTCAAATCATCACGACTTGACTAAAATAAAATCTATAGGTATAAATCTGTTTGTGCGGAGAGTGGAAGCTAAAGCCATATTGCAGGTATAGTGGAGGCACCAGCGCCTTTTTTTTTTCCAGTGGAAACAATTAAAAATTTTCCTCTCTAAAGGTGGTCAAAGAGAAGATTTTGAGTCAGGATCTTTGCGACACTGAATACACTAGTTTATTCATAAATAATTTGAAAAATCTCCTTACTATTTCCCTCCGACACATTCATTCTTATTTATTTTTGCCGGTGCTTTGTGGCAAGTTTCAGCCTATTGAATACCAAGCAGCACTGAAGGCACTGCGGCTGGCTGAGGCACAAAACGCCTTCCGAGCCGCTCCCGAAAGGGAAAGCGAAAGCCTGACTATATTAAAGTGGCAATTTTTTATCACCATAATTGATGGATGTCTAATTAATGGAAAATATAAAAATAAGGAGAAGCCTAAAACAGCGATGCCTGGCCCACATCTGAACTATTGCATGACTAAGGTATTTGAGGCGTAAAAAAGGGACTGAAATGCAGGGCTCTAATCAATCAAATAAAGTTCTGAACCCACTCATAATCGTGTTAAATAGTCCTGATTACAATATTGACCAAAATAATCCTGATTATGATTTTTGCTGTAATTGAGCAGCCCTATTTTATTCCATGGCTTTCATAGACTTCTACTTGAAAACTGTCAGATAAGCTCCACCCACAGAATCTTCATCATTGTTTGCAAACACCAAATTGATATTCCTTACATAACAAACTTTATTAACTATAAAAGCATAAAAAAATATAACAGTTTTATAAATATAAATAAAAGAATGTAGGCCTCATTTTCATCCAAGAAAAAAAAATGTAAAATGCCATCTACTCTGTCTATGGTCTAACCATTCATCATATAAAACCCAAAACACACAGTCATGATCAGAGATATGAGGTGCATTTTCTGCTCTTTAGGTCCCATTCACCAAGCTACCTGCCCAGCCCCCAGCCCCCAGCCCCACCCTTAAATTGGTACATTCACTATAACAACAATAACTATATAACAAAAAGTCCTACCCTATAATTTTTCACATTCTGTAAACTGTTTCTCTCTGAAAGATGTCACAATACATAAATCAAGTCATCCATAACTTCTGGTACATGCCTTTTTTCTAGTTATAAAGGTTAAAACAAAGTTAAGATACCAAAAACAGTAGTGTTTCATTGGACTCGTACTCGGACTTGAGTCCGACTTTGCCCATTTTGGACTCGGACTCGACTTAGGTGGACTCGAACCCAACACTAGTAGCAAAGTTGTCACATGGAAAGCTATAATTAAAAAAATTACAAAATACAAAAATGTGAGGGGTGCACTATTTTTTTCTTGCATATTTTCAATTAAAAATCGTTGAGTAGTTTGCAGTTGTAAACTATTTCTATCATTAAATGGTAAATGTCAAATTTTAAATGTTTACCTACTTCTATCTTTCATCATCAAAACTAAACTCATGTTGAAATTTGTAGCCATCTTTTTAAAACAGCAATGCCCCAGCAACTTATCTATGCCATTTCACTCGTGACAATAATGAAAGTTGTTAGAGCACTGCAGAAGATGCGCCTAAAAAAGCTACTTTTAAAACCTTTTGCCATCCTAACATCAAAGACAGCATCAAGGACATTAAATATTTGGGGGACAGTTTGGCCCGTTTGGTTAACATCTCTGACATGATCGTTCATTAAAGGTGATGATTTTCCTCTGGGCCGTTTTCCAAATTGAAGTTTGGAAAATGTTTGTTGAGCTGTGATTTTAGGACACCTCCACCAGCGGCCAAGAGAATTTGTCCCACAATACTTTCACCAACAGCACCAATGCAAACTGCACCAACAGCTGGAAGGTTCACATTTACCAATTTCAAAATTTCACTATTTTCATTCTCCTCTTGTATCTTTTTCCTCTCTTCTTCTTCTTGATTTATGCATCTTCATACCTCTGATTACTGTAGTGTCCTCCATTCTGCTCTATCATTGTGTCAATCTTCTGCAGTAGATCATGCACCTGCTTTCTGTTATTCTCATCTTCATTGTTGAAGACATGAAATCTGCCTCCACACTGATCAACTAGACGTCTTAATGCAGGGAATCTCTCCATGATTGTCTCTATGGACTCTTCCTTTAACCAGTCTCCATGAGTGAAGAGAATGATGGAGTATTTTAACACCTCCTGACCAAACATCTTCTCAATCTGCTGAGAAATCTCCTCCTCCTCCTGTTCAGTGAATCTGTCTGTGACTCTAATCACAATGAGAAAAGCGTGTGGTCCAGGACTGGATAAATAAACACTTCCTCCTATCTCTTCCATTAACATTTCAGGTTCCATCTCTGTGTGACAGAGCCCAGGAGTATCAACTACAGACACAGATCTGCCTGAAACAGTGGCGTGTTTCTCTGAACAGTCAACGGTTACTGAATTCATTCTCCTCATAAATCTGAACTCTTTCTGTCCCAGTATGGTGTTTCCAGCTGCACTTTTCCCAACTCCAGTTTTACCCAGAAGAACAAGCCGAATGGGTGAGAGGCTGGGGACATCACAATCAAAAGTGGATGTTGTTGTGACTACTTTGATCTGTCTGGGAAGCATTCCTCCATCTGATGCTGTATCAAACACAAAACAGATGTAAGTATTCATTTAGCTTATTCATTTATGCTTATGATTTCACTACAGGACGTAAGTCGGATGTATACAAAACGTACTGAGATATTTCAGAGAATCAGCTTAATGTTAGTTACAATTATTAGCATCTTGAACATTTTGATAAAAAGCGTATTGAAATCTCATGTCTGGTACCTTATCACCAAATATTGGATTCAATCTTTTTGTCAGCTTGTTTTCTTCCAATTAAGACTGGTTTTGAATTACTATTTGGAACTGATCGATCATATGCCTTATTTATCAGTTATACATACAGGTGCATCTCAAAAAATCTGAATGTTGTAAAAAAGTAAACTTATTTGTAACTTATTTTAAAAGAATAAAGTTTCATATATTCTAGGTTCATTACATGTAAACATTTCAAAAGTTTTTTGTTTTAATTTTGATGATTAGAGCATACAGCTCATGAAAGGCAAAAATCCAGTATCTCAAAATTTTAGAATATTTACATTTGAGTTTCATTAAATGACCATCCCTACAGTATAAATTGTGAGTAACTCTTGTTCTTTGAAACCACACTAATGGGGAAGACTGCTGACTTGGCAGTGGTCCAGGAGACAATCATTTACACCCTACACAAAGCGAGTAAGTGTTACAAATTCACCCGAGTACTAGTCTGTCAATTCAAACTCCATTTCCCATGTGCCTCATATAGGACTAGGGGTGTAACGGTTCACAAAATTCACGGTTCGATACGACACAGTGGTGTCGCGGTTCGGTACATTTTCAATATAGCAAAAAGAAAGAAATTTATATACATTTTTTATTTATTAAAACTAACATCATGAAGTATGCATCTCAGATCAGTGGCAGGAGTCAGATTTCATTTATCACATGAAGAGAAGGAAAAAGAAAAGAAGGAAAATTATAACAAACTACCTCACCATCACAACCTACTGGAGTAGGACTGTGCCGATATTCGGACAGTATATCACCGCGGTCAAGCCAGCCGCAGTTCAGAAAAACACGGTCAAGCCAGCCGCGATTAAATTTAGTGTGCGCGTCTATTACTATGATTAAGGTAGATTCCGGAGAAACACAGAGAGGACGCGCTTTCCATTTAGACGCCCAGATGTATATGTGTGTGTGTGTGTGTGTGTGTGTGTGTGTGTGTCAGTGGCGTGCACGGGGGGGCTCGAGCCCCTGCCCCTTTGAGGTCCGAAAGCGAAAATGCCCTTTCGGTCTGATATATGTGCCCTCCCGTGATTTCTACCGAGGGGGATGAACCCCCCCTTTGTTTATGGGACTTCCCATACTATATGCACACCTCATATGAATCCATTTTACTGTAGAATTTTTCAGATATGAGATATTATTTTACTTTAGAGGGTATAAAAATCCAATTTCAAATAAGTAAAAAAAGCAAGGGTCAGTTTGTTTATGGGACATCCCATACTATATACACACCTCATATGAAACCATTTTACTGCAGCATTTTTGAGATATGAGACATTATTATATTTTAGATGGGTATAAAAATCTAATTTCTAATAAGCAGAAAAAAACAATGATCAGTTCTTATATGGGACATGCCATACTATATGTACACCTCATATGAATCCATTTTACTGTATAATTTTTCAGATATGAGATATTATTATACTTTAGAGGGTATAAAAATCCAATTTCAAATAAGTAGAAAAAAACAAGGGTCAGTTTGTTTATGGGACATCCCCTACTATATGCACACCTCATATGAATCCATTGTACTGTAGCATTTTTGAGATATGAGACATTATTATACTTTAGAGGGTATAAAATTTCCATTTCTAATAAGTAGAAAAAAACAATGGTCAGTTCTTATATGGGACATCCCATACTATATGCACACCTCATATGCAACCATTTTACTGCAGCATTTTTGAGATATGAGATATTATTATACTTTGAGGGGTATAAAAATCCCATTTCTAATGTCATGAACTGCGCCGTTGTGGGTCCCTCCTTTCACTCTTAGAGGGAGCCTTCATTTCATTATGGACCATTTTCTCACTACATTTCCCATAACCCCATTCTCATGAACTTCCTGTGTCCTCTCACCTCTCACCCCTGTCGGCCATCTTGCCTTCACCCGCACACACCTGACAGTCATTACACCTCATTACTCTTGCACTATAAAAGCCCTGCTCTCAGTCTTATCGCGAAGTCTTGTTTAGTGTTCACTGGCAATTCTGAGCGTTCTTTCCCGTGTTTACTTTCCTGTTGCTGACTCTGTTTGTTCCTCGTTCCCGATTGTTTTCTGCCTGCCTTTGTGACCTTTGGATTGTTTATTGGATTATTCTGTTGCTCGCTGCCAGCCCCGACCCATGCATGGACACTGACCCCTCTCTCTAGATTATCTATATTACTTCTGTTTTTAAAAATCTAATTTCTAATAAGTAGAAAAACAACAACAATCGGTTTGTTTATGGGACATCCCATACTATATGTACACCTCATATGAAACCATTTTACTGCAGAATTTTTGAGATATAGGACATTATTACACTTTAGAGCGGTATAAAAATCCCATTTCTAATAAGTAGAAAAAAACAATAATCAGTTTGTTTATGGGACATCCCATACTATATACACACCTAATATGAAACCTTTTACTGCAGCATTTTCGAGATATGAGACATTATTACACTTTAGAGAGGTACAAAAATCCCATTTCTCCAACGGAGATGTTGTGTCGAAATGAAGGACACTAGGGGTCTCTATAGGTAGCCCAAACACCTCTGATAGCTTTGAGAAATCCAATGGGAACTGAATTTGCATAGCCAGCCCCGCCCCGGCCATCTGGGTATAAGAGCGGGTGGCTAAGGTCTGCTCATTCGTTCTGTTCTGAGGAGCCGAATAGCAACTCGGCTACACTCAGAGGCAGTCCAAAGTTGTGGCAGGGGGACACAACGTCTCCGTTCCCTCCATCAGGGAACAAGGATTACCATAGGCAACCTAGACTTTCTTTCTGCTTACTAGAAATGCGATTTTTATACCCTTCTAAAGTGTAATGATGTCTCATATCTCAAAAATGGTACAGTAAAATCGTTTAATATGAGGTGTGTATATAGTATGGGATGTCCCATAAACAAACTGATTATTGTTTTTTTTCTACTTATTAGAAATGGGATTTTTATACCCCTCTAAATTGTAATAATGTTTCATATCTCAAAAATGCTGCAGTAAAATGGTTTCATATGAGGTGTGCATATAGTATTGGATGTCCCATATAAGAACTGACTATTGTTTTTTTCTACTTATTAGAAATTAGATTTTTATACCCATCTAAAGTATAATAATGTCTCATATCTCAAAAATACTGCAGTAAAATAGTTTCATATGAGGTGTACATATAGTATGGGATGTCCCATAAACAAACTGATTGTTGTTGTTTTTTCTACTTATTCGAAATGTGGACTTTATACCCATCTAAAGTATAATAATGTCTTATATCTCAAAAATGCTGCAGTAAAATGGATTCATATGAGGTGTGCATGTAGTATGGGATGACCCATATATGAACTGACCATTGTTTTTTTCTACTTATTAGAAATGGAATTTTTATACCCTATAAAGTATAATAATATCTCATATCTCTAAAATGCTGCGGTAAAATGGTTTCATATGAGGTGTGCATATAGTATGGGATGACCCATATATGAACTGACCATTGTTTTTTTCTACTTATTAGAAATTAGATTTTTATACCCATCTAAAATATAATAATGTCTCATATCTCAAAAATGCTACAGTAATATGGGTTCATATGAGGTGTGATATAGTATGGGATGTCCCATATAAGAACTGACCATTGTTTTTTTCTACTTATTTGAAATTGGATTTTTATACCCTAAGTAAAATAATATCTCATATCTGAAAAATTATACAGTAAAATGGATTCCTGCATCTTCTTCCAGACTCTGAACGGCAGGTTGCCCAAGTAACGTGGCACATGAATCAAAGCTCCAGAAGGCGCCTGTGGATCCGGCTGTGAGATCTGGACTCTGGAAGAACATTCAGGAGTCAGAACTGCAGTGGCTTTGGATCAGAAGCAGAGAGACCAGAGACACCAGCAGATCACTCACCTTTCTATTGAGACTGGAAACTCCTGCAGAACAAACACACCATTGATCATCAACAACTCAATCAATCATCAATAAATCAATCAATCAATCATCTGAAATCAGACCTTTAGAAAGCAGACATCACTGGCTTTCATCATCTCCTCCATGTCTTTGATTGTGTGTGAAAGAGCAGAGATGTGTCTGTTCATCTCCTCCAGCTTCTCCTTCATCATCTGCTTCTTCTGCTCCTCTTCCTCCCTCAGTGCAGTGATTGTAGCTTCTTCTTCATCTCTGAGAAACTGATGAAGCTTCTCAAAGTGCTGTTTAATCTGATGCTCTGTATGCTCAGCTTGAGACTGAAATCAAACCATATTCACTTCAATCATCTCCATCAACACACATCAACACAATCACATCATTCAGATCTGAGATAAACTCAGATACTGACATATAATTGATCCAGAAGCAGATCGATGATCATCATTTGCAAAAATTATCAACGGGAGTCCATTATATTAAATATATCATTATCATAACTGTATATAGTGATCCTACAGTTGTAATGAAAATCTCTCTGAAGATTAAAAATGAAGACTCACCTTGATGCGTTAAACTTTCTCAAACTCTCCTTTAATTTTTTCTTTGTGTTTAAGTTTTTCCTGTAATGATTTTAGTGCTTTATTGAGCTCCTCCTAGAATTAAACAAAATAATAATACATAAAAAAAACACATTACAGTGAAAAAAATAAGAGAAAAAATTCTCACTGAATTTTTCTACAATTATCAGCCGCTATTATGATGAAAATGCAATCCCATGTGTCCTATCCGTAAGACTAAATGCATTTAGGAAAAACACCATTTAAAAGATAATTTTGCTTCAGTTTGTGCTTGGACATGTCAAATCAATTTGGGTAATGCACTTTTTCATTTTGCAACTTATAAAGCGTTAAAATGATTTGATTTGCATATTAAAACTAGTGTAGGAAATGGCAAATGTAAATTAAAGAACTGAATTTTTGTTTTCCTTTTGCACTAAATGTTAGAAAATACGTTGGAAAATGCATTTAAATGCAGAAATACTTTGCCATTTTACATATTACATTTCAAATTGAGTTTCGCTACCTGTATGCTTCCATATTCCTTAGGGTCATTTTTGCACTTCACCACAGTAAAGTGACTTTTACTTGTGATACTTGACTGTTGTGTTTCTATTTTCATTGCTTCATTTAAAGCCTTTTCTCAAAATTCCATTCCTTTCATAGCATTCATATCCGTAACCTGTTACGTTCATGCTATGGACAAAATAAAAAAACGAAGCCAGCTTTCATATGGTATCAAAACCTAAAAAAGATTTGCATTACACTTTTGTAGCTTTTGAAAAGGTGCCACTTCAATGCACATTCAGTCAAATTAAGGCACTTCTTTTTCACAATGGCTGGTTTAAAAATCCCCAAATCTGAACTGTTTATGGCTTAAATGATCTAGGCCCAGTCAGATTTACTAAATTAAACATATTTACATCTACATTTAGTTATTTAGCAGATGCTTTTATCCAAAGCGACTTACAAATGAGGACAATGGAGGCAATCCAAATCAACAATCTTATTTGCCCCATCCTGATTTCTTCTGTTTTTGTGTGCATCTCATATTTATTGAAGTAAAAATTGTTATCCAATACCAACTGGGTCTGTGTGAAAATCTATTTGCCTCCGTAGTTATTAATTCTTAAAATCTATTAGACTTTATTAATAATGGAGTTCAGCTGGACTAAACACCACCAACAATGATCAATTAAATCAACACTTAAACATTACATTTAAAACAACATGAAGTTGAAGAACTAATTTGTCTTACCTTATATGAAGGTATAACTTCATCAATGGGTCTGACTGTGTGATTGACGTGTTTTTGTGAATTAACACACACTACACACACCGGCCGTTTGTCCTCCAGACAGAAGAGATTGAGTTTCTCACTGTGTACACTGCAGATGTCCTCAGATCCTGATGAACGCCTCTCATTTCTCTTCTTCAGGAATGACTCACACAAGTTTTTTAATGCCAAATTATATGGAGGTTCTTCTTTTGAGACTATTCTCCTGCAGATGGGACACTTCTGAGTTTTCTTGGTTCTCCAGAACTTTTGAAGACACTCTTTACAGACACTGTGACTGCATGATAAAACAACAGGATTCTGGAAGATTTCATTTCATTACATATAGGACAAGAAAAATCTTCAGATAGTGAAGCCATTTTCTCTCTTTGAGCTCCAGCGATCTAAACTTTACTTTCACTTTCTGAACAACAGTTTGAAAAACAAATCACCATGAGAATCACAGAGATCTACTGTCTGTTTAGAAACAAACTGAACAAAAATCCTTCAGTAAAGTGTTTCTCTTCGTTCTTCACTGGGACATATTGGGACATCAACACAATTCTAACATTTTTGGCTCTATACACCACCATGGCCTAATGGTTAGGGAGTCGGACTTGTAACTGAAAGGTTGCAAGTTCGAGTCCCAGGTCCGGCAGGGATTGTCGGTGGGGTGAGTGATTAATCAGTGCTCTCAATACCATGACTGAGGTAAGACCCTTGAGCAAGGCACCGAACCCCCAAACTACTCCCCGGGCACCACACACTCCGGTGTGTGTGTGTGTGTGTGTGTGTGTGTGTGTGTGTGTGTGTGTGTGTGTGTGTGTGTGTGTGTGTGTGTGTGTGTGTGTGCGCGCACTTGGATGGGTTAAATGCAGAGCACAAATTCCGAGTATGGGTCACCATACTTGGCCACACATCACTTTCACTTTTTCAATTAATTTGAGGGTATTTACATCCAAATCAGGTGAACGGTGTAGGAATTACAACAGTTTGCATATGTGCCTCCCACTTGTTAAGGGACCAAAAGTAATGGGACAGAATAATAATCATTAATTTTTTCATTAATTTTTCACTTTTTAATACTTGGTTGCAAATCCTTTGCAGTCAATTACAGCCTGAAGTCTGGAGCGCATAGACATCACCAGACGCTGGGTTTCATCCCTGGTGATGCTCTGCCAGGCCTCTACTGCAACCGTCTTCAGTTCTTCACTGGATCAAGGTCCTTAGGGTCGGAAGATACATATCCCAAGGGTTTAGGATTCAATATGCCTTCTACTTTCAGGACAACAGTATGTAAATGTACACCTCCGGTTGTAAGGCATTTAAATATAATTCCCCACCTCTTCTCGGTGCGCCTGTCCACCTTGACTACAAAGGGCCCAAAACAGTCCATTCCCATCTAGTAAAACGCTGGCTTATCAAGACGTAGACAAGCTGTAGGTAGGTCTGCCATCTTCGAGACTTGAGGGCTTGATTTCCATCGTCGACATTCTGTGAATACTTGTTACTGGTCTCTGCAATCACTCTCTCAGGGCTGAGTCGAGAATCGTAGTCTTGGATCAGAAGCTTAGTGGTGGGATGGCGATGATTCAGGATGATGGGATGCACAGTAGCTGGGTCTAAGTCAGATCTGTGCAATCTGCCACCAACCTTAATGAGTTTATTATATTTACATTTATGGCAGATGCTTTTGTCCAAAGCGACATACAGTTGGGAGAACATAGAGCGATTCTTCTTAAGGAGACAAACAGACACAGGCAGTGCTATAATACCAGATTTCAAGTGGTGCTTCAAACAAGTACAAGCTAGAAAGGGAAGGAATAAAGAGATTTTTTTATTTTTTTTTTTGGTAAAAGCAAATAGAGTTGAAAGAGATGAGTTTTAAGCTGTCGCTTGAAGCTTGTCAGGGAATCAGCATTCCGGATAGGGGTAGGAAGATTGTTCCACCAGCCAGGAACAGTAAAAGAAAATGTTCTGGATAGTGATTTCGCACCTCTCTGTGATGGTACCACAAGGCGTCGCTCACTAGCAGATCTCAGAGTTCTGGAGGGGGTGTAGATTTGCAATAGCGAGTGCAAATAAGCAGGTGCAGTGGCTGTGGTTGTCCTATATGCAAGCATCAGAGTCTTGAACTTGATACGAGCCGCAATTGGGAGCCAGTGCAAGGAGATAAAGAGAGGTGTAACATGGGCTCTTTTGGGCTCGTTGAAGACCAGCCGTGCTGCTGCATTCTGAATCATTTGTAGAGGTTTGATTGTGCATGATGGAAGACCAGACAAAAGAGCATTGCAGTAGTCCAGTCTGGAGATGACAAGGGCCTGGACAAGAAGTTGTGTAGCCTGTTCTGTTAGAAAGGGCCTGATCTTTCTGATGTTGTGCAAAGCAAACCTGCAAGATCGAGTAGTCTTTGCAAAATGATCTTTGAAAGACAACTAGTCATCAAAGATGAAACCCAGATTCCTGATTGAGTTTGAAGAAGTGATTGTGGAAGAGCCCAGCTGGATGGTGAACCCATGCTGTAGGTTTGGAGTGCAAGGAAAAACAAGAAGCTCAGTTTTTGCCAAGTTGAGCTGGAGGTGATGTTCTTTCATCCACGTTGAGATGTCCGCCAAGCAACCTGAGATCCGTGCAGGTACTGTTGGATCATCTGGTTGAAATGAAAGATAGAGTTGCGTGTCATCAGCATAGCAATGGTAGGAGAAGCCATGTGACTCTATGATGGGACCCAGATAAATCAAGCAGAATTAGAACTGATGATTTAGAATCAGCTTTTGCTGTCCGCAAGGCTTCAGTAACTGACAGTAGCGCAGTCTCAGTTGAATGGCCACTCTTGAAACCTGACTGGTTAGGATCCAGTCAGTTGTTCTGTGAAAAGTACAATGATACCTGGTTGAAAAAAACCCTCGAACGAGCATGAATGGAAGCAGAGAGACCGGTCTGTAGCTGTCAAGAAGTGAGGTGTTTAGTGTTGGTTTCTTAAGCAGTGGGGTTACCCGAGCCTGCTTAAAAGAAGTTGGAAAAGTGCCTGTGAGGAGCGATGTATTTATGATGTGTGTGAGAGCTGGTAAGACAGTAGGAAAGATTGCTTGAAGAATGTGTGAGGGGATGGGATCAAGTGGGCATGTTGTAGGGTGGCTGGAGAGGAGAAGTTTTGATAGATGGACAGAAGGAGAAAGTGAGAGTGTTCGAAGTGGGTGTGGTGGGTTGTAGGTCATGTGTATGAGGGGCTAAGAATTGTTCGCTGATTGTTCGAGTTTTGTCTGTGAAGAATTGTGCGAAATCATTAGCTGTTAGTGTAGTGGTGGGTGGTGGTGGAGGGGGACAGAGGAGAGAGTTAAATGTTTTGAAGAGATTGCGTGTGTCAGAAGCGCTATTGATCTTGTTATGATAATATGAGGATTTGGCAGTGTGGAGTTGAGTAGAAAAAGCAACGATTGGTACATACTCAGGTCAGATGGGTGTTTAGATTTGCGCCATTTTCTTTCTGCTGCCCTGAGTTTGGACCGATGTTCACGAAGAACATCAGTCAGCCAGGGGTTAGAGGGAGTAGCCCGTGCTGGCCTGGTGGAAAGAGGACAGATATCGTCGAGACAAGACTTTAAGGTGTTGCATAAGGTGTCAGTGGCTGCATTCACATCCAGAGATGAGAAATGGATAGGTGAGGGAAGAGAGGAGGAAAGTACAGAGGAAAAGTGTGAGGGTGAGAGGGAGCATAGGTTTCCAAAGACCAAAAGTGGACTGCCATCTTCTGGAAAAGAGGATAGCAGTCCATCCAATTCTTCTAGAAAGGTGTTTAGAATTTGACCAGGAGGGCGGTTAATGACCACAACCTGGAGTTTTGCAGGAGCTGTGACTGTTATTGCATGACATTCAAATGAGCTATGATTGCATATGGGTGAATGTGTTGTGTATTTCCAATTGTCAGAAATGAGCAGACCAGTGCCCCCACCCCGCCCAGCCTGACGCGGAGTGTGAAGAAAAAGTAAAATTCTTAGAGAGAGCAGCAGGGGTTGCTGAGTCTATTGGACGAATCCAGGTCTCAGTCAAGCCCAAGATGCTAAGATCAGATTGTTTGGAATAAGCAGAAATGAAGTCTGCTTTGTTAACTGTGGACTGACAGTTCCAGAGGCCAACAGAAAAAGCAAGAGGTGGAGTGGAGGATGTAGCGATAGGACGTAGGTTAGCTAGATTGCGATGCCGTTTGCGTGAGGAGTTAGTGCGTGGTTGAGAGACAACCGGATTATAGTGAAAACACATGATAGAATTGAGAGGCAAAAGAGAGGAGAAAAATGAAATAAGTACCTGTGTGCGTTGTCAGTTTCGTTGCTCGGTTAAAGTCGCGCAGGAAAAAGTCGCAGGTCTTTACCCTCATTGGTCTTCACGCGAGGAGGCTGAACGCGAGGGATGAACGCTTCTGCTGACGCTTCCGCATCAGCTTTCAGATGACAAATAAATACTCAACCAAACGATAATTAGGGGGGAAAAGCCGTCCCGCCTACTGCCTTAATTCACCCGAAAGCAAGGCAAATGGCTCAAATCTAAACTAAACCGAGACACTTAAGTGCTTGCAGGAAGGGAGCAATAACAATAACAACGGCTTACTAGTCTAATTTTAAAAAGTGCTATCAAAACTACAATTTCAAATTAAACCACAATAATACTAAAATGTACGAAACTAAAAAGAAAAGTTTTAGCAGCAACTTGCAATGTACACAACTCTTAATGAAATAAAGTATTACGCAAACACTTACGCTTAGCGTGCTGTGGTTGTTTCCTTCTCAGTGAAAATGTTGCTTCTCCACTATTATTGGCTAAAGTCTGATAACAGCAGAGTTTGTGTCTGTGAGCAGTATGTATGTACATGATTGTGTTTTTGAGAAAGCAACGTTTATGGGTGGCTAGTGAAAAACTGAAATTATGAAGTCTCTGAAATAAGGCCATAAAATGCACACAGAATATTTGTTCCCAAGACTTTTGAGAACTGGATCTTGTAGCTTAGAGTTTTTGCTTCAAAATGATGTGAAAATTACTGTTCAATCGTTCTCAGAAAACAATATATTGATGTAAATTTTCTTTGTCAACAGACAGGAAATAACGCTTTGTATGAACAGACGGGGCTAGAACAACACTCAGCCAGTGTGTAACGGAAGAGATGTGGTATTTATACAGAGCTTGATTGGCTGCAGGTGTGATTGGTGCAGGGGATGATGGGAAGTGTAGTCCGGGTGATGTGATTGTCAGTGTAGAGTGAGGGTGAATGAACGGGAGGCAGCAGGCCTGATTCATGACACAATAATTTGCAAGGAGTGAATGGAAGGCCTCAGTTTATGTAGGAACCAAACAGGAAGTGATAACAGAAGAAGCAGAGGGAGTGGAGCACAGTCAGTATTTAGCAGAGGGCTCCCTCTGCTGGACGGGCGTTACAGCCCCCAAGTTTGAACTTCCAAAATGCAGTTTAAATCCAGCTTCAAAGGGGTCTAAACTGTCCTAGCCAATTTATATTGACAATTTATATACTTTTTAACCTCAAATACTAGTCTTGTCTCATCTCTGCAATGCGTATGTGAATACGTCATCTGTTTGATCCAGGTCAAAACAGTTAGAATATGTCGAAAAACTCCCATCTCGTTTTTGTTTTCAGCTTCAAAATTGTGAACTAATCCTTTAATTAGCCCTGAGCTGGGCCAAAACTGGTTTTATTATTGGTACCAATTCTCAGCCTTATGTAAACCAGAATCCCGAATTTGAGGCATACCTGAGCCTTATATAGCCCAGACCCAATATTAGAATCTTAATATTTGATATTGTTGCATTGTGTATTACTATACTTGCCATTATTCATTTTGTGAAATGTTTTGGTAATGTACACACAAACTGTTAAAGTACCTTAAACTGAATAGAAAATCAGTCTTAAAATCCACAAATCAAGTAACTTTGCAATAAAAAACATTGCATTTGAAAATGTTTTTTATTTATAAAGAACAAATCAACCAATAAAGAGTGAGTGTATAAAGTATATTGTTAATAAGAGAAACGTAACAGAAGCATTACCACAGTAATGTAAGTCCAAATGAAGATACATTGCAGTCGCAGTCCCTTCTGGTGGAATATAATAGTTTAGTGCTCTATGTAATTTTTTCGTGTCTGGCAAGAGCCAGCTATAATAGCCATAAACATCCAGCCATGCTGGATTGAATTTACGTTTAACAGGCGTGATAGCTAAACCTGGACTACTAAATTGAACCATGTATGTTTAAAGGTGCTTTATGTAAGATTTTGACTCTTCTTAAGCCAAAAAATAACATAACATGTTTCTTAAATATCTACAAACATATTATGTTTACATAACTGTTTCTCTGAAAACTAATGATATAGCCAGTAATTCTACACTGAAATGTGCATTTCGGGCAAATTCCAGGACAGTATTGCAGTACCCATTTCAACCATTAGCTGGCAATATTACATACTTCACAATGATCTATGAGTAAATCAACTCAACAAATGACTGTGCAAGTCTGGTCGCATGTCCTCAATCTGGCAAACTCGCATGAGCGTCGAGTCTGAGTAGGAGAAAGCAGTAGAAATGGTTCTCTCCAATATTTTGATTTTGGACTGCAGTACCCATTTCAACAGCTAGCTGTCAATCTTACATACTGCACCGTTATACAGGCGTATTTTAAGTTAAAAATACGCCTAATGGGGGGAGGGAACGTTAAAGAGACAAATAAATATTAAATGTATGTTACTCACCAAGTTATTTCTCGCCCTAATTTTATAAAGAATGTGTGTAGATACTTTCTTGTATTTAAACAATTGTGGTGTAATTCAAATGTACTGATTAAAATACATCCACATAAATGTATTAGAACAGTATGCTATGGGTGTTGAAAACAACACAACAGTTTTATATGAAGACAAATAAAAAACATTGACATTAAGCATGTCACGTGGTTGTCTTTTTTTTTAAATATAAATATCACACTGAACGTGTATTTCTCTTAATAATTTATATTAATGTATTAAACTACACAATCAGGATCAGACATTTGTATTTCTCATGTTCTCTACATACTTTCCACAATATAAAAAGAATAGAACAGTGGTTCTCAAAGTGTTGTACACAAACTCCCTCTAGTGGTATGCAGAAGAATCATTAAATTAAATATAAATTAATGTTAAAACACAATACAATTTAATTGAATGTTTAATTGAATGTTTATTTGAGTATTATATATCTACAGTACAGTTTTTATTAAAAATGATTAAATACATTTTTTAAGTTTATTTACCTACCTGGTCTCATGACAAAAACATACCTGGAGGCACTTTTTTTGCGGGGCGCGAAATATGTACTAATAAGTACATATCACTGCAGTTTCCAAATAAATGAACACTAGAGGCAGTAAAACTCTGACACCTTTTATTCCTTTTTACACAAAGTATGATTTACAAAGTTTGATAAAGCATAATTTTCACACAATTACTTAGAGAATATTATATTATGACTTAAATACAATATTAATATGCTGGGAGATTTGAGAACTTTTGAATGTTTGCATGATATATCTAGCTACATATCTATGGGTTTTCATAAACAATAGGTTTGTTTGGTAGCTCACGCAATACGAAGATGTACTTGAGAGTTGAAGAGCTCTGGTTCGAATCCCGTGTAACTACGGTTTGACAAAAGAATTCACATCTACTCACAAGGAAGTTTCAAATGGCATCAACAAATGTGTTTTTATAATGTGTTTTGCATTTGTTAACACTATCTGGTAGGTTTAGGGTTGGGATTGGTGTAGGGCATTCCAACATGACAGAGCATTAATTTTAGCAACAGTCCCCGGATATTTGAACTTTGAACTGCCGCAATACGTACTTGAAGCTTAATGTTCAAACTGTGTATTTACAATGTTAAAGTGGCTGACAACAATAAACATTCTTATTAAGAACAAGACCTACAAATACACCGTTCCCCCTCAGTCATTCTTTACGACGTTACGTCAATGACATAATAATGGGGATCGGCTACGAGACCCTCTGAGCTTAAAAGAAAAAGCCAATGAGAATTGGCGAGTATTGGCGCGCCCCCCACCGCGGCGGCTGCTCAGTCGGAGGCTTACGCTGAACTGGCAGCCATACTCCGTCGGGCAGCCGTGAGCATCGGGTTGGAGGTGTCTAAAGCGCCTTCTCCCGAGCGCTCGTGGCTTGATGATTGGTATCTGGGCGCGAGTAGCGACGTTACACCTCGCTCCGCCCCAGTGCCTTTCTTTCCCGAGGTGCATGAGGAGCTCACTAAGACGTGGAAAGCCCCCTACTCGGCTCGTACACGTCAGGCAGTTCTGACCGCAGATTGATGCAAGAACTGCGCTCGGCTACCGACTTCGCCCTCCGGGCGACGAAGGTAACGGCGCGGGCCCTCAGTCAGGTGATGTCTACCATGGTAGTCCAGGAGCGCCATCTCTGGCTGAACCTGCCGCAGATGGCTGACGTCGACAAAGCTCGCTTTCTTGACGCACCCGTCTCCCAGGCCGGCCTCTTCGGCGACACTGTCGAGGACTTTGCCCAGCAGTTCTCGGCAGTACAAAAGCAGTCAGAGGCCATTAGCCACATCTTGCCCCGGCTTGGTTCCAACAAGCCGTCGGGTGCCAGGCCCCCGGCTGCTCGTCGCCGAGGGCACCACCCTGCGGCTGCGGCTGCGGCTTCTGCTCCACCCCCTGCGCCACCGGCTGAGGCTAAGTCTCCTCAGCCTGGGCATAGAGCCACCCACAGGAAGGCGGCGCAGCCCGTCTCTCAGCGGCCCGCTAAATCCACCCGCAAGTCTGCGAAGCGGGCCTGACACGGGCTGCCCGGAGATGGAGACTTTTGCTCTTCGGGGGACACCTACATCAGTCCCCCCAGCCCCGGGAAAGGGCCGGGGCCAGGTACCATCGCTGCTGCCACTGACGTCCGGGTCAGTGGTACCCACTTTCTCACAAAAAGAGCAATTTCCTTAATCTCTGGGCCTAGTGCCCCGAGTTTCATTCCTGAGCGACGCCCTGCCTCGGACTCGGAGCCTGAATTCGCCAACGCGGGAACCAGGGAAGGTAAGTGCTGCCCCGTGCAGCTCAGCTCTTCTCCAGAACGCCCCGCTTTCTGGGTTGAGTCCCCTTCCCCTTCCCCCCTCCGGCTGCCCCACCTCCGGCACGTCAGTTACTGGTCCGCTGATCCCACTGGCGCGCAGACTGAGAGCCTGGCTAGCGCTTCCCAGCCCGTCCCCTTGGTTGATCAGGACAGTACAACTCGGCTATGCGATTCAGTTCGCAAGGCGACCGCCCAAGTTCAGAGGCATCCGTTTCACATCTGTCCACTCGGACACGGATGCCTCTGTTCTGCGGGCGGAGATTGCGGTTTCCTAGCGAAGGACGCAATTGAGCCTGTCCCTCCAGCCGAGATGAAATCGGGGTTTTACAGTCCTTATTTCATCGTGCCCAAGAAAGGAGGTGGGTTACGATCCTGGATCTTCGAGTGCTGAACCGGTCCCTTCACAGGCTACCGTTCAAGATGCTTACCTCGAAACGCATACTGTCTTGCATACGACACCAGGATTGGTTTGCAGCCATCGACCTGAAGGACGCGTACTTTCATGTGTCGATTCTTCCTCGACACAGACCGTTTCTTCGGTTTGTTTTCGAGGGTCAGGCATATCAGTACAAAATCCTCCCATTTGGCCTGTCCCTGTCTCCCCGCGTCTTCACCAAGGTCGCAGAGGGTGCACTATCTCCCCTTTGGCGGAAAGGCATCCGAATCCTCAACTATCTCGACAACTGGCTTATTCTAGCTCACTCGCGAGATTTCTTGTCGAACACAGGGACCTGGTGCTACAGCACCTCAGCCATTTGGGGCTTCGGGTCAACTGGGAGAAGAGCAAGCTCTCCCCTGTGCAGAGCATCTCTTTTCTCGGAATGGAGCTGGACTCGGTCACCATGACAGCACGCCTCACCAACGAGCGCGTCCAGTCGGTGCTGAACTGTCTGAAGTTTTTCAGGCACAAGACAGCGGTCCCTCTCAAAAATTTTCAGAGGCTCCTGGGGCATATGACAGCCGCAGCTACGCCGCTCGGGCTGCTTCATATGAGACCGCTTCAGCGCTGGCTACACGACTGAGTCCCAAGATGGACATGGCACCGTGGCACATTCCGGGTGGGCGTTACTCCGGAATGTCGCCGCCTGTTCAGCCCATGGTCAGACCCTGCTTTCCTGCGGGCAGGAGTGCCCCTAGGACAGGTGTCGAGGCATGTTGTAGTCAACACAGATGCCTCCATGACCGGCTGGGGTGCTGTGTGCAACGGGCAGACAGCCTCGGGCTCCTGGACAGGACCTCGACTGCAGTGGCATATCAATTGCCTTGAGTTGCTTGCCGTGTTTCTGGCGCTCCGGTGGTTTCTTCCGCTGTTGCGCCACAAACACGTGCTTGTCTGCATGGACAACACAGCGACTGTAGCGTACATCAGGGTGGTCTACGTTCCCGTCGTCTGTCGCAACTCGCCCGCCATCTCCTCCTCTGGAGTCAGACGCGGCTCAGGTCGCTGCGGGCCGTTCACGTTCCAGGAGAGCTGAATCGACGCTGAATCGACACAGACCCTGTGCAAGATCAGGGAGAACGAGGAGCAGGTCCTGTTGGTTGCGCCGTTTTGGCCCACCCGGACCTGGTTTGCCGACCTCATGCTCCTTGCAACAGTCCCTCCCTGGAAGATTCCCCTGAGGAAGGACCTTCTTTTTCAGGGGGACGGCACGATTTGGCACCCGCGTCCCGACCTGTGGTACCTACATGTGTGGCTTCTAGACGGGACACGGAAGACCTCACTGGCCTCCCCCAGGCTGTGATAGACACTATCACTCAGGCTAGAGCCCCCTCTATGAGGCAGGCCCTGAGGTGGGGTCTGTTCGTTGACTGGTGTTCCTCTCGCCGAGAGGACCCACGGAAGTGCTCGGTCGGAGTGCTTTTCTTCCTGCAAGAGAAGTTGGAGCGGAGACTGTCCTTCTCCACTTTGAAAGTGTATGTCGCAGCTATTGCGGCATATCACAATGCAGTTGATGGGTCATCCCTAGGGAAGCATCATCTGATTGTCAGGTTCCTCAGAGGTGCGAGAAGGATTAACCCTCCTAGATCGCACCTCGTACCCTCTTGGGATCTCTCCGTAGTCCTCCAGGGCCTTCGGGGAGCTCCCTTTGAGCCGCTCAGTTCAGTCGAGCTGAAGTTCTTGTCTCTCAAGACTTCACTCCTGGCTGCGCTGGCCTCCATCAAGAGGGTTGGGGACCTACATGCATTTTCGGTCAATGAAGAGTGCTTAGAGTTCGGGCCAGGTAACTCTCACGTTATCTTGAGACCCCGGCCCGGTTACATGCCCAAGGTTCCCACCACTCCTTTTCAAGATCAGGTGGTGAACCTGCAAGCTCTGCCCCAGGAGGAGGCAGACCCGGCCTTAGCGTTGCTGTGTCCCGTTCGTGCCTTGCACATCTACGTGGACCGCACCCGGAGCTTCAGACGCTCCGAGCAGCTCTTTGTCTGCTTCGGGGGACAGCAGAAGGGGAATGCTGTCTCCAAACAGAGGTTGGCTCATTGGGTAGCTGATGCCATCACCCTGGCGTATGAAGCCCAAGGTGAGCCGTGCCCCCTAGGAGTTCGAGCCCACTCCACCCGGAGTGTTGCCTCCTCCTACGCATTGTCTCTTTAGCAGACATCTGTAGAGCTGCGGGCTGGGCGACACCCAATACCTTTGCGTGGTTCTACAATCTCCGCGTTGAGCCAGTGTCCTCCTGTGTGTTGGGTAACAGGTAATTTGCGGGAGGACAGCTCAGGTGTCGGCTTGCTGCGCCATTCCTCATGGGTCCGTGCGCTATTTTCCCAGTTGTTCCCATGGTTGAACTCTGGGTCCTCCATGCCCCGCAGTCTGGACTTAGCGGAGTAGTCCATACTGTGCTCCGGAGCGGGGCCTCCTTCACCCCCCTCCGGTTGTGGCATCATGTCTCAGTATCTCCACGGAACCTTCCGTGTTTCCCCAGTCTATCTAGACTTAGTTTTAACTCTCCACATGACTTAACCGTCATTGTGCTCCGCCCCCCAACGGCTGCTTCAGAATCTGGCACCCCTGGTGGGCCACCACGTGGTCTACAGGGCGTTGGGATGGTTACGCATTGAGCCCCTTGTTCCGACACGCTTGCCTGCTGGCATTGGGTCTCGACTGCGTAACGCAGTTCAGGATTGTGGCGTTTTCCAGAGGTCCCCATTATTACGTCATTGACGTAATGACGTAGAGAACGACTGAGGGGGAATGTCTCGGTTACGAAGGTAACCCTCATTCCTCGAAGGAAGGAATGGAGACGTTACGTCCTCCTGCCACAATCCTGGACTGCGCTGAAGCCGGGTTGCGGCTCGGCTCCTCAGCAAATCTGAATGAGTGGATGCACGCCGCCATCTTATATACCCGTATGTCCGGGGGAGTGGCGCGGCATGCAAATTCCACTCGCCAATTCTCATTGGCTTTTTCTCTTAAGCTCAGAGGTGATAGGGTCTCGTAGCCGATCCCCATTATTATGTCATTGACGTAACGTCTCCGTTCCCTCCTTCGGGGAACAAGGGTTACCTTCGTAACCGAGACGTTTTTGTGCTGTGCAGAGCTGTAGTTGAATAGTTAGGCCTACTACACTACTGTATTTTAATGTTGGTCATTATGGTGGTACCTGTAAAGGCAAATATTTTCTGAGGTGGTACTTGGTATAAAAAGTTTGAGAACCACTGGAATAGAATATAAAATAAGTGAAAATAAAGACAGTGAACGTACTTATTCATTTATTTATTTTAATTATAAGTATATATTACACATATGTAGTTATATACACATCCAACTAATATGAAGTATTTTAAAATATTACAGAACAAATTAATCCAAATAAAACAGTTACCGCATTTAGGGGTACAATTAAATCCTTCACTGGAAATTCACTGGCCTTTAAAGCCTTCTTTGCTGCTTTGTAGTATTTTTTTTTTATTTTTTTTTATTTTTGATGCTTTCATGTCTTGTTACAATTAGCTACTGTAATTGCGAGATGGAGATTTGGATAATCTACTTTCCCTGGAGAGGGAAATGATTAATTTCGAAGTAAGTGTTGCTCCATGTACTGCTCCAGGTAATGTTCATGACAAAATCTATATACATTATATTATCTTTCTAAATATAATTATATGGTTATATAACAAGTGAAAATAATAAGCGAAATAATTACTGTGAGAATTCAACACTGCATGAAAGCACCATGCTTTGTCAGTTTTGCATACCTTTGTGCATTGCACAAATTTCTCAGGAAGCACATGAACTTCCTGTCTGCTTTTATTTGCCTTTCTGTTACTGACAAGCAGCTTGAAACGATGAAGTTAGTCACACTGAGAGATCTGTGCAATGTGCAAAGGTATGCAAAACTGACAAAGCATGGTGCTTTCAAGCAGTGTTGAATTCACACAGTAATTATTTTGCTTATTATTTTCACTTGTTATATAACCATATAATTGCATTTAGTTTGTAAGCACTGTGCTTACAAACAGGTAAATAAAAAATGATTATATTTATGTTTTTTAAATAAAAACTACTGTGGATGTAAATGTAATAAATATATAATAAAAAATAAAAACTTTACTCAAATAAAGATTAAATTAAACTGTATTGTGTTTTACCATGAATTTACATTTAATTTATATTTTAATTAGAATTTTTTTTATTTATTTTTTATTTATTTATTTTTGACAGGGAAAGCTTTGCACAAATAGAAACACACATAAGCACATATATACATATGTGACCCTGGAGCACAAAACTTAACTCTTAACAAAACTCTTAAGTCACTGGGGTATATTTGTAGTAATAGCCAAAAATCCATTGTATGGGTCAAAATGATTGATTTTTCTTAATGCAAAAAATCATTAGTATATTGAATAGAAATCATGTTCCATGAAGATATTTTGTATATTTCCTACCGTAAATATATCAAAACTTCAAAAAGTTCAAAAATTTACCCTTATGACTAGTTTTGTGGTCCAGGGTCTCATATATTAAAAAGTGCAAAAGTAACCAAAAGTGCATCGACCCACTGGGAAAATACCTGGTATGGCAGATTACCAGTCCGGCACTGGTCCCATGACAGTCAGGCATTCCCTGTCTAAACCTCTCAGTGCTTGTTTTCATCATGGCCTTTATTTTTCTCAGCAAGATTTAACCGTTATTTAAACAGGAAATCATTGCTGTCTGACCACAATTTCCAGCAGAGACTCAACTGCTCAACAACAAAAAGTTTGTTAATGTTTATGGTGTTTAAACTTGTTTTTTATGAATGCTTACTTGGCTCTAAAACTCCTCTATAGAGAGCATAAATATATGTTTTTAGAAACTGGAGGTGTAATATGCTAATTACCCAACTCTGTTAATTCAGAAGGCACATATAATCTTGTAAATCTGGCAAAGTTTACACTCAGACCAATAATTATAAACTACTAGTAAATAAGTCCACTTGCATGTTTACAAAAGAAAACACATACATTCTCTTTCTGATCATTCTGATCACGTGATTAAACCAACCACATTGTGTGTCTATATAAATAGCAGAAGAGAATTGTTCACTTGGTATTTGGGCTTCAGAAGATCGACAGACTGACATACAGAGAGAAGCATCGGCTCTCAGGTTTGACTTCTTTCCTCATTTTGATTAATTAATCTGTATAATTTCTCAGATTTTTTATACATCAGATCAGAATGATGAAATTACCCTTAAAAGTAACAAATGCATGCTACTATCCATTAATTTGCAAATAATGCATTCTTTACAAAAAAATAATGTTCAATACAAATGTTCTCTTTTATATTAATTCATCATGATTTTTGGATGCGTCACATTTATAAAACTTTAGGAGCTGTTGATGAAACTGATGTGGAAAAGACTGTTCCGGTTTACTTGCCTGTTGATGCTTCATTAGATTTGAGAGAGAGAGAGAGAGAGAGAGAGAGAGAGAGAGAGAGAGAGAGAGAGAGAGAAAGAATATTTAATTCAAGATGCTGCCAAAATGTAAAAAAAAAAAAAAAAAATTAATTACAATTTTCTGCAGTAAATCGAGAATACAACTGTAAAGGAAAAGATGAAAATGTAAAGGTGTCTTATGGAAAACAAAAGAAGAAGAGATTAGTGGGAATGTTATATGTCTTTTCAGCATTTTCCAGCAATGTGAATCAGGTCTCTGTGTGATTCTGCTGGTCATCAAACCTGACAGATTTCTGAAGAAGAGAGAAAAATTGAGAAGTTTTATATGATTAAAAATCATATATTAAAATGTTTGCTTGTTTGTTTGTTTTTGTACAAAAAAATGCTTATAATCCATTATAATGCTAAATTATGTCCAGTTATTATTCAGTATTTTTTTCAACTTGATTTCTTTTCATTCTTTTTGCATCTGATGAATTGTAGGCCTCATTTTTTTGTGTGGAAAAAAAAAAGCATTATTTGTGGATAATTTTGTCAGTTTTACATAAAATACAATATTTACATAAATATGAAATTTGCACTGTTTATCACACTTGTTTGCTTCAATTTTTAACCTGATTGTTTGTTTTGAAATTGTTTTTGAAATGTTTTTATTTTATACAAAAATACACAAAGACACACAATGTTCTGGGTCAAAAATGACTGGCCTATAAAAGATTTTAAATCATTTATTACACTAATTTATCACCAAAAATGGATTCAATCTTTTTGTCAACTTGTTTTCTTTAAATTAGGAAAGGTTTTATATTATTTTTATTAAACTGATTGAACAATTTTGTGTAAGGTATTATCTCAAATTCTTAGGGAATCAAATTTAAAGATTCAATTCAGCTTGATTAGATTAAATTGATTCAGAATTAATAGTTTACACTCATTAACCATTCATCCAGCAAGAAGTTTAAATTAGTACATCTTACCAGTTCTGAGGTTTATATTACTTCATGGCTAATGATAATAATACAAACCAGTATTTTGTTAACTCTAAGAGCAAGGTAACAAGATCTGGGCATAAGTTTAACTTTAAAATACACAACACAAGAAAGGATTGTAGGCGAGAGGCAAAGAATTGTTAGGAACATTGGGTTTTAATCGAGCCATTTTGGTCCGTCCTATGAGGCTATGGTCCAATCCAATCTTGCTGCGGGGCGGAGCCACGCTCCGGGTTGTTCCTCCTTGCATAAATTAACATATGTTCATCATGTGGCATCTCTGCAAGTTTTGTTAATAATTTCAATAAACAGTTTTGGGTACAATACTTGCATTACAACAAACTTTTTATTCATATAAAAAAATTGGAAATAAAACAAGCTCCCAGTCAACACAGTCTTGCATACACGTCAATACATTTTGTAGCTTTATCTACTAAAAGGAGTATACTGCACAGATTAAAGCTCCAACAGTTACATAAAACACATCAAGCGTATAAGAGGTATAAAGCCAGGGTGTCCGCGGGTCCTTAAAAAGTCTTAAATAACGTTTTCCAAATATAAGGCCTTAAAAAGTTGGACAGATCATTGGACAGACCAAAGATTGACAAATATATATATATATATATATATATATATATATATATATATATATAAAAATATCCAGCAAAGCATCAAAACGCAAGAATGATTCTTCTTATTTTAATACATTCAACGTAAACAGCGTTTGATAATGGATAGTGTATTTCTGGTATCAAAATCGTGTTGCCTGTCTCTTACTAAGAGACTTAAAAACAAATGAGAGAAACAGCACACATTAAGAAACTCACTGAGGTAAAAAATTCTAAATGTGTAGTTTATTTATAACATTATTATTTCAGTAACATACCAACAGAGCTTTGCTGAATATTCTCACGATTGCAAATGTTACATTGATTTTCAGTAAACAAGCAATTAGTCAAGTAGTTATTAAGTTACTTACATTTTAAACACAATATTTACTGTTTTGTTCCATTTCATTACCGAAAATAGTTCCAAACGAGCATCACAGCAGCAGCATATTCTCCAAGCAACACTCGGCTGCATTTTGTTACTGAATGATTCAGCGTTTTGAACGAATCAGTTGAAATAACTCATATTGACTCACTCATTAAGTGACTTACTGCCGCCTACTGGTAGTTTAGTAAAAGTATGCATTTCCCCCCAACATTTCTTATTTGTATATTCATAACTGCATTTAATATCATAACATTTATTGCAGTTTTAATTTTGCAGTGTAGATGATTTTGTCACGGTGTCGTGTAGGGAGGACAAACAAGGAGTGCAAGGTCGAGCTCAGGTGCAAAACAAGTCTTTTAATAACAAATCCAAAATGATAATCCAAATAGGAGACAGGCAACGGACACACGCACACAAAGACGAGAACGGACAATCAAACAATGAACAGAATCCAACTTAAATAGGGTGGTAACGAGACACAGACAGGTGATCGTGATTAACTAATAATGACATAATTAGGGGAGGGACAGGAACACAACCAAATAAGGGCAAAAAGGAAGTGGAGGAAACCAAACTAAAACAGAACTGAACCAAAAGAAAATACAACAAAAGAGTCCCAAAACCTGACAGATTTAGCCCTATAGAATTTATTGATAAATTGTAATAATTTGACATGAAATGTGATGCATACATTTCAAAAGTTAAAAAATAGGCCTTTATTAAGGTAAATAAAAATATGCAGATTTAACTATGTAAAAGCTGATAGAACACTGATGAAAATATTGCTTCAGAATAAATTATTTACACCACCAAAAATCTTGGTACTTTTATGAGTTTTTTTTATTGTGAAATATTGTCTGCTGATATGAAAAGTTCACTGTATATCGTAGTAATATAATATGTAATTTATAATTTATGACAGCTATGAAATTTTGTTTTCTTTTTACATTAAGCACACTATTTCCATTTCCATTTTAGGTCTTAAATTTCATAAGGTGGTATTAAAAAGTCTTAAATATCACTTGTTCATATCTGCAGAAACCCTGAAAACATACTATTCATTAATACTGTTGCTCTCATAGATAATGAGGTCAAGAAAGTCATGTTGTGGAGATCCTGTGAGCTTGCGGACTGGGGAACGTCACTATAAATCTATCGTTTCCTGTTTATTTGATTGTCGATTTATGTTTAGATGGTCACAAGGTACACTGAATGCTCTGATTGCATAAATGAGTCCAGATGAGGGGAGGTCTTTTCTCCGGTTGATATACTTTAGGGAATTCAAACTGTTAAACCCCCAAAAGTCAAAGGACCAGGCCCTGGTTGAGACAGGTTGGCGTCATTAGGTCTCCTGATCAGTTTTACGATCAGCAAATGGCTGGGAAAAAGAAACTTTTCAGAGGCATCTGGAATGTGGTGATTTCTGCAGTTTGTTTGATGATCTGTTCGACCGAGGTCCCACATTTGTTATACTATTTACTATGAGCATTACAGGCTTTTTTGTCACAGAGATGATCTTTATCCTCAAATCAGTGAAGGTCTGATCAATGAGGCCCACGATCAATGTCTCAAAAATGAATACAAAACACAAAACCAGTCCTAATTTACAGAAAACCAGTTGACAAAAAGACTGAATCCAGTTTTTGGTGATGAAATAGCATAAGTGATTTATGAGCTATTTTTTGTAGGCCAGTCATTTTTGCTTGGGAACACCAGAAGTGTGACTTTGTGCCATTTTGTACAAAATAAAGGCTTTTTTTTTTTTTTTTTTTTTAAATCTCAGACAAATAATCTGTTTAAACATTTAAAGCACACAGGTAAAATATACAACAAATATGGTCAATTTGCAGTGTTTAACTGATAAATAAGGCCTACAATCAATCAGTTCCAAATAGAAATTTAAAACCAGTCCGAATTTACAGAAAACATGCTGACAAAAAGATTGAATCCAATATTTGGTGATAAGGTAGCATAAGTGAGATTTCAATACACAATACACTGTTTATCAAAATTATTCAAGATGCTAATAATTTTATTTAACATTAAGCAGATTCTCTGAAATATCTCACTGCATGTTTTGTATACATCTGACTTGCGTCCTGTAGTGAAATCATGAGCATCTAAATGAATACTTACATCTGTTTTGTGTTTGATACAGCATCAGACGGAGAAATGCTTCCCAGACAGATCAAAGTAGTCACAACAACAGTCACTTTTGATTGTGATGTCCCCAGCCTCTCACCCATTCGGCTTGTTCTTCTGGGTAAAACTGGAGTTGGAAAAAGTGCAGCTGGAAACACCATACTGGGAGAGAAAGAGTTCAGATTTATGAGGAGAATGAATTCAATAACCCTTAGCTGTTCAGAGAAACACGCCACTGTTTCAGGCAGATCTGTGTCTGTAGTTGACACTCCTGGGCTCTGTCACACAGAGATGGAACCTGAAATGTTAATGGAAGAGATAGGCAGAAGTGTTTATTTATCCAGTCCTGGACCACACGCTTTTCTCATTGTAATCAGAGTCACAGACAGATTCACTGAAAAGAAGGAGGAAGAGGAGATTTCTCAGCAGATGGAGATGATATTTGGTCAGGAGGTGTTAAAATACTCCATCATTCTCTTCACTCATGGAGACTGGTTAAAGGAAGAGTCCATAGAGACAATCATGGAGAGATTCCCTGCATTAAGACGTCTAGTCTATCAGTGTAGAGGCAGATTTCATGTCTTCAACAATGAAGATGAGAATAACAGAAAGCAGGTGCATGATCTACTGCAGAAGATTGACACAATGATAGAGCAGAATGGAGGAGGACACTACAGCATCCAGATGTACGAAGATTTACGACGACGAGAAGAAGAAGAGAGGAAAAAGCTACAAGAGGAGAATGAAAATAGTAAAACTTTTGGAATTGGTAATGTGAGCCTTCCAGCTGTTAGTGCAGCTTGTGGTGGTGTTATTGGTGCAACAGTTGGAGGTCTTGCTGGTCCTGCTGGTGCAACTGTTGGTAAAATTGTGGGTTCAGTTGTTGGTGCAGCTGCTGGTACAGCATTTACTCAAAACAAGTAATGTGGGATAAATTCTCATGGCCACTGGTGGAGGTGTCCTAAAATCACGTTTCAACAAACATTTTCCAAACTTCAATTTGGAAAAATGCCCAAAGCAATAAGCAAATTCATCAACTTTAATAAACAATCCTTTCAGAGATGTTAACCACCAATAAATCAAAATGGCCAAACTGTCCCCTAGGTATTTGATATCATTGATGCTGCACTGTTATGCAGTGCTGTCTTTGTTGTTAGGATGACAAAAAGTTTTAAAACTTGCATTTTTAGGCTCGTCTTCTTCAGTGCTCAGACAACACTCATCAATGTCACAATGAGTAAAATGGCCAATCGAAAGAAAGAAGCCAGGGCTTTGATGTTTAAAAAAGATGGTGCAAATTTCAACATGAGTTTAGTTTTAATGACGAAAAAGTGTGGGATAAGATAGAAGTAGGTAAACATTTAAAATTTGAAATTTAACATTTGTTTAATGATAGAAATATTTAACAACCGATAGTAATGTCCAGTGATGCAAACTACTCAACTTTAACCAAACTTCCCCATTTTTAATTGAAAATATGTAATTCACATGATTCATAATTCATAGTTCAATGTGATAAGCGTAAATATGTGTTTAAAAATGAAATATTATTTGCAAATGTGACCATGGACCACAAAACCATAAGGGGTCATAAGGGTCAATTTTCTGAAATTGAGATTTATATTTCATTCGAAAGCTCAGGTTTGTTAGAATAGAACAATATTGGACAGAGATACATCTATTTGAATATCTGGAATCTGAGGGTGCAAAAAAATCTAAATATTGAGAAAATCGCCTTTAAAGTTTCCAAATGAAGTTCTTAGCTATACATTTTGACCCATACAATGTATTTTTGGCTATTGCTACAAATATAACCGAGCAACTTAAAACAGGTTTTGTGCTTCAGGGTCACAAATAGTTTAAATCAATTATGTATCTTCTCAGCTACAGTTAGAACTTGTTTTACTGTCGTTTTATCTTCATGGTTACGGCCTTGGATTCTGTACACACACACACACACACACACACACACACACACACACACAATTATTATGTATTTTAAACATCTGAAGAGAATACTGGATAATATGAAGTTAACAATAATAATAATGATAATTATAATATTAAATAATAATAAAAAAGCAATCCATACACGAGCTGAATATTATTACATTGTCTAGCTTGGTTTAGCTGCTTCATGCACTTTTCTCAGACATTTCTAAAATGAATAAGAGTTTAATGTCTTTATGCTCATAAGATTTAAAACATAACATGCAATTCTATTCTTTTTTGCCTTTTTGGAATACAATTTGTGATTGTAATGCTTAATAAAGTAATTCATTTTCAGCAAAGTCCAAACGTGTTTGTTATATATAATTTGTTTACATTTTCATAACAATGACTGAATTATTACCGGCATGTATAACATTAGAATACAGCAGTCAAACTTAACCTCATCTGCATTAAGTTCAGTTGGATTCATGTTGCATTGTGTGATGCTTTTAAACAGTGTCTTTTTGCCAAGCCTGAACTAATCAAATAAATGTGTATGAATGCATTTTGCTTTTCAAGTCAAGATTCTTAGACATTTGCACAGGAAAAAAGTGTGATCAGAAGTTGCAATTAAAGTATTTCTAAATTCTAATGGCTCGAAGCAATGTTAGTCAAACCTGAATGCCAAACAAAAACCTTAAAATTAAAGTAAACTCTCTTTATATAAATAAGCTGACTCTATACATTATTCGCTGAATGATTTCTTCAAAATGGTTTACAAACGTTCAAAATATCAAAGCAGGATTGGATTTGATGCATTAAAATTCTAAAACTACAACAAAATGTAATTGATAATTTTTATTAACAAGCTCAGACATTAGATTTCTGCTGAGGTTAGTGAATCAGAAACGCTGTTTAACCATACCAAATGTGCTTTAGAAATGCAGTTTCAGCAACCAGAGGAAACAACAAAAAATAAATTGATTATGAAAATCAAGGGTCAAGAACCCAACTAAAGCAAATGCTTAGCTGCACAATGGTGACTTTAAAACTTTCTTAATTTCAATTAAACATCAACATCTAAAACTCTTCTTTCATACAAAACTTATTGAGAATTAACTAAGTCAGACTGGTTTGTAATAAGTGAAGATGCTGAGATCTAGAGAGATCTGTTAGTGTTTATGTTCTTTTGGGATTTAAAGGGTTTCTGTTGTCTGAGTTTTGTGGGTTGCCATTGTGCTGAAGAGTAGTGTGTGTGCTTTAGTCCAGGAGGAGACAATGAAACATTGATGTTATGCTGCATGTCATTTTTTTTAAAGACTGTAATTTTGGGAGTTGTTGATGCAGTGATAGTTGTGATTAGTTTTTGCATGTGTATTGTTGATGGCTAGTAGTTAACTACAAAAAACTTTAATTTCACAAAGAATGTTTCATGATGGTAATCCAGACAATAACTGTAAAGTAACATTAAAAAAACAACAAAAAAAAACATTTAAGAAAATTTAGGATATTTTATTTTTTACAAAAAAAACAACAACGCTCTCTTTAACCGTTATTTCAATTAATGGTAAACGTTTGGCACCCTGTCCTGCCATGCATTTCACAGTTTTTTTTTACGTTTCATTTTTTTCACACAGAAAATGTGTGGGCTCAATAAATTTACTGAAGTTCTCTTTAATAGCACCATTTAATTTGACACTATATTGTGAATAATAAGACACCAATGGTATTATTTTATTTCTCGATTTTGTACTCTTGGATTATCCACAAACTCTATGAATGCTCTAAGAACTCTTCTCAGGTATGTTCTTGAATATCTCCTTTTCTTCAAAGCTTTAAATAGAATTTCCACAGCTGCTCTAAAATCTGTCTCTGTCTAAAATTTAAGGATCCCTCAAAAAGTGTGTTTTTGGATGAAAGCTAGCGTTGTGGAGCAAACAATGTGTATCCGTGGGCTTAAAAATAAACCTTATAGTCAATGTGTCCTGAGTCCTCAAATCTCTTATGTGTTACAACGTCTAAAAAATGCACCTTGTGTGAATCTATTTCAAATTTATTTTTAATTAATTTCTGCTGCTGGTTCATTCAAATTATTTGTAGAATCTTTAATGCCCTCTTTACTATGGGTCCATATACGCCAAATGTCATCCAGAAAACAAAAATATGAAAAAGGTTTAAGAGGAAAAGAAGATCGAGCAGACTGTTCCCAGGAAGCCATTAAAATATTGGCATATGATGGGGCAAATTTCTTCCCCTTCACCATGCCCTTGATCTGCAAGTGAAACTCTAAGTTGAATTGAAAATCATTCTTGGTGAGATTGATTTCAAGTAATTTCAGGATGTAATGATCTGGTCTCTTGGGGTCTGGAAACTTTTTCATACATTTTTGTATGGCTGTCATCCCCACCTGGGTCTCTATTTGTATACAAACTGTCTATATCTATGGTGGAAAGAAAAGCATCAGTGGTAATCTGTGAATCTTTAGTTTTTTTTTGTATAAAATCATAAGTATCCTTCAAGTAACTGTCATGTCTCTGTGAAATTGGGTCTAAAAAAATGTCAGTATATTCTACTGTATTAATATGATTTGCTGCCACAATCTGAGACTATGGGTCTGCCCGGAGGAATTTTGTGTGACACTCTCCAACTACTGGGATCCTTATGGATTTTAGGAAGGAGGTAAAATCTCCTGGGCCTGGGAGTACCTGAACCTGCTAGGTAATCTTTCTGTTTTCCACTGATGACACATTGTGTGTTGTCCAACTCTCCCATTTTCAAAATGGCAGGAGAACAGGGTGGCTACCTGTTTCCTCGTGAGGTATGTAAAGTTTGATTAACTGGCACTTTTTATTTGTTAATAGTTTGCTAATAGTTTTATTGAGGAAACATTTCAGGATTTCTCTCCATATAACAATAGGTTCATATAATCATATAGCAATCAGTTGTTTAGTGTAATAATGCAGTATAGCGCTACTGACATCTAGCGTTAAACCCGTGAAGTGACAGTGAAAAAAGTGAAAGTGTCTCACTTTAAACTCGTTTGTCTCCAAATTCCATTCCTGAAAATCATAGCTATCAACCAACTTCAGATAGCTATAACTTTTGTTACGATAAAGCTATGGACAAAATAAAAACAGTTTTGTAAAGGGCTTGAACCCAGCTTTTGTGTGACACACACACACATACATACATACATACATACATACATACATATATATATATATATATATATATAGTGAAACCATTGGTTATTATAGATCCTTCCTCAGCTGGGATTGTTTAGAGCCCTATGAAGCTGCATTGAAACTGCATTTTGGAAGTTCAAACTCTGGGCACCATAGAACTCCACTATATGGAGATAGTGGAATGTTTAAAAAAAAAAAAAATCTTCACAACTTGAATGAAAGATTTACATTTTTCTTCTCGTTTAACAACAGCATTTTATAATATTGCATTTTTATTTTGGAACAGAACTCCATCGCAGTGAACGCAGTCGAAGTTCCCGTTCATTTACTTGGTGATGCTGCATACCCACTCAAGAATTGGCTTATGAAGGGTTTCACAAACCACCAGGCACTTACCCCTCAACAACAGCTCTACAACTACCGACTAAGCTCAGCACGAATGGTGGTCGAGAACGCCTTTGGTCGACTCAAAGGGCGTTGGCGGTGCTTACTTAAACGCAATGATGTGGACACTGCTCTGATGTCAGATGTTGTTGCTGTTTGTTGTGTTTTGCACAACATTTGTGAGTTGAACAAAGAAATGTTTTTGCCTGACTGGAACATCACAGATGTTTTGCAAGAGCCTGCTCAAGATGTGTTTCAGGGAGTGGGAGGGCATAATGCTCAAGAAATTCGTGAGGCTATGATTACCTTGCTGTAAAGTGTCGACATTGTAACCGGCACAATCATTTATGCTAAATCGAGGGTTTTCAAGCCCTTGAGTAAATAAGTCAAATTCTACATAAAATACAATTACAAAAATTACAAGTCAAAGTTTGTCAATAAAATTTTTATTGTTAAAATTTCATTCAATCTGCTTGTCAGTTACTTTTTACATAAAAATGAGTGTAATTAGGTAATAGATGAGAAATTAACAAATATTGCAGAACACAGAGTAATACTAAAAGGAAACATTGATGTATAAAGAACATCAGTAATTCATTTGCACATACAAGTATGAAACAAAACATTTTAAAAATAAAACTAATAATAAATAACATTGTAAACATAAGTGTTCATTCTTTTAAAAACAAATCTTTAAACAATGAAAACAATGAATTGCAATTATAAATTGTTGCATAAATGAACTTTTTTTAATTGTATATAATGTATAGTTTATATATATACATATACTGTAACATTCTCTAACTGCTATACTATAGCATAGCTATAACATTGTATAACTGTTATACTACAACATAACTATAACACTACAACATATTGTATAACTGTTATACTATAACATATTCCTACTCCAGGTGTAGAAATGAAGAGGATGACAACGGGGTGAATGTGCTGTTTTCCGTGTCCTCCGATGTACTTAGGTTATGGAAGCAGGCATTGTAAGGTGGCACATAATAATGTGTGGGTGCTGGAGCTGGCATACGGCATAGAAGTTCACCCAAAAAACGGTTTTGGGTCTCCTGTAGCTCGCGCAGCATCGACATCTGTTTTGCCATTTCTTCTTCCCTTGCCTGACTCGCCTCCCTCCTCAGTCGCTCTTCGTACTGCCTCTGCTCTGCCAAGCGAACACGCTCCCTCTCCTCAAAGTCCCTGTCCATTTCAAAAAAGAGGTCCTTCACCTCTTTCACAATAATTTCAGTCCTGGACAGGCGTTTTTTGGCCTTTTTAGCAGGGGGTGGTTGAGGGGATTCTGAAAAGGCAAACCCCAAGGGAGATTATTAACCACATGATGCATGGCAGGCATAGCAAAAAGTAAAGGCTACTGTAATGAGGATATTATAAACATTAAAACATGACTTAATGCATGAACATAATGATATTTGAGTGAACACAATAATATTGGAGGACCAAAATTGATATAGTAAGCATTTCACAATGTTTTCCAACAAGAAACACAATAACTATGAAATGTTAGCACACCTGAATGGATTTCTCTGGAGATTTCCTCCATGGTTTCCAGGCTGGTGCCAAATGCGGGCACCGAGGAAGAAGTAGTAGAAGAGGCAGCTGCCTCGGAGCTAGCCAGTTCTGCTGATACCTAAAATTTTACACAGACACTACCCAGTAAATAATTTTCTTTTTAAATGTAAAAATATTGATTTAAATGGTTCTTTTTGTAATATGATGACTGAAACTTTATATAATTGACAAGCTCATTTACTTTGGTATTGCATTTTTTTAAAGATTTGACTAGATTTAGAATTAATAGCGTTGACCCCACTCGTTGTGATTAGAACATTTGTTTTTACTAATATCCCATTGAATAAGGAAAGAGTACAGTATAAATTAATAAATTAATTAATAAATGTCATATTCATAAGAGTAAGTGAAGTAAAACCATTTAGTATTTTATATGCTTATGTTTTCATATGTGTTATTATAGTCATAACTGTACTTTGACTCTCTATTGAATTTATAGAGAGAGAGAGAGCACGAGCTGTTGATACCTCTTCCGAGTCCATACTGCTCAATAGCGCCACTGGATTCGCCGAATGGCTCGTTCCCCATATGCCGTAGCATACGTCGTAATAAGGCCAGTCTACTCTTCCGTTCCCACTTTTCCCGTTGTAATCATGGACTTGGTGGAGTTTTTTTCTCAGCATCTTCAGTTTGCTTATAATTTGTGATTTCTCTCTCGAGAAACCACGGTCTAGCATTTTCTTTTTTATTTGTTCATACACGACCGCATCGCGTACAGTTCCACTGAGCTGTCGAACAATCTCCGCTTCAGCGCGGATACCGAGGAGCTCTCTTGTCTCTGCTTCAGTCCAATTTGTGGACATTTTTATATATTTATATTATATTTATATTTTAAAGTGAAACGATGTGTATTTAAAACACCCGCTCAAAGGTCACATGAAAACTACGTCACATCCTTTACGGCATTGGTTCTGGCTTTTGTTCACACAGCGCTCGTTCCGGGACTGATCCCGGCAATGTTACTAGGTCCCCAACCCGGAATCGTTCCCGGAATCAATCCCGGAAAGTGGTTGCGTTCACACAGAAGGCACTCCGGCAATGTTACGGCAATTTTCCGGAATCAACGGGCAGTGTGAAAGGGGCATTGGAGTCTCCACTAATGACGTGATGATTTGAATCAGGTGTGTTAGATAAGCGAGACATGCAAAATGTGCAGAGCAGGGGTGCCTCCAGGACAGGTTTGAAAACCACTGCACTAGATCACTCTCCACCTGAAATTGAGCAGAGGGCAGTGCATCCAGGAAATTCAGGTTATTTTATTCTGATTATTACTTTTAATGTATTCATTCATCTTTGCAAGATATTTCTGTTCCTCTGTGTGAAGTAGCTCACAGTAATTGACCACAGGGACCACAATTTCGGTATGTAACAGGCGTGTTCTGGCCAATTTATAGGCCCTTTGAATTTCTGTGTTTGTGGTTGTGAAACATCTTTGTGAGCGATTGTTAATGCCAAAGGACAGCACTAGAATATTGTGTTCCAGAGCGATAGTGTGATAGTGCTTTCTCAACCAAATTCCCTGCATGTTGGAATTTCGCACCTGGAAAACTATCGATCTGTAGGTCCACCACACTGAAAGCCTGAATCCTAGAAACATTAGAGTCCCATATTATAACACATTTATTCTTTAGGTTAAGACTCCTGAAGGATCTGATGATCCTCAAATGCAAATTGTGTGTGTTTTGTTTCACGAGAGCAAACATACGTTTGTGTTTTTTTTTTCATTCATTAATTGATTAGTCATTTATATTATGTTATATTATTGTTGTCTTTAATATATTTTTCCATTGTTGTTCAGTCTTATGACTGTGTGGTTTCAAGGGCTGCTTGTCTTCATGAGTAAGAGATATGAGGGAATGTTTATGAACTTCAAGGTTTATGGGATGTTGTTGTGAAGACGTTTGCTATAACAATACTTGTTGGATTTCTGTTCTTCAGACAAAGTCTGAGCATTGAGACATATGCAACTAAGATTATTCAATAAACTCTGCTCCTTTTATCATCATTACTTTGTCTCCTGCTTCTGCACTTAATTTTCACTGGTTTTTCCGTCAACTTCTTTGCTCACAGAAGACTGTTAATAGTGTTTTGGGTATTTTGGGTACCAGACAAGACCTCCGGTTAACGGGGTTTGGGTACTAGACGACTCTGCTGACGAGTTGCTCTGTTACCGAAAAAACTGATATTTTCTGATGGGATCCGGCGTCCGGGGTTGGATCTTAATTGTCTAGGCATGGGGAGCGCGATCTAACACTCCTATCAATCTGTTTCCTGTCAGTGTTAATGTGACGGTATGGTCTCCCAACTGATTTGGGTGTAGTTGGTGTTGTAGGAACAATTGTGACCTTTTTTTAGGAAGTTCCTTTTGAATTACTTACAGTGATTGTGGTCCACTTTCCCCTTCTTTGGGTTGTGCATATTCTTTGTTTCCCTTATTTTCGGTTCAGCTTCCACTTCTGGTATGAGAGACGGATGTGCTGTTGAACCCACAGAATAAATTGAGAACTGATATTCTTCAGACTCATCAGAAAACAAATCTGGAGAACCCAGAAATCTGAGAAACGAAGTGTAGTGCTTGGAACAATCAGACACACAATGGTTCATTAGATTTACCAAATCATTTGTTCATTAGATTAACAAATAATCAGAGACCCCCTCACCCATTCCACAACACTGGGTGCCAGGAAGTCTCCAGTGGCCCACCAGGCCCCTGGCAACCAGGACACCTCAGCCAGACCAGATAAACTTTATGACTCAAAATTGAATCTCCCCCACCCAATTCTCTTTAAAACAGACACATATTGCCATAGAAAATGACTTCTTTCATTAATTCTTAGACAAATCTTTCTGCGAAAGGACACACATATCCTCAGATCATTGTGTATATTATTACTCTTTATGTATTTGGTCTTTTGGAATGTACATTGTTTATGCATGTGTTATGATAGACCACTATGTAGTATAACCACACATATACCATGTTTGGTCTCTCTGGATTCGTATTTTGATGATCTAAAAGATAGTGTATAGTATATGTTGATGGTGGTTGAGGAGAGATCCCCCATATGATTGTAAATCGCTTTGTGTGTATGGCCATACACAATAAAGCGCTATATAAATGTATCATTCATTCATTCATTCATTCTTTCATACCTATGCAACATATTAGTGTTAAGAAACTTTAGTAGTTTTTGCATCTACACCCAATCGAATTACATATGCAAAATACCATGCTCTAGGACAGGGTTGTCAAACTCAATTCCTGGAGGGCCGGAGCCCTGCAGAGTTTCGATGCAACCATAATTAAACACACCTGATCCAACTAATCAAGTCCTTCAGACTTAATTGAAAACGGCATAGTATGCATGTTGGAGCAGGGTTGGAACAAAACTCTGCAGGGCTGCGGCCCTCCAGGAACTGAGTTTGACACCCCTGCTCTAGGACAAAGAGTCATAAACTGTCCCTCCAAATGTGAAAGTCACCTTTGGCTCTCTGACCTCCACAGAACTTCAGGCTTCACACAGCGACCTGCCTTTTCACTCCCTTCACTCGTCCTCCTCACCTTCCCATCTTCTGGTTGCTATGTCCCAGAGCCAGTGCATGGCAGGCCTCGAACACAGGCAGTCAGTGGTTCTTTTTGAACCTAAGACAATGAGCTATAACTCTTTGGGACCCCTAAGCTTGAGCCAGGCCTTGTGGCCTTGTTTTCCCATTCCCCAAAGATCACAGGATTTCAGCTGGGTCTCTCTCTCTCGCTCTTTCTCTCTCCTCTTCATTCTTCACTTTCCAGTTCACTTCACAATTAATGTCCCTTTACAATTCTGATTCAAGCTACATGCTCTAATGCATTCTATGGCCACGAAAATATCCTTTCTTAGAGTTGATTTGAAATTACCCCGAATGATCACTGGACGAACAGATTAGTTGATGGCAATTTAATTCTGCTACAGTTACTAGTGGCAGCTGATATAAATAATTGCAATTAATTAATCATAAGCTCCTACAATCCCTGATGTGTGTGCAGTCTCACTAGTGCCAGCATTCGTTGCATTTCTACCAATTCTGGGCTATTTGCTCAACTTCCTGATCGTGTGTGGAAGGAGCCTCACCTAATTCTGTGGCTTAGTAACCACTGTTTGTTGTTGCTCAATATTGACCAGAACCTTCATCAGAATTCTACATGGTTTTCTTTGTGGCAGGGGTGCTAAAAGTCTAACTGGTGTTGGTTGTAATATGTGTTGAGGCTCTAGAGGTGGAAATTCTGTGTTGAAAGACCAATCCCCTCTATTTGGAGGAGGACTGGACCTTTTATTCAGTCTTTCCCACCCTCTAGGTCAGGGATCTCCAACCCTGTTCCTGGAGAGATACCACCCTGCAAACTTCACTTCCAACCCTGTGCCAATACACCTGCCTGCAATTATCAAGTAATCCTGAACAGCTTGATTAGCTGGTTCAGGTGTTTGATTGAGGTTGGAGCTGAAATCTGCAGGATGGTAGCTCTCCAGGAGCAGGGTTGGGGTCTCAAGATAACGTGAGAGTTACCTGGCCCCGACTCTAAGCACTCTTCGTTGACCAAAAATGCATGTAGGTCCCCAACCCTCTTGATGGAGGCCAGCACAGCCAGGAGTGAAGTCTTGAGAGACAAGAACTTCAGCTCGACTGAACTGAGTGGCTCGAAGGGAGCTCCCCGAAGGCCCTGAAGGACCACGGAGAGATACCAAGAGGGTACGAGGTGCGATCTAGGAGGGTTAATCCTTCTCGCACCTCTGAGGAACCTAACAATCAGGTGATGCTTCCCTAGGGATGACCCATCAACTGCATCGTGATATGCCGCAATAGCTGCGACATACACCTTCAAAGTGGAGGGGGACAGTCTCCGCTCCAACTTCTCTTGCAGGAAGGAAAGCACCACTCCGACCGAGCATTTCCATGGGTCCTCTCGGCGAGAGGAACACCAGTCAACGAACAGACCCCACCTCAGGGCGTAGGCCTGCCTCGTAGAGGGGGCTCTAGCCTGAGTGATAGTGTCTATCACAGCCTGGGGGAGGCCAGTGAGGTCTTCCGTGTCCCGTCCAGAAGCCACACATATAGGTTCCAAAGGTCGGGACGCAGGTGCCAAATCGTGCCGTCCCCCTGAGAAAGAAGGTCCTTCCTCAGGGGAATCCTCCAGGGAGGGACTGTCGCAAGGAGCATGAGGTCGGCAAACCAGGTCCGGGTGGGCCAAAACGGCGCAACCAACAGGACCTGCTCCTCGTCCTCCCTGAGACCAGCTGTGTGCCAGAGCGTCCCTGCCGAGGGGGGCCTGGGTCAGGGAGAAAAAGAGCTGGCAGTGGGAGGACTCTGGGGAAGCAAACAGGTTTACCTGAGCTTCCCCGAATCGACTCCAAATGAGCTGAACCGTCTGGGGGTGGAGTCGCCATTCTCCAGGAAGGGTGAGCTGTCGTGAGAGCACGTCGGACGCACGATTCAGCTCTCCTGGAACATGAACGGCCCGCAGCGATCTGAGCCACGTCTGACTCCAGAGGAGGAGATGGCGGGCGAGTTGCGACAGGCGAGGGGGAACGTAGACCACCCTGATGGTTGATGTACGCTACGGTCGCTGTGTTCGTGCGGACAAGCACGTGTTTGTGGTGCAGCAGCGGAAGAAACCGCTGGAGCGCCAGGAACACGGCAAGCAACTCAAGGCAATTGATATGCCACTGCAGTCGAGGTCCTGTCCAGGAGCCCGAGGTTGTCTGCCCTTTGCACACAGCACCCCAGCCCGTCATGGAGGCACCCGTGTTGACTATAACATGCCTCGACACCTGTCCTAGGGGCACTCCTGCCCGCAGGAAAGCAGGGTCTGACCACGGGCTGAACAGGCGGCGACATTCCGGAGTAACACCCACCCGGAATGTCCCACGGTGCCATGTCCATCTCGGAACTCGGTCGTGTAGCCAGCGCTGAAGCAGTCTCGTATGAAGCAGCCCGAGTGGCATAACTGCGGCTGCGGCTGTCATATGCCCCAGGAGCCTCTGAAAATTTTTGAGAGGGACCGCTGTCTTGTGCCTGAAAAACTTCAGACAGTTCAGCACCGACTGGACGCGCTCGTTGGTGAGGCGTGCTGTCATGGTGACCGAGTCCAGCTCCATCCCGAGAAAAGAGATGCTCTGCACAGGGGAGAGCTTGCTCTTCTCCCAGTTGACCCGAAGCCCCAAATGGCTGAGGTGCTGTAGCACCAGGTCCCTGTGTTCGCACAACAACTCTCGCGAGTGAGCTAGAATAAGCCAGTCGTCGAGATAGTTGAGGATTCGGATGCCCTTCCGCCAAAGGGGAGACAGGGCACCCTCCGCGACCTTGGTGAAGACGCAGGGAGACAGGGACAGGCCAAATGGGAGGACTTTGTACTGATATGCCTGACCCTCGAAAGCAAACCGAAGAAACGGTCTGTGTCGAGGAAGAATCAAGACATGAAAGTACACGTCCTTCAGGTCGATGGCTGCAAACCAATCCTGGTGTTGTACGCAAGACAGTATGCGTTTCGAGGTAAGCATCTTGAACGGTAGCCTGTGAAGGGACCGGTTCAGCACTCTGAACTTGGGCGGTCGCCTTGCGAACTGAATCGCGTAGCCGAGTCGTACTGTCCTGATCAACCAAGGGGACGGGCCGGGAAGCGCTAGCCAGGCTCCCAGCCTGCGCGCCAGTGGGATCAGCGGAGCAGTAACTGACGTGCCGGAGGTAGGGCAGCCGGAGGGGGGAAGGGGACTCAACCCAGAAAGCGGGGCGTTCTGGAGAAGAGCTGAGCTGCACGGGGCAGCACTTACCTTCCCTGGTTCCCGCGTTGGCGAATTCAGGCTCCGAGGAGGCAGGGCGTCGCTCAGGAACGAAACTCAGGGCACTAGGCCCAGAGATGAAGGAAATTGCTTTTTGTGAACATGTGGGTACCGCTGACCCAGAGGTCAGTGGCAGCAGCAATGGTACCTGGCCCCAGCCCTCCCCCGGGGCTGGGGGGACTGATGTAGGTGTCCCCCGAAGAGCAAACGTCTCCATCTCCGGGCAGCCCGTGTCAGGGCCGCTTCGCAGACTTGCGGGTGGATTTAGCGGGCCGCTGAGAGACGGGCTGCGCCACCTTCCTGCGGGTGGCTCTACGCCCAGGCTGAGGAGACTTAGCCTCAGCCGGTGGTGCAGGGGGCAGAGCAGAAGCCGCAGCCGCAGGGGGGCGCCCTCGGCGACGAGCAGCCAGAGGCCTGGCACCCGACGGTTTGTTGGAACCACACCGGGGCAAGATGTGGCTAATGGCCTGCTTTTGTACTGCCGAGAACTGCTGGGCAAAGTCCTCGACAGTGTCGCCGAAGAGGCCAACCTGGGAGACGGGTGCGTCAAGAAAGCGAGCTTTGTCGATGTCAGCCATCTGCGCCAGGTTCAGCCAGAGATGGTGCTCCTGGACTACCATGGTAGACATCACCTGACCGAGGGCCCGCGCCGTTACCTTTGTCGACCGGAGGGCGAAGTCGGTAGCCGAGCGCAGTTTCTGCATCAACCTGCGGTCAGAACTACCCTCGTGCAGTTCTTTGAGTGCTTTGGCCTGATATACATGCAGGGTGGCCATCGCATGCAGGGCGGAGGCAGCCTGGCCCGCAGCGAGTGCTGACGAAAGCTTACAGGCTTTGGACGGGAGACGCAGACGATCCCACCAGTTGGCGGCGTTTTGCGGGCACAAGTGCACCGCAACCGCACGCTCCACCTGGGGGACATCCATGTACCCCCTGGGTGCCCCGCCGTCGAGGGTAGTGAGAAGGGAGGAGCCCTGACGTGTACGAGCCGAATAGGGGGCTTTCCACGTCTTAGTGAGCTCCTTATGCACCTCGGGAAAGAAAGGCACTGGGGCGGAGCGAGGTGTAACGTCGCTACTCGCGCCCAGATACCAATCGTCAAGCCGCGAGTGCTCTGGAGAAGGCGCTTTAGACACCTCCAACCCGATGCTCATGGCTGCTGAAATAAGTCACTGAAATAAGGCCCTAAAACATACAGAACATTTGTGAGAACAGGGTGTCATAGACCAGAGTTTATGCCACAAAATTATATGAAAATCATATACTCATTCTATATACTCATTCACAGAAAACAATATACTGATTAATACAACAACATTTAATACTATCAGGCCATCCATCCTGAGAGATAAACTTGAGTGCATGGAGGTGGACCCTTCGTTTATTAACTGAATAACTCTGACTTATCTGACAGGACGGCCACAATTTGTCAGACCCAGGAACTGTGTTTCTGATACAGTGCTGAGTAGTGTTGGGGCTCCACAGGGGACTGTCCTTGCCCCATTCTTGTTCACCCTGTTTACATTGCATTTTAAATACAACTTGAACGAATGCCATATACAGAGATATTCTGATGATACATCAATTGTGGCATGCATAAAGGATGGGCAGGAAGGGGAGTACAGGGATCTTTTAAAGGCCTTCAGTGACTGGAGTAATATGAAGTGTGTCCTTTTGAACACCACAAAGACTAAGGAGCTGGTGCTGGACTTTCGTAGGTCTAAGACTCATCTACAGCCTGTTTGTATACGTGATGAGGACATTTAGGTGGTGCAGTCCTATAAGTATCTGGGTGTGTACCTGAATAATAAGCTGGACTGGTCCCTAAATACAGATGCCCTTTATAAAAAAAAAGGGCAGAGCCGCCTCGTTTACCTTAGGAGGCTCAGGTCCTTTGATGTCTGCAATGAAATGCCGGTTATGTTCTCTCTTACGCTGCAGTCTGTTGGGGAGGCAATACAACGGACAGAAATAACAAGTGGTTGGACAAACTGGTGAAAAAAGCCAGCTGTGTGCTCAGCAGGAGTTAGGACTCCTAAGATGTATGAGGAGAATATTTAAGGCAATACTGGACAATGTTAAACATCCTCTCTATAATATCTTGATTAATCAGAGGAGCAGGTGCAGTGGGTGATTTATATCTGAACAGAGAAATTCAGAAGATCGGTCATTAGACTGTTAAACAGTTCTTGAATTTTTTGTGTAAATTTTATGAATAATCATTGTTTTACTTATTTATTCGAGAACCGAACCTTTATTGAATATGCACACTTTTATGTTTCTTTTAGTTAATTATTTATTCTTCTATGAGTACTGTATTTTTTATTATATGTCTTTTTGTATTTATTGGATGTTTGTTTGTGGTATTTTTTATGTATGTGAGCTACTAGACTGATCAATGGATCGATCAATGAATTTCCCTTAGGGGATAAATAAAGTATTATCTAATGTAATCTAGTTCGTTCTGGTTCTCAAATCTGATTGGTCGAGAACCATGAGATTTTGTACTGGTATTGCTACAGAAACGCTGTTTCACAATTTTGCATCACTCCGCTTGTTCTAGCCGTTCTGTTTTTTTTTCTTACAGCAAGTGTCATGAAGGACGCCCAAATCCTGTATGATTTCATAAATATAACTGTTTTTGTGTCACAGAATGTAGTTCTAAGAGGATTTCATATGAGAATTTAATTGTTTAAATGTGCACTTTGTTAATAAAGATAATGTCTATTTGAAGATTTGGTAAGACGTTTTCAGACATGTGGTCTCCAGATAGTCAGTGGCCATTCTGCACTCATCAATCCACCTGAGAGCATCTCAGTTTGGCCAGATCTTCTGGAATGTCTCACATGAGACATGTGATTACACATGAGATATAATTTGTTATGGGTAAATTAAACGGTAGCCTTTGGTCTCATTAATCTATAATTATATAATCTATTATTATTATATTCCAGAGAAGATGATAGTTTTGGCAAAATCGCATGTTTATGTAAATTCAATGCTGTATATCAGAATGCATCCTTTTACGTTTTATCTGATGGCTGTTTTTGTTGTTGCTGTTCGTTAAATATTATTATTGGTGATTTTAGTTACATTGTTCTGCCATTAGATGACGACAAGAGACGAGCAGCAGTAAAAAACAGAAATTTGGGAATTTTGGGATTTTTAGCTTCAACAACAGCTTGACGCAGTGAATAACTGCCCTGAGCATAATAGGTCCCCTTAAAGGGGACCTATTATGCCCCTTTTTACAGGATGTAAAAGAAGTCTCTGATGTGCTGATGTAGTGTGTATGTGAAGTGTTACCTCAAAATACTCTACAGATAAATTTTTATAGCTTGTTGAAACTGCCGCTTTTGGACTATGAGCCAAAACGCACTGTTGTTGATATGTCCCTTTAAATGCAAATGAGCTCATGCTCTCGCCCTACTTTTCAGGTGAGGGCGGAGCTTCTAGAACCGTAAACACTTGGGTAGAGGTGGGCAATACTGTAAAATTTGGTATCGAGCCGATACCAAGTAAATACAGGGTCAATATCGCCGATACCAATATTTAAAAAAAACAACAACACACAATATAAATTACATTTGCTTTCTTGTATAGTAGATATCAGGGTTACACTTTATTTTGATAGTCCACTTTAGACATTCTACTAACTGTAAGTAACTTTGTAGCTACATGTCAACTACTTGTCAACTACATATCAACTAAATCTCATTATTTGCAACTACATGTCCACTAAGTCTCAGAGTAGACTTTAGGGTTAGTTTAGGGTAGGTTTAGGGTTAGTTGAATAAGTTGACAAAGAAAGTGTTAGAAGATATTAAGCAGACAGTCTACTAATACTCTACAAACTGCTAGTTGACATTTTGTTGCAAAGTTAATTACTGTTAGTAGAATATCTAAAGTGGACTATCAAAATAAAGTGTTACCGATATCAGTGTGTCACAAGTGATTGCATAATTATTATGCTAAATCTGAACAAATTTTCATAACCACTAAAAAGATGTTGTGATTTGCTCTTAGTGTGCCTGTAATTATGTGTCAGGTGAAAAAAAAAAAATGGACATATTTCAAATATGAACAAAATATATTATTGTAATAAACTCAATTTGCAAACATGAACTGTGCATGAAATTATTGAGAAGAGCAATAACATTAAGAACAGAAAAACAGAATACTACTATAAAATATAATACATTAAACAATAATATTGTAACCAAAAAAAAAATTCTCCCTTTAACAGTATTTAGCTGGCTTTAACAAAAAATGAAATGCACAAAATGATTACTAGAAAGATTCATAAATATTGTAACAAATGTACTATTCATTTTTAGTTAATGTTAGTTAATACATTAATGCTAACAAATGACAGTTTATTTGTAAAGTGTTACCATTTTTCAACACCAGTAAAATAATCAATTTAGATAACACTTTTTTTTTTGATGCATGTATTACTATTTGTAAAACCAGTTTTACAACAAAAATTTTTTTGGTTAGTGTAACCATTGTTAATTTGTGGTTTATATTAACCATGGTTACGTTTAGTTACAACAACAATGATGTCTGATTACACTTCATGCTGAAGATCCAATATGACTAAACACAAATTTTCACCAATGTTAGCTTCCTGGATATTTTTTGCCTCTCTGATGCTCAAAAGACTAAAACACAGCAAAGCAGGGAAGAGTGAGCAATGTGCATGTGAAAGGAGCTACGTAAGAGATAGAGTTCTATACAAGCTCATTGCAAATATTATATTTCATGCTAAATAAATAAAATCACTGGTTTAAAAAAAAACATTAATATCGATATTTTTATGTGAAGATCGATCCTTTTCGATACAACGCCTGTATCGAAAGTATCGATACTTAAGGATCGATCCGCCCACCCCTACACTTGGGAGACATTCTCGTCAGAGCAGCAACGGTGGGCTGTCAACTCAATCAGGGGGGTGGTTCTATGTTAAAATGGCAGTGTCTGTCAAAATTTGTGGGCGAGGCCTGTGGCTAACGTGATGTCACATTAGCACCAATGCTGAAAACATTCATTGGGAGACAGTTTATGACATATGGGGATAAAAAAAAAAAAAGAATTGGGTGGATTTTTTATCAACATAGGGTGGTGTGTGTACACACTGCCAACACACATTTATGTCCAAACACCATGCAAAAGTGAATTTTGCATAATAGGTCCCCTTTAACAGATGAAAGGATGTTAGCATTGCACCAGACAAGGATTTTTTTCTCAGCAGACTAATGGTTGATCGTGAATATAAATAATAAATGATCTAGTGTCCCCAGACATGTCCTCTTTTTGGACTTAAAAAGTGCGTCCAACCAGGATTCCTAAATGTCCGGGATTCGGCTTTTGCTTTCCCACAGTCACCATTCATTGTGTGCATTTTTGTATTAAAGCCTTGCACTGGTTTTCTTAATCCAGCTGCCGCAAACATTCTAATATTGAATATCATTTTCGCGCATCACAGAGTTGCTATCAATACGCAGATTATTTAAATCGCTTTGGATGCAGCACGTGGTGGATGTAGGGTTGCCAAATCTGCACTTTTTCTTTGGAATTGGTCTGATTTTCTCCTGTGGGTTAAATGTTTGTGATAAAACTGCGGTAGATATTAATTTTGTAAAGGATGGCCACTGTAGTAGGAAGCTTTAGAAACAGAAACAGTAATATTGTAAAATATTATTGCAATTTAAAATAGTTATCTATTTTAATGTGTTGAATTCTCAGCATCATTACTCCAGTCTTCAGTGTTACATTATCCTTCATAAATTATTATAATCTGCTGATTTATTGTCATATTTGGAAGCAGTTGTGTTGCTTAATATATATATATATATATATTTTTTTTTTTTTTTGTGACACTTTTTTTTAGGATTCTTTGATTAATAAAGTTTTATACAGAACAGCACTGATTTGAAATAGACATCTTTTGTAACAAAGTTTGGGGTCAGTAAAAAAAAAAAAAAGGGAAAGGTATTTCGTCACCCCTGCGGATATGGATGTGATTGTAGGTGCTCCAGGGATCCACTTTGCTGAAGATGCAAGTGCCGCGCAACTCCTCCAGAGCAGCTGAGACCAGAGGAAGGGGTAGGCAGTGTTCACCATTCATTGAGTGTCCTGTAATCAAAGCAGGGTCTCAGACCTGGCCACAAACAAGAAGCTCGATGCTGCAGGTGAGGTGAACAGCTGGATGAACCCCTGTTGTAGTGCTTCCTGAATGTACTCCTCCATGGCGGCTCTCTCCGGGATTGATGAGAGATAAACTCGTCTTTTGGGTAATCAGGCAGCAGGTCAATGGCAGAGTCCCATGGTCGTTGAGGTGGAAGATGGGTAGCAGCGACCTTACTGAAGATGTCCTGGAATGCCCAGTATTTTGGAGGAATGGAGAGGGCTTGTGAGGAGTTTGGGCTTTTAAGGGAGGTTGAACAGACTGACAGGTGATTTGACATAACGACAGGCTTGGAGAAATCCTTTAGGCACTGCATTTCTGACTACGCTTAAGGATCTCTCCAGCCCTCCAGGTGATGGTAGGATTGTGTTTCATGAGCCAGGGGCATCCCAGGATGATATCTACATTTCCATCCTCAAGCACCAAGAGAGAAATCCGTTCCGTGTGGAAGCAGTCAATGTAAAGCTCGACCTCAGGTGTGCGCCTTGCCCAGTAGTTTTCCCTGGATGGTAGTGATCTGATGTGTCATTCTATTATGGAATATATGGAACCATATGAGGCTGAGGGACGAGATGTAATTTTCTGAGGTTCTGGAATTCACCAGGACTTTAACTAGGAAAGAGTTTTTGTGTTTGTTGTCTTGTTTTTATGCAACACACCTGATTTACATAATCAGCTCGTTAGAAGTGCGCTCCATGTATTAACTCGTCTCTCCATGCATTAATCTGTTTATTCAGTGATATTTACCCCTTAAGTCAGGGGTCTCAAACTGCCGGCCCGCGGGCCATTAATGACCCTCCCTCCCCCTCTCTCCAGCCCACAACTGACGTAAAAAAATTTATGCACTTCAGCCTGTCATTAAGGGCCGTTCACAAGTCGCAACCTTTCCGCTCATAATGGAAGCAATGCGCAATTTTTTACAGGCACATACGCGATATCTCAAATTCTCAGAATGCCGCAAGCTCACTGCGGGTCATGTGACAAGAAGCAACCAATCAATCAATGTGCTTCATCCTTTCCTGTAACAACCATTTTAAATATATTTAGTAGCAGAGCTACTGCAAGAGATTTTCAGTCCTGGAAATTAATTTATTCCTTTGCCTAAACTTCCACATCCACATAACAGCAGATGCCACGGGAGTGCAAGCTACAGAGCGCTTTTGAAAGAAGGAGAAAGCGAGGCGCCTAGCGTTTTTCCACACGTTTTTACGAGCGACGTGAACAACCTAAAAACGGAGACCAGAAAGAAGTACCAGAAAGACGAGAGAAAGAACCTCTAATTTTATTTAGAATATGAATAAAATACATAGTCAGATTTTAATTGAAAGGATTATTGCTGCTTTCTTTATGCATTTAACACACTCACAAAAATCAGTGTGTATTTAACAAATGTCTTTTTGGATCACCTGACCCATTACCTTAGCCAGTCTGATTGCCAAAGTTTTTGAAAGCAATTTATAGTCACTGCATAAAATTGAGACTGGCCGCCAATTTTTAATCTCATTTTTTTTGGGAGAAGAGTGATCACCGCTCTTCGGCAACCCATCCTTAAATAAACTGTCATTAAACACCTCCAGCAGATCAACACCAATCTCAGACCAAAACGTTTTTAGAAAATCAACCGGCAGCCCATCCAAACACAGAGTCTTTCCAGACTCCATACCCTGGAGTGCTCTATAAAGTCAGGGCCCTTTCCAGCTTTTGTTGGACTCCTCTGAGATTTTTGGAAGATTTTTTAGGAAAATATTTGTTCCTTCATCTGCTAGCTCAAGCTCACTTTTATACAGGGACTGGTAAAAATGCATTGCTTCCCCACAAATCTCTCTGGGTTTGGTCACCAATGTACCATCCCCAAAACGTAAGGTGTGAATTATGCACTTTTGCCCATTCTTCCTTTCATGGCCAAAGAAATACTTAGAGGGTGCATCCATCTGGTCAATATTCAAAAATTTTGCCCGGACCAGTGCCCCCTGTTTTATGGTCTAACAGTTCTTTAAATTTTTTATCTTAAAAAGGTTTCTAAACAGTCAATATCACCTGAGGTCTGAGTCATCTTCTGCAAATCTATTATTTGTTTTTCAAGCACTTCTAATGAGTGAGTTAAATCTTTAGTGACATTTGAGTGTATTGCTGAGCAAACTGTTTTATTTGCACCTTACCATAATTCCACCATTGTTGTAAGGTTTTAAAAGAGGACTTAGTTTTTTGAAAACCTTCCAAAAGGCCTTAAATGATTCAATGAAAAAATAATTTAACAGATTGGTATTAAACTGCCAATATGCACTTTTAGGTTTCACAGAGTTTAAAATAAACTTAGAATTCACCATGCTATGATTGTCTCTCATCACTGTTTAGAGCTCTCCAAACATCAAATAGATCATATTTTTCAATTAAATGAATTAAATGTTTACGTGAAGCCATGCGAGGTTCAACATGATTCCAGTCTATATCAAGCTCAGCACAGTTAAAATCACCCCCTAAAAACAAAAACTCCTCAGTACAGCAGTTTTGTAAAGTTGAGCACAGGGTATCTAAAAATAATTCTCTTTCCACAGGTGCAGTTAGAACATAAATATACAAATGAAAACAAAAACAAACCATTCATAAGTAGCTCTAACTTTTAACAGTCTACCTTTAACAATTTCATATACATCATATGAAACTGGTTTACATTTTCTACTAGACAAGATGGCAACTCCTCCACTCTGAGTAGAACTATGACTTAAAACAGGTATTCCACTGAATTCTTTTATCCAATCAACAACATTATCTGAGCTACTATGCGTTTCTTGTAAAAAAAGCTACATCTGTTTTTTTGTTCCATTTCTTCAAAAATTTGTCCTCTTTTTTTTAATTCTTTGCACCATTAACATTCAAAGAAACAAGATGTACTTCACTCATTACAAAGAGGAAAAGAAAAGAAAAGATGCATCCTACAAAACCAAAGGTGAGAGCTATTTGTGATTTTCAAATCAAGGAGCATTATTATTTAGGGCATTGCTGATGTTTCTCACAATCTTTTTTAATCTATAAACTTCTTTGTTGGTAAAGCAGTCTCTAGCCATCAAACTTTTTACTTTTTCAACAAATTGTTTCAGATCAGGGAAATATTCTTGAACTTGTACTCCTCTCTTGTTTTTAGTTGATCTGAGGAACAACTTTATGTCCTCAAGTTCATAACTCCGAGTTCACTTTGTGAGAAACTCACACTGCATTCGGAGGAATCACTGTCACTCTCTGTATCCTGTACATCATTCTCTTTCAAATCATCAGTTTTGCTTATTTTCGCATCTAAGGCTTTTCATTTTCTTGAGGGGTCTTAAAAAAAACCCTGTTCTTGCTCCAATGTTATCTGTGCCTCCTCACAAACAGCAGCTTGAATGTGTTCATTTATTTGACTTCCTTTTTGTTTGTCTGACAGAGAAACCAAACTCACTGAATCGCTAGAAACAGCAGCTTCAGGTAAATCATTAGACATAAATCAGCCTGCCCACCCCGAGATGAGCCTGGTTCTGCCTCAATCTCCCCTGGAGGGTTTTCAACAGCTTCTGACACAGCCAGAAGTTCATCCGCCACTACAGCAGCCTCCACTACACCGTTGACTTCTCTACCTTGCGCATTCTCACTGTCACCTTCAGTATTTTTATTCAGGCAGTTTTGCATTAAATGTCCCATTTTTCCGCATTCAAAACACTTTCCAGTAGTAACAAAAATGGTGTAGGTAAAATCATCAATCCGAAAATTTAGTGTTAAATCCAGGTCTGCATCATCTGGGATAATCATGTAGACAAATCGCCTAAAAGAAACTGTGTTTCAATAAGGGCGATTCGCTACTGATCGCTATCTTTTTTATCGGAGACACTAACTTGCCATAACGGGACAGAGTTTGCGTTAAAATCTCATCACTTACAAAAGGTGGCACATTAGAAAGAGTTACCTTTTTGGCAGGCAAAGAAAGTGGGAGAACAGAAACAAATTCTCCTCCAAACACAATTCCTCGCTCTACCAAATCATTCGCTTTATCTACACTATCCAAAAACACCACTATCGCATTATTCATCCTAGAAGCGGATAAAATACCGGAGTGTCCGACCACTTCCCCAACAGCCAAACAACAATCCTCCACACTCACCAAGGACGCCACCTTAATTGTAAGTTAGCACAAACCATGTACTCGTCCACTCAGGCTCAACACCCACACAGGAAGTGAGAGAGAGATAGAGATGAACTGTTAAGACTGTATATGTGTAATAATTTTTTTTTTTTCTCCATTGCAAGAGTCTCTCTCTCTCTCTCTATGTGTGTGTGTGTGTGTGTGTGTGTGTGTGGAGGAGTGTGCATGTGAAAGTGAGAGAGAGAGAGAGAGAGAGAGAGAGAGAGAGAGATGAAATGCTAAGACTGCAACAGGCCTGGTTTCTGATTGAAATCATAATACAAAACTTGATATTTACTAGTCTTTTAGAATGTGTAAATATATTTCTAAATGCAAAACCTAATAAAATGAAGAAACTGTCAAAAAAAAAACAAAAAAAAAACAATTGGAATCCAAAAGCCTCTGTGTATATATATATATATATATATATATATATATATATATATATATATATATATATATATATCAATTGTGCCACCAATGGCACAATTGAAATGCTTTTACTCTATTTTAATATGATATGTGGCATTTATTTAAATTATATATATATATATATATATATATATATATATATATATATATATATATAGATAGATAGATAGATAGATAGATATAGATATATATAGATAGATAGAAGAAGGTAAGTGTGACTCCTAAAAGAAGACCACAAAGCCCCGGCTTCTTTGATTTGATTGGAGATTGTGACACTGTTTTTAGAGCACTGCAGAAGATGAGCCTCTGTTATTCTCATCTTCATTGTTGAAGACATGAAATCTGCCTCCACACTAATCAGCTAGACGTCTTAATGCAGGGAATCTCTCCCTGATTGTCTCTATGGACTCTTCCTTTAACCAGTCTCCATGAGTGAAGTGTATGATGGAGTATTTTAACACCTCCTGACCAAATGTCATCTCCATCTGCTGAGAAATCTCCTCCTCCTCCTGTTCAGTGAATCTGTCTGTGACTCCAATCACAATGAGAAAAGCGTGTGGTCCAGGACTGGATAAATAAACACTTCTGCCTATCTCTTCCATTAACATTTCAGGTTTCATCTTGGTGTTTCCAGCTGCACTCCTCCCAACTCCAGTTTTACCCAGAACAACAAGCCGAATGGGTGAGAGGCTGGTGACATCACAATCAAAAGTGGATGGCGTGACCATTGATCTCCATCTGTAAAGCATTTCTGCGTCTGATGCTGTATCAAACACAAAACAGAAGTATTCATTTAGATGCTTATGATTTCACTACAGGACGCAAGTCGAATGTATACAACAATGAGATTTCAGAGAATAAGCTTAATGTTAAATAAAGTTATTAGCATCTTGAACATTTTGATTAAAAAGTCTAAGTGTATTGAAATCTCACATATCACCAAATATTGGAATCAATCTTTTTGTCCGCTTGTTTTCTTTCAGTTAGGACTTGTTTTGAATTTCTATTTGGAACTGATTGATTGTAGGCCTTTATCAGTTATACATCAAATAAGATGACATTTGCACTGTTTATCATACTTAATGTTTAAACAGATTATTTGTTTGGGATTTTTTTTTTCTTTTTGCCAACTTGTTTTCTGTAAATTAGGACTAGTTTTGTATTCATTTTTGAGACATTGATCAAAGGCCTCACTGATTTGAGTATGAAGTATAAAAGCCTGTAATACTTAAAGTAAACAGTAACAAAATAGACTGTTTGATCAATCAGTTTAAAAAATGAATACAAAACCTGTTGTAATTTAAAGAAAACAAGTTGACAAAAAGATTTAATCCAATTTTTTGGTGATAAATTAGCGCAATAAATTAATATTATTATTATAATTTTTTTTTGTAGGCCAGTCATTTTGACCCAAAACATCGTAAATGTGTCTTTGTGTATTTTTGTACAAAATAAAACCGTTTCAAAAACAATTTCAAAACAAACAATCTGGTTAAACATTAAAGCAAACAAATGTGATAAACAGTGCAATTTTTTATCATATTTTATGTAAAACTGACAGAATGATTAAATAATGTTTAATAATAATAATTAAATAATGTTTTTTTTTCCACACAAAAAGTTAAATGCCTACTCTCAGAAAAATGAGGCCTATGATTAATCAGATGCAAAAAGAAATATAAAACCAGTCCTAATAAAAAGAAATCAAGTTGACAAAATACTGAATAATAATTGGTCATAAAAAATGTATTACATTTGTACATTTTGGCAGCACCTTGAAATTAATAAATATTCATTTTTTCATATTTAAAGAAGCATCAATTATCAACAGCAAATAAACCGGAACAGACTTTACTACATCAGTTTCATCAACAGCTCCTTAAGTTTTACAAATGTGACGCATTCAAAAATCATGATGAACATTTGTATTGAACGTTATTTTTAAGTTAATGGATAGTTGCATGCATTTGTTACTTTTAAGGGTAATTTCATCTCGTTTACCATGGCAAATGAAGTCATTCTGATCTGACATATTGAAAAATCTGAGAAATTAAAAACAAATAGATTAAATGTAACATAATAAGCAATGAATTCAAACCTGAGAGCTGATGCCTCTCTCTGTGTCAGTCTGTCGATCTTCTGAAGCCCAAATAACAAGCGAACATTCTGCTATTTATATAGACACACATTGTGGTTGGTTTAATCATGTGATCAGAATGATCAGAAAGAGAATGTATGTGTTTTCTTTTGTAAACATGCAAGCGGACTTATTTACTAGTAGTTATATATAATTATTGGTCTGATTGTAAACTTTGCCAGATTTACAGGATTATATGAGCCGTACATTTAAAAATATTTTAAAAGTTTTTAATACAGCCAAGTAAGCTTTCATAAAAACAAGTTTCAACACCATAAACACTTTTTTATATATAGACTACACACAATAGAGCTGTAATGAATAATTATCTTCTCTAAAAAAGTGAGACTTTATGTGGTCACTGAGTTTCTGAATGTATAAGTGTCAATGGTACACCTAATACATCACAATATCATCTAATTTATTAATTTATATTAATATATTTATTAATATTAGCTAATGCATTAGTTTTTTTTTCCCATGAGAAACTTTTTGTTGTTGAGCAGTTGAGTCACTGATTAAATTTGTGGTCAGATAGCAATGACTTCCTGTTTAAATGATTAAATCTTGCTGAGAATCTTGCTAACATCCATGACTCAGCTGCCATGTAATAAGTTAGCTAAAGATTAGCTAAGGCATTATATCACGGGCATACAGGCTAACTTAATGGAGAAATGACTGAATACAGGAAAATTAATAACATCATCAGAATTGCCACATCTAAACTTGAAACTACACTGTAAAAAATGACAGTGAATTTAACAGTAAAAGAGTGTAAAATGTTACAGTAAAAACTGTTAAAAGGTTAATGGCAGAGGTGTAAAATCCAGGTTGCATGAGTAAAAGTCCTCCCCAGTATTTTGTTCCAATCGCATGGATTTGCTAATTAGCACAGTTTTTCAGCAGGAGGTCAAAGATGGGACCAAGTCATTCCTTTTGAGTCACAAGCAAGTCTTGAGTCAAATCCCAAGTACCCAGCATGCACTGCAACATGAAGCATTTTGTTGATTGTCACCATTGTTGAGACTCATATGCTGGTTCTTGATGTCCAGAAATGAAGTTGTTAGAGGAACGTCTAGCTTGCATAATATAACCACATGATGATTATCTCACCATATAAAAACAGCTAGTTGTTGCTCACTGAACTGTCCTGACCTCACTGTTTTGCAACACCATATGCATTGTTACAGAGAGAGATCTAACACAGCTAAAGCTAACACTGATAAACATGGAAATGAACAATTTATAATGATCAATTTCTAATGGTTTTATTCCATTGTAATCACATTAAATACATATTCATTTCCATTAAAAATGTTTTATTAGCCTACATGTTACCCATGTCTGGTTCCTTCCTAAAAAGATGAGTTTATGATGTCTGTAGTTAATAGATTTGGCTGCTTCTGGAGTTTACTCACCCTCCGCCTCTGGAGCAGTCTTTGACAGTCAGAGAGGAGCAAACACCCAATGATTGAGTCAGACACACTTAAGGACTGGACAAATTCTGCTGAACCAAAAAACAAGTTACAAAAAACATAGCAGGCAACACTTTTATTTGAAACACCGGTGCTTTTAGATATTGACACATTTAGGTTTGTTTTAATTTAATTTAAGAGAGAACATTTCCTTGTATGCATTCCTAATGTCGCAGCATTGTGTCTTGAATAGGTTTGCATTAAGTCCGACGCTTATCATTCTTGTTGGAATTATTGCTTGAGAACAGACATTTCATAATGTAGGCTATTTTCAAATGCCTAGGACTATGTTTAATTCCCTTAACTATAGCATTTCTAACTCTATTTTTAAACGTTTAGTCAAGTAATTATATATTATCTCCTGTGTGTATATATATATATATATATATATATATATACACACACACACAATTTTATTTTGTTATATTTGTGATTTATTATTTTTAATGAAATTTTCATTTTGAAGAATGTTTGTATATACCTTGTGACGAAAATTAATTAGCCTAGCCTATTTGTTATGAAGTTGATTTAAAAATTCTTCATAATAAATTTTAAGTTAAAGGTTTAGAATGGAATTACTCTGTAGTCTATAGATAGATCTGACAATTTAGGCTATAGCCTTCTTTCTTCCACTGCAGAAAAAAAAAATAAACCATTTAATTTACAGTGTTAACTTATGAATTAAATGAAAAACAAGAAATAAATAACAAGAACAAAATATTTTACAATAAGAACAAAATAAAAAATTGCTGAATGATGTTTGACAGTGAACGCATGTCCACTGCATACAATAATTGGTGTCAGTCGCAAAATATTAAACATGTTTTAGGCTATAATGCATAGTTTCACTAGCTCCGTTCCCATTGACACCTTTTGTTTGATCTAATTCTGGATATTTGCAGTTGATGACTCTAGAGTCACTTGTGTGATTAATTTGTATCTACACCAAGAGCGAATGAATTGTATTTCATTTGGGCACCACAAGGTGTCACTGTGGCATCAAAGCCTACTCCTGGCCTACTCTGGCTCAATTGCTATTCCTGAGTAAATCACGCCCTCCTCATTACCCTATGGATGAAAAAATGTATAAATAAATGTGGAAGTAAATAAATAGATACAATAATACATAAATAAATACATACATGTGGAAATAAATGTATAAATAAGTAAAATTAAAAATAATGTGGGGAAAAAAATACATAAATAAGGAAATAAAATTATAAGTAATTATTTATTTTTGCTTTTTTATTGTATTTTTTTTTTTTTTTTACTTTGCTTCGTATATTTATTTATTTATTTATATTTGCTTTTTTACATGTCTTTGTACATTTCTTCATTTATTTATTTCTTATTTATTTCTAATTATGTCAGCTTTGGCATTCCATAACTGAGTGCCTGAATGAGTGTCTCCACTCCCCCCCTAAATTATTCCTGAAAAGACAAGCTTTTGAAAACGATGCCTGTATCATCTTCATGTAAACAAACAAACAAACAAAAAATGTGGATTTGTGAAAAAGGTGACATCAGATGCATGCATATTATGATTTTGGTTGTTTCTTAGTTGCCAACTAGTGGCCTGGCATGCATAACATAGTATTTATTAGCATAGTGTTTTTTGTTGTTTGTTTTCCCCAATGAAAGCAATATTTTTGTTTAAACTTTTAGTCATTTTGAATAGTTAATTTCTAAGCATCATTTGATTTATTCTAATTAATTCTTATGTGTTGAATTTAATTAATTTTGCTTGTAACCTGTTGACACAATTTTATTGATTTAATATAGTGTATCACTTTCTACAGTGTCCCTTTATGGCAGTTCTCATCCTTCTTTGTTGATGCATTAGTGCCACCATTTTCTCCGGAGTGCCCCACTAAAAATGAACAATTTAAATCTACATAATTAAAATATGTTCACAACAGAAACATAAATGAACTGTATAAACATTATTAATTTCTGTAATTTCAAAGACCTGTTATGTTGATAATTTTATTTGTTTGAAATCACAGCAGCTGGGCTTATTGAAAAGACTATCCACATGTGAGAAAGCCATGGACTTGAATGCAGAGAAAATTTCATAGGCCTAGACTGTAATGGCACCTCCATTATGAGTGGCAAGCATGCAGGTATACAGGCATGAATTAAAAATGTGGCAAAGCATTTTTCAACAGGGATACCTGCAGGTATTCATGAAGCTGACAGATTTTTCTCACTGCAAGAAAGGCATGTGTTCATGTCTGGGTCGGCTCGCTGTACAAAGACATGTTTAAAAGTAGTGCTCCTGGAGAACTTCAGAGACTAGGTGATACTCAGTGGGCATTATATTTCAGTGTGTAATACCTTGGATAGATCAGTGGTGGACAGTAATAAAGTAGTTTAACTTTGTTACTGTACTTTTTTTCTGTTAAAAATAGTGCCCAAGTTTTCCTGCTCTGGCTTTCAGCTCTGCTGTAACGGTAGCGGTTTTATTAAAATGCTATACATTTAGCCCTATCTGACACCTGTTTTTATATTGTTTGGATCAACTAGACCAAATAGACAGATATGTTTATTGATAACCATACTGAAAAGTAGTCAATATTGTTAGGTGATGCTAACTGTCTAGCTAACAAGCTTGCTGGTGCTAAGTTGAGGTAATTTTTAGATATAAAGTCCAAATATTTTTATTCAATCACCCACACAGCAAAAAGCCCAGAGTTAAATTAACTCTCCTGGGAGTTTATTTGAGTCCACACTCAAGAGTGTGAAAGTGTTAAAATCAAAGTGTTAAATTAACACTGAGTCAGAGTTAAAGTTAAAGTTAATGAGATAATTAGTGATTAATTAAGTGATGATTGATCATTATTGAAGACACCTGATGATAACAATCAGAATCACCAAAAGTCACACTTTTTAAGCATCATTATAGTGGTCAGTGTTTGCATTAGTTGGGATATTGACCCTTACACTTTTAACATTAGAGTTTGTTTTGCTGCTGTATCTACGTTAAACCAGACAGACAAACTAAAAGAAAGATGGCCATGTGGCCTTAGTCTATGTTTTGACATGTTCTTAATGTAGCTTTTAACATTTATTTTGATTAAAAAATAAAAATAAAAAAAAAGTCCTTTAATTAAGACCTACAGACATGAAGAATCAGCGTGAGAATCACAACAATGGTGACCATCAAAAAAGCATGTTGTAACCAATCAAAACTCATCCATGCCTCCCATCATGCATTGCGGCATGAATAAATGATGAGCTGAAATGTCTCTGTACCCTCCTTTATCTGTTTTTCTGAATATGCTGTTTGTCACCATTGTTGAGATTCATACTCTGGTTCTTGATGTCTTTGTGTGCCTAAACAAATGACTTTTTCAGAAACTGAAAAAAGTTTCAAAGTGACACTTTGCGTCAAAGTACACAGAACCCATTAAAATCAGTGCTAAGCGTAGGCTATTTAATGCAGTGTTAAACGCTTAACAGTGTGCGCAGTTAGTTACCGTGTGTTTGTGCGGAACATATGCTAAGCGTAGGCTATTTAATGCAGGATATGGGCTAAGGCGCTGGCGCGATCGCTGGCATTTTTCCCATACAGTGGAAACAACTGAAAATACGTTCAAAAAAGACTTTTCACAAACCTAAAACGTATGAAGTCGAGAACGAAGTGACACTTTGCGTCAAAGTACACAGAACCCATTAAAATCAGTGATTTTAGGCCTACTAAAAGCATGCTAACAGTAAAGGGATGCCGCGTTCTATTGACGCATTCCACGCACCTGCACTACTGCCAATAGTTAGGCCTACTGGAAAAATCCATATGGCAAGTTTGCTTTGAAGAATCCAGTGGCATTAGGACATTGCAGAATATTTTCTTTAGCAAGATTCAGCTCATATATCTTTGGTGTACATTTGTCTAACCAAATTCCCTCCACCCCCCAAAAACACCTCAGTGTTTCATTTGATGTATTTGAACAGAGTTTGATGAAAACAAAATTAAAAATGTGAGGAAATTCATTTATTATGCACAGAACAAGGTTTAAATATGCGACAACCTACTGATTTATCTGTTATTCCGTTTTGAAGACTTTATAAGAAGAATTATACAGGTCCTTCTCAAAAAATTAGCATATTGTGATAAAGTTCATTATTTTCTGTAATGTACTGATAAACATTAGACTTTCATATATTTTAGATTCATTATACACAACTCGAAGTAGTTCAAGCCTTTTATTGTTTTAATATTGATGATTTTGGCATACAGCTCATGAAAACCCAAAATTCCTATCTCAAAAAATTAGCATATCATGAAAAGGTTCTCTAAACAAGCTATTAACCTAATCATCTGAATCAACGAATTAACTCTAAACACCTGCAAAAGATTCCTGAGGCTTTTAAAAACTCCCAGCCTGGTTCATTACTCAAAACCGCAATCATGGGTAAGACTGCCGACCTGACTGCTGTCCAGAAGGCCATCATTGACACCCTCAAGCAAGAGGTCTGTGGGAAGGAAAAAGTGTGGCAGAAAACGCTGCACAACGAGAAGAGGTGACCGGACCCTGAGGAAGATTGTGGAGAAGGACCGATTCCAGACCTTGGGGGACCTGCGGAAGCAGTGGACTGAGTCTGGAGTAGAAACATCCAGAGCCACCGTGTACAGGCGTGTGCAGGAAATGAGCTACAGGTGCCGCATTCCCCAGGTCAAGCCACTTTTGAACCAGAAACAGCGGCAGAAGCGCCTGACCTGGGCTACAGAGAAGCAGCGCTGGACTGTTGCTCAGTGGTCCAAAGTACTTTTTTCGGATGAAAGCAAATTTTGCATGTCATTCGGAAATCAAGGTGCCAGAGTCTGGAGGAAGACTGGGGAGAGGGAAATGCCAAAATGCCTGAAGTCCAGTGTCAAGTACCCACAGTCAGTGATGGTCTGGGGTGCCATGTCAGCTGCTGGTGTTGGTCCACTGTGTTTTATCAAGGGCAGGGTCAATGCAGCTAGCTATCAGGAGATTTTGGAGCACTTCATGCTTCCATCTGCTGAAAAGCTTTATGGAGATGAAGATTTCATTTTTCAGCACGACCTGGCACCTGCTCACAGTGCCAAAACCACTGGTAAATGGTTTACTGACCATGGTATTACTGTGCTCAATTGGCCTGCCAACTCTCCTGACCTGAACCCCATAGAGAATCTGTGGGATATTGTGAAGAGAAAGATGAGAGACGCAAGACCCAACACTCTGGATGAGCTTAAGGCCGCTATCGAAGCATCCTGGGCCTCCATAACACCTCAGCAGTGCCACAGGCTGATTGCCTCCATGCCACGCCGCATTGAAGCAGTCATTTCTGCAAAAGGATTCCCGACCAAGTATTGAGTGCATAACTGAACATAATTATTTGAAGGTTGACTTTTTTTGTATTAAAAACACTTTTCTTTTATTGGTCGGATGAAATATGCTAATTTTTTGAGATAGGAATTTTGGGTTTTCATGAGCTGCAAAATCATCAATATTAAAACAATAAAAGGCTTGAACTACTTCGAGTTGTGTGTAATGAATCTAAAATATATGAAAGTCTAATGTTTATCAGTACATTACAGAAAATAATGAACTTTATCACAATATGCTAATTTTTTTAGAAGGACCTGTATGAAGGTACATGGACCCTTTTATTTTTTATTTATTTATTTATTTATTTATTTTAATTCAGTTCTATCACACAAAAGCACATGGCAAATATAGGGCAATGTTGCAAACAACAACAAAAAACACAAAAAAAAAAGAAAAAATTAACAAACATGTATTTAAAAATACAATAAATAAACCAAGATACCAGGATTAAAAAAAGGTTTTCAAAGTATATTTTAAGATTAGTTTTACAAAAGGGTAATATATGATGGTTTCCTTTGAATTATTTTTGACTTATAAATATAGAACATTGCTAAGATAACTAACAGATTAATAACGTAAACCTGTTTACCAGAAAAAGAAGGGTTTTGAAAATAAAGTAAAATATTAAATTAAGGGCTCTGTTTTGCTTCTAAGAAACATCATACTTTATGTATGTATACATGTTATAATGATATATAATGGTACATTGAAAATGTTAAAACATTAATCTTGTGTAATATAATGATATATAGTTATTCGTTTCATTGTATTATGCAAATTATTTCCTGTTCATGATATTAAAAATAATGCTTGAAATTTTATATGAAATATGCTTTAATCACAAGATTCAAAATAAATTTTGACTCCAAAGCCAAGAACATGTGCATTATGCAGTTTTCTATATATGAAAACTAAAACAAAATGTATACAATAATAATAATAATAATAATAAACAAAACAACATTTAGCATAACAAAAGAGCAATGATATGAAAGAAGAAATAAGTTAGAGAAGCTAATGTTAGTTTTTTTTAGAAAACAAATAGAGTGTTTTTTAAAGAATATAATTAGAGAATGCTAGAGGGTCAAATAGAGTTAGAGGGTCAAATAAAAATGTATTAAATTAAATTGAAGTTTATAAAGTGAGCAATTCACTATTAGGCCCATTTTGCCATGACAATCATGCATTAATATCTCCACATCATTCCTGAACACAAAATGAAATGTGAAGGGAACTCTGAAGTTTCTGGTTACAGCAAATTGTTGAGGGCCTCTTCCTTATCCTCTTCATCCATTATATGGAGAAGTGGCTCTTCCACTGGCCCTCTGAGCAGATGTTTGTTGGAATGGAGCCATTTCACAGCTTGTGTCATTTCTGGGAGTTCCTTCATTTCAGAATATTATAGAAAAATGTGTCTTTAATATTTCTTATAAATGTATTATATGTTAACGTGTGTGTGTGTGTGTGTGTGTGTGTGTGTGTGTGTGTGTGTGTGTGTGTGTGTGTGTGTGTGTGTGTGTGTGTGTGTGTGTTATTTGAGACATAACTCACTGCTGCTAAGCATGGCTTGTTCTCCACTCCGAAGGGCATCCTGTAGTGTTTCTGCACTGTAATATACATAACTTGGTTCATTTAAATGATTAAATTAAATGAATTTAAATTAAGTTTTATTTAAATTGGTGAGAAGGGGCTGCAAATGTAATGGTGGGCAAAGGTGGGCCCAAAGTTCTCCAGAAGAATAAGTCCACCATCTCTGTATGTTTGGGATGTCACACTGAAAGACAAAAACATAGAGAAATATCACCTGCTACAACATCAAAAAGGTCAGTTACCTTAACTGATAATTATGAGATGTAAAATCAAAGGATGCTCCCAAGACAAGATGTACAGCACACAGGAAAACAACAACAAAATTCTCTCTGTGAATGTCAAATAAATAATAAACGTCCTTGTTCCTTATTTAACAACTAAATCACACCAATAATTGGTTGTAAAAAAAAATAATAATAATAATAAAATAATGCAGTGCTGGTCTACTTCCTAATCCACATGGGTGTATAGTAAAGCCTAAATTAAATAAATAAATATACTAGAAAACTGTTATGAAATAATATATTGTGCAGTTATCTCAACATTGACAAATGGGATTAAACTAATTATATGGTTACATTAACTCACAAACAATGCATATAACACAGGAAAGTAGAACAAACTGTTTATATTTATGAATGATAAATGTCTTCAAAACTTCACCGCAAAGCCCATTTACAACACACAATCCGAAAATGAATTCTATGACAACAAATTCAACCTTAAGATGATAAATCAAGGCTCAAATTAAGTATTTAGCATCTAAATGCTTGCCATAATATATGATAATTATTTACCATGTGAAAACATTACAGACAACTTACCATAATCTCCATCATGCTTATCTCGTTTTCAATAACTCCGCCCCTTGTGTGTGGTTTTTGTTTTTGTTCCTGTTGTTGTTCTTTTTGTATTATTCGAAAATGTGCAGTGTTGCCTATATTTGCCTTGTGCTTTTGTTTTTTGATAATGGAACTGAATAAAAATAAATAAATAAATAAATAACTCCGCCCCTCACTTCCGGTTCTGTGGCTGTGGTTCTCAAACCGCTGGTGCTGCGGGTCTGCAGTTGGATATTATTGGTAATTTCAGTATTTCACTGCTGATCTGTCAGTTGTACAGAAGACAATCATTGATGCTCTTCATAAGGAGAGTAAGCCACAAACATTCATTGCCAAAGATGCTGGTTGTTCACAGAGTGCTGTATCCAAACATGTTAACAGAAGGCTGAGTGGAAGAAAAAGATGCACAACCAACCGAGAGAACCGCAGCCTTGAGAAGCTTGTCAAGCAAAATAGATTCACGAATTTGGGTGAACTTCACAAGGAATGGACTGAGGCTGGGATCAAGGCATCAAGAGCCACCACACACAGACGTGTCAAGGAATTTGGCTACAGTTGTATTCCTCTTGTTAAGCCACACCTGAACCACTGAACTTGCTTCTTGCATAAGACCAAGGCTCCATCTCATTGCTAGTTTTACTTGATCTATAGTCTTAAATGCAGGACTAAGATCATGACATACTCATAGATCGAATACAAACAGGTATTCAAGGCCAGGTTTAAATCCTTCCTGTTCAATCGGTATGGGGGAGTCATCTCAAATATCACCAGTAAAGTATGGAGATCTGTCCTAGGTCCTCTGCTATTTTCAATATACATGTTGCCCCCTGGTAATATTATTTGATAATACGGGATTAGTTTCCTTTTGTCTCACGCCTGTGGACTGTTTGTGTTGTTTTTTCCCTCATGTGCCCATATATGGTCATTCCTGTTCCTGTCCTTGATATGTGTAATCATTAGTTAAGCACTGTCACCTGTCCTTGTATCATTAGTCTCCCTTTAAAAGTTGTTTGAGTTCTGTGTTTTATCTTCTGGTCTCGTTGATGTGTACATGTGTTCCTGCCCTTCTTGTGGATTTTCCTGATGTGTTACCTGTTTGGATTATATATTAAAGACTGCTGTGTTGTGACAGAAGACTGAACCATTAAAAAGCGGCATGCTACCCCATATTTCTGTTTCTAACCCGTTTCTATCAGTGTTTTATTTTAGTTTTTTTTCCTATGAATGACCTGGCTGTCCTTGTCTTTCTGCTGGAGAAGGGGGGTCACTCTCTTGAGAGAGCCTCACCACCTTCATTAAGTGGGTGCTGGTGTCCTTCGCAGTTTGAGGAAATTAATCAATAGATTCAAATTAATAAATTGTTTGTCCCCAATTTAGTTTTCCCCAATTTAATTGTTGTCCCCAACTGAGCAAGCCATAGGCGACAGTGGCAAGGAACCAAAACTCCATCTGTGACACTGATGGAGAAAAAAAAACCTTGGGAGAAACCAGGCTCAGTCGGGGGGTCAGTTCTCCTCTGACCAATAAACAAGTAGTTTGTACTCCCATACAGACCTGTAGAGGTGGTCTATATGTACTGACCCACCATCTGGATACAAACTGGATCAAGGGAAACTGCAGTGGCCCAGAAGAAGGTGGAAGTCACAATGGACCGTGAGAGGGCTATGGAAAGCCCCGCCCACTGCACCGCCACTGAGGGTGAGCAAGCGCAGGATTCTGGGAACTTAATAGACATTTCTTCAGCGGTCATCACAATCATAAGCCAAGTTTTCCCACCCACTTTCCCTCCCTCTCTTGGCCTCATCCATTCATCCCTGCCTTAGCAATGTCACCGCTGTCTCCTGGCAGCCCTTCTGTTCACCCTTATGGCTGTGGCCTGGGTCTCGCCTGGCTCCTCCCTCCATCTCATCCACCTTCTCTCTCCTCCGTGGTATCTGTCCTCCACCATGAACTTTCCTTTCCATCTTTTTCTTCGGGTGAGGTTGCGCCTTCCGGGAGGGGGGAGTAATGTCACACCCCTGTGGACTGTTTGTATTGGTTTTTCCTTTATGTGCCCATATATGGTCATTCCTGTTCCCGTCCTTGTTGTGTAATCATTAGTTAAGCACTGTCACCTGTCCTTGTATCATTAGTCTCCCTTTAAAGTTGTTTGTGTTTTATTGTCTGATCTCGTCGATGTGTACATGTGTTCCTGTCCTTCTTGTGGATTTACCTGATATGTTACCGGTTTCGATTATATTTTAAAGACTGCTTCTTGAACTTTCATCTTCATGTTGTGCCTTCCCTGCAAGTATTGTGACACCATTGTTATGCTGATGATACTCAAAAATATATTGCAACAAGACCAGATGAAACTTTGAGTTTATCAAAGCTAACAGAGTATTAAAAATGTAAAAGATTGGGTCACCAATATTTTTATTTTAAACTAAATTAAAGACACATCTCTAGCCAAGCATTCAATAATAATAATAATAATAATAATAATAAAAACCCTGAAACAACATACAGAACTAACAATGTTTTATTGCAACATATAATTATTACTGTTAATAGTGTTCATAATTTATTTGATTACGGCATTAACTGATTTTACTATACATCTCTGCTGTATGTAAAGGAGTGGGATCGGGACATCAGCGGACAACTTTGACCACAAGCGTTCCCAAACATCATCTGCCTCTGAACGCAAGATCACATGACAGCTCGTTATTGCTTGAAACTGTTTTATTTTTGATCTTTTGTTCTAGTTTCCCACGAAGTAGCAATTTTATTGTCCTGAAAACAGAGGATGGAAACACCTCTTTCATGCATGACAACCCACATTTTGTGTTTGTATTGGTTAAAGGATCCTTTCAGGTGATCGAGAGAATGTTAAATCAGCGATCAGGGCAAATACTTTAAATCTGTCTGATTTAATTTAGATGCTGAATTTCATTATAGCTCATCATTTGGGATCATTCACAAGTTTGACAGGGGTACATGAATATTTGGCATTTAATGCTCCATTATTGGATTTTGATGACTCCCGTTTAGAATTTAACTAACAAGAAAGATTAATCAAGATACCTGTAAAAGTGATCTAAACTGATTTGGAATGATGTCACATCTTTAATTGCTTCATCACGCATACTCCAACACAATTAGAGATATCCGTAATTCAGTTTAGACTAATCAAAATGACATGTTTAGATATTTAAATTAATTGTTCTTTGTGGAATCCATGGTGAATGATATTTACATGTTACATTTAAGCAGTTAGCAGATTGTTGTTTTATCCAAAGCAACTTACAAAAGAGGGACAAAGCAATTCATCAGAGAGATTCCAACAACAGTTGTAATGCACAATGCTAGGTTTATTGGACAAACAGATTAGCAAACAAGCTAGAGAAGACAAAAAATGCAAATTTTTTTTATTACACACATATATATATATATATATATATTTATGTATTTTTTTTTCTTTGCGTGCGTGCATTGGTTTAAGATTGTGAACAGTGGCTCATGGTGAAGTGTCTTCAGACACATGGCTGTGGAACTAGAGCATAGAAATTTCCATCCCTGGTATCTCTGTGCCTGGCAACATGGCACAGAAAGCCATGCCGTGTGCTGAAAAGCTTCCCAACAAGTCCATCTCTCTTCCCACTACTGAACAACAAAGAGCACATTAGAGTACCATCTCTCACAGTTATGACATGCTTTTAAGCTAAATAAAACATTACAACAATAAAACGGTGTCTTTTTTTGGATGGATTAAAATCATTTTTTTCTTCAAACATATATTTTTTATAGTTTTACTTTTTTTGATGTTATGTATTGTGTTTGTGTTGGTACTAACCTACACACGTAGTATTGGACTCCTGCAAACCTCTTTGATGTATCATACCCGACCATATTCCACTGTGCCCCCGCCATCCATTTCCAGCCACGTCCTCCACATGGATCAACCAGAACCTGCAGATTACTTAAACCATTATCTTTGATGAAATAGAAAAGGCGTCATCTCCTCAACTACAGTCTGTTAATTGTTCTGCATGTATTTGTCATCTGTAGTACTTTAATTATATAAAAAAAATGTACTTTACTGAGGTACCTGATAGTTGTTGGCATAATGCTCGCCCCAGTCATATTCATATTTGCAGTGTCCATCCTTTACAAATCCACTGTGCCATCCACCGTCACGTCCAATGGCTTTGCACACCGCAAGCTGAGTATTAGAACGAACGGCATCTGTAAACCACAAGGATGTATGGTTTAATCATATTTGTTTAATTATGTTTTTTTTTTTCTCCGTCTGTGCTACAGATGGAGTTTTGGTTCCTTGCCACTGTCGCCTATGGCTTGCTCAGTTGGGGACAATTACATTTGTTATTACTTTGGAGAACTAAAATTATTTACAGTTTCTTTTTGCATTAATAATATATTACCTTCCTATTTGATAATGTAAAGTTGCTTTGACACAATCTGCATTGTAAAAGCGCTATGTAAATAAAGGTGACGTGTACAATGACATTTTTCCCTAAATTGTCCTTCATTTGTCTGTGTTTATCAGTCCATTACATTGTAATTCCATTACATGATTATTTTCTTTTATTACAGGGGACCAGACAGGGATTGAACTGTATGAAGGAGCTCAGGGTGCTTTCAAAAAAAAAGTTCAAAGCAGGACGCAGTTCGCATGAAAAACCTGTAGATGTCATGCAGACCTGGTACTGAACCCGAGACCACCTGTAGGAGGTGTTCTGTGTTCAGTTGCACTGGATCTGTGCCGTTATTTATGTGAATGTGAAAGCAAATCAGACTTGGGTACACACTAACGTAAAGGAAGTAAAATAAAGAAGCAGACACAGTGAAACACTGTGGGGGCACCTGGAGCAATCACACTAGGACTGCAGCAAATGTGCCCAGTGTGAAAGCCCCCTTAGTCATAAAAGTATTCGGGTGCTTAAAGATGTAATGTGAAGCAGCCTAATCTAATGGGGGTATCTGTAAAGTAAAAGATTTTTCATACTCCATGGAACGCCTCTGGTCTGAACCCACTGGAGGTCCTGACTCCTGCAGCCTTGGTATGGGTCTCCTTTCCACGGACTCACACAGGTGCAGGTCCTGTCATGATTGCGGGCGGAGCACTTAGCATTGACTCCACAGGGTTTAAACAGGCATGCATCTCGACATGTGCCGAAGGTGCCAGTGCAGACCTCATGGTCCTTACAAACGCTGTTCTGTGTGCAGTCATTACACTGATGTGGTGTGAAGGATGGACAGGGCGGCTTTGAGCATTTGTATTCAGCGGGCAGAGGGTTTTTGGCAGAGCCCCAGCCAGGCAAGCAAGAGGCCCTGCAGACAGTGGCTCCACCTTCAGATCTGCACTCGACTCGCCCGTTCACCTGCTCAGCGTAGCACACAGGTAGGGCACTCCACTGACCTCCGGAGCACCGAACCGTCTCGGGGAAGGGCTTGTATAATCCAGCACACTTCAGTTTCACCTGCTGCTGGGCTGTGCTGTGGTAGGGCTTCTCGCAGTGGTTGTTCTTTATATCATTAGCCTTTAGAGGGCCACATCCATTTTTGTTGAAGAGTCTCCACTGCTGTGTCACAGAGTCCTTGAAAAGCTTCTCAACAAATTTAATGTCCTCTGATTTTCCAGTGATCAGTAAATATTTAGACCAAGTTAAAACGGCTTCCATTTCAAGGGCGAACATGTAGCGCACAAAATAATCAATCTGGTCACTGTAGTATTTTGAGCACTCTACTGGCTCACCAGATTGGTTTTGAACCAGTGATTTGCGAAAAATATCCAGAGCGTTTTGTATGTCTCCAATTCCAGTGCCCATCATCATGTGGTGAAAGTCTGTGAGATAAAACTGAAATGAGTTTCCCCCTGAGAACTGAGCTCTAACTTCAGAAATATAGTGGCGTTGAGTTATGGTGCTGTTTTTAAGTTGTGCATTAAGTGTGCTGATGTAGCGGAACTTCTGAATCACATTGCTGTATTTCACAAATATTCGTGTCCACTGGACGCCATGTTGTAGAGACTCAACTATTGCTTTTGTGTAGTCCTTCAGCTCCTTAATACTAAAATAAATTGCTGTCAGGTCAGGGACTGGTTTATATATGATGCCATTGATTTCACCTTCAAGAGTTGCATAGTTGATAATATTTTGGACGCTCTCCTCACAAGCTGGACCGTGAAACATCTTATGGCACTTGCAGAATACTTGTGTGGTGTCCTTGATGTGTTTACATTCTCCATTGTTACAATTCACTTCTGCACAGGGAGGCTTCACCACAGTATTCTTTCCTTTGAGGAAGACATTAATGTTTCTTTGTGCGAATGGACAATTCAGCTCAATATCTGCTGCGTCTGTCTGTGCGTAATCTGATGGTTTTGTAACAGCATGAAGAAACCAGATGTGGCTTTCAACTTCAGCGCCAAACCTATGGAGCAGCCTGTTCTTCAATGGGCCACACTGATGAATACTCCGACTCTGTTTGCAAAAAGAATTATCAATTGTAATTCTAACACGTTCCTTAATGCTTTGATCGACAGCAGAGCCCTTTTCTTGATGAATTAAATGAACTCTCTTTTCTTGAACATCGATGTAAATTGACTTTCCAAAGGTAAACTCATTTTTTGCATCTTTTGAGTGGGCGATTACTATCCATTTGAACCAGTGAAACTTCTTCTCCAAATGATTCTTTATATTTGAAGTTAGCGCTTTGCTATCCGAGAATCGCTGACTGCTAATTTTCACAGCATCTTTGGAAGCCCATTTCTCAAAGTCACCAGCACACTCGATCAAGGCATCCTGTATGATTGATAAAGTCTTGGACAGTTGGTTGACTGCATCTTGTGCCTTCACTGCACCACAGTAGTCTTTTAATTTGTAATAAAACAGATTTAACTTCAGTCCTGAAACCATCAGAGTGGTGAAGTAGGTGGAGTATTGCACCAGGACATTAAAATCACCATTGGATTTCTCAATGACCAGCTTTAAGAGGTTCTTATTCAAGCTGACAGGACTGTTCTCAGTGATGTATCTGTGAAAATTAGCAATGCTGTTCTCTGTACCAGTGTTTTCATAGAAAGTGATGAACCTCTCAGCCAGCCTGGTCTTCTCCTCCAGTGTGGAGGCAACAGGAGCGGTCTTTATGAATTCTGTTAACTTGGCCCAGGAGCTCTTGATCACATTCTCATCTTTGCCATAGGCGCTTGCATAGTTTGTCCATTCCATTTTTGTTTGCAGGGTGGATATTTGAAGAGAAAGAGAGTCGAGTTTGCGGTTGACCTCGGCAAACTGTTCCTTCATTAACCCAAAGGTTGGATCAGATTGTGGAATGAATGCAAATATGAAGTCAATTGTTGCCCCAGTAAAGCTGAAACTTGCTGCAACTTTCCCAAGAGAACCAAAGACTTTGCCAAGAGTGACAAAAAATGTGGCATCTTTTCCTTTATCTTTGGAAAGCACTTCAGCAACACCATTGACATTCTTGAGAAACTCTTGAGACAATGTTATGCCCTTCTCCACTTGACTGACTTGTGAGATGTCAATATCAGCCGTGCAGAAACAGCTGTATAAAAGGAGATAAAGGATATTGAGGAAAGTCTTCACAGATGCCATGACAGCTTAACCTGTTAAAAAAATAATGGATTAAAAAGTATAGTTAGTAACATATACATTATGGAAGCAACAAACAAACAAGTAAACGATTAAAAAGTGTTCTTGATTTACCCCAAATCATTATGGCAAACCTAGAAAAACAGTCTACAGTGAGGAAAAAAAAAATGATCCCCTGCTGATTTTGTACGTTTGCCCACTGATAAAGAAATGATCAGTCTATCGTTTTAATGGTAGGCTTATGTTAACAGTGAGAGACAGAATAACAGAAGAAAAAAAAATCTGAAAAATGCATTTCAAAAGTTATAAATTGATTTGCATTTTAATGAGTGAAATAAGTATATGATCCCCAATCAGTCATCAAGATTTCTGGCTCCCAGGTGTCTTTTATACAGGTAATAAACTGACATTAGGAACACTCAGTGATCAGATTCCAAACTAGGGATGGGTAACGGTTTTCTTATCGGTACTTTTTGTTTTAGGTTTATATATATATATATATATATATATATATATATTTAAATAAGATGCAGTAAGAACATGAACTAAGAAACAAAGTAAATCAAACTAAAAAAATACATCAAAACAAAGATACAAGTGAAATTGTCAGGGTCTGTATGTTCCATGTCTTGTTTCTGGTGTGTCCTTTTATGGTCATGTTTCCGTTTTGAGTTAAGTGTTCCCACGAGTTTCCTGTGTGACATATAAATACCCAGTCTTTCCCAGTGTTTCATTGTCTGCTATTGTTTTACATTACGTTTGCATGCTTCTCTGTATTCTGGTATCGCCATTTATTAAAAGGATTATATTTGAAGAATTCTATGTCCCCAAGTCTCCTCGTTCAAGCTCCAGCATCCATTCATATTCAGGTGAGGTGTAGCGATTCTATGATTAATGCATGTTTCCAGATGGGACTAAAAGACGATTGTTTGTTCCTAGTTATAACTCCTGATGTTTGCCGCAAATCCGTAGCGGATTTTCTAAATTACGTTCTAGATCTCAGTGTTTCCAAGTTCCTAGTTGATGTGGAGAATAGTCATTCTCCTCTCATCCGGAAGCATGCACTCGCTACACCTCACCACAAGCTAGAGTCCTCAGCATCTCTCCCCAATGCGTCTGATCCCCTCATCCAGATCCTCAGCTCAGAAACGAAAATTTCACCGCACTCCGTTTCGGCGGCCGCGATGAAGCGCGATCCAATGATGGCAGCATTCAGGCACATAATGCCGGCTCGTAGGATATCCAGCATGGAGGATCCACTGCTGCGGTCGGCATGTGCAGCTGGATCCCATAAAAGAAACCCGGATAACATCACGCCTGCTGATCCTCAGTCAAGTAAAGTTACAGCGGTAGTTCCTGTATCAAGTCAAGTCACAGCTGTATCTCCTATATCAAGTCAAGTCACAGCTGTCGTTAATATAGGCTACAAAAATCTAATAAAATTAAAAAATCTAATAAAATAGATTTTTTTTATTTTATTAGATTTTTTTTAATAAAATAACCAAATGTAAAACAACACTGTATAGTTTTCTCTGTATAATTTGCTTATTAAAGTTAACATTCAGATTAATTGCTGTGAGGGATTTTCTCTGGCATGCTATTTATACCAGAAATTGATTTTGGCGTACATATGGCACGCAATTTTTGGATCAAAAGGGGGCATTGCCCCCTCAGTTTTCTTAATGAATTTATTTATTTAAACTGTTAATAGATAATTATTTGGAGAAGCAAGAGCACACCGTCTGCAGAGCACATAAAGTTGTGCTCCATTTGTGCAGATCAATCAGCATCTGACATGAAGTGTATGCTTCATCTCAGGGTGATGTGGGAGTCTGCAGACCCAAAGTCTAGGCACAAATTGTTAATGGAGAGGGCTTGAATATTTCCCACTCTAGAGAGAAGTGAGCTCAGTCAGGAGTGCCATCTAATGGGGAAACAAAAAGATCCCAAAAGGGGATAAGGCGCAGCCTAGTAAGGTTTGACCTCCAGGCACCTTAAGAAATATAACCAAATCTGTGCTTCCCCACCGATCTGCCATCCATCAAGTCGTGGTCTGCAGAATCGCAGTCATGTACCCTTAATGTAGAAGCATAAGGGTGTTCATCAGTCCTCCATGGAGAAAGGATAGTGCTGATTTGATGCCACATTTCTGTGGTTCCTTTCATTAGGAGGAACACCATTTCACAAAAATGTGCCATTTCAGGTACAGCCGCCTAGTAGAGGGAACCCTGGCCGGCATAGGGAGCTACCAACATGGGTGGAAGGTCTCTGGTTGCATTTAGGGACAATAGATGGAGGTTCCAGAGATCTAGGCATGCGTGCCAGATTGTGCCCTTCCCCTGGAAAAGGAGGTCCCTCCTCAGAGGAATACACCAGAGAGGAGTCGATGACAGGAGTACAACATCTGAGAACCAGATCCTGCGGCTAATGACAGGAGCTGTTCTCTGTCCTCTCTGACTTTGCACAAATCAGTGAATGAGGATCACTGGGGAGGGAAAGTAGCGTAGACCCCTGGGCCAGCTGTATGCCAGTGTATCTGTACCAAGGGGGGCCTCAGTCAGGCTGTACCAAAAAACTGGCAAGTGAGTGAGGCAACCAAAACTGGTCATCGAATCAACTCTAATCAGCTGGACTGACTGGGGGTAGAGCATCCTTTTGCCCTGGATCGAGACCTGTCATGAAAAAGAATCTACTACTACGTGACAGAGAATGTAGTGTATATATAATATTGTAGTATATATAATTATAATTGGTCCCTCTTCCCTGAGTTGCCTGTCCCAGGAACGCATTGAAGCAGATCTCTTAACACTAGGGGTGTAACGATTCACTCGTTTTCTCGATGCATCGATTGCGAAACCTGACTATGCATACGCATCGATCTTGAAACATGGATTTTTGAATCGTGACTCGTTGATTTCAGCTATTAATCAATTTAAAACACTAAGAATCGAATGAATCACGATTTCTATAGCGATTTAGTGCTTTAAAATATATAAATTACTACAAGCACGAATTAATGGAGACCTTGAAAAGCGTTGTTCGTTTCCTCACATCTCTCCTTCACGCGCTTCATTCACTGCCTGCATCTGGATGGCACGTGCGCTCTCACCGACACGTTTTTTGAGGCTTGAGCAGCCAATGTGTTTAAACTCAATGTTGTTAAACCGAAAGTACGAAGGAAATGGTTCAAATAACTGCAGCATTAACAGCAACCTTAAAAGGTTGAGGTTTAATGTTATCTGTCACATGCATGAAAGTTGCGTTTGTTACTACATCATTAAAATCATCATCATCATCATCATCATCAAGTAGTTTAAATGCTGTAGCATTTTATTTTATGAAAATAAGATAAAGAAGCTCACATCATGCAAATGTGAGACACAAAATGCCTACTTTTAAAGCCTTTTATCTTGGCTTACATAGGCTGATAAATAATAAAGAGAAATAAATATATTAAAATGTATTTGAAATACCTTTATTCCATTAAGTACTTATGTTCTTAATAAAAATACCTTGTAATTGTACTTTTAGTAGCCTATACTAAACTGGCATAAACTGTGCTAAATTGGAAGTATAGTGCTGAAGTCCAACTAAAGATGAACTGAAGCATATTTGATTGTGCTAAAGTGGAACTATTGCAAGTGTATTTTTAGGAACACTTTAAATATCTTGCATTTAAAGGCCTTTTTATTCAAAGAGAATACAATCCTCAGCAAAAGTGACATTCAAACAAACACATTTTAGGCTTAACATCAAATTCAAATCAAGTTTAATTATAATTTTAATGTTGAAGTCTCGAGGGATGTATTAATAAGTATGTTAAAAGATTTGAGCTACACTTAGTTTGAAATAAATGTATTTTAAATATATTACTTTTCAATAGGGTAAATTTCTACTGTCATGCCATAGCATCATTAAACTAACATCTAACAGTGGACAAAAGTGTCTTATTTATGTATTTATTTATTTTTTGCCCTTACTCTATGAATCGTGAATCAAATCGATTCGTTGTTTACCCAAAGATTCACAGCCTGGCAGACCTGCAAACTTAGTCCAGCCTTTTTTTCTTGAATTTTTTTCAGAACAACTTACAGGCCCTTGACGGAAGTCTAAGGCGATCTCGTCAGGAGGCAGCGTACTGCGGGAAGGATGCACTGCAAATGCCTACCCACCTAGGGAATATCAGAAAACTTTCTCCTTGCTGGACCCCCATTGAGGGTAATAAGGGAGGAGGAGTTCCAGCTGAAAAAGGCCTACCACAAATTTGTCAACAACCCGTGCATTTCCGGGAAGAACCGCACTGGGGTCAAGCATGACTAGAGTCATGGTCGTCACCCAGAAACATCTAGGTTACATAGGTAACCCACATTCCCTGAAGGAGGGAACAGAGACATTACTATGGGAGCACTGCGACCAATCACCTCTGAGCTACAGAGAAAAGGCCAATGAATATTGGCGAGTGGACTTGCGTCAGCCCTCACTCCCCGATACATACGGGTATATAAGATGGTGGCGCGCATACACTCATTCAGGTATCCCAGGGGGCAGCTCGGAACTGCGGCAAGGGGAGTATCGTCTCTGTTCCCTCCTTCAGGAAACGGGTTACCATGTAACCTAGACGTTCCCCTTCAGTTATTCCACTACGACGTTACTGTGGGAACACCCATGGAAAAGGCTGCAGTCCTGAGCTGCGTTACGCAGAGGCCAAACACTGGCAGGCGAGCGTGCCAGGAAAAAGGACATCAGCACGTAACCTGCCCGATGCCCCTGGAGCCCATAAGGGAGGGCCCCGCAGGGTTGCTAGAAGCAGTCGTTGGGGGCGGAGACAATGACTAGCTGCATGATCATGTGGAGGAAATAAAAAACATATCTATTCTGGCTATAGATATCATCCGCATACCAGCAAAACTCAGCAAACGCGCATGAATCCTGAGGAGTCATAACAATAGAGCGGAGATGAGAACGCTGCGGAGAATCTCTCACAAAGAGACACTGTATTTGGCTACGAAGAATAGAACAAGTGAACAGATGCCACATTGGCTATTTCTACAACATCCAATGTACATCTCACCATTGAACACCTATTCTTTCATTATTGGCAATAATGAACGGGTATGCATGGTCTTTCTCCAACTTACATTACTGATCTCATTTGTCCTAGGCAAGGCAAATTTTACTTCAATGCGTCCTCCCTGTAATACTGACATTTTGTGTCAAGTAATTCTGTGTTATTATCGAGATAAGTTTTTTTTTTAACGTTCACATGCCCCAATCGTGATAGATCATATGCATAAAAACAAGTTATTTTCAAAAAGCACAGAATTTCATCCACGTATGTGTTTACTTAAATATATGTATTATATCTTTAAGCTGAGCGAAGCTAAATAACTAGCAGTTCGCTACTTGAGTAGTTTGTTTTCAGTGGGCACTTTCTTACTTTTACTCTTCTTTTACTAATACTCCAGCAGTTATACTTCAAAAGTACTGGTACTTTTACTAAAATACACTTTTTTGGTAACTCTCCCACCTCTGATAAGAACTGCATGGACATATCAGGAAACAAGTTGGAAAACAAGACATCCCATATTACACAGTGTCTTCTTTGCACAGTGTCTTATTTCTGCATTTCTCTGAGTGCGGCTCAGGCATTTGCAGTAACAACATTCAGTGCACCTAAATGCAGATGGTTAATCATGACAAGGCAGATGATGATTGCAACTTCTTAGGGCCATCAGATGTTTTACAAATAAACTGTGTTTCTTGTTTTAATATTTATATATAGGTGCCAAACAAGAAATAATTATATAACAATATGAATATATAGTTATAAGTCTGAATATATAAATTAGTGCTGTCAAACGATTAATCGTGATTAATCGCATCCAAAATAAAAGTTTGTTTACATACTATATATTTGTGTACTGTGTATATTTATTATGTATATATAAATACACGTGTATATTAAGGAAAAATATTTTAGATTTATATCTACATATATTTTATATCTTTATATATTTATTTATAATTAAATTGTATACAGGTATAAACATATATACATATAAATATTTTGTTTTAATATATACATGTATGTGTATGTATTTATATGTACATAATAAATATACAAAGTAAACACATATAGTATGAAAACATAAACTTTTATTTTGGATGCGATTAAACGTTTGACAGCCCTAATATAAATGTAAATCTGAATATATAGTTATAAGTCTGAATATATGAATGTAAGTTGTGAATATATTATGTGTGAATATATAGAAGTAAATCTGAATATTTATAATCTTGAATATATAAATGTAAATTTTGAATATATAGAAGTGCATCTGAATATATAGTTATAATCCTGAATATATAAATGGGTATTAGCATTGTCACTGACTGTGAGGACCTTTTGGCACCACAATAAGCCTTTTTTAAAGTAGATGGAAAATACTCTTTTTGGTTTAGATTAGAGAGATGAACGTATAATTATTAACATAGTAAAATATCTACATTGAGATTTACTTCTATGTATTCACAGGTTACATTTATATATTCAGATTTACTTCTATATATTCACAATTTGCATATTTTCTACACAGTTCAACATGGCTGAGAGGGCTAGGCACATTGTCAACAACATTATGTTTACAACTAGTGATTGGAGTGAATAGAGGCAATTTCAGCAGCATGTGCTAGACAGTAATAAGTAATAAATAATTATTTAAATTATTAATAAATAATTAATATAGTACAATATCTGCATGGATACATGTATAGAATACATAGTCGCAATGTTTTCATTAAAAAAGCAATAAGAACATCTGCCTATTGTAACACAAGGATTGGGTTTTGTTTTGGGTTTGTTTCATGTTCTTGTTTTCATGTCTTTTATTTTGAAGTATTGTTATGGTTCCTGTCTTGTCTTGCTTTCCTTGGTTCCTCATGTTCTCCTGCCTGTCCATGTGTCCTGGGGGGGAATTCCATAAAACAAGTTTACCCAATAAGCCAGACTTATTTCAGTTAGTCTGACTTATTTTGAGGCAAATCAAATGACAATAAATCAGACTAACTGAAATAAGCCTGGCTTATTGGGTAAACTTGTTTTATGGAACACCCCCTTGTTCTGATTGGTTCTCTGTTCTGTTTATTCTGATTGATTGCCATGTCATGTTCAGTGTATCTCATTGGTTTGCTCATGTCATGTGTCCCCCTTTGTTTAGTATAAGTTGCCTCATGTTCCTATTGTTCCTGAGGGGTGTTCAATAAAACGAGTTTACCAAATAAGCCAGGCTTATTTCAGTTAGTCTGACTTATTTTGAGTCAAATGACAATAAGTCAGACCAACTGAAATAAGCCTGGCTTATTTGGTAAACTTGTTTTATTGAACACCCCTCAGGTCGTGTTTTGATGTTGTAACCCGCTGTTGGTGATCTGTTTATGTTCATGCCTGTTTCCAGTCTGTTTCACGCCAAGTCAAGCCTGTTTCATGTCAAGTCATCGTTTTAGTTTTTCGTTTGTTTTTTTGGATTGCGCTTTTGGATTACACTCTGCTCAATAAAACTGCACTTGGGTTCATCATTTCAACTCGCCTCAGTGGACTAACCTGTTACACCTATTGACATCGCATTATATTCATATATTCACGATTATAACTATATATTCAGATTTATTTTTATATATATTCAAAATTTACATTTATATATTCAAGATTATAACTATTCAAATGTACTTCTATATATTCAGACAACAATATATTCACAACTTACATTTATATATTCAGGTTTATAACTATATATCCATATTTTATTTTTATTATATATATATATATATATATATATATATATATATATATATCGTCGCTGTCGGGCGGAAACCTCGTATGTCCAAATTTTGTAAATTTCATATTTTTTCACAAATCGATGCTATTGGTCAGTGCCCACGTGGATCTGTAATTTTTACAAATTATTAACCAATCTAAAGTGTTGAAAATAGCTTGAGAGCAAATCTCTTAACTCATTTGAACACTTCAACTGTCTGAGAAGAGCTCGTATTTTCTTCACTCTGCTGGAGCGTCGGGGCATATGTCCCCTTCCATCTTCTTGTCACAAAGCACCGGCAAAAATAATTAGCATTGAATGTGTCGGTGGAAACAGTAAGGAGATATTTGAATGATCCATTAATAAACGTATTCTGAGATAATGTCGCAAAGACCCTGACTCGCAATCTCTTCTTTGGACGCAACTTTTGAAGGAAAGCATCTTTCCGGATTACATAATGAAAGCGTTTTTTTCTGATTTGTTTTATTTCGTTAAGTAATAATTTAAAGCTTTCTATTTATTTATTTATTTATTTGTCATGTTTGTGAGGCATGTAGCCTATTCACTGAAAAATGTGATCGCGCTGACTCCTCATGTCCTGCAAAGCGATTTCAGCTTCTCCTCTTCAAAAACAATATTCACATAATAGCGCACATTTATCTAGGTTTAATGTTTAAACTAAAATTGTTCTATAGCTACTTTAACTGTTTTAGATCTATAGATTTTATTTTATGCAAGTCGTAATGATTTAGGCTAAAAGGCAAAAGTCTTCCGCTGGCCGCTGTTCCTAAAAAAAAAAAAAAAACACTGATATTTAACGAACAAAAAAATGCTCCAAAAGTTTTTCTAAATTAACTTAATAAGAAAACGAAACGAAATATAACCACTTTGGCATTACATACAAAACGTATGTTAATAGCTGAAACAGTAGTATAAACTGTTCTGGAAGAATTAAGGGGAAAAAAGACGGACTCAGTTTTTTTGTATTGCATCATAGCTCTTAAACCTTTAAAATAGAGTTTAGGAAGATGTATGTAACCACAGTCGTTAGCTTTGGTTAACTATTGAAGCCTTTTCTCTTGTCAAAAGGCTCAACGCGACCGCAGACTTTGATGAACACTGCTGGCAGCAGCGAAGTCTGTGTCTGTGCCATTCTTATCAATGACGGCGTAATCTCGTATCTCCCTGCTCCCAAGTCATAAAACCTCGTATCTCCGATAAAACATGATTTTGGGGAAATGTTGTCTTAATGTTGGTACACAACAGTGTATGATAGCAATATATGGTATAATACCAACTTTAACAATAAAATATTTAATAACTCAAAAAAAATGCAGTTTTTTTCATTTCCTGAAAAATGACGGTTTTGGAGATACGAGGATTCCGCCCGACAGCGACGATATATATATGTTTCATTGTTTTTTTTAGATTTTAATTTTTTTTTATAAATGATTGACCATTATTATTATTTTTATTCACATGTACTTGTAATCTCTGATCAAAACATTACCTTCCCCTTGCCCTCACAACGGCATCTCCTTCTTGATGAGGTGAGGATTTATTTGAAACTAGGAATGCAACAATACCATTTTTTGTGAACCGACCCGATCCGACACCAGGGCAGGTTTTTTTATCTCGATGTAGAATTTCTATACCTCTCTATGTTGACCTGATCATCACTCTTTTGTGTGTTAAGCACAATCTACTACATATAGGCAACTTCATTTTAATGAAAAATAATACATTTAAAATATATAATCATAATCTATAACAAAAATACTAATATAAACTAGGTTAGTGGATAATTCAGCAGCAAAAGATACTCTTGAAAATCATGTGTGCACAATCATTGTATAAAATCTAGTGAAACATTTGTATTTACAAATAAAATTGAATAAGTATACAACTAAATCTGGTAAAATGTTACACATTGCTCATTGTATTGTTTTAAAATGCATTAATTAAAAAACAACTAAATGCATTTATATATAAATATATACTGTAAAATTAAAAGACATTTATTTTAAATGTATACTACAGTAATGAAGGCAGCAACATATGATAGATAGGACAGAACATGGAAGACTAGTAATCTTTCATTGTGCAGAAAAGTATTATAATATGATAATGTGTGTATATATATATATATAATCTCACAGACGTCATAGTAATGCCACTGTAATCCTCTATTAACAATATATCAACAATGTGTTTTGCTTGGAGTGGAGATTTCAGAACTCCAATGGTAAATTCCACAATGCTGATATCTTTACTTTGGTTTAAAGACTATTCCATATTTGTTTAAAAACAACTAGGAAGTTCAGAGGGCTTTCACTAATTATAGTACAATTTATAAACAGAATTGTTTTTTAAAAAGTTTAAATGGTTTTTAAGCAATCTTTGTCTTAAGAAAAAGAAAAGTGATGTTAAGATACAAGAGAAAAACAATAAATAAACTCACCAGAAAACTCAATCATGCAGGTGCAACACCAGAAGACAAAGACCAGTGCCAACATCAGATTATTTATACTAACGCTAATGAATCACATGACAACTATAAGAAGAGGAAGATGAATGAGTAAACAGACACATTGACCCCTAGTGGTCAACTGGAACTCTAATACTTCACATTTTAGTTTTGTTGTAATTTTCCATAGGAAACCTGCCTGCATGTGTATTAATTTTTTTGGTCAGTATGGCTCAGTTTGCCAAGACAAACTCCATCATCACCAGAGTATTTATGAAGCTTTGAAATGTGTATCACTTGGCCTTTCCAAGCACTAATGAGCTAATTTAGGTCTGAGACATTAGTTATCTGACAACTCTCTGGGGTTTCATTGTATGCCTTTCACATGTTTTGCAGTTCAGTTCATCATTACCCATTCTAGGGTGGCCCACACTGAAACGTAAGAGATGTTTATAACGTGAGAGACCACAGACATGGAGATAAAGAGTCATCTACTAGGAAGTTTTGTTCCTGTAGTGCAGGGGTGGGGAACATTGATGTCCCTGCAGAGTTTAGCTCCAACCCTGAAAAAAAAACACCAACCTGAATAAGCTAATCAAGGTCTTCAGGATACAGGTTGGTGTTTTTTTTTCAGGGTTGGAGCTAAACTCTGCAGGGACACCGGCCCTTCAGGATCAAGGTTCCCCACCCCTGCTGTAGTGTGTGAAGTCCTCACTCTGAATGTATACAGCTCTTCACTGAAAAAATGGACGTAACAGGTCACTGAAATTACAAAAATGAATCAAGTTTGTACAACACAATTCATTTATGTTTCTGGTTGTGAACATATTTTAAGCAGATTTCAATTGTTCATTTTGAGTGGGGCATCAACTAAGTGGGGCTAATGCATCAACGAAGAAGGATGAGAACTGCTGTAAAAGGACACTGAAAAAAAGGTACACTATATTTACTCAATAAAATTGTGTCAACAGGTTACAAGCAATATTATTAATTAAATTCAACAACAACAAGAATTACAATTAATCAAATTAGGTTATTATAAAGTAACCATTAAAAATGAGTAAAATAATACAAAAAAACTAAAATTTAAAACTAAAATTTTGTTTTCATTGGACTATAACATAACTTAATGTTAAAAAAGTGAGTGTCCAGAGCCCATAAAGCATTGGTCTCAAACTCAATTCCTGGGCCCAGTTTTTCAAAAGTAATCCAGTGGGATTTTGGATCCCGGATTGGATCAAATCTTGGAAATGGGTTTTTTAAAAGCAAAAGAGGGATTCCGAACTAAGATCAGAGCATGTAATCCGATCTTACATTTGATTCGGATCAAACCTGCCCTTTGAGTAATTCAAAACTTTGAACTCTGTTTGGGATCTATTTGATCCGAAAAAAAAACAGGATTATCCTGATCCCATCAGAAGGGTGGATTCAGTTGTGATATTTCGAACTAAATAAACCAAATAAAATAAAAAAAGTTTTATTTTTTAAGTGAATGATCACAAAATCAATAGTTACTGATGATATATATATATATATACAGTGGGTACAGAAAGTATTCCGACCCCCTTAAATTGTTCACTCTTTGTTATATTGCAGCCATTTGCTAAAAGCATTTAAGTTCATTTTTTTTCCTCATTAATGTACACACAGTAATGTTTCCTGGTTACTGGCCTGGCATGCATAACATAGTATTCATTAGCATAGTGTGTTTTGTTTTTTTTTTTGTCCTATGAAACCAATGTTTTTGTTTAAATGTTTTTTTTTTTTTTGCTATTTTACTAATTTTGAATGGATAATTTGTAAGCATCTCATTTGATTATTTAGAATTCATTCTCATCCTTCTTCATTGATGCATTAGTGCCACCATCTGCTCCGTAGTGCCTTCATAATTAAAATCTACTTTTCAAATACGTTCACAGCAGAAACATAAATGAAATTACAAAGATGAATCATGTTTATACAACACAATTCAAAGACCTGTTATATTCATTTTTTCAGTGTTGAAGGGTAGACAGGGGCGCACCAATAATCTTCTCAATGGTCTGAACCCTTCTCCGTAGTCTTTGTTGCTAATTAGAAAATGTTAGTTGTTTACTGCAGTAACGGACGCCTGCTAGTTAGTTAGAAGTAAGGCAGATTACATTAGTCATGTTTTGCCTATGAGAAACACTGATAATAATATGGTAGTGTGAATTACGATAGCGATGTTCTGCATTTGGCAAGCCCCACTAACCACAGTGACTTTACAGTCTGAACTGGGCTGGTTGAGGTTCAAAGACCAAAGCAGCACTTTCAAAACTGTGTTTCTGTTCTTCGATAGCAGACTGAGCAAGTCATGCTGATATTACACAAACAATATCTGCCCAGACAACAACACTAAAAAGAATAAAGGGATGTTTAGGAATTTGGATGCAGTTTTAGTAACATTTCTTCAGTGGTGAGTGGTGAGCAACTGGACATGGTAGGATCTTGAGTCGACTCCATCACCGTTCCCTTTCTCCAGACTTTATGAGGTTCAAATGGTTGTATTCTCACAGGGTCACCTTGTTTTAGTGTGTCTCATTTTTTTACTGATCTGTTGTAGTATGTTTGTTGCCGTTGTTAACTTGTTGTCAAGTCTCTCAAAGAATCCTGAACCTTTGGTTGCAGGAGGCTTGTTTTCGTGGGTAGAAGCGTCTTTGTGCAATGACTTAGAAACACACCAACACATGGATTGTCAACCAGTCCAGCACAGAAGTTGCTGTGATCTAGAATGTGGATCCTGTCTTGACATTTGTGCTTTAAGCATCAGTCTCTTGGCAGTTCTGACTGCTGATTCTGCATTGCCATTACTCAGAGGATAGTCAGGTGATGAGGTTTTGGTGCAGGAATGCCCATTGGTCATTGAACTTCTTGAACTCCTTTGACAAAAACTTTGGGCCTTTGGCAGATATGAATACCCTGATGGGCGAAGTCTTAACTTATAACTTTCTTATAACAGTAGTGTAAGTAACAGCTTTCTTATAACAGTAGTGATTTGGTGTTTTACGGGTCATTCTACCAGAAATGTACATTTCCGCTTAAAAAAATCTAGAAAAAAATATATAATTATTAAATCTGAACATTGAGTCATATAGAGGACATGTTAAACTATGAGAAACACATATCGTGCCATCTCAGCATTTTTTATGATTGAATAAAATGCATTTTTATATGTATTTCACCCCTAAAATGTCAGGCCCCGTCACAGACACATTTGTATATGTTAGAATGGTTTCCTAATTAATTTTTTGGATACAAATAGCATTTTCTTTTTGATCACATGTCCCCGATTGCAACATGGTTTTTGTAATTCATATAAGAAATATAAGCAACTTTTGGGTCATCTGTAGTACACAAAATCACAGAATACTCAAACAGGCACTCATATAGTTAAAAAAAAACTACCTTTACATAGGAGATTTTTAAGAAAACACAGTATTGGATGTATACTCAGTGTTGGGGAAAGTTACTTTTAAAAGTAATGTATTACAATATTGCGTTACTCCCTAAAAAGTAACTAATTATGTTACTTTTTTATGGAAAGTAATGCGCTACATTACTTTTGTGTTACTTTTTAAATCTGGGCAGGGCTTGGTTGTTTGTTTTTTATATAAAAAGTCTGAATCTTAGCAAATGTAAAAACCCTTTCACACCAAAATGAAATTAAGTGAATAAGGCTAAAGGAAAATTTAATTCATGCCTGTACAGTGGAACTGTAGGAAAATGTTAGTTAATATAAAATATCTAAAAATTCTTAAATTAAGGAAATTGTCTTTTTTTTTTTTTTCAGAAAACAAAATTATGTGTGTTTTTGCTTGAAACAGGCAAAATAATCTCCCAATGGGGTAAGCAAAATAATCTTGTTTTCTGTTTAATACGATTTATTTATTTATTTATTTATCTGCCGTCGGCAGATTATTTTGCTTGTTCTAATTAATGTTCTTAATGTTCTTAATTTTGACTATTTTTTTCTGGAAACAAGAAAAAATTTTAGTAAGAAAAGTATTTTTGCAGTGTACGGTTGAATTGGATCAACAAAGGTCAGCACCAAATTCATTGGTTAATAAAATGGGATTAAATACATAAAGAAAACAAAAAGTAACTGGCATTACTGTTTTGAAAAAATAACCCCACAACCACCAAAGCCTGTGGATCCAGCTCGCCCTCCTCCTCCTGTGAGAGCTCTTCGGCCACCGCCACAGCAGACGCCCTATCCGTCCTCCGTCTGCTGTGGGTGAACCAAAAACAACTGATAGCAGCTCTCAGTGATATGTGTCGGGTCCCCGCTACGATAGCAGCAACATTCACAAATATTTACAGAACAAGCCGAAACCCAGTGTGCCTGTAGCTTCCCTATTTTTTAGTCATACGGCTGACTCATCTAATCTGCCTATTATGCGTCAAACTAATGTTGTCGTGGGGACAAAAAGTAATGCCATCAAGTTAGCATTTTTAAACATTTGATCACTAAAAAATAAATAATTTCTGACCAATTATTTAATAACCACAAACAACCTAGATTTTATGTTTTTAAATGAAACATGGCTAGAAAACAGCTGCAGTGCAACAGTCCTAAATGAAACGGCCCATGAGTGTCTGCAGAGCTGTTAGGAGAGGTGGAGGTGTAGCTGCTCTGTTTAAAGATGTCTATCAATGCAAGCAAGATTGTGCTGAAAGGTGCTCCACGCATTCTGTTTATCATTATTTACAGGCCTCCAAAATACTCTCCAGCCTTTGTTGAAGAGTTCACAGAACTGTTATCAATGATTTCCTCAGAGTTTGACAGTTTTGCTATTGCAGGGAATTTTAATATTCACATAGACAATGCAGAAATCAATGCTACAAAAGAAATTATAAGTGTTCTAAACACTTTTGACTTGGTTCAGCATGTGCATGGACCCACACACAATCATGGTCACACTCTTGCTTTACTCATCATTAAGGGTCTAGAGATTTCATCCATTGTTATTAAGGATATAGCATATCTGATCACTTCTGTGTTTTTTTTTTTTTTTGTTATATTGATCTCTGCTACCACTGAATCTAGATCCGTCTCTGTCAGAAAGAGATGCATTAATGAGAACACCAGTGTGCTGTTTATGAATACTATATCTTCAATATAGAAATACCAAGCAGATCTATTCTGCCAAGACCAAATACATTAACATTGTCATGTACATTACCATTCCAATCCCTCCGAGAGTTGTCATGACAGAACTCCTGTTATGACGTAGATTTTTTAGGTGCACTCTTGTCATAAATTAATCTGTTACTTTTGCTACGTAATTTGTAACACACCAAAAATGTAAAAAATATCTATTTAGGAGTCTTAAACTTTAAATTGTTGGAAATTTTGTGCAGTTGAGGTGGTGCTCACGTTACGGCATCACTGATTCCATGCAGAACATAGCTGAAACTTGCAAAATTCGCAAAACATAAAGGTTCTCAGAATGTCCAATATCCAATATATTTATTTTATTGTTTTGCAATTATTTTGTTTTCTTTAGGAACCATGCAAGCACTTTATCTTCAATTTTCATTGTTATTAAGCCGATGTAGTAGTTTACATCAAAATGTTCTGACATTGTTACAATTGTAAACTTTAAATGTAAAGCAGGGTCTAGTGTGTGTGTGTGTGTGTGTGTGTGTGTGTAGTAGTGTTTTCCATTCAAAAAGTGAAACTTGTATATTATATTCATTCATTACACACAGACTGATATATTTCAAATGTTTATTGCTTTTTATTTTTGATGATTATAACTGACAACTAAGTAAAATCCCAAATTCAGAAATCTTGGCCAACTGAAAAGTATGAACATGAAAAGTATGAGCATGTACAGCACTCAGTACTCATTTGAGGCTCCTTTTGCCTGAATTACTGCAGCAATGTGGCGTGGCATGGAGTTCTGTGGCACTGCTCAGATTACTCTGATAGTGGCCTTCAACTCTTCTGCATTGTTGGGTCTGGCATATCGCATCTTCCTCTTCATAACACCCCATAGATTTTCTATGGGGTTAAGGTCAGGTGAGTTTGCTGGCCAATTAAGAACAGGGATACCATGGTCCTTAAACCAGGTACTGGTAGCTTTGGCACTGTGTGCAGGTGCCAAGTCCTGTTGGAAAATGAAATCTGCATCTCCATAAAGTTGGTCAGCAGCAGGAAGCATGAAGTGCTCTAAAACTTCCTGGTATATGGCTGCGTTGAACTTGGACCTCAGAAAACACAGTGGACCAACACCAGCAGATGACATGGCACCCCAAACCATCACTGACTGTGGAAACTTTACACTGGACCTCAAGCAACGTGGATTCTGTGCCTCTCCTCTCTTCCTCCAGACTCTGGGACCCTGATTTCCAAAGGAAATGCAAAATTTACTTTCATCAGAGAACATAACTTTGGAGCACTCAGCAGCAGTCTAGTCCTTTTTGTCTTTAGCCCAGGCGAGACGCTTCTGACGCTGTCTGTTGTTCAAGAGTGGCTTGACACAAGGAATGCGACAGCTGAAACCCATGTCTCGACATTTTATGACCTTGTGCAAGGTGTCAATGATCGTCTTTTGGACAACTGTCAAGTCAGCAGTCTTCCCCATGATTGTGTAGCCTACAGAACTGGACTGAGAGACCATTTAAAGGCCTTTGCAGGTGTTTTGAGATAATTAGCTGATTAGAGTGTGGCACCAGGTGTCTTCAATATTGAACCATTTCACAATATTCAAATTTTCTGAGATACTGAATTTGGGGTTTTCATTAGTTGTCAGTTATAATCATCAAAATTAAAAGAAATAAACATTTGAAATATATCAGTCTATGTGTAATGAATGAATATAATATACAAGTTTCACTTTTTGAATGGAATTAGTGAAATCAACATTTTGATGATGTTCTAATTATATGACCAACACCTATATATATATATATTCTTTTGCAAGCACTTTATTGCATTGCTTTATTGCATTCTTAATTACAGTTTTCCTAAAATTGCAGCCCATTCATCAGTATCACAATGGATCGTATCGTGATGTGTATTGTAATCATCAGATTCTTGGCAATACACAGCCGTACTGTCCATATGCATGATAGTGAAACTTTTCCATTACAAACAGCATAGTTAATAACTCTTTCTCTATCCGTTCAAGTTAGTGATCTGCTTGTGAATGCTACTAGCTTACCTCCTTGCATGAGTGCAGCACCAAGGCCTCCCCTTGAGGCATCACATTGGATGTTCTTTGTCAGGGTAGTAATACTTTAACACTATGCACTGGTTTCTTTTATTTCACAGAATGCTGTGTGGTCCATCCCCACTTACAGTCTTTGTGTGTCAGTTGTCTCAGGGCCTCACACTGGTCTGAAAAATGTGCACAAAACCCTGAGAGGTAATTTACCATCCTTAATAGCCTCTGAACTGCTTTTACATCTGTTGGTTTCAGCATGTGTGTTATTGCTCAAACTTTGTCTGGCTCTATTTTTGCATTTGTTTTAAGAAATGGAAAATAACTTATTTGGGTTACAATGCAAGTAGGCAGTTTTATTCATCTTCTCAGCTGGAAGAGTTATATAAGGCTATAATAAAAATAAAGGACTGGATTAAAAACTGGGGCTGCACAGAGATAGCTAAAAGTTGCTAAAATGACCATGAATGTGTCAGGGAAAAATAAAGGGGTATTTCAATTTATTACTAAACAAATGTTATATGAGTCTGTGTCACAAAGATGAAGTTGACCTGAATCACCATTTCTCTATTTGAAATATTTTCGAATTTATGGATTACATAATAATAATTGTAACTGTAGAAACATTTAAATAGCTTAAAAATGTTGTTTGTTTTTTAAAAGCACAATGTTTGCTGATATTGTGAGTGCACAAAAATAAAATTAGATCTTTTACAGTTCTGAATGATGTATTGCTCTAATACTGCATATACTGTAAAATGCAAGTGATCACACTGGTGCCTCCATGTCCTGTAAAGTGTTTTATATATTTAAATTTTATTTTAGGCAGGTGGTGATGATTTGAGAACGCTAAATTGATCATACATGCGGCTTAGCCATTACTTTAAATAATAATAATAATAATAATAAACAATCAAAAAATGTTCCAAACATGTTTCTAAATTAAGTTTATAAAGGAACAAAAATAAATATATCCACTTTTGCCATTAAAAACAAAACTGAACTATTTTAATGGCTGCAACAGCAGCTGCATACTGGGGAAGAGAGAAAGAGAAATGACACAGGCAATTGGACTTGGGCCGATAATTCTGAGAAACTGTCAGACAAGGTCCAGACTTATAGGTCCCTATTCATTTTTAGGCTAATAAAAGTTTAATATAGGGTAAGTGCATATATCATTGTAGCCTACTATTTTATTGTATAGGCTATGTTTTTTTATTTCATTCATAATAGCCTAACGAACACAAACTAAGCATTCGTTTAAAGTAAGAGGGAAACTTCAACAAGCATAAAACAATTGCTCCTATTGTCACATTACCAAATGTCGAGTTTCTTCATTGTTTTAGTGCGGCTGTCTGGGCAGATATTGTTTGTGTAATATCAGCATGATTTGCTGTATCAAGGTCTGGTATCAAAGACCAAAGACACCTTTTTGAAAGTGCTGCAAGTCTTCGAACCTCAACCAGCCCAGTTCAGACTGTGAAGTCACTGTGGTTAGGAGCCAAAACATTTCAAATGAAAGTACAGCTCTTTCTTCTCACCAAGGGGTATGGAAGGATATTCCGGACTATTTTGAAAAGAAATGCAAATAGTATTTGCAGTTGCTTTTTCCATACACTGTCAGAAAAAATTTGCAAAATTTGTACCTTTAAGGGAACAATAGCTTGTCACTGGGGCAGTACCCTCTAGGGTACCACCATTGTACCCTTTAACATGGGTACATATTGGTACCCCTGCAGTTAGTACCTTTAAAGGGCCAATTTGTACCTTTTGTGGCTAAATTGTACCTTTTATATGCACTCTTAAAACAGATGTGTTAAAAATAACACAACCTTTGTTATATTTAACACATCTGTGTGGACAACACATATTGTGTTATTCTTAACACAGGCAGTGTGTTAAAATATTTAACACATTAATGTGTAAAAAAAATCATGCAATCACCTGATCTGATGTTAACAAGCAGAATCACCAATGAAGAAAAACATATATTAAGTCACCATTATAGCGGTCAGTGTTTACTTTAGTTGGGCTCTTGATTCTTGAATTTTAAATATTACATTTTATTTGGCTGCTATAACAGCTAGATTTTTGCAAAGAGCAAAAGACATTCATTGGTGACCTGAATAACTGGGATAGGTTTTCTTAGTTGATTACATAAACACTGTGGACTGCGGATCTGACGTTTCCAGTATAATCACAGATGTTTTTAAAATTTACTTTGATCAAAACATTTTTAAAGTCTGTCATTTAGACATCACACAGACATCAAGAACCAGCATGATATTCACAACAATGGTAACCATCAAAAAAGCATGTTGTAGCCGATCAAAACCCATCCATGGCTCCCATCATGCATTGCAGCATGAACAAATTATGCTATTTGTCACCGTTGTTGAGATTCATGTGCTGATTCTTGATGCCTATGTGTGCCTAAAATAAATGCTTTTTACAAGTTTTTTTTTTTTTTTTTTTTGGTCCTAGACCAGCTTATAAGAAATCCTTCCAAAAATAATAGAAAATACAGATATTTTTCACTGTGGAATCACAAGGCTATTGTAATCATTAGAGAAAATATAACCAGACTCTAAATGAGTTCAGTCAGTGATTCTGGACGAATAATGATTATGTTAAAACATAATCATCACCACCTGATGACTTCTGCCATTTGCAAAAGTCTAGCTGTTATAGCAGCCAAATAAAATGTAATATTAATAATTCAAGAATCAAGAGCCCAACTAAAGTAAACACTTATCACTATAATGATAACTTAAAATATGTTTTTCTTCTTTGGTGATTCTGCTTGTTAACATCAGATCAGGTGATTGCATGATTTTTTTTAAACATTAATGTGTTAAATATTTTAACACACTGCCTGTGTTAAGAATAACACAAAATGTGTTGTCCTTAACTAGACACACAGATGTGTTAAATGTAACAAAGGTTGTGTTATTTTTAACACATCTGTTTTAAGAGTGCATATAAAAGGTACATTTTAGCCACAAAAGGTACAAATTGGCCCTTTAAAGGTACTAACTGCAGGGGTACCAATACGTACCCATGTTAAAGGGTACAATGGTGGTACCCTAGAGGGTACTGCCCCAGTGACAAGCCATTGTACCCTTAAAGGTAAAGGTAAAGGAAATTTTTTCTGACAGTGCAGAAACGGTTTTAACCACTCAAAATGATGTTAAGATCACATTTATTAAACAAAAAACTATACTGAACACACAAACAGTACACCAATCAACATCAAACACATTCTCTTTTATATAAAACAATGTTAGATCATCTTTTTTACCCAAAATTGTAGCACAAATACAGCTTTTAATTATCAATCAAATAACACAAATTAATTTTTATACAATTTTATTAACATTTTATATTTTATAATTTTATACATTTTTATCATTTTTATTTTTCTAATCTCTTGCAATAGATTTGCCTTATGTCTAAACGTTATCTTGATATTTAAGACATAAACATCAAAATTTGTCTCAATCAGTGAAGATATGGACTGTTATGAACTTTTTTGTTTCAAATTCATTTTGAGTGATTATTGGACATGGCTTAGGTAAAATAATAATAATAAAAAAAAGTAAAAAGTTATCATGCAATTGGAATCACATGCTTTTGGTCACAGAAGTAATTGTACCTTTGTTTGGCTATTAAATGGTACAAACATGGACCCTTTGACAGCTAGAAACATATTTGTACCTGTATCATCCTTAAATGGTACATATCAACACCCAAGGTACATATATGACCCAATGAGGGTACAACCAATGGAGTTGTACCCCAATCGTACCCTTTTTTCTGAGAGTGTATGTGGGCGCATAAATTGTGCGATAATCCAAATGCAACTGCTAATATTGCATTATTATATGCAATATAATAATGCAATTATTATATTGTAACTTGACAATATAATAACTCGACGTGCCCCCTGCACATGATCACGAGTGAACTTACTATTGAGAATGAAAAACATTGATTGTACTAATCTAGCTTTAAATATTGGCAAACAAATCATCTAGCTCAAAAGACCACTAATCTCTACAAAGGCAACCTAATAAGAAAAACTAATAGTGTTTTCACCTATTTTACGCACATTTGGGGATATATCGCATAAAAACGCTAGATGTGACAGCATAACTGTACCAACCAAAGGACCGATCTTATTGCACAGAATCTGAACTGCTAGTTTTGCCATTCTAAAATGCTTGAGCAAAGTCTCTTTGAAGTGCTTCATTATAATTAACTCCCAGAACTGTTTTCACAAACAGCAGGCTCTGAAAATAAGATAACAATAAAGACTGCGTTTCGTCTGCGCGCTCTGAAGCCCGTCATTTCTTTCATACAGCCTACAGTGCTATCTCCTACTCCAGAAAATATTTTTTTTTTTATTCATGATATTTAGCTATAAGTTAATTAGAAAGTGACAGTTTTGTTCTGTTCAACTCACTGGATGGAAACAATGCTTTATTCACAAATGTTTTATACGATATTCCAGTTTTGCCCACGTTTAATTCGTAACTTTGGATGTAAACATATTGGCGTAGCGGACGGGCAGCACTGAAGATTCACACACCGTCACATCACCCACTTGCAGTGCTTCTGTCTAGGGAGGATAACAGAATAAAACAACATATAAAGGAATAAAATAAATAGTCCTAGGAAGGCTGAGAAGGCCTTCTTTATTTTACGAAAGCTCAATGTTTTTGTCTTTATTGTGAGTGTACACAAATAAAAGGTGAACCTTTTACAGTTCTGAATAATGTCTTATTCTTATTTATATGACCGAAAACGTCTAGGTTACGTAGGTAACCCACGTTCCCTAAAGGAGGGAACTGAGACATTACTTACACTTGTGACCAATCACCTCTGAGCTACAGAGAAAAGGCCAATGAAAATTGGCGAGTGGATTTGCGTCAGCCGCCACTCCCCCGTACATATGGGTGGCGCGCATACACTCATTCAGGTTTCTGCTGAAGAGCCGAGCTTTGGCTCAGCCCCCTTAGGGGCTGTAAATGTCTTCGTTCCCTTCTTCAGGGAATGTGGGTTACCTATGTAACCTAGACGTTCCCCTTCAGTCGTTTCACTACGACGTTACTCATGGGAACAACCCATGGAAAAGGCCGCAGTTCTGAGCTGCATTACGCAGAGTCCAAATACTGGCAGGCAAGCGTGCCAGGGTAAATGTACTCTACATGTAACCTGCCTGACACCCCGGGAGCCTGTAAGGGAGGACCCCACAGGGTTGCTTAGGAGCAGTCATCGGGGGGCGGAGACAATGACAAGCTGCTGGTCATGTGGAAAATAATAAAAACAGGCACCTCCAACCCGATATTCTTAGCCGCTCGGAGGAGCAGGGTGGCGCCATCGGCCTCAGACAGCACAGAGCAGCACCCGCCATGGGGCCTCAGGTGGCAACCCTCCCTCAGATGCCATGATAGACATCTGATCATCCTCAGGAGCGCCAAAGGAAATGCACGGCCCGTGGTTAGACAGAATCTCCGCGGGACCACGGGGTGGATCAGAAGTCTTTGGGGGGTTACCCGGTGGCGCATTCTGAATCGTTGCCCGCAGATCACCCAAGCCTCTAGTGGAGCCAGCCGAAGAACTTTTACGGCCCCTCAAGCTAACTGGGGTAGAGGACGAAGGCTCATAAACATAAATGACCATGGACATGCTCTCACAGTGAGGGTATAACCCATCCATGAAAGCTGCCTCAGCATGGTCTCTGCCCAGGCACAAGAGGCAGCGATCATGACCGTCAACGGATGTCAGGAAACTACTACATTCTGGAAGTGCACGGTCGGAAAGAAGCCACAGACGACCGTTTTAGAAATTGCTCTTTTAGGTCAAGGTCAAGGTCATTTTATTTATATAGCACGTTTCCAACAGCCACCAGGCTGCCCAAAGTGCTTTACATAAGAGCAACAGTACAAACAGAAGAGAAAACCAGACAGGGCATAAAAGAAATACCGTTAAAAATAAAAATAAAAAATAAAAATAATCTACAAGATATGAAAGAAAATAACCATAAGCAGAAATCAGTACACTAAAGAAAACAAATAGGTTTTTAGCAGAGATTTAAAAGCAGAAAGAAAAGGTGCCGCTCTAATCTCCAAAGGCAGAGCATTCCACAGCCATGGCCCTGCCACCGCCAAAGCACACTCCCCTCTACGCTTAAGCCGAACATTTGGAACAATCGCCAAGGCCTGGTTGATGGATCTTAGATTTCTAGATGGAGTGTAGGGTTGAAGAAGTTCAGAAAGATAGACAGGAGCTAAATTGTGAAGAGATTTATACACAAAGAGAAGAATTTTAAAATCAATTCTCTGACAAACAGGCAACCAGTGTAGAGCTCTAAGAGAAGGAGTGATGTGATCATGTTTCCGACGCTTTAAAAGAAATCTGGCCGCAGCATTTTGGACAAGCTGAAGATGTGCAATTTGAGACTTAGATATACCACAATGTAGAGAATTGCAGTAATCTAGGCAAGACGTAACAAAAGCATGAACAGCCATTTCAAGTGTTTTGGGAGTGAGAACATTTCTAATTTTAGAAAGTAGGCGGAGCTGATAAAAACTAGATCCAATGACTGACTAGATATGTTTATCAAATTTTAAGTGTTGGTCGACAAGAACGCCTAGTTATAGGCGTTATAGTTTTAGTTGTATACAACTCCTGGAGTGCCCAGGGAGGTCCGAGGCTCGCGGCACTCGGCTGGCTCGCTGACTGCACAGACCGTGTTTCAGACGGTACACAGGAGCAGTAGATTGGCTTTTTCAAGCGTCGGCGGCAGCAGCAACAACAGCAATCTTCAGTGTTTGCTTCAGAGCCTCGCTTCTGAGCTGCTACAGAAGTCTGAATGAGTGATGTGCGCTGCCATCTTATATACCCGTATGTATGGGGAGTGGCGTTGCACGCAAATCCACTTGCCATTGGCCTTTTCTCTGGTAGTGAAACGACTGAAAGGGAATGACAAATGATAGTATTTTAAGTTGGTTACGCTACTATAAAGGGGGGAAAATATGTAATATATCTGAAATATTTGTATTTGTGCCTAATGAGAGATGCATAGGTGCATTTCAGTTTCTCTTTAAATTCGTTATGGTTTCGTTTTATATGTTATTCCTAACGAATGTCGTTGTAATTTGTGATTCATTTTATAATTTGTATATATAAATTTGTACCATCATTTTATTTATAGATTTCCTATGACTTACGAGTAATGACCCTTTCATATTTAAATAGCAATCTCAAAAAGCTGCAAATGGACTTTGCTTTACATTTGAAATTTGGCAGTCACTGTGCGTTCACGAAAGCGAAAATGCAAAAGATAATGCAATACTTGCAGTTGCGTTTGGATTATGGCACAATTTATGCGTCCACATATAGAAAAAGCTGTTGCAAATACAATTTGCAATTTCTTTTGAAAATAGTCCAGAATATCCTTCCATAAAGGGGCGAGGCAGATGACAGAGAAGAAAATATTTATCCGTTTCATTAGTGGGGCTTGCCAAACGCAAAACATCACTATCGTAATCCATATTATTATTAGTGTTCCTCATAGACAAAATATCACTAATGTAATCCGTCATATTTCTCCTTCTGTCCAAACTCATCCGGCACCATTCGTTCTATCAATGTGAACAAGTGCCTCACAGGGAGCTTTCTAAGTTTTCCACAAAGGAGACTAGCAATGTTTCAACTCCAGGGAAGCAGTAATACAGACAACAGCCCGGGCCTCTGATACTACAGTAAATTTCTAAGATTTTCTCATTAGCAACAATGGCTTGGGTTATGCTTTCAAACTAGTAACGGATGGTTTGGGCCAATGGTCTCAAACTCAGTTCCTGGAGGGCCACAGCTCTGCACAGTTTAGCTCCAACTTACACCTGCTTTTAATAATCTATTAAATATAACCCTCCTGAATGCAATTGTCATTTTGAGGCAGAAAGAAGAGTTCACTTAATAAGCAGAGTATGTAATCACTTTTTGGCAAGTGTAAAACTTTATTTTATGGGTTTTGTTGGTCATTCAAAGGTATTTCAACAGGTAAAAATGACTGAATGAGCTGTAATCTATTAAATATAATAGATCCGCTCCAGCGGACGGCAATCAGTTTTTGGCAGACGATCAATTTTGGCACGACACCGGCGGAGAGAGCATGCTCTTATAGGTGCCTACCATGGCATAGTGACAGCGGCACTGCGCAAAAGACGGACTAGGTATAAAGCAAAAGTGAAACTTAACAAAAACAGCCCAGGTTGCGCCCCAGATCTCACAGCAGCAAAGCATCACTCGCTTCCCGCTTCGGCCCAACCTTTCACCGCGGCTCTTCCGGCCACAGTGTTGTATGCAGCCCGGTCTCCAGATTGTAATGACACTATAGCGTGAGGCTGCCTCCGTGTCGCAAATTAACTTTTAGATAGTCGCAAAGCAGATCATCCGCTGCTAAAAGTTTTTTGAAGGGTGATGTTGACGGGGGGAGGAGGCCAAGATGGCGTCTGTGTAGTCATACTTCTGCTGTCTCTAACAAACTTTTGTGCAAGACTTGATTTTTTTAGACCTTCTTTAATTTTTGTTGTTACTGATATTAATGAATATGTATTCTGAATAATTCTGTGACGTTTTTAAGCCGGAGTGGAAAATCTTTACCATTTTTTGCCTGTTAGAACGTGTGTCGTGGCCTCCTGTGCATGCTGATCGAAACTCACGTGTTATTGAAACAAATTTAAAACAGGAAAACTTGAAGGAATGGCGGACAGTGTGAAGCGTGTGCATGACTACGCTAAATCCACTCCCGATGAAGATCCAAGCATGGAGTGTACGCCACTTTCAGATACCCCGATTAACACCCCTCTTACGAAAACGTGGCGGCAGACTTCCGAGCCCTCAAATTCGGCTATCCTAGAAGCGATCGAGAGGCTAGGAAAAAAGTAAGATATCTTCATGGAGAAGTTACTGGAAATTGAAAGGTCGGTTGCATCTAATTCGACTCTGATATCTGAACTTGCTATCAAAGTTGATTCAGTTACCGACAAAACGGAGAGGGCTGTAGTTAAAACTGATGCACTGGGTGTTCAACTAGTGGCTGTAATTGCAGAAAATAAACAATTGTGGGGAAAAGTTGACGACTTGGATGCATACAAAAGACGGTGGAATTTGAAAGTTTCTGGTGTTCCGGAGGAAGCTGGAGAAAATGTGAAAATGGTCGCAATGGATATTTTCTCTCGAATTTCGCCGGGATTGAGGGATGCTCTTCAGACGTCCATTGATGTTGCACACAGAATCGGCCCGAGAGATGCAGACGCTTTTCCACAGCGGATTATTGTGCAGTTTTTGTCGCGTACCCATCGGGATCGCATTTGGTTGGATTAAAAAAACTCCTCAAGCAGAAAGGCATCAAAATTACAGAAGACCTGTAACGAACGAGAGAGGCACGGAATAAACTGTGGCCGCTGGTAAGTCAGGCCAGGAAAGAAGGAAAACGAGCTGGGTTCAAGGGCTCGTTTGCCATTATTGATGGAAAGAAGATTACAGCGAATAATATGTGACTAATGTTAACGTTTGCCCTTAATCCTGTTTGAGGATTGGACATTGACATTGATTGTAGGCTACTCTACAGGCACGGCTGTGAACTTCTGGCAAAGGAGATTTTTGTTTTGTTTTTTAATAACTCTTTCTGTTGAATATCAGGATGCAATATTAACCATTTGATGCTTAATGGAAGGTTGAAAAAGATAGGCTTTGCACTACTCCTTTCTTGCCTAGTTAATCTTTTGCCTTGAGCAGATTGTTCTTCTTGTTCTTATTCAATGTACTTGAATTTTTCTTGTTTTTCTCTTAATGTTCGGGGGATTCGTGACCTTACTAAACGAAAAGCTTTATTTTTATTTTGTAGTTCTAAAAGAAGAGATGTTTTTTTTTTACAGGAAACTCATTCTAGTGTTAATGATGAGTCCTTTTGGTCAACACAGTGGGGAGGTAAAGCTGTATTTTCACATGGATCCACTCATTCTGGGGGAGTTATAATTTTATTTAACTATAATTTTAATGGTAAAATTCTTGAGTCACACTTTTCTCTAGAGGGCAGATGGATAATAGCTATAGTTCAGTCTGGAGAGGCTGTATTTATTTTATGTAATATATATGGCTTTAACAATTCAAATTTAAACCAACTTCTTTTTCAAACCTTATCTCAGAAATTGGTGTCATTAAAACTAAAATGTCCTTCAGCAGCAGTTATTGTGGGGGGAGAATTCAATGAGGCCCCTGATCTCCATTTAGATAGATTCCCCCTGAGACTCAATGTTAATAACATAAATTTAGTTATAAGTGGTTTTTGTAATGCACTTGATTTGTTAGATATTTACAGGCACGTCCATGGGAACGATGTTTCCTCATTTACATGGTTTAAAGCAGACATGTCACAAAAATCTAGAATAGACTTCTGGCTTATATCTGACTGGTTAATTTCCTTTATTAATTCTTGTACCATTTCTCCTGCCCCTTTAACGGATCATGCTTGTATCGATCTTGAAATATCTGAGGCCCATAATAGCTTTCAGAGACGTCCAGGATACTGGAAACTGAATACTTCTTTTTTTTTACAAAACTTTCTATATTGTTCAGGTGTTAAAAATATAATTGAAAAATTTAAAGTTAATTCAGGCCCTGCTATTGAAAAATGGGAACTTTTTAAGTATGAGATTCTCTATACAATTTGGTAAACAGCTTTCTAAGGCAAAGGAGTCAAGAAGCTCTACAATCATAAAGGAAATAAATAATATTTTATGTTTGTCCTCTCCTAGTGAGCAGGACAAGGAGAAGTTATATTGAAGGAAGATCTTGATGTTCTTTATGCAGAGAAGGCCAAAGGCGCATTTGTTAGATCAAGAGCCAAATGGTTAGAATTTGGTGAAAGAAATTCGACATTTTTTTTAATTTAGAAAAAAGAAGAGGTGAATTAAAAAGAATATCAGCCCTTGATATTAATGGTAATCTTATTTCTGATGAAGCCAAAATTTCAAAATTTGTGGCAGACTTTTATCAGCAACTTTATACTTCTTCTTTTCATTCTGATTTATCTAAGCAATTTTTTTCTGAGGTTAAACAGTTTATTCCAAATATAAATGAAGACAATTATACTGCTTGTGAGGGTGAGATAACTATGGAAGAGATGGATAGTTTAATCACAAAAACTCCATATAATAAAAGTCCGGGCCCCGATGGTCTACCATTTGAATTTTATAGATCATTTTGGAATGATATAAAGCATTTTATTTTAGATGTTTTCAAAGAATGTTTAGACTGTGGTGAATTATCTGAATCGATGAAGCAAGGCTTAATAACTTTAATTCCGAAATCTAATAAAGATAAAAAGTATTTAGACAATTGGCGCCCTATAACTTTGCTTAATTCTTATTATAAATTATTAGCTGCTTTATTTGCAAGAAGATTAAAACCATGCTTAGAAGAAGTTATCTCACTCACACAAATTTGGCTTCATGAAGGGTCGACACATTTCAAATAATATTCGTTTTGTTTTAGATCTTTTAGATTACTCTGAATTGGTTAATGATGATGCACTTATTTTGTTTTTCGATTTCTATAAGGCTTTCGATACAGTAGAGCATGCCTTTATGTATGAAGCCTTAAGACATTTTGGTTTTGGTCCTAAATTTGTGAAAACCGTACAGACCCTGTATAAAAACATCACTAGTAATGTATCGTCTAGGTTACGTAGGTAACCCACGTTCCCTGAAGGAGGGAATGGAGACGTTACTATGGGAGCACTGCGACCAATCATCTCTGAGCTACAGAGAAAAGGCCAATGAATATTGGCAAGTGGTTTGTGTCAGCCGCCACTCCCCCGTACATACAGGTATATGAGATGGCGGCGCGCATACACTTATTCAGGTTTCTGCTGAAGAGCCGAGCTTGGCTCAGCCCCCCAGGGGGCAGCCTGGGACTGCGGCAAGGGGAGTAACGTCTCTGTTCCCTCCTTCAGGGCACGTGGGTTACCTACGTAACCTAGACATTCCCCTTTCAGTCGTTCCACTACGACGTTACTATGGGAACACCCATGGAAAACGCCGCAGACCCAAGCTGCGTTACGTGGGGTCCAATTTGCTGACAGGCAAGCGTGCCAGTGAAAATGGACACCAACACGTAACCTGCCCGACGCCCCAGGAGCCCGTAAGGGAGGGCCCCGCGGAGGTGCTAGGAGCAGTCGTCGGGGGGGCGGAGACAATGACAAGCTGTATGGTCATGTGAAGAAGGAATAAAAACAACTATCTATTCTAGCTATAGATATGTAAGGGGAAAACGATCGTAATTGTGAGGACTTATTAACCATGTATTCAAGACAGGATGCCACCACCGGCGGGCGAAGGAACTCCCGCCGGAGCACAGCCGCGGACTACTCCGGCCTAGTCCGGACTGCGGGGCCAGGAGGACTCTGATGGAAACAACTTGGAATATAGCGCACGGATCCCAGAGGAATGGCGCAGCAAGCCAACACCGAGCTGATCCTCTCGCCAGAAACCTGATCTTCTTATACCACACGGGAGGACACAAGCTTTTTTTGAACCTCGCAAAAGTACTGGTGTCGTCTGGCCTGCAGCCCTGCACATGTCGCTACAGAGAGATGCCTGGCACGGCTCACCCTGGAAATCCACCAAGGTGATGGCAACCCACCACTGCCAACCTCTATTTGAGAACAACATTTCCCTCTGTTGTCCACCAAAGCAACATGGGGCTGCTCAGAGCGTATAAAGGCCCGGACCCGTGCTGGACCCGTAAACCGTGGTTTGGACGGGAACTATGACACAGGCCAGATCTGCCTCCTCCAGAGCAGAGCTTGCAATGTATTTTGGCACTACTCCGGCCGGGTCCCAGGCAAGCGTGGGAGTGGCCGGCCAGAGCTAACGGCACGCTTCGCTGACAGAGAATGTTTGTAGGTTTTACCCTCCTCAGAGTGCGAGCGCGGTCAGGAGCGAGGATGACTCAGCTCTACTAACGCAAAACTCAAATAAGGGGTCACATCGTAGCCTTTTTTTTTAGAAGACTGCGGAAAGCCCCGGGAGGGGAGAGGTGTGGACCGAAGGTTTCACTTGGTCCTCACACCCATACATAACCTAATGATTAGGTGAAACTCTCCTTTTTGAAAAACCCGCATAACAGCAAGTGAAACCTACTTTTCCAAAGTTGAAGGGACAGCCTGCACTTCAACTTCTCTGGGGGAAGGAAGTGTCACACTAATCAACATTCCTGAAGGTCCTCTATTGAAGAGAACAGTAGTCAATGAATAGACCTCATCTCAGCAGAAAGACTATCCACGTAGGGTCTTAAAACTGAGTGACACGCTGTCACAGCCAGTCAAGGTCTACCGTGTCTGGTCTCACTGTCTAACATGCAGAAAACCAGGACACGGGTGCAGAGAGTGCGCACCACCTGAAGGAATTAACACTCCAGGGGTTTTCAGGGAGGCTGCCGCGAGGTGTAAAAGGCCGGCAAACCAGGTTCAGGCAGCTAATATGCACAAATAACAGAACCTACTCCTTGACTCCCTGAACTTGCACAAGCCTGTGCAAGGAGGCTCACTGGGGAAGGCGTACTTGAGGGAACCCCGGGGCAGCAGAGCGTCAGCGCGTCCCATCCAAAGGGGGGAAGCCGGCAAATGGAGGATTCTGGAGAGGCAAATTTACCTGAATTTCTCGAGACAACTCCAACTCAGCTACCACCTGGGGGGAGAAACCGTTATCAGAAAAAGTGGACTGTCGTGGCTTATGCTACACGAGTGAGCTTTCCCAAGTAAGAACAGCACGCAGCCTTTACGCTACGCGTAACTCCAAGGAGGAGATGGTGGCGAGTTGTGACATACAACGGAGGCGTAGATCACCCTGACAGATGATGTACGAGACGGTCGTAAAGTAGTCTGACCAGCACAGATCAGCACATGCTTGATTGCCACACACTGCGGAGGAGAGGGCAGCTTCCGTCAGACTGCATGTATCTGACGGCGGGTCCATTGCCTGCCACAGGCAACACCCTCAGGAGAGGGGGCTCCGGAGGCTGGACCGCGGAGTCAACCGCATGTGACAAAAACTATACCTGCCTCAGGCGAGCGGGGCGAAAAGCAGTGCTACAACTCGCGGATGGCACCCAACCTGACACGGAGGCATCTGTGATGACCCCACATGTTTGGACCACCGACTTTAAGACGAAGCCAGGGTCAGCTAAGGGTTGATGCTGGTAGCAACACTCTGGGAAACGCCAGTCCAGAATGAGGTAAGATGCCAAGACCATCTCGGGACTCGGTCAGGTAGCCAGTGCTGAAGCGATCTCATGTGAAGCAGCCGAAAGAGCGGCCAACACATGCCCCAGGAGCCTCTAAATTTAAGTGGGACCGCATGCTTGTGGCTGAATAATATCAGGCACTCAGCACCGGCTGTGCACTCCTTTTTAGAACTGCACTGCCGTAATTTTGACCGAATCCATCTCCAAGCCGAGAGAAGAGAGCCCTGCCCACAAGGGGGGGGCTAGTCTTCTCTCGGTTGACCCGAGGTCCCTGGACCAAGGTGCAGAAGCATTGGGTCCCTGCATAGGCACAAGACTTGCGAGTGAACTATTATAAGCCAGTCGCTTGTGAAGCACAGAGGCCCTAACACCAAGAGCGGGTCAGGGCATCCCACGCGTTTGAGAAACCACGTAGGGAGCAGGGACAACCAGGGAGAGCTCGAATCCCAAGTAGAAAAACCAGGACATGAGAGTACGTAGCTATCGGGTCAAAGGCTGCCAGCTGGTCCTTGGGGTTGCCAACACCTGAGGAGCGGGCGGCGGCGCGGCCAGCTCGACGTCGTGGTGAAGGGGCCGCCTCAGTGGAGGCAGCGGGCGACGGAGCTGGTGGTGAACCCGCAGGGCGGCGCTTCGGCAAACAGACAGGGACTGAGCACCCAGGGGCCCGTGAGCCTGACACTGGGGGCAAACAGTCTTCGTCTGTGTGTGCACCGCCGAGAACTGTTGGGCGAAGTTCCCGGCAATGTCGCCGAAAAGGCCGGTCTGGGAGATGGGGGCGTCGAGAAAGTGCACTCTGTCGACGGCAGCCGTCTGCGCCAAACTCAGCCAAAGACAGCGTTCCTGGACCACTGCGGTGGCTATCACCTGACCAAGGGACCGCATCGCGAGCATCAGGGACAACCAGGGAGAGCTCCCTCCAGCCGAGCACTCCCGGCGTGCCCAGGGAGGACCGTGGCTCACGGCACTCGCGGGTTGCGGCACGCGGCACCCGCAGCTCGCTGGATGCACACACCAGTACTTCCGGTTACACGAAAAAAAAAAACACATTTGGCTAAACCACATTCAATTCAAATGTCCACTTAAGCTTTAATATCCAACAATTTCTTTATGACATAAATGGATTTGACATAAATGGAAACGCAATTGTAAATCCTTGAATATGGACACCAAAAGTTTCATTTCAGTCATTTCGCAGAAATAACCCGTTTTTTTCCTCCATAGGTGGCGTGAAATAAATGAGGGATCATGATCAGCTCTTTCTACGTCCGCCTTCGCAGTTCCGAGTTAGCCTTCTGGAGTGGCTACTAGGAAAATTCTTAAGTAAGAAATGACTTCTTATTGATCTGTCAGCTCCACATCATCTTCACTCAAACGCCAGACCCTCAAATTTCTGTGCTTTTTGGGGGTTTAGTCTATTCGTCGGGCGGCTGTCCTTAGCTCCACTGCTTTTTGGGGGTACTCTGGGTTCGGGCAAAAATTCCGATCTCGGAGCCCTTCCCTTGGACAGTACGCCAAATATGCATAACCTTTTCTCTGTTTATTATATGTAAGTGTGAACTCGTGAAATGATGTTTTATTAACAAAGTTCGGGAGGAGCACGTTCAGATAATTAACCTGATTAAACACAAGTAGTGCACAATCAGTAATCAACCTAATCAACAGGTGTGTATGTATAGACAGCAGCCTTACCTCTGTTCCTTGACAGTTTTACACGATCCCTCCACCACCCCTTCTCCGCACTTACAACTATTTCTGTCCTAACCTGTAGGGGGGTACTCTGGGTTTGGGCAAAAATTCCGAGCTCGGAGCCCTTCCCTTGGACAGCATGCCAAATACGCGTAACCTTTTCTTTGTTTATTATATGTAAGTGTGAACTTGTGAATATATAGTATGCGAAAAACAGTATGCGAGGCGAGTAGTATGTCCGAATTCATAGTATTCGAAAAACAGTAGGCAAGAAGTACCCGGATGACCTACTGCTTCCACCCGAATTCTGTAGTAGACATTCGATGGACACTTTACTATCCCATGAGGCCACGGGAGAGGACTCATCATATTTGAAAATGGCAGAAGGTGGAGTCTGAGGCGCAGATGCTTTCAAGTGTAAGTACCTCAGGGGAAAATGTTCATTGTGGTTAAATTGTACTTGTTTAACATTATCCAAGTAAACGACTGACTTGTTGAAGTTTTAAAGAATGAAAACCGATGAGACGATTTTGTGAATTGGGTGTCAAAAAAATGTTTACCAATCACATGGAGTTAACTTCAATGCGGTAAGGTACAGTACATCAGCTTGTTAACGCTTTTTTCTTTAAACAGATGGTTCGTTAAGTAGTTTAATGAGATAAAGTTACAGAACTTAAGGAAATGAAGGCGATTTTATTTCTCTTATCAGTGTTGATATTTTGAGAGAAATTTATTAGATACATCGCAAAATTCTGTTAATAAGTGCATCAGCTTGTCAACGTAGCATTGATAGATTGATCAAACATTTGATGTTACAGGGACTGATGAACACCCATGTTCTCATCCAGGACAGAGTGGCTAATGAAGCCCTCTTTACTTTATAGTGTAATATGCTGCAGTCAAATGGCTTGTGTATACAAATGAATATGAATCTTAACTATATACAACTATATAGGATATTCATAAATTTATGAATTCATTTATCTTATTTTGTCAGTTGTAAAGTGCTTAATATGTGGCACTGAGAAACTATTTTTAAAGCACTTGTGTGCACACTAGTTTTGTAGCAGTTTCTAGCTGTTTTTTAAACCAGCAAAATCTTAACATCTTGAGAACAGGTACCACATTTTAGTGAAAAACCCATACACATAGTCACCGTTAAAATTTTTATTTATTTTCTTTTCTTTTTTTATACATTGATAAGAGCACAAAGCTTTAGGCAAAACCATATAACTTTTGCACAAAGTAGTATAATAGAGCATAAAGCAATACCAAAAGGAAACTTCTTAAAACATTTTTATAATAGTGTCAGGCAAATGAACTTCAGCAGCTTCAGTTAGGC